>OY756214.1:1407500-2810000 GCA_963576875.1 Acrobasis repandana
TAATATATCGAACCACGGTCTATACCAGATCTTCTTCTTCTTCTTCGTATAAGCGCGTTCCCGGTTGCATCCTCAGCTGTGCTGCTTCGGAGCCCGGGGTGCGCTTTCCCGCTTTTAATATCAATGGTCACCCAAGGATGCTTGCAAAATGGAGAAGAAATAGCCGGATCAGTTTAAATGATTTGGCTATAGTTTTACGACCGGCCGCCTGCCTGACATCAACCCTCTTTAGGAATGAATTTATGCGAAAAATTTTACAACCGGCCGCCGCCCGACCTTAACCCTCCTTGGGAATGCAATGGTAGCACGAGATGTTTCTGCTTAGTCCTTTAGTCGCCTCTTACGACATCCACAGGAAGAGATGGAGTTGTCCTATTCTAACCCGGAACCACACGGGTAACGGTCTATACTGACTAGATCATTATAATATAATGAAATTAAAATAACAGCGAAAAAACAAAACAAAAATTCGGCATTTCCATACAAAAGTGCAGCAGCCCGGGCGATTTGTATGGGAATTTCGAACTTCTTTTTGTTTTTTTTACTGTTATTTTAATGTCAATATACCTTAGTGATCTAGTATAGCCCATGGTTCGATTGGTTATGGGTATGTCCCTTCCACGTTGTATAAATGTATTAAAAAATTTGAAGCGTAAAGTTTTTAAGAAATATTAACATCGCAATAATTTACATTGTCTAAAATAAAAATTCTAATTTCACTAACCTTTGGGACGAAAGAATGTAGATTTTTAGGAGTGACACATGTACGTGTACCACATAGTTTCTGGAGGAACAAATATAGGAGATACTCAGCAAGGGCACAATGTCTTTTATATCTACAACAATATCCCTTTTTGGGAAATAGAGACAAATATCGATAAGTGAATTACAATAATTGAAAAGCGATAAGTTCTGTACAAAGTTAGTCAGTAAGGGTATACCAAGTCAAAAGGGGATTGTCCTTCAAAAATATTTTTTATCGTAAGAGTAACCTCCTCTCTGTCTGGCATACTATTCCCACCTGACATGTTTAAACTTTTTATCGTGGACTTGTTAGTTTATAGTTAACATTACAGCGGTGAAGTCTTGCAGTAACTGTACGAATTTTGCGACGTAACAAAGCATTCTAACAGCTTATTTCTATTTACGATTCTTTCTTTTCAATGTGGCACGTGATGTGTAAAGCGGCATTAACATAAATACACATTATTTACAAAACAATCTATTCGAGCGCGTCACAGCAATTCAACGAGTCTTGTTGGGAGTCCTCGAATTCCTCTTGAAACCATTGTATTAATGCAAAAATAAACCAACTTAATATCACAGTAAATAAACGCTGGAGCGTCGCCAGCACATGCGGTATCTGTCCCGCGGGCGGCTGCCTCGGCAGCGTCGGAGAGGGGGGCGGTGGCGGCGGCGGCGGTGAAAGCTGCCCACGCCGGCGCCGGCGCAGACGTCGAAGGCGTTCATCAGCTCGGTGGGTGGGGATCCTCCGAGCTGAAAGCCTATCTCAACCATCCTGCTGATTCGACGGGCCTTCGCCCGGGTCACCCTCTGGCCTTTCCGGCAGCGGTCTATTCATCATCCTTCCCGAAGAACCGGATGAGTTTGACTTAATTGATTTGTTAGTCATGTGAGCAGGGTTGACGATATAATTGGTGATAGGCGTGATTTTGTATGGCGTTGTGATAAGACTAGGTGGATTGTTGCCCATTTTCTCGCGAACAGCGCGCAGGTACGGTCCCCGTGGCACGGCCTGGTCGCTCACCACGTCGGGCATGGCTCCCAGCAAAGTCCTTTTTTGGTCATTGTTGGCGATCTCCGCGTATAAGTGGACGGCGAAATCTTTTGGCTCGAAATATTCATGAGCTAAGGCAGTATGCCTGTTGTATGGCGAGATGGGCAATAATTTATCTAGGGAGGGAGTTCTCGTACCGACGCTTATCATTTTCTTTTTGTTCTTTCCTATCCTGGGCTGCGTGTTCTGGAACGGTAATTCATATATATTTTCTTCAGATTTTGGTGTTCGTCTATTGTTGGTGTTGCAGCTCTCTTCAACTTTAATTAGCTCATACAAATGTTCAATCATTTCTCTAGCTTCGACATAGTTTTCAGGATCCTCTAATTTGTTTTTTAAATTTTCTAACAACTCCTTGGTGAGTTCCTCCGGTAAGGTTTGCGTGGTCTTGTCGTCCATAGGGGCGGGCTCCTCGCAGGCGTCGGGCACGGTGGTCTCTTGAATTACGGGCTCTTGTTCTCGTCGGGGCTCATTAAGGCGTCGTCTTTCGGAGTACTCGTGGACGGACAGCTGGGAGATGGAGCGTGCGTTATCCATACCGCTGCTGGCCCCGCACGCGCAGGCTCTGTCACAGAACGACCCGCAACATGAGTGCGAAGATATTAACATATTTTTAATCGTAACACAGTATCCCTTATGCTTCATCCATTTAAATAAACTAAAAATCAAAGCTATTAGTATACATCCGAATACAGTTACTATAACGATACCTATCACTTTTTTATTTCGATCGGTGGGACCGAAATCTTCAGAGCTCATCTTATGGGGAAATCTAGGGTTTTTTATTTCCTTTTTTGATTCAAATTCTTCGCAATGGATCGCATCTGCATTGCACATGTCATCGAGAAATCTGCGAAGCAGCATATTCTGGTCTGGGACATTGAAACATCGGGCAACGAACGTATCCACGGTGCAGAAGCTTTCGTTTTCGTAAAAATCAGTACTGTCAACATCCAGGGCTAGATTTAGCGGCTGAGTTATGTTACAGTAACATCGCAACCCGAAGTAGTTATTTCGGTAGACGATGCTACTGTAAGACGCGGCTTGGCCTATGAACTCAAGGCTGCCTGGGTTGATCGTTTCAATTTCATTATCGACGAAGATGAGATCGTGTATAGACGCTCCCGGGACTGCGATCGCATGCCCCGGCAGCTCATCAAATGAATTGTTTTCAATTTGGAGCCGGTTCAGAGAAGATAATTCGAAGCCTTTCTCCATGAATTTGTGAAATTCATTGAACATCATTGCGACAGACACTACGGTCGCATTGATGGCGCCTGTCTCGATTTTATTGAACCTGAAATCGGAGAAAACATAATATGAGTGCTAGCCCTTTTAATATTTTGAGTTAATCATGTGCATGCATTATTTTATGTCTTAAATAAATTGAGAAATTAATAAATAAACGAAATTAATGTATACCTCTATATAATTTGTTTTAACTAAATATGTACTTATAATATATTCATAATTTGGTTACAACTAACGTGAGATATAAATATGTATTTAAAGGTTACTCCGTACATAGTCAGCTCAGGCCGACCAGGTTTCCATCTTATTAGGAGACCATGATCCTCCGTGATCAGGGCGAAGCATGGGCTTTCGAGCTCGCACTGCCCTAGCATTGTCTTGCGGCGCGAGTTGACTATATTCGTGAGTTACTCGTTATATATTAAGATTTTAAAATAGAAGGAATAAGTACCTCGAATGTGAAATGTTTAGGTTCGTAATGGCTGATAATAAGGCCTTCGAAGCGAGCTCGTGCACTTTGCAACTTTTTATATTTAAGAAGCCAATCTGGGTCTTGGCGCTGAAAGCTTCAGCGTCGACGCGCCGGAACACGCAGTCTGCCGCCGTCAGGTTGCTAATTGTATTCCCCGAGAACGCTTCCGAGCTGATCTCATCCACGTCTACTGCCTCCATAAATATTTTTGCTGCGGAGTGCCCGAACGTCTGCTCAGGGATCTTGGTGATTGTCAAATTCCTTAGTTCGATCTGAAACGAAAAGATCCGTTGTAAAATTTCTTATTGAAATTGCTTTAAAAATCTATTAAAATGTAGGAATTTAGTATTTATGACAATAAATACATACGCGACATTGCGCGTACAATCCTGTTGAATTTCGCATTGCTTCTATATAGTACAAGTGATTCGCTTAAGCAGAGTTTACATCTGTTCAACTTAGTTATCTTTCTAAACAATATAATAACATCTTATAAGAAGCAAAAGCCGGAAAGCGAAGCCCGGGCACTCAAGCAAAAAATTGTATAAAGTGCGAATGACAAGTGGTGATACCAACCTTCATGTCAGGTCCGTGTTTAGAGCCTTGGTTGGCGGCGTAGTCGCGCATGAAGACCTCGGGCGCCAGGTCGAGCTGGCGCACGTTGCTGATGTTCATCTCCAACAGCCATGAGAAGGCCGGGCCCTCCAGCGAAGCGCGGTCGCAGTCGGAGATGTTCACAGACAGCGGCCCTACAACCAATGCCAACGTAAAACTAAACAACAAAACAAAAATGGGTAACCAAAAGTACGAAGAATATATTCTTCTGATGAGGCGAATAGGTCTGCCGGGATAATATAACGTGTACAGTCTTTGTCAACCTTATGGAAAACTAAAGAGCTTGACTTTAAAACTTTGATATGGCTAGTCGGTCTAGTAGTTTTGAATTTTCGTAGGGTATTAACGACCTATCATAGAAGATTTTTAGTCCTAAACGACGTTTTGTGAATCACACTTATTGCTACTTGAATATTATGGATGATCCGATCGTGATATTATATTGTCTGTAGTATCTCGGTAACGATTCTGCATCTAACAGTTCACTAAACAATCAGAACCTCAAATAAAAGAATCATTGCCCTCAAAAGTGGAATGTGGAAACAGCACCGGCGCCGAAATTGAAAAATTAAACAACACGCGCGTTGTTTTGCTTTGTGGCAATAACTGTGTGGAACACTCGGCTATTGTCTAAGATGCATTCTCGCTGTTGTACTACGCTCTCTCGTCATGAGTCATTATCCTGCGAGTCAGGGAAACGAGTATTTTTAGCGGCAGTCCGCGGACGCGCCGGCCACCTATCCGGAGATGTCCCCAATTTGGAATTGAATTAACGAACTCTAGCCACTGATGAACGATATACGTTTAATTAACGCTGTATTTCGTGAAATCAAAAGGTGAACGAGAATATTGATACGGTTCTTCCGGTACACATCTAGGTCGCAGAATCAGGAATTAAAATCTCCTTTTGGTGTTATTGTTTAGATGTTTACCTATTGTCTGAAGCTATTGAAGTGAAAACTTCTTTAGGCGCGTTGGGCATTTTATGAGATGGGAAAAAATCATTGAACTCGCGAAACTGTTACCGTAACCGACACCTCACGTAATTGTTCAAGTTTTCACTTATGTCGGCACTACCGGAGGGCCACTGTTTATTTTATTTAGGGATTTACGATTCATGTTTTGATTGATGATAATAATATAAAAATATACTTATATTAACAAGGCAAAATGCATTAGCATTTATAGATGAATCTCTAGCGTGTCCAGTCTGGGTTGACTATGTTATAAAAATATTTACAAAAACGTAAGTTTTGGCATTAAAAATCTTCAATACGGACTAACAGTGTTACACGCATAAATTATCAAGTAGATGAAAGTCGGATAACGGTGCATAAGATCAGTTGCAGCACTGTAGACCAGACGTCTTGGCCTTCCAGGGCCGTTTCCCATTAAGGGATTCTCATAGTTTATGATAAATTCGATAGCTCCAGGGAGTCTGGCGCTGGAAACCATGGCAGTCGAACAGGTTTCAATGATATCCGAGCTTCATGTATTTACGGAGAATATGTCATTGTATCTGTATGTATTGAATTAAGTGCAAGGTTTTTATTCTTCTATAATATCTTTTATTATAGAAGAAGTAATATCTATGATTATAATTCTATATCTTCGTATTATAGAAGATGTTCGGATAATTAATTTTCCTTTACTTCTCTTATATTTGCCAATTCTTAAATTTCCCAAATCATACATTTGCCAGTCACATTATTTTGGAAAACGTTCATTACATTAGAGATTCTTATTCTA
The DNA here is from genome assembly GCA_963576875.1 of Acrobasis repandana. Taxonomy (NCBI): domain Eukaryota; kingdom Metazoa; phylum Arthropoda; class Insecta; order Lepidoptera; family Pyralidae; genus Acrobasis; species Acrobasis repandana. The sequence goes on from OY756214.1 coordinate 1,413,386, forward strand.
GATCTATCTAAGTCTATATACTCGTACATATATATCTCATCCTATTATTTAATAAATAAACAAATAAATAAATGTTTTTGGTTTTTGCTTATTTCCACAATAACATGGTTCAGGACGTATTGTTTATGATTTCAGCCTTTCATGTAACACTGCTGGGCAAACGCTTTTCTGTACCCTCCCACAAATATATTATATGAATGTAATTAACTTATATTCGGCCACTGGCATGTAAAGTTGCCACCGCGGGGACACAAATAGTTTAGAATTAGTCATCAAGTGCGCCTAACCGTATTTACGTATTCGTAATTGAGTTAGTATGGAAATAGAGCTTTAAAGCTGAGTTAATACAGCCGATTATTGCGTGAAGATGGCCAGAGAACCGGAAACTTTTTGACTAGCTGTGAATGTAATTAGTCATATTTGGAGGAGTTGGGTTATGTATTTCGATCATTCAACAAATACATTTTATTAAATGCATTGAACAGAAGCAAAGAGACATCAAAATTATATTTACACGGGGTGTAAAATGTAAATCCACTCCAAAGCAATCTTTGGCGGGCCAGTCTCAGTCAGTCAGTTAGTAAAAGTTCAAGTTTCTAGGCTTGCTAGGAGTACCTTAGAATTTCGATGATCTGTGTCAGTTTTTAAATTTAAATCTAAGTTTAAATTCATTTATTTCATTTATTTACCAATTTATGTACACGGAAAATGTATACAGAAAATACATAAAATAAAAATTGTACAAAGGCACTACTTATCTCAAAAGAAATCTTTTCCAGTAGGTATGTGTAGTAGCACAGAATCAATACTAGTAATCACATATGAGTAAATCGATGACAAAAAAAAGGAACTATTACTGGCGATTGTTCGCACACCCTGACGACCTCCGTGGCGTAGTGGTTAGCACTCTGGGGGTTCTAAGTTTGATCCCCAGTCAGGGCAAAGTGGAAAATGGCCTTTTTGAAATGGTCCTGGGTCTTGAGTGTTTATCTGTATATGTATTTATTATTCTCAATTAGTGTGATTTGTCCCTATATATTAATTTATTTTGTTATTTAAAGTATCCTAGGTTAGGCCTTTTTATTTTATTGCTTTTGCTCGACTTGGCGGAAGCACTACTGTGCCCCAAGATGTATGTCAGCCTGTCAATTCGAACAAATTTCCGTATGAGCTAGGATTTCTTCCTTAAGTCGCCTTACCCTGGACAGAATCGGAGTTTCCCATACAAACGTAGTCTACGTTTTATTTTTAAACGACATGTCAGATTTCGGTAAAAATTTGTAACTTTAAAGAAATTGTATATCTAGGGTTATTATTGGTTTTCAGAGTCAATATATGAACTTGAAAGAAAATTATAGTGTTATTAATCATTATTGAACATCAGTATGGAAAAAGTTTACACCCTTATATTTTCTTTCAAGTTCATATTTTGACTGTGAAAACCAATTATAACCCTAGATATACAATTTCTTTAAAGTTACAAATTTTTACCGAAATCTGACATGTTGTTTTAAAATAAAACGTACCTAGACTACGTTTGTATGGGAAAGAGGGTAAGGGGATTCTTATGTGTAAAAGTGTATGGGAAATAAATAATGGATTTATGTAAAATAAATAATGCCGATTATAACAACCTACTCGTATACAAGGTGTATAGTATATAGGTTGTTATTTACAGCATGTCTTCTTTTAAATAAACCCATTTTTTTTTCGTTTCTTATGAGTATAAATTAATATAAATTATACACAAATTATTGACAGGTGTCAACTACAACTCAAGACTTGTAAACTGATGTCTGATTCGGCCTTGTCAGCGTCCTTAATAGTTAACATGCCAATTGTACTGTAAAATACAGAATATTTAATAGCGAAGTAGTTCCGTACTATAGTGGAAGGTTAAGGCGACGTGGGTTCACAATTTGCAATACTGTGCGTGTTTTTAAAAAATCACTGTTATAAAACTACTACAGTTTACTCCACATAAAAAATTTAAGGATTTTCTACAGACACCCACAATAGCCAAAACACGATTGAACATTTTTGGCTCGATAGAAAAAAATCACAAACATACCTCTAATTTGCCTAAATTTGCCTTTATAATACATATTACTTTTTTATACAATCTCTTTTTTATATGAAAATTATACTATATATATATATATATATCCGTTTTGGCTACTATATAAAATAATAAATAAAATACTGCGAAATATCGTCGAGCCGGCTCCGGGCCTTTCTTCGCTCTCGACGAATATTTCACTGTGTTTTATTTATTAGTTTTTTTTTGTATTATATTTATAATTTTTTTTGTAGCCAAAACGGATAAATTTTTAGATAATACAGTTTTTGGCATAATTTTCATATAAAAAGCTGATTTTATAAAATAGTAACGTATTACGAGTATAAAGGCAAATTTAGGCAAATTTAGAGGTATGTTTGTGATTTTTTTCTATCGAGCCAAAAATACTCAATCGTGTTTTGGCTATTGTGGGTGTCTGTAGAAAATCCTTAAGATTTTTATGTAATTTTTTTCAGGAATAAACTAGTAGTTTAATAACAGTAATTTTTCAAAAACACGTACGGTATTGCAAATTGTTAACCCACTTCACCTTAAGTGACCAGTATTCGTTGCTAAGTTGATGACAATGCTGAAAAAAATATTACTAAATATTAAAATATTATTAATACATAATGTGTGTGTAATTCGCTGTGCTCGCTGCGCGTTTATGGAACGCTTTACCAGTGGAGATAAGAATGTCTCAATCACTAGGCTCTTTTAAATCCAGAGTTAAGAAATTCTATGCAGAGTCATAAATTGAGTTATATAAAATATTTATTTATAAATTATATGTAGTATATTCATTAGGTATGTATGTAGTGTATTCGTATCGTTTAAGCTTTAACATTATACTTGTTTTTTTTTTTTCATTGCTCTGTACGTACTTCTTGCCTTCGTACTAAATTTGTACTTAACTGTCCTCTGCTACTGGTCGACTGGAAGAGATCGCTTCTGGGATAAGTCCACCATTTGTAAAATTACCTTTGTTTTTTTATTATGTGTAACTATCGATGATGTACAATAAAGTATTTTAAATAAATAATGTATGTGCGAAGTCAATATACAGGGTCAAATAAAATATAATGAAACTATTTTAAGGGTCAGACCATGATATTTGGTATTGTAATCGCGCTTAATTTTCTTTTGAAGCAAACCACACATGTATAATCGATGAATACGAGTAGAAACGCTGTTTTCGAGATTCAAGGCGAACGAAGGATACGACCAAGAAAGATATCATATCGATGCGCACGCACATACGCGTACTAATACAGCTTCTGTGCGCATGCACATGTCGCCGGTTGCCGGCCATATTGTTGTTATTTGTCACACGCGTCGTAAATAATCGCTAGATTACTTCACTTCCCGTTCGAACGGAGACATTGACGCAAAACGACACACTTTTAATGTCGCTCTTGGACTCGACTCCATTCAATATATTTTTTATTTATGTACTTACCTATTTATGTACGGAGCATGCTCCTGCATAAAGATCTCCCCCATTTAAAAGGTATTTATTTCAAATGCGCAAATGTTTAAAAGCGTAAACAGAATCATGGAATAAACATACTGTAAAAAAATATTTCTGTTGTTATTTATAGATGTGCTTTCCTCCATTTTTAGAGTCGCACCCAGAGGGTGCAAACGGGACCCTATTACTGAGAGTCCGCTGTCTGTCCGTCTGTCACAGGGCTCTATCTCTTGAACCGTAATAGCTAGACACTTGAAATTTTCACCGATTATGTATTACTGTGGCCGCTATAACAACAAATACTGAAAATAAAAAAAGTTAAAAATTAAAGGGGGTCGCCATAGAATAAAAATGTTTTTTCAGCATTTTTAATTAAATCTTTATAATGGCATTAACTAGATACTTGAAATTTTCACAGATTATGTATTACTATGGCCGCTATCACAACAAATAATAAAAATTAAAAAAAAATAAGAATTAAAGGGGGTCGCCATACAATAAAAATGTTTTTTCAGCATTTTTAACTAAATCTTTATAATGGCATTAACTAGATACTTGAAATTTTCACAGACTATGTATTACTATGGCCGCTATAACAAGAAATAATAAAAATTAAAAAAGTTAAAAATTAAAGGGGGTCGTCTCGTCATACAAAAAACGTGTTTGTTTAGAGTTTTAAAACATTGTACGGAGGTACGGAACCCTTCATGTACGAGTCCGACTCGCACTTGCCCGTTTATTAAACTCCATATTACAATTTAAAGTATCATCAAAGCTTTTTTAGTTGATCAGACCTGCGTCCTCAAAGATCTTACTGATTCTTAAAATTAGAAGAAAGTGGTTTACAACAAGTTAACTTTTGCACCATAATAAATAACAAATAACACATAAAAAATAAAAAAATACAAACAAAGAAAATATGGGTACAAAGGACTTATCGCTAGATGCGATCTCTTCCAGTCAACCTTTAACATTGTCAAATACTTGCTAATATGTAGTAGGAATTTGTAAGTACATATCTTTGTACCTACGAGTATATTATGATTTACATAGTATAAATATCTTGTTTTGTGAATATGGTAATAAGTTATTTTGATTGAATAAAGTACAGACGCAAATACACGTCTTATTCTTAACCGGGTACACAGAGCATGATCACAAGGCCACTTTCAGCGTGATGGTGGGCGTGATGGTGGAAAAGTGCTATCCGCACCGAAAGTTAATAATATCTTTAAAAAAATGCCGTTTAAACAACAAGCACGTGTTGGTGGTGTCTTTAGGTATCGTATTACTGATTCCCGACGACTATGCGGGTACGGGCAATGCACCGATTCCGTGACGTCAACTAGGGCCGCGCGGAGTGAAGTGACACACTTTGATTGACTCTACATCGCCTTACGTTACTTCGACTACTTCGATTGATACTATACGCTACTTCGGTATAAATTTAAAGAAATACATGATGATTACATCAAAGCTTCAAAGAGCATGGAAACTGGTTTTGCAACTTGAAAATCAACAATAAAGAAGAATAATGATGTGATATATTCATAGATACGCACTCTATAAGCATTTATTTCGCAATCGTTCCCTTAGTCCTAGTCACTCCGATCGTCGCCTGCATCGTTTGCAAGCATAATCCCTATGCCTACAGTTGTTGGCATGTTTGCCGACCCACTTTCTCCACAGGAGTCAATAATGTAAATTTATTGATCTAATACAGACGTCTTCTGATTTATTGTCTTTTAACATTCCTTGCATAATTAATTTTATTAATGTCTATTTTAACGCTAATAATAATGTGAGTTTTTACAATATTTTAATAGTGGTTACCCGGATGTCTTGGTTGTCATATATGATTTTTTTACATAGGTAATTTTAAGACTGTAAGGGTTTCCTCTACGTTTAGGGCTAAAGAAGACGGCCTTACTATTTTTAACCGACTTCAAAAAAGGAGGAGTTTATCAATTGGACTGTATGTTTTTTTAAATATTTTTTTATGTATGTTTGTTACGCGATATCTTCGCCAATTGTGAACCGATTTTGATGATTCTTTTTTTATTTGAAAGCCTTTACTACCAAGCTGGTCCCATTTTTGGTAAAGATATAATAAATAACTTTGGAGATATGGAAGAAACTCCTTAAAAAATTGAAGTCGGTTGTTTTTTTTTGTTAAAAATTTAATTACATATATTGTTCCACTGTTGTGTCGTCCGCCGTGGCGTATTGGTAACCAGGCTAACCCGCCACCTGAAGGTTCTGGGTTCGTTCCCCAGCCAGGGCAAGTTGGAGTAACACATGATATTATTTATTCGGTGGGATAATGATTTTATGCAGAAAAGTATTTTAGTCCGTCAAAATGTAAGCAGGCCTATAAAGTTATTTTTATTCACACACATAGTGGGCGTTCAAGCAAAAAGGGTCCAGTTTTGGCGGCATTTATTTACCGAGATACACGCGGTTTTGTAAAGTTGATCAAGTGCCAGTTTTTGAATATTTTTTTAAACCTTACTATTAATTGACTATTCTAGATACGAATCTACTCTTGACTCAATACTCCACAACGAGCCCTTTTTGCTTGGACGCCCACATATATTTTTCCTTTAGATACTAATGACCGTGTAATGTATCCAACATTTTACAATTTACAATATACCTATAAAAAAAAACACAAAAAAATGTTTTAGAACCATTTTATGCTCTTCTGTAAAATTTTCCTAAATTGAGATGCTTGCTTGTACTTAATTTTTGTCTATGGCAGCCAAACGTCGATTGCACTACCGCACAGCAAATCTAACCATTCGCATGTTTGCCAAGTGATCTGTCTAAATCGTGTGGACGCTAGAAATTGGACGTTGAGTCGATAATCGTCCTCGTCCGGCGCTGAGCCAGACCAAACCGGTTGACGAGGTAATCTGTGGTTGCAGTCGTTACCACCACTTCATTGCGACTCGAATGCCAAGAGCGGCTATGGCTAGAACTGCATCATAGCTAAAGTTAGCATCCACAATAAATACATTCTCGTACTATGTATCTAACCATTGACAGGTAGACAGAGACGATTGTATCTGTTTGATTTTGATAAAGTACGAATGTCACGTGTTTTAAGACCCTAAGGTGGTAAATCCCAAAGACGCTTTCCAACATGGTGCATCGCTACCTAATATAGCAAATGGATTCGTAGCTGGTGACTATTCTATTAATTGACATCTACAGTCAGCGTGGTAGGGAAAGCAGCTTGTGGTAAATTCAACTAATTTCAAGCCAACATGGAGAACCATCTACCACAATAGTCCAAATAACTCCTATATTTCAAAGTCTTGAGCGTCGAACCAATAAATGCCGTATTTTTTAAGATAATGTTACACTACTGCTTTAGCTCCACATTCTATCTTTAGTCTATTACACAGTACTTGCTACTTCTTTGTCATAAGTCTTCAACGCCTTAGCCACGTGACTCTTTATATCTTGGTTAGATCAGATCAGATTGGTACTTTTGTCCACACTTTCCTTAATTTGCCTACCAAATTTCGCTATTGCTTATTTTATAATAGCATTAAGCTATTATTATAAGTTATTTCTATCATGAAAAAAAAAGAAATACATATTACTTGCCACTCATGTAACTTAACCGTTTTATCAGAACTTCCGCAACCGCACAACTTATTACTCCTAAATAAGTGCACGAGAGCGTAGTACTATATCCTTCCAGGAGTGGTCCTTCGGGGTCATCAATGAACTTAGGTCCTCAGGCATTCGCGTCACGCCCTCGATCAGGCCGACGTGGTACACCTTACGACTCCTTATACCTAGCAATATCTGTGCCCAAATCACGCCGCGCACATGGAATATTTTAACAGTCGCCGGTCAAAAAACCGACGAGCTTCCCAATCTCGACAATCAATGAGTGGCTTTGACGTAGGTATATTGAAGAGGAAGTATCTGGTATTTCTAAGTTTTTTTAATTTTGGACTCTAATAAAACAAAAGAGAAGATACGTGATAGATGTACGCACACTGGGCTAATTAAGTAAAGGAAAAGGCAGAAGTCGTATAGGGAGGTCAAATATTTAGCCGGAAATAGGGAGACATATAAAAAACTAAACCGAGAAGAACCTACTTTTTAAATTTCTTGATGATGACCCAGCAGTGGAGACTAAAAAAGAGCTGGATGATGATGACCCTGCAGTGGAGACTAAAAAAGAGCTGGATGATGATGACCCTGCAGTGGAGACTAAAAAAGAGCTGGATGATGATGACCCTGCAGTGGAGACTAAAAAAGAGCTGGATGATGATGACACTAGGCCAAAGTTGGATGTTTTTACAACACTTGTAGAATTCCCTAAACGCTTATGGAAAAAGTGGCATAGCAATTTTTTCCCGTATGTAAGAGGCAAAATATAGTAAGTACATGCTAGTACTAGTCACAAATTTCATAGTTCATTTGCTAAGTTCAAGCCTAAATAAATTCCACTCCACCAAAATTCTAAAAGTAACTATCGGAATTACAAAACCATAATATTTACACTAACCAACCGGTATGCTAATCATTCGCTTTGCTTCGTCTATGAGGGTTTGAATATAAGCGTCATGTAACTTCGTTTCGCTGTCACCAATACGAGTATAATAGACAATTTACATCTCAATTCGAGTTCAGCTTATTCGCTTAGCAACAAAAGTAGTTAAAAATATAAAAAATTGTGAAAGTATTGAAGTAGTCAAAAAACAGAATATAAAAAATATAAAAAGAATTGGTACTTAAATAAAAAACGTTATATCCTCTTTCATTTTGATTGTAGTCAAAACAAAGAGCACGTTCGATGCTCTAGCTAGATTATTGAATCCGTCGGGTGATGTATAAAATATACCGCTCATTTGTTTTCCGATTTATTAAAGATATACATACACAAATTGTACGAGTATATCCCGACCAAAATGTGAAAAACTATATTTTATTTCAACTTTTTTATGAAAAAGGGTGAACACTTCTTCCTTATCCCACTATTTTGTTTGGCCAAAACGGCACATCAGTTTCTTACAATTGTACTTTGCCGCTTTTATATCGCGTGGTGACGGCAGAGTAGAAGACATATCGTCACCACTCCTTTCCTCTCCCACGAATATAGTAACAGGCGACTAAGCCCAGCCGCATACTGTAAGATTTTTTCCGTCAGAATATTTCTGATGTCCGCCGATTTTTGTGCAACGACTTTATTTCATTTGCTGCGATCGCTAACCCCGTCTAAACTACGCGTTGTTGTGATTATAGGCAAATCCTTCTTTTATTGGGAGAGGCCTAGAGTCGAGCAGTGAACTTATATAGGCTGTTACAGACTCTGTCCTTGTTAAATTGTCTATTACTCCTTCCCTAAACATATCCTTAAAAAAATTGTGAATTAACTTAAGCCATTGATATAGCTCAACTTTAAGTTCTTAAATTTAAATTTTTAACAGTCTGGTTGGGATACAGAAGTTTTAAGGACTTACCTTTAATGTTTACAAAGGCGTTCGTCTCAATGCGGACTACGCCGCAGTTTTCGATGTCTAGCAGACCTCTTAGCAGGTTGAGCTCGACGGCTGCAGCTCGCTTGATAACAATTGCGGAGCAGCCTTTCAGGTGGAGCTTCCGCAAGTCCCAAAGTCCACTCAGAGAGTTGGACTGAAACTCCACGGACCCGGCCCCAGCGATGACCAGGTTGACTGTGGCCGGGGGGATGTCCCCGTCGCGGATGATCAGGAACTGCAAAGATACGAAAACGTATAAATACTCGTACTACATACGTATCCAAGAGTCGTAGAGGTGCCAGATTTTACTTATTTTCTCACTAATAGTATGTAATTTCAGTTTAGGTACGCGCTAGTTTCTGTAAAACACATGTACTCGTGTCTAGCAAGTCCGATCGGTCTGGCTGCTTACAAAAAGTATTGAAATAGTTGCCAGAGAAATATATATAAAAATCAGCCCTGAGTCTTTAGAAGAACCGATGGTCCCTTTACCAGTGGATCGGTTTACCCTTTACCCTGTTTTTAAACTAGCGAGCGTAAACTACCCATAACTACTTGACTTTTCGTAGTATTCTGTAAATAATAAAATAGTATATAAAAATTTTATGTGCTAGCTTCAATTTACTTCTGTCTTTAGTATGTTATGAGGAGGGAAGAAAGTCACATTACAATAGAAATTTTGAGAACGAAGTCAGCGGATGTTGAAACAGAGAGAAAGAGAGTCCAGAGAAACGGTGGATAAAAAATTCCGCTATGCGACTTGAGTTGCTCCCCTTGTTAGACCTGTAGATGCTGATGGATGACCTTGCTAAATGTTGACTCTTACTTGACTGACGCCGGGAATAGAGACGTGAAGCTGTAATCTGTAGATGTGTCTAACGTATTGCAACAAAACGAAGTTGTATTCGATATTCTAAATGGTGATACAAGCACAGAATAAATAATACTAACGTACAGAAGTCTCACTCAGCAAAGAAATTCAAAGAAATATCTACTCAATGTGGCTAGCGATATGGTTTAATTTAAATCACGTCAGAACTCAGCACCTTTTCGTAAAGATACCTAGACATCCATTGCAAGCCAATTTCATTCTTATTACTCTGGACAAACCATTCGTATAACTGAATTTACCACCCGGAAGGGCCGCCTGCGCGCATATTAATAATGTAGGTACATTTTCGATACCTAAACGGGGAGTGACACAGGCCTGATACAAGCAAATGAAACACTTATTATGGTACAGTCATAAACATCAAATGACTGCCACCTTACTCTTATTGTTTATAGCAAGCCTCTAATTACTCATTATGTTATCGTTATGTTTAATTTGAACTGCTGCCTACGTTTCCGAGAAACCATCAATAGGGTCGCCAGATGTTTCATAAATTTAGTCATTTTCATAATTTTAGTCAATTTGTCATAAATTTAGTCAGCATTCCGTGAATTTTTCAAAAGTGCACCAATTATACTTTTGGTTGATTTAAACTTATTTTTTACACTTCAAGGTTTACAACGATGATTTAAAAAAAACATGGTTTGCGTAAGTATGTAGAGTTTAACTTCGATAATTTTAACTTAAATATATTTTTTCTAGAAATAGTGCTAGTTGTTCTTTACGAGTAATAGACGGACAGCCATCAGTGCGTAATTTTTTTTTTCGATATACAAACCGTCTTTGTTATTATTAGCCTCTTCACTTTAACATTCGGCAACCCTGGACATGTTTTGATATGATATGAATAACTAAGGCGTGATTTACTCAGCCTTATTGCAAATAATGCGTGTGTTATCAAAATTTAACTACTAGTTTATATTTAACATATCAACAGAAGGGGAAGTTACGCTACACGCAATTATATGCAGCATTAGTGTCGAAATTGCAATGAATTTGGTTTTGTGTGATGTGCAGTTGATGGTAGCTGCAGCAAGACAATACTAAGTGGCCTACGGGCGATCTTCAGATAACAAACATCTTGTCTGTACATTATGTAATTGTATTCTACCTTGACTAGTTTGCGATGTATGCATTGGCTTAATGTTTCTAACTTCCTCTCTGAAGCGTGATAAAACTTTTACTGGTTTCTTTAAGATCTATTTTGGTTCTATTTACATAGGGATTGTGTAATGTTGGAATATAATTTTTCTCAAATACTGTACAATTATTTCACGAACATTCGTAAGTAAACTACGAACTATAACTGTCAGAACGGGTCTATCTAATAAGATTTCTAATACACTTATTGTAATCTGGTTATTAGTTTATACAAAGATATATTCGTCCTAGTCAATACGGTCTAGTATTGCATCGCCTTCGAGAAAACACTGCGTTGGCGTATGCCGGTGGTCTGAAGGGGTCAGAACGGATACGGGTCCTGATTCAATTACGCGGGATGTCGACAATATCACCTACATCTATGCTCCAAAAAAACCCTGAAATTATGTACAATATGTGATGAAAAAGTTCATCTCGTTACCAAATATCCTATGTCTTTGACCGAAGAATTCAAAAACGACAGATTACTAGTCAAATTTTATTTCACTTTCACGCTGATGTGAAAAATTAAGGCCTACTTCTTCCTACTTATCGTTACCGGAACATCATTCGATGATGTAGCAATTTGTCACCACTACTTTTATAACTCATCACTACTTTTATAAACCGAAAAATATGGGTCCATTATGTTTGGATAATCTAACTGACGGATTTAATAAAAAAAATTTTGTGGACTAAGTCCTCATCCCTATTGAAGCATTAAATAATATACATGGCTGACATTTAGTTTAGACCTTAAAATTAAAAGTCATCTATTGCTTCAATTTAATTGTATGCAACAAGCAAGAAACTTGCACTGTGTAAATGAGTTAACTTCCAAATTAGTGAGCCTAGAGAGAACTATGGAATGGAACTTCGCTTTCAGATTTCAAGCGTGTCGCTTTCAAATCCATTGTGTATTAGCTAAACAGCGTCAATTGCTGCACAAGAGCGACAATTTCCGTTTTATCATTATTTAGTCTGGTTGGTAGGAAATTGAGACCTTGCTCCTTCCTCATCTTAGCATGTTCCAATGGTGCATCCTTAGCTGTGCTGCTTTCCAAATCAGCTCGGGCGCTTGCAGCTTGGTAACGTGATGAGCTCTAGCTCGGGCGCGATTTCCTGCTTTTCCTTCTATAACAATGATATGTATGGTGTGCTGACCCAACGATGTTTATCAAATATCTATCAAAGATGTCATATTTAAAGGATTAAGGTTATTTTTGGTTAACTATGCATTACATGTTAAATTAGCGTAATTATCTACTCAATAAAACAATTTATCGAACAGCTTTGTTTGTTCAGATGGCGAAATTATTCTTTAAATAAACAAAGAGTTTTCTGTCTGTTATTTTTTAAAAATCTTTAGTTAAATACATCAAACACATAATATTGCTTATATCTGTACTGTGTAAAGACTCATGGTGTTTTCAACTTTTAACCCGAACTCGTACGTGTATTTTACCAGTTTTAAATATTTTTTGCCGATCCTTAATAAAGTCGAATTTTTTTTAACGCACTTTTTGTACAGGGTAAAGCTCCTAAAAGGTTATTTTTCAAACTTATTTTAAGAGCAAATGGTAAACTACAAGGCTTTCGGAACGATCGTTGTTAAGAAGATACGCTTTAAATATAAAGAAGCTTAGTCAGTTTAGATATTTGATGCATAAACTAGAATATTTTTTAAGATCGTTTTCCTACTCGAATGCTCAGGAGTCGCGACAGGACTAACAAAACGAAGAAGTGGAGATGACACGTCCGCTCTCACACACGCCACTCAAATAAAAATAAACGCACACACTGACAGCCCGACACCAATTGGGCACCCAGCTATTGCTGACGGAATTTCGTTCGAGGAATATACACATAAGAAATCGATTTCATATATGGATTGATCTGTATTTTGTGACTTGGCGATCTAAATATTGAATGCAGTATTACTAATGAACACTTAATAATTGTATGAGTTTAAAAAAAATGCTTACATTAACATACATAATTTTGGGAGTGCTATTCAATGCAATGGAATGCATTGCGCGCTCCCCTGTATCATATTGTTGCCCGCATAATCATTGTCATGTCACCGTGATACTAGAGGGGACAAATCCACAGATCGTTGTACCTACAGTTTTGGAAATAACATTACGTAGAATATTTTGACAAGAAACCAGCGTTGGCCGCGAATAGAAAGTCTTTGTTTTTTCCATAGATTTATCATCATCTTCATTATTTTCAGCCCACATTAACCCATTGTTGCCCATTGTGCTACTCTCATCTACCTCACAACATCGTCTAACCAACGGGCTGGTGGTTTCCCTACTGGTCTGTTCTTCAATCAAATCTTTCAAATCCCCTGTCTCGGCCACCACTCCGTTAGTGCTTCGGTCCGCCAACTGTCTTCTTTCCTAGCCAAGTGTCCCGCCCATTTCCACTTTAACCGCACACATAACTATATTCACGCAAATTTATCATACATATCGATAAATGTGACTGGAATAGTTTTTTCAACAAATGTTCATGACATTTGCAATCCTTTGACATTGAAGAGTAGGTACGAGTAGAAATAAAAGATAATACCTCTAAAATGGTATGCACTAAGAACAATAAGATCCCGTATCTCAGGGTATGCACATAAGTAAGTCAAATCGAAGGTTTTGACAATTGAAGTTGTCACCATTACATGTATGTTGAAACAGCTTCTGCACACTATCGACATGTGTTCCTCGCATTGGATTTTAATTTTCTTTGACAGTGCGCGTGAGTCACACTCACTCACGGCGTCGTGTTTTGCAACTAGCTACCATTTACGGATTGTCGATGGCCGGCGCGCGGCGCATACGCATACTGGTACTTTACGAACAAACGACGGATCTGTTGGAGAAACTCGACAGATTCTTAAATGTTACTTGCACTTAGTGTTGCTAGATCGAGTACATTCATTTAGAATGCTTACAAAAACTAAAATATCTTTTCTGAGAGATTGAAACTTATTTTTAATAAAAAAATTAATTTGTTATCACTTTTTAATGTTTGAAGTTGGATAAATAATAAATAAATAAATATATAGGGACAAATTACACTGATTAAGCTAGCCCCAAAGTAAGTTTTTTAGACTTGTGTTATGGGATACTAACTCAAAGATACTATATTTTGTGATAAATACATATATAGATAAACACCCAAGACACAGGACAATTTGAAAAAGGCCATTTAACTTGCCCTGGCTGGGGATCGAACCCAGAACCTCCGGATTAGCGGTCTAGCGTGTTAACCATTACGCCACGGAGGTTGTCAAATTGTCACATTGGTGAGCTACAACTAAAATTAGTTATATCGGGTCGATTGTGTTCAAAAATTATAAAGAATTGACATCATTCATTATACGGGATCATCTTTGAGCCAAAGGCAGTTTAAATATGTACTTAGAGAAACTCAAACAATATTCTCGTAGAGATAATGACCCTAAAATTGGGATGCCCTTTAAAAATCACAATCACTTTATAAATCTCTCAGTCTTAATACCTCTGGTATTTTAGTCGATCTCAGAATTAACGGCGTCGAGTCGACTGACCAGTATGTTTATTTATGTCATTTAATTGCAAAACCTTTCACGAGCCATATTAAAAAGTCGAGTCACGCTACATACACTGGTCGGTACATCATGCATCTCGAAGGATTTTTGAATTTTCTTTACTTTTTATTTTGTCCGAAAAGTTACCTAGTATTTTAAATGGAGATATGACAGCTTCTCGAGCTGGTATCGATATGTTACTAAGAAATATTATAGATGGGTAAAAGCTTGGATGATCGCTACAAGTGTGAATTGTGCAAAAGTTGTTAATAAACTTGCGTAAACCCGCTGGGCTATTTAGCTCCTAATTATAAATAATGTAAATAAATATAAATATATAAGGACAAATCACACTAATTAAGCTAGCTCCAAAGCACTGGCATGACTCTCCATTGATTCAGAGTAACATATATACCTACTACTACTACAAACGAAACAATTTATAACTTGTAGCGTTCAAGAGTGCAGTGCGTGCTCATTATCTTCGTGAACTTTCAGATAGAATATAGATATTATGATATAATATGTAGTTTACGTATAGTTTATTATATTATATATTATAACCATGTATATTTTGAATGTAGGTTTATTCATGTGTATATATGTATTTATTTATATATATATATTATATTGTTACTGCTATCCTCATAAGGTAAATGTGACAATATCAACATAACTTGCACCTCCTTCTAAAATTCTCTTTTTCTCGGCATCACCAGTGGGTTGACTGGTAGATAAAGCCTATGGCTTTAAGTCCGCCTATTACGTTTGTAATAAAGTTAAATAAATAAAATAAATAAATAAATTTATCTGTACACACGTCGATGAGTGAGTTATACTTAGGGTCGCACCGCAGAATAAATTTAATACTTCCCTACAGTTACTAACAAGTTCGACATATTTACGATTATATCTTTCCATACCGGGAGATTTGCGAACACTATAACGTAAAAAATATTCTGTTTTATATGTATTAAATGTTACAGAAAAGTCGCAAACAGCTTCATAATATCACTTCACAAATATGTTTTATTATGTCCATTGTCCATTTCACCATTAGTTCACTTTACTGATTATTATTGAGTCATTTATAATGTAACGCACTAAATTCACTAATTCACAATTGTAATGTAGAAATTTGCATATTCGGCGCAAAGCTATACGGTAGTTATTAAAATAAATTCAACAAAAATAAACAAATGTTTATCTTATCACGCTTCCACAATGGCATTATATCACTATAACCCGCGGAAATCTAGTTGGCATCTACGTGTAATCACATACACCTCTGAGCGAGGAGCCTATGTAACATTACCGGATTATATCTCTCTCTCTCTCTCTCTCTCGCTCTTGTGTATCTCCCGCCAATGCGAGAGAGCGAGAAGGGTACATATATCATGATGGTTGCTGGATAATAACGTGAAATTATATTGTTGCTTTGCTACCTGTTTTCATCATTTGGAAATCCATGAAATATGTGTACTTTGTTGTAATCGGTGGATAAACAATTATTATATGCGCATCTTCTCACCATGATGGTTACTATTGGTTGACAGTTCTCAAGACAAGACGGCGGCTATTAACTGAACCCTTATTTAGAGCGCAAAAAAAGGCTCACAAAGTGCGGGGGAGAGGTGCGGGGACGGCAATTTGCGGGAGACGCTGTGAGATTCCATTCTGTTTGAATCTTATGTATTCTGTGCCCAAAGTAAGTTTTAAACTTGTGTTATGGGATACTAACTCATCGATACTATATTTTATGATAAATACATACATATATAGATAAACACCCAAGACCCAGGAAAATTTGAAAAAGGCCATTTTCCAACTTGCCCTGGCTGGGGATCGAACCCAGAACCTCCGGATTAGCGGTCTAGCGTGTTAACCATTACGCCACGGAGGTCGTCAATGTGGCTTCAATAAAATTATTTGCCTGGTAAGTACTTCTTATTGCGTTAGAACACAGTTGATTTGAGTCAGTATGATCAAGTCGTCCACGTACAATCTCGGAGTGATTACTTGTTTATATTAGATAATGCGGCGTGAATCAGCAGTAGGTGTATTCGCACGCGCACCACTCGGTAACTTATTATGTCCGTAAACCGGTTTGTCGAGAAGTCGACCGACGAATTTGTGTTTATCCGATCATATGGCTCGACAACTATACAAATATGAACGTTTCTTTGTTGTTGTACGATCTGCAGCAATCAACTTTTTTTTTACAAGAAATACTATTTTATGGAAACCTCTTAAGCATCTACTCGACAAATTATTTATGGTAAATACATTAGGGGTTCTAGTTTTCTTGATCGAATTGAAATCGTGCACGAAAATCATAAATTTGGAACGAGTGCTTATGTTAAAGTCATTCCAATGTTAATAAAAAATGGGTATGCCAGCTCATAAACCTTAACCCTTTTGACACCATCGGAACCTTTTAAAATTGATTCGAAATTAGGTTATTTGTTTTTTAATTTATTTCACTTTATTAAGCACAGAAAACAGTCATTTTACAAAGTTGCATTAATACTATTTATAACTAACAATATATTAGACCCAGTAAAATTGACCAATGCTTTGTACACGGATCAACAAAATATATGTATTATTAATTTACTTGTCAGACCCAGCAATGGAACAGTATTAAAAAATACATAAATAAATAATAGTAAATAAATCTTTATTCAAATAATTTAGAGGTATGTTACATTTATACATTTAACAATACATTGTTAATATTAAGGTAATATAAATTAATGGTACCTGAGCTAGGATGAAAATCATCCTGTATTTCAGTATTGACTCAAAGGCAATAATTGTAAGGGGACTCCGCGCCGTGCACGCAGTGCCATGCCGCCATACACCAAGATCTTGACCATTAAAAGCCCATTCAAGTTCGCATCAGTCTACAAAAGCCTGGTGGTACAAAACAATGGAGATTTTCGGCCGCCTGATGGGGCATAAGTCAATTGAACAATGGATGGGTGCGATCGTGATTCTATCCCGTTACACGTTGTTTGTTTTCGCATTCGTGCATGAGTCTATCAAAGCTGCGAATAAACAGCCAGTCTCTCAGCCCAAGATCCTACTCATGTTACGTAAATTATAGATAAGAAGAAGGTACACATATCCAAGAATCAAGTATGCTACCCAGCTTTGGAATCCGAGTTAAAACGAGTACATTATATGATTTAAGAGTTTCGCGGCCAATTATAAAAAGTCATCATATTATAGTCGTATATCATATCAAGGAAATAGGGAATATGTTAAATCTCAAGCCTCATGCAGTTAATCACCTTCATAATAAACATTCAAGGGCAGCTAAAGTGCTTCGATAAACTAAGTGCGTTTATAATTGACATGCTTTTTATTAATTTAGTTCGCTATTACCCAGGATATTAAACCTGGATGCAGGCGACCTAGCATGTAATGAAATTGTTTCACAAAGAAGATAATTGAATTATCTTGCTTTATAACAGTTTGTCAGTGTTAGTGAGTTAAAAGAGCGGAGATAATGGTTTATTTGCCATTTTATTATATCCAGCTTCCGATATTCATGCAAGTTACATATACATAGTTTCAGAGGAATTTCCTTCATGGAACAAGCTTTATGACACTGCATGGGATTCTTCGAAAGTGACACTGCAAAACACTGAAAAAAGTTTAAAATTATGTAGTTGGTTTGTATGTCTCTTTGTCTGTTGTCTTATGAAAAAAAGTTGTTGAGGAAAATTACCACAAAAATGAAGAGCACAAGGCGTACAGAATATAATTCGAATCTCCCTTCGCGAACCTGCAAATCTGTTGCAAATTTCAAACTCCACTGCCACTAATTCGTGTCTGATTAGTAGAGCCGGGAGTGATAGCCACTAAGTGCTTGCGAAACGAATAAACTTTTCTAATGGAGAATTAAATGAAGTCAGTGGAGCATTAACATCGGCCAGTGGGAAGACGTCGAGTCTATTTATATTATTGGCTAGCAAGGAGTTCAAACGCATTAAAAAAATGTTCGTCTAAATACCACATTTTTACGTCTTTCCATACATCGCTTTTGTCGATGATATCAATGAACTTGTTTACATTACGAGTATCATTTACTAGTTTGACCATTCCTTTTGTGTTCAGTCTGTGTCATCCATTAACACCATAATTTAATATTTGTAATTTAATAACATAAAAGTAACTTCCAAAATGATGAATATATTTTTTCAAAATAAAAAACCGACTTCAATACCAGAAAAGCTCAATATTCAAACAATTGTATACATAGACGACATATTTTTCAAGTTATTTTCGTTTAAAAAACCGGCCAAGTGCGAGTCGGACTCGCGCACCGAGGGTTCCGTACAAACCTGCAAGGTTTAGTATTTGGTATGAATTTCAATTTAATACCTCTACGCGTTTATGAGGAAATGGGTAGTAAGTTTAAAATTATTAAAAAAAATATATTATGTGATGTAACTAAAAATTTATGGTTTTCGTAATTTTTCCTTTATCTATGCTATAAGACGTTGCTTCGTACCAAATTTCAAGATTCTGAGTTCACGGGAAGCACCCTGTAGGTTTTGATTCCCTTGCAAGTGTCGAAAATTTGCGGCATAAACGGCTGTATCTTTTGATTGCGTTGGCTTAGAAGTTTGATTTTTTCACAGCTTCAAGGGACAGTAGACCTGAGTAATTGATATAAATTTCAGCTTCATACCTCCACGCGTTCCTGAGAAAAAGGATCTTGACAGACGGACGGACGGACGGACAGACGGACAACAAAGTGATCCTATAAGGGTTCCGTTTTTTCCTTTTGAGGTACGGAACCCTAAAAACAAACCATATAACCGATTTTAATAAAATTATGGTACCACCTAAAACGTACGTAACGTACCCTTTCAAACAAAGAAAGAATTTACTATAATACAATATAAAACATTAAAAAAAAATTGATTCCGACGAATTGATTACTTCCTCCTTTTTTGAAGTCAGTTAATAAATCTTTTTAATAATGATCAAATAGCAAAAAAATTTTAACTGATCTGTGTCACAGATTTTGTGAGACTATATCTGGCAGACTGCTTCTTTATTGAGATCTTATTGAGCTTCAATTATATTAGTATCATACATACTCGTACGCATCATCTTTATTTCTATCGCGTTTGAGCCCAAAATTGAATGGCTGGATAGAGCAGGGAATCATCATATGTCTTCTCAGTTGAATATACTTTCAATAGCGACCTTGTTGTTAGATTAAATGGCAATTTAGGCGTTTTATCGTGTCTTTTTATTTCACCAGTATATTTTTCACGAGTGTAAACCACCTTAATCAACAATCGTTCCTTTGTATTATGAAACATATTATAATAATTAATTTGTGAAACATGTGTCCTAGCAGTTTTGTCAAAAGCGGCCTTGCTCGGAACAATGGCGCGTTCCCATATACTGTCTCATTGTTAGTCATCGCCACAGGATCGCTCAGAAATTGTAAAACAACGAGTGTAATTTGTTATTGAGGCCGCCTATTTAGACAATCTACATAGTAATACAACTTATTTTCTATTGTTTACTTAGGAAATGTTTTTTTACAGTGCATTCGTAGAACTGTCTTTATCCTTTGCGGTTTGTCGAAGTTTCGGTACTAGCAGACCTTGCATCAGTTTATGCTAGTTTTATTTCGAAGTGACGAAAGGTTATTCTTTGGTTTTATTTATATAATTTAATATGGAAGACCCATACATTTCTACTTAAATGTCTAAAAACTCATTTAACAGTATTCGCATATTAATATAGAGATAACTTCTTCCAACTTGATTGGCTTCTTTTAAAATATTCCTCAAGTCGGGCATATCCTAGTTATCATTAGGTCTTTTCTCTTCTTCGTAACACTCTGTGTAAGCTTTGTCCGAAATGAAGTATTATTTTAAGGGTAGATTCAGTTTATGATACTGAACAACCCTTCACAAAGGAGACATATTGAAATATGAAAAATTTTGTTTTGCTTTCCATAAAAACTCGGATCAGCTGATCGGTCAATTATGGGAAGCCAAAAAATTATTTTCCATTTTTCGCTTCATCTAGGTGTGTTCCCGGTTACATCCTCAACTGTGCTGCTTCGGAGTACGGGGTGCGCTTTCCCACTTTTTCCTCCAAATATACGAGTACCATGCATGTCAATTGTCACCCAAGGGTGCCAAAGAATGTTTTGCATATTTTCGTTATTATTATGTTACTTTACAGTGTCAGTAGGTATATTTTGTTAGACTTTGCATAGTAGAGTTAGACAGTCATAATCATAAGTCATAGAGCATGGTCTGTAGTTATCTGCACTATAAATATGCCGTTTAACATGTCATTCGAGGTCTGCCGTGGTACTAGCGGTTAGAGCTACACAAGAGCTACAAGACGCGAACTCATTGCACTCACATTATGCCACTTACAACCTACTCAGTTTTTGTATCTATGTCGTTTTTCACAGTGGTAACAGTTATAATAAACTTGAGAGGCGTTGTTGTAGGTGTCCATAGGCTATAGTAACCATTTACCTACAGGTGTGCCGTATGTCTATTTTTACCCAACTACGGCAAAAGAAAGTACAATGATTTTAACAGTCTATGTATGTAAGTATGTGGTATTCATGTGTGTTCCACCATCTGAACCGCTTGTCCGATTTTAACAAAGGAGATGTCAATATATACGTCATTACGGTCCAGATGATCTCAGAATACAGCAGATGATATAGGGGCTACATTTTGAATTTAAAAAATAATATGATCAATTTTACATAAAAAACAGTAAGGATTTCAAAAAATAAATCATGGGTCTGGAGTAACAAATTAAATTTTAAAAATATTGTTAGCCGTAAATGGCTGCCAATCTTGCATTATTTTGGATAATTCATATTTTTCAGTAAGAGTTTTTCCGCAGTCAGGTTCTAGTTTTTAAAATTCATCTTGCTCTAATTGTATTTAAAAAAAAAAATCGTATATGTTCATTATACTCGTATTGCTACCGTAGCTTTCAAGTTTTATAATATACGTGTACATCATTGGACTTCTATATGGGACAAGAAATACTGTATCTGCCAGTAATGTAAGATCACGGTACATAACGGATTATTTTGCATGCTCTAGACTAGAGGTAGATCCTACCCGGACTAATTCCAACCTCAACGCCAGCACTATCATAATAAAGATAACAGCAGCACCAACAAACAGCGCGTTTTCAAAACTTCTAATGAAACGCAAATATTGACGTCCATGGTAGCAACTGCTACAAGTGTGGACAGGCAGCACATACGACCTGCTCTGGTCGCCGGGCACTTACATCCGGATTGATATTAACCGTCCGCTTGCGGGATTAAGTATCTCTGCTCATTTTTGCATATATACCGCCGGAAATACAGTTGCTAGCAGTGAAATCACGTACATCGATGATGATGCAGCATTTCAACTTATCTACTGTTGTTTGTAGTAAATCTGAATATGCTGAGGCTGATGATGCTCTTTTAATTATTGAACGCAAGGCTGCTCGTATGAATAGGTAGGTACTCGTATGTTAGAAGGCGCCTTCCCTGCCACGTGCGTGGTGGGTGAGCATGACCCGAACTCTAAAAAAACCGGTCAACTGCGAGTCGGATTCCTACATGAAAGTTCCGTACCTCCGTACAATGTTTAACACTACGGTACACGCGCCTCTAAAACGTTAATGAGTACTCGCGTGGGCTTCACTTGTAGCCCATTTTAAAATGAAATATCCTGAAAGATAATGGTAAAATTTTTAAATAAAACACATTTATTATTATAAATGACAACTATTATGAAAACTGTAATAAAAAAAATATCTTTTCTTTCTTAAACTTAAAAATATTCACAAAACTTCAGACTTCTAAAAAAATCACATAATTTTTACTTATTTGAGATCAATCAACTTTTGGTTTGATTATTCCATTTTTATTTTTCTATTCTTTTTAATTTTCATTAGGTACACGAAGGACAAATTAAAATTTGGTGATCATTACATATAAGCCTGTAGCATATCGAGCGAGTTTTCGTTGTGCTGCGATCGCGCACTCTGCCAAAACGCACAGCATGCGACCCCCCACAAATTGGTATATTTTCTTGTTGAGGAGCTTCTTACACATTCAACAATAATTTTGCTTTTGTTTTTATGCTTCTAGAATGAACTATATTTTCTTCTTCCCTCAAATCCTCTTCCTGTTCACTTTCAATCAAATCATCCTGATATAACTCCTCTTCTAGCCATCTCAACAAGTTTCTTACATTCTGCGATCCATATTTAGCAATCTGTTAATAAAATATGAACCAACAGTAAGTTTAAAGTATATAAATATAATTAATAATACAAAAATTACTAAGAAAAGATAAATACTTACATCAATTTAAAAAAATATTTTGCTCCTAAGAAATTCCGACAGTGCACGCGTGGGCTACATATGTAGCCCAACAACTTTAAATCGTTATTTATCGCACGTGCGCCAGCGTTGATTGCTCACGCCACACTGAATGCGTAAAGTAATAACCAATCGAAGCTTAGCTAGAGACTCGAAGTTAAATCACGCTATTTCATAAAGTTATAAACAAAAACAATACCCTGGGCTACGTACGTAGCCCGCGCGTGTACTCTAGTGTTAACAATGCTGAAAATAAACCACGTTTCTTGTATGACGACCCCATGTATTTTTAACTTTACCTTAATTTTAGTATATTTTGTTGGTATAGCGGCCACAGTACGGTTCAAGAGATAGAGCCCTGTGCTAGACGGACAGACAGTGGAATCTCAGTAACAGGGTCCCGTTGGTACTCTTTGGGTACGGAACCCTAAAAAGGAACTTTCAAATAACTTAAATCCTTGAATAGAACAACCTGGCGAAGAATCAGGAGAACCGACCCCAAATAAAGTAGGAAAAGGGAAATAAAATAGAAGAGTGAAGTAGTGTTATATTATGGAGACGCCGAAAGCCATGCTTGAAACTGTCGTAGTTCAATACCACGCCATTAGATTTACTATTATAATCATTACCGATAAGCGCCCAAATAATAACAAATGTCCGATAGTTAAACTCCAAATATTTGGCCACGTGATCACTAGGGTCATTACAAGTGGGCTGATAGCACGGGGTACCGTTTGCTCTAGCGGTGGGCATTCGCGATCCGTGATTGGTATTTACACGACTCGTCTGCATAACTTAATTTCATCCCAGGTAGATTGGTTGCATGGCAAACACTTTGGTCTGCTAACGAAGTTTATTGCCAGGAAATTGCCCGAGTCTTCGCTTCTGCCAATATGCAGTATATAATATATACCTCATATTGCCGATGAAGTTACTTCCTGAGAGGCTGACATTTACAGAACTATATGATTAAATGCTGCAGCTGAAGCTAAATTTGATTTCAGGTAGCTTAGTTACATGGAAAGCACTTTGATACTCTGCTAATGAAGTTACGGTATACCTCACCTTGCAGATATCCTTTCAGTGAGATCCTTTCTGAAAGTCTAGTGGTTCATTTATTTAATTTACGCCACTTGATTTACTCTTCTACTTTTATGATTAACCTAAATCTTAAAATGCATCATAAGGGAATACTTTGTCGCTTTATTTATTTACAATAATTTTCTCATCGTAAACGAACAACGATATCTATCTGCGCTAAAAAATATGTCGACCCGGATACTCCAGATTGAGAGTCTTGATTGCCTTTGGATGGCATGTCTTTTACAGTTCTTCGCAAAATTTGAAACAACGCGGTGAACAAAATGAAAAACTAAATAAAAATAATACATGTCCGACACTTATGTTAACCGAGTCTGTGGTCGATAGGCATTATAATGGATGCGACATAACAATCGAAACGATGTTGAATCAATACCCACAAAGTGATTAGTCGGCTGTCACCACTTCGGCGCCAGCGGCCGCACTATGCTATTCCATTTTAATATTAGACTTTATTCCCGGAATATGAGTGAGGAACCACATGAATGAGTCGAGATCGGGATGCGTTCGAAAATAGTAACGAATTGCTGCGATACTTTCGTTTCTTTATGTTTTTCTATGAGCGTCTGGGAGAAAAGGAAACGCCGTACTCTGCTAACATCTTTATACATTAGTTTTTATTGCTTCAATCGTTAAGATTCTAACCTGGAAACTTATACCATTGATTCTATGAGACTCTAATTTTTGCGTGTAAGCTTACATATAATGAATGAAAGGATTGAAACTAAAATATAATGAGCATTGGACACCTAATAAACATCAATCAAAATTAACTTATAGCGTATTAAAAATAAGGGTGCATGTCTAAAGTTCACACCGCTCTATCACACTTGAAAAATTTAGTAAAATTTTGCTAAAGTTACATAGACAAGAACATAGCTCTTAAATATATGAATGAGTTATCCTATATGGACTGAAGTTGAGTTTGCATGAGATAAAGTGACGTCATCTCTTTTAAAAACATTGCATAACTAATTTAATATCGATGGCCGCCCGCTGGCAACCGCGCATGTTTATATCTTGAGATTGGCCTTTATCCGTTTGGAAATAAAGGTGACGTTAACGACGGACCACCGGCGTTTTTAAACGGACTCTTTCAATTATTAATTAACTTTTAGTGTTCTTTAGATCTTGTGTTCTGCTTTGTTTAGGTTTTATGGCGAGTTTACATTATTTTAGTAAGAATGCAAAATTATAGAAATCGAAGTGAAGAGAATACGTGAAATGAGTTTGTATGATTCCAGACCTAAAGTCCTGTATTTATTACTACTATTTTAGTCCAAATAAAAAAAAATTACGAATATTGATACTTTTATAAATAAATTTAAGATTTTTAGCCAATCTTGCATTTTGTAAAATAATTGGAAAACTAAAAGTTTTATCTAATGTGGTCTCTTTGGGTCTAATAGACTCTGTTACCTTATTGTGTCTTTTCTATCAATACTTTTCGATCTTTTCACGTACGTCAAAAAAAAAAGGAAAACTCTCATCTGCATTTGATGAAAACTCTTTGCCGGAACCCCATAAGTCCTTTGTGACGTCGGACACAAAGCTTGCTTTGGCGTTTTGAATAATAATTGAAAAACTACATCTGGATATGGAAAACGGTTATGTGACATCCATCGGACGAAAAATAATTGGACGGATACCTGCGTAGTCGTTATCGGGTTATATTTTTCAATGCTGGTTATCTGACATTGCAAGGTTTTTAGTACCAAATTAGTAAAAGTACCTCAGACCAAGGATCAAGAGCTGTAAAGAGTATGTACTGTATAAGTTATTTCTTCGTTTAGTGTTGGTTCTCTCTTCCCGCGCGGATCGTAAAAGCTGATTGAGGGATTGGGCGTAAATGCGAATAATGTTAATAGGCGATGCGGCTAGTAACCCATTACTATTTTGATTCCTTTCTCGCCCACCATTACGCTAAAAGTGGCCTTTGGGGTTTCGGCTTCGGCTCTGTCTGCTTAGAGCCGGAAGACTCAAAATCCTCTGTCTGCCGCATTTGGGATAAAGACGTAATAGTGCATAATCGTAGAATGCTGTGCACTATTACGTCTTTATCCCAAATGCGGCAGATAGAGGATTTTGAGTCTTCCGGCTCAAAGCATTGCTTTTATTCATTCATTCCCCTGCTAGATGGTCAGACGACCTAAGCAAGGTTGCAGGAAAACGCTAGATGCAGGCCGCTTCCGATCGGTCGTTTTGGAAATCCTTGGGGAGGCCTATGTCCAGCAGTGTACTTCCTGTGGCTAATTAATAATGATGATGAGTGCATAATAGAATCTTGGGTGCTAAAAATTGTACTTAATTGCTCTATAACTAATGTTAATAAGTAAAAATCCTCTTAAAAACAGTACTAGTTGTTAACATTATGGGTAAGAGCAAAGTACATTGGCGCAGACTTGTCGACGTTCCACAGGTGAATCATATTTATGACATAAGCATAAACTGCTTATTAATATAAAAATCTGCGTTCTTAAATCAGTCATATAGTGAGTAATCAACCAAGTGAAACAGAACAGATTTTAAATTAACTTCACAGAAATAAGTTAAAAATAACAAATTGTCGTACAAGCCTTTATTGTGTGGCCTAAGAACTTTTCAACCAAGCCCCAACACTGATGGGGTTGCGTCGTTTTACTACAGTGTTCCTATAGCCACATTCCGGCTCTATTATCAAATCAGCTTCTTGTTATAATAATGTCAACTGATTTACATTAGTATACACAATTTCAGCTCAATCAGAAATCGGGAAGTGGCACAAATTTAACCCCAAAATTCAACGGGGCAAGCTAAATAATAGCTTGTAAAAAAAGAGCTCCTAAAATTGGTTGCATCGCAGTAAGTACCCAAGGAATGTAGATATTTTATGAATATGGCGGTTACGCATAACCAGTAATCTATTTGTGTTTACATCGTTTACAGCGGCGACGCGGCCGATTGATAAAATTCGTCATTACCTCTTATCTTATCGCTAGCCATTGTCGCCGTCGAAGACTGAGCCATTGTCATGTCTATATTTATCTATTATATTATAAGTAAAACTATTGTGAAAAGATTAATGTGTTTTAAAGTTAAACCAATCAATGGGCGTCTGCAAGTGGTGGGCTTAGTAATTCTTTGAAGATTTTTTTTTGTTTATTCGTAATTTTTGTGTCTATATTATTTTGCCGTTCTTATATATGTAATCCGCTAGATGACAAGAAGTCAAATCAGACACTTTTTTCTAAACGTCAAAACATTTTTTTTCTATGGGATTTGTATAAAATACAAAACCGTGACGTCATAGATTTTTCGAGTCAAATATCGCTCTTAATATGAGTTTTTATGCATTAATAAGTCTAAAATTATGTTGAAAATTTTATTCTCTTAACCGTACCAAATACATAATTTAGTTTTGACCCAGTCATATTTCCTTATTTAACATTCAAATAAATTTGCAACAGAAATGTCAAGGGTTGGGGTAAAAATATAGTTTTTATAATTGAATTGTTTGTTAGCATAAATTAAATAGTCTCAATTGTAATAAGAGAAACCTTTACCAATCAGTAGGACAGTATAGGCTAAAAAAAAAAAATTATGTAGTTAGGTAATTTAACTGTAGTCTTTCTTTTATATGCATATTTATAGAAAATTAAGCCTCTTTATGTAAACGGTTAATGGACCGTTCTTGACTACAAACATCTTACGGAATTTATTTGTAAAATGATTATTTGTCAATGTTTGCGCAGCAGCCAGCAGTAAACTACAAATGTTACTAAGCCTGGCCTTTACGTCTTGCAATTCTCGATTCTGTCTGCCCAGTAAGGGATGAAGACGTGAGAGTCAGAGCTGTGTCTGAGTATATGGCGTGAGACAACGAAACCAGGCGAAAGTTCGTCATGCATGACGCAACAGTTCGCCAGTTACGAGTTTACGACACTAATTGCATGTATTGCGAAATCATTAGATTCCCTAAAGCTCAAGTCATGTTTTTAAACATCTTGAATGGTAAAAGTGAAATTACTAAATTCGACAAAGACAGCCCATAGATTGAACTTTAGCTTTACCAAGAATCCCGTGCCACTGATCCCGCTGGTGGCTTGGATAATAATTCTGTAAACTCTTTTATACTGTAATTGATTCGTAATTATTTGTTTTGTATGTTGTATTTAGTGTTTATTGTATGTATTTATAGTATGTATTTCGGATGTAGTTTTATTCATTTTATACATATTATCACTGCTTTATTTGTTTGTGTGCATGATATGTATCTACTATGCAGCGCCATCCCCCAACCCAACATTTACTCAAATCCCTATTTACCCAAAGGTTGGCTGGAAGAAATCGCTTATCCGCCTGTCCGACTATTTCACCTACTTATATTTTAAGTTTATTTTTAAGTTCTTAAATTGGTGCAATAAAGATATTTTATCTTATTTTTAATTTAATATTTTTATATATTCATCTTTTCTTTACCCCATTTTAGATGGGGTTAGATTCTTCTAGGTACTTTTATTTATTTATAAAAACTTTATTGTTCCATTGGCTCACATAACACTAAAAACGTTCACACTTGTGTCTTAGGCACAGAATACATGAGTAAAATCTTAGGTTTAAAACTTTAGACCTAACTACACGCTCATTTCTTAATGGCATTCAAGCTATTATCACGAGTTGACGACTGCAAGCATTAAGCATAATTTCGTATAGGGCTTAATTATTCAGTGAAAGCTACAAACTTTCTGTAATACGAATGTTGAGTAGCTTTTTACCTTTAGCTTCTCCATACTTACATCGTCATTCAAAGCTTCTGTAAAATACCACATGAGATAACATTTTTTTCTTGACGGCACCATACGAAGTTATGCGACTGTAAAAGCAACTCTATTTCAAAGATACAAGGCTCTTGCAAAGATATAAGATATCTCTAAAACGTGTGCTTGATATTAGTACGTTTGCTCTGGTTCCTTCACGAGAGAAATTTAGGTGTTTATTTTACTAACTTTGATTTCGGAACGTCGATACATCGCATACTTAAAATATAGGTTGGTTGCCCCTGAGATAGTGTACTTTGTATATTTTCTATGGTACCCTTCATGACGGGCAAATATATTTAAATCTTTCTTTACTCGTCAGTTACTGTCATTTCAAATAAATACGAGTATGTAAGTACACATATTTGTTTATAACTTACTTAAGTTTTCATTATGGTGGTACATTTTGATCAATCAAAATGCACTGAGGCCACCGGTTGCATAAATTCATATAATATTAATTTACATAACAAGGGATAATATTTAACAGATTTGACTCAAGTTTTGGTGTCTGTGCCTCTGCATAACAAAGGCCACGTCTAGCCGATGTTATCTCAGTAAATTTTAACAAAAAAACTTTGTCTGCGTGCGCACACACATGTAAACAATGTGTAAACTTTTCTACTACTGACACATACTTAAATTGAAGTTTATATCTAAACCGTAATAGTTTTTGATATACATATAACTTAAGAATTATGTAGTCAATGTAAACTAAAAGAATTTTGACATTATAAAAAGATACTACATTCTAAAAAGAGTAAGTAATTTTTCAGAACTGAGTTTTAAATGATGAAATCTATAACATATTGCATTTGCAGCATTGAGTCGTGTAGGTAGAACATTATTATAGATAACATAAATTTTAATAGTATTGACATTAAATCTTTGCAAGCAAATAAAAAAGTTATTAAAGAAATGATGACTCGTACAGTGAGGGGAATAATAGGAGTGCATTATGAAGTTATGTGAATAAGTATACTTCATTCATCAACTGAATTTTACATAAGAAGTTTTCACCAAATCTTTAGAACCCTTTTTATTTCGTCTTGTTTAACCAGATGCGCTCAAAGTGCATTATCCACCAGTATAATCAATCAGACACAGTAAAGTCTTTTCAAACATCGACAGACCCGCTGTATCAACACTGATCCCTATTAGCCCAGTGGCTGCTGACCGGAGTCAAGGTCCCCTATAGCCGGAAGTTATGTAATTACTGCTCCATTGCAACTGTGTTTTTTAAATAAAAGGGCTCATGTCGATATAGAATTTCGTAGTAACATGAGCCCTTTTGGTATTTAAACATTCAACTATTGACCGGGGGACCAGCTGCATGCAACAACGTGCAACGGGACAATATGGACCCTAATTTATTTATTGGCATACGATCGTGCTGTTGTCATAAATTTTAGAACAATGTTTAAAATCTACGGATCCATCCACGAATTTTGTGAGATGAATCCGTAAACCAGAATCAAGATAAACACAAAAATACACAGAATATAACCGGCTTTGTATTTTATCGGGCAACAACGAGACCAAAAAAACGTAAGACAGAGATTTCCGATGGTTTGGGATATCAAGTATTAGTAGTTTTGTTATCATCGGAATCAGTATTGCATAGAAAAATACAATAACGCGTCAAATGGAGCGAGGTTAGTTTGAGCATACGCACAATTGAACAAGAATACCTACTTCGAGGAGACACATTGTTAAAGAAAAACGTTCGTAGA
Organism: Acrobasis repandana; assembly: GCA_963576875.1. Taxonomy (NCBI): domain Eukaryota; kingdom Metazoa; phylum Arthropoda; class Insecta; order Lepidoptera; family Pyralidae; genus Acrobasis; species Acrobasis repandana. The sequence continues at coordinate 1,444,051 of OY756214.1, forward strand.
GCTGCGTGGAATATTGACTAGATGTAAGTTCATAAAAGACGAGCATCACACGCATTATTGTAAAAAAAAGCGAGTCAACAAACGTGCGGGACCGACGTCCCCGCCGCACCTGTTGAGCCGCGGGGGTTGCTTATCCCGCATAAAAAAAATTAAACATGTTTACCCAAACGCCACACAATATCGTCTTTCTACTAATCAAAGAATTCAGGATAAACTTGCGTGATGTGCATTAATAGGTAACGGTATAAACGAAACTTTTGAAGTCCCAAAAAAACTATAATCACACGTCGGCAGCGCATCGCCACAACATGGACGGCGGGAGCAACGGACAAGCCATAAAAAAAAGTAGTGAGAGATCGCTTCCTGCGCCTGCACCGGCCGAGGCCTCCGCGACGATGTTCTCATACGTGATTCAATTCAACACGTTATACCTACTGCATCTGATCGATGCAAGTATCAATATTCAGTTAGCGTTACCATTTTAGAGATTTAACACTCCGAAAGGTCCCTGTTTCCCTGTCTAGTTATTATTTTCCCATTGCTGGGCAAAGGTCTCTATCATTGAACTTACATGTCTCTATTAATTCTTCGTTCATACTTTCGATAAACCATCACTGTCACTGCAATGAAGTGTTGCAGAAAACAGCAGCTTTTGTTTCATTTCCGTCTAACTGTCGCGTTGGATTGGGATCCATTGTGCCGAGCGGCCGGCGACAAGTGTGCCACTATGCTATGATTATGGGTTAGCGCGCCCACCGGCCGCGGTCAACGACACATATTGCTATTCTCACAATGTTGAACTGTCGCCAATATTGATGGGCGATGTCATGTGACAAGTCTAGCAATCCAACGTATTTTCTATTTTTCCATTTTTAACCGAAAAAAGTTCTTTTTCACGATGCAGCGGAGCTTTTGTAGGTTACGTTACTTCAATTTCTCTCTGGATGGAAATTCACTTGCAAATCTTTTGAGTTCCAAAGCAAACGGTTGCACACAGTACGTTTTCAAAGGAATTTCCTCCAGCGAACGCTAAAATCGGAGAACAACCTTTTTGCCCTATTTCCCCTACAAAAGGCAGCAGCAGCACGAGTTTCTTCAAAACAGAGCGTGTTTTATTTCTCCAGAAAAAGTGTCTGATTTGACTTGTTCTTTCGGATTTCGCTAGATGGCAACTAGTCATCCACTCGTATAACTAATTTTAGTTCTAAGTTTGTTAGTTGACGTCTTTGGAGAAAACGTGCAGTGCAGTTTGTTGCCGCTTCTTCTGCACTTGCGCCTAGTAAGCGGCGTAAACTTAGCTGTGAGCACTGGTATGACTCTCCATTGATTCAGAGTAACATATATACCTACTACTACTACAAACGAAACAATTTATCTGTACACACGTCGATGTGTGAGTTTTACACTTAGGGTCGCACCGCAGAATTATTTTAATACTTACCTACTAACGAGTACGACATATTTACGATTATATTTTTCCATACCGGAAGATTTGCGAACACTATGACGTAAAAAATATTCTGTTTTATATGTATTAAATGTTACAGGAAAGTCGGAAACAGCTACATAATATCACTTCACAAATATTTTTCATTATGTCCATTGTCCATTTCACCATTAGTTCACTTTACTGATTATTATTGAGTCATTTATAATGTAACGCACTAATTTCACTAATTCACTATTGTAATATAGTAATTTGCATATTCGGCGCAAAACTATACGGTAATTATATGAATAAATTCAATAAAAATAAACAAATGTTTATCACGCTTGATGATGATGACAAATTGACACGCACAGCATGTCAAGTAGCAATCCGGTAATGTTACAATCTCGCTCTTGTGTATCTCCCGCCAATGCGAGAGAGCGAGAAGGGTATATAATCAAGATGGTTGCTGGGTATAACGTGAAATTATATTGTTGCTTTGCTTACCTGTTTTCATCATTTGGAAATGTATGAAATATACGTTCTTTAGAGTATTGGGTGGATAAACAATTATTATACGCGCACCTTCTCACCATAATGGTTACTATTGGTTGACAGTTCTCAAGACAACACACGTCGCGTATTGCGTGCGGCTAGTAATTAAACCCTGGTTTGGAGCTGTCAAAGCTCACAAAGTGCGGGGGAGAGGTGCGGGGACGCCAATTTGCAGGAGACGCTGTGAGAGACCATTCTGTTTGACTCTTATGTATTCTGTGCTGTAAGTAACGATTTGACGTCAACATTTGTGCAAAAACAAAGTGACTATTATTAAGAGATATTATAAATATCCTATGATAATAAAGATATTTTGAATTGAATTTGAATTGAATTGAAAAAAGTCAAATCAGACACTTTTTTCAAAACAAACAATCATTTTTATGAGATTTGTATGAAAAACACAACCATGTCGTCATAGTATATTTATTTTTGTACCCTTTATAAAAATATGTAGGTACGTGTTAGTTATCTGCATTGCAACATTGTATTTTTTTTGTTTTTGGTAAATAAAGATTTATTTATTATTTATTATAGTTTTTTGGATTCAAATAGCGCGTTTAATATCAGTTTATCTGCGTTAATTAATCTAAAATCATGTTGAAAATGGATATGATCTGTGACAAGTGACACTATTTTGTGACATTTGATTCTCTTAACAGTACCAAAAAATTATTTATGACCCAGTCATCTACCTAATTCGCATGTGGCATTGCACGTCGTTACGATAACAGGAAACTGTTAGGTGGGTTGTATGTCTTTTGTCAACGTAGTTATAGAGATAATAAACAATACAATACAAAAAACTTTATTGCACCAACTTATGACATTTACAGTAACATGTAGAGTGAGGTACAATGCAAGACGTGGCTTTATCGCCGAAGCAATCTTTTACAGGCAACCATAAATAGGAGTGCGAAGTAAATAAGTAAGATAACAGGGTGGCGTAGTTCAAATTTAATACAATAAATTCATATTCATCATATCATACATATGATCTGTCTGTATGTATGCACACGCTAATCTCCCAAAGCACTGAACGGTTTTCTTTTTGCGGTTAATGCAATTATAATAATTAGGCAGTTTGGAGCAATATTAAGGATGTTTCATTGAAATGTAAAGTCAATGATAAAAGTAATCGTTATTTTTTATTTTACGCGAACGAAGTCGGTGGATCTACATGTATACGAACAAATTACTTCGATGGTTGTTTACAATTTTATCTGGTTTAATAAACACGATACGACGGTAAACTGGATCGGGTAAAAATGTTTGTTATTTAGTTAACAATATGTGTTTACTGATTTCCAATTTGATATTTCCGAAGGCTGCCTTTCCTTATTCAAGTCTATTTACATTCAAATAAGGAAGTAAGCGACATGCCGTGTGTTTCTTATTGTTGGTGCATTATATAGGTTGCTCCGCCGCAATCACGATCAATTGATTGGCTGTAATTGAAGGGCCTGTGGAGGGTGGATCTGCTTTCTGGGGTCTGCTTTTGTATCATATTGTTCGCAACCTATGACTCAGTTTGAAAAAGCCTGTCTAGTTGTACATGAAGAATTGGCCGTATGGTGAGGGTAGAGGTAGAATAGTCGAAAATTTGCTTTTATCAGCATCACCTGTAGTTTGACTGGTAGAAAAGGCCCTGGGGCTGAAGTCCGTGTGTTAATTTTTTTGTAATAAAGTTAAATAATTTTTGTATAGAAACAACCCTTTCTTTTCCCATTGGTGTCGAAAAAGGCGGCTAAGGGAGATATAGGTAACATGTCCATCGTTGGCTTTAGAAAACCCAATATACCTAAGTATGTATCTAAATCTATCTATCGTATCGTATCGTATCTATCGTAAGTATGTATCTAATTAGACCCAAAAACTGGCAGTTTTTTCGAACAGCGCATAAACATCACCACTCAGCGGGAAATGCTGCCAGTGTTTTGGGTACGTTGCCACGTACGGTGTGGTGCGTTTGACGAAGTATTTTATCTATAATTTTAAATAAATTGTGTTTTAGATGTTAAATTTAACTAAAAGAATCTTATTCATTGCCTACATGCTGGATATATTACCTCTAAGTATAAGTTTAAAACTTCACTCAAGTTCGAGAATCTTTTGGAAGAGCGAACGAAGTTTCAAAGGTAGAAAGATTGCTATTGCATGTTGCGATCCGAATTTTTAGAGTGATCTTCATGTCGCGGAATACTTCGACGGAATGCAAATCAAAGTTTCTTGGCAAATGTTTTATCAACGTAACGTGTGACGTTGTTGAGTCAAACATTTTTAGTTACTGCATTCAAAAAGATTGCAATAAGAGACAAAAATATATCGAACTATCTAGCCGTGTGGTTCCGCAGAGTAGAATAGAACCACACCAACTTCCTGTGGATATCGTAGAAAGCGGCTTAGGAAACACAAGCTAACAAATCTTGTAAACATCAATGAGATTTCTCGCTCGGGGTATGAAGCTTTTTTATAAATTGGCGCGGTTCGAGCGAAAAAGTTATTACTTATCGAACAAGCAAAGTTTTCGGATTAGTTCTTGGATACGTCTTCTTCTTCTTCTCCCGAGCCTATTTCGCATATCTTTTGGGGTCGGCCCTCCTAGTCATATTCCTCCATTCGAGCCGATGTTGTGTCATTTCTGGATTCAAGTCCATCGTCTTCATGTCTTTGGAAATGGTACCAAACCAAGTCGTCGGAGGGCGACCGGGACCTCTCTTTGGTTCTTCTATGGTCATAACGGTTCTTGTCATATGTACCTCGTTACGCCTCATGACATGTCCGTACCAGCGTAACCTATTTTCCCGCAATTTGTCAGTTATACTTGCAACTTTGAAAGTCCCTCTGATATGTTCGTTTATTACTTTATCTTTTAGGGTTACACCAGACCAGCGTAGCATCTTCATTTCGGTGACGTGACGTTGTTGCTCATCTGACTTTCGCATGGCTCAGCACTCGGATCCATACATTAAAGCTGGTCTGATTGCTTGTTTATATATATGTTTCCTTTGACCTCTATGGGCATTTTCGCGTCACAAATAACTCCTGTCAAAGCAGCAATAATGCGATTCTCGATGTCTTTATCAGTAGACGCAGAAGATGTTAAAACTGGTCCAAAATATTTAAAGTGATCCTGCCTTAGAGTGACTTACTTAGTACTTGGATACGTCTGAGAGGAAATATTCAAACTGCAACAAAATCTCAGGATTTTTCAATGGAAATCAGGCTTTTTCTCCGGACTTTAGATTTTTTCATCTGTTGACTATAGTTTCAGTATGTTATGTTAACCTATGTAAGTAGGTTTATATTGTGGTAAGTAGGTATTTCCTAGTTTCACTTTCAAGCATCTCAGTATTTGCACTATTTCCGGATTGATCTCATTTCAGCACCACCTGTAGGCAGAAAACCCTAACGGCCTTAACTCCGCCTGTTACAATATTCTGTAATAAATTTAAATAAATAATAAATCCGGCCAAGTGCGAGTTAAACTCGCGTGGAGAGACAGACAGACAGACGCACAGACAGAGGCACGAGTGATCCTATAAGGGTTCCGTTTTTTTCATATTTTGTACGGAACCCTAAAAATAAAATAAAAGGGGTCGTGACTTCATAACTCGCTTCGGGGCGAATTAGGTACTAGTTGTATGTTTGTATGTATGAAATATATCGGAATTTGAACGCGATTAGCTATAGGGTTGGATAGTGTGCGGGCACGCCGCGCCGCAAATAGCCCGGGCGCCGCCGCCACGTCACAGACATGTCATATCGTGCCGCCGACCGCCGCACCGCATCAAAACAAAAACTTTCACGCTGCCATTTTAACACTAATTTTCCTAGACGTTTATGATAAGGAGATAGATAGATAGATATTCAGACTGACTTTTTATCCACCTGCTAAATTTTTGGAGCAAGCTCAGTCCATGATACTGAACCACTTTCTATACATATCTATACTTCGGAGATCGTCTTAAAGGCGAAAATTTACTGCCCCTCCCCCTTATCTCCATAACTAAAGGGCCAAAAATTTGAAAAAAAAAAATACAGAAAATAGTTCTTCACCATTTTAGGGAAACCTATGAGAAGAACGAAACCCTCTTCATGTGAGTTTAGCTCGCACTTGACCGGTTATATTGCATACATACATATATACCCGTGTGGTTAAGGATCAGAATAGGACTACTCCATCTCTTCCTGTGGATGTCGTAAGAGGCAACTAAAGTAAAAAGAGCACTTAAAGCTCGTGCTACAATAGCATTCCCAAGGAGGGTTGACGTCAGGCAGGCGGCCGGTCGTAAAACTATATAGCCATATCGTTTAATTTGTTCCGGCTATTTCTTCTCTAATTTTTGGCATGCTCTGGTGACCATTGATATGCATATTAAATTTGGAAAAGAAAACGGGAAAGCGCACCCCGGGATCCAAAGCAGCATAGCTGAGGATGCAACCGGACGCGTTCAGATATAAAGAAGATACTATCACGCCTGTTCCCCTTTAACATTTTTCATACGTTTACTAACATAGGTACATATGTTGAAATCAAAACTGATAAATTTTATATGAAAAATCATTACGTATTTAACTTATTTTAGTCAATATCTGGGCGTTTTTTGATTCACATCAGACATTCTTATTCTTAACTGCTCTTCGCGGTACATCTTTGAATGGACACAATTTCCTCCACCAAGGGTCTCGGCTTCGATTCCTGATGCACAGTGTCAACAAGGCACTCGGTGTTCAATTGAACCGGTCCCACCCGCTAATGAGCTCATTACGTGATACCGAATTGTGTGGAGTGTGACACATAATAGAAAGAACGCTTTGTTTTATGAACTTGTTTCTATGTCCGTGGTTTGGAGCAACAAGTGTCTCTGTTACTTTATATCTTTGTAGCCATTCATTGAAAATGTTAGCACATTTTTAACTAGTCTGACCTAGTTTTGACTGTAAAAGTTAGTGTAGTAAAATTACATTGGTTTACAATTTTTCTCACTTTTTGATACCAAAAGACTAGTACGAGTAAGTATACTAGCTGTTCCTAACATGGATTTTTGTTTACTAGATGGATCAAGATTCTGTAAGATAAACGGACTATGTGGTAAAATCTTGATGCTCCGAAATTTAATTGGCATAACACACTTGGCCTAAAGATTTTATTTTTATTTATTAAATAATATTATTGAGCCAAAAGCTACAATAGGTAGACTTAATGCTAAAGCATTCTCTACCTGTCAATCTTTAAAAAAGATGATTATGACTCATAAAATTATGAGTTTTGGATGTATGATAAATAAGTGTATGCCAATCAATTTTCTGCGAAATGTAGTTTCTGCCATCCGTTGTTAAGTTGTTATGCATAGTAATACTGTGATATAAAAGTTCTGCTACAAAGGGTGGACCCATACTAGATACAGAACTGTTTAAGATTTTTTTCTAGGATATCAGTTAAGCTCTACCTGCTCCAGAAAAATAAACGGTAACCGGTATTATGACTCTAAATACCCTCTTTGTTTCATTATCATAACAGGTTTTTCAGGGTTTATTCTTCAGTTTGCGATTCCGTGTTGAATTGCACTATTTATAAAGCGTTTTGTGTCGAGTCGCCCGATTTACGATACAAGTTAATTCTGGGTCTGTAGGCATGTGCGAGTTTGCCTCGTTTTATTACTTGTGTCGCACCACAAAACCACTTATAAGAAAACTTGAAAACATGTAAATACTCGTACATACCTAAATATTCTTATTTTCTTTGTTGAGAACGATTTGATGTTTGACTTTTTGATCACTTTTACAAAAGTTTTAAAACTTTGACAAAACACACTTAGCTTTTTATATGAGAACTGTGTACCTGTGCCTTTCCTAGAAACGTGTTGCGAGTTGCCTGTGGCAACCAGTGTCCGGTGCGTAATCGTTACACATCTGGCATGGCGAAGTACGTTCACTTTTGTTTGTAATAAACGTATGAGGAACGTACCTGGTCGGACGGTACCGAGCAGTTCATGTTGAGCCACTTAGGGTGCGGAGCTGGCCAGCATTCGCAGAAAGGTTCTAAGCACAAGCCTTGTAGTTCGGGAGTCGCGAGAGATACCGTCGCGAGCGCCAGTACAGTGATAAACATTTTGAAGCACGCCATGATCTCGCGTGACGCGCTGCACGCGCTGATGTCGACCGCGAGCGCTCACCGCCGTCTGCTGACTGTGACTGCCAGCCGAGTTTCGCCGTATCGGTATCGCGTCTCCTCCACGGCTGCCTCTCGGCCCATCGTAGTGCAGCTATTTTATTGAAGCCCCAAATTATCGATAGCAATAATTCGATTACATTAACGCTGTTCGCACTAGCTGCACTAATTGTTAGCGAATATTTTGATCATTATAATTATTACGCTAACTCTTGTGAATTGTCTAATTACATTTCTACATGTACCTATTAGACAAAATGAGCATGGTCACTTCGAGGTATTAAAGATAGGTACCTATCTGGCGAGAAAATTCATGTCACTTTTTATGCTGGCAAAAAGGCAATGACGTTTTTCGGTAGGTAATAAACCGCTTCTTTTGTTTAGTAAAAAAATAATATTATAAGAAATAAGAATCAATCTTGATTTTTATAGAATCTTAGTCCAGCACATGTCCACGGCGGGCCATTTTTCGTGCATCCACCACTTTTGCGCTTTATAAATGCTTTACAAACTCGCGATAAATCAGTCAAAGAAAAAGACCAAGGTCATCGAGATATTCCAATATGTCGAGAAGTATATTTATCTAGGCCAAGTACCTAATACCTTTCTTTGATAGGCAAAAACGAGAAATCGATCGTCGCATCAACAACGCCTGGAAGAACTACTGGTCGATAAAAGAGCTGATGAACACTTAAATAAAGTTCCACGAAGTGTGTATCCTTCCTTTCCTTACCCACGGCTCGCGGACTTGGTCTCTGACTAAGTCTCAAAAGTCCAAATTCAAGGTTTGCCAACGAGTAATGGAGCGCCGCGTATTGGCCCTGCGTCATATAAACAGAGTGCTACACACCTGCGCTCTCAAACCTCAAACACAAGTTGCAGATATAGGCGTACAAACTGCCAAGCTAAAATGGAGCGGACATGGGCGGGACATGTCAGTAGAATGCGACCAGAAAAATGTGCAAAATTGGCAGGGTCTCTACCCAGAGGTAGACCCTGAACCAGGTGGCGAGATGATCTGGATAAGTTTTTGTCTGGATAGGAAAAGCTTGCAGTGAACAGATATGAGTATGACTGACTTGAGAAACAAAGGGGAGAGGCGTTTTCCCAGAGTGGGGCATACCACCAAAAGGCTAGAAAAAATCTAGTAGATATTGGATTAATATAGTTTGAAGTTGCCATCGAAATCTGGTTGGGAGTACATTTTTTGGCAATAATATTTGTACACTACACTTTGCTCCTCTTGCTATTTATTTACCTACCTCAGTTTTTCCGCCCACGTGGCCATATTTCTGGTCATAAACTAATGAGCGTTCGATTTTATTTTAACAAAAGGGTCATTCATTGCTATTGGCTTGCAATTACTCAAACATTAGTGATGCGAAGAAGTCTTAGTTGTGATGTCGTAACCGGAAAGATTTTATAAATTTATGGACCTTTTCTCGAAATCGTCACATTGACTTGTATGACGTCTATAGTACAGGTAATTTTCATTGTGTCGTGGGATACGTTTTATGGTTTTGTCAGAATTTATTAATATTAATAATATAGTTAAGACATGTTATTGTTTTAAATTTTGAACATAATATCGATATTCTAACACATGTACATCGACATCGGAACCGAGTAGTGATTGTCGATAACGTTTATCGACGCTGGCCGACCCTGCGCTACGCAGGTCGCTCCTTGCTTTGCCGCCGCTGCACTGCACTGCACTTGTCCTGTACTTTTTCGTAGACGGTTTGCGCTTCGGAAGCGCTTAAAAAGAGGCGTCAGACAATAATGTTCTATGATTTTTAAGGCTTATACAGGGTCTAACAAAATATGCTAAAACAATTTTAAGATACTCCATGACACTGAACAACTTTTCCTCCAGGAACATGGACCAAAATATGAAAAATAATTTTCGGCCTCCCATACATGATCAGATAAGATAAAACTTCTTTATTGCACCAATTATAAGAAGAACATATACAAGTTAACTTAAAATGTAAGTAGGTACCTATGTTGATCGATCAGCTGATCCGAGTTTCTAAGGAAACCAAAAATATTTTTTTCATATATCGATAGGTATATGTGTATTTATATGTTCCTTGGAGAAAGTTGTTTTATAACGACTAACATACTGAAAATATTTGAAGGTCAGATTCCGTCCATGATACATTACAAATATTCCCCAGTGAACGAACATAGGTACATACATCGAAAAATAAAGATAAAAAGTTTTGCTTCCCGTACAAACTCGGCTTAGCTGATCGGCTTACATGCACGGTGACATTTTAACCGCCAGCCAAATGTTTGAAACAAGATCAGTCCGTGATAATGAACTACTTTCCATGAATTTGAACTTGCAAGTGCCTACGATTAGGTATATAACTAAGTCATCAACATAAATTTGTTCCGGCTGTCATTATGAGACGTGGTCAAGCTACATTTTTCAAATGCCTTGGGGCATCTTGAAAAATCTGACACCAATCTGACAATCTGTCGGCCACTTACAAGAACAGCAACAACGGCGAGTCTCCCTCATTAGTTATTTTTATTTAATTTTGACAGAGAGAGAAATAGAAGGGAAATGCAAAGCGTATTCAATCTCAAATCAGCGGCACACAATACATTGAAATTGTGAAAAAACATATAGCTTTTCAAAAGCCACATGCAAAGTATTCTTATTCTTGATAGTTAAATTTGACCCACTTTCTGGTTGCCAATCGAAATTTTATAATATTGTGTGCATAAAATGTTGTGTGCAAAAGTAAATCAAATTATGACAAGAAGCTGATCTCATGATGAAGCCGGAAGGTGGGCTTGGGAATCCTACAGGGTTCTTATGTGATTACAATAAAACGATTCACGAGTTTGGGTTTCGGCCTAATAATAAAACATACTTCGGCGCTACAATCATTTGTGGGTCTTGGCCTCCACAAAAATTCATCCCCATTTTGCTTTGTTTCTGGCCTGTTTTCTCCATGTTGTGTACTTTCCCATTTTCCGTATTATATGAACTTATATAAACATTAATGTTTACCTTATATGTACAAAACGATTTGTCTTTAGATTATTGATACTAAACTAGTTTTTGTAATTAACTTTTTCATATAAGTTAATTACAATAGTAAAGTAAGTAATTGTTTTCTAATTTATATGTATGAGTAGATCATTCCATTATACATAAATGGTATAAAGCTTAAAATATAAGAGATATGATTAATTTAAGTTTAGGTACAGCCAAGCGATTGGGTAAATATAACATCGCCTACATTTTAATATCGAAGCTCAGAGAAATGCAATGTCTTTTCACGTACGGATACGTTATATAAGTATTTGCTCCGATATGAAAATCCAGCGTGTTCCGCCTTCGTCCGATGTACGAGTATTGTGAAAAATCCAGAAACGAGATCAAACATTTCCGAAGGCCTTTGGTGTGGATTTCCGAAACCATACTCACACGCTTTTGAGCAGAATTTTTTTAAAGGTATCTTTTGTTTTTCTCTTTCTTTATTTTTTGTGTAGGTACCTAGGCCACGCTGTGAGATCATGTTAAAGTTGTTAGCAACAACCTTTCTTGCGTCACGATCTTCTTTTCATATTTTTTCCCCAAAATCAAATATTTATTCAGTAATTAGGTCTTTGCAGGCACTTTTACACGTCAATAATTATAGTGTACATTACGTGTAATGTTTATTTATATGTAAATTATTTTTTCTTTGTTCAAAAGCTACCGATATTAGCGTTTCGCAACGACCACTGCTGAGAAAAAACGCCGAACTAGTCGCCTACGCGCCAGAAGGGCTTTGTCAGTTTACAAAGATATTATGCCTAATACAATGTTATCACAACATAATATGTAAAGCTTACGAACGAGTGTCAAATCCAATTTACACAAATAAGTTACTCTGAGTAGTCTTAAAAAACGGAGCCGAGCTGACCAGTCCCTACTGGCGGCACCCGTTCACGAGTTGATGCGTGGATCAGCCATCGCTGAACTCAACCATATTAGAGGGAATCCAGTGATCCGACCTACGACGCCACCACCCCTTAGATTTTTACACCAACAGCTTTATGAAGGAACGGGAATCACATTAGTGCTGTCTCAATCTAAGATTTTTGAGGTTATACTATGGATATCCACTTACAAAAACTAATTTGAAATCATTTGAAATACTTTTAACTGGTGCTTATTAAAGTCAATATATGAAGACCCAACAAAGGAATCATTCCAGTCAATCCACCTTCTGGTAGCTATGACACAGGCTATGATGTCTTACCCGAAATAAAATATTAGAAAATAGGTCTTTACCGGCACATTTGCAAGTAAGTTCCTCCTAGGCACTCGTTTGATTTTATCTCTAATGAGTAGAAACTTGGATGTGAGTCATCCAGGACCGTGGTGATTTGCTATAATTGAGCCTGGACGCCTATTCCCAGCAGTGGGAGGTTGAAGGCTGCGGATGATGATGACGATAAGTAGAAGCATGGGCTATGTGTAGCAGCGAAACTATAAGAGTTCCTTGAAGGGAATCCGGAACTCTAAAAAGGGGCCACCGTATTTTGTATTATTTTTGAAAATACTGAAATTGACTAGTTCCAAATCAAATCAGCTATTATACTCATATTTTTAGGACAACTAGAATTTTTTTTTGGGAGGGAACTCACTTCCCGACCTGACTAATAAATTAGTTCTGCTTCTGCTGTTACAATCATATTATTGTTACGGAAAAAAAGAAAATCAAAAAATGTGAGATCTACTTGCCTATGCTATGCATAGAGCTATCATTCCGGACGGGTGCAGCGGAACAGTTCTGTTTGAAACTTGTTGTAAGTTTTGCTTATTCTTCTCAGAGTTCCGAGTGAACACACTGGATAATGCAATTCTCGCGTTTTGGAGTGATTCTTATTCTATGGATACTGTAGTAAAAGTTGACATTAATAATTTTTTCACTTTTGAGATTGTAAAAACCGTAATCTTTTACGGTTTTATCACTGGATATGTGGGATTTTCTCAGATTGACTAGTTAAATAGATATACTGTTATTACTAATTAACTCTCAATGTCATTATAGGAATAAGCTAGTAGTAGCAGCGTTTTGGGCAATGTATAATTTATAAATCATAAGCCTATGTGAAATATTTAAGCCTGTTTGTTTCTCTAAATAAATAAATAAAATAAATAAATAAAGCTGAACTTTTTCGGCTGTATACCGTAATTTTAATACTGAACGATAGAGTAAAGTTTACAAGTATAGTTGGAGCAATTTTTGAGTTAGAACAATGCTCTAAGTTCTAGCATGAGCGGAAGAGCCGAGCTCTTGTCAGTGGAGTGCTTTCCAGTCTCTCTTTCCTCCGCCAAGTTCTTAACCTGCTTATATATTTTCGCATTTAATTTTTCCTTTATTTGATCAAAAATTCTTCTGGGTTTTCCTACTCCTCTTTTTCCTTCTAACTTTCCTTCAATTATTGTTTTAAAGAACCCATCGTATCGAAGTTGTAAATAGATATCATGTTCTAACTGAATAGGAGTACAGATACAGTATATTTAAAATAGGTTTTGTCCATATCCCTAATTTTTCATTTTAGAAGAACGTTACGTAACTGAACATAATTTTAAGTAAAACAGGTTTAGTAAACGCTTGAAATTCTTATGAATACAGGGGTTACAGTTCAATTATATAATACCACAACATTCTCGGAGCAAATAACCCCATTGACAAACCCGTAGGAACGTCACCTTAAGTTGACAATGGAAAATACTTTAAAAGAGTAACTACCACAGTTATATAACCATTGTACGTCGTCCGTGACGTCGTGCCTACAATAAAGGAAAACTTTTCTTTGAAGGCGCCTGAAGAAATGCAACGACGACCAAACGCAAAGATTAAGTTGTAAATAATCCAGAACGTCTTTTTGCTTCCGGCTTATTCTTCACTGAAGGAAGAAAGAAAGCAAGGATTTATTTATAAATATAATTAAAGAACAAAAAATAAAAATTTTGTCTTTTAATTATATTTTACCGACATTTTTTGATATTAATACTCAGTATTAATACTAACATCGGAAATATTTAGTACCCATAAAATTGTAATATTTTTATTTATTGTAAGAATAAGAAAAAAAAAATAGATAAAACATTGTTTAGAATAATGTATTTTAAGAACGTGTGTCTAGACGTGTTTCTGTCTAGCAGCGAGGAGAAGCTCCCACACGGATGAACCTAAGGGAAGAAAGGTCATCGATATTTTTTTTTTGTTGTTTAAAATTTTACTTTCTTAGTTATGATTATAGAAAATCTTTACAGATGTTCGGTTTATTTTAAATCCAGTATTTAGTCGTGCCCCTTTAGGTTATTCACTTCTTTGCCTCCACGTCTCCTGTGCTCTGAGTGCCGTTTAAGTGCATTTCCAGGCTGTACATTACCCCTGTCAGGGTGTCAGGCTTACATTGACAGCGAGACGAGTTCTTAGTTTACTTCCATTCTTTTATATTGCCAATAATGCGTTTTATCGTCTGTAATTTAACTTTTAACATGGAAATGCTCCTATTGCAGTTATCAATTGTTTTATTAGACGGTTTGTTGTGTTTGGAACTAAAAAAACGAGTATTATAGGCTTTCCCCACAAGCATAGGTACCTAAGTATTAAGACTGGGTCTAAATGTATAGAGCGGCACTGACTATGCGTCTGTATGAGCCACGAGTTCGATACTCACTAGGCACTACTTGTACCGTTCAGTTTGTACTCATGGTCATTTTAAACTACCAAATTTTGATTGTGTGTGTGTGTGTCACTAGATCACAGAAGAGTAACATAAGTAAGAGTAACATACAGAATAGAATCTCGTAAAGTCCCCGTTCCCCGTCCCTGCACCTCTCCCCCGTTCTCGTCTAGTCGAGGGGCGAACACACACTTCACGGCGCACGCGGCCGCACAAGAACGGGGGAGAGGTGCGGGAACGGGGAACTGGGACGCATATTGTGCGTACTTTAGGAGATTCCGTTCTGTATGTTACTCTTACTGTCTTCTGTGACTAGATGACAGTCATTGAGCTACGCAGCTCGATGAGAGGAAATGCGACTCAACCCTTAATACTCGTATTAATACTTGAAACTTTTCCGATAGGATGGGACCACTTGGGAAATATCGAGAACAATTTAGAAACTCATACACATCCTCAGCCCAAGGATGGAACATATGTCGAAGTATGAAATTGATCGCAATAAAGTTCGCATCGACTTGGTCTAATAATTTGGGTGTTTTCTGTAAAATATTTTCGTCTAGGTTTATTTATATTGGACATTAGACCTTACCAATGTACCTACTCAGTCTGTCAATTTGAACAACTTTTAATATTAGACCAATGACAGCATTGGTGTGATCTGGAAAATATTTTATCGTTTTCTTACAAATGTGTTCAACCATATACCTATAATTTTTTTACGGTGTTTAACTGTTTCAGTGTTCAGCGTTTTAATTCGGGATTCGAGCATTGGTTCCAATGGAGGAAGTTGTTTAAAATTGTCGGGCGTCGGGGGTACATTTACACCTGGTATTAAAAAAAATCATAGAAGAATGAACTTTTAATGGATGAAGTATATCATATCATAAGCCCGTAGCGCTTGGGCGAACTCCATTTTCATGGACAAATACATCTGCTAGCAAACTATCTGGCATTTTAAAAATGGTTAGAGCTTTTACACATGCGTGCTTTGGCATACATTTGTTCTGACCCTTTCATCTGCGGCGCAATTGTTTTTTGCTTTCCATAGAAACTCTGAATAGCTGATCGAGCAATAAAATTGATTTCTTTCAGCTTTTTTTCAGCAGTCTTCGTTCGGGATCGCTCATAATTAAATGAGTGTAGAATGTAAGAATGCTCTTTTTTCAATGAAATGATGACATCAATTATTTTAATCATAATGATGGCAATAAGTGGTTGCAAAAGCCTAATTTCTTATAAATTTCAGAAATTTTAATTTTGTATTCTGTTTGTCCCCAGATGCATTACAACGGAGCGCCAATTCCTTTCGGACTTCGTGTTTGGAGCCGAGAACAGTGCGGGGGGCCGCTTAGCGCGCTGGCTCTCGCCGGGCTCGCGTGTGGAGCCATCCCTCTGCGAGATGAGGCCCCCGTCCGCGACCCCCCGCCCGTCAATCCGCGTGACGCTGCCGATAATAATCAAAGACCAGTACGGCGAACCAGTCAGCAGCCCGAGCCTCAAGGTTGAGGTATGTCTTTGCATTGACTGGGTCCGATTCACAGATGTACATACTTAGATGACGCAAGTATCATCATGATGAATTTACGCATACATATTGTTTTGAAGTAACTTACCTTGATAGGAATATGTCCTCGCCTTTGTGCTTTGGGTGCTTGCAATTTTTGGCTATTGCAGTTAATTATCACGCAACGATGCATTCTTTTAGTTTTAGTTGCCGTCCGGCTACCGGCCATCCTTGACGCTTGGTCGGGGTTCGGATCGAACACGCGAAGTAGGTGCATTTTCGTCATCTATACGTTTCTATATCCGTGGTCTTATTTGTACCACTACGTTGTACCCTATCGTAGTCTGCTTGCAATACTAGGAGTTGAAAACTCGCTCCCTTTTTGTGAATCTCTCGAAAGCTTAAACTTCCAAGGTGAATAAAGTCCATATTTATGGTACGGAGCTTCTTCAAAACGGCGATATAATACGCTTACTTCTAAATTTCCTCATAGATATCAATCATCAGCTGTACTGTACATACTATTCTGTATATATTCGTTCGATTTTAGCAGTGGTAGTTAATTCAGGACAAAAGTTTTTTTCTACAGGGCGCGTTGAAGTCTTTCGTTGAAAGGAACTTATTGATAACAAATAATATAAGAAATAAACGGGAAAGTGCGAGTCGGACTCGTACATGAAGGGTTCCGTACCACCGTACAATGTTTTAAAACGCTGAAGAAACACGTTTCTTGTATGACGACCCCCTTTAATTTTTAACTTTATTTTATTTTTAATATTTGTTGTTATTGTGGTCATAGTAATACATAATTGGTGAAAATTTCAAGTATCTAATTAATGCCATTATAAAGATCAAGTTAAAAACTCTGAAAAAAAAACACATTTCTTGTATGTCGACCCCCTTTAATTTTTAACTATTTTTATTTTTAGTATTTGTTGTTATAGCGGCCACAGTAATACATAATCGGTGAAAATTTCAAGTGTCTAGCTATTACGGTTCAAGAGATAGAGCCCTGTGACAGACGGACAGACAGACAGACGGACAGACAGACGGACAGACAGACAGACGGACAGACAGACGGACAGACAGACGGACAGACAGACGGATAGACAGACAGACAGACAGACAGCGGAGTCACAGTAATAGGGTCCCGTTTGCACCCTTTGGGTACGGAACCCTAAAAAGAAAAAGAAAAAAAAAAAGTAATTGACTAAGCCAGCGAAGCATCTCAGTTTCGAGATTGACCAAAAATGCTTTTGTCCGTCTGTCTGTCGGTTTGTTCTCGCCTACAGGTCGCATTTATCAACCGATTATCGAGAAATGTTATAAGCAGGTTCGATAATAATATAATTTTTTTTTTCGATTCAGGTTTGGAAATTTTTCAAAATGGCGTAGATACGGGGTTTATAACTTCATATTCTTACCATTTCGAAAAAATTTCAAATACGTGATAAAACTTTTTTGTTACCCTTATTAAGACGCAACTTTTTTGTCTGAACAACTTTTTTATCCGATAAACTTCAACTGGTTGGGGTTGGGGGTGAGTCGCGAAGTTTACAGAAACTAAGTGAAAACTTTTAAAAATGTATTGGGGCCAGGTCAAAATTTACATATAAATATTTCTGACAAAAATATTCGTTACAAAATTACATTATCGTGAAGCTTTCTATAATATTCGACCTTCAGTGCGAGGCTTTATCTTATTTTCTTATTGTGTTTTTCTCAGTTTATTTATAGAACAGATACTAAGAAACAAAACATCGCTATGATTTTAGATGGCAACGAGTTGTATCTATTAGCTGCCGTCTGAAGCACAAAAGATCACCTTCACCTGTGTTGAAGACTAAATAAACCAAAAGGCGTAGGCACAGGGTGTGGGTGCCAAATATAAAATTCTAGGAATTTGTAAATAATACGATAGTTAAACCTGCCGATACCTATTGGTAGCCATCGGTGGTACTGTATAGTAAAAAATACGGTATTTTATTAAATTTTATTATTTATATCAAAAAGTAACGCAATCCGAAAACAAAAATAACGATTTTAATCAATTCATATATAATTAAGTTACATACAAGCCTTTCAAATCTGTTGGAAACTGTCACTAACAGAAAAAGGATGCACAATAGTGCACATACTGCGCATGAGTGATACGGCATAGTCACGGTAAATAGTCATTAGGTATCGCGGTTAAGAAAGTGATACATATCTACATACCTGAAAGGAAATGGGGGAGGCCGTTGCCGCAGTAGGGCAACTTCCCTCTTCTGTGAGGACTAAATAATAATGCTTTAAATTTTGTATTTCTTCTTTAGTATTGAAGTTCGCTGTTTGCTTCTATTTCTATATGTATGACTAAGAAAACGCTGGAATTTATAGAACAAGGAACCACTCGACGCTGTGACGTCGCCGCCTCGGCTGATACGATCGTAAATAGGCAAATATCAGAAATTATGCAGAATCAAATGTTTGCGGTTAGATTCAGACTTATAGCACGGCTTACAGTAGTTTTTGATGGATCCAGGCGTTTATGCGTGTATCCAAAATAAACATGTACTTAATCAGTTTGGGTGTGGCGATACAAATATTAAATTAATTTATTAACAAACATCCTTTTCTACTATATCGATTAAAAGTAAATAATAAAAAAATATATGCTATCGTAAAACACGAAATATCATCTTCATTTTAGGCACTACAGCCTCGGCCTGGTAAAGCAAATCTCTCCTATCGGTTCTGTCAATTTCTCACTCCAAGCACTTTCAGGTCTTGTTGTAGTCCATCCAGCCATCTGAGTTTTAGTCTACCGGGGGTCTTTTCTCGCCGGGTTTACCATTTAGGAGGCGCTTGGGTGCTCTATCATCGTTCATTCTCTCTACGTAACCGACCCATCGGAGGCGCATTGATAAACCTCACTATGCTTGGCTCTTGGTACATTTCGTAGAGCTCATGGTTGTACCTCACTCGCCAGGTGTCACCATCTAGTACTGCGCCAAAAATTCGTCTTTAGTTATTTTTTTTTTATTATCATGCATGCTGATATGCATATGCATGAAAAATAATTAGTTAAAATATGTTCGTCAAAATTTTTAAATATACTGGGTTGTCGAACTGTAAGTTCTTAACTATGCAGTCACCATAAAAAAATTATACAGGGTGACTTTTTGACCACCCAGATTTTTTGGAGCAAGTTCCGTCCATGATACTGAACTATCTTCTATTCTAAAAACGGCAAAAAACGAAAATAAATAATTGGATTCCCATACAAATCAGCGATCGGCCAAACGAATTTTGTATGGAAGGACGAAATTTTGCTATCTATTTTAAATATTCTTTTTATAGAAACTTGTGAAATATCATGGACTGAACTTGCTCCAAACATTTAACTGGTGGGTAAAAATACAGCCTGTATAAGTCTGTTACAGAACCAGGCTTTCTTAAGGCAACATTTCTATTTTTCATGATGTTTCGTAAGTAAAGTTGTTAAAGGTAGTTTGAAATACCGGTCGAGTACGATTCGGACTCGTACCTATATGAAGGGTTCCGTACTTCCGTACAATGTTTTGAAACGCTGAAAAAATCACGTTTCTTGTTTGACAACCCCCTTTCATTTTCAACTTTATCACATTTTTAGTATTTTTTTAAAATAGCGGCCACTATATTACATAATCGGTAAAAATTTCAAGTGTCTAGCTATTACGGTCCAAAAAATAGCGCCTTGTGACAGACAGACGGACGGACGGACGGACAGACAGCGGAGTCTCAGTAATAGAGACCCGTTGTGCACCCTTTGGGTACGGAACCCTAAAAACTATTGCAATTGTACAACTTAGGAGATTTTTATGAGGCTTCCGCTTTTTATAAACTTTGTATAGACGTTGCCCGCGTCCATTAAACTCGTACACCACGCGATGATGACGTCACATCCAGCCCGAAGCAACGCCGCCGCGTCGGGGGTGTGCGTCACTCTTCGTGATAGATTCATTTAGCGAATGATCACAGGAACGATAACTAGGTTCTAGGTTCGATCCAAGGTTAGGCTTGGAAATTATGTGAATTAACTAACATTTTCCTGTTACCAAACAGATATTTCTACGAATAACTTCGTGTGTGTAACTTTTATATATTTTTACAAGTTGCTCTGTGTGTTGTAGCTTGGAGACTTAGCGAGTATATAGGAAAAATATGATTTTTTAAAGTTTTCAGCCCTCATATTTTCGCCATTTTGAAAGTTTTTAAAAAACTGCTTTGAAAATTTTGAAAAATCTATATAGGTACGAAGTTATTATCGAACCTGCTCGCAAAATTTTAATTTCACGAGTATTGGTTGAAAATTGCGAGAACAGCCGGAAATCTTGACATCCAGACTAACAAAAGAGATTTAGCCGGTGCTGAAATGGAGGCGCTTCGCTCGCTCGACCAAAACACAAGCTAAACAAAGCTTATAAACATAAATGAGACCTCTCCAACCTATCTGACCAGCGTGGAGAGTGTAGGCCAAATCCTCCGACTGCTCTCAATATATGACTCTGGTAGTACAGAGAGGATCATGCTCCGGAGACTTAAAAAGACCTGATGATGACGAAGTAAAACGTAGCTTTAAATAAATCTGAAGGTCAATGACATTTGTGTAAGTATAATTACTTTTCAAAGTTTACCTGTTGTCATAAAAAGCAGACAATGATAGCCATTTCTTAAGGTTAAAGTTGATCTTTGATATCTTCTTTTGATTTAAAACTATCCTTTTTAAGTTTCTTCCACTTTCTCCCTTCTTCTTCTTCTTCTATCGTGTCAATGGCAATGGATCTAAAGTGTTTTGGCCCAGAAATTTGCCACATCTATAGCCCTTTGGTTCGCCTCCATTAGATCGTCTCTAGAAGAAGATGCGTTGAACATAGGGCATGACAGCAGATGTTCCATGGACTGGATGCATCCACGGGCACTCTGTCGTCGTCAGAATATTTCCACTTCCTTTTTAGCTAGTTAGTTAGTAGTTGCTTTTTCGGTTTGATCGTAAGAACCAACTGACGGAATAAGCGGTTGGTCACTAGGTGATGCCGATAGCACTTGTTTCTATTTTAATTGCCTTTAAAACCTACACGCCCATCATCCCGCTGTAAGGTAGTAACTATTTATTAATCTGTGCCGTAAGGCTCTGTCTGCCTGAAAAGGGAAAACGTCGTGATTAGTAAAAGCATGAGTACCTATGTATGTGTGTTTTTGGTCTCCTTCCATATTTGGTCATTGTGACCGCGAAACTCTAAAATCATTTTGATTCCTTTTGTTGCTTCTCAAATGGTCCGACCGAGGGAATGGGCGAAATTACGAATCATATCAATAGGCGATGCGGCTAGCTGCCCATCACTATTATGCTTCCTTTTACGCCCTCCCGCCCATCATCACACTGTTAAAAATTATGAAAATTTTCATGCAAAAAAAAATACATAAACCTGTAAAATTCCCGAAAAATCTGGGATATTTACATAAAAATATGAAATTTTACATAATTTTTGTAATTTTTACATATTTTTCCGTAAATTTTCCAGATTTTCGGGAATTTTACGGACAGTTTACATACACTATCACGTGTTACATGTGTATGTGTAGTCAATATTGTATCGTGGACATACAAAATTGCAAATAGTACTTAGTACTTGAACATTGCACACCAATAGAGATCACGCTAGCAGCATATGATGCACATGTGTTGTGGAAGTAGTGTTGTCACTGGATGTGGTAGGTACCTACATCACATGTGTTGTCATTGTACGGAAATATTGCATGCGATTAATGGCTTGTAAGGAACATACTCGTATCCTCGATCATTTTTCTGCTAGGTCTAATGGTTGACTGGGAGAGAATGCCATATGGCATTAGTCCGCCACTTGTACTTTATTTTATTGTGCAATAAAAATTAAATAAATAAATAAATCATTTACACTTCTAACTGGCAGGTCGCCCGGAACTGTGAATTTGCGATGCTCTTACAACTCTATGTCTCAGCCTTTGAGCGACCAATTTAGCGTACGTCCGAAATTGAAAACTTCATTGGTTTTCCATCATCCCACCCTCTCGCCCGCACGCTAAAAGTGGCCTGTGGGTCCTGCCGCCTTGATTATAGATTTAATATTCGTTTAATTCATGAAGTTCCATACAAATCTGATACTTGAGTACGCATGAGTTTTGTCCCTGATTTCACACTCGCCTGCCAATATCATCTCCAATATACGTAGAACAAAGTCCAGTTTAGTTCTAATTATAGTAATGTATATTACAACAACTGGTTTTTATAATATTTAATGACGTCAGATCATTTACTAAATTCAGCTGGAAGTAAATGACGTCAATAATTATCATAAAATCCATAGCGAATTTCAATCAGGATCAAGGGATTAATATATTCAAAGACAAATAAATAATATTTATTCATCTTCTAAAATGTTATGACGAATTTTAAAAAGCATTTCAAACATTTATTAAAATGTTATTATGTATCTAAAATGCTGTACTGGTATAACAAAAAGAACTTTAAATGTACCAGCTGCTTCTCTTCCCGCGCAGATCGTAGAAGCCGATCGAGGGAATAGGCGAAAAAGCGAATCATATCAATATGCGATGCGGCTAGCAACCCATCACTATTTTGATTCATTTTTTCATCATCCCTCCATAATCACGCTAACCGCTTTGGGTCTTGCGGCCCTGGGCTCTGTCTGCTTAGAGCCGCAAGACCCAACAGGCTCTGTCTGCCCCATTTTGGATAAAGACGTGATAGTGTATCTGTATATCAGTGCCTAAAATGTCATGTCGAATTTAAAAAGGTATTTCATCGCTCAAAAGTCCATTTCGACCGAACTCCACCGTCAGACGTCGGGTCGCAAATTTAGTTAGAAAAAAAATTAAGCTGCTCTGCACCTAATCGACTACCGCTAAGCCACTTCCAGCTGCGGTCTGCATCCAATTTTAGCAGTTTAGCATTAGCAAGGTTGGGTAATAAAACTAATCTTTTTCCTTTGGTTGGTCATATCGAGATGTGACTTCACAAGGTGCGACAGACTGTGTACCTAATCGGAACATAGGTAATCAAATAAGTATAGTAGACAGGGAGACGACGCGAGTCTTACCTACATACATACATAATTGAATTTGATTGCTTGATAAATTTGTGTACTCACCTGACTCTTGTTATTTTTGAAAGACAGCCTTTCTGATAAGGGATCGTCCATTAATTATGTGAGGAGTGGAGGAGGTCCGGTTAGGATCCGCAGAAGACCAGCGTCGTAGCTCACGCCCGACATATGCTGAGCGGAGACCATTTTGGTAGGCTTAAGTTGATGAAGTTAAATTTATGACATAAAAAAAATGAAATGAATGAAATGTAGTTTATTGCTTAAAATGTGGCACAATTTTGGTGGTACAAACGTCATGTAGAGTCTCACACATCAGTGACATGCAACAGACATTGGTATATCAATTGGAACAAATTTTAGTTAATATTTTATTTATTGCCAATTAAAATTCTTATTAGCCAAATTATGTATCATTATAGAATTCATATGATTATAGATGCGGATAAGTCTTTAACACTAAAAAAGACTTCTTTACAAGCCCGTCATACAGTTTTTGTTTGAATTATTTAAGGCTATGTATTGATCTAATATTATTAGGCAGATCATTGTAGATTCGTACAGCCCTAGTAAAACTGTTAGAACAGTACAACCATGTTTTCATTGTGATATGTAGTATGTACTAATCTGTTAGCATTTCTTTTACTGTAGGTACAGTACAAGTAGGTACTTGGCAATCGTTTTAAATAATTCTGGGTGTGATCTTACAAATTCGCACATTTCGTATATAGGTGTACATACTCGGGAGACTTAATATCTTCAGTGTTTTGAACAAGGGTCTACAGCTTGTTATAGTTGAGACCCCAAAAATTGCACGTATGCATTGTTTTTGTGCCATAAATGCTCTGTTAATTTCTGTAGTATTTCCCCTTTTAATTTTTGTCTAGTGTGTTTGTAATAACTTTAGAGTACCAAAACATGAAACTAAAATACAAAATTCGAAAGAGCTATACAATGGCGGACTTATAGTATAGGGATATCGTCCAGTCAAATGCAAAAAAAAATAGTTTGTACAAAAAATACATGTGATCTTAGCCTAGGGGGCAGGGGTAGTTTAAAACATGACCACTTATCAACATGGGGACAGTTAAAGGTTGCTAAATAACATCACATGATTATTGGACGAACCCTAAATATTCAAACACCGTTGCCAGTAAACATGTTTAGATGAAACAATATATGAATATTCTACTCGTACATTACTTATGCAACAACAACAATATTCTTCAAATTTTGTCTTTATCTTAACATTAGGTTCATGTATTCTCCGGAGCAATAAAGATTATTTTATTTGAGTCAGCAATACGGTATTTAACTCGATTTTTTTATTATTTATATAAAAAAATCGGCCAAAAGCGAGTCGGACTCGCGCACAAAGGTTTCCGTACCATACGTTATATACAACTAGGTAAATAATCTGTGAATATTTTAAACGTCTACTAGTTTATGATTAGTGAGGTGATTTAGAGGCAACTTCGCAATTGTTTTATATCGAGAAAACTTTGAGCAATCCTGTTTTCGAAACATTATTATGATAAGGTTATTCCTGAACTTTGCTGTGTTTTTATTTCAAAGTGAGTATTTCGTTACTATTGATAATATTTAAGATCGCTTTAAGTACAATTAGGGTCATACGGGCTCCTAAGCGGAGACCCGCGAGGGGTTAAGTCCGTCTTTGTCACAAACTCGTGTGACAGAGACACATGACCCGCGACGGTTTCAGCTATCTCTATTGCACAGAGACGGACTGAACCCGACGCAGGCGATCGCTTGACGTAGTTTCAAACCTTAAATAAAGATACGCTTCTAACGTTTGCTTTCTCTCTTAGGTGGTGGTTCAGCGGCTGGAGGAGGCGAGTGCGCGTCACAGCCGTGTCTCCGAAGGCCGCAGGGGCAGTCTGCCCGACGCCAGCTACCAGCCCACGCTGCGCGATACCATGTGTTTCCAGGCCATCACTGTGCAGAAGGTAGGCAGATATCGTTGCACTTCCAGATAACCGGACACTTACTCTAAAAGCGGCACGACGTAAAATCGTCTGTACCTATGTACGTACGTACATAGGTACAGACGATTTTAGGTAACTAACTGAATGGAGATATTCTCAGATTATTCGAGTGGCTAATTCGGGTCATCTGATCTAGGTATGTATTACCTACTATTTTCGATGATGTCAGCGGCACCCGACACTCATCAATTATTTATGAATTGACGCCGCTCCATTTATTTTCACGTTAACCTTTTCGGCGGATATATTGAGTTAAGTTCAAAACTAAAACATAACCACGATTGGCATATTTTGCAAGTGAATAAGTAATACATAGTTTCGTATCTACCTAAATTATAATATTTAGTAATAATTTAAATAATCATCACCGTTCGAGCGTATTCACGGTTGTATCCTCAGAACGACTCCGCCTGACCTCCGTAATCCAAAGGATACATCAGAACTAATCCTAGGATAGGTTTTTAAACAAACGCTAGATGGCGTTCGGGACCCACAGCTTTACATGCTTTCCGAAACACGACATCATCTTTCTTTTCGGATAATCGGGTGATTTAAGCCTGTAATAACCTAACCAGACTGGAAACAACTTTTCACAAAGTTTGCTTCACTGCAGTGGGATTTGAATTCATGACCACCAGATCACAAGGCAAACGCCTTGACCACTGGACTACGGAGGCTGTCAAATGTAAATTAACTTCAGTTAGTAAATAAATGAAGTAACCTACTCACTCGACTAGGATCAACTCCGAGGCATTATGTTCAGCAGTCGAGCTATAATGTTATTTATGTATTGCACGCCTCATAAGCGAAGCGCATGAGGTAGTGCTCTACTCTCGTCTTACAAAAATCAAGTGATTTTTTTAACTAAATGTGTCTCTATTTATTTTCTATCGCACTTGTAAAATAATATTTACACATGAATGTCAAGGAAAAACATTAGTTTCAACACTTATGACATTTTTAAAAGACATTTTGCCTATTAAATAAATAAAAACAATGTTTAATAAAATCATTTTGTGGACGTCTGTGTGTCTGTATGTATGGAAACTGGCGTGGTCACGATAACTTCCGAAAAACTTATCTGATCAAGTCCATTTTTTTTATACGCTTCAGTATTATCCTAA
Source organism: Acrobasis repandana (assembly GCA_963576875.1). NCBI lineage: Eukaryota > Metazoa > Arthropoda > Insecta > Lepidoptera > Pyralidae > Acrobasis > Acrobasis repandana. Next base: position 1,470,682 of record OY756214.1, read on the forward strand.
ACTAAGTCCTTTCGAAGATCATGGTCTAATTCAATGTAGTTTAATCGTAATTATTATTATAAAAATACAGGTGACATATTAAAAATAATTTTGGATGTGAGGTTTGTTGAAAGGGTTAATACCTATGTATGATGAGTACGAATGTGTAACTGGCAAGTAACAAAAGAAGTAAAAAGAAATTTGAATGAAGAATGTTGTGATTTTGTTTGTTTTATTAAATATGAAAGACGAATAAATGTAAAAGAAGCGATAAGTTACTTAATATTTTATTTAATTTGCATTAACTAATTGAGAATGAAAAAACAATCAGTGGTAACACTTTTCTTGACATCGTGACGTAGTCTTGTGTCTTTTTCTTGTTTTTGCTTAGTTTTTTTGAGATTTCTCAAAATCCATCGGTCCGAATCGGTTTAAATTCACAGGAAATCTGAGTTGTATAGAACTCTTTGGAAAGCTACTTGTTTGGTTCCGATCGGTTTAGTTGTTCAAGAGTTATAAGCGGGTCACATACACACCCACACACATATACGGATAGGGTGCATGACACTTGCTCGTGAGTGGTCAGGGAAGATTCCTGAGACCTTTAAACGTCGAAATCTGATGAAAACTCGACTTTTCAAAAACGGGGTGAAACTAATAACGTCCTTGAACATTTTCAATTTTCGCAGCGGGAATTTAAAAATAAAAGTTAAAAATAATCTCCAGTCGTGCGTTAAAGCCGACACATACATTTCTTCGTTTTAAGTTAGCAATAAAACAATCCAAATCAATTTAATTGTGAAAAATGAGATTGTGAGGCGTGCACTTTTGGATTTTCCAAACTATTTAAAAACTTTATTTTGCATATAATGCACATCAATCAAGTAAATACCAATAATTATATATTGTTTTAAGATGGCATCTATCGGTATTTAAACTCTAAACAGATAGTTAGTGACCTGTCTCGGTGACACAATCTTCAAAGGTGTATATTTTTAACCCCCTATGAAAAAGCGGGGGTAGTCTGTGGCTTGGTAGCTCCTAAACGATTTCGATGCGGTTTTTAGGGTTAGTCCACAAGAAACCCTTATAGTGTCGTCATGTCGGTCCGTCCGTCCGTCCGTCTGTCCGTCCGTCTGTCTGTCTGTCCGTCCGGGCCCGTACTCCGCTGCTACTGCACCGATTGTCACGAAAATTGGTGGAGAGATAGATATTGAAGTTCAAAAAGTTGGTTTTTAAAATTATGGAAAAATGATTTTCTTTCAACCCCTCCCATACAACGAAAAGTGAATTTAAAAAATTAAATTGGACTAACACCAACGTGTGCGGTATCGTTGAAAAGGTCTTTTAAAATGCAACAAAAACTGCTTTGAAACTATGTAGATCAAACCCCCAGTCTTGAGATAATCTAATACAAAGTTAAAATTTGAGGTACCCCCCACCGTAACTTTTGAAATATTACTAAAATAATACTGAAAAAAAATGTGGTATACTCGTATACTCGTACCTCAAAGTATGTAATTTCAAATAAAACTATAGCGGTCTCGGTATCATAGAAAGTTATATTTTAATACGTCATAAATCGTAAACCGCAATTTACCTTTAGAACTTTTATATTGTTACTTGCTGCTACGGAACCCTTCATGGGCGAGTCCGACTCGCACTTGGCCGCTTTTTTTTAATCAAAAGCCCCGTCTGTCGAGGTGGTTTTTAGCTATGTTTGATAAAAATCAATGTTCACAAGTTATTGGGGGTGAACGCTTGAAAGTCGGGGTTTTTTAATATCCTGACAAATTTGTTTTTCTTTTCACCTTTCCATATATGTACCTATATCAACTTTACAATATTAACATCAGAAAAGTACCTAAGTATAAGGGTTACTACACACTTATTCGAGCCGGCATTGCCGATTCGGCAGTGTTTACCGACCAACAAAGCCGGCCCGAAGCAATTAATATTTTCCCCCGAACATTCATCTACATATTTATATTCGATTTTAACGCCCGGCTGTGCCGGCCGATTAATGCCGGCCCGAGTAAGTGTGTACCAATCCTAACATATATGTGGCGAGCGAAACAAGTTGCGCAATCATTACCGTGGCGCAATGAAGCTGAACCCCTTGAAAAATAATTAGCAAAGTTTCAAGAAAGTAAAAAACTGGCTGCGTGCAAGTTGGCCTCGCGCGTTGAGGATTTCGTTACATAAACAATTTATATCACGTTTAACAAAATAAATATTCTTCCCGTGCAAATCATAAAAGCCGAGCAAGGGAATGGGCGAACCTATAAATCATAAGAATAGGCGATGCGGTTAGCAATAGCAACCCATCACTATTATGATTTCCCTTTTCCACCTTCATGCCCAACATCAGTCCTAGGCTCTGTCTGTCTCGTTAGGGATAAAGACATGATAGTGTATCTTCACAAAAAATACTGAAACTATTTTAAGGTAGATTCAGTCCATGGCACTGAACAAATATCCCCAGGGTACAGGGTACATATATGTCGAAATATGGAAAAAAATGTTGCTTATTCAAACTCCGATCACCAGATCGGTCAACTTGTTGTTCTATTTATTTATTTATTTTGTAAAATTATGAAAAAAGAAGACATAAAATATTTGTATTCTTTTTTCAAAATTTTAGTTAGGAATGGTCAATTTTCGCCCATTTTCTTAAATAACTACCAAACTATTTTTACTCTTTAAATTATAAATTTCCCTAATATGCCCTTTTATTTGATAGGTACGAGTATGTCAAACAATGTAAGAAGTTTGAAAATCTTTTTTCAAAATTTACTATTTTACTGAAGCGAAAGAGGTCTGTCAGGATCGTAGCAAGTGGAGGTCCATAGTCTCTGTCTAACCCTGTGGGAAACAGGCGTGATAGTATGTATGTGTTATTTTACTCTCCATAAGTGGCCATATGTAAGTCGGTGACCCAAAGACGGACGTCTTTATTAGCAAATTGGTTGTGACAGACGGAAAGAGACACACGAACGACTCTATTAGGGGTTCCATTTTTCCTTATAAGGTACGGAACCCTAAAAAAAGCAGGCATGTTTTCCCAGAGTGCTATTTCTGTCAGGATAACCGATAGTCGATACCCGATATTAGATCAACGGTAACGAAGCTGCAACTAGGTTAACTTTTAATAACGCCGCCTCGCAGGTTGTAGTGAGTATGTAAACGACGAAAACATGATACCTATATTTCAAAGTTGGCGAATAATAAAGGTGGCAAAAAGAATGTCCGTTAGTTATAAGTCTTCAAATCAATTCTTCGACATTCAAGAGTAAGGCTTTTGTCGGTGTAAAAATAATATATACTTATACTCTTTTTTTTACGAAAAAAATAAATATATAGGGACAAATCACACTGATTAATTGGGGCTAGCCCCAAAGTAAGTTTTTTAAACTTGTGTTATGGGATACTAACTTAACGATACTATATTTTATGATAAATACATATATAGATAAACACCCAAGACCCAGGACAATTTGAAAAAGGCCATTTTCCATCTTGCCCTGGCTGGGGATTGAACCCAGATCCTCCGGATTAGCGATCTAGCGTGTTAACCATTGCGCCACGGAGGTCGTCGAAAAAGTCTGCCGTGAAGTTGTATTTTTGATGTGAATAAGAGATTGTTGCCCAAAATATAAGCTTTATTCAACTATAAATTCTAGATAAGTATTATAAGAGTACCTAGTGAGAAGTATGACCTTTGTTCTTAGAGTATGACGTAAGGACTTGAAAATGAAAATGAAAAATATATATATTAACAGTATACAAAGACATTTAAAAACATTATGTACGATGACGATGACCTGCAGTAGTTGATAAAAAACTGATTCGCAGGCATCAACGCCCACCTCCTATGCACGAGTAAGCTCATAAGGAATATGTTGACAGACGATAGGAATGAAGAAGCTAAACTAAAAATATTGGAAAAATACATACATACAACTTATCTATACTAATATTATAAAGCTGAAGAGTTTGTTTGTTTGTTTGAACGCGCTAATCTCCGAAACTACTGGTTCGAATTGAATAATTCTTTTTGTGTTGGATAGTCCAGTTATCGAGGAAGGCTATAGGCTATATAACATCACGCTACGACCAATAGGAGCAAAGATATAGTGGTAAATGTGTAAAAAACGGGAGAAATTATTTCATCTTTGAAGCCTTCCGTTGCGTGCGCCGTAAAAACGGTTCAAGATACACAAAAAATATGTATTAAAGAATAATAGCTCTTTTAATGATCTAAAAAACAGTCCGCGATAGTATATGTCTATCTTTTAAGATTAACTCACAAAAACCGTTTTTATGGTACCTAATTTGGTCGAAATAATTTGTTTAAGTTGTATCAACATAATAATATTAATCTTTATTCAAATAAATATGTTGTTGGTTAAGAGTACTTCATCTATACTAATATTATAAAGCGGAAGAGTTTGTTCGTTTGTTTGTTTGTTTGTTTGTTTAAACGCGCTAATCTCAGGAACTAATGGTCCGATTTGGAAAATTCTTTTTTTGTTGGGTAGTCCATTTATAGAGGAAGGCTTTAGGCTATATAACATTACGTTCCGACAACCACGCGAACGAAGTCGCGGGCACAGCTAGTTCGATAATATAAAGATTTAAAAAAGAAATTAAAACTACACAGAGATTGGAAACGTAATAAATCTGATGAATCACACATATTGTTCATAAACTTAAGAACAGATCTTAAAAAACGCATCTCTGCAGCATACCAGTTTTATGTTTACAGTATCGAAAATAAAATAAAATATAAACCCAAGCTATTTTGGCAGCATATTTCAAATCTGAAGTCTCAGCGTTCTTTGAATCCAAATGTATCTTTCAATGGCAAAACTTACACTGGTGTAGATGCAGCAGAAGCCTTTGCAAAATATTTTTCTAGCGTATTTTTACCAAAGGCACCAAATTTAGATCCACACAAATCAGAACATAGTCTAACCAGCAATTTAGATTCTTGCCAAATTGATATTTCCGAATGTAGTGTAAAAGATATTAAATCAGCAATTAATAAATTAAAATTCGAATGCTCTACAGGACCCGATAATATTCCCTCTCAGCTTTTAAAAATATGCCAAGATTTTATAATTTTACCTTTACAACATATCTTTAATACAGCAATTCATACCGGTAAGTATCCTGATCAATGGAAAATATCTCGTGTCACTCCTATACCTAAATCAAACGATAATCTATCAGTAGATAACCACCGACCCATTGCTATACCATCAATGCCAGCAAAAGTGTGTGAACGAGTACTTCACAATAAAATTTACAACCAACTGCGCTCTTTTCTATCTGATGAACAACATGGCTTCAGAGTAGGACGATCAGTGGATACCAATCTTTTAATAATAGTTAACTACATTTCTGAAGGTATGGATAATGGTAATGAAGTAGACGTATTATATTTTGATTATCAAAAAGCTTTTGATAGGGTGGATAACGATATTTTATTATCACATTTACAATCCATGGGTTTTACACCAAAACTAGTGACATTATTTTCAGACTATCTTCGAGATCGCCAGCAATTTGTGAAATATGGTTGTTACAACTCTGAACCTTATCACACACGTTCAGGAGTTAGTCAAGGGTCCATATTAGGTCCACTATTGTTCCTTATAATGATAAATAATTTAGCTAAAGTTGTCAAACATGCAAAATGTTTGTTATATGCTGACGATCTGAAGCTAGCCTTAGAAATTAAGAATGATACAGACCGTCTACTATTGCAACAAGATATAGATGCTGTTCAAAAATGGAGTGAACAAAATAAAATGTCATTTAATGTAAGCAAATGTTGTGTAATGACATTTGGACGAAAACAATCCAAAACACATCATGAATATGTTTTAAACAAAAACATTATTAACCGTGTCGAATCATATAAAGATCTTGGTGTAAAATTTGATTCAAAATTAACTTTTAACGATCACATTTCATCTTTAGTTAAAGAGAGTTTCAAACGTCTTGGATTCGTTTTACGAAACTCAAGAGACTTTAATAATCCGTATGCAATCAAACTTTTATACTATGCATTGGTTCGCAGCAAACTAGAATCCAGTAGCTCCATATGGAACCCTCATGAAGCGACGTACACGCTGATGCTAGAAAAAGTTCAGAAGGCATTTCTAAGATACCTCTATAAACGTATCTACGGATATTATCCCTATCTCTATCCTACGTTGTTTCTTTTAGGGTCTCTTGGGTTAAACTCACTTAGAACCCGTAGAGATGCTGGGCAATTGGTAATCTGTTTGAAAATTTTACGTAATTTTATCGACGTCCCCGAGCTTCATAATCAACTTTGTCGCCTAAATGTACCAAATAGACGTTTGGTGCAACGCTCATGTCAGCCGCGAAAACTGTTTGCCCCACCGGTCACACGCACGGTATCACATGAGCAATCTCCTCTATGTCGCATGCTTACGGACCTTAACACATTCCTGAATCAGCAACCTGAGTGTGATGTGTTTGTTGATGGAACGAATATGGTTGTAAGGAACCTATTGGTATATTGCGAGAATGACAAAAATGTTTTTAAAATGAAATGACTAGAATGAAAAAAAAGTTTTTACTGTACATTATTAGTGGTGGCGCCCGTCGTACCAGCTGTGTAAATTTTTTAATTACATTTAGCTATAAGTTCTTTCTATATGCTGTAATTGGTGAAAGCCGTTGTATTTAGTTTTTACAATAAATAAATAAATAAATAAATAAATAAAACTTTCGCTTTCGAATAAGCGCTTAGAAAAAATCTGCGTTAAGGACTTGTATTGTATCCAGGGATTCACTACGAACTTCAAACTTCAAAATTCTTTATTGCTTCAGCTTTTTAATTATAACTCTAGGATTATATAATCACTGTGTAAAAATAGGTAGTACAATAAAAAAACGCATCAACGGTTTACCCTTTCAGGCATGCAATAGTAAAGGATAGAAAAAACTTATAACTACTTAGAATGTATCTAAAATCTTGTACTTAAAATATTATAACAGTGCAGACCTATTAGTATCATACTTAAAGTATTCCTTTAGATCATAAAATACATGTTTTAATAAATAACATCTTATATACTTTTCATATTTGTAGGCAAATGATTGAACACTCTGATTCGTGAAATGAAAGCACTTTTTTTAACGTTTCGATAAAAAAGTCGGCCGTAAAATAATTCTGAAAAAAAAGCTTTTTACTTTTAAATCATTAACTCTATGACATTCTCTCGTACCTAGTCATTGAGATAGGCAGGCGGTCGCCGTACCCTCGCTGACCGACGTTCCCTCAGCAACCGGACGAGAAGCGGGTGGCGTAATTCTTTACGCCACCCGCTTCTCCAAATCCGGCACTTGATCCACAATCGGTTCCTAAGTTCCGAAAACTGTTTCGTATTAACAGGTGCCATTTCCATCCCCACTAAACTATGTCATTTTCGCCAGGAGACATTATATCTTTCGTAGTATCGAGATTAAGGTCTAGTAATACTTTACCTCTAGAAGCGAGTTGGCGATTTAAAATAATAAATTCCCTGCCATTAGATAGTCGGAACATTAGTGAGGGTTCGGTTCTTAGGTCAACTTCTTCCATCATATTTGCTACTTCAAACAAATTTCTTTAGGAGAACCTATCCGGGTTGCAACCACGACGGCATGGACTGTCCCGAACTGTGTAGTAGTATAAGTAGTTAAACATTATTATCGACCTTATGTAATGAAGTTAAGTACAGTTTTCCACATATAGATGGATAGGTTTTTAGGGTTCCGTACCCAAAGGGTAAAAACGGGATCCTATTACTGAGTATCCACTGTCCGTCCGTCCGTCTGTATCTCATAAACCGTGACAGCTAGACAGTTGAAATTTTCACAGATGATCTATTTCTGTTGCCTCTACAACAACAAATCAACAACTAAAAGCAGAATGAAATAAATATTTAAGCGGGGCTCCCATACAACAAACGTTTAAGTCGCTGGAGATAGGAACCTTACCTACTTGTTGCAGTTCTAATCGTTGCGCGGACACAAGAAACGCGCCGCCCTGTTAACGGCCGTCCGTACGATGGCAACGTTATATATTGTAGGCATCCTGGTATAAATTAATATAATGTAAATGTATGATAAGAATAAGTGTAAATTTATAATGCAATAAATACCCATCAGCTGGGTTTTTTTCGGCGTAATATTCCCAGCAGTGGTCGTTCCGAAACACTAGTAGTTTGTAACTTTTTCACTTTGTCTGGTGGAACTATCTCTGAATCCTGTTGAATTATTACAGCCGATTTCCGTTATTGCGAATTGACCAGCATTTGATGACGCCACACTACGGTAGAAATCCCTTAATTTTGTACCCAGCCCCCTCACATTTTAATAAACAATATCAACCCGTTTGCCAACATTTATACTGGGTGGCGCAAAAGTAAAGACCCTATTTGGTTCAGCTATAACATTTTTTCTAAATTAGAAAACTAGATTTAGGTTTTTTTAAATGTATATTTGTGCCATTAAATTTCGTACCATTAGGATTTAAAGATGATGTCTTTTAAATGGTGACCTCCAGAGTTCTTGGGGAGTAAAACGGTCCATGTTTATTTTCAGTGTATTTTACATTTGTTCACTACACAATTTTCAACAACAGAATGACAGAAAATGTCATATAAAAAAAATAAAAGTATTTTCTTTAGTGCCAGTACTTTTGCGCCACCCAGTATGTGCAGTTTGTCCGTTGCTATTATTTGTGGTTATTCAAAACCAACATTTACTAGCCATTCATCCGCCTGGTTCAATTTTTCATATTCGCCCTCGGGAAAAGCCGCATAATCTCGTGCTATTTAACTTTTAATTTCCTCAATTTTACACGAAATTTTAAGCCCTCAGACGTCTAAATATTCTATTTCTGTTTCTGTTTTCAGCTATATACTTATGCAAATATTTTTTACGTTTTGTTCCTCTTATATCCTCTGGACTAGTCCTTCCTTCCTTTTGCACTTCCTTGCCGTGAAATCTACTTTTCTTATTCTTCACTTCTGTCCGTCCATCTGCTTCCATTGTTTTCTTTTACTTCTTCCAATGCAGTAATTTTAAGAGAGGCCAATTTTGTCGTATTTTAGACTACTTTAGTTGTTGGTTTCCCCCTCAGGTTTTGGGCCACACACGGGCTTGAAGATGTAGCTACTGCCCCGGTCTGATTTTGTGACACTGCCTTAGCGAATGACAAAGGTACCTTGTTTGCAGCAGGTGGTGGAGAGTAATCCGATTTATTGCCATTAGGGTTCTTGTCTTTTAAGCACTTCTTAATGTTTGCATTTCTCTGCTTAAGTACTTTTAATTCTTCTTCCAAAACTGTAATCCTGACAAGTTTTTACATACCACCTTCTTTGTGTGACATACCACGTTCTTCGAAATGGTTTCACTAGCTTCAATTATCTTTGACCTGTGGGCACGGTGATCCCTCTGTAGTTAGCCTCATTAAGGTATGTACACTACAATACATACCACCGACATCTTTTTACGTGGTTCCTGCAATTCCCTATCCGTTTTACAATACTTATCTAGCACGTCGGTCATGTCGGGTGCACCGCTCGTTACCGCACCATAACAGTGATTCTACGGTAGACAGTGACGACGCGACGCCGCTTTGGGGACATATGTGACCGGACCCTTACGAGTAGGTAAAGGTACATTGTCAGGGTGATGTACAAAGTTAGGTAGTCGTAATAACAAGTGCCGGGGGAGATCCGAACAACTAATAGTAAAAAAAAAATATTGATCTGTGGTCCTTCCAGTCCAGACGTTATTCCGTTGCTTGTCTTCAGTTTTTTTATCATCACGTCCTTTTTAGAAACACGTGATGTTTTTATATAACTTGTTTATTATAAAAATAATGCGTCATTTGGTGGAACAAAAGACTTATAGGTACTTTGAGAAGAACATAATAGAATTTCTCGTCTTGTTTTTGTGTAGCTTTTTGCACTGACCGTTTAAAAACTCGCAATTAACCAGTACTTGCTCAACGGTCTTTGTGCAGTGTTGTGTTGAGAAGGTTTTCTGAGTTTCCCGCAAACGCTACCGGCCTTTGGAAGTCTTCCCTTTAGTGTTCTTTGAAAAAATTGTATGTTTTCGCGGAAACTTCTTAAGAAACCCTCGTTTGTTTACTGTTAATTATTATACGTTTATTTATTTAATCATTACAATTTTACTTACTTGAATAAAACTTTAATGATTAAACTATTATATAATACAAACAATTTAATGGCCAGACTTAACCTCTGGCTGACATACGCACCAGTTCTAGGATACATTTTCATATACATTTACCTCTATATGGACATTTATAGTATAACACATGTATATTTCTCTTTTATGTTATTATTTTATACACTATGGCTTCGGTGTTAAGTGTTTCGTGGTAGCGTGCATTGTTGTTAAGTGATTCGTATTAATAAAGTTACGGGGACGTGGCATTGTGTGTTACAACTTACATTTTTCAAAGTTAGGTAACGCACTCTATTCATTTTAATTTTTTCTGACAAACTAGTTTTTAGTGTTCACTAACTTTCTGTCATCAGCATTATTTTCTTCTTTTTTTAAATTCAAAATATAAACATTAAATTGGAATGAGCTCATGAACCTCACAAATAAAAAATATAAAAATTGTCTCCACTAACCTTTCATTGTGTGAGCTACAACGCTGGTCTTCGGATTTTTATTTGATAGTTCACGGATTTTTATTTGATTGTGACTAAAAAAATCATTAAAGATGATTATCGAGTCTCAGTAATAGGGTCCCGTTTCCACCCTTTGGGTACGAAACCCTAAAAAGTTGTTCATCACAAACATTTTAATTTTTTTATTAAAACCTGAAATCCAAAAAAATTTAGTTGAATACTCAATGTATTCAACTACAAAAAAAGAGAGTTTCCACAAGGTATATTTTGTAGACAAGCTCCGCAAGCTCAAAAATTGTTTAAAAATCACATTGGTATCCATGTAATTTTTAAACAATTTTTGAAGCCGCTTTTGGGTTATATTGTGACTAAAAATCAACTATCAATAAAAATCAATACAAAAAAAATACAACACTTCGCGAACTTTTCTCTTGAAATGCTGTAACATTTCGACGGATAGAAGTAATTAAATTAATTTATTTATTATATCCATGTTGCATATAAATACTCGTAGATTATATTCACAGATAGAAGCACTACATGTAACCCTGGTCCTGGTAGGGCACTACAATAATAATTTATATTTAAAAACTAAATCAGAACAATAAATGATATAAAAACAAAGGTAATTATAAAATATGACCAAAATAAAGTATAAAAAAATGACAAAAAAATAAAATTATCTTGATTGATATGACGTTTACTGATAATTTTTCTGGCTACGCTGGCTTCAAATAGTTTAACAAAATTCAGTCAGGCATTCCTGAATGATGGATATCAGTAAACAGTTTGGTGTTGGTATAAGTTTCGACCCTTCTAGATCCTTGGAGACCTGCTATCACAGACTTCTGCATATATAGATGGCTTCCCCCTAATGCGTAGAATTGACTAAGGGTTTTTAAAATGTAAAACTGATCAATACAAATACGAATAGGGATAGGAATATGAACATTGAATCAAATTTAAATACAATCTAGAATGACCACGAGTAACAATCTCAATAATAATTAAACTTTAAGCCAAATACATAAAGTTTATATTTCCATAATGCTTATCTTTCAATACCTGACGTTCTCAAAAATCGTGCGTAAAGTTAAAGGCGTCCCTTTCATTCCAACTGCCAGTGCAATAAAATAGAAAGGGACACCATTATCTTAAGGTACCTATCTTATTTGTGAACGGCTATGCCACTTATTATTATTATTAATTATTATTATAGATCGTTTATAATTTCTTTGCATTGAACATTTTCAACAGGCGTTCCAGAACTACTCGTTCGAAGAACTGCGCTATCTGAGCGGGCAATGGGGCGCAGCATGCGCGGGCGCACTGGCAGCGAGCGGACGGATCCCGACCGAGAGGCTGTCCGTACGCGTTCAGCCCGACGGGTCGTACGTGGCCGCGTGGACCCCGCGCGCGGCAGGTCTTTACCTGTTCCGCTGCACGTTGGACGATCAACCCGCTCCTCAGGTGAGTAGTAGCGTAAGCTGTGGAAGTGTGGTGCTTCCACAGCTTACGCTAGGATTGGACCTCGATGACTTAAACTAGCCAGAGATTTACTCTCTCTTAGCGTACTGCATCCTTGCGAACATTGCCCACAACCAACGTGGCGTGTCATCTTGTATCGTGGGTTCCATGCTGCTGCACTGAAGAGTAACTGGGTACTTATTGAAACCAATCTCAGCTAGGACACTAGGTTGTTTCGTTCCGGGTTTCCTTTTATTGTCACACGCTGAAAATAGGTATTCTTCCGTCTCATAAAGCAACAGAGAAAACTCACTTTGAGCTTTCTTCTCAGCCTTCTTAACCTATCCTTATGTTATTTTAACATCTCCTTTATTTATTTATTTAACTTTATTACAAACGTAATAGGCGGACTTAAAGCCATAGGCTTTATCTACCAGTCAACCCACTGGTGATGCCGAGAAAAAGAGAATTTTAGAAGGAGGTGCAAGTTATGTATTTATAACACGTTTGACCATTGGTCATCACCGAACCAAATCATAATCATATTTATTCATAAAAAAATGTTTACTCGTCATCCAGAAATACAAAAACTGTATCATATAATAATGACTTCAATTAAACAGGAATTAATATTTAAATTTCAAATAAAATCAGTGTATCATTGTAAAAAAATTATTACAAATTACAAAACCCAGTGCCGGTTTTAGCTCTACCAGCGCCCTGGGCGAGATCCCCCCCCCCCCTCCACCCCCAACCTGCAATTCAGACTCTGACTTAGGCTTCAATCTTAGGATTTATTTCTACCCACGGGGGGAGGGGTGCAAGTACGATATAGGATTCTTCAAATTTGCCGCCCCATTGTAAACGAAGGGAGGGAGGGAGGGGGGGGGGTGCATACAAATAAGAGTCTAGGAGTTGCCGCCATTAACCAGCCGCAATTTATGTATTTATTATTACCTGTGACCCCCCCTTGCCCAAAAACGCCCCCTGTCGCCCCTTTGTATCTGGCGCCCTGGGCGGTCGCCCAACCGCGCCCTACCCTAACGCCGCTACTGACAAAACCATAAATAACATCAGTCAATATGTTCAAATTCAATAAAAATTAACTCCATGCAACTAGAATATAGAATTACGACGGGACTTATTAAACTCTTCCATATACAAAATGCGCGCTCAAGAAGCCATTTTTCCAATATATTTATAGGGTTCCGTACAAAAAGTGAAAAAACGGAACCCTTATAGGATCACTCGTGCGTCTGTCTGTCCGTCCGTCTGTCACAGCCAATTTGCTTCGAATCTACTGAACCGAATCAGGTGAAATTTGGTAGAATGTTGTAATCCTATGACCCAAACACATATGTATTGTGCAAAGTAAATGAATATTTTTTTTAAAAAGGGTAATTTTTGGGAAAAAAAAGAAAATTTAAAAAAAAGGCTTTGCAAACTTTACTGTGTCATATATCAAATGAAAGGGCTCGTTATGAGGATCTCAAATATATTTTTGTTATTATTGTAAAATGAATAGTTTTGATTTTATTTATGAAAGAAGACGAAAATTGACCATTGACCCCCCCCTTGATCTCCGAAACTAAAATTTTGAATAAAATACAAAATATAGTTTATTGCTTGTAGATTACAGGAAAACCTATAAGAATTGAATTAATTGTACGGAACCCTCTCCACGCGAATTTAACTCGCACTTGGCCGGTTTATATTAATAACTAATGATTAAAAGATTCAAGTAGTTGTTGTTGTGGTGTACAGGAGCTAACTGTGGAGGTGGCGGAGAGTTCTCTGGAAGAGCCAGCCGCTTGCAGCGCGGCGGCGGCGGCAGTGCCCGCACCGCCGCCCAAGCTGCGCCGCTTCGAAGCGCGGTTCAGCGCGGGCCTGCGCGTGCGCGCCAGCCCCAGCCTGCAAGCGGAGGAGCTGGGCCGAGTACCGCCGGGCGGCAGCATCGCATTCCTAGAGGAGGTGCGTTAGGGTTGCTATACCATAGATCTGTATATACTACTAGATAAAGAAAGTCCTTCAATTTGTATAAAAAACCTAGCAATTTTCAATACAATATTTAATAAGAAATTCACTTACAAACGGAAGGAAGCTTTTTTTATTACTTCCTCCAACGTATTTCGACCAGTTTCTACGGCTTAAAATGGCAGATTTAGGTATTTTACAGTAGAGAGCTCAATGTCCGATCTAATGAATTCACATACACGGACTAAAAGTGACGATCCTGAATGAAGTCAATTTAAGGTCAGATTGACACGCAAATTCATACAGAAGCTGTGTCTATCTTATTCTTGATTCATGGTCTGTGTACACTTATTCGGGCCGGCGGCATAGTCGGTCCGGCAGTATTTGACAAACAACATAGCCGACGCGAACCAATTATATCGCCTTCTTCCCTGAGCATTCATCTACATATTGTCGTAGTGTCGATTAATTTTGAAATGTTAATTTTGCTCCTACTTTGGCCTCACTTGTCTCTGCGCCACCTGTCGGTTGACTGGTAGAAAAAGCCGAAACCTTAAATCTGCCGTTTACAATTTTTGTAATAAAGTTGAATAAATAAAATAAATCAATGCCGTCCCGAATAAGTGTGTACCAACCCCTACTTGTGCTTACTTGTCGATGGATGGCATTGTTTTAGAGTTTAGACAATATTCCATAACATTCATAGGAAAGTTGGCCTTAAGGCAATTGGGACGATGTAATTTTTTGAAATTAATTTGAATTCCCCTAATGTTGTCAGGTGGTGAACAACGACGGCACGTGGGTTCGTCTGAGCGAAGAATCCGCTCGGTCGTATACCGACGGAGCAGCCGAAACCGCATGGTGTCTGCAGCATCACCGCCACTTCGACCGCGCTCTTCTCGCACCCGCAGACTCCCCGGTACCTCCCTCTCTTTCTTTTCTATCTTTTTTAGTTGATTGGGGAACTGGAGTGCGCAAACAAAAAAGGTCAAATATTTTAACATCAGTGATTACCCAAGAAGCAGGAGACTGTGCAAAATGAAGAACAAAAATCATGAAAACGATTTGACTCGGTTTCACGACCGGCTAGGTAGCCGTAGCAGGTGCTTGACGTCAATTCTACTTGGAAATGCAGTTGCGGCACGATATCTTTGCGTGAAATTCTTAAGTCGCCACTGACGACACATGGAGAAATGGAATGGTCCTATTATAGGTCAGAAACCACTCAGCGGATTCCGTGAACTTTTTTATCCACACAAAACCTTTATTTTGGCATTTGTGTTTGTCGATTTTCGTGTGTGTAAGTGGCCAACACTGGTGTCAAATTTATCAAGCTGCCTAAAAGCATCCGTCATCGCTTGACGACTGCCATACTTTCTGTTTGTGCGATACTTTCAGACGAAGGATCGCCAGTTTGACGTTAACCAGTGTGGTTCTTTCAGACGACGGATGGCCAGTTTGACGTTAACCCTTGTGGTACTTTCAGACGATGGATCGCCAATTTGACGTTAATCCGTGTGGTTCTTTCAGACGACGGAATGCTAGTTTGACGTTAACCCGTGTGGTACTTTCTGACGGCGGATCGCCAGTTTGACGTTAACCCGTGTGATACTTTCAGACGACGGATCGCCAGTTTGACGTTAACCCGTGTGGTACTTTCAGATGACGGATTGCCAGTTCGACGTTAACCCGTGTGATACTTTCAGACGACGGATCGCCAGTTTGACGTTAACCCGTGTGATACTTTCAGACGACGGATCGCCAGTTTGACGTTAACCCGTGTGGTACTTTCAGACGACGGATCGCCAGTTCGACGTTAACCCGTGTGATACTTTCAGACGACGGATCGCCAGTTTGACGTTAACCCGTGTGGTTCTTTAAGACGACGGATCGCCAGTTCGACGTTAACCCGTGTGATACTTTCAGACGACGGATCGCCAGTTTGACGTTAACCCGTGTGGTTCTTTAAGACGACGGATCGCCAGTTTGACGTTAACCCGTGTGATACTTTCAGACGACGGATCGCCAGTTTGACGTTAACCCGTGTGGTTCTTTCAGACGACCGAGTGCAGCGGGATGTGGACAGGTTACGACGCTCATGCAGACGCCCAGTCGGGCGCGCAAGACGATGAGCTGGATACCGCCAGCGGTGAGGTTTCACTATATTAATAATTTTTTTAATTTAAACTTTCTTTGAGCCAAAAGCTACAATAGGTAGACTTAATGCTAAATCATTCTCTCCCTGTCAACTTTTAGGAAAATAATAACAGATAAGATAGTTGGCGTCTAAATGACACATAATAGATAGTTAAAATCTTTATTGCACCAAAACATAAGATATAGAATAGATATAAAATATTGATAATATATTGTGTTATAGATTAGATACAAAATTCAGATAAAATAAGCACATTTGTATTTATATTTTATATACAATATATGTATTATATACCTATGATTAATATATATTATATGTGTACCATGGTTACAGTACCCGATGTGCCCAATAGGGTATTTCACTGTGTTTGTTTTTCAACAATATTATACACGAAACAACAAATAATACTAAAAAGAAATCTTTTCTAAAGACAGCCAGAAGATTGATTATCAAATGAAGCAGTAATTTTGAATTTCAAATATTAGTACGAGTATCAAGAATAGTGGGAGCGTGATGAGGACATCTCGCTATCTCTCTCGTACGCGCGAAACCTAATAGCATCGACGTCATATTTCTGGAGCATCCTTTTTCTTGTCAGTTTCCCTTTCCACCAGATTCTAGATGCGTTTAACTTATGTACTTATTTTTGAGCGGATTATAAACTTCACCGAAAGTGTATTTGTCATTTTGAACAATTTCTTTTTTGTTTCAGAAATTACTTGCCTCGAAGACCGCAGGTTCCCTTTTACAGTCCTTGCCGACCTAACCAATGAGGTACGTAACATTAGTCAGAGAAGATTTAGGAAGGCAAAGGGGTAGCTGCCTTTTGCCTTCATACATGCATACATTTAGATCTAGGTATGGTATGTTATTGTAATTTTTTTTAGTTAGGTGATCGGTTTTGCAAGCCTAATCTTGCAATTCCAGCCTTTATTATCTTCCCTAGACATTACACTCTGTCTGTACTGTCCCTTTTTGTAAAATTTGTCCTCCTCACCCGTGCTGAGACTGCCCGACAACTGGAAATCCAGCTGAAGCAAGCCTTACTCAAGCTCAAGGCAGAAAAGGAAGACAACGAGAAATTATTACTGGAAAGGGGAGATAATCTTCTTCGTCATCTAAGCGCGTTCCCAGTTGCATCCTCAGCATGCTGTTTCGGAGCCCGGGGTGCGCTTTTCCGCTTTTTCTTCTCCAAATATAACATGCATGTCAATGGTCACCCAAGGATGCCATAGACCTTGCCAAGTGGAGAAGAAAATTCCGGAACAGTTAAAATGATTTGGCAGTAATTTTACGACCGGCCGCCTGCCTGACGTCAACCCTCTTTGGGAATGTATTTGTGCGAAAATTTTACAACCGGCCGCCGCCCGACGTTAACCCTCCTTGGGAATGCAATTGTAGCACTAGATGTTTGTGCTTAGTCCTTAAGTCGCCTCTTACGACATCCACAGGAAGAGATGGAGTGATCCCATTCTAAACCGGAACCACACGGGTAGGAAAGGGAAGATAATGAACGAGAATATTTATTGATGCGAAATAACAACATGAGACTTGAACA
Organism: Acrobasis repandana; assembly: GCA_963576875.1. NCBI lineage: Eukaryota > Metazoa > Arthropoda > Insecta > Lepidoptera > Pyralidae > Acrobasis > Acrobasis repandana. Next base: position 1,488,515 of record OY756214.1, read on the forward strand.
AAAACTCTCCGAGAGTCTTCAGTGTTGTGACGAGTTGAGCGAGCAGCTGAACCGATCAAAAGTAGAAATAGATTCTTTCCGCCAATGTGGTGATACGTATGAGCAGACCCTCAGACGTACCACTGAATTAGAAAAGGAGTTAGGCGAGGCATATAGACAAATAAATAGCAATGAGCAAGACGCCCAGTTGCGTCAGGCAGCTGAGGTGTCCAGCCTATATGACCAGCTCATTGATAGTGTCCCTATGTATCCCTCAACTAATTCTTCAGTTATTGATCTCACTAGTGAGACATCATCGAGTAGTATTGCTTTAGGTATCTCAAAATCTATGATAAATGACTTAAACTTAATTGGTTACCAATTCGTCAACGTCGCAATTTGCACATCGTCACAACCCTCTTTTCCATTCTATTTGAACCCGCTACTCCTGCATACCTCAAGTCTAACTTTCAGTTTCTGGGTGACACCCATGTCAGACATCTTCGTTCCTCTAATAATCTCAGCCTTTCTATACCAGCTCACCGGAGTGGGTTCTTTTCACATTCGTTTATTGTCCAAGCTATAAAGCTCTGGAACGCCTTACCAGTTGATGTTCGGAAGGCTAAAACCCGCTTTTCATTTAAAAAACAGGTGAAAGCACATTTTCTTAAACAACTGTCAGATAGTTCTTAGTGTATGTAGTATATGTGAGTAGTATATCTTAGTATAATAATAGTGTGTATTATTTGTATGTAGTTTATGGTTTATTATTACATATTTATGGTTTATTATTACATAATTAAGTATACCTGGTTCATTTTTCATCATTTCTTTTTGAGTTTTTGCACTACCCGTGTCTTTCTCGACATCACCCGGTTGGTTGACTGGTAGATAAGGCCTTAGGCTTTAAGTCCGCCATTACACTTGCATTTGTGTATAAAGTTAAATAAAAAATAAATAGCCCGTATTACAGGCTGCAAACAGTCAGTAAAGTCTTATATGGGGAAGTGTATAATTTTTTATAATTTATTGCCAGAATCAGTCCTTGATATGCCAGACAGAAAATTCAAAGCTTATGTAAAGAAAGTATTTTGTGAGAAGGCTTATTATAGGAACGATGACTATCTTAAAGACAAAAAAGTCTGGCTTGAGGTTGGCGCGGGGGACCTCTTAAAGGTTTGTATACTTAGACATGTCATAATTTAGGTACATTTATACATACTAAATTTACAAATTAACATTATTTTAAATTGCGTAATTCTTATAATTCAATTTAATTATGACATAACAAACAATGTAATCTCAGTCCATCCGTATAACTAATTTTAAGTTTTAAGTTTGTTAGTTAACGTCTGGAGAAAACGTGCAATGCAGTTTGTTGCCGCTTCTTCTGCAATTGCGCCTTGGAAGCGGCATAAACTTAGCTGTAAGTGTAACGATTTGACGTCAACATTTGTGCAAAACAAAGTGACTAATATCACAGAATAAATTATACTAACGTACATAAATCTCACTCAGCAAAGAAATTCAAAGAAATATCTACTCAATGTGGCTAGCTATATGGTTTAATTTAGCTCACGTCAGAACCCAGCACCTTTTCGCATAGATACCTAGACATCCATTGCAAGCCAATTTCATTCTTATTACTCTGGACATACGATTCGTATAACTGGATTTACCACCCAGAGGGGCCGCCTGCGCGCATAGTAATAATGTAGATACATTTTCGATACCTAAACGGGGAGTGACACAGGCCTGCTATTATTAAAAGGTAATATAAATAAATACCCAACAATTAAAAAATCGTAATTTTTTATTACAGGACAAATCAAATGCCAATTTTAAAAATTTAATTTAATTTCTACAGTTACAAGCATCAATTTCCCTGTTTATTATAGGTGTTTCCCAGTTGTCATCTGATGATATAACATCTCGACTTAACTCCACCGATAAGAGCAAGCTCTTAAGTTAAAAGAGAGAGAGTCACAAATTATAGCGTTTCGGAACGACTACAACTGAGAAGATGCTCTGTAAAAACTCATTTATAAAAGTTTTAATAAACACGACTTTTTTAATTTTTCAATTTCAATTTTATTTCTATTTGATTGACAGACGGATTGGAATGAAATTTGGCATGTAGATAGCTTATTAAGTTATTACACGGACACTTTAAATCCTAGGAAAATGTGGGCTTCTCGTATTATCAAAAATTAGACCACGCGGGCAGCGCCACGGGCATCAGCTAGTACATCATAAAATAGCTTTGAGATGTAACATTTTATTTACGTGTTGTTTTTCCTTGGCAGTGTGATCGTGCTTCCTGCACCAGTCCCTTCGTCTTCGGGGCAGAGCCCAGCAAACGCGACCGTATCCTCCGCAACTCCGAGACCTGCTCCTCACCTAGGTAAGTCCATGGTCCCACTTTTTCCTTTGCCCTATTGCAAACTTGGCCACTAATAGCACTGATGGGTTACTTCATAAAATAATACGATATTCGTCCGATAGTGACGTCTTATTTCTATGTTAAACCTAATTAGACTTTATCAATAAATAACAAAATAGTGCGCTTAGACTTTATCAATAAATAACAAAATAGTGCGCTAGTTTTAATTTCTATATTATATGTATGTTAGTCTATAAGGTATATGTAAATATGGGCCTATTTTGTTGCCTGAAATAAATGATTTATTATTGTTGCTTGACACTGAAACGCGGATATGCAGTCAGCTACGACTTGCGTGCCGCTTTTGGAGTAACCCTACAGAACCGAGCGGTATGGAGGAGTGGGAGAGAGGATTGATGGCTATTAATAATAATATTGCAAACTTGCGAGAAAATATTATACTAAAACTATTTTATTAAGGGTAGATTCAGTCCATGACAATGAACAACTTTCCTCAAGGAACATAAATCGGAATGTGATTTCGGTTAACTTGTAAGAAAGGCTAAAAAATATTTTTCATATGTTCGATATTAATTTGGGAAAATTGTTCAGTAATTTTTAGGGATTTGAAGTCAAATTTCGAGTGCGTAACCTACCGGTTGCATCCTTACTGCGCTGCTTCGTAACCCAGGGTGCGTTTACCAACTGAATTTCATGATTGGTTCCAGACGTTCGCAACGACGCAACAATGGTAACAGTGACGAGTGGTGGTCGCCGGTCCACCAGCGATCTGACAACCCGCGAGACGTCGATACCATTCCTGAGGTGAGATATGATAAGATGACCAGGTCTCCACTGCAGGAGCACGACCCTCTTTGTACTGCCAGATCCATATATTAGCCAGAGCAGTCAGAGGATTTAGCCTTCACAATCTTCGCTGGCCAGACGGGTTGGAGAGGTCTCATTGATGTTTATAAGCTTTGTTTAGCTTGTGTTTCCTAAGTCGCCTTCTACGACATCCACCTGCCCGGGAACTAGAAGGCTTAGGTGGGAATACTACCTTATTATTACTTCCATGCTAGTCTGAGAGAAAAGAAAAACGTTTAATGTGCCAGCTGCTTCTCTTTCCGCGCATATAGTAACAACCGATCGAGGTGATGATCTCTTTCTGATGATGATCTCTTTCCCCTACTATTTCTTCTATCTTCCTGTTTAAAATCATCATGTACAGATCTGTTTACATCATTGTGATATTTATTTATTTGTATGTATGATATAAATTACTTATTATTATATTTCTTTATATAAATATATCTATTATTCATTTATTTATATAAATATATCTTTTTTTAATTTTTTTTAATTTTTTTTATAATATATATTTTGTATAAGTATTTTAATATCTATTGGTTATTTATAATTTATATTTTAAATTTAACTGCGCCACCTGTTATCTTACTCATATACTTTGCACTCCTTCTCTTTATGGTTGCCTGTAAGAGATTGCTTCGGCGATAAGGCCGCCTCTTGTACCTTATTTATTTAAGTTCCGTAAACTTTGTTATTTTTTATTGTTTTTTATTTGGTGCAATAAAGATTTTTGTATTGTATTGTATTGTGATGGGTGAAAATGCGAATCAGGTTAATAGGCTATTCGGCTAGCAACCCATCACTTTTTTGATTTCTTTTTCCACCTTCTCACCCACCATCACTATACGGCTTAAAGTGCCTTCCGAAGCACGAAGGAGTTCGTGTAAATTTGTATGCCACTTGTGGTAACCCATCCAAGTAGAGATCAGCGAGAGAAAGCGCTAACACTCCCAACGAGCCACCCGAGCTCAAGACTTAGTGGAAGATCAGTACAGGTTTTATTGAAGTAAACATTTGATAACAGACGGAAATAGAGCCAGAGCCGCAACGCAACTCCTCGCCGGAGCCGATCCCTCAGTTCGAGCCGCTCCGGCAGCCGCACCGCCTGGCTCAGACCGGCACGCAGACCTCGCCGGAGGCCGCCCCTGACGTCGCCATGCTTCTGCCCGCTGCCAAGGTATGACGTCATCAAGTGTGGTGGACAGGCTGGCTTACACTGGACTCGCACTTTAATTCACATTTATGTAGATGTTCGTTCATTGTGTATGTGGTAATAGTAGATTAGTAAAGGAAAAGTAAAGTGAAATTAAACGTTTTTATTTTCTCCAGTAACAGATTAAGAATTATAACAAAGCATGTAACGTTTAGGTATAGCTGATCCTGGACTGCAGCCTGTTGTAGGCAAAGCCTGTATTTCAGTACTCCAGAACTCTCACATATGGATGTGCTTAACATAAGATAAAACTTCTTCATTGCACCGACTGAGTATAACAATAATTTGAAAACAGAGTACTTAGGTACAAACAGCGGCTTATTACAAAAGCGAATTATTAGACATGATGACAAAAAAAATTTTTGGCCAATCGGTTAGATTATTAAAAAAATATTGTACACATATTCTTCTTTACTCCGAGAAACAATAAATGACAAAAAAACAGCGCATTTAAATTTCCCATGACGTCACGGTAACGTCATAATCATCAGTCATCATTCCTATAAGAGTATTACAAGTTAAAATGTAAGAAAAAATAATACAATAAATAAAAGGAGTACATAATATTAATTATTAAAGAACAATTAATATAAACATACATAAACTAGATATAAAATGTTAACATACTTACACAAAAATAAATTAAAAAATCGTGGAGTCATATGGAAAGTAGCCAGTGAAGAGGAAGGACACATCAGAGATATGAGATCGTTAAGTTTACGATAATAGTTACGTAACAATAGTAGGATTAGGAGTAGTTGCGTTAGAAACTAATAAAATAAAAGATTATAATAGAGAAAAAAAAGAGATACTACTAAAATCTCTAATAGAGACATATAAAAATCCTATTGCCTAAACTGTTTTATATCAGCGGCACAAATCCTAAATCTACGCTATCTGTCATCATCATCCGAGCGTATTCCCGGTTGCGCTTCAGAGCCCAGAGTCCGCTACCTAACCTAGGTGATACGACGAGGTTACTGGTTTTTACACAGAGCGACTGCCGTCTGACCTCCGCAACCCAAAGGGTAGACCAGAACCAATCCTGGGATAGGTACAAACGCTAGATGGTGTTCGGAACCAACGGCTCTTCCGAAGCACGGGATCATCTTTCTTTTCGGATAAACAGGTGATTCAAGCCTACAATATCAAACCAGACTGGAAACAACTTTTCACAAAGTATGCTTCCCAGTGGGATTTGAACTCACGACCTCCGGATCACAAGGCCTTGACCACTGGACCACGGAGGCAGGCAAAAAATAAAATAATATCTAGACTATCTGTGACACGCTTAAATAGAATTAATTAAAAGTAGAATAAGGAACTTAAAATACATTACAGTTTAGGTATCTGATGGAATGGTGTCTTGCAAGGCGAATGAGATGTTCTCTGTGTCAGTTTATTAAATCGACGAATAAACGAGCACTAATAACCTTTATACATTGAAGCATCATTCGATTTTAAGTTTAAATGTTGTAGCTAGATGGAACTACTCATTCAAAAGAAAGTAGTTTCGTAGTGGTGCTGCTAAATTTCGGAAAGATGGCGGTATAAGCGTTCATTTTCTACGAACAAACAAGCGCCATCTCTGATTTTTCGTGAATACGTTCAGCCTAAGTACCCATTGTATGGCTAGCGGGCGAGATAGTAGCGACATCTAGAAATAATACAGGATTTGGACTTTCTAACAGAGTACGCTTTTTTGTATGATGTACTCAATTCTCTTGTATGTAATGTGGGGATTTCAAGTATAAGGAAACTAAAGCTTGCAAGAACAAAGTTAGAAGGGATACAATATTATATCGATAAGTTAACAATGGAGTTTATCAGAAGAAACGATTGGAAAATTTGGGTTGCTAGGAAGAAGAGGTAGCAACAAGACGATCCCTTCTAGAGGATTTAGGATCTTATACTGGTGTTGCTGCAAGATGACGTTTAGAACGTAGATCTGTTACACCGTAAACAGCTTACAATGTTCTTCTCGAGTCGAAAGGCTTTAATGTAATTATAACAAACTTGGCCATAATTGGAACAGGTCATAACTGGGGATTGCCATAGATTTAAAACGAGTAGAATTGCAAATTTGATTTAATTTAATGTTGTATGAAAAAAAAAAAAATTAAAAAAAGCTTTGTTTAGCTTGTTTCCTTAGTCGCTTTCTACGACATCCACGGTATGACTTGGAGTGATTCTATTCTACTCTGCCGGAAACCACACGGCAAATTATGTTTCTGATTTTTAATAAACGATTTTAAAAAAATCTATTGCTAGACACCTAGTTACTTTACTGTGTCTGAGGGAGACAGGGCGGACAGGAAAAAGGATAGCTAGTTAGTAGACTTGTAATGAGAATGAGTTTTGATGGATTATTTGGATAGGATCTTTCGATTTTAATTATAATCAGTGTTTAGTTATATAAAAAAAGGGAGCTGATGACCAGCAGTGGGCCGCCTGATAGCTGCCGACGACGATAATCATTAAGTATCACAAACCCCATCCTCACAGATTTACTTTAAATGTCAGTGCGATAAGGACAACTCTCCCGCTCTGACTTAAAATCTCAATAATCGAAAGTTTCGTTCTCGACTGTTTCCTCCAAAACGTAACCAACCCTAAAGAAATTTTGGAAACTGAATGGTAAGGGAATGTTCTAAGTCGGACCGTTTCTAATTTGACGCGTTGTTCTGGGATTTGTATACTAGGTGTCCAATTGTGGCCTATTTATTGAGCCATTTTAAGCACTGTTTGAAGTAACCTAGCATTTATAAAAACAAAAAGCAAAAACAGATAAGTATTGATGATATCGATCTTATTAAAAAAAAAATTATAACAATCAAAAAACGGGGAGAAAATAGTCGAGAATGTTTGTATTAAATATGGCCGCTTATCTATCTTCTTCAATATATTTCATAAAACATGTTGCTAAAGTAACAGTTGATCTCCTTGCTCACAGGACAGCCGCCTTAGCCCCAAGAGCGCTGCTCGCGAGCGCATCGCTCACCGTTCGCGAGCATACCGCCGATCTAGCTCGCCGCCCCCTCTCCCCGTTAGAAGCGCCCCTGCCCCTCCCCCGCCGAAGAAACACGCCCTCAGTCCCGCTCAAGCCGAGTGCCTAAGAGCGATATTTGCTGCGCTGTTGTGGCACGAAGGTAACGATAATTTAGTTTTTCTTCTAGGAATTAAAGTTAGGACTATTTGGATCACTTAGCTATGATCACGGTTTACTTATTGGTGGGTGTGAAAGGTAGGTAGAAAAGGTTATCAAAATATTGACGACTTTCTAGATATATTGCCTATTGGCAAGATTCTTCAATATATTCAGTCTTTCCCTCACTTTCAAGGGTTTAAAAGTAGGGAGAGAAACTGGTACATTCTAAGTTCTTTTTATTTTCTCTCCACATTTTACAATAATATTACGAGTATACTATTTACCTTTCTGCTATTATGAAAAAACGAGCTTTGACCCTTACTCCATAAACTAACACGATAATCGTCCGATAGTATCATCCTATATCTATGTTAAACCAAAACTTCATGAAGTCGTAACACTCCACCCGCCTTTGGAGTAAGGGTCCTGTTTCGTATTACCACTTTTGTTCTAATAGGCATCGTCCACGACGCCATCGCGTGCGCAGCGTTTCTCAAGTTCCACCCACAGCTGCCGAAGCAAGGCGCGCGCGTGGTCACCCGTGGGTCACACGACGTGGGCTCCCCGCGCCTGCAGAGGCACTCCGTCGAAGTGACCAACGCTGGTCAGTACACCTTCAAACTGTCTCTTTTTTACCCGTCTGCCGGGGAAGGGTTATGTTTTTCGCGCGTCTCTTCTATGTTACTTTCTAAATTACCTCGTATCTTCCAAATGGATCTGTCTCAAAATCCCAAGTGTCATTAAACAGGTGTTTAAAAAACAAAATGTCGGATTTTGGCGCTAGATTTCAAGTCGTTAATATCTATGTAAAGCAAGTTGGAATAAACATCAACAACTTATAATAATGTAAATAATAATGACATAAAAAATATAATAATATATATTTTGATCCAACAGAAATTTGTAGTAAATTTTATTAAGAGACACATTTAACATTTAAAAAACACGATGAATAACAATCTACGTATTTTTAAGACCAGTATAATAATATTATATTAAAAAATAGTAAAAGTTAGTAAGTAACACTTTATTGCATCTACCAAGTTCTATATTATATTTCTTCAAAAGTGCAAGCCACATCACTTCGCGATGCGTCTCGGTGTGAACTGACTTTAATTCTCACTTATTTATATATTTGTTCATGCCCAGGCCAATATCTACGTATCAACCAAGCAACCCTGGAGTCCCTGACCCGTTCGGGAGCTGAAGCCAGCGCCAGCCGCGCTCGCACGCAGGAGTTGGCTGGCACCATCTGCGAGGAAGAGAGCCAGCAGCCGGGCTGCAGCGGTCAGTGTCCCACATGTTTAGTACTTCTATTCTAGTTTAGTATGTGAGGAGTGCGGTGGGAGTACGCATTACTACACAGTTCGTGAGATTTATTTACAAGGATATTTTCGATTACTTCATAAAGGCATAGACTGATCTGAATCTCATGTTGTAATTTCTGGGGAGAATGGTGGCGGGTAGCCCATTCCACAACTAAGCCATATTATTGAAGAAAAAATCACTTTATTCGAGTCACGCAAAATGTTGACCTTTTATACTCTTCCCCCCATGTAACGCTTTTTTATTTATTTATTAATTAAGTCTTTAGAGTCTGGCTAACGAAAGATGCGACTGGAAAAGAGCGGCAAATTCAAAAAAACATCGCATGGCAACTCTAGTTATAGTCGGAAATATAGTTTTGATACTTTTTGTTTTATTATAATATTCTAGCATTCAGTAGAATCTGTAGAATAATATACATCGAATCAATCATAGTAGTAGCTTATTATTTTACTTAATGGATTCCAAAAAAAAAAAACATCAGTAAGTTAAGGAAGGAAAAAAAAACATGACAATGAAAATACAATTTTATATTTTTAATCAGAATAGTCAAAATCTGAATCTAAAAATTCAACCTCAAATGAAGACTCTGAACTACTATCATTTTCTCTGACTCTTATTATGAACTCTTCCATATCTGCAGTAATTCCATCTCGTTTTTTGTATTGGTCTTCAACATGAATAACATGATCTGTATTTTTTTTCCAGTCCTCTGGTGTTACGCTATTAAACGAGTCTTGTATTAATTTTACCATATCCTCTGCAGACAAAGCAATATTTTTACTGGCAACATTGCGTTTCGCCAAACTCCATATTAATTCTATCGCGTTTAGATCGCAGTGGTAGCGCGGGAGTCTTAGCACTTCATGGCCATGCTGCTTTAAAAGTTCATCTACTTGGTAGACCGGCGCTTGTTTATGCTCCTTTGCCAAAACTAACAGTTCTTCTCTTGATAGACAATCTTCATATGAAATACCATTTGAAGAGAGCCATGCTTGGATATCCGATTTTCTAGAATTAGTTGTCGGACCCTTATTAACATGAACACAGTGATAACTAGCAATATCCATGACGATAACACTGGGCTCACTTAAATTTGGGATTAGTTTTTCAGATACCCATTTATTAAAATTTTGGGAATTCATATCGTGATGATAGTCTGCATTTTTTGATTTTGTACTGAATACGAGAAGAGCATTTGGTACGAAACCTTTTTGTGAGCCTGCATGAACTATAATATATCCCTTACCTGAAGATATGTTTGTAACATCACCACTTGTGGATGGACCCTGCCATGATTTCTTGGATTTATAGTTCTGATGAACATACGTTTCGTCTAAATATACAATTTCTTTGCCTTCTCTACGTTTAGTAGCAATGGTCCGCAAGAAACGGTGTCTCCATGCCGCAATATCATATCTTTCAATGAGAATTGAACGTTCATCTTTATTTTTCTTGAATTCAAACCCATTTGACAAAAGAATGCGACGCAATGTTTCACGACAACCAGTAAAATTAATATTTTCTCTTAGTTCACTTAAAAGGGACCTTAAAGTTGGGATTTGTTTTTTCACTATATAAAACTCATTAATTTTGTTTTTAATTGCATCAATATCAAAACTATCCAAACTTGATAGTTGGTTTATATGGTCTTTTTTTTCCTGGTGTGTTAGATAGATAGATAGATAATACGTTTATTCACGAAAACTGCATCACATACACAGATATATAAGGTACAAGAAAATAACTAATGTTCAAGACAAACAATACTTAATAATAAACATGCAACAATCACAATTCACAATAAACAACAATAATACTATCTATACAATACATGTATGTGCTGCAGTAGCGCAAAGTAGGCCAAAACTCAGCGTGGTTGGCCTAAATGGCGGCACACTGGTTTTCAGTTTTAGCCTTCAGGTACAGTCGGGTGTAATGGTAATGCAATGACGCATAAGAAGAAGAAAAAAATGTTATTTGATTAAATAGATAGGTAAGTAAGTTGATCACATTTAATACGAATAATAGATAATTTCAAGAACTGTGCAATAAAATTAATTAATAAATGAAAAAAAAAAAAAAGTATTAAGAAGCCACAAGTTACCATGCGACGAAGTTTTTAATTTCGGGTCATTGGACAGAACAGATAAGCCGCCGGCTGTGGTAAATTCTACATCTGTCAGCTCATCTGCTTATCCAACAGAGTAGACCTGTAACGTTTTCTAAAATTATTTTTAGATTGCAGAAGTCTAAGAGGGGGTGGAATATTGTTCCAACACTTCGTCGCATGGTAACGAAAGCTGCCTTCAAATGCCGCTGTTTTGTGCTTGTGCCCCAATAACGGAGGTCGCATTGATCGAAGGGTACCAGTACCACGTGGCTTACAGAATTTCAATTTATCAAACAAGTACTGCATGTTTCACACGCCTTTATTTGTTTGACCTTCTTTTTTAATTCTTTTGAGGGTACCAACACTGACATCTGAAAAAATATTAAGGTAAAGTTAATTTAAAAGAACATGGAGTCAATAACACATTTCTTGACAAAAGAACGAAAAAAAGATTTTTTTTATAATTTTTTTTTAATAAGAAGGCCAACCCAAAATTATGTATTACAATGTTTGTTAGCAAAGGAGCCATTTAAGGTCTTTACAAATAAAAAGGGAGTATTTAACAAAATGAACAATAAACACTGCTCGAATTCCAGTTACAATAACAAGTACCTATAGTCCAAAGAACTATGACAGTTAGTCTGAACATTAATTGCAGGAAACTGGATAAGTACTGGTAAGCAATGACTAGTGGCCTGATACATGTATTTATCAATCTGTATATATAAATTGAAATCTCTTAATAGACTTATTTGATTAATATATGTCGGAGGAAGTCATGATTACGGACTATCAATTGATTGGAACGTAGGCGCCATCTAGCGGTGATTACGTCACAATACAAGGGCGGTGCCTTGTAACGGACAACGGCGCTCGGATCGGTTCACGGGGTGTGCGCACGATTCATTACTGATCAAGCAGCGGTCGTGTGCACATCTCCAAGGAACTATCCCTCGCGTTCCTATCGTGAATTAGTTTATTGCTTTGCTGTTTAGCTTGATTTAAAATTACTGTTGAGTGGAAATAAAATTAACTTTTGTTCTGTGAAGTGAAGTTTACTTGTACGTGTCATCCAGAATGTCAGATCCTGATCATGCTCAGCTGCCTGATCCGTCATATATTTATTTCCCTAATTATATTGCGTGTGTGTGTGTGTGTGTGTGTGTACATTGTGACGACCTCTGTGGTCTAGTGTTCATCATGCCATGCTGTCACACCCATGAAGCTAAAGGGTTCCCTTTTACCTCTAACTTCATGGTCACACCGGAGGTCCCAGTTCGGCCCCGGTCAGGTCAGATTGATCTGGGTCCGGGATGTTTGTCTATATATGCATTTATTATAAAATATATTATTGTTGAGTTAGTATTCATTAACACAGTTTCAAACTTACTTTGGGGCTAACTCATATTTATTGTAAAATAATTACAGTAACAATTCTACATTTTGTTGGTTCTGATAAGGTTGTATTTCCGTGTCATGTTAAGTGTAAGTATTACTTATGTATCTAAGCAACGGTTGTTTTGTTACTTTTCAAAATATAAGAAAAAGAACGGTGGTTTTATAAATTGGTTTTATTTATATCATTTAGGAATATGGAGTATTTCATATGCTAACAGTGATTTAACGGGTTCCAGGTGATTTGTTAAAAAACGATGGCATAGGTACTTACCGGTCAGAGAAGAAATCTCATCAAGATACTGATTTTGTGTCTTTAAACATTCTTTTTGGAACAAATCATTCAATTTTTTAATGGTTGCTTTTATGACTTCTGCAACTGGATCATTTGCGTCATCCATGTTTTCTGAAAATGAATAAATATTAGACATATCCACTCCTGCGAAATAAATTGGAATGTGCAATCACAATGAAAAGTATCAAAATATCCAAACCACACTAACCAATGCACTGGGATATTTCACGCAAGCACTCTTGTTTTTGCTTGAAAACTACATCGCTTTCTACTTGTTTCTTTTCAAATTTACTAATCATAGTAAAAAGAACCTTTCGCAAGTGCCTTTTCAGTGTTTTCGTCATGTTTTCAATTAGAAATCACGTAAATCGCAGAAATATTTTTCACTTTGACACATCAACTACTCAGGTTATAGTGACAGTGACGTTATTATTGGTGTTGCCATTTATAATTTCGGAATAAAAAATCAGTCTCATCTTTCAGTAGCCAGACTCTATTGACCACAATGGTACAAAAGGTGGACTTAATGCTAATGCATGAATGTATATATAAATAATGAATATGAATAATGCATAATGTTGGTAGAGGCTACCAGTCAGCCTTTAGAAAAAACAGAAAAATTTAAATTAGCGGTAGGCGCTTAAAGATAAGTATGTATTTCTACACACACTATACACATATCTACATATACAATACATACATTTACATAAGTACATACATACACATAAATACATAATATAAAATCCGATCCCTTTAATATGTACTTTTGCGTGAGAGTGGGCGAGAAGGTGGAAAAAGGAATCAAAATAGTGATGGGTAGCAACCCATCACTATTTTGATTCCTTTTTCCACCTCGTATCTATGCGAGATATGCGTAGGCGATGCGGCTTGTTAGCCGCATCGCCTTTTAACTTGATTTGCATTTTCGCCCCTCGATCGGCTTCTACGATCTGCGCGGGAAGAGAAGCAGCTGGTGTTTTCTAAGTTTTTTCTTTTCTTCCAGACCAGCATGGAAGGTATAAGTGATCTTGAGTTTTGCAGCCCTGGGCTCTGTCTGCTTAGACCCGCAAGTTCCAAAATGCTCTGTCTGCCTCTTTAGGGATAAAGCCGTGATAGTATTAATGTGTTTAATACGGACTGTCCCATTTGGTATGACTTTCCCTTCCCTATCGCTGTGATGTGACACAACGTATGTGGATGGCCCCTAGTTATAATTTTCGAAAGTTAATTGTTTATTCTTCTTCTTCGGCCGCCTGCCTGACGTCAACCCTCTTTGGGAATGTATTTGTGCGAAAAGTTTTACAACCGACCACCGCCCGACGTTAACCCTTCTTGGAAATGAAATTGTAGCACGAGATGTTTGTGCTTAATCCTTTAGTCGCCTCTTACGACATCCACAGGAAGACATGGAGTGGTCCTATTCTAACCCGGACCCATACGGGTAAATTAATTGTTAATTGTTTGTTCATTGGACTACAATGGCTAACTGACTACTATTCACCAGGGTCGTTCCCGTCTGTAGTAAACGTGCTGCCACCGGCTCTGCGCGCCCTCGTAGCTCTGTGGGACGCCATGTACGACGCTGACCAGCTAACTGCCGCCACAGATAAGTACGTACTCGAATTTAATGTGGTGTCTTTTAGTTAATTGAATACGCTATTTTGCAACAAGTCAAGTCAGATACTTTTTTCTTAACGTCATAAACAAACATTTTCTATGGGATTTGTATGAAATATCGATTTATGACGTCATAGTTCCTTGGAGTAAGTCAAATAGCGCTCTTAATATCCGTTTTTAGGGTTCCGTACCCAAAGGGTGCAAACGGGACCCTATTACTGAGACTCCGCTGTCTGTCTGTCCGTCTGTCCGTCTGTCTGTCTGTCTGTCTGTCCGTCAGTCACAGGGCTCTTTCTCTTGAACCGTAATAGCTATTACGGTTGACAGAACAAGACACTTGAAATTTTCACCGATTATGTATTACTGTGGCGGATATAACAACAAATACTAAAAATAAAAAATAGTTAAAAATTAAAGGGGGTCGCCATACAAGGAACGTGTTTTTTTCAGCGTTTATAACTGGATCTTCATAATGGCATTAACTACTCGTAGATACTTGAAATCTTCACCAATTATGTATTACTATGACCACAATAACAACTAATACTAAAAATATAATAAAGTTAAAAATTAAAGGTGGTCGTCATACAAAAAACGTGTCTTTTTAGCGTTTTAAAACATTGTACGGTGGTACGGAACCCTTCATGTACGAGTCCAACTCGCACTTGCCCGTTTATGTGGCATTATTTTGTGACGTTTTATTCTATTAACAGTACCAAATAATTTATTTTTGACCCAGTAAAATACCCAATTGTTTTTTTTTAATTGTACATGGTAGTGGTGAAACCTCGAATTATATGTTTATCATCCTGGTCTTCTGCTCGCTTAGCTCATTTCTATATTCTGAAACAGTCTTTATTTCGTCGGAGCAAAGGAGAGGGACCGAGGCGAAGATCGTGTGTTATGTTTACAAAAGATTCCTACTCAAGTGCAAGAATTTAATAATGCAAGTTCTTTCAGAGTCAAAAAAGAGGAAACTGAAAATAATGAAAATGACGAATCTCACTCCGCCAGCGGGATTCGTAAGAAGCGGGACTGGAAGGCGGTGTACAAGACTCCCTACTCCGGTATGTGTTTACTGCGATTTATTGAAACACGTGTGTTAGGACTACGTCACGTATGATATGATTACTTTTTATGAAAGTTCACCAATTATGTTTCTATCATTATTTTAGTATATTAAAACAAGAAATGATCGACTCGTACTGTTTAAAAAATATGGACTTTCTATTTTAACCGACTTCATTAATATCTATAATATACTGAAACTATTTTAAGGGTAGATTTAGTCCATGGTATTGAACAACTTTCCCTTAGGAGCATACGGCGATATACAAAAAAAATTACCTTCCATACAAGTTGACTGATCAGCTGATTTGTGTTTTATGAAAAGCCAATAAATATTTATTTTTATTTTTCAATACATGTTCCATGGGGAAAATTGTTCAGTATCATGGGCAGAATCCACCCTTAAAATCATCATCATCAGGTCTTTTTTTGTCTCTACTGTAAGAGCAAGATCTTCTCTGTACTACACTACCAGAGCCATACTTGGCCAGAGCGGCCAGAAAATTTGGCCTAAACTCTTTACGCTGGCCAGACTGGTTGGAGAGGTCTCATTGACGTTTATAAGCTTTGTTTGGCTTGTATTTCCTAAGTCGCCTTCTACGACATCCACGGGAAAACTTAAAATGGTCCTATTCTACTCTGCCGGAAACCACACGGCAAACGCCCTTAAAATAGTTTCAGTATATTTTAGTTAGATCTGTATAGCAAATTTATTTGAACATCCTTTGACACCGTGACAATACGCCTTTTTTTCCTGCTTGCTGTTTCATTAGTGCAATAGGCTGTTTTAATTGTTGCTGATTATCAAATTATGTTCTCTAAGGGTGTGTTGTGTCAGTACGGTGCGAGCTGTGCGGGGGCTCGCCCGTGCCGCCCCCCCTGGCCGCGCACATGAGACACGCGCACGTCGGCTGCCGCGCCCCCGCCACGCACGGCTACGACCGAAACGGTTCCTACCGGAGGACCGACAACTCTGACGCCGGCACGTGCGGACAACTAGCTCAAGGTGAGTTCTTCCTTTTAGCAATGATGAAGACAAGATGCGTAGAGAGCCATGAGCGTAATCAGGGAAGGAAGAAGAGAACAATTTGTTTACATTTCCAATTTTATCTGTGTTTATTTTATTTACTGTCTAGATTTACTGTTATTTTAATTCATGTGTCTAGATTTACTGTTTATCCTGACTGTATATAAAGTATCAAACAAATAATAAATTAATCTAAAATTTTCCCTCCAGCTTACCAGTTGTGGTACATCTATTGTGAGAAATGCCGCGAGAAGTCGCTCAAAGCAGCGTCTGCTCTGAAGCAAAGCAAGAGCAAGACTGTCGGGGAGGCGGCCGTGGACCGCGAGGAGCCGGCTGCCGACCTGGACCACCACACCATGCGGGACAACGCCGTGTTCCTGCTCGACCTTGCGCCGCTCAACTACTCCGGTACTAGTAGTCAATGACTTCTTCTTCATCTTAGCTCATTCCCGGTCGCATCCTCAGCTGTGTTGCATCGGAGCTTGTGGTGCACTTTCTCGCTTTTTCTTCTCCTAATATTACTTGCTCTTCTGTCACCCAGAATCATTGAGCACCTCTCCCTGGCACGAGGCACCCGGGCGCAGTCCGCCGACGCCCCCGGGCAGTGTGTGGCAACCGGCTCCCCCATTCCAGTGTCTGCCAGCGTTGGGGGCCGCCCCTAAGCCCCAGACAGAAACCACTGCTGCACGATACCATTCTCTGGGAAGACCACCAACAGCAGCCGCAGCTTCGGTGAGTAATTTCTCTCTTCTTCTTTAAGTTCCATCATGCTATTAGTGTCCTCTGGAATCTTTACCTTCAAGAAGTGTTTTGCAATCAGGGCCAGGTCTTAGAGTCAGATGTTGACGTTGGTCAACTCAAGACTCAGTTTGAGACAGTGACACAGAATTAATATTAGTATGAACATACCGGACGGAAACTCGCAACGTCCCCGAACCTCTCCCCTGTTCGCGGGTGCGTTTGATGGCTTTGAACACTGAGACTAAGACTCATACATTGCCGTGTGCACGGGTGTGTACATGCATAGTTTCGTTTGTAGTACCTAGTAGTCATAAATGTTACTCCGCTTGTATGAAGAGCCATACCTGTGACAGTGATACCAGTGTACCAACTCTGAGAAGGCACAGAGCTAGGTACAGCCGCAGAATTTCTTTGGCCTCAACAGTTCAGCATGCTAGCTTTCGCCTGGGCACTGCGTAAATTTTCCAACAATACAAAAGTCTTCTGATATGTAGGAGAAGGCACTTCTTAAGATAGGTTTGTGTAGGTGCACCTTTCCAAAATAAACAAATGCGCTGGTGGTATTTCGATAGTTGACAATTTTTAGTTTACACAATTGGGTAGTTTCCTAGGTCAAAAATAAATTATTTGGTATGAGTGTAAAACGTCACAAAATAATGTCACTTGTCATTGATCACATCCACTTTCAACGTGGTTTTAGATTAATTAATGCAGAAAAACGGATATTATGAGCGCTACTTGACTCCAAAAATTCGATATTTCATACAAATCTTATAGATAATGATTGTTTTGACGTTTAAAAAAAAGTGTCTGATTTGACTTGTTATAGTTAGCGAATTATATTAATACAAAAAACTTTGAATTAAATTTTAAATTTTTTATTTTATTTTATGAACTAAATCTAAAACATTTTCCGACTGTTTTTAGCCGAAACTATCTCAAGAATATATTTTTAGACTTTTGCTTGTATAGACCGTATTGGAAGGAATAAAATTGAATTGCTCCTTTCCCAGCCGACTCCGTTCACGTCGTCGACGAATGCGGGCTCGACGTTCCCTCGCGTGCACCGGTCGGTCTCCATGGGCCAGGAGAAGGGCCGAGATCTGGCCCACGCCGGACGACAACCGCACACCAGCCGCGCGATGCCGGACAAACAAGAGACACTTACAGGTTACTTATTGCTGTTGTTTGTCATTTTATTACTTTCGTTTCGAGTAGTAATAAAAAAAAAATGAAAGTTACCTACCATATTCCACATTTGATTCATAAAACCAAAATAAAAAAAAATACAAAGCTTGTTTAGTATAATGGTTTACTATTCACATTTTTTGACTTTTTTATTTTATATAAGTAAGTATATGAAACAATCAAACTTCAACTCACCTTGAAACGGAAGCTTTTTGATATATGCATTCTGCCTATTCTGAGCTATGGCGCACAAACTTGGTCTTTGACTGAAACTCAAAAGTCCAAACTCAAGGTTTGCCAACGTGCTATGGAGCGCAACATTCTGGGCCTTCGCCTCATAGATAAAGTACGAAATACTGAGCTGCGCTTCCGGACAAAGATTGCAGACGTGGGCGCTAAGACAGCAAAACTGAAGTTGGGCTGGGCGGGACATGTGTGTAGATTGCGGGCTGACAGATGGGCGAAAATAGCGACCTTCTGGGCACCAGTAGGACGTCGCAATAGAGGCAGACCAAGAACCAGATGGCGAGATGACCTCGATAGGTTTTTACCAGAATGGCAGGAATTAGCGACGGACAGAGACGAGTGGAAGAATAAGGGGGAGGCCTTTGCCCAGTTATGGGACACAATACCTACAGTAAAAAAAAAAGTATGTCAAAAAGTAATATAATCCGAACGGAAACCAAACCAACAAATGTGGAGGAATGGGAAACTGTCAAGTAACAGAAAAAAGATGCGCGTATAGAAATATGACGTCTCTGTCATTAGATTTTGCACGTACAAAAGAGATAGAGAAATGTCTTACCACGCACTCACTTTTTTTCATAACAATAGTTGAAATGCTAATTGTTGCTTCATTTAATAACGGATTTGTTTTTTTTTTGTAAAAGATTTCTTTTCAGTGTTACTTATTTCATATAAAATATTGTCCAAAAATAAACCTAGTCAAATACCCTATTATTATTTGGAATGACGTAGGTAATCTAAAATTTTCCAAAATGTGCGAAGTTTCTTGTACATTACATAGTCTGAAAATGTTGCAGGCGCTGGGTCATCCCTACTCGCGCAGCCCAGCGCAGCTCTGCAGAAACTAGTAGGCGGTGACGCCGGGTCCTCCGAAGCCTGCTCAGTGTCGGCCTTTGAGCCCTCCAAGGTGGACCCGGAGGTCCTCATGAAGAGTACGGTCCTCAACTTCGTCCTGGCCCGGAGGGACCTCCACTCGTATCGCCAGAAGATGGACGCCGCCGTGCGAATCAACACCGTCAGGCAGTATGCTTTTGAGGTAAGTCATTATACGACACGGTTTTGTATTTTACGAAGCAATCCGCTAGTTTCCAACAAGTCAAATACTTTTACTTTTTCTATTTAAATTTAAATTACTGCCTGGTAGTGATAAATAATCAAATGTTTATAAAACTTGATAATATTAAAAATAAATGCACGGAACTAAGTTCGGGGTGGTTCGGGTAAGTAAGTAAGGGTTCCGTACCTCAAAGCGTTATTTTTGCTCTGCGCCAAAGCGCCATTCGTTGACTTCTCATTATATTATAATATAAACGATGGTCACAAAACTATACTTGCCTGTTATTTTGTTGGAAACGTTAAGGCCCCGCCAGTTCAGAGCCAAACTGTGAGTGTTTTTAAAAAATCACTGTAATTAAAGTACTACAGTTTATTCCTCAAAAATTTGACGTAAGTATCTTAAGGCTTTTCTACAGACACCCACAATATCCAAAACATGATTAGGCATTTCTGGCTCGATAGAAAAAAATCACAAACACACTTCTAAATTTGCCTTAATTTGCCTTTATAATACATATTATTATATATACAATCACCTTTTTATATGAAAATTATCCCAAAAAATGTATTATCTAAATATCTATCCGTTATGGCTACAAAAGAAATAATAAATATAATACAAAAAATAATAATAAATAAAACACAGTAAAATATTCGTCGAGAGCGAAAAAAGGCCCGAAGCCGGCTCGACGATATTTCGCAGTGTTTTATTTATTTAGTTTTAGTTTTTCAATAACAGTATTTTTTCAAAAACACGCACAGTATTGCAAATTGTGAACTCATCTCGCCTTAAGTGAAGTTTTTGTATTATGTAGTATGGAAACAGGCATAAGGCCTGCCTAGTGGTAAATACCGTCTTACCTACAACATCTGATAAAAACTTATATTTTAATCTCCAGGGTAAACCATAATAATTAATGATTTCTGTATTGTTTTAAAGGCAATGAACTGGCTGCTTCGGTCGGCCACACAGCCGACCTGCGTCCACGACGTCATGTGGTGGTTCTGTACTGCTCTTGACAAGTACGCGCGCATAGTGCCGCCACCACATGACAACAAGGAGGTGAGATATAGCAGAATACATAATAGTTCAGCCTTAATAGGCCAGTAAATATTGACATGAAAAGTGCAAGTCGCAAAGTAATGCTGCGATTTTGGTATGTTATTTGGACCCCTCAGGAGAGTGTGAAATTACATTTTGCAAGCAAAAAAAGTAGTACTACTTACGTAATACCTGAAAAACCCTAAAGTATTCGGACTTTCCTCAGTGTTTATCGTTTAATTCAAAAGGTACGGATTTTCGCTCAATAGTTGCTTTGACATTTTGAAAGTGTTCAATCTGAAATAATTTAAGTTCACCTACGGCTCTGTACGTCTAATAACCGTGGAATTATTATTTTTGGAAATCCTGAGAAGCCAGTGGACGTCATGCGGTTTCTTTTTTGCATGTCGATTTATTGATTTATTTTTTGTCACAAAATCCACAGTTCTTAAATAATTTACAATATTAACCTTAGTAACTAAGTACAGCACTGACAGCCAATAATGGATTTACATTGTTTAGATTTTTTCTTAAATAATAAAAACAAACATTGTTATTAAATATTTTGTTACTTCACAGAGCGTAAAGTATTTTTACATTATTATTATTAGTCGATGTTTATTTTAATTCACTAATTCTGTCCAATATTGAGCTATTCCTCAGTAGTCGCATATAAGTCGTCCAGGGTCCAGTTGAAATGATGATTATTGCACGCCTCATAAGCGGAGCGTTGAGGTAGTGCTCTACTCTCGACATGTCAAAAAACCCAGTCTTTCGAAACTTAAATGACGTTTTTTTTTTAATATAACACTTACAGGATAATATGAGTGCACTAATATGAAGTTAAATAATCTGTCTAGCACATATGGTACATTTTATAAACAATTAATTTGTTTAATATAATAAATAATAACATTAAAACTAATCATTCTTGGACGTCCGTGAGTCTGTGTTTATGTGACCATGTATGTGGCAGAGAAATTGGTCGAAAAATTCATCTTACCGGAATACTTTTGTTTTTAATACTGGGTGGCGCAAAAGTACTGGCACTAAAGAAAATACTTTTATTTTTTTTATATGACATTTTCTGTCATTCTGTTGTTGAAAATTGTGTAGTGAACAAATGTAAAATACACTGAAAATAAACATGGACCGTTTTACTCCCCAAGAACGTGGAATAATTGTGTCAATGTTCTTACGGAATAATTCATCAGTGATAAGAACACAACGTGAATTTCGTCGACGATTTCACCACCGTCCGGCACCGATTGGTCGCACAATTCGACGCTTTGCCACACGCCTTGAAGCAACTGGCTCAACATTGGATAGACCTAAGTCTGGGAGACCAAGAACAGGCCGTTCAGCTGAAAATATCGATGCTGTGCGCGAAGATGTGGAAGAGTGTCCAGAAACATCAACGAGGCGACGTGCCACGCAATTGGGCATTTCCAGACGGACCCTGCAGCGTATTTTGGTGAAAGACTTAAAGATGTTCCCGTATAAAACTCAAATGACTCATCAGCTGCTGCCTGCTGACCACCGAGCTCGTCTAGATTACTGCCAGCGCGTCATAAACCTCAACCTTGAAGAGGATGATTTTCCTTTAAAATTGGTTATGAGTGACGAAGCGCATTTCCATCTCTCAGGGCATGTCAATAAGCAGAATACTCGGTTCTGGGGCACTGATAATCCGCGCATTATTCAAGAAACACCTCTACACCCACTAAAAGTTACTGTATGGTGTGGCATCTGTGTTGACAGAGTGATCGGACCCTATTTTTTCGAAGACGCTGGAGGCAATGCGATAACTGTCACTGGAGAACGCTACAGAACCATGTTACGAGAGTTTTTGATACCCAGTTTGGACGAATTGGGGCTGGAGCACATCTGGTTTCAACAAGACGGCGCTACGGCACACACAGCGCGCGACACTATGGACTTAGTGAGGGACGCTTTTCCAGGCCGAGTTATCTCTCGTTTTGGCGATTTGCCTTGGCCTGCAAGATCACCCGATCTGACCAGTCCAGACTTCTTTCTTTGGGGTTTTTTGAAATCTCGGGTGTATGTGAACAAGCCACAGACTCTCGCAGCTCTAAAAGAAAACATTCGTCAAGAAATAACGAACATATATATCGCAGGAAGTGTTACGGCAAGTTATGCAAAATGTCATAAATAGGGCTCAAATGTGTATCAACTCTGGAGGTCACCATTTAAAAGACATCATCTTTAAATCCTAATGGTACGAAATTTAATGGCACAAATATACATTTAAAAAAACCTAAATCTAGTTTTCTAATTTAGAAAAAATGTTATAGCTGAACCAAATAGGGTCTTTACTTTTGCGCCACCCAGTATATAAAGTATTACACTGTGCTGATTCCTAGTTAATATTAGCGTTCTAAGTACTGTCGTTTAATTATAATTTATAAAAAACTAATATACCACTGTATAAAAAAAATTAGATTATGAGGTGTGCACTTTTGGATTTTCCAAACTATTATAAATTAGTATCTATTTATAAGATTTTTTTATTATGTACCATACTATGACGCAGCTCAGTATAGATAGCATCTTTTTCGCTAATTGACCGAGTGGGTAAAGTGAACGAATCGTCAGGTGGTATTTTTCAACCGATGTTGGCGAAATTTTTCTTCCTTGATTTATTTAATTTTTCTACTGTTCTCATAGAACCACTAGTTTATAAACTGCTGGTGCGAGTATCCGTACTCTGTACGATGATGATTTTTCTAGAACATCCCCGAAAGCAACCGCAACGTCCCGCCCACCGCATCCGCCTGCGCCATCTGCCCGGGCGGGCGCTCCGCCCGGGGCGCGCGGGCGGCTTTCCACGCGTTCCTGGGCTCGGTGTCTGCGCTAGCGCCGTCCCTGCCGCCCGCCAGTGCAGCGGGGCTGCAGGCGGTGAGGTGCTGGGCGCTGCATTACTCGCCGCATGACCGCGCCTTCTTGCACAGGTTTGAAATCTATGTACATACATATTTTTAATCTTTTTCAGAACCTTACTCCCGCTACGCAAATTTGTGGGATCTGACACATTTTTTTGATACTACGATGTCTTCTTATTCCACATCGTTTTTTATCAGTTAACAAAATATTTGTTCAGTACCACTGTATGAACATGACAGTCTCGAAAGACTGTAGTGCCGTACTATTTCAAAGTCAAACCAAATTAGAGATTTGCATCATTTCGTAACGCTCACTTGCTTGACACTGAAACGCGGAAGGAGCTACGTACAAATGTCAATCCGCTTTTGGATTAAAAGCCCAACAACTGACTATATCAAAATACAAAGTTTGTATTATTTATTGGCGGTTACCATACTTGTATTTTATTCATCAATCATATTTTTTATTATTTGCCACACTCCTTGCTAGTACGAGCATGTTTGTTAGAAAACGTAGATGTTAATACTTAGTTACGTCTCCATTGTGCACTCCATTTCAAAGTTACTACTACTCAAAAGGTACGGTATGTAGTAGGTATAGAACCACAAGTAGGTACGTATTTAGGTAGTAAACTATCAGGTACCCCATTAAATATCATATTTCTATTAAGAAATAAAAAATCATAACTTTATTTGAATTGCAAATTTGTTGAAAAATTTGTACTATATCGACGTGTGTTGCGAACTGTTAACGCTGCTCGGAAAGGTCGCAAGTGTTCAGCGTGATCAGCAAGATCCTGTCGCACGGGGAGGACGCCTATGACGACGCTGCACTTGCGCTGCACGACAGCTACCACAGCTTCCACTCCAAGGTAAGCTGTGAAGGTATTACAGGAGAAAAAAGCAGACGAAAACAGATAAATGGCTTTTTTACCTTTTATAGTTTATGCCTCCGCGTCATCTTATAAAACTTAAAAATTTACAAAAATGTACCCGAAAAGCATCAAGAGAAACCAGAATACATGTTTCCCTTATAGACCAAAGGGACAGCTGACACATATTGGATACAGAAGGAAGTATAAGCCAATTTTTGCAAGGTCAAGAGAAGAGTACTTACAGCGGTAGCGGTACATTAACCTGGGTTATTAAGGCCTGTTTTAAACACTGAAGTGATATCTAAATACGCATGATGACTGAAAAAATATTTTTTGCCTATCGGTTATGTACAAGTATTACACGTACACAATGAAAAATATTGTACAACAATGAAAAATATTGTACACGTATTTTTCCTTTTCTCTGAGAAACAAGAAATAAGAAAGATACAGCGCATTTAAATTTCGCATGACGTCACGCTTTTGTACGATTTTTACACATCGGTGACGTCACAAGCCCCCACTCTGGAACTTTGATACTCTGTATCTTTGTAAATTTTTTCTTTTTTGATAAACTGAAAATTATGGGTACATTATTTTTGGATAATCTAACTAACGGACTAATTAGAATAATACTTTTCTGACTCAGTCATCATCCCAATTGCATAACCCAATAATTGACAAAACCTCTAGCTGTTTGGCATTACCCCTCGATTACGTAAAAAGCTAATGACGTTTAGCTATTTGGTTAAATTAATGAACACTCATACGCAGAATGGCTAGATCGATTTGTTTTCATTAATGCTGCGGCGCGAGACGTACGATTGTAGATTTTAGTTCGGAGATTTACTGCGACAGATACATTGTTCTGTATCTGCAATCTACACAATGCTTTGTATATTTCATAATCCTTTTATCCCTCAGGAATCTTACGCCTGGGTTTGCCCCGACGTGACGGGCTGGTGCGACATCACGGTCTCCTCGCGACAAGGCATGGCCGGCGCGCTCACTGATGGCAGCACTGAGACCTTCTGGGAGTCAGGGGATGAGGACCGGAACAAAGCGAAGTGGATCCAGGTGTCGTATCCAGGTGGCACCGTGGAAGATCGGCCCCATGTCGTCTGCGTGCATATTGATAACACCAGGGACACTGTGGTGAGTATTGTGACTTTATTATGTTCAGTTTTTTTCAAAGAAAACAACACTTTAACTAAGGAATACTTTCTTGAAAAAGTTAAGGCCGATACTCGGACCGAGAAATACTAGGATATTAATACTAGCACTTTTTATACTGCATTTGGTTCACTTTCTATCATAATTTTGGTTCCTACTTTACCACTCATGGCGTGGTTTTACATCAGTGATAGATACAAACTCCGCATACTATTGAAAGATGGCAGCACTATCTTCGAAATTGTAAAGACATGCATAAAGGCAAGTGAAAAAAATAAGTATTTTTATTAACTCGTTGATGGACTCTAAGCCAGACTCAATAGAAATAACAATTGATATGACTCTCTAAGGCGTAGGTACTTTTCATAATTCTTTTCATACTTACTTATGACGTAGAGGCAGTTAATAAGTCTTATGTCAATTGCTATTGTGTTGCGCTAAACACAGATGGCGCTTAAGCTAAACCATATCATTGTTATAGAACAAGACGCTGCTGATCTCGTTCCTGTACGCGGGCGGCTCCAGCGAGATGTTCCACATGCAGGACATAGAGGTGGACCCCAAGGCCGCCATGTGGCTCTGCTACACGCTGCCAAGTACGACAGTTTGTTGTTTTCAGCTTCTTTTGAAATAACAAGAATGTAATTTTATACATCACGCCAGCCACACATATTTTCTGCTTGGTCTTATGGTTGACCGGTAGAGAATGCCATATGGCATTAGGTCCACCCGGTCCACCACTTGTATAGTAGTTTTGTGCAATTAAGTTTTTAAATAAAATAAAATAAAAAAAACAAGCGAAGCTCGTCACTTTGTCGAATATTTCCTTTCAACTTTTTTAAAGAAGTGAGCAAAGGTTTTAGTGTTCTTCCTTCTAGAAAATACAATCCATGTACTGCCATCACAATACCGTAGTCTTCACATAGGGAATCTCTATCTACATTTGCCAACTCATATCACCTTCCTACTGACATTCAAAAGTTGTTACTATTTAACTGAATATTATGCACTATATAAAGGAAAGAAAGAACTTGCTCTCAAATGTCTTTGTTCTCTAAATACTTAAATACCCGTCAGGGCCCGGATTTAAGGGCGGGGGGACATTTTCAGGGTGCGCGCCAAAATCGTCGAATATTTGCTCCCCCTTCCGTCCCCGTGGTCCTTAATAAAGCGACGGCTGGTTAGAGGAGCCAAACTTAAAGACCCCTATTTGCACGCCCTCCCTCCGTCACCTAAATAACTAGTCATGGGGTGGCAAATTTAGATTTTGCCCCTCGTAAAAAAAGTGTAGATCCGATACTGTCACCTATATAAAATTCTATAAATGACATGTATGTTAGGAGTGACAAGTCCATCACTGCGGGTCCGCTGCGAGTTGCGAGGCCCGGAGCCAGCCGTGCGAGTCCGCCAAGTGCGAGTGCTCGCGGCCCCGGCCCCCGCACCGCCTACATCCTCAGGCCCCGCGCACGTGCTACACCGTTTGTCCGAGAGCGACACGTTACGCGTATTCCGTTTGTTAACATCACAGGTGAGACCGTAGAGATTATATCTACAGTTACTGTTACGTCACCGCCAGCTGGTTTCATCGTCATCATCATAATTATAAGGTCTTTTTTAGTCTCCACTACAGGAGCACGACCCTCTCTGTACTTACTACCAGTCAGAGGATTTAGAGCTGACCTGGCCAGACGGGTTGGAGAGGTCTCATTGATGTTTATAAGCTTTGTTTAGCTGTTTTCCTAAGTCGTTTTCTACGACAGCCACGGGATGACTTGAAGTGGTTCTATTCTACTCTGCCGGGAAACACATGGCAATCAACTGGTCTATTGGAATGGAAATTCCCGTAAGACCAACTGGTAGGACTACGACTACGATTACTTAGTAGATCTACTGGGACTAGCTCGTGATGACACAGATATGAAGAGGTTCAGTGACAAGTTACGCCTAAATGGTACGCTCATATCATGAGAAGACCAGAAGAACATGTGAAAAAGTACTTTTCCATTGCTTAATGGAACAGAGGAAGAGCATGCAGACCGTGGATATGTTTGGCGACGCAAGCGTACGTGCTTCATCGCTTCTCGAAGACACATTGCGCATGTTCTGCCCTTACTTACGTCATCATTGCCAACATCATTTCAGCCACAGGAGACTACTGCTGGACATAGGCCTTTCCCAACGATTTGAAAGAGTCAAAGCTTTATTTGCTTACTATGAGTCATAGATACATACAGATGTTAGGTATCTGATGTTCTGATGAAGACTGTTACTGATGCTCGCACCGCTCACACCGCGCACGTGCTGCATTGCTTGTCGAAGACCCACACCATGCGCCTGATCCGCCTCCTTACGTTACAAACGAGACCATAATGAGTACGTTCTCTTTTGTGACGTCAGAAGACGGAACACGCCATTATCATCAACATCATAGTTTCAGTTGAAGAAGACCATCGCTGGATATATCCAAGACAACGTAAGATTTTTGAAAACCGATCTGCATTATATAACCTTCATACTGTATTTCTTTCCAACCGTTAGATCTTCTGGCAACTCTAAATCAGAGACTATATGTCTAGTAAGTGCTCATATAGCTTATTCATCTGCATTTTACATTACATTATTGCTATTTGCTTTAAAGGAAACCGATCAAATTTTTGTACAATTTTTAATGATGTTTATGAAATTTTGTGCGACATTCGACAGTGGGATGGTCCCACTGTCCAGAAAGGTGAAACTTGCTACGATATAGTTGCTGAATGGCCGTCAAAGTACTGCAAAGTAAGCAGACTAAAGCGCTGACCTCGAATAATTGACGACCTCACCGACCGGTGTAGTGGTTAACCAGCCAGTCCGCCACACCGGTCGAGGACCCGGGTTCGATCCCCGGTCAAGTCAAGATGGAAAAAATCTTTTTCAGATTGGCCTGGGTCTTGGATGATTATCTAAGTATGTATATATGTATTTGTTATAAAATATAGAATCTTCGATTTAGTATCACATAGCACAAGTCTCAAATTTACTTTGGGGCTAGCTCAAACTGTGTGATTTGTCTGTATATATTTATTTATAATTTCTTACTGGATTGCAAGACATCACAATGAACAGAGTCGAGTGGAAGAACAAGGGAGAGGGGAGGCCTTTGCCCTACAATGGGACATAATACTAACAGACTATAAAAAGTATGATAACATCCTTACTAACTTATAATGTATTTGTATGTATAGGTGTTCGGTAAACTATTGGAGTGGGAACAGCGCAGCGGCAGCGAGTCAGGGGCTGAAGCGTCCGGCGGCGAAGAGCCCCCGGCCGACGACAGCGACTTGCGGGAGCACGTGGTGGGGATATTGTTCGCGGGACATAAACTCACGTCTCTGCAGCGGCAGGTGGGTACAGAACTTTCAGAAAACTTAAAGTCAAAGTTACCGATGCAGGAGTATCACTTATTACTTATATCTACGACGCGTGGGAAAACAGAAATGATGCAATTGGATCATTTTGCGATGTTTCTAAAGCATTTGATTGCGTTGATCATCCAACACTTTTGCTCAAATTTCGTCAATACGGTTTGGATGATAAGTCAATTAAATAAATAGAATCTTACTTAACAGACAGGCTTCAAACTGTTGATATAAACGGCGTAAAATCAACGGGTCTAATGTGAAAATGGGCGTACCCCAAGGTTCAATTCTAGGACCGTTCCTTTTCTTAGTTTATGTCAATGACTTGCCTTACATGGTTGAGAAAGAGGCTGACATGGTGCTGTATGCTGATGACACCTCGCTAATACTTAAAATAAATCGACATAACAGTGATGCTAGCGCGGTGAACAGCACCTTATCTTTAATTTCTGATTGGTTTTCAGCCAATAACCTCATGTTAAATGCGAACAAGACCCAATGCATTCGATTCTCTCTTCCTAATGTGAATCAAGCCTGCGTTGACATACTAATTAATGGTCAGAAACTCGATCTGGTTGAAAGTACTACCTTTTTGGGAATCACAATTGATTAGAAACTTCAATGGGGCGCTCATATAACTAAACTTTCTAATAGGCTTAGCTCTGCGTCTTACGCTGTTAGGAGAATAAGACAATTAACAGATGTAGCAACTGCTAGACAAGTGTACTTTAGTTACTTTCACAGTCTAATGTCTTACGGGATACTTCTATGGGGGAGTGCAGCCGACATTCAGACTATTTTTCTTTTACAAAAAAGAGCAATTCGTGCCATTTACGGTTTAGGATCGAGAGACTCACTGAGAGAATTATTCAAGGAAATAGGTATACTTACTTTTGCATCACAATTAATATTTGAAAATATTATGTATTATGTATGTAAGGAAAAATATTTCCATGTTCAATAAAGTAAGTGATTTTATAGATAGAAATTTACGTAATAAGAATGACTTAGTTAGCCCGTATTACAGGCTGAATACAGTCAGTAAGTCTTTTATGGGGAAGTGTATACTTTTTTATAATAAATTGCCAGAATCGGTCCTTGATATGCCAGACAGAAAATTCAAAGCTTATGTTTTGACTCTTATATATTCTGTGCTTATGTAAAGAAAGTACTTTGTGAGAAGGCTTATCATAGGACCGATGACTATCTTAAAGACAAAAAGGTCTGGCTTGAGCTTGGCGCGGGTCCCTCTTAAAGGTTTGTATACTTAGACATGTCATAATTTAGGTACATTGGTACATACTAAAATTACAAATTGACATTATTTCAAATTTTGTAATTCTTATAATTCAATTTAATTATGACATAACAAACAATGTAATCTCAGTCCATCCATATAACTTATTTTAAGTTTTTAGTTTGTTAGTTGACGTCTTTTGAGAAAACGTGCAGTGCAGTTTGTTGCCGCTTCTTCTGCACTTGCGCCTAGGAAGCGGCGTAAACTTAGCTTTAAGTAACGATTTAACGTCAACATTTGTGCAAAACAAAACAAAAAGTGACTATTATTAAGAAATATCCTATGATATATTTTGAATTGAATTGAATTGTATTGTCAAGCTGACTGCAGCCGATTCAGCAGCTCAAACTCTATGAAAGTTACTCATCACATTGGCAACAAAGGATTTGAATGCAGTTAATTCAATGGACAGTGTTGTGATGTTAGGTGTTGGAGTGGCTTCTTGCAAGTCCTTTTCGAATTCTGCCATCTTGTTATTAAAGAGCTCCATCATATGTGTCATTGATTTTTCTAATGAATCCATGTATTACATCAAGGAGATGTGCAAAGGATATGTCAGCAGGTAAATTACTGTAAAATATTTTTAACTTAAATAAATAACTTCAAAATAAGTAATTATATTTTTAATGAAATAAATATACAGAGCACTTGAGAAATACCTATTGACAGATTGACTGCTACCCGCCAAAAAAATTAAACTTACCAGTTTAGATCCCAATAAAATATATTGGTTTTTTATGTATCGGTTTTTGCATGAAGGAGCGACTTCTGAAGAACTGCATTATTGTTGTATATTCCTTATCTGGTATTGCAATACTAATCCAACGAGCAAACATAGCGAGGATTCAGTATGTTTGAGATTTGAGAGAATCCACAAACATTTACCATTCCACTCTAATATTGCGCTTTATATATTGCTTACTTCATACAGATTAAGGATTCTTAAAACAGTTTCAGCAGGGTCACAGTTCAGGCGAACTAATACAAACAAACATAAATATTATCTTGCCTGTTTCCCACAGGGGTAGGCAAACACTATGGACCTCCACTTGTTACGATCCTGACAGACCTCTTTCGCTTCATCTACACTCATTTCTCTCTTCGAGCATGCCTGCCGGTAACGGGTACTCCTGTCTTCTCCTAGTAATAATAGACAACCTCTGTGGCCTAGTGGTCATCATGCCAAGCTGTCACACTGGAGGTCCCGGGTTCGATCCCCTGTGAGGTCAGATGGAAAATGATCATTTTCAGATTGACCTGGGTCTTGGATGTATAACTATATATGTATTTGTTATAAAATATAGTATCGTTGAGTTGGTATCCCATAACACAAGTCTCGAACTTACTTTGGGGCTAGCTCAATCTGTGTGATTTGTCCGTATATATTTATTGATTAGCAATAATAATTTGGTTAAGGTGATGGCCCACATCGTCCTTGCTATTGGTTGCGAAGCGGGCCGCGTCCGCGACGACTGGGAGACGGCGCTGCTGTGCGCAGAGGCCGCGGAGCGAGCTACGGACCGGGCCAGTGAGCGGCCAGCAAGCGAAGTGATGGCGCAGCACCACGCACAAGATAACTATTGCTTCGAGATGTTGTCGTTGGTGAGTCTTGCTTTTATATATATTAATAGACGACTAGGAGACGGCGCTACTACGTGCCCGAGCCACAATACAGTCCACTGAGCCGGCCGCAAGTGCGCCCACGGGTAGAAGAACTAATTCTTCGGGATGTCGTTGGTGAGTCTTGCTTTCTTTCTCTACAACATTAACTTTTGACTTCACTTTTGATTTCGTCACTAAAGAGCTTCAGTGTTCGTATCATCTGTATACAGCATCTTAACAATACGATAGCTAAAATTAATGAAGATATACAACGTGGAAGGGACATACCTATAATAAATCGAACCACGGTCTATACTAGATCATTATAGTATAATGAAGTTAAAATAACAGCCACAAAAAAAAGATTCGGCAATTCTATATAAAAATGTGCAGCCGTTCGAGCGATTTGTATGAGAACGTCGACATTTTTTTTTGGTCTTTACACTGTTATTCTAATTTCGTTATACTTTAGTGATCTAGTATAGATCGTGGTTCGATTCATTACGGGTATGTCCCTTCCACTTTGTATAATGGCCGTAAGTGATTGATCACTACGTTCCGAACTCACGTTAAGCCCTGCATAATGTCAGGCCGTTGTAGTTAGTATCTCTCGTCTTTTAAGTTGGATCGATAACAACTCCCGTTCCCATTGAATAACGACATACGTGGGAGAGGAAAGGCGTGTTTACGAATTGCATTTTACTGTCCCATCACCACGCAGTATCGGTCCATTATACAATTTGTAAATTAATTTTAATATTTTGTATACAGTTATTGGCATTGAGTGGCAGTGCTGTCGGGCGAGCTCATCTGGCTCAACAAACTGAATTGCTGGCGGATTTGCTGGCTCTGCTGCACACAGGCAGCGAGCGAGTGCAACGACAGGTTTGTATACCGACCACTCAGCTACGCCACTAAATAGTGATGAGCTAGTGATACCCACTGGATTAAGTTGATCCAACGCCGTCTATAGGCCAGGAGTGCCGACGGAATAATAGATAAATTTATTAACATAACCAATTTTAATTTTAATTTTTAATAGTACTATTACAAATTAAAATTAAAATTTGTAAAGTAAAAGTTGTCAAACACGGTGAGTTCACAGCTCGCAGTGCTGTGCGTGTTTTTGAAAACTCAATGTAATTATTAAATCACAACAACAACAGTTTACTAAAAAAAAAATACATAGGAATCTCTAAAGGCTTTTCTACAGCCACCCACAATATCCAAAACACGATTGAGCATTTTCGGCTCGATGGAAAAAAATCACCAACATGCCTCTAAATTAGCCTAAATTTACATTAGACAGACAGAGCTCGTCAGCAAATTATTTTCCGTTAATCTCTTAACATTTGGTGCTGCTTCACAGGTGATATCGCTCCTGCGTCGCATCATCAGTGAGATCCCCCCGCAGAGGATGTTCGCCGCCATCAACTATAAGAACGACCCGAACACCAGGTTTTTGTTCATTTTTCTCTCTCACTCTCTCTTTCTGTCTTTCTTTCTTTTTATGGTTTCACTTATATTCGTTCTTTTTTTAAAGAAAAACAAATATTAATATAGCTGCCTGTAACCACCTAACAGCGCCCCATTTCGTCGTGCTGTAATCTGCTACATGAGGTGAATGTAGCTGTTTGTCCGGAGCAGCCCTGTATGAGCTATCATCTACATTGTAACAGGCAATTCATACCTACATTGGTAGCACTAAATTAACCTACATTCTATCTGTATAAGCAACCTTACGATTAAGTAAACTATGTCATTATGTCAATAAAAAAGTGATCATAGCATTTAGGTGAAATCAATAAGTCTAGTGTAAAGAAATCACTTGACGGGTTTGGTTATATACTCTTCAGGAGTTCCTCCCGACTAGCTAGTTTCCCTCCAGCTCAACTCAGCTTTACTTTACTTAGCTCTGTGTGTGTGGTTAACGTATAAAATAAACTAAGAGGGCTTTAGTTTTTTTCACTCCTTTAGAGGTTTCCTATACTCTAATGAAAATAACTATTTAACTCCAATATGATAAGAATGCCTGAAAATATCAAGGGCTTCATTGTAGAAGGCTTCAAAGTAGTAATAGATAAATGAATAGACACTAGCTCTAAACTAAGTTTTCAACTTGAATACGCTAAACATTTTCTATGGGATTTGTATGAAATATCGATTTATAACGTCATAGTTCCTTGGAGTCAAATAGCACTTAATATCCGTTTAATTCTAAAATCACGTTCAAAGTGAATGTGATCAATGACAAGTGGCATTATTTTGTGATGTTTTATTGTATTAACAGTACCAAATAATTTATTTTTGACCCACCATAATACCCAATTATGGGATACTAACTCAACGATACTATATTTTATAATGAATAGAAATATAGACAAACACCCGAGACCCAGGTCAATTTGAAAAAGGCCATGTTCCGAAGGGATCGAACCCAGAACCTCCGGAGTGCAGACTGGCGTGATGACCTCTACGCGACGGAGGTCGTAAATGATGGCTCATATATTTCCAACTTTTCAGGGTGACGCTATTGGACCACTTGGTCGCTTACCTTGGCAAAGCAATCACGATCCAAGTGAAGCTCAAAGGCATCAGCCAAGGATCGTCTGGACAGCAGGCCTCGGCAACCATGGCGTCCAGCATCGCATCCTCCCTCCCCAACACCTGGTTCATGAGGGGGGAGACCACTAAGAAGCACGCACAGCTGGTGTCTAAGCTGCTATCAGACATGGCGGAGGTATGTAGTATATATCTTTTTCAGATGTAATTTCGTCTTTGTATCCGTGTAATACTCAACCTTGACACTGGAAAAATCATCGTTTTGGCTAAACGATGGAGCCATAACCTTAAAAAAAGAAATAAAGAGATCCGTTGGAAGTTGACAGGCATATACAAGGAGCATTTGAAATCATTGGCATTTCATTTAACTTGTTAACATACTCACTTAAAGGATATTTTTTACGGTAACAATACTGCAATTAGTGCAGTAATTAAAAAGTATCGAAAAGTAAGAAAAATAAACAAAGTATCAAAACATCACGCGTTGCGCTTGCGAGAGGGCTATGACCCCGGCGCTGGTAAGTACACTCACCAGCTGTGGCGCGGGCGGCCGGCATACAAAATAGACTTTAAGTTGCGATATATAAGGTATAGGATAAGGTTTAAAGTCGAGTGGGGAAAGGCGATATCACGCGACCGACTAAGGGAACGAATGTTAGGTACTACGGAATCTTCAACGACACAATGAAATTAATACTATTATAATTAATTTACTTTTCATAAGTTTTATTACGATAAGTTTTTTATTTATAATTGCAGTAATGGTGTCTATCAAGGAGTCTAACGCATGTTTAGAGGTTATCTTTAAGGTGAAGATATAGGCAAATGGCCTTGAAGTGGGAAATAAATTGTTAACTCGTAAATATGGTGATAATTTCCATATTGCTCTTCGTCATGCATTAGATAGCCCTTTAAATTATTTTATAAACTGCCGTTTAAACTATTATTGGTGATCCGTCTAGCTTTAAAACTTGCCGTGGCCACTTTTGGCGGAGGCAAGTTTTAAAGCTAGACGGACTAATGTAAATACTTTCAACGGTGGTACATAAAATAATTTAAAGGGCTATCTAGTGCATGACGAAGAGCAATATGGAAATTATCTCCATATTTACGAGTTAACAATTTATTTCAAATAAGGGCGCCACTTCAAGGCCATTTGCCTATATCTTCACCTTAATATGAAAATGACGACTTCTGATTGACGTTTTAATAGGCTCACATTACTTTGTACCATAGGTATAGTGGATATTTTAAAGGATGCCAACGATTTCAATTCCACTCTGTATATTGGTAGAAAAGTTTCGGGAAATCTACTTGGACAATATACGATGCTGGTGTAGCGACCTATACCAACGCCACGTAAAAGTACTACCAAGAGCGAAGCCACATCAACAACTCACTGAAAGTTAAACCACTTCATCAAGTCAACACGACAGACAGAGATGGCGGTAAGGGTGTAAGTCATCTATCAGCCGGCATGGCCATGTTACCTATATGTAGTCAGTCAAACCAACATTTCCGTATGAATTGGTTAGTCAACTAAACTATATGAAACTGATATAGATACCTTTAAACGAAAATGAAGATCATTTTAAGAAGACAATTTGAATAAAAAAAAATTACGAGTTATCAGGATTTTTCTATACAATGTTAAACATTACACCGGAAGTGACGACGTTCGATATTTTTACAGTTCCAAGGGACAGTAGACTTGATTTGATATGAATTTCAGCTTGATACCTCCACGCGTTCCTGAGAACAAGGGTCTTGACAGACAGACAGACTGATAACAAAGTGATCCTATAAGGGTTCCGTTTTTTCCTTTTGAGGTACGGAACCAAATCAAATCAAATCAAAATATCTTTATTATCATAGGATATTTATAATATCTCTTAATAATAGTCACTTTCTTTTGTTTTGCACAAATGTTGACGTCAAACTCCACTGCACTTTTTCTCCAAAGACGTAAACTAACAAACTTAAAACTTAAAATAAGATATGTGGATGGACTGAGAATACATTGTTTGTTATGTCATAATTGAAATTAAACTGTGATTAAACTATAGGAATTACGAAATTTTAAATAATCTGTTTTCTTTAATCTATTACTCTGTATCATTATGTTTTGGTGCAATAAAGATTTTAACTAATTATAATAATAGCAAGTCAGATGGTGACTTGCTATTATTATAATTAGTTAAAATCTTAAAATCCAGGCTTAAATTGTTGTGAGCGATTTTTAGGTAGATGTCCGTATCTTACTCCATAACCCAGTAATCCGGAATTATCGAATTTCTCCGTGCTTCGGAAGGCACGTCAAGACGATGGTCCCGGCTGTCATCGTGGAATGGCAGTCGCCAAGATCAACGACCTCTGTGGCCTAGTGGTCACCGTGCCAGGCTGTCACACTGGAGGTCCCGGGTTCAATCCCCGGTCAGGTCAAGATGGAAAATGATCTTTTTCAGATTGACCTGGGTCTTGGATATTTATATATATATATATATGTATTTGTTATAATATCTAGCATCGTTGAGATAGTATACCATAACACAAGTCTCGAACTTATTTTGGGGCTAGCTCAGTCTGTGGAATTTGTCTGTATATATTTATTTATTTACAAGATATGTTAGATGCCTTTTGGCAGCTTGAAAAATCTGACACCAGTGTTGGCCACTTACACACGAAAAACAAACTGTCTACGCCAAATGTATTATCATTTACCTATCTATTTATACGATTAAACGCACACGCATATTTCAAACACTTTCATATATTGAATTTAATTTAATTAATTTATTAATAAAAACAATAAAAATTGTGTATGAATATGTACCTATAAAAACATACATACATACATACATATGTACGCGCTGTCTACCCTGCTTCCCCGCCCCACTCCAAGTCTAAAAGATGGCGCCGTGAATAATGTTCTGTACGGACGCGCTGTGATAAAATTATTATAAATAATTAAAAATGCTCAAATCTGAGTGAAGAAAGTAACTCGTTAAAAGTGTAAGTGACCAACACTCAAGAGACATTGTACGAGCAGTGATACCAGTGCGGGGAAATCTAGACATGTGTCTTCAAGGTATCCCTTAATTCCTGTCCAACTGTTCTCTCTAGCCAGATCCCTTCATCCATCGCCTTACAATATACAAGCAAACACATACAGGTCAATATCTATTGATTTATTATTTATTTCACGCTTTTAAACTCGCCACGAACTCACCTCTGAGACCTACCTACACGACGCCGCTTTTTCTTTCATTAAAACTCGCAAGCGCATATATTTCTCCTACATCTAACATTTTAGTTAGCATACATATCCATTATAGTACACATATTATATATAACATTTAGGCGTAAACAAGTATTTTTCGAGATAATATAATTTTCAAGCCGTGTACCACGGCTACCCCCACCCGCAACCGCTGTCGTCCGCTAGACGAGATTCCATAGTGTTCTCGAACATTCGCAGTCACGTAATCACCGCGTGTTTTTTGTAGTTTCCCATCTCGTTGAATTTTTATTTAGCCATTTCTCGCTTCAACATGCCTAAAAATAAAGCGGAAATCGAAGATTGCCCCGATAACACTAAACTACAATAAATACACAAGATTCACCTAGGTGAACGTGGGAACGAAATTTCGGACGACCTGGGAGCCAGGCAGGTCGACGACATTAAACGTGTTACTAAGAAGAATTGGATCGCTAAAGCCAGGGATATGTATACAATAGCTCCGACAAAAGGCAGATGTACCACAAGAAAATATCCCGAAGGGACTTTACAAACTTCACGTTAACTTGAGAAAGTGTATCTACAAGCTCTCAACATAATCATCTCATATTCTCATGTGTCTTTGATGTATCCAGTTTTGCCTTGGAAGGAAAACTGAAAGGACCCTTTGCCCAACTATAAATAAAAATGTCAAGTTAAATAAAAAATTGTTTAGGACAAATTATCCCGTGGCTGGGGCCCGGAGACCCGCGCAGCTCTGGCCAACTATGTGGCCCAAGTGGCCCAGCTCAGCGAGCCCAGCCGGCTCCCGAGCCGCTGCCTGGCCATGCCGACCATGTGGCTCGCGCTGGCGGCGCTGTGTGTGTGCGAGCAGTCGTACGTGGACGTGTGAGTACACTTCTTTCTGTATTACTTTTTTTCTTAGCATTTTCCAAGTTGCATCCTTAGATGTTGCTTCGGAGTCCGAGGTGCGTTTTCCAGCTTTTTTTTCTCCAAAGATGACGTGTTTGTCGATGGTCACATCACACGCATACCGAGGGGGGTCAAGGGGCTTAACAATTTCCTGTTCCTTAATAAAAAAAATATTTCATGACTTCAAAAATGTAAAAGCTTCTCAATTCGAATGTATAGGTTTTTTTATGTATGTTCCTTAATAACTCCTCCGTTTTTTAACCAATTTAAAAAATCTTTTTTTATTAGAAAGGGTACACTTGCAATTTGGTGTCACCTCATCATCAGCCTTGAGAAATCGAGGGAACTCCTCAAATATTCTTTGCACACATTTAGTGATTTTGAAGTTTTTATCAAAAAATCAAGCATTTAGCATTTGTATTCAGAAAATGTGTTTAAGTGTAGTGAAACTAATGAAGAACGCCAGAAATTAAAGTCGTTGTTTTTTGTTTAAAACGATTCTTTCTCGTGCAGAGTGAACGGGACAGTAGACGGGCGCGACGGGCGCCGCGACGCGCCGCCCGACGTGCGACCGTTCTGCTCGAACCACGACGACGGCGCCACCATCGCCGTGGTGGAGTGCCGCACGTGCGGCCCGCTGTGCGCCGAGTGCGATCGGTTCCTGCATCTCAACAGGGCTGCGAGGACGCATCAACGACAAGTAAGTGCCATCATCATCGTCAGCTTTCAGGGACACACTGCTGGGCATAAGCCTCCTTCTGTCTGCGTCATCTTGTTCTGTCCCTGGCCATCGCAATCTAATTCCTTCCAGCAACTTGCCTGACATCGTCGACCCACCTAGCCGGCGGACGTCCTACAATTACGTTTCCCATTTCTGGGATACCAATCGGTAACGGCCTTTCTCCACCTACCATCGTTTCTTCGAGCCAGGTGTCCCGCCTGGTAAGTAAGTGCCACCTAGCTATGATCTACTAGATTCCAACAAGTCAAATCAGATATTTTATAAAAATTACTTTACGGCCCTGGAGTCCTTTAGAGCCTATCTTTAGTTTTTCGTTTCTTTATTCCTAACCCTTAACCATACAAATTTCAATCAAAGGGATCCAAATAGATCCATTGATTGCTTCAAGGGAGCTTCTGGCGACAAATCTATACGAGTCCACACTACTGAATTCACCACATTCACTGAACACACGAACACAAAGCTCGTAAAAGGCCATGTATTAGAAATCATATGTGTATGAGTCGGTGTAAACCCAGCCTAATTTTCCATCAGGTATGCAAAGAAGAAGAGAGTGCGATCCGCATCGACATCCACGAGGGTTGCGGCCGCGCCAAACTCTTCTGGTTATTACTTCTGGTGGACAGGAGAACGCTTAAGGGGCTCGCGGAGTTCCGTGGCCTCGACTCCGGAATAGACCCGCTGGAGGGCGCCGCGTCCGGGGGCGGCGGGATGGCAGGGACTTGCAGGTTCTGTGGCACCAGGGCCACCACAGGACTGCTAGCGATTGGAAACGTCTGTGCTGATCAACAGTGCCAGGTATTCTGCCAGTTATTTAACGTGTCTTAAAAAATACCGTTAGATTTTCTTCAAACTACCCAAATCTAGTCAACTGCTTTCAAAGCACAATGTTTTTCCTTTTATCGGAAGCAAGAGATTGTTTGTTTACCCAACATTCGTTTCTTTCACTAGACTATCAAAAAAGATGTACATGGAATTGAAACCATTCGGTTGTATACCAATTCCCTTTAGTAGCCTGACAAAGCCCTCGTAGGCGACCAACACTGTGCAAATGAGTTTCTTTTGGCGTTTCTTCTCAGTGGTGGTCATTGCGAAACGTAGCGTTTATCGGTAGCTTTTTCAAAATAATTAATAAATTAAATATAAAAAACATTATAGTTACATAATTTGTTGACGTGTAAAAGTGTTTGCAAAGGTCAAATAAATATTTGACCACTGGACCACGGAGGCAGACTATTGTTGGCATACATTGAGGGAGGCCTATTTCCTGCAGTGGGATGTGGAAGCCTGATGATGATAATATCAGCAGCTGAGCGATAATGTTCAAGTGAAACAATGAGGAAGTGTTCGAGTCATGATTGGTAAGATTCTATAAAAATAATACCTACACTAATAAAAATGTCGCAGGAACACGGGCGCGAAGCGTGCAACCGCGTGCTGAGTTGCGGGCACGCGTGCGGCGGCGTGCGCTGCGAGCCGCAGTGCCTGCCGTGCCTGTTCGGCTGCGCCGGACGTGACGTCATGCGGCAGGACGCCGACGACATGTGTATGATCTGCTTCACAGATCCTCTGCAGGCTGCACCCTCCATTCAGGTAGGTTTTAATTTTTTAATATATTTTATAATATATAAATATAAAAAATATTATTGAAGAAGTGATAATCTACATGTCAAAAATATTTGTTTTTTTGTTTGCGACCCCAGCTGAAGTGCGGTCACGTGTTCCACCTGCACTGCTGCAAAAAAGTCCTCGCTAACAAGTGGATCGGGCCCAGGATCACCTTCTCCTTCTCACAGTGTCCTATTTGCAAGGTAAGTGCGGTTTGTTTTGTTGGCTAGCAAATTATGGAACCGGTTTCTTAGGATATTTTTAATAAAAATTACATCCCAGGGTTTTAGCACAGAAGACAATAAGAGTAAGATACAGAACGGTATCTCCTAAGGTACGCGCAATATGCGTCCTCGTTCCCTGTCCCCGCACCTCTCCCCCGTTCTTGTGCCGCCGTGTGCCGCCGCGCACACGTCAATGCACGCACGTTCGCCATTTGATTAATAGTAACGTGAGATGAAAATATTACAAATGTCGATTTACTCACGTCAGCTCGAGCCAACAAGGTATTAAAACAATTAGTAGATTATCCTCAGGGCATTGACCTATGCGACCTGTCACTTTTCTAATCCTGGTTGCTTTCTAGGAGGATATGGACCACTGGACCCTCGAAGATCTCCTGGCGCCCATCAAACGTCTCCACGATGAGGTGAAACGCAAAGCCCTCATGAGGCTCGAGTATGAAGGTAAGTTATAAGCCTTATTTTTGACTTTTAAATGGTTCTGATATTTTGTCCTGCCCTCGCACTCGTAAGAACATTCTCCCACTCACTCCTCTCAAGCTTATTCAAAGTCTTTTGCTGTCATAGCTGTTAAATTATGGAATAAATTACCATCTAGTATTAAAACTTCAATTACTTTAAATTCATTTAAAGCTAGGGTCAAAAACTTGTATGAAGACTCCTGACCTGGATTGAGAAATGATTAATTTATATAATATATTTATTTTTTTGATTGTGTTTTAGTTGTGTTGTACATTGTCTACCCTACTTAATTATGGCATTCTATCCTCTGCATTTAGGGTTGACTGGAAGAGATCCCCCAATAAAGGGATAAGTCCGCCTTCGTGTTGTTTTTGATTTTTGTACTTTTCTTTTCCTTTTCTTTTATGTACAATAAAAAAATTTCAAATAAACATTTTCTACTTTGTTACATTTTGGCACGGCAGGTATTTAATTTTTTATGAAGCTGCAGTTTTTTTTCGAGATTTCAGGGATGGTCCCATAGTAAAAGTTTTTCACATTGGTTAGTACGTTAACACCCTTTCGGGTTGATACCCCCTTTTTGTTACACGATGTCTATTTAAGTTAAAGTAAATAAGTAATTATTTTTTTATAAGGTTCAGAGACGCTTTGCTTCTTTCGTCTCGCCATTTTCTGTTCATCAAAGTAAGAATAATCTGTGAAGCAAACAGTTTCATATTTTTGCATGTCCTAGAAAAATCTCAGAAAAATCATGCGAAATAAAGTATTTTCGCGTACTGTATTATTTTTGTAAAGTTTAGAGTACAATTACCCCAAATACCGTACAATACTTTATTATAAAGTACGGGTGGCAACCCTACTTATACCTCCCTTTGTCGCCTCTTCCGACACCCGTGGGAGAAGAAAGGGGTGGTGATCAATTGTATTGTACTCTGCCGTCACCACACGACTGTGACTTTACGACTAACTGACCTGCCTGACGTCAACCCTCCCTGGAAACGCAATTGAACAATCGGCTGCCATTCGACGTCGCCACTCTTTAGGTACACAGTTGATTAATTGCTTGTGCGAAAAGACATCCACATAAAGAGATGAAGTGGTCCTATTCGAGACCGAAAACCACACGACGTATTTTCTACAAACAAGTAATTATTAAAAACACAAAAAACGCGACTGCCAACATATAAGTTGTACATATTTTTGTAATCATGTATAAAATCCTTTCATTTGATACCCCACTAAAAAGGTTTTCAACAAAAAAAAAAATTGAAAGACTTAATGTCGCGAAAATCCGCCATTTAGGACTATTAATATTTTTGATATACCTAGTGTCACTCTCACTCTTTCACACCTCTCAAGCTAAAATCCATCGTTTAGGCTGTAGAGCGTGCCAAAAAAATTTACATACATACACTCGAAAAACATAATAACCCTCTTTCAGTCGGGTAAAAATATACTCGTCGACTTGAAAACTTTGAAGAATGAGGTACCATTCAAATACAGCGCCAAAGTAAAATTTATAAAATATAGTGAGGGTAAGAGAATAATAAACCACCTGGTGGATAAAAATCGGCTAGTCACTCTTGGGTGTGGC
Organism: Acrobasis repandana; assembly: GCA_963576875.1. Taxonomy (NCBI): domain Eukaryota; kingdom Metazoa; phylum Arthropoda; class Insecta; order Lepidoptera; family Pyralidae; genus Acrobasis; species Acrobasis repandana. Next base: position 1,531,830 of record OY756214.1, read on the forward strand.
GTGAATTGTGCTCCTCAAAGAAAATACAATTATCGAAATTGTTCTCAAAATAAAGACATTTTTAGTAGGTAATTAATTCAGTAAGAAATATCATATTGGATAAAGTAAAATAAAAAGTGTATGTGTGTGGTGAGCAAAAAAGGGGTGAGTTACTACTTATCCTAAAATCACAATAACTTGAAATAAAAGTTAGATGTTCAAATTAGGCAATAGAAAAGTATGTAACTACTCGTACATACATACATATTTCGTTGTTATAAAAAAAATACAATCCACTTATAATGAGGAATACAGGATATCTTAATTATACCTAAGTAGGTACAAAAATTTACTTATTCCTGCATGTGTCGAATGGTTTTTGTAATAATTGTTACGTATTATTACAAAAACCATTCGACATCATTACAAACAAGTGATAATTTGACAATTATTATGCAGGTATCGAAAATATTGAGATACCAATTACGTATCGAAAATAATAACAATTGTGTGTTAGTGACAAATTATCACTTGTACGTAGTATATTATTACTCTGTGGTATCATTAAGTAATAAAAATAATCTGGGTAATATTTTAAAAATTAAATAATCTCTTAAAATGTGGTGTTTATGGGTCTTTTTGAATAGTTGATAAGTCGGTATCTCTTTCATGTTTTTGGGCAATTTTTTATATAGCTGTTAGTGCTCCTTCATACGTAACTGTTTTTTTACCGTAGTTAGTGCGACATAACTGTAATTAAAGGTCATTTGCTTGTTTTCTAATAAAGGCCACTTTTAGTAAATGATATTTTAGACTTGATTCTTTTGTCTTATATTTTTCTAACTAAAATATATGTATTTTATCGAAGAATCAATCAACCATTTTCAATTCCATTCAATTCAAAATATCTTTATTATCATAGGATATTTATAATATCTCTTAATAATAGTCACTTTGTTTTGTTTTGCACAAATGTTGACGTCAAATCGTTACTTAAAGCTAAGTTTACGCCGCTTCCTAGGCGCAAGTGCAGAAGAAGCGGCAACAAACTGCACTGCACGTTTTCTCCAAAGACGTCAACTAACAAACTAAAAACTTAAAATTAGTTATATAGATGGATGGAGATTACATTGTTTATTATGTCATAATTTAATTGAATTATAAGAATTACGAAATTTAAAATAATGTCAATTTGTAAATTTAGTATGTACCAATGTACCTAAATTATGACATGTCTAAGTATACAAACCTTTAAGAGGGACCCGCGCCAAGCTCAAGCCAGACCTTTTTGTCTTAAAGATAGTCATCGGTCCTATAATAAGCCTTCTCACAAAGTACTTTCTTTACATAAGCTTTGAATTTTCTGTCTGGCATATCAAGGACCGATTCTGACAATTTATTATAAAAAAGTATACACTTCCCCATAAAAGACTTACTGACTGTATTCAGCCTGTAATACGGGCTAACTAAGTCATTCTTATTACGTAAATTTCTATCTGTAAAATCACTTACTTTATTGAACATGGAAATATTTTTCCTTACATACATTATATTTTCAAATATGAATTGTGATGCAAAAGTAAGTATACCTATTTCCTTGAATAATTCCCTCAGTGAGTCTCTCGATCCTAAACCGTAAATAGCACGAATTGCTCTTTTTTGTAAAAGAAAAAATAGTCTGAATGTCGGCTGCACTCCCCCATAGAAGTATCCCGTAAGACATTAGACTGTGAAAGTAACTAAAGTACACTTGTCTAGCAGTTGCTACATCTGTCAATTGTCTTATTCTCCTAACAGCGTAAGCCGCAGAGCTAAGCCTATTAGAAAGTTTAGTTATATGAGCGCCCCATTGAAGTTTTGAATCAATTGTGATTCCTAAAAAGGTAGTACTTTCAACCAGATCGAGTTTCTGACCATTAATTAGTATGTCAACGCAGGCTTGATTCACATTAGGAAGAGAGAATCGAATGCATTGCAACCAAAAACATTAACCAACTGAGGACCGTGACAAAAAGTTTTGGAAGCGTTCCAGTAAATTATAAAGAAAACTTTCCTGGCGCCGCTCATTAGGATTAGGTTTAGTTAGAATAATCATTAGGTTTAGGCTTTTAGTTAAAATAATTTTTATTTTTAATTTTTCAATATTTATATTTTATCCAGGAAAGCCCGTTTTAGTGTTTAGTGTTATAAAATTATAACTTTTAGTAAGTTACCTAAATTTTTGTAATCGTTTTACTTTGTTTTGTATTTTAAACATTGTTGTTGTTGCTATCATTATTGTACATAAATAGTTACAGGCATAGAAATAAAAATAGACTATATAATGTGTGCAATGGCGGACTTATCCCTTCATGGGATCTCTTCCAGTCAAACAAGTATCAAAGCAGGACCTCAGCGAGGCAAATGATCGGACGGTCATTGTAGCCAAGCACTGGTCAAACCTATTATAATAATATGTTTATTTTTATATAGCCAATCGACTCGAAAGAAGATCTAAAATATATTCTTATAATATGTAAACTAATGTAGGTATATTGTTTTCTCTTCAGGTGTGGCGGCCCCCGCAAGTGGCACTCGCAAACTGCCACAAGATCTAGCAGTGTACGCAATGGAGCGGTATGCGTACTATGTCTGCCACAAGTGTGAAAAGGTTACTATTTTCTATAATATATATACACCTCTATATTGCATTTTTGTATCTTATTTGTACTGTAGAAAAATCTACAGTCTGTAAATCTTTGAACAGACTCCGATCTGGTTAAGGGTGATGCCGATAAAGCGGAGCCAAATGGAGTTATTCTGACAACAGTTTGTGTGACTGTGGGGTCAGTCAATTCATGGACCACCTTTTGTGGCTCCCAACTACTTGTCTGAATGTGGCCAGTGACACCGTAGCTAAGTTCTTGTCTAAAGCAATATAATTTAAACCATTTTCGACTCTATAAGAAGAAGAAGAAGTCAAATGATAGTCAAGCTTAGTAACCCGGCGCTGTTAGTTTAGAGCTCACAATACTGTGTTTTTCAAAAATCACTGTAATTAAACTACAGCATTTTTTGGCACGTGTGACTTTTTTCTATCGAGCCAAAAATGCTCGATCGCGTTTTGGATATTGTGGGTGTTTGTAGAAATGCAATCGATTCCAATGTAAAATTTTCGAGAAATAAACTGTAGTAGTTTACTGTGAACTGACAGCGCCTTAAAATATAAAGAATAAACCACTTTTTTTAGTTAAAAGTTATCAGTGAATAATCTTAGTGAAACTACCAAAATGTATTGCAAATTCTTTACTTTTCTCTTTCTATTGTAAAATGTGTGAGCAACCAACTCCAGTGCGTTTAGTCTCATTTGTGCCATTGGCCAGAACCATCGGTAGCTATCAGGCTGTCTATAGCTTCAGATCGGTGAATAATTCGCACTTTCGACGAGGAGAGAAGCAGCTGGTACATTCTAAGTCTTTTTTATTCTCCCAGACCAGCATGGAGGACTTGGTATTTATATCCATCATATATCATATGGCATCCTTGATAATATTCAAATGCCTTTTACCACTTCCTTGTTTTTGTTGGATACGCATTATTTCCAAACAGTCATCCATTTGCAATTCTCTGATAATGTAAGTCTCAAATATTTGTTAGGCGTACTTTGGCGGCCTGGCGCGATGCGAAGCGGAGACGAGTGGATATTGGGAGCCAGGGGAGCTGGTTTGCGGTGGTTGTAGCGATATCGCCGGGGCTCGCACGTGTCCCAAACACGGCGCCGATTTCCTAGAGTACAAGTGTCGCTACTGCTGCTCGGTGAGTCAAATTCAAATATATCTTTACTGTCCTATCAGTCGAGTGAGAGTTAAATTTGCGTAAAGAGGGTTCCGTACTTATCATAGGTTTTCCGGAAATCTATAGGTAAATATATATTTACTGTATTTATTTTTCAACATTTTAAACCCAGTAGTTTTGGAGATATGGGTGAGAATTGTCAAAATTCGCCTATTTTCTTAAATAACTTCAAAAATATTTATCTTAAAATTTAGAAAAATATTATTTATTACATTCTTACAATCATTTAAAAAATTTACGTTATAACCCGTCTTTGAGTCACTGAATTATATTATGTGTACCAAATTTTAGCTCAATCAGTCCAGTAGATTCGTAGCTAATTGGCTATGACATACGGACAGACAAGCAAGTGAGTGATTCTATAAGGGTTTCGTTTTTACCTTTTGAGGTACGGAACCCTAAAAATAGGAAAATAGTGTTGAATGAATGTAGAGGCATCCAATGGATTTATAGAGACTAAAAAGGATTTTTTTTTCTAACCGACGGTCTCACCACACCTACGCACTTTCCAAGAAGGTTGAGAGTGCCGATCAATATGAGAAGATATAATGGTACGCCTGCGTGAGATTCTGCGAGCCCGTTGCCGTGTGCTTTTCGCCAACTTTACTTAATTACATCGTAATCGTGCGTGACGCTTCCGCCGAATCTTTTTCGCCGAAGCTTTTTGCGGACAAACGAAGTGCCATAGTGTAGTTTCTGTTTTCTTTTCTTATAGTCTCTTTTGCGAGTGACTTATCACAGTAATCATTCAAATTTTTTTTATCGAAGTATTATATTCACATACGTGCAGTTTGGTGCCGCAACTGAAACTAGCGTGCGCAGACAACTGCTACCGGTTTAGTAAGAAGTGATGTAGGTACATTATGAAATGCAATAAATAAAAGAATCAAAAAGTGGCTGGAAATAAATCCCCATTTTTGTTGACAGGTGGCGGTGTTTTTCTGCTTTGGCACGTCGCACTTTTGCAACGCGTGCCATGATGACTTCCAACGGGTCACCAACATCCCGAGGCACATGCTTCCACAGTGCCCTGCTGGTGAGTCCTAGTTTTAATTTAGTTCTAACCCCAATCTAGTAGTTCTAAGCAGTACATATATCAATAATAAATCCATTCACGAAGAAATCTTTTTGATCCTGCCATCTTTTTCGTATCATGATGAACAGGTCTTTCTTAGTCTCCACTGCGGGAGCACGACCCTCTCTGTACTGCCAGAGCCATATATTAGCCAGAGCATTCACAAGATTTGGCCTACACTCTCCACGCTGGCCAGACGGGTTGGAGAGGTCTCATTGATGTGTTTATATAAGTTTTGTTTAGCTTGTGTTTCCTAAGTCTTGTATAAGTTTTCAAGGCTTGGAGTGGTCCTAGTCTATTTTGCCGGGAACCACGTGGATTCTGATGGTTCTTATATACATAATTGTTTTTTCCAGGCCCCAAAGGCGAGCAGTTGCCGGGTTCCGCGGACGAGTGCCCCCTGCACACGCAGCACCCGTCCACTGGCGAGGAGTTCGCCCTGGGCTGCGGCGTCTGCCGACACACGCAGGGCTTCTGAGACTACTACGCCCGCAACCCCCGTTACCAACTATAAATTCTTGATGTCACTGTTTGCAGTCTAAATAGAGGAAGAACTTTTTCGAAGCTTTTGTGAGGCCTAAGTTATCAAGACAAATGTAATAAGCCCAAACTTGATGGGGTTGCGTCGTTTTATTACCTATAGCCACCTTCCGGCTCCATCATCAGATCAGCTTCTTGTTTTAATATGTTTGCATTGTCATCTGATTTGCATTAGCATACAAAATGTCATCTCAATCAGAAACCGGGAAGTGGCTCAAATTTAACTTGCAAGGTTTGATCTAAACAATTAAAAAACAACAAACCTAGCTGAATAAAAGCTTGTAAAAATGTACAATGTTTTTGGTTAAAACCAGCTGCTAAAATTGAGTTTGAGTCATTGTAACAGAAATTCAGACTTGTCAGGAGTCCATTTTACATTTTTAGTCTATGTTATCGATGGAACCTTTTAGGAATTACAACATGGCGCGGATTTAACAATCTGTGGTCGAAAGTAAAATCGAAGGAAAGATTAAATATTTCGGATTTCAATGATATTGTAACCGAGAATTATTGGGACTTGTTTGGAGACCACTACAGTACGGTTTTAGTCCGTTATGAAGATAAATAAAATTCATACTTGCTTATAGTTTGCACATGAAATCGTTCAGGATTTTTGAAAAGTAAAAAAAACCCACTATTTAATTCCCATTTTCAGTGTAAAGGCCAACCCTCTGCTCTTTTACCGCTTTCGTCTCAAAAAACGTATACTGATACTTTAAATTCAAAGAAATAATCTGATGTACCTACCAGCATATAATATTATCCAAGTAGATTTAAATTGCACGTCACTTAATCTTTTGAATTTGAATGTTACATTATAACGAACATCGTAAAACTGAATCAGTTAAGGAAAGCGGTTATCAATGGTTGTTTGTCTGGCTTCTCAAACAAAATTGTTCATAGAATAATAGCTTCACCATTGAATCATTTTGAAGCGAGGGGCATAGATAACATCTATGATATTATACTTTCTTTAAATGAACGAAGTCACATTATACCACTCGTCATTTTAATAGGCAATGGAAAAAGTTCATTTAAGTATACTTCTAGTATATCTGCCTCTTTCACTCACGTACTGTATTTTCAGTCCTGCAATACCATACGACAGTTACAAGTCAAACTCTTTTCTATTGGTCAAAATTATTTATATGACATAGCATCCGTAATAATACAAATTACTGGCAAAATAGTGAGAACTAATTAAATTAAATTGGCCGTTTGGTTTAAGGCCTACAATAGAACTTATTTCTTCTAAATTACACTGTTTTATGATGCGTTCATGAGATTTATCTAAAAACAATATCATCCAGGACCGTTGTGAGCGACAATCAATTCATGAGTGACAGAGACAAACATAAAATTCAATGTTTCCTATTGACTTATTAGTTGGCATGTGGTATAGTGACGTAGCTTATCTTATAAAGTTATTGCGTAATCAATTGTAATTCAGTGTTGTTATAAATGTTGTTGATTTTGATCGAGTAGCGCGGGTTAGATAGGACAGATATTTTTGGATTCCGCATTGAGGATCTAATCAATTTCCCGCTCCCAGAGCCATTACTGAGAACTGAACCTTTTTCGGGTCGAATCATCTGAATTACTATACAGATACAATATCACGTTTTTATCTCCAACGTAGCAGACAGAGCCTAGGGCGGCAAGGCCCAGGCCACTTTTAGCGTGATGGTGGGCATGAAAGTGCATAAAAGGAAATCATAATAGTGATGGGTTGCTAACCACATTCCCTATTGATATAATTCAGATTACCGCCCATTCCCTCGATCGGCTTTTACGATCTGCGAGGGAATCTTTAAAATACTCGCGTGGAATGATGTGTTAAAGCAATTTAAGATTAACCTTTACCAGCATATTCTTCCCTTTATGTCGATTGGCTCAAATGACAAGAAAATAAACTTAACTCCAAGTTAAAAATAGACTCTTAACTCCAAGTTAAGAGTTAGTTTTATCGCAAGGTACGATTTATAAAAAATCATCCTCTACGTGAAGTGTAATCGGTAATAGACAACAGATTCCCACTATTGGGATACCACGTATTGGTTCTGGGAAAGGGCTAACTAAATTCAAAACTATATAAGAAGAGGTGCCTCAGAAGAGAAGACGTTTTACCTGGTAGGTCACATAGGAGGGAGATTGACTGTAAATGTTAAGGAACGTAAGTTAATTATAAAATGCTGGTCAATTGACATATCTCTATCCGGTGTCAAGGCTTTGTCGATACGTTTGCAGTTCTAGAGGTACGGGGCACGCATTGCTGGGTTCGCTTTTAAGTTGCGTTCAAATATCGCGAGGAAAGTCAACGCCAAGTTTTATCTGGAGGACGTGGGTTCAAATCCCACTGGAAAGCATACTTTGTGAAAAGTTGTGTTGTGTCTTTAATCACCTGATTATCTGAAAAGTACTTTGAAAGGCACGTAAAGTTGTTGGTCCCAAACGCCATCGAGCGTTTTTTTTAAACCTATCCTAGGATTGGTTCTAGTCTACCCTTTGGGTTGCGTTTTCCCGCTTTTTCTGCTCCAAACATAATATGCATGTCAATGGTCACCCAAGGATGTCGAAGACCATGCAAATAAATAGCAGATTAACAGTTTAAATGATTTGGCTATAGTTTTACGATCGGCCGTCTGCCTGATAACCCTTTTTGACAACAAGAAGGTTATGAGGTAACATTAAATAAATAAATAATATATTTTGTACATACCGGCTTCTACCTTAACCTATAATTGAGTAAATATCCTCTCAATCTATCGCAGTTTCAGTGGAAGAGATCCCTCCATGGGGATAAGTCCGGCTTTGTATATTTGCTCTTTCGTATTACGTTGTCTTTTATACTGTTTTTTTTTTTGGTACAATAAAGTTATTACAAACAAACAAATAAATAAATATATATGGACAAATTACACTGTTCTATCGAAAGTACTAGATTGACGAAAAATATGAAAGAAAGGAATGTGCGAGCGTTGGTAAAAATCCCATGAAAGATACAACTTGAAAGCGTGTGAAAGAAACTCGAAAAAGGATTTTAGGCGCAAAAATAGTGGAAGAATGTTTAATTCGGGCGTAACACTTGCCTCGCGATGTCTCTACGCAGCTCCGTTCTATTTAGATGGTAAATGTTCAATTAGATGTGAAATGTATACAATATTATATACAGCTGATGTTATCCGCAACCCGGTCTAAGGCCGAGTCTCCAATCAGATGAGCCGCGCTGTGTTTTTACAAATGACAATCCGCTAGATGACAACAAGTCAATTCAGACACGTTTTTCTAATTGACAAAACGAATAATGGGATTTGTAATAAAATAGCGTTTTTAATATTAGTTTTTCTGCATTAATAAATCTAAAATCATGTTGAAAATGGTCACACTATTTTGTGACGTTTTATTCTCTTAACATACCAAATATTTTTTTTGACACAGTCTAGTGCCCAATTCGCTCATCGAGAGTGGAGTAGTATCTGTCTATTGACATAGAAATCCTATTGGTATTGAAACACAACACAGCTTCGCTCACCTTGAATGGAGTGTCGGCCTATTGGCCGCCTCCCTCGATGGTATTAGACGTTGTAGCATTGTGCGTAAACCCCGAAGACTTTTGAATTATTACTTTTAATAGTTAGTATTTTTTATCGAAGAAATCGAAATTTTTACAATTAGTGTTATTTTTATTATTTTAAAAGTATAACTTGAAATAGTAACATTAAGTTTCTATTAATCTCTTCATGACCTTATTTCTAACTGTACTGTACTATTTTAAACAGGGACTTAAAAGTAAGCGTATCTTATGTGGTTTACAAAATAACTCTTATGTATTCAGTTATAGAACTTAAGTCAAAAAAGGTATATCAAAACATGAGATACAATGTATCAACATCAGTACGAAGAGATTTTACTACGGAATAAGAAGAAAAATCTGTTGTTCTATACATTATGATGCAGTATTTATGTAATTAACAACCCTCAACGGCTCTCACGGTATAAAAGTGGAATTGGTCAGATCGACAAAACACTAGAGACATGCGCATGCACACCTGAGAATGTGCATGTCTCTAGTGTTTATGAGTGTAACACACCTGTTAAATTGAATGTTGCATAACATTCGAGTAAGGACTTCACAGGCCATCGAGTTGATATGTTCAATAATATGTACTGGTCAGCAGATTTTTTTTCTGGACTTTCACATTCGTTCAATCCAAATAATATCTTTTCTGGCTTCAGTTGTTGCTATCTGTAGTTGTTGACGATGCGCCCATTTCTATTCTTCAGGGTTTTCTATGATTTTTGAAACTAAACTAAGGAGATGAAACTATTTTCCTGTATCTTTATCCTTAATTATACCTAAACCAGACAATTACTCGTGTAATATGTTCATTCGCTGATGTGTTTCCTCAGGGCGAGAGTGTGCTACATGTTAACTACTGGAAGTATTATTTTCTGTAGATTTTGTCGAACTCAAATTTGATCTCACTTATCTTGTACTAAGTATAATTAAAACATTATTCTCTAATACGCGTGGTTACTGCGCAATTGAAATAGAATATTCGAAAAAGGCGAGAATATTCCAGAAAAGTCTAGCATGTTCTGAAATCATTTAGAATAAACTTAAAAGATGTGGTATGTTCCCGAAGAATTGGGAGTTAATGGCATAAGTCCTTCTAGAACATCGGGGTCACGGAGGGTCAAGAACATGCATAGACAGGCGTATCTAAAGGGGGTGCATAACTAGCATACCTGCCTGATTGGCCTAAGGTATCGACGTTGGAAATAAAAAGTAAGGCGTTTTAAATTTAATTTTTTTTTAAATATGGATCTTAGTTGTCTGAAATAAATGATTTAATTTTAATTTTATTTTATTTACTTCAAATATCAAAGTCAGTTACGTAGCAATAGTAAACAAAATAAATACAGAAAACTACTAGCGATACCTTGGACAGTTGGCGTATTGTATGGCTTTTAATTATAAAAAAAATACGGTTAAAGTGTTTAACATGTAGCAAGATCTCGACGCACATTTGTTACAAACCAGTGATGTCCGACTTCTGGTGCCTCACCGAGTCTACTTACTTAATATTAATTATGTATTAAGTGTCATTATCTACATACCTACATTAGTTAATAACTATGTTTAAATCTAGATAGATATTAAAAATACTACATTTGATATGTTTCGACTTCGCTTTTCCTGTAAGTGGTTTATCAACATATTTAAGTACTTTCGAGCCTGTACATCTGACATGCGAAACATGAGGCCAAAGAAACAAAATTTCGAGCTAATATTTGAAACATTGTTTTAAGGTATTTTAAATATACTGATAAGCCGCTGTATAAGAAAAGCAAGATGACTTCAACGCCACTGTAACTTATTTCCGCCCCTGTTACTTTGTTTGGGTTCTGCCTCTGGTCGTGAGAGTAGACACGACGACGGCTCTGATCACAATCTTAAAGAATCGTGTTTTCTGTGCAATGTTAATCACTTTCATGATATTAACCAACTAAGTCTATATATTTTTATAATAATTGTTATGATTAAGAAAACTGCTGGTTAGGATTGAGAAAATATGTTTTTATATAGAGCAAAGTCGTCGTTTTACCTCTATAGAAAACTGTTGGATTTTCTATAAGTACTTCTATAATTTATTTGGGAAAAATGTCTCATAGTTTTGTGCTGTGCAAAATTATGCTTTGTGTCTGATACAACTGTGTACTGAAATATATTAATTCAGCGCTTCAATTTATTGACACAAGTGTGCAGCTAACATACATTGAACTCTTGTACACCAAAATAATAAATAATAATTCCTGACTAGAGGAATTCATGGCTCGACACCATTATAACGTTTGCACAGCGCTCAGCGCCCGACTTCTTTCGCTTAGATAACGCATTTACATGAAATGTAGGTACATACTTTTGAGACTTAACATTTTAATCAGTTCTTTAATCAAGAAGTGCAATAGTCGCCAAGTAGTAGCACCTAACATCAGATTGGCAGTCATGCTTAGTGGCCATTCTGAGCAAAACTAACACTACATACGTTATCTAAGCGACAGCCGTCCCATTATTTAGCTGCGCCTGATTCTCTCACTTGATCCGTCCGCTTACTGAATTGTCTAGATTTATTTTAAAATATTTCACTTGTAAAATAAGTAGGTACTTAGTTTAAGTTGAGATTCGGGATAGTTGGTGCGTTTTCAATGCCGGATCTCCTATCCCTAAGGTTGTATATTTCGTCACTCTGATAGTATACGATGGATTCAGTCCGCCTTGTCTGTAAATGCGTGAGAAAGGGCCGATCCTTCACATTCACAGGCCATCTGTCCCTGTTGCACGTATGGTTTGCAACAGGGATTGAGTCCGTCGCATGCATCTGTCTAGCACAGCGCACCCTAAAACACAACAGTTTTCTATCACGACTCTTGTACTTCTTGGTCTCATTTTGTGCACGTTAGTAATCTTTATTGTGTATATACACACACACTATCACGTCTTTATCCCTAATGGGGCAGACAGAGCATTTTGGGTCTTGCGGCTCTAAGCAGACAGAGCCCAGGGCCGCAAAACCCAAATACTACTTTTAGCGTGATGGTGGGTGAGAAGGTGGAAAAAGGCATCAAAATAGTGATGGGTTGCTAGCCGCCTATTAACATGATTCGCATTTTCGCCCATTCCCTCGATTATTATGTATTTTAGGTAAAAATTCGGTGATAAGTTTTTAAATAAAGTCTTCAAAGATATGTGTTTTTTTTTTAACGTACCGTACGTTATTGTCTATATTTAAACTGAAAAAATTAAACATTATAATAATTTCACGAAGGTTCCGTTGTAGTGTCTCTGTTTCTCTTCAAACCAAAGCTCAACAGTTAACTTAAATATTGCCTACATTATTCATCTTGTATTACAATTTGTGTTTTAAAATGTGACGGATGGGCATGTTTGTGTTGGCTCTATGTGTTGTTTCTATATCGTCTTTGTTGTAATGGTTTCGAGGTGAAGTGAGGAAGAAGGAGAAGAAGTTCAAAAATGTTGAATATTGTCTACGCCAAGTAAAGGAAGGAAACAGAATAGAAGAAATACTGGCCAAAATAATGAAAAATAAAGAAGAAAAATCAGATATCGACAAACAAAATACATGAAAAGCGAATCGGTTCACTGGCCTCCCACCAGCGGGTCTCACCAGCTGAATTGAGAAATCGCTGAGTTCGTTCAGTAGTAGGAATCTGGGAAGAAATTAAGTCGCTCCACACCAATACCTTCGACTGGTGGAAGAATAATGTACCTAGGACCAAACCAAAATTATTTGTTTTTGACAATAAAATGGAAAGCATTTTATTATTTATAGGGTTTCGTTTTGGATGTCTTTTAGAAATATGTAATTTTTATAATTGTTTTTTATTGATCTTTGGTGATTAGTAATACTTGCGTTCTTTGTTTGTCAGTCTTTTTTGTTATGTTATATATTTCTTTTGGATTGGAAACTTGAATGCGAAAATTGATTCTGCGAAATTTTTGACATTGATATTTTATTATTGATGCCTCAAAGTCGGTTGTGTCTATTCAATCCACTAATCCATTCTGAATAGTGATGTGTGTGATGAAGCAGCATTTTTCTTATAATGTCGGATGAATACCTACGTATAATGTTTGTCTTAGGTAGGATTGGGTGATAAAAAAAGTCGATTTCTATGCCTTCAACTCTTCGTGGTTAGGGATGAAGTAAATTTCAAATATGGCCCAAGCATGATTATACATCAGACTGATGAAAAACAGGGGAAAAATCTTGAAAAACTCAAAACAAAATCCAGATGACAAATAAAATTGCGAATCGTTTCACTGGCTTCCCACCAGCGGGTCTCACCAGTTGAATTGAGAAGGCGCTGATGTTGCTACCGGCGAAACATTGGAAACAAGCTGTGTCGCCCAACCTCAATAACCAGCATTTTCAAATGTGTAGAAGAATATTTACACAAGACCAAACATGTTGGGAGACTATAAAATACTGGTCACTTTTGCTTTCTGCATGAAATTCGTATATCTATTAGAGGGTATAATGAACTCTTAAATCTTCAATACCCCCATTCCTACATTGTCTGCATCTTGTTTGTTGATGAACTTTTTGGCCACCAAATTAGGATTTATCTCGTGTTAAATACCTATTATCATTAAAGTGTTGATTTTTCTGTTCAATATAATCCTTCTAAAGAACGAAAGGATGAAAATGAATTAATCGTCAAATTCGCGCATTCTGCTTGCATCACTAATTCTTGATTTTCACAAAAAAATTGACAAACATGGTAAAGCATTTTTTTGGATTATAAGCCTTTAAGTAATACTTGCTTATGGGCTTATAATCTAAAATGAGGTAATAAATATACAATATAATACAATACAAAAATCGTTATTGCACCAAATAAGATTTACAAATACAAAGTACCTAATTAAGTATAAAGGACAATATCTATAACCTAAAGTACAAGAGGCGGCTCTATCGCCGAAGCAATCTCTTACAATTTAATATATATATATATATATATATATATATATATATATATATATATACCAATGTTTAAATTATTTACAATTGGTGTAGGGGTTTTAAGTCCCTACACTGATGATAACGATAAATGTAGGCATTCGAGTGTCACTGCCAATAAAATGAACTTCTTCGCGTCCTACGTCCCCCTGTCGGGGCAAAGGACAGACACAACACGTCGCCAATCCGATCTGTGAAAATGAACTTAGGGTTCTGTTATTCTTTACGGTGTTCCGTATGCCCTGCCCACTCGAGAGAGAAACGGAGCATGGGAAGGACATATGAATCTAGATATGAATTTTGTCTCTTTAGACCTAATAATATTAACTATATAATAAATGATATAAAATTATTTTATGTGATAATAAAATAAAAAAGCCTTTATTTTACCAAAACTTTGAAATTACAATTAATATACTAAAAATGTTTCTAAATCTATTATGGAAGTCGCTTCTGCGGCGTAGGCCTCCCCCTTTCTTTTTTCACTCTTTTCTGTTTCTTGCTTGCCTCATCCAATCTGAACCACATCTTTTCCGAAATACGCCAGACCACCGCATTTTTGGCCTTCCTCGCTTTCGTTTCCCTCTCCATCCGCCTCTCGTGCCACCGGTAGAGTTGTCACACTGTAATGCCCGCGATGACCACGGCTATTACCAAAATGATGGCGCCGACATAATATCGAAGCTATCGTATCTGTCCCATTATTTCTTGATGTTGCTGGCTTTAAACACGGTCCTCCTCCGTGGATTCCCCATTATTCTGCACCATCTTGATTTCCTTCGTTTGATGGCCGGAAGATGAACCCATTGTTGATCATGGTATTTTTCTGATGAGGTGAATGGACTGAATGCACTTATTTTTTGAAACCGAACGGTGGGACGCGAGGTTAGCCCAGAACGTGTTATTTTTCGGTAAAACATTTGTTTCTCCATGGTCTAACACACTCTCACGTTCTTGTATGGTGCTGTGTTCTTGGTGCTTTGGCTCATCCGCACGTATTTGCATTTCTTCCTGATCATTAATAAAAAATTTTGGCTTGAGACGATCTATGGAGACGGTGATTTCCTCATCATCACGTTATTCCATTGTAGGTGCTCATGTACTAAATAAATATTCAAATAAATAATTAAGTAGTTGGATTTAAAAAATTGATAGAATTTTTATTGACTGAAAGATATAAGATAAACAAAACTCTGTTGTCTGGACAACGAATAAAATATATACTATAGCAACCCATCGCCCAGTGAGGGCCTCTCGCGGCTGCTTGCCCGCGCGGTTCAGAGACCCGGCGTAGTACCTCGTCTTTCCGCTAGGCGGCCGCTCAGCCGGTCGTCGCAAGCGCGCCGCGCCGTGCGTGGCGCTCTGGCGCTAGTCCGCCGCCCGAACCTTTACCTAGAGTATTTACATCGCGCTCTCTCTGTCGCTCGCCGCCGCTGAGTACCCGTGCCGCGTAACACGCACAGTTTATAAAATTTAAGGATTAACTCACGAATTTATGTGCTGTAATCTGGATAATAAACCGCAGTAAATTCAATCGTACGGTTTTATTCCCTTAACCTACCTCATAATACAATAAAAAGGTTTTCTCAATTTGAGGTCGCATCGGTACGGCCACATTATTTATGCCCCCCCCCCCCCTTGTAATCGCTTACGGAGGTGTTAGATTTGGACTTAATCTGTCACATCTCCAAAATACGTGTGTGAAGTCTTTCAATCTAGAATGCACGAAAACGTTCCCGTTCGTATTCTCGCGTCTGGAAATGGACGTTACGCCACTGATGTTTTCTTTTATTTCTTGAATAAATTCTGGGTATGTCTTGCTGTTTTCATAGCGGAAAAAATTCGCAGGTAGCTTTATTGTTGTCCCGTAAATGAGTTCGGCGGCGCAGTAACCAGTATCTTGTCGATAATTGGAGCGAAGTCCGAGTAGAACTGAGGGCAATTCCTTTCTCCAATTTTTGGTATTTGTTCTGGCTACTAATGCAGTTTTTAACGATCTGTGGAGACGCTCTACTTTAGAATTTGATTGAGGATGATAAGGAGAAAGAAGAACGTATCTTCTGTGCTCCCATCAGTTTTGCCAGTTCTCGAATAATTTCGGATTCGAATTGTCTACCCTGATCAGTAGTAATATAATCTGGACAAAACGCATCTATCCATCCTTCGTATACAATCTTTGACACGGCCTCTGCCGTAATATCTGACACAGAAAGCTCTTGGCCATGACGTACATTGATCGATCATATTAATTAAATATTGTGATGTACGTAATTTGCTGACAATGTCAATATGCACGTAGGAAAAACGCTTTGAAGGCAAATATTTTCCAAGCGGCGAGACTGTTTGCCTATACTCTTTTGGTCGCTGATATTGTAAACATAATTCATTCCATTTGTTTATATCCGCATTCATGTTTTGCCATTTGTAATTTTATCCAATATCCAATAAATTTCCTTCTTTCCATATTGACTAAGGTTATGATGTGCAATTCCTGTTGAAACGTCGTAATGTATTTCGTTTTTGAATCTAAAGCTCGAATGAGTTCCATACATAAGGATTTCTTTTTCTTTAATTGCTAAAGTTCAACATCATTCTCTTGAGCTATCTTTAAGTCCGAATAGTCAATGAAATTGGAAGTCAAATAGTCTCCACAACTCGTGATATCCGTATATACGGATATTATCAGCGACAACGTATTCAAATCCGCTTATATAACGTATGTCTGTGCAAAATTGTGATATGTAATCTAAATATCTTACCGTACCGAGTATTGTCTATTCTGAGTTTCTTGTCGAAAGCATAGAGACGTTTGCTTTCAAAGTCAGCCATCTCCGCTTTAATGAAATTGTCAATATCGAGCAAAATCAAAATCTTCTATCATTTCGCATGGTTCTTCTTCGCATTCATGTTGAGTTTGAATTGGCCTTGAAATTATATATTTGAAGTACTTCAACTCAGGCATCTGCTCCCATGCTTCGCCATAATGTTTATTGAGAAGTGCCTTTACATCCTCTAATTTAGGCTTTTTTACCTTTACGTACAGAGGCACAGGTTGTGGACTAATTTGACTTTTTCTTTTTGCATATATGTTTAAATGCATCTTGGTGGTTATTATTTAGGTTATAATAGTGCTCTTCGCCACGCACTAAAACATTTTTTTTTGTTTATTACTCTTTAAAATAAATCGTTTGCATTTCTTAATTGAAAAACGTAAAGAACTGGTCGATTTTAAAATTTCGTTACTGGCTTCCTTTCATTTCTGAGCTTCTACTTCTGTTCCCAAAAGAACAACAGTTGCATGCTCTTTTATCAATTCAAGATAGCCGTCTAGGTTTGGAATACTCTTTTTTTTTAATTTTCTTTTCTATTTGTGCGAAAACTCGGTCTGGTGGCAGAAATGAATGTCCTACGACTGGAAAAACAATTTCAATCGTTTTGATACGATTTGGGGCATAATCCATTAGGTATTTGGATGCTTAACGAATAGACGACAATATGTACAGATCGCTCATCATTCTGAGACCAGAAGGGAACTAATACAGAGTAAATCATCCAGTGAGGTTGTGCTTGGGTCTATTCCACAAGGCAGCGTGCTTGGTTGTTTGTTATTCTTAGTTTATATAAATGACCTACCCACGGTAGTCGAGTCTCACAAAATTGTATTATATGCAGACGATGTCACACTTATAGTATCTTGCGAATTAGATAAAATAAGAGAACTATAGGACCTCATCTCTGTTTCTCTTCGTAAGGTTATTGAACACTCAAAACAAATAGGACTTACGCTAAATTTCGAAAAGACCAAGATAATGCAATTTAGACCCTTTAAATTGGATTATCTTGGTCTTCAGAGAAAAGAAGTAGTATTAAATGTATCTCACGACGGTACTCGTATTGAGGAGGTGAATAAGTTTTCACTGCTGGGGATCACGCTGGACTCCAACTTAAACTGGAAAGACCACGTAGAATCAGTAGTTGGCAAACTAAGCCAGTTCACCTATGCACTACGGGAACTCAGAAAAAATACGAATCAGGAGTGTGCACTTACCGCATATCATAGCCATGCAGCAGCCTGGATAAGGTATGGGTTGATCCTTTGGGGAAACTCAACTGACGTTCAGGCAGTATCTGTACTACAAAAACGTTGCGTTTGAATAATAACCTTCACAAAACGCAGAGAAACATGTCGAGACCTCTTTAGTAAGCTAAATATTCTCACAGTTACGGGCATGTACATATACGAATTATGCCGCTTTGTAAGAAGACACCCACACATATGTGAAAAATACAAGGACAGGCCTAGGCGATAGACCTCGCGCCGCGGTAATGACTTAATTCTACCCCCATGGAATCTTGCATTGTACCAACATAGTCCGTATTATATGGCAATTCAGGTGTACAATCACCTACCAAAAAGAATTAAAGACCCTCAGGGAAAAAAGTTTGACACTGAATTAAAAAAACTTATAATAGACAAAATAGACAAAAGTTATTACAGTATGACGGGATATTATATTAAGGACATTTAACGACATTTATATACCTAATATAAATTATATTAAAATTATCTATATTTAATATTAATTATGATATCCCAGTTAATAATTTTTGGAATTTTATGAATTGTAATGTTGTTTAAAATTAATTCCCAATGCCTCAGAAGGTAATTTTGTAAATAGTTTTAAGAACACTAATTGTAAAGTGCATGACAGTGAATGTGTATATTGTTTACAAATTGTGAATATATGAAATATACCAAGAACAGTGCTGTTTATGTTTTGGCCACTGCATCCGTCTGCCACCAGACGTATTTTAGTAACATTTTCATGTTTCGCCACATTCATACTCAGACAGTGGAACACTGCACTTGCTATCTGATTTGATGCCTTTGGCAATTGATCCTCTGTCCAACAATACGTAAAAACATTTTCATTGTTTAATTTGGCTTTCGTTCGAGTGACCCACAACCACAGTAAAGTTGTATACATAAAGTTGACGTGAGTAATATGTAATTTGGTCAGGGATTTTTGGTACGGGCTGATTCTTCTGGCAGTTAATGCTGAGAACCAGTAAGTTGTCTTAATTTTCTTTCAACAAATTATAAAAAGCTTTCGCCTTTAAACTATGCACGCGTTTTGCAATCATTAGTTCAGCCTTTTTTATATTTTTTTCTGTTTTGATTAATTCTTGATGCTGTAAACAAGTAGAACACACATATCGGTGCGAGGGGTACCGAATCCAATATTGAAATGTGTATTAAACACCCTTCGAAAGTATGATTCTTTTACGTTTGTATGTTCTTCTAAATCTGATAAAAACATTTTGTATAATTTTCTGATATTCAAATCGGAAGAAATATATTGTCTACATTTTAATTTATTTCTTCAGTAATGAATTTCTAAGGGTTTAAATTTCTTGATGAATTTTTTTATTGATTGTCTCTGTCCAGCAAATTTTTTCGTCTTTCGATCTCCACCTCGTGTTTCACGTGCTGATTCACCGTTTGTCATGAAATTTCGCTTTATGACTCCATTCACTCTGGCCTTTTTGAGTCCCAAAATATGCAAAAAAGTTTTTCTGCATACGGAAACTTTAACATTTCTGCGTCTTACATAATATACTGTATGAGTCTACTTTCTATTTCCTGTACCGGTAGTAGGGCGTCGACGGCTTACAGGCGTAGGTTTAGAATGTTGTATAACAAAATTGTCCTGTGCAATTTTAGATTTTACCTTGTAAAAAGCATTGTGAAACGCGATGATATCTGTTTTGAGTAATGAGCTGCATCTATACGACGGAGAATAATGATTACAGGGAATCTTGATATTTGGTGGAGCTTTTGGCGAGTACCTGAAATAGAAAACTGTATATATACATATAATAATATTATAAACTCCACTTGTGGCTCTATCTGCTGTGGACCTCACGAGAGTCGTAAGCACCTACATACCAAACTTTCGCTTGGCCATATCAGATGCCTTTAGGCAGTCTAAACAAGTAATTATTAAAGAAAAACATAAAACCAGACTGCGAACATATAAGTTGTATATATTTTTGTAATCCTTCAATTTGATACCCCACTCAATAGGTTTAGAATATAAAAAAAATTCGGAGTCACAATTTGGCGCGAAAATCCGCCATTTTGGATTATTTTAATTTTTTATATACTCAGTGTCACTTTCAGCGTTAAGACAAATCGAACGAAACCTCTCAAGCTAAAATCCATTAAGCCGGTTAGGCTGTAGAGATTGCCAAATAAATTAACATATATACATACACTCTAATAACATAACCCTCCTTCTGATACAGTCGGGTAAAAATCGGACACCAATGTTGGCAAGTGGCCACATACGAAAGCAAAAAAAGTCCAGTTTATCGATTTGTAAATAATAAATTTTCGTTACAGTGTAAGGTTGAGCACCTCTGCTGTCATTCATTTCTAGTAAACGATGTAGTTACAAAGTAATGAATCACTTACCTTACCTTATCTTTATCTTTGTTGATTTTCCACTGCGACTTTTGTACCACCCGCTTCCTAGATAAATGTGGAGCAGTTTCCACTTATTCGTCTTGATTTCCGTCCATTTTTTTATTACTTATTTAATAAAAATCCCGAGAACATAAGCACGCCGCAAAGTTGTGTCAACAAGAGTGAAAACAATATGGCCGCTTCGCCATAGTAAATCCACGAAGCTAATTGGCTGTCATGGATTTGGGCAATTTTGATAGTGCAGTACTAGCGATTTGTCCGTTTTTGATACCAATGGCAATTTTCACGCTTAATTTTAAAGGATTTATCGTGATTTTGGCCGGTTTTGATACCAATCATGTTGTTAATTTTAATGCTGTGAATATAGCTTCATATTCAGTTTAAAAAATATTTCTTTGGGAGATGACCGATTTTGAAACCAAACGTCTTTAAATCAATGGCTTATGATCTGTATAAATTGAAAAAATGCTGCGTCCTTCAATAAATCTTCGATAATGATTGACTGCCATGTATATGCCAATAACTCTTCTTCCATTATTGACCTAGTTTCTGTTGAGGTACTGCGCCCGCACCCTTTAATCCGCCCGCATCTGTCGTTAATGCAATCTGTGCCTAAGAATCAGGAAAAACCACGTCAGTGGCGTCGCGCAGGTCCTGTTGGAATTGTTGAAAAGCGCGTTCTGCCTCTGCATTCCATTTAATTGGGGAAATGTTATTCTATTTTGATTTTTTTCAAAAATACGTTGAGTGTAGCTTGATGTTGGGCAGCATGAGCAATTAAATGTCTGTAAAAATGTATGATGCCCAGGAATTGACGTAATTTTGACCTTGACCGTCTTTGATTTTGGGTAATAAGTCCGACTTTCGCGCATTCTCTTGATAGATCTGTTATCATGCTTTCCAGGTGTTGTGGAGTATGCAAATATAACAATATCATCCGCAAAACGTAAATGGCTGAGATATTCGCCATCTACTCTTATCCATTTACTTTGCCAGTCGAGATTTCTAAACACCATCTCTAGCACCGATAAGAATTAACAGTTGTGGTGATATTGGATTGCCCTGTGTTACTCCTCTACTTATCGGAAAATTGGTACTTTCTGTCTCTAGCTTTAAGTTTGCTGTACATTTTGAGTAAATCTCGCGTAGTATATGTCTATGTACCTACTGCGAATCTATGCCTTGTTGTAATAATGCTTCCCATATCGAATCATGATGTAGTGAATTTGAATGCCTTGGTGAAATCATAATCATTTATTTTGTCAATTACAGGTAAAATGGGTGTTAGGTATAAGAACAAATTTTAAGATCACAGTGACAATGTGGATCAACTTTTGTATTTTGTAATGAAACAATAAATATGTACGCACACATTTATTTGAACCTAAATAAATCATGAAACTGTGTTGCGTCATTATGCATACCAATACAAAGTCACAATTTGCAGTGTTAATATTGTTTTTCATTTTGTGGTGATATGCAACCTATCCGACCTGCAAGCAAGATCGTCATAGACAACAACGTTATGACGTTCTAGTCTGTGTGTCACTATATCTAAATATTGCTTGTACAATTTTATTTAATAAAGCCATATTTACGTTAGAAATGGTTTAATATGCAACAATTTATTAAATAAAATAAATAAACGGCAAGCAAACATGGATAAATATCTTAAGCCCGAACGATTTGAAGCGGATCCAACATCAAACTCGGATCAATCATCTCAATGGATACACTGGAAGCAGACATTCACAAATTTCGTTCATGCAATAGAAAATAAAGGAACGCCAGTAAACAGTGACTGCAAGTACCATCTTTTAATTAATCATTTATCTCCACTCCTATACTCGCTCATAAGAGATACCAAATATTACGACAAAGCCATACTAAAACTAGATGCGCTTTTCATCAAACCGTCAAATGAGATATACTCACGATATCGATTATCCCAACGACAGCAGGAGTCAGGTGAGTCAATCGATCAATACCTCCAGACTTTGAAACTATTATCCAGGGATTGTGATTTTAAGTCAGTGAGCGCAGAACAAAATGAGAGCGAATACATACGAGACGCCTTTATCGCAGGGCTATCGTCATCAGCTATTCGACAGAGGCTACTTGAGAACTGCACACTTACTCTCAACGACCAGCTCCCGATTTTCGTATCGTCCAGGCAAAGACAACATAGTAGCCGACGCCCTATCAAGAGCAAACATGACAGCTTCAACATCCTTAGATAGCGCTAGTCTACTTGAACTACACAAAAATCTATGTCATCCAGGAATAACTCGCATGGTTCACTGGATAAGATCTAAAAACTTACCATACTCAGTCGAAGATGTCAGACGAATGACATCATCGTGTTCTGTATGTGCAGAAATAAAACCAAGATTTCTTAGAACGAAGGGCACAATAATCAAAGCCATTGCTCCATTTGAAAGGATCTCGATTGACTTCAAGGGACCATTATCATGTGATACTGGAAACCGATACATCCTGACTGTGATCGATGAGTTCTCTAGATTTCCTTTCGCATTTCCGTGTTCTGATCTAAGTTCACAAACAGTCCAAAAGAAGCTTTCAGACTTATTTGCCATATTTGGTATACCATCTTATGTACATTCTGATAGAGGAACTGCATTCATATCTGCTGAACTCAAAACTTTTCTACACGGAATAGGTATAGCTACCAGTTATACTACGCCATACAATCCTCAAGGGAATGGCCAGACTGAAAGATATAATGGAATCATTTGGAAAACTATACAACTTACTTTAAAATCGATGAACCTACCCATCACCCACTGGGAAACCGTTCTAGAACAATCTTTACATGCCATAAGATCCTTATTATGTACAGCAACTGGATGTACACCACACGAGCGAATGTTCAACCATCCTAGAAGATCAGCTAATGGACAATCAATGCCAACATGGTTGACGGAGGCTAAGAAAGCTTTATATAAAAACCACGCCAGAAGAAGCAAATACGATCCTCTGGTTGAGGAGGTGGATTTACTGGAGGCGAATAATCAACATTCACATGTACGACTTCAGAACGGCCGGGAGCTGGTCGTTTCCAACCGGCATTTAGCCCCAACCGGGAATGATTCTTATAATACAGAAGAATCTTCATCTAGCTGGAACTCGGCTGAGTCTAGTGACGAGTTGTCTGATGAGCAAGAAGCTAGTAATGCTCCAAACGCTCCAGTTGTACAGAGTCCTGTGCTTCCTCGTCGTTCGACAAGAGAGAGGCACCTACCTAATTATTTACACGACTATGTTTCTTCCTAACCACGGGAGAATGTGGTGATATGCAACCTATCCGACCTGCAAGCAAGATCGTCATAGACAACAACGTTATGACGTTCTAGTCTGTGTGTCACTATATCTAAATATTGCTTGTACAATTTTATTTAATAAAGCCATATTTACGTTAGAAATGGTTTAATATACAACACATTTCATATCAAAATTTGCTAAGTTAAGTATATAAATATCAATACTAAATTTTATTTTACAATTTTTTTTTATCACACAAGTATTCATCTGTGGAATAATATGCTTTATTAAATAAAAAGTCAAATAACAAGCGTTTGAATTTATTGATTTCATTGCACCTTATCTGTGTAGGTACAAGTACATCGTTCGTTGTATAGTTTAGGGGCCATTGCATAAATACTTTTGTGTAAAAAATCAGTTTTTGTCAGTATTTGGCGAAGTTTATCCGAGCGACGTTTGCTTTGAACAGGATTAAATAAATCATAGTTATTTTTTACGATACTTCATAAATGTATAATGATGGAAAAGGAAGTACATATTTTTAAATCTTGAATGTGTGGTTTGCTTGTATTAGTGCTGGGTCGTAACGGGTTTTACGAAAAATGTAATAAAACGGTTACTTCTGGAAAAGAAACTGGATCAAGAAACGGTTAAACAAAAAACTGTTATTTGGGGTGGGGGGCAACCCCCCTTTCCTCCCCCCTGTTACGTCTACCGTCCCCTCTCCCTTTTTTCGCCCCACACCTCCCACCCTCGAACCCGCGGAGTTGGTTACATAAATTTTTACATTCATTCTGATATTCATATTTTCTTTACCTAATACAATTATTATTATCGAAACAAAATAAAATTAACCTCCCTTCATGACTTAACAGGCTTAGGACTGTCTGAAATACCGTGGAAATACCCATTTCCTTAATTATTTATTTAATTACTTTTAATACGTTTATAGGTATTTCAGGCGCATTTAAAAGTTCATTTTATGTACATGTTTTACATACCTACTTATCTAATATATACAATCACCTAATCAATGAATCAACTATATATAGCATCTTTTTCTTTGCATTTCTCTTATATTTTAACTATACATATTTACATCCTATTCACATAAAGAACCTATTTTGGTCTGAGTTTACATTAAGAAACATCAGTTGTCGAACCTTTTCTGACTTAAGACTGGCCCTCCTGTCTGAAATAATTTGTCCTGTTTTACTAAACATTCTTTCGCAGGGCACAGATGTTCCAACCATATTGCAGTTGGCTCTATATATTTCGGCCAAACTGGGGTATATATGGCGGTGACTATACCACCAGCCTTAGGGGCCTATTATAATTGCCACTTTGATCTTTTCGAGGTAAAATATCGTCGTCGACTTACATTTGCACTTCTTTTATTGCCTTCGAAAGAGGTGTACCAACTTGTGCTGTAGTTGTTGCCATGAATTTTTCAAATATGTTCCAAGCACTAATGCTTCCAGGCTCTTGTTCTGAAGATGTCGTTGCGATAACAGTTGACCACTTTCGCCCGATGATATCTTGCACTTTTTGTATCACCCTCTGCTTCGTTCTTTCAGCTTCAGCAGAGTCTGAAAACGCTGCCATTATATAGCGAGGATCCAAGAAAGTGCATAAGCCAAATGTGCCACTTTTGTCTACGTTACCCAATCGTTTAACAAAATTTTCTCTGAGGAGTTTTATAAATTCTTCCATCTGTACAGACATTTCTGTGTGTATATTTACAAAATT
Organism: Acrobasis repandana; assembly: GCA_963576875.1. NCBI lineage: Eukaryota > Metazoa > Arthropoda > Insecta > Lepidoptera > Pyralidae > Acrobasis > Acrobasis repandana. The sequence goes on from OY756214.1 coordinate 1,557,325, forward strand.
ATTAAGAGATTCAAGAAGTATCCTTGTAACTACAATCACGTCACTTCCCGTTACATATTTCTCCCCGCTCATGGAAGTAGTCATTTCTTCGAATGGTGACCAATTCAGAAAAGAGTGCCCATTCCTCTTCAGAGATAATAGGCAAATTATTGTTTATGAGGGCCAAAGTTATTTTTATTTCCTCCTTTAATTCAACGATACGGTTAAGCATGTAATAGGTGGAGTTCCATGGTGTTTCTACCTCTTGAATTAAGCGTTTTGGTTTTTTGCCCATTAAAACCTGCTGCTTATTAAGCTTCTCAGCTGCAGAAGTGCTTTTTCGGAAAAAGCTAGCATTTTTTTTTATTTTTGTTATATTTTCAACAAGTTTTTCTAAAGTGTTTTGCAACACTAAATTTAGTGTGTGGGCGTAACATCCGTAATATTTCCAGCCAAGTATCTCTTTCACAGCCTTTGTTACATTGGCTGCATTGTCGGACACAGCAAAGTTTACGTTATGATCTAAATTCCAGTCTTTTAAAATTCGGCGTAGTTCACTAGCAATATTAGCGGCCGTATGGTTTTCTGGAAAACTACAGCAGTCCAAAAGTACTGTTTTTAATTCGAAACTGGAAGTAATGTAATGTACGACTCTGTTTTTCGAGAAGTCCACAGGTCTAATGTTATACATATTGAACTGCACTCAGATTCAATTTCCGGCACAAGTTTTTCTTTAGTAATATTATATAATAACGTTAAATGACTATTAGACAACGTTTTTCTTGACGGTAAATTGTACCCAGGTATCCACGTCATAAGTTTTTTAAAAGACCTTTCCTCCACTATACTAAAAGGGTAAAAAGAATCCACACACAGATCCAATACGTCCCTATCAATTTTTTGTTTTTGTACTTTGGATATTTTTTTTGGGACGTATGTATCCATAACATTTTGTCGTTTTCTTTTCGCTCCAGTAGAAGGGGCACTTGTTAGTATTGACGATTCATTTTGGCAGACTGACGCACCGCTGGCGGTAGGAACTACAGGTAAAACAACGGTACCACTAGTAGGTATTACCTGTTCAGAATCAGCAGAGATCGTGAATGAATTATTTGTTGAAACCACCCAATCACTTAAAGTAGTGACAGTTGCTAGTGCTTGACTGGCTGGTCCTGCTGGCTGGCCTGCTGGTTCAACTGACTGGCTGGCTGTGTTTGCTACTGTCTCCAATTGCGAAGGAATAGAATAGAAAATCGACACATGTTTTCGTTTCAACTGATTTTTTAAGTTTGATGTAGTTGACTTATAGCTATAGCGTTCCCTACACAATTTACATATAGCTTTTCCACTTTTCTCATCCTTTTCAAAGTACTCCCATATTTCGCTACAGTTTTTTCTTTCCGACATTTTTACAACACTATATCACAGCACTATGAACTAAAAAGTTAAAAATAAAAATAAAAAAATGTACATAAAGTGCACAAAGTTTTAGTCTTAAGTAGATCTATACACTAGTTTCTTTTTCACAGCCTATTTACAACACTAAAATTACACAGTCAAAGTTCACTATTTACATGACACTTGTATAAACAATATTATTTAACAGCGACTTTCAAGAAAGTAACTTTAAACCTTTTAAAATTACGTAAATATAATTGAATTGAAACAATGACAATGATGCGCTCACTCTTCGCGCCGCAAGTGCAAGGCTGACTTTTTCATCTGTCGCATCGCATGACAGAACGTATCAGCTGAATACTAAAAAATCCAGTTTTTTCCGGCGCGCTCTTTATACCTAACAGTTTCATTTCTCGATCAAATAACGAAAGACCTGCACAGCAATATCAACTCATTTTAATTTGAAATAAGAATCAATTTTCCATAATCAATTACTAAAGAAACGTATGTTTATACGATAATAGACTTTACAAATTATATTATAATAAGGTCCAAAAGTATCGAATATAAAAAAAATAATGGAAGGACGGTGTATGTAATGTACGTTTGTTTCGTTCGTTCAGTGTTCTCTGCTGCTCTGCGCATGTGTAGTGTACTGCGTTTAGTTTTTGTAACGAGGTTCGCTTATCGCGCGCGCGGCGGCGATGTGCTCGTTCGTTTCGTTCTTAGCTTCGAGGACCAGTTTCTTTTGTAACTGATAACTGAATGTATCTGAATCGAAAAGCAGTTCGTTCGTTTCTTTCCCACTAACTAGTTACAAAAACAGTTACTAAAAAAAACGCCCAGTACTAGCTTGTATCCCTTTATTTTAGGTTGCAATATTACTCTTATAATGTTTTTGTGCTAAGAACACCTTGTTTTTTTATTTGTGGTATTGCCCGGTAATATACCTAATCCCGTATCTTAACGTTGATGCTACATACCCGTGATAGACTTTCTATAGTGCTGATTTGTTAGCTTTTTTGTTCAGCATAGATAGGGATAGAAAAATTAGTTCAATTGTTTACAGACATGATCGTGTAAATCGTGCAATCGATGAAACAAATGTAGGTATAATGGTTTATTATATTCCTGTGACTTCTCTGTTACTTATGATACAACCCGAATGTGATCTGTAGTCGGATTTTTTTTCCTGAATCCAGCTTGCTCTCTTGGTTGGTGTTCATCTAATGTTTTTGTCAGTCTGTACTAATATTTTTGAAAAAAAATTGTATGTATTCGTCATAAGGCTAATCGGGATTGTTGGCGATGGATCGTGCGTGGACTGTATATGACTTGAATTAAACGACGATGACGACTAACTACTAATTTATTTATCACAAAACTGTGCCGATCTGGCTGATTACAAATTCTAGATGTTCACAAATATATCTATGCCGATCTGGCTGAATCTTCCTTAATGTTCTTGATTTTCTTGCTGGAGGCTTCTTGGTTCTCGACGGTTACTTGTTCCTTGGTTGACTTCTCACGGTTGACTACGACTATTGACTAAAATGTACGCTATCTTATCTTAAATCTAACAACACAAACGGTGCACGTGCGGCGAAGTGCACCGGCCAATGACAGCGCGCGTTCGGGTCCCACTCCGGTCGCTGGGCTCGGTGCGCGTAAAGAATGCGGGCGCTGGGATTGGCAGGTAGGCCGCCGAGTGAAAGCGCCGGCATTCTCTGCTCTCTGATTGGTCGGCGTCTTTCAGTCGGCGGCTGCGATCCTTCCATGCAGGTCCGTTGTAGGAATGAGCACGTGGGTCGTCAACATCCTCCCCCCGGCGCAGGAGTTCTTCCGCAGCCTCTTCTGGTCGACGTCCCCGTGCTCGATGTGCAGCGCGTCCCTTCCCACTGGTCCGGGGAAGGTGCGGTTTGTCTTCTTATCTGTCGCTCGACGTGCAGCGCGTCCCTTCCCACTGGTTCGGGGAAGGTGCGGTTGGTCTTCCCACAGTGATGAGCTTGCTGACCGGTCTTCTGAAGACACCGCCTTTGGTGCGTACTTCGGCCACTCGTACCACTCCGTCAGGCCCGGGGAAGGTGCGAACTATTTCTCCCCTGGGCCATGTGTTCCGCGGCAAGGAGGAGTCGGCGATGACTACGACGTCGCCGATCTTGACGTCCTCTCGCCGGCCGTGGTGGTCGATTCGAGGCACGAGTGTGGGTAGGTACTCTCGTACCCATCGTCTCCAGAAGTGGTCAGCGAGCGCTTGCGCCGCCCTCCAGGTTCGTCGGTCTGCTTCGGTTGTAGGTCCGGTGAGCGGCAGGCCACTTGATGACCCCAGCAGAAAATGGTTAGGGGTCAGCGCCTCGGGGTCGTCGGGATCGACGGAAACATGGGTCAGCGGTCGGGAATTGACCGCATGTTCCACCTCGGCGAGCAGGGTGGAGAGCACCTCTTCTTTGGGTGCCCTTTCTCGCAGACTGATGTGAAGCGCTGCCTTCACGGACCGCACCAGACGTTCCCACGCACCTCCTTGATTGGGTGCGCCGGGCGCGATGTACTTCCATGCTGTGTCTCTGACCATCGCGTATCTCTCCAACTCGGGCAGCCACTCCAGGTACGCCTTCTTCAGTTCTGCGTCTGCTCCTCTGAAGTTGGTCCCGTTGTCGGAGTAGATGACGCTGGGCCATCCGCGTCGTGCCGCCATCCTTCTGAGCGCTATTATCGCGGAGTCGGTGGACAGTGATGCCACCAACTCCAAGTGAACGGCTCGGGTGGTGAGGCAAGTGAATAGGGCGCCCCACCTCTTTTCTCGTCGACGGCCGATGGTCACGGTCATTGGACCGAAGTAGTCCAGCCCGCAGCAACTGAACGGTCTTGTGTAGGGCTGCAGGCGTTCTTGCGGTAGGTCCCCGATTGGAGGATTCGGCGGCTTCTTGTTTCTGAGGCGGCACATCGGGCAGGCTGCGGCGATCGCTCGTACAGTAGGTCGCAGCCTCGTTATCCAAAATTGCTGCCTCAAGTCGTTGACCACGCGTTCTGAGTTTGCGTGGCCTGCTCGCCGGTGTTCACGACTGACGAGTAGTCGTGTTAGTTTGTGGCGTCCGTCCAGCACGACAGGCCTCTTCATTGTAGCAGGCGCGTCGGCTTTGTTGATGCGCCCATTCAGTTTGATCAGTCCACCTTCCCACACGACGTTCAGGCGGTAGAGTGGACTGGTTCGTGGCATGGCGACTTCCTTCTTCAGGCTGGTTATTTCGGCGGGGAAGGAGTCCCGTTGCGCCCGCTGTAGCCACAGGTCAGTGGCTGTCTTCAGGTGCTCGTAGCTGAGTGTCGCCGTGCGATCGCGACACCGTTGCACGAAGAGCAGTGCGCGAGCCGTAGCGCCTATCAGACGGTCGTAGTTGGAGAAGCGCTCGATGTCTGGCAGAATGGCGTCCCGAGTGTTGTGGTGACGTGTAGTACCTCGTTCGGCGGTTCTTCTGTCTTTTCTTTACAGCGTGGCCATTCGCTCCTGGGTCGGGTTAGGAACGAAGGCCCGGTGAACCACTCGTCGTCTTCCCTCGTAGGTACGTAGCCCGTTCTGGTGGCTACGTCTGCTATGTTGAGGTGCGTCGGCACCCACCGCCATTCCGCTGGTTCCGTTGCCTCGGTTATCTCTCCGAGGCGGTGTGCGACATATGGAGTGTAGCGTCTGCTGCCGTTTCTTATCCAGTGGAGCACCGTCTGTGAGTCCGACCAGTACGTCGTTTGGTCGACTTGCACTCGATGTTCTTCGCGGATCGTCTTGGCCAGCCTTGACCCGATGAGTGCGGCCTGCAGCTCCAGTCGAGGCACGGTCTGTGTCTTGAGTGGCGTGACTTTCGCTCGGGCCGCGACGAGTCTGGTTTCTAGGCGGCCGTCAGCGTACTTGATCACCCAGTAGGCTGCGGCGGCGTAAGCTTCTTCGCTGGCGTCGCAGAAGACGTGCAGGTCTCGATGGAGCACGTCGCTCCCCCCGTGATAGCATCGGGGGATCTGTAGTTTCCCGACGGTGTTCAGGTCGGCCAGCCATGCGTCGAACTCCTCGGTGATGTGGTCGGGCAGCGGCCCGTCCCATCCAGTCTTCAGCAGCCACAGCTTCTGCAGGGTGATTTTGGCTGTGATCGTGTAGCAGCTGAGGAGGCCGAGCGGATCATAAATGCTCATGACCGTCGCTAGGGCCTCTCTTTTCGTCGGCGGTCGCTCTCTGTTTTTCACTGCCAGTGGGACTCGATGTAGAGCAGTGTTAAAGCTCAAGCAGTCGGTGTTGGAGTCCCACAGCAGCCCCAACATCTTCTCGGTGCCCCCCAGCGACGTCGTGTGCTTCTCCTCAGTTGGCTGCGGCAGATGCGTGTTCTCTAGTAGCTGGCCGTGGTTCGTATGCCAGCCTCTTATTTTGAATCCCGCCTTTCGATGCACCTCGTCGACTTGGCTGATAACTTGGCGTCCTTCGTCGACACGGTCGAAGCTGTCGACGAAGTCGTCCATATAATGCGCCCTTGTGATGGGGCGCAGTGCAGCCGGGTGTGTTTCTACGTGGTCCTGGGCGTTGCGATTTCTCACGCTGTATGTAAGAAAAGGTGAGCTCGATGCGCCGAAGATCATTGATGTCATCTTCATTTTCCTCGGCGCCTCACGCTGATCGAAGTTCCGCCACAGGAACATCTGAGCTGGCTGGTCAGCTGGGCGTATCTTCACACGCAGAAACATCTCCTCGATGTCAGCGGTCACGGCGTAGGCCCCCTCTCGGAACCGGAACAAAATGGTCTGCAGCGGTCTAAGCAGATCCGGTCCCTCGAGGAGATGGTCGTTCAGGCTGACCCTGGCTGACCGGGCTGGCTGGCTGCTGCGTCGAAGACGAGTCGCAGTTTCCCGGGCTTGTTCGGGTTCTTGACTGCGAAGTGCGGGAGGTACCATGCGACCGGGCTGGAATCTTCGGACCCGTCGCAAGGCTCGGCGTACCCCTTCTCGACGAGGTGCTCTATTTTCTTTTGGTATGCTTCTTTGTCTTGGGGATTCTTCAACAGCTTGTCCTCCAAGCTTGTGAGCCGGCGTAGCGCTGCATCGTAGCTATGTGGCAGCCTCGGGTTCTCAACGCGCCACGGTAGGCCGACTTCGAAGCGGTCTCCTATGCGCGCTACCGTGCGTTCAAAGTTGGCGATAGCGCGCTTATCTTCCTCCTTGACGTGTTGTGATGTGAGAGACACCCCTAACGCTTCGATGTCGAAGTGTCTCTCTACTAGCGACTCCAGCCGCTCGGTCGTCGTCACGATGTGCAGCACGTCGTGATTTCGCTGCAGTATTGTGATCGGCGCCGTTCCGTGGATGACCCAGCCAAGCTCGGTTCGTGAGGCGGCTGGTTCCTTTGGTCCTCCGCAGCGCAGCTCACGGGTGATGATGAGCGGCCAGTTGTCAGTCCCGATGAGGAGTTTGGGCTTCGCGTTCGTGTAGACTGTGTCTTCGTCTCGCAGATCATAGAGGTGCCGTAGCTGTAGCACCTCCGCTGGGATCGACTGTGGCGTCAGGTCGAGGCGTGCCATAGTTTGCGCGCTGATTTGGTGATCGCTCGTGTCACGCGTGCCCTTGATGGTGAAGCTGACGCGCCGACTTTTCATGTCGCGCGTCTCACCGTTGATGCCCTTAACGTCGAGATGGGTTGTAGGGCCGTCGGCGCCGATCTGTCGCGCCAGGTCGTCGTCCATGAGGGTGATGGTCGAGCCCTCATCGAAAAGCGCGTAGGTGTGCTGGCTTCCGTGCCGCCCAGATACGATCACTGGGCAGATCTTCAGCTTCACGTTGCCGTACGTTGAAGCAGCGGTGACGGTCGCGGCCTCTCTCGCGTCGTTGCTGGTGGTCGTAGCGACTGGCGGCCCGTCGCTATGCAGCAGGCGGTGGTGCGGTCGTTTGCACCCGTTTACGCCGCATGCTCTGGCCCCGCAGTTGCCCCTCCGGTGCCGGCCCGCTATGCACTTGAAGCACAGCAAACTCCGCTTGACGAGGTCCCATTTCTCGTCGTTCTTCATGGCCTTGAACCTCGTGCAGGCAGGTAATTTGTGTGCTTCCGTGCACGCTGGGCATTGCGGCGTCTCCTCGGTCGTGGCGTACACCGGCTTCTTCCTTGCCTCCGGTCGTGAGGCGGTGCGGGGCGGCTCTCGCTTCGCCAGGCAGTTGCGAAGTCTCGCCATATTTTCTAACGGCGAGAACTTGTAGAGCCGCGTCGTTTCTTCCATCGCGGCGGCGAATTGCGGCCACTCAAGCGGTGAACCCGAGAATTTCGGTAAGTCCGAGGCTTGACGCGGTGGCGGCCGGGTTCTGACGACTTCCTTCAGGACTGAGGCTAGATGCTCGATGCCTCGAGATATCTGTCGATTCGATGGCTCTAGTGACTCCATTCTGCTGCGTTCGTTGCTGTCGGCTCGGCGGGCTGGCTCGGGGGACTCGGGCCGCCTGTAGTTGTCACGATCGATACGGAGAATCGATTCAGGCGACTCGTATCGCCGGCGCGCGCACCGGTCGGTTCTGAGGTGCGGCTCAGGCGACACGGGTTGCCGCTGTGCGTAGCGGCGGACCGGCCTCGGCGATTCGGACCGCCGGCAGTCATCGCGGTCGGTGCGGCGGACCGACTCAAGCGACTCGGGTCGCCGGTGCGCGTACCGGTCAGCTCTGAGGTTCGGTTCAGGCGACTCGGTTTGCCGCTGTACGTAGCGGCGGACCGGCCCCGTCGATTCGGATCGCCGGCGGTCATCGCGGCCGGGTCGGCGGACCGGCGTGGGCGACTCGGGACGCCTGCGGTCATGGCGGGTCGGGCGGCGGAGCGGCTCAGGCGAACTGGGTTGTCGGCGCTCGCACCGGTCGGTTCGGCGGACCGGCGCGGGTAACTCGGCTCGTCGTTTTTCATTGTTGAGCGGCTCCCCCCGTAGCGGTTGGCAGGTCGCTGCGGAGTCATCCAGCCAGGCGCTGACACACATCTTCGAGGGCGGCGAGGTCGGCAGCTAGCTTGCTCCGGATGAGGTTGGCCTAGATCGCGGCCAGTTGCTTCTCAGCTTCGTACTTCAGTCTTGCGGCGACGCTGGCTGATGATCTTGCTGAGCGGACGGTTCGTGCCCGCTGTGATGCGCCGCACGTGGTTATTTTCAGTGCGGCACACGTGGTGTTTTTAGTACTCGTCGCAACAGGCTGCAGCGTGGTGATTTTCGGCGGTCTGCCGGTCTGATGAGCTGCACCGTTGTCTTCCTCGTACCGTGGTAGCGCCGGAGCGACGCGGTCCCCGGAAGTTTCTTCCCCAGTGAGGATCTCGCTGGTCACTGGGCGCGAATTATCCGGCGTGTTGCGTTGACTCTCCCCGGCTTCCGTAGAGTCACGTCGATCTTGTACCGTCGTAGAAGGCGATCTTGGTGGCTGGTCGAAAACCCGACGTGAGTTTTCTTCCCGGCCGGTCTGGCTCCTAGTTGCCACCATCTTGAACTGCTTGCTGGTTCACGAAGAATTCTTGTTTAGATCCGGCACCGAAGGACCACTGATTGTTGGCGATGGATCGTGCGTGGACTGTATATGACTTGAATTAAACGACGATGACGACTAACTACTAATTTATTTATCACAAAACTGTGTCGATCTGGCTGATTACAAATTCTAGATGTTCACAAATATATCTATGCCGATCTGGCTGAATCTTCCTTAATGTTCTTGATTTTCTTGCTGGAGGCTTCAATCAATCAGTGGTTCATCTCACTCTCCCTTTCGGGAGACGAGGAAACTGTTCAGGGTTGTGGCCCTCTTCAGTAGCAATCAACGCTGCCCATTACGATGGGCAGGTCGTTGGGGTGGCCGTGGTGGCCGCGGTCATCGTTATGTTATTTGGGCGTCACTAATCCACCGGCGCGTCCGCGTGGGCGGCGGCAATGGCGTTGCGGGGCGAGGGCTTGAAGCGGCGGTCGGGTGGGCGCGCGTGAAGTGGCGCAATCCCTCTGAGGTGGGAGTGCGCCGATAGGTCCGCGCGCTTATATGTACAGGCGGCCAGGTGAGCGACGAAGGCGTCGAGTCCCTCCATTTTCAGGTCCCTGAAGATCGTCGCGTTCCTCACGTAGCGTGGGGCCCCGACGACTGCTCGGAGACTCTGATTTTCTTGTGTGCGGAGCCTTTTCTTGTTGGTCTCCGAGCAGTACGCGTGCCAGGCTGGGGTGGCATACGTGAGGCGGGATCTAACGTAGGTTTTGTAGATCCCGAGCTTCGTCTTCAGGGGCAGGCGGGATAACAGCACTCCGTGCAGCTTCGTCCTGGCCAGCTTCGCTTGCGCCGCAACATTGCCGACGTGCTTCGTCATGGTGAGACGCCGGTCGATGGTGACGCCCAAGTACTTGACGTGCGGCTGCCACGGCACGTCTTCGCCGAGTAGTTTGAGCGGCGGCGGTAGATGGCGGTTCCCAGTCAGTATGGCCTGCGTCTTGCCGACGTTCACCTGCATCCTCCACTTGGCGAGCCAGTCAGGTAGAGCGTCGAGGGTCGGCTGTAGCCTCTTGGCGGCATACAGCGGTTTTATGGACGACGCATAGTATGCTGCGTCGTCCGCGTACAGTGCTAGCTCCACCTGACCGACGACTGGAATATCGTTGGTGAACACGGCGTAGCAGGCCGGCGAAAGGCAACTGCCTTGGGGCACTCCAGCGCTGACTGGGCGATCCGTAGAGACCGCGTCTTCCACCGCCACGTGTACCCGGCGATCCTTTAGAAATGAGGCCACAACCCTGAGTAGCCTGCGGGGCATCGTGGTCTCCGACAGTTTGTAGGTGAGCCCCTCATGCCACACTCTGTCGAAGGCTTGTTTAAAGTCAAGGAGGCAGGCAGCCACGCTCTCCTTTTTGTTGGCGCTCTCTGACATCCGGTGTAGCACCCTTGCCACTTGGAGCGTCGTCGAATGGCCCGGTCTGAAGCCGAACTGTTCGTCCCGGGGCGTCAGGTGGGGTGACATGTGCCGTAGGGCGATCTTCTCAAACACCTGCGAGAGCTTGCTCAGCAGCGAGATGGGCCTCATATTTTCGGGCTTTCGGGCGTCCTTGCCCGGCTTGGGCAGCATGATGACCCGGGCGTTTTTCCAAATTGTCGGGAAATGGCCCGAGCGCAGTATCCCGTTGAACAGGCGTGTCACTGCCGCAATTGCTCGCGGCGGAAGGTGACGTAGCGCCTCGTTCGTGATGCGGTCCGCGCCCGGGGCCTTCCTGGGCTTCAGTTTGTGGATCACCTGCTGCACTTCGCCAGGCGAGACGACGATGGGTTCCTTATCTGCTGGGATAGGCGCCGCGAGGCGCTCCCGCACGAGTTCGGAGATCGTCCTGTCATGTTCGGCGTCGACGACCGGGTTTGGCGAAAAATGGCGCTCCAAGTGGTCCGCCAGGATGTCAGCGCGGTCTTGCGCTTTGAACCGTGGGAGACCGTCTGTGCCCAGCAAAGGTCGCACTGGTTGGGGCTCCTTAGACAGTTGCTTGCATAGGCGATGAATAGAAGGCACTTCATCGCCTATTGTTAGGAGATGGTTCTCCCACGATTCGGCTGCATTCCTCGTAAGGGCGTCCTTCACCCTCTCCACCATACGGTTGAGGCTTTGGCGCATGGTAGGGCAGCGTGTCCTCATCCACTGACGCCGCAGCTTCCTTTTCTCCTCTATCATGGTCTTGATGGCGGCCGGCAGCGGGTTTGACTTCGCAGTGTTCGGCGTGTCGCGTGTAGAGGAGTCTAGGGCGCTGCGGATGCAGTGTGTGATGGCGTTGGCTGTCTCTTCCACCTCTTCCGCGGTGGAGACTGGGCCTTTTGGGCAGGCTTGATGGGCGGCTTCTTGAAAGGCGCCCCAGTCTATCCTGCGACGTCGTGTTGTCAGCGAGACCCTGGCCGGTGTGTCTTGTAAGACTAAGAGCACCGGTCGATGGTCGGACGGTAGGTCCGGGAAGACCTCCTGGGTTGGCGGTGTCGTGAGTCCTTTGTAGACCACCACGTCTAGGATGTCCGCGCCGCCGAACTGGTCGTAGTGCGTCGGCTCGTCTGGACCTAGGATCTCGTATTGGTGGTCTACGGCGTTCTGGAGGAGCTTGATACCTTCTGTGCTATCCCTGCTGGAGTTCCAGTAAGTGTGCTTGACGTTCAGGTCGCCGGCAATAAGTGTCGGCGTTGGCGCTTGCAGCAAAGCGCGGATTTCCTCTGGGTCTAGGATATTGGGTTTCGGTAGGGCGTATGCTGCAAACACCCGCAGTTCCCTGCCGGCGACGTTGATGAGAACGCCAAGCGCATACAGGGATCGGGAGTCCTGGGCTGGTAATGCTTGATGAATGATGCTCCTCTTCACTAATACCGCCAACCCTCTGTAGGGCAGGCCGGAGACCGGTGACCGCTCATCCCTGCGGTAGGTAAAGTAGTTCGGGATAGTGAAGGCTTCACCATCCCGCAGGAGAGTCTCGCTGAGTAGGACGACGTCTATGTGGTGCTCACGGAGAAACTGCGCCAACAGTCTCCGTTTCCCCGTGAGGGACTGGGCGTTCCAATGAACGATTCTCAGAGGGCTACCCGCGAATAGGGAGTATAGCTTGCAACCCTCTGAGAACTGCTGCCGTGATGGTCTCAGTGATGGCCGCTAACTGCGGCGCACTGAGATTTGCAGGGGTGGGCGTTGGGGCAAGGCCCGGTTGGGCCTGGCTTCTCGGGGGGCGGCGGCCGTGGTTGCGGCGCCTGCCTGTTGAGAGCGAGCAGCTCCCGTTGAGTGGGCGGGGGGAGGTGCCGCAGACTTCTTCTTCTTTCTCTTCTTCTTTTTGAGCGCCTCGCCCCGCTCAGTGGGCTGGTTGGCGGGCGCCATCAGGGAAGAGGCGGTGGCCTCTTCGACGTTGGGCAAGGTGGGGGGCGTGGAGCCCGGCGCAGTACGAGCGACTGTGCCGGCGCGCTTATTCCTAGCCTCCTGGCGGAACGTTGGGCACGCAGCGTTGTTTGCTGGGTGCGGGCCACCGCAGTTCGCGCAGGTGGCTGGTTCATCCCGGGGGCGCGGGCAATCCCGCGCAGCGTGTGGTCCTCCACAGCGTACACACGCCTGTGGGCGATGGCAGTTGTGGCTGCTGTGCCGGAACTGCTGGCACTTGTGGCACTGTGCCGGCCCCTTCTTCCCTCTCCATGCCTCCACCTTGATGCCGGGCATGAGGAGGAGCTCCTTGATTTTATATATCTCAAGGAAGCTCTCATTTTTCCGTAGCAGGCAGTAATATATGCAGCCGGGCCGCCCGCCACGGGCCCTGATGCCTTTCACCGCCTCGACCTCAAAGCCGCGCTCTTCTAGCTCCTTCCGTATGTCCTCCTCGTTTGTGTCGACCGGGAGACCGCGAATGGCGACTTTGAGGTGCCGCTCCGCTGGCAAGGAGTATGAGAACCAGGACACAGACTTGTCCTGGCGCTCCACTTCAGAGAAGTACCTTTGAAGGATACGGTACTCCTGTGGGTCCCTGGGTGTGAACCGGAAGCCCGTTCCATAGGTGCGGGCTGAAGGGGGGTGTCCGAGCTCGTGCGCCAGCTCCTTGAAGTGGAACTGCCAATTGGGGAGCCGTTCCACTACAATCGGTGGGTAGCGGGAGGTCTTGGGGGCGTTGCTGCTTTGGCCCGGGGCTGCGGGGCTGTTGGCTACGCCCATCACGGAAGGCGTTGCGTTAGGTGGCCCACTTGGGATCGTGTGCGGCGCGGTGGAAACGCCGCGCGAAGTCGAGGCAGCCGCATAGCTTTGCGTGCCGGTAGCCGCCGGTGCCGCGGTGGTGGTGTGCGGGGCGGGTTTGGTGGCCGCTCCGCCGCATAGCGAAGCACGTGGAGCCGGTTGCGGCTCGGTAGTGTGCGGCGTCGCCGTATCACGCGACCCCCTAACGGAGGGGGTGGGGGGAGCAACTGTGGGTTGCACGTCACCCTGCGCGCTTGCGGAGCGCGCCGCGCTTGTATCCCGACGGTGGCGGGGGTCCCTCTGGGAAAGAGGGAACTCCGGGTACGCGAACCCGCGCGGCGCATCCTTGGGGGGCGGCGCGGGCATGGCCTCCCTCTCCGATGAGGGGGCAGTAGGGGGGGGAGCAGGCGCGCTCTCGGACCCCTGATCCCGGCGGTCGCGGCGACTGTGTGGCGGGCTTGATTTGGCCCGGGGTCGCTTCTGGGTGGGGGTAGGAGCTTCTTCTTCCCTTCCTCTCTTCCCATAAATGCCCTTAGTAGGGGGTAGCGGTTGAGGCAGCTCATCGACGAGTCCTTGGGCGGCTCGTTCCAGGGCTGCACGGTCTTCATCCGAAGGTGGTCTGCCGTGCGATTCCACGGCGGTTAGGCGCAGGTACAGCGCCATCCAGCGCTGCATGCCGCTCGAAAGGATGTCGCATTCAATGATGCGACTTAGCATTATGCAGTCACGCTCATACTGTCCTTTCGGTGACAGTCTTGCTCCGGGTGGCGCTGTGCCCGGGTTCTTCTTGGGCGTTCGCGGCGGCTCCTGCGTCGCAGGGGGTTCAGTGGGTTGGGAGGGGCGCGGAGGCGCTGCCTCCTGTTCCTCCGTCGTCTCCGTTGTTGTTGGTGGGTTCTCCATGGTGGGGGAGTGGCCCGACGCAGCCCGGACGGACCGCGGGTCGGTCATTCCCTCTCACCGTTTCCCTGGTGGAATCCGCTGGTGGAAAGCCAGGTACTCCGGGGAGGTAGGAAAAACCAAACCCGTGGCCCCGGATTTTCTTTGATCAGGCGATCCCCGCTACGCCAGCGTGCTGGCGCGGCGTTTTAATGCAACCAATTCACGAAGGAATTGGTGCAGTAATAACTAGGTGTAGGTGTGGGCTCGAACTTTACTAACTGTAAGGGCACTCTACAATCCGACCTGGAGGCTTCTTGGTTCTCGACGGTTACTTGTTCCTTGGTTGACTTCTCACGGTTGACTACGACTATTGACTTTTTTTTTTTTTTTTTTCGATCGAAGCAATACGCTGTATGCTTACAGCTCACCGGGCGCGACGGGTTAGGCGGGACCAACATTGCCAAAATGGCAAGATGTTGTCCACACCGTTAAGTGACAGCACAAAGGGCTCCCACCGGGTGGGAACGAACCTCGGCTTTGGGCGTCACTGGCGATCGGCTTTGACCAAGTGTCAAGCGCCTGAAGGGCTGACTGGCTAGAAGCGACCGGGTACCGTGCGGTACCTCGTGAACGCGCCAGTCCTATTCCTGATCCGCACTCGCCGGCGAGTGGGATTCGTAATCGAGCTAATGTGTGTGCTATGTCTGCGTTGCGCAGGTGACTCTACGGTGGGGGGAATCGCACGACTAATGGGGTCGTCCGGATCGTTGAGTACATGCCTTGGTCTCCTACACCTAAGGAAATCTGTGGGGTTGTAGTCAGCAGCTTTCGCTACTAACTGGTTGGGATGATTGGGGGCGCGTACAAAGGATCGTGAGGCGATCTCTTTGAAGAATCGGGGGATGGAGGTGAGCTCCAGTTCGCGATGTAGGTCCACATTCCGGGTACCCCATGCCGCTTGGGTAGCCTTCCTGAGGAACCTATTTTGGATGACTTGTAGTTTTTTAATATGCGTGCCGGCAGCGTGTGCGAAGCACACGCTAGCGTACGACATGATAGGGCGGATGCACAGCTTGTACAATGTCAACTTGTTACGAAGTGACATTCTACGATTGCTGATCATCGGGGACAACCTAAAGAGGCAGTGAGCCGCGCGGTCTCTGACTCTCTTTATGTGGGGACCGAAGGTCATAGCACTGTCTAGTGTTACGCCTAGGTATTTGGCCTGTTTTGCCCATTGAATGGACTGGCCGAACAGTGATAGGGTTTTAAGAAGTGGAGTGGAACCTCCCCTACGGGGGCGACTCGTAGCACCGGGATCGTCACTAAAGTACACTGCGGTACTTTTGGACGGGTTCACGGTGATTCTCCACTTCTTAAACCACTCTCCAAGCGCTGTGATGGCTTTCTGGAGTTTGTTGGAAAGAGTCTCTTTCCGGAAGTGGGAGTAGTAGATTGCCGTATCGTCGGCATATAGGGCATACTCCACGTTCGGAGTTTTGGGGATATCGCTTGTGAACAGCGAGAATAGGGTCGGAGAGAGCACTGTGCCTTGCGGGACTCCGGCTCTGATGGGGCGTGACGTCGAGAGACAGCCCTGGAGACGATAGCGGAATGACCTATTCGACAGGAAATCTCGTATGATGCGCACGAGATTGATTGACATGCCCATGCGGGGACGAGTTTGGATACCAAACCTTCATGCCAGACCTTGTCGAAGGCCGTTGCTATGTCAAAGAAGACCGCTCCGGTTGGTCTTCCGGAGTTTTTGTGGTGAAGGATATGCTCCGTGAGGCGGTGCACTTGTTGGATACACGAATGTTTGGGGCGGAAGCCAAACTGTTCGGGGGGTATTATGGAGGGCTTGGAATCTAGAAATTCCTTGAGCCGCGTCAGAATGATGCGTTCATATATCTTCCCTAAGGTACTAAGTAGACTTATGGGTCGATATGAAGAGGGGTTACTCGGGTCCTTGCCTGGTTTCGGAATCCCTATAACCACTGCGTTTTTCCAAGCGGCTGGAAAGGTGCAGTTTGCTAAGGCTGCATTGAATATGCATACCATTAGCAACAAAAGGGTTTCAGGGAGGCGTCTGAGGACGCCGTTTGAAATGCCGTCAGCTCCGGGAGCTTTGCGGGGGCTATTGGAGCGAATGATTTCTTCCACCTCCTCGAGCGTGGTCGGTCTAAGGGGAATATCTGGGAGGGGGGGTGAGTCAGGCGAGAGGCTGAGGGTTTCAGCTTGCTCGTTGACTGTGTCCGAGTGTGCCTGTTCAACTGGCTCTAGACAAGGGGAGCATTGCATCTCCAGGTTGCTTGCTAAGCATTCAACCTTTTCGTCATCGTCAAAGGCGACGGAGCCGTTGGGGTTTCTAAGAGGGGGAGTGGGTTCTGTCCTATCGAGTCGCAGCGCTCTCGCAATTTTCCAGAAAGTCGTGTGAGCAGGCTGAAATTCTGCGAGAGTATTACCCCATCGCTCGTCCCGAATTTCGTCCAAGCGCTCTCTAACTTGTCGTTGGAGTGTGCGTAACTCGACGCGGGCGTCTTCGGTAGGGTAAGCATCGTAACGTCTGGTCGTGGCACGCTTTCGTCTCAACAGATCACGCATGTCTTCAGGCAGTTCGAATCGATGACTAGGGTCAAGCGATGGGACCTGCCTGGAGCAGTCACTAATGACTTTTTGTAGGTGATTTGTGAGACCAGCGACTGCCTTGTCAGTATCGTCGGGTGTCAGTATCCTGTCTGGTATTGTGTCTAGTTCGGGAGACGATGGTTGGTCTAGAGCGTCTTTCAGCTTTCGCCAGTCCGTCACCGTTCTAGTGAACACAGTCTGTCCGTTAACTGTCGGCCCTAGTTGTAAGAGTACGGGGCGGTGGTCTGAGTGCAGTTCTGCGTGTACTTCAAGAGATACCACCTGAAGGGCGATATTTCTGAGTAGAGCGATGTCTAGTACACTAGGGGTATTGTCTACCCGTTTGGGGTAGTAAGTCGGGGACTCCGATGCCACAACTTCATACTCTAGTTCCTCTCTGAGGAGATCTAGTGCGTGACCGTTTGTGGAAGTGGAGTTAGAGTGCCAAATGGTGCTCTTGGAATTGAAATCTCCCGCCAGAATGGTGGAATTTCCTAGTTCGAAGAGAGCGGCTAGATCAGACCTGATCAAGCGTTTGGATGGAGGTAGGTAGACAGAGGCGATGTTGATAGCCGGATGGCCTGCCATGCCTATTCGGAGGAGGGCACACTCGATATTGACAAGTGTAGGGGGTTCGAGCGGAACGCAGTGGAGGGACCTTTTGAAATAGATAAGGATGCCACCTAAGGCACCGTCCCTATCTCTACGGATGGAGTCGTAGTTAGCCATGCGGGGCGTGCGCATGCTAGGTTTTAAAAAGGTCTCTTGCACTAGGAGGATGTCGACCTGGTGCTGGATGAGATACTGACGTATTTCATCCCGCTGGTCTTTGGTTCTGGTTTTGATACCGTCTGCGTTGAAGTACGCTATGGACAATGAGGCCGGCTTTACTCTACGATTGAGACTACCCATTATGGTCGTTTCGAGAGGAGTTCGCGTGGGATCTGATAGGAGCCGATTTGCTCCAGGAAAGCTTTGTGTTTGGCTATAACACAAACACGGCGCAGCTGGTCGTTGCCAGCCTCAATCAGTTCCCGACCGATCGTTTCGATCTGTGAGAACTGAATGTTCTGGAGGCTGTCGAGCACTCCTATGAAGTTGTTGGTGGCCTCCTCTGTTGAGATCCTCCTGGGATCAGCCCGCTTTACGGCGGGTGTGCCAGCCTGGACTCTAGAGGGGGCCGAGGATGTGGAGGCCGAGGGTATGGGGGCCGACGGTATGGGGGCTGTTTGCGCTGAGGGCGCTGAGGGCGCTGAGGTGATAACACCTGCGTAGCTCCTATTCTGGGGCGGTACTGGGGGCAGGGGCGGCTGCGCCCGTGTGCCCGGAAGGGGTGGGTATGATGGCACAGAATGTTGCCGAGGGGATGTGCTGGTGGAACCAGACTGTGGCTGAGGTGCCAACGTGGGTCTCAGTTTAGTCTTGTCCACCTTTGCGTAAAATGGGGCCCAAGTGCTGGTTTTGCCCTTAGAGTGATTTCTGACGAAATCCGGTGCTTTTGGGCAACCGCGGTAATTCGCGGGATGCCCGTATCCTCCGCACAGCACGCAGGATGGTCTACCGGGGGATTGCAAGGTGCGGCTGCATTCCTTGGTGGCGTGAGGTCCTAAGCATTCCACGCATCTGGGATTTGCGTGGCAGTGTCTGGCCGAATGCCCGTACAGCTGGCAATTGTGACATTGCCCTAGACGCCCTGTTCTGTACGGTTTTTCCACCGTAATGCCCTCGAGGCCGGCAATATTTTTGATATTAAATATTGCCTTTGCCGGCTTTCCTAATTCCAGGACCGCCAGCACCATGTTAAATGGCACTTTTGGACCCTTCTTTCGGTACATTCTATGTACCTCTAGGATCGGCAGGTTCTTGGATTTGAGATCCTGCAGTATGAAATCCGTGTGGATTTCATGCGGGATATTTTTGATGACCACACGGAGATGTTTCTCATCTTCCAATGAGTATGTGTGGTACGGTATTTTCCTCTCCCTTAGGAGGGACTGGAGGGACCTGTGGTCGGCCTCGGTTGGGATCTTTACCTGGATGACTATTGACTAAAATGTACGCTATCTTATCTTAAATCTAACAATACAAACGGTGCACGTGCGGCGAAGTGCACCGGCCAATGACAGCGCGCGTTCGGGTCCCACTCCGGTCGCTGGGCTCGGTGCGCGTAAAGAATGCGGGCGCTGGGATTGGCAGGTAGGCCGCCGAGTGAAAGCGCCGGCATTCTCTGCTCTCTGATTGGTCGGCGTCTTTCAGTCGGCGGCTGCGATCGTTCCATGCAGGTCCGTTGTAGGAATGAGCACGTGGGTCGTCAACAGGGATTGTTAATTTTTTTTGGAATATTTTGAAATTTGTTTACGAGTATTCAATACTATTATCCTAATGCAAATAGCGTACAGTTTATAATGCACTGATATTAAAAAAAAAAACAAGAAAATGAACATTACATTCCTTCAAGTATAACACAGAATATACAGTGTGGACCTTGAGAATTCAGTCAAAGAGCAACAGTACATATCGATGCAATTGTCAACCTCGTTCAGAGTTTGCAGTGCTCGTGTCAGTGGCGCCTTATTTTAGGTACTAAGTTCGTGCGCCCTCGGGGTATAGCGAACATTCATCAACTCGTGAACGGGTGCCGCCAGTAAGGACTGGTCAGCTCGGCTCTGTTTTTTAAGACTACTCAGTGTAACTTATTTCTGTAAATTTATTTTACCACTCGTTCGCAAGCTTTACATATTATGTTGTGATAACATTGTATTAGGCATAATTATTTTTGTAAACTTTCTGGCGTGTAGGCGACCAATACTGTGTAAATGAGTTTCTTTCGGCGTTTCTTCTCAGCAGTGGTCGTTGCGAAACGCTAGTATCGGTAGCTTTTAAACAAAAAATAATAATTTAGATATAAATAAACATTACACGTAACTAAAATTATTGATGTATAAAAGTGCCTGCAAAAGCCTAATTAAGTACTGAATAAATATTTGAGTTTGATTTTGATTTATTTGGGGTTGCTATCTTCGCCAGACGTACTGGTTCGATACACGCAGCGCTTTTCATTCTAACGCGGCCGGATTGCAGAGACGACCCCTCCATACGCTACCATTTACCATATTTGAAATCACGGCGACTGGCCTGAGAATTGGTGTAAGTCGATAATTTTACCACTACACAAAAAAGGTTCCACCATAAATTGTAACAATTACCGAACTCTAGCTCTGATCACACACTGTAGCAAAATTCTGTTACAGTACGTTACGTATTAAATAGCCGTATCCGCTACTACCTGGACTGGCAAATTCCACAAGAACAAGCGGGATTTGTGAAGGGCAAAGGCACAAGAGAGCAGATTAGGCAAGTTATCGAGAAAGCCTATGAATTAAATGTCCCAGTGATCATGTGCTTCATAGATTATAGCAAAGAGTTTGATTGTGTGGATTGGGACAGTCTGTGGGCCATCCTCGCAGAGCTCGGAGTGCCTAACCATCTCATTACTACAGTCCCTATACATGAACAACGAAGGAGTTGTCAGAGTCGAAGACATACACTCAGAACCCTTCAAATTTAAAAAAGCAGTGAGACAAGGTTGCATACTTTCGCCCGTTTTGTTCAACATCTATGGAGAATACATCATGAGACGAACCTGTGAAGGCTGGAAGGTCGGAATTACTATCGGAGCAGAAGACCACTAATCTTCGATACGCATACAGGATGGCATCCATAAGGAAGGAACATGGTCTATCTATCAATCGGAGCAAAACCAAAATCATGGTGGTAGATCGCAAGGGCGAAATTAAACTTACTGGCACCATGAAGTTAGGCATGGTTACATTTCATTTACCTAGGAGCGCAGATCTCATACACCGGATCGTGTGAAGATGACGTGCGGAGGCGAATAGGTACTCGTATGGTCAAGAATGCCATGTCACAAATAGAGCGGATCAGGACCAATAGAAACATCTCGATCAAACTGAAACAGAAGCTAGTCACTGCCCTGATATTTTCAATATTCTTGTATGGCGCTGAGAATCAGAATCGACTCTTTAGAGATGTGGTGCTGGCGAAAAATGCTTCGGACTCTATGGACAGCACGTCGGACTTACGCATCTATCCTCAAACAACTTGGAATAGAGATCAGACTCTCCACAATATGTCTACGCAGAATACTTGAGTTCTTCGGTCATATTTCCAGGAAACGTGGAGACAACCTTGAGAAACTCCTGTTTACAGGCAGAATATAAGGCAAAAGATCAAGAGGACACAGTCCCACCAGATTCGCCCGATATATATTATTTCCTGTGTGCGAATAGTACACAGGAAGGTGCTCGCTCCATAGAGATTACCACCCTCAACAATAAGGATTACGACGCAAGGAGGAGAATTTATGTACATACTTACACTGATTTCATATAGCGAAAGAATAAAGAGGTAAAGCAGAAAAATCCCGTGATTTATTAAACAAAAAAGTTATTTACACAATTTAAACCACTGCACGCGTGACGTTGCCAAATTTATTACTATTTATTTGTAATATTGTTGGCCACACGGGAATTGTCTATTAGAAATCCCGGGAAGCTCCATATTAACATTTCGATGCAAGTACTTACCTAGATAACTCTACCTAATTCCGACCTCTGGTTATTTAAGAAAATAGTCGAAATTTGACAATAACCACCCTTATCTCCGAAACTACTGGGTTTAAAATGTTGAAAAATAAATACAGAAAATATTTCTTTATCTTTAACGGTGAAAAATTATGGTTAAACTGAAACCCAGTCTACGGGACCAGACGGTATTCTGCCTTTTATTTTGAAAGACGCCGAGAAGTACTGGCGGCACCGCTTCTCTATTTTATTAATGTTCTCTCTCAAGGCACTGAGAGAGAACAGTTCCCGCGACTAGTGATCAAAATTTTCGGTAACATATCGTGTAGGCTTGCAGGACAGCTTACCGGAATTGAGGGTTTTTCATGCGACAGACTCGAGAATGTACAAATCTTAATGCAGTACCAGCATTATACGAAGCGCTAGTGAGAAGCCACTTAAAGAGCAATGCATGTATTTGGGCACCACACGAAGCTAAGTACAGGTTTATGGTAGAGCGGATATAAAATAAATTTAAAAATTAATAAAAGATTATTGTACCTCAAAATGTACAGATTGTATCCGTTCTACCCATTAATGCACCCAACGTTATTTCGGATGGTGGGGTACAATACACTCGAAGTGAGACGGAGTCTGTACTTTGCAATACCTGTTTAATCATATTTCCATTCCATACGCTTGTCTATACAGATCAATAAACAATAGTTGAATTCTTAGATAAACAATGAATAATGTTTATACATTAATAAGGATAATGAATTTTTAACAAATAATACTATAAATTAAAGTAATCAACTAAAAGAAGTTCATTCTGAAATTATTACAAATATTTTAAAAGTGGAATTGAATGTTTGTCTTTTTATCATACCTAAAACAGAAAAAGGAAAAGTTATACTCTTACAGGACTAAAAACCCATAAGATGTCCACGCCGCAGATGATTGAGGTCGCCGCCGAACTGCTGCCACGTCCGTCCCTCGCCGCTGATGTGGTGCTCCGCCCAGTCGCCTCGTTCTTTGTATGGGGAGTGGGTGTCTTTCAATTAAACAACCTTTTAGTAGCAGATTAATTATTGGCCAAAACTATAGTACAAAAAAAAGTAAGTAGGTATACAATGTGTACGCGCACTGATTTTATTGATAAACGGAGCGCGCGTGTGCCCCGCGGAACACACGAGTCTTGTTCGTTGTTCGGCGCAGGCGAAGCTCCCGTCCCCCGCGCCGCACCTCGTCCGCTTGCGTCGTCCTCGTAGTGTGACCTGCCGTAGAATGGCTGCCCTATTTTAGGGAGCCGCAACAAAGAGGAATTCGTTTAAAATAACCAATCTATAAACTAAGCTTAAGATACCTAATGTGATGATTGCAGTCTTGCAATCTTCCTTCCCTCAGAAAAGTTGTCTTGTCTGTAAATAAATTCAAAATTTTATATTATTTTTGTTCAGTTTCGGGAGGCACATTATTTATTACCTCTATCTAATCTAAATTGACTTTTTATTAAATAACTCAGTTCACATACATACTTAATTACTCTTCAATTATTGTGGCTACGAGTATTCAACAGTCTGTTGACAACAGCCTGTCTCGCTGGACAGACGCCGCGTTCGCGCCCAGCTCCAGCAGGGGCGAGCGACACAAGCGGCGGCTGACGCTCGCGGTCGAGACGCATCGCCTCCTCATCGATTTCAATATGTGAAACGGTCTACACACGGCCTGATATCAGAGGCGATATCGGGTCGGTGGAGGGGAGCGCCCTAGATCGCTCCCGATTTCGCGTCGTGTGTAGGCAAATCGGCAGCATAATTATTATTATTGCCCCTAACTCTGAAATCGGTTCGGGCGAGCTCACGATTTAGGGTCGAAAATCGTGCAGGGAGCGTTGTTGTGCCGTGTGTGGCGAGATCGGGCCGATTTCGCCGCAGTACGCGTGCGTGACGAGCGGCGAGAGGTCGTTTTTCCTTTCAAGAATTTCAAGATTCAAGGGTGCCTGCGTGTGCGGCGCGGCAGCGAGTTTATTTCGAGAGTTAAAGTTAAAATGTCCAAAGAAAGGGAGCGCGAGGCATGGACGAAGACTTTAGAGTTATATAGGGATTTGCCGTATTTATGGGACAAAAAACATAAAGAATATTTTAATAAAGATATGAGACAGGAGGCATTAAAAATGCTCCTCCAAGTTTATAATGAAGAGGTTGGCAAGGAGAGGAGCTTAGCTGATTTTAAGAAAAAACTTGAAAATATGCGCACTTCATATGGAAGTGTCTCTGGGATCATTTTCGACATTAGTTGCGGTGATATGACAGCACTTAATTTTAAATCCTCATAACTTTGACCTGTAGCCAGGAAACGTAGAGTAGCTGTAAGTCGCTCTCTTGGACTTATGGACTCTCGCATCAAAGTATCTTGTTTTTTTATAAATGGTGTTACCATACTGAGGAGCTCTTCAAAACACTCTATGTCCATTCTTAAAAAGTTTTTTAAATCTGGTGGTTCTAAATGCATCATTATATTCATGTGGCTCAATTCCTCTCGTTTTAAGAACCAAGTTTTTGCCCAGGTCCTTCTTTTTCTTTTTTGTTTTGGTTGCACCGCCGTAGCAAGTGCCAAAGCGAGGCCTATTCTTTGGTATTTTGAAAGCGTTGGCGGCATATTGACGCGCGCTTCACTACACGGTCGGTTGCGTACTAGCAGGCAGGGACGTGTGTAGAGTCGTGCCCGATTTTACCCCCACTATCGCTCTCCCAAAATCGCCTCCGATTTTAGGGCCGTGTGTAGATACCTTGAGTCGTAGAGGAGGTTGTGTAGAACAAAACAAGCGTTCACAATCTTTCCTGCTTTCTCTGGTGTATAATGCATTGTCCGATGTGCCAAAAGACAACGGAATCGTGTCTTCAAGATACCAAAGCATCTTTCCACCACATTCTTAGTTTGCACATGTCTGTTGGTATAATGCTCCTCTGGACTGCCCGGTTGAGCATAGAGGATAGGTGTCATCATCCATGGACGTTGCGCATACCCAGAATCTCCTGTAATTTTATTAATACTCATTTAATTCAATACTTATAGCAGTAGTACCGACTTTATGTAATTGACTTTTGACAGAACTTATAATAATAATATTTTTTTATTTCAGACAGATACATCCATATTATGTTAGTAACACTAAACTTATTCTAGGGTTAGTAATTAATGAAATTTAAAATGATTGCACATTGAGATTAGCTGCCGATGAAACTCCCATGCTACAGATATTGGTAGCTAGCAACAGGAGCGTGAAGCTATATCCAGCGACTCACCAGAGGGGAGTCCCACCGTTCAGCCAACGCGTTCAGTATTGCGTTCGATCTGGTTCGATGAGCCACGCACGCGCGCCCACAGCGAGGCGCATCGCTTTCTAATAATGGTATAGAAGCAGTCTATATGCGCCTCAGCGAACATAAGTGACGCGCTGCAGTAACGCGGTAGTCCGAACAACCTCCTAAACGCGTAATTGTACTGTATGCGTAGTGTGTCATATACCCGCTGCGTAAAGTTGACCCACAGACCACACGTGTAAAACGATTGACAGGCTTTGAAAAGCGTCAGCTTGGCTTGTTTACTACAGCGTGTAAATCTGTGAATCAACATATTACAGCGAACAGACAACGCCCTACGCTCTCTCTCAATATCCACCGTGTCTGACAAGTTCTCAGTGACCCAATGACCCAGATATTTGAATTTCTCCACTCTTTTCAAGGGAGTGCCCCCTAAAGTAGGACAAATTACTTCCCGCTGACTTCTCGAGGCCCCCGCTTTAAAAACCATAAACTCGCTTTTGCGCAAGTTATATCTGAGCCCATGAGCCACAGCATATTCTTCACACATGTGTAGAAGTTTTCTCAAAGCACCGATCGACGGGCCCAGAAGCACGATATCGTCCGCGTAATTTATATTATTGACGCACGTTCCACCTACATGACATCCTATGTAGGTGCTGCTGTGCCCCTCTATCAGTTTGTTAATGTACAAGTTGAATAGCTTAGGCGAGGTTAACCCCCCTGTCTCAAGCCGCATTCCAACCCGTACTCATCCGACCGCGAGTCACTTGACAGCGTTCCTCTGGTTGTCATACCAATATTTAAATATTGATATAACCTCCGGAGGAAGACTGGTTTCACACTGTAGCTCTTTCCACAACAGATTATAAAGCACTAAATCGTATGCCTGCGACAAGTCCAAAAAGCAAGCATAGACTGGGGTTTTTCTTGCTGTATAGTACTGCACAGTTTGCTTGAGGCAAAAGATGGCACTTTCAGTTGATAGACCAAGTTTAAAACCAAACTGTAAATCATGGATTTTAACATTTTTATTAGTAGTTAAACCAATTTGTTAAATTAAAAAGCAAAAAAAAAAAAATAATAATAACAATAACACCAATCAAGCATAGCCCGATAATCGCCACCAGAGCAACTAAGTCTGAAACCCTAGTTTTTGATTGTTTAGTAACATAGATTTTATATGTTTTTTTAATGTAAATTTAGATTTTGTACTTCTTAAAGGAGGAGGAATGTTGTTCCAGCACTTAGTTGCCTGGTAGCGAAAGCTGCCCTCAAAAGCTACATGTTTATGCACATGCATAGCCAAAGGTGGTCGGATGGACCTCGCAGTGCCAGCTCCGTATCGATCGTGAAAAGTATTAAATTTCAATTTGTTAAGGTATTCGGGCCTCTTATATTTCATTAGGTCAAACATAAGCATCGCAAGGTGTAGTCGTCTCCTTGATTCCATGTTCAACCAGTTCGTGTCATTGATAAATGGTGACACATGAGTTCTGGGAGGAATCTTAAAACAGTAGCGACAGCAAGCGTTTTGCACGCGCTGTACCAACTTGCGAGTCGCATAAGTCAGACGGGGTCCATAAACTACATCACCGTAGTTTAGCCTCGATAGTATAAGCGACTCACATAAAGTGATACGTGATTTTTCAGATAAGTATTTACGTATTTTATACAATATTTTCAGTCTAAATAGGCAGCTTTTTACAATGCTTTTTATGTAGCTATCAAATCTGAGGTTACTGTCCAAAATAATTCCTAAATATTTTGTTTCATCGACGCAAGCTATATCCGTACCTAGTACTCTAACAATAGGATGACTATTTTTAATTTTTTCCGTTTGGTGTTTGGTTCCCAGGATCATATATTTTGATTTGGCTGGATTTAATTGCAGAGAGTTATCAGAAGACCAATCAGTAATTGCCTCAAGGTCATCGTTTAGTGCTTTTACTGCTTTGTCAGTATTAGCTGGATCCACTGAGATATACAATTGAACGTCGTCGGCATAAAGATGAAATTTGCACGATTTTATGACGTTAGGAAGATCTGCAGTGTATAATATAAAAAGCAGGGGTCCCAATATAGAGCCCTGTGGAACGCCTCGACTTAGTTGCTTCGTGCTAGATATTACACATGAGCCGTCTTCTCTTCGCAGTTTTACTGACTGATATCGTCCGTTCAAGTAAGTGTCAAACCATTTGACAGCATGAGAATCGAAACCATAATTTGTCATTTTAGAGAGAAGTAACGGGACACTTATACTGTCAAACGCCCGTGAGTAATCGAGTAGTACAAGGATTGTACCTTTTCCTTTGTCTTGTTCAGCAATTATGTTATCAGTAACGTCAAGCAGTGTGGTGTTGGTACCTCTACCCTTACGGAATCCTGACTGATGGGTTGGTAAAATTCCAGACGATTCTAAGTAGTCTCTGAGCTGGTCATAAACAGCTTTCTCCAAAATCTTTGAGAGATATGGCACAATGCTTATGGGTCTTAGGTCTTTTAAATCTCCCGGCTGATCAACTTTAGGAATGGGAGTGATAAGAGCACTTTTCTATTGATTTGGAACTACGCCTGAGGTTATTGATCTATTCACCATATCAGTAATAACTTTCAAGGTATGAGGAAGGGTGAGCAATGCCATATCCCGACTGATATCGTCATTTACTTATGTAGATGCCGGTAGTAGCCCATTCACTAAACTGTGATTTACTATGAACTACTACTCTTTTTTGTTTCAATGTTTTAGAATACTCCGAGGAATACTAAATAGTTTATTATAATGGTCGTCAGGATTATTTCCTGTATATACAACTGATAATAATTTGTTATCTAAATTATTTTTAAGTTTTTTTATGTGTTTAGAAGTAATCGGTCTACACAAGATCTTATCTTTTCTCAAATTACTGGTGGACTCATTGACAAAAGCTACATATACACCAGAATGATCTGAAGGTAATTTGTTAATAACAGATTTATCACAATATTGACTATTACTAAAAAAAATATCTAGACATGTGCCAGATGTAGCTGTAATTCTGGTTGGCTCAAAAAATACGTTTTCTACTTCATAACACTTAAAAAGATTTAGGAATTGTGTGCTCTTTGTATTATGTACTAAAATATCAACATTAAAATCACCACAAATAATTAAATTCTTTTTACTTGTTGAACAGGACTTAAGAACCTGGTCAATTGCTTTAAAAAAAAATTGAAATTAATATCTGGTGGACTGTATACACAAACAATTATATGATGATCTAGCTTGGCACAGGCCACCTCACAACAGAGCTCAACAGAAAGTCTGACAATATCCTTCCGCTCTTTGCTACGGAAAGAATCTTTTATAAAAGTTATGGAACTCCCTCTCTGAGCAGACTTTCTGTTAAAGCAGCTAACAATATTATAGTTGTTTAGGCTGAACATCATCTGACTCACATGCAGCCAATGTTCAGTCAAACATAAAATGTCCACATCCATTTCTTCTGAAACTAATTCTACTAATAATTCTTTGCCAGAAAGGCCTTCTAAATTTTGATGAAGTATTCTTAATTCTGGAGGAGAGGCCTTTGCCCAACAATGGGACACTATAGGCGAGTAACAAAAAAAAATCTTAATTCATGAGGCTTTCCCGTTGTCTGAATGTTCAGTTTAAATCTGCCGTCAAGTCTACAGAATTACCGTTACATAAACTTGGTAAGTCTGTAGGTGTCTTAAAACTAGAATCTTGTTTACAATGTAAACTCATCCAAAAATTAAATTATATGCTAATAATGTAGCAAACTTATGTCTAGAATATTTTGAGAGATATTATCTTTTGTCACATGACATTCACTTATAAAATTGTTAGTGTCAAAAACACTAATTTATCACTGTAACGACATGTCATATTATGTATTGAGATAGTGAATGTTTCTGTTAGTTTTTGGAGACTGGCAGCGTAGATATGGGAACGCACACAATTATTATTATGCTCACTTCTAGTTCAGATAAATAATCAATACAGCTGATTATTTCTTTCTTTCCTACTTTGTTTCTATTGCCTATTAATAATACAACAGTGGATTTACAATTCAGTTTGGTTGATTAAATTTTGTCTAAAATTTGAGTATGGGTTGCATCCGGGAAACAGTAATTTATACAAGTTTTATCTAGAATTTTGTTTAGCATGCAACCCATATTGCGACATATACTGTCAGAAAATACTATTGTTTTACATGGAGGGTCAATAAAGTCAACACAATCAGACACATTACTACACAAACTACCGTCACAAGGAGAGTGCTCTGGTGCGGAGACACTGATAGTGGGCTGGGTGAATTGCCCACAGGTACATTGCTTAGTTAATAAATCAAGAGTTTCTTGATTGTACCTGCTTTCGTTAATCAATTTCTCCACAGTCAGCATGTGTTCGGTATTTTGTTTTTGATGGAGGTCATACTTAGAGAATAATTTGGAGTAGTCCTCCTGCAACTTAATAATATGAGATTCAAGTCTAATCCTGTTGTCCTCATATGACTCCTGACTTTCCGCCAATTGTTTATTACATAACTCTAACTCTGGCTGCAATTTACAATTTAATGAACTGGATTTTAATAAACATGATTTGCTGAGATTAATTTTTAATTTATTATTAGTTTTCTTAATTTTTTTGGAAAGTTTCACATATTTTTTAACTTGGTTATGAGTAATTATTGATTTTGTGATATCTAAATCAATACTACTCGATGATGTCTCACTAGTGAGATCAATAACTGGAGAAATGCCCGTAAAGCTGACTTTGTTCATGCTGCTTTTACCTCTTTCTTTATTTATTACATTCCACATACTTTTTGTGGCATTTGAGCTATTTTGAATCATCTTTGAGTAATACTTACACTTTTAATTTTTTAATAGGATTTCATACTTAAACTTAGATTTTCATACAATTGATTTAAAGCAATGTCATCGCACAACGTTTTAATGTCAAATATGAGTAATTTCATATTACTTACATCGGGAGTTATCCACGATGAGTCATTATTTTTTATATTCTTTTGTCGAAAAGGGAAGCATGCCGCTAATTTATTTATAATTATATTATTTAAAGCTGCCGCAGATGTCTCTGCGGTTTTATTACGTTCAAAGACGTTTGCCCAGTCAACACTGTCAATGGACCTAACAAAATTAGCGCGATTTGCCTGCGACTAGTCTCGAACACGTTTTGTAAGTTGGTCCGATTTAGCGACAACACAATAAAGTTCACATCGAACAGCAAAATGGTCGCTAAGTAGGGTTTTCACAGGTTTAGCCTGCACAGATCCCATTTCTAAATTTGTATATAAGTGGTCAATGCTTGTAGCTGAATCCTTGGTTACCCGCGTCAAAAAAACTATGTACTGCGTTGGAATAAACTCAGGGAATAAATCAGCTAGCTTTTTGACAGTCGCGTTAGTTTCACCGAGCCAGTCAATATTAATATCACCTACAATCACACACTCAATCTCGCATTCGTCAATCTTGTCAAGCAAAGGTTCTAAACAGTCAAGGAATTCATGTTCAGAAATTAAATTCGTCCTATAAATGCATACTATTGTAATCTTATAGTCTACGAGTACGAAGTCAATTGCTGAAATATCGCAAAATCGTTCCACAGATAAAAAAATGAGTTAAGAGTTTTCGACACATGTTTTGTTGTTAATGGATGCGATGTTCTGATGGCATACAGTTAACGGGCGACGAGCACTAGTTGATGCATTATCCGTAATCATGCAATCACTGTTGTTCCAAGACTGAGCGGCTTGCCGGTGCTCGGCGAGAGTCGACAGCGTAGGTCGTAGGATACTCTCCGTCTTCAGGAGTTCTATACTCTAATCACGCGCGCGTATGATCCAACGGGTCTGCCAGACTACGATAGTGCAGGCCTATACTGGAGGATCTACCCGACATCTGTCGTTTGAGTAGACATAGCGGAGCACCCGCACTGCCGCCTTACTATACGCGACAAATCACCTTACAATACGTGACACCGATGACCTGCCGCCTTACTATACGCGACACTTACCACGTTCACAAGAGACATCAACCCATGTCAAAACAGGCCCATGCCTGTTTCGTCCTTTACTGACTCACACAAGAAGACGATTGGGGAGATCGACACAAGATCATAAAATAGATTATTAGGTACCTGACAGAATTTTAGCTGTAGGAAAACCAACTCATGTGGTCTTCAGCAGCGTGGTAGATTTAATGGGAACACACAAGGATATTCAAATGAGCATCCTTGTGAATTGCAAATGCAAGTAGACCAGACATTAAGGTTTACTGCTCCCTAAGATCACCTTCAAATATCACCATCCGAGCAGACCAATCCAGACCGTAAATAATTGAGATACAGTAATACCCCGGACTTACGCGATAGGTGGGTCCGAGCGGTTGCCGTGTAAGTCGAATTCGCGTAAGTCGGGGTTCAACGTTGCATATAAATACATATAAAGTTTGTTTAATCGGGACCAGAGTTTAAAGAAAACAATAATTTAGAAGAAAAATGTTTAATAAAGTGTAAGGATAATAAAAAAATATTACATTGTTATGAATAAAGTAAGCTAAACCGAAGTTATTTTGATGTCGAAGGCTTCATATATTCTTACAATGTTGCCTGACGAGTTAAATTTTTCTTCTTTTCACGTAAAATTTCCTCGTAGCATACCAGTAATTTTTTTATCCCTCGTTTTGTAGTAGAAACGCGTTCTTCATTAGAATCAATTTTTTCTAAAATTTGTAACCCCTTTTCAATTGAATTGAGCCCTTCGGTTAAGTTTGCAATTGTCATTTGATTTACCGATTTAACTGGGTCTAGCGAATCAGTTTGTTCAATGTCTTGCTCATACTTACGCATTTCTATAACCTCGTCAATTGTTAGCTCTTGATTGTGTGAATCTAGCAATTCTTGAACGTCATCATTATCGATCTCTAAATTTAATTGCTTGGCGATATCGACCACTTCTTCTATTATGCTATCGATTTGTTCAGGATCTGAAATGGTTTCTCCTTGGGTTTCAGAGGTGAAAAAAAATGCGCGGCAATCAAAATGAAAAACCGCGTATCTTCGAATTCGCGTAAAACGGGGTAGCGTAAGTCGGGGTATTACTGTACTCAGCTTAAAAACCGGATCCTGTGGTCTCCTGCCTTGCAGGATAATCCTCGAAGACCTTGAATCGAGACCCGCTCACCATAAACTATATTCGGCTCACTGACCCCAAATGTTCTATGTCGCAATGTTGCCAGTGGTGACAATTAGATGTCAATGTCAACGTCATCGCGATGCACGGCATTCGCTACTCCCTACACTCCCG
Source organism: Acrobasis repandana (assembly GCA_963576875.1). Classification (NCBI taxonomy): domain Eukaryota; kingdom Metazoa; phylum Arthropoda; class Insecta; order Lepidoptera; family Pyralidae; genus Acrobasis; species Acrobasis repandana. The sequence goes on from OY756214.1 coordinate 1,589,138, forward strand.
ACGGCCGACAGAAGAGAAGAAAGGGATTGCGTCCACTGCTGGATCTTCTCTCGGGCCCTGACGGCTGCATCCCTTTGCTGACGCGGTCGAGGAGATGCGCCGGTAACATCATCAGCATTCTAACTTATGTCTTTTTCATGATTACTAGGCGAAGTTACTCCTTCTGGTGTACATTCTACACTACTAAGGTAAAGGTAGTGTAGAATGTCCCCTTCATCATTAAAACTATTAAGAGGCATATCGCCCAATTTATCGACCTCCATATCGATGTAAAAATTTTGTAAATCTTCAAGAGCTTTTCTTGAGTCTTCTTTATTCTCCGTTGATGAAACAGCTTCTTCGTTGTTCACATCTTCTACTTCTAGTGGATACAATTGTGCTAAAGAGCGAGTATACACTTTATTTTCTAACTTAACTTGGGCAACACGACACGTATTGACGTTCCCTTTCCTAAGTGATATGATTTTCCCTACTTTCCCATCTTGCCTATTTTTGTTGTCTCCTTTGACCTTTTTTTTTTTGACCTTTACGTACTACTTGGCCCCCTGAAGGTTCAAGCTTGGATGAGTGAGAATACCTTTCTCTCAAACACACTCACTCTAAGATCGATGAACATTCTTTTATAATCTTCTAATATTCTGATGCCCTTCTTCTAGCTTTATACAAGGTCGACCCTTGTCTGTGTTTCTTTAGGGTAAGGTGTGTCACTCGCGGTGTTCGTCACTATAGTCCTTCCCATAGCGATGAAATCAGAGGTCGACGAAGAGAAGATATGTTCCATGTCTTCTCTTCGTCGACATATGTTAGCGGGCGGGAGTTAACAACGGCTTAAATCTCCTATTAAAACTCGCAAAATGCTTGACACAGACTAAACTTATTGGGTTCGTTCTCAGTCAGTCAGTAATACAATTTTGGTAGCACACAATAACACCTCTACTTAACAAAATTACAATATATCATACGTTACTTTAAAAAAGGGAGAATGCCCAATTTATTTAAAAAGTAATAATTTTTCTCAGAACCTAAACTTTTGGTAAAGATATCTGCTGGCATTTCAGCTGTTTTCAAAGAAGCAACTTTTATACATTTATTTGTAAATGACTCCCTGACAAAATAATATCGTATATCGATATGCTTCGATCTACGATGCAATACTGCATTGAAACAAGCTTTTGGGCACTCTGACAATTAAACATTCAACAATAAAATTGGTTTACACGTTCCCGTTAACTTAATATAGTAATTATTTTTTTAAAATACATTGCCTCTTTACTAGCTTCTGACATTGACAACATGTTGCTGCATGCTGCCGTACCGAAAACTGAAGATTTGGTGGAGTACATGAGGGTTAAGACTTAAGACAAAGCTGTTGAGAGTCGTAAAATAAGAATCACGCCACAACGGGAATTTTAATTCATATGTGGTGAGAGTCCAACCGCGCAGCTGGAAACCTTCACGCAAGAGGATTTCTGGCCGAGAGGTGTCGTCTTTCGGCGTTATCGCGGGAGGCCACCGGACACCGCGACATCGTGCAGTGCGTCTTATTATATTATATTATATTATATGTATGTTAGTCTGTAAGGTATAATAAGGTATAAGTATACAAATATGGGCCAACAATGTAAGTACTTGGATGTTTTGTTGCCTGAAATAAACGATTTTTTTTACTTATTCATTATTTTCTTTATTTATAATTATTCTTAGTTATGGTTTTATAATATGTCTATAAAATGTAAAATATAAAAAAAAAAACATAGCTAGCAGCGGGGCAAGGCCCAAGCTACCGGCGGTCGGGGCCGCAGAGGGAAACCTGACAATACGAATATTATTATTATATTATTAGCGGGCTAATCTTAAGTTTACGCGATCAAGACCCAGGACAAATAGAAAAAGGCTATTCCTACTCCTCCGGAGTGGTGGGCTCACCGTTACGCCACAAAAGATGGGCATGAAGCGTTCTTGTTCTTGTGATCAATGAGCACTTCAAGTAGGAATAGCCTTTTTTGAGCAATGCTCAAGTCGTCGATAGATTGGCTGGCCTAGTGGATTATGGTTTGTTGTATAAATGGCCTATATAGTTACTGGATGTTTAGATACGATGCAGAACACAAATGTCAGATAAGCTGCAAGCCAGCACTCGACAGATAAAGAGATCGATTCCCTGGCTGATAACGCGTGCTATCTCTGTATCGGTTGCAAAATCTTTAGCGCAGTGTCTAAAACTCTGGGAGGCGAAATGTGGTGTGAGTGCGGGATATTAGGGAGATATGTTTGACCCGTTTAGGATTAAGGTACGTGAGTTTTATTTATTAAGGGGTAACATTATAATGTTAAGTTTGTATTCATAGTTCTAGTTCAATATACCTAGTAAGTTCCTTTTTAGGGTTCCGTACAAAAAATGGAAAAACGGAACCCTTATAGAATCACTCGTGCGTCTGTCTGTCCGTCCGTCTGTCACAGCCAATTTGCTCCGAATCTACGTGGCCGAATCAGGTGAAATTTGGTAGGATAATGTAATCCTATGACCCAAACACATATGTGCAAAGTAAATAAATATTTTTTTTTAAATAAGCGTAATTTTCGGGGGATTAATTAGGAAATTGAAATAAAAGTTTTGCAAACCTTACTGTGTCATATATCAAATGAAAGGGCTCATTATGAGGATCTCAAATATATATTTGTTATAATTATAAAATAAATAGTTTTGATTTTATTCATGAAAGAAGACGAAAATTGACCATCCCCTGATATCCGAAACTACTGAGCCTAAAATTTTGAAAAAAGGACGAAATATAGTTTGCTTTTTTTGCTTGTAGATTACAGGAAAACCTATAAGAATTCAAACAATTGTATGGAACCCTCTCCACGCGAGTTTAACTCGCACTTGGCCGGTTTTATTTAGTTTTAAGGCTTTCAAGTCGATCTTTCTAAATAACTTTTGCTATTGAATGCTAATACGATAAAAATAATTGTGAGTTTCGAAGCAGTCACGTGGTCTTGTTACTGAAGTGTTTTTTTAGTAGAGTGGTTTTGGCAAAGTTTTACCTACGTACAGTTTTATTATTGATTGAACGTGTGTACATGTACTTCAGCTTACTAGTTAAGTACCTAGGTAGTTAGTGTCATTATTTTATATATATTTTGCACGTTTAATGGCTTTTGTTTGAATGCTTATGCGAATGCTTTTTTATTTATTTATTTGGCCCGGTGGGAGTACGCATTGCTAGCTTTTTCACAAGTTAAGCAACCCCGGGCTGGGTCCGTACTTAGATGGGTGACTACAAGTGGTACAAAAATTTCACGAGCTCCTCCGTACTTCGGAAGGCACGTAAAAGCCGTTGGTCCCGGCTGTCATTGTATGGCAGTCGTCAAGCTATGGCAGATGCCTTTAGGCAGCTGGAGAAATCTGACACCAGTGTTACTACACGAAAAACAAACAATTCGCTCAAAATTATGTTAGCAACTTCTTAATTTATAAGTAGGTATTTACCTATGTTCCTCACTAATAGGAACTTAATACATTACATGTTATATTTACTATAAGAGGAACTTATTGTGGGCTTTGCACTGAAGAACGTGCTTTCAGTGTTATAATATTAATATTACCACCTAGATATAATAGTTCTTGCCCAGCGAGTTGTAAGAATTTTGTCGAACCTTCCACACTCTGTTCTCCAATTGATAGCCGTGTCAGGATGGAAGAAGTGATAAGTATTTTTTTTCTATCTAAGTAAGTACCTACCTACACCAGATGAGTGCGATTCCTTGTGTGCATAGATAATAAAAAATATATAAGTATTTAGAAAAAAAATATTTCCAAGGAGCTGATGCGCATATGCGTCCCGAACTTTGATATTTACTTACACCTGTATCTTGGCAACATAGAGGTATATTACAGGGACTAACAAAATATAATGAAACTATTTTAAGCGTGGATTTAGTCCATGATCAGTGGTCGGATAATCAGGTGCTTATTTACCTAAACTTCCGCTGGTACCTAACACAGCGTTGATACAACCACCAAAATATAATAAAAATAATTGTTTTTCACAGATTCAGCTTTGCGATTTATGGTTTACATATAGGTAGTATAGTTGTATAGCCACGTATTAGCCTTGCACTGTATTTTAGAGAGGGTAACTTATAAAGTTCTTTAAAATACTGTGTAAGGCTAATACGTGGCAATGCAATTATACCTATATGTAAACCATAAATCGCAATCTGTCTGTACCAGCGGAAGTTTAGGTAAATAAGCGCCCGATTATCCGACCACTGTCGCCCAAGGAACATATATCGAAAAATGAAAACTAAGTTTTGGCCTACCTTATAATATAAGTTAACCGATCAGCTGATCCGAGTTTATACGGACAGCAAAAAAAAAAATTTTTCATATTTCGATATGTTCCTTCCTTGGGGAAAGTTTTTCAGTATCATGGACTGAATTTACCTTTAAAATAGTTTAAGTATATTTTTTACACTCTATTTAACTTCTAATATAAATTTTCATAAAGTTCCAATCAAAAGTTTAATTTACATATTTTTTTTAGGGTTCCGTACAAAAAATGAAAAAACGGAACCCTTATAGGATCACTCGTGCGTCTGTCTGTCCGTCCTTTCATTTCCTAATTTGTCCCCCGAAAATGAAGGGTCATTTTCGGGGGACAAATTAGGAAGTTAAAAAAAAAGTTTTGCAAATCTTTCTCTGTCATAATATCAAATGAAAGGGCTCGTTATGAGGATCTCAAATATATTTTTGTTATTATTGTAAAATAAATAGTTTTGATTTTATTCATGAAAGAAGACGAAAATTGACCATTCCCCCCCTCCCTGATCTCCGAAAGTACTGACCCTAAAATTTTGAAAAAATAAGTTCTATGCTTGCAGATTACAGGAAAACCTATAAGACTTCCATCATTTGTACGGAACCCTCTCCACGCGAGTTTAACTCGCACTTGGCCGGTTTATTTTGTTTTAAAGTTACTTGATATATTGTTAAATATAGATACAATACTTAGATCGAGAACTCAGCTCGCTTTGATAAATCTATTAAAATAGTTTCTCGTTTTCTATTTAAATGTAATAACAAAATCCCACAGAATCGCATAAGCTGGCCGCTGGTCCGCGCACACCTGTGTACCTTCGCAGTAGCGCTCAGCTTCCACAGCACATGGCGAGTGCCCCGCGACGGCTACCGACACGGCGCCGTGCCGTACGGGCTGGTGCTTACGGCGGCCTCGGTACTAGTGGCCCTGCCATCCACGCTGCTGCAGCTAGCGGTGGGACAGTTAAGCCAGCAGGAGGCTGTCGGTATCTGGCGGGCCGTGCCGTTCTTCAAAGGTAAACTTGTTCTCAATTCAAACTTCGATCTTTGAAGTAAAAACTTCTTTAGGTGCGTTGGGCATTTTTGAGATGGGAACACTGTTACCGACACCACCTTGTTCAAATTTTCACTTCTGGCTGCACTCCCAGAGTGCCACTTTTTTTTGTTAGCTATGCAGGTCCCAAAACACATTTCCTCTCTGTTTCCATCTTTCGCGGTCCCTAGATTTGATCTGCTATTCTTTCACAAATCGTGTAAGGTCGTCCGCCCATCTCTTTCTTGGTGTTCCCCTCTTTCGTAGACCGTCCGGAGTCCAGTTGGTATGTGCCCATCTTTTATGTTGCATGTGACAGACCGGTCCCGCCCAATCCCATTTTAATTTGGCCGCTTTTACTCCCACATCAGTCATCTTGGTGATGGAACGCAGTGTGGTGTTTCATTCGCCTGACACGTAACATGCTGCGTTCCATTGCTCGCTGGCACACCTTCTAACCTTCACATCTGAGCCTCCGTAAGAGTGAGTATTTTTACAAGCTTTTATATAGTTTCACCTGTCCCGTTGTCTGTGTGTCCGTAAACAAATCTTGCAAGCTACCCACTTTCCATTATTCGAGCTTCACATACGTTTATGTTAGTTGGGTGACAAATTGACAATGCAATGGAAGGTTGCATCTATATGATAAAACAACATAACCCCTTTGATTGAGGAGCATTTGAACTTTTTACCTAGTTCATTTGTTTTAGAAAAAGCTTGTTATATTTTTGAATAACTACTTGGTTCCTATCTGTATGCATTTTACGATTACATAATCTGATTAAGTTAATTTATTTATAATATCTTGTCCTTGTATTTATTCATCTGTACGTCTGTACTCTATCTAAACTTACTTTTATATGACGCGACCGTTTTGCTCGCGAGAACCCACAGGCAGGCGGCAGCTGAATATAGTAGGTATAATAAGAACGTTAATCTTTACTACGCACATTTGCCAAAAGTGGCCGTTTTTCGCAAATGTGCGTAGTAAAGATTAACGTTCTCACTTTAAACTGTAAAGAGTAAGTTCATAAAATACTTTGAAGGGTTATCTAGGACTTGGTAGTAGCAAAATTTTAAATGATGTCTCCTTTTTCTTTGAAATGATTTATTTAAAATGCGGGCAGCACTGGACCTCGAAAAATTTAGGTACGGCCTTAACTATCTATCTACTCTACGGTCAAACCTGCGTTTAAAGTTTTGCCACTATTAATAAAATATGAGCAAAATCACAGTAATAATTAATTGCCGCGCGACGACTACCGAATGAAATATTTCTTTATTCATTGACCTGTTTGTCCAGGCGTGGGATACCTCCGGCTGCTAGTCTCGTTCTTGGGCGCGGTGTCCACGGTAGTGTACGTGGCACTCCTCGTCACCTATTTCCTTTACACCGCCAACAACTCTATACCGTTCTTGGAGTGCACCGACTATGTCGCCACAGAGGTAAATTTAACTGCTTTCGAATAAACGCGCTGCTTTTTTAAATAAAAATACTGACACTTTTTTAACATTTCAGGACGGATATGAAAATTTATACAACGGGACTACATGTTTGAAGTAAGCGGATGATTTTCCTAGTTTCTGATTTCCCTGAATCTATCCCTGTCCCTGTCCTATCTATTATGTTATGGCCTTATATTACCTGCCACCAAAAAGTACCTACCTATATTTGATTATGATTATAATTGTTTTAATGTGTGTTAAGGTGAAGTACAAGAAGAAGTGGCGCCCTCATTTGAAAAAAAATTGTTAACTCGTAAATATGGTGTAAATTTCCATATTTCTCAATGTTAGGCACTAGATAGCCCTTTAAACTATTTTATGAACTGCCGTTGAAACTGCTATTGATCCATAAGTTTTGGCGGAAGCTGGTTTTACAGCTAGACGGACTAATGTAATACTCAGTGGAAAAGTATTACATTAGTGGTGTGGCCACTTTTGGCTGAAGCGGGTTTTAAAGCTTGACGGATTACCAATAACAGTTTCAACGGCAGTTCATAAAATAATTTTAAGGGCTATTTAATTTTAGTGTCTAACATTTAGCTATATGGAAATTTTCAAATGAGGGCGCCACTTTTACTTGTTATTCACCTTAAATAAATAACTTAATATTGCAGCACCACGTTTCTGGGGCCGGTGGATGAGCAGGCTGAGTACTTCACCGCGGTGGCTCTGGTGGTCGTTGTGCTGTGGATAGTTTTTCCTTTTCTGTAAGTACAAATCCCTAGGTGTCCTTTATAAGAGACGCTGCGCAGGCGCGGATTTAACCCTCAAAAAGGTTGTGGTCACAGCCACCCGAATCTGACAAGTGCACTCACTCATGATTGATATACCCCTGAGATATACCCAGAGCATTCCTACAAAGATGATATCAAAGTGAGAAGTGGAGAAGAAAAAGCCGGAATACGGATCCCGCGCTTCGCAGCATTATATAACTGAGGATGCAACTGGGAATGCGCTGAGATGAGAGAGAGAGAGAGAGTTTCAAGTGGGAAAAACCTGTGGGGAAAACCGTGGGGCGAACATTAGTAAGTGTTACAAGTTCATTAAGTTTGTTGGCATGCCCATCGTACCAGCATTATAACTGAGGATGCAACTGGGAATATGCTGAGATGAGAAAGAGAGAGTTCGACGTGGGAAAAACCGTGGGGCGAACACTAGTAAGTGTGATTCACAAGTTTATTAAGGTGGTCGACATGCCCATCGTACCCGCAACGGTGGATCCGCGCTGCTGCGTGAAACCTTGGAAACACATACTTATACTGGCATATCTACCTGCTTAAGAAATGTCATGTCAGTGTTTTATTTTTTTGAAGTTAAGTACTTACACTTTATAAACGTGTGACGACCTCCGTGGCGTAGCACTCCGCCACTCCGGAGGTTCTGGGTTTGATCCCCAGCCAGGGCAAGTTGTAAAATGGCCTTTTTGAAATCTATATATTACGAGTATTTATCATAAAATATAGTATCGTTTACTTAGTATCCCATAATACAAGTTTTAAACTTGGTTTAGGGCTAGCTCGATTAGTGTGATGTGTGCTTATATTTATTAATTTTATTATTTTATGTAAATTACCACCCTATTATTTTACAGGCTATTTAATCCAGTGAAAATGATGAAACGCACACTGTTCCCGCTGGGTCCCGCTATTGCGATCCTCTTCATCGTCGTACTGGCGAATGTTGGTGACGTCCAGGGTCTGGCTGATATGGCAGAGGGCTGGGAGGGACTGGCACGTCCTAGACTGTGGTTTGCAGCGGTGACGCAGGCGCTATGGTCGGCTCAGGTCGCTGGAGGGTACTTGATATCTGCTGGGGACACTGTTTACGCGACTACGAATGTTCAGTGGTGAGTAAACTAGTGTAAAGTCCGGCCGGGCACATAGCGCGAAGAACCGATGGCTGATGCAAAGAGTTCTCGAATGGCGGCCACGTGCCGGCAAGCGCAGCATATAGGGATGGTTAGATGCTCTTCACCCTACTAGGTGGATGACCTGAGCAAGGTTGTAAGAAAACGCTAGATGCAAGCCGCTTTCGATCGATCGTTTTGGAATTCCTTGGTGGGAGGCCTAAGTCCAACAGTCGACTTCCTGCGGCTGATAAAAAATAAGATTTAGTCGTAATAAAAACCAAACATATCAGCCGATAAATACATAGGTACATACAAAAAATCTCTTATTTGACTGTCACCGCCTACGACGATGGTCACCGCCCGCTATCAGCCGACTGGCTGGCGAGCAAAGACGGCAACAGGGGCAACAGCCGCGCATATAGTAAAGTCAGCCATTTATTACAAATTACAGAAATTAAGTATTTTTTTACGTTTTTGTGTTCTATTAGGGAATCTGATCCCAAGATTTCAACAAAGCTCGATGTGCTAAAATTACTTGAGGAAAGCGTGCTTCATCTTACTGCTTCATCACCTTATAACCAAGTAAGAAATCTCATAAATAATCAAAAGTAAAACGTTTTAGGTCGGCCCTGGCAATCACAGGCAGCAGCATCCTCTCCTCATGGCTTGGGTTGCTGTTCTGGTCGGCGGTAGGCGGAGGGGCGCGAGACACGACCGGCGCCGCGGTCCTGGTGGTGACCTACCAGCTGGCCGAAGACTCCCAGTTTGGAGTCGCCTGGCCATTGCTCTTGTACGCCGCCCTGTTTCTCTCCGGGATCGTTACCGTGGTATTTTTATTTTGCAACTTTAAGTCATCTGGGAAATATAAATTTTTTATTATGTAATTTATTTAAATTAAATTAAATCTATATAATTATTTTTGTTATAAATTAAAACTTACCTATAAGTACCTACCAAAAATAAAACTAAAAAAATTACAAATTATGTTATCCCACTAAGATATTACCCCTTGGCAGCGTGGCCAAAAGGCTGGCAGCATTGCTTGTTGTATGGCCATGCTGATTCTTTGTGCCAGATAATTTTCAGGTCACGGGATACCTCGAATAATCTTTTTGATAAGACATCTTAGATTTATCATTTAATCTGTAATACCCTAATAGGGATGTGGACTGGATAAAAAAAAATATTTTATTTCGTCCGTCAGTAAGAAATAAAAAAAAACGGTGAAGTGCGAGTCGGACTCGTACATGAAGGATTCCGTGCCTCCGTGCAATGTTTAAAAGGCTGAAAAAATAAGATAATGTAAATTAAAGGGGTCGTCAAACAAGACGTGTTGTTTGACGACCCCTTTAATTTACATTATCTTATTTTTAGAATTTGTTGTTATAGCGGCCACAGTAATACATAATCAGTGAAACTTTCAGGTGTCCAGCTATAATGCTTCTTACCTAGCCTTTGAACAGTTTGAATAATCTGACACCAGAGTTGTGCACTAACACATTCGATAAATTAAAAAGAAAGAGAAAGCGCTTGCGAATTTGAATAAAATTTAATTGTTGATTGATATCAGTCGCAGATGCCTTTATGCAGCTTTAGACTTTGATATTGTTCACTTACACACACACACACGAAAAACCAATAGTTTGACTGACTGTGTTTAATGTTTGATTGACAAAGCCTGGCCAAGGCTGCCCGTACAGTCTCAAATGATTTGCATAACCGTCAGTCAACCACTAAAGACTTTAATGGCTGCCTTTTGTGGCTGAAAGATCTATAATGTCTTTATTAAATCACAGCTTTTTAGGGTTCCGTACCTAAAGGGAAATGGGACCCTATTACTGAGACTCCGTCAGTCTGTCCATCCGTCTCTCACAGGGCTCTATCTCTTGAACCGTAATAGGAAGACACTTGAAGTGTCACCGATTATCTATTACTGTGGCTGCTATAACAAAAAATACTATTAATAAGATTAAGTTCAAAATTAAAGGGGTTTTTTCAGCATTTTAAAACATTGGACGGAGGTACGGAACCCTTTATGTACGAGTCTGACTCGCACTTGACCGGTTTATGGTATAATTCATCAGGTTCCATGAGTTTTGGGTGGCGGACTACGTCTCGTGATACAATAAACGTTAGATAAGGCCAATCATTCAGATTTAAATAGTCCCAAAGTAACTAAGTTTAAACTTTCACTACATTAACTGTATGACAACCAACTAATAACAACACTGAATTTTGTAAAATAGCTGAGGCAAGAATTGTTTCAGGTTTTAAAACATTTCTTGACCTGGCCATTGACATACAATATATAGACTAGGCTGCCTCCGTGGTCAAGGCGTTTGCCTTGTGATCTGGAGGTCGTGGGTTCAATCCCACTTCAAAATCCCACTAGGAAGCATACTTTAAGAAAAGTTGTTTGCGGTCTGGTTTAGGATATTGCAAGCTTGAATCACCTGATTATTCGAAAAGAAAAATGATTCCGTGCTTCGAAAGGCCTTTTGTCACGTAAAGCTGTGGGTCTCGAACGCCATCTTGCGTTTGTTTAAAACTATCCTAGGATTGGTTCTAGTCTACCCTATGGGTTGCAAAGGTCAGACGGCAGTAGCTCTGTGTTAAATCCAGTAATATCGTCAAGTCGCTTTTAGATAGCGGATTTCGGGCTCTGAAGCGTTACTACTGAGGATGCTACCGGGAATACGCTCGGATGATGATTAAATAGACCAGTTATCTCAAACATTGGCTCTTGTTCTATTTTTACATATGGCGGTGTAAATTTTATTTTTCAAACAATGAAATCTTGTGATAGAAAGTTACTTTGTGGTGTTCCTTGAATTATTCTTACTGTATTGTATGTAACACACACCTAGGCATTTCTAATTAGGTATGGTTTAAACTAAGTACTAAGCGTATAAGAGCAGGCAAGCGACTAAGTATAGGAAGATATGTGGTTCCTCAAGTTTTACCACGGAGGTCTTTAAATTAATATTTTAACACTTATTCTGGTATAATGTTTTAATTGATTATGAACTTTATATTAAAGACATAAGGTTCAATTTAATGTGGATTGATTATTGAGACTATTGAATATTGAGCCCCTAACCAAAGACAAAGGGTATTCAAACGGTTATTGCTAAGACATTAGGGTTAAACTTATTGTCTGTAGGTGAATGCTCGAGTAAGTGTGGCATTACCATTAGTTATTGTGTGGCTGGATGTGTGGTAACGTAACCATGCACGTCATAATCCAATAAGAGTCTACCAAGTATTATACAGAAGTTTGTTTTGTTTAACTTGTGTTTAGTGGCCAACACGAGTGTCAAATAGGGATGTGGCTGGGTCTGAAAAATTGTATTTTATTTAGTCCTACAATTAGATTATCCAAAAATAAAGGACCCATATTTTTCGGTTTGTCAAAGTAGTGAAAATTCACAAAGATGTGATCTTTGCTGTATCTTCGTCCTCCCATACAAATCAGCGCTTAGCCAAATATCTTCCCATACAAGATACGAAATATATTTAGAAATAGATAGACGAAATTTTTTTATCGAATTTAATATTTTTTTTTTATAGAAAGAAGTTCAGTATCATGGACTGAACTTGCTCCAGAAAAATTTTGCCGGCGGTTAAAAACTCAGCCTGTATTTTTATACAGGCTGAGTTTTTACCCACACTGTTTTCAGTGTGGGTATCAAAAACATCTGTATAACGCTTCCTTTCCAAAGCCTGTTTCATCCATAGGATTGCTTAGTCAGAAGCAATTCTATGGATGAATCGGGCTTTATAGGCTTACGTCATCTACAGGGTTAACCCTATTCTCTGTTTCTCCCTGTTCCAGCTGACTCTTCTGTACCCCCTCTACGATCACTTCCGCCGCATCGGCGGGTACAAGTGGCGCTTCGTGTGCATGGGGTGCTCCGTTGTGGGCGCGGCAATAGCGCTTGCAACGCTGGCAGGCCGCTTGCCAGCGCTGCAGCTGCTGGAAGACAGCGCAACGCCTCTGCTTGTCAGCGTGGCCAGCGTGCTCGAGATACTCGCCTTCGTGCTCGTTTATGGTGAGAATCAGCTCACGAACACTTCAGAGTTTCTGATGCTGTCCTGGTCATATTCCCTCTTTCCTTTCTTAACGCTTTCTTAACACAAAAAATACATACTTACAAGGTGCGTAGTTTACAAAATGGACCTTGTGGAGATTTCCCATAGGGTTTTGATCGGATTAGTTAATGTGATGGTCCCGAGATACTCGTACAATGCGCACTATTAAATACACCCAGCGCTAGAGACTTAAATACACCCAGCGCTAGAGACTTAAATACACCCACCGCTAGAGACTTAAATACACCCAGCGCTAGAGACTTAAATACACCCAGCGCTAAAGACTTATATACACCCAGCGCTAGAGACCTTAATACACCCAGCGCTAGAGACTTAAATACACCCAGCGCTAGAGACTTAAATACACCCAGCGCTAGAGACTTAAATACACCCAGCGCTAGAGACTTAAATACACCCAGCGCTAGAGACTTAAATACACCCAGCGCTAGAGACTTAAATACACCCAGCGCTAGAGACTTAAATATACCCAGCGCTGGAGACTTGCAACCGGATATATTTTAGAATTAACAATTTGTTGGTACTTACTATTGAGTGTCCGACTTTTAAAATAACGATGTACTGTATTCATAATGTACAGAAGGTAGATTTAAATGAGTTAGAGCGTACGCTGAGGCGAATTACTTAAATGAGAATGTTAATCATTGCGATGTACGGAACTTCAAAAGTTTGCTATGACGAATTACTGAGCAACTGGCCGGAGACTTACATTTTTACCACGTCTGTTATTTCATATTGCTTCCATGCTGGTCTGGAAGTTCCCGCGGAGATCGTAACAACCGATCGAAAGAATGGGCGAAAATGTAAATCATGTTAAGGTGAAGAGGTAAGCAAATGGCCTTGAAGTGTGAAATAAATTGTGAACTCGTAAATATGGTGATAATTTCCATATTGCTCTTCGTCATGCACTAAATATCCTTTTAAATTATTTTATGAACTGCCGTTGAAACTATTATTGGTGATCCGTCTAGCTTAAAAACTTGCCGTGGCCACTTTTGGCGGAGGCAAGTTTTAAAGCTAGACGGACTAATGTAAATACTTTCAACAATGGTTTATAAAATAATTTAAAGGGCTATCTAGAAGAGCAATTTGGATATATGTATATATATATTACCATATTTACAAGTTAACAATTTATTTCACACTTCAAGGCCATTTGCTTATCCCTTCACCTTGATAGGCGATGAGACTAGCAACTTATCACTATTGATTCCTTTTTCCACCTTTTCGCCCACCATCTCGCTAAAAGTGGCCTTTGAGTGTTGTTTGCGGCGCTGGGCACTGTCTGCCTATAGAGCCCTAAGACCCAAAATGCTCTGTTTGCTTCATTAGGGATAAAGACGGGATAGAGCATTATTTCATAATTGAGTTTGTTTGCTTGTTTGTAATAACTTTATTGTACTTTAAAAAACACAGTTAAAGACAAAAACATCATATACGAGTAGAGTAAAGTGACAACGGCGGACTTATCCCTTAATGGAATCTCTTCCAGTCAACTGGGTAATGAGTATTCCAGTTCTACATTTTGAATGCTTAAAAATTTAAAAACTGAAATAAAAACAATGACTCTACGTCTACAGCTGTCCCTGAAAAGGTTAAATATAACAAAGTGACCCATGATCAGGATTTCTTTCTAACTGAGTCAGTGCCCGCTTTTAATGTTAATACCTCAGAACACAACGAGTGCATATAAAATATTAATTTGAATAAAAATATAGTAGCACTAGCTGTTTTTCCTTGTTCCTTCCTATCTAGTTCTACAAGTATTCAGGCATAGAGGTAAGTAGTCATTTATCCTTGTTTCTGAATTAAGTACCTACTTAAGTGTTAATAATATAGGGAATGGGTGAAAATGCGAATCATGTTAATAGGCGATGCGGATAGCAACCCATCACTATTCTGATTCCTTTTCTCGCCTTCTCGCCCACCATCACGCTAAAAGTGGCATCTAGGTTTTGCTTCCCTGGGCTTTGTCTGCTTAGTGATATTCAGACGCAAAAGGCTCTGTCTACTGCATAAGGAATAAAGATACGAGTATTATATGTGGGCCTCAAAGCAAAAAGGGGCCAGTTAACTAACTATAGTTAAAAACTCTATTGCACCAAAATATAATGATACAGAGTAATAGATTAAAGAAAACAGATGTCAAAAGGCGACCTTATCGCAGCTGCAATCTCTGCTAAAAAGGTACTTGGAGATGTTTAACGAAAACAGGTGTGGTGCGAAGTTATATGCAAGAAGAAAAAAGTGTAATTAATAAAGATACATGCAATACATACATACAAATATAAAATATATACATAAATACCTATATCAATATGAACACAAAAAAGATAATCGAACAAGATAAGTGAGGAAATCAAGAAAGTCATATTATAATAAGGATAGAAAGTGTGACTTCACTTGAGATTTAAAGCTGGCTAGCGTTTCAGCACGCCGGTTGGACGGTGGTTTACTAGGAGCTTTGGGATTAAAGAGTATGGTATATAACTGGGTTTATGATTATAGGTATTCGGTAACTAGAATAACCAATTGTTATTTGATTGATAATATGTATAAACATTCAAAACCTGGCACATCTCTTTTTTGTCAGACATTTTGAAGATGAAACACTGAAAAAACTTGTTTACAGAAAAACAACATTTTCAAGGTGTAAAATTATATTAATTATTTATAAAAAAAATATACTTAGAAATGCAATTTTTGACCCAACTTTACAAAACTGCGTAAACTTAACTCGGAAACTAAATTCCGAAATTTGGACCCCTTTTGGCTTGAGCGCCAACATATTTATACCATTGATCACAGTTTTATTGCCGTTTAGGTACAATCAGGTGTTAAAACGGGAACAACCCCGAACAACAACTTATAGTCAGTGCAATTACCAAGCCTAACGTCGAAGACTACTTAGCCGACCTTTTCAAATTCCAGGCTCGAAAGTCCTAGTAGAAGATATAGAGTTCCTAATCGGCCACGACCTCCCCCGGGCATGGGTGTGGGGCTGGTACGCCGCCCCAATGCTGATCATCCTGCCCACGGCGTGGTGGGTGGTCGCCGAGTTGCTGGACCTGCGCTGGGTGGAGCCCTCCTGGACCGCAAGTGTCATTTGTGCCACGGCTGGGCTTGCGACGCTGGTGTTTCTGGTCTTCGCCACCGTAGCTGTTGTGAAGCAAGTCCAATATGACTTTTGTGCAGTAAGTTTGACTTTTTACTAAATTATCTTTCGAGTCTATTCTATCAAATCAGACACTAAGGGTCAGTTAACACCGAGACGCGTCTCTCTAATTTTAGCGACAGCCGGCTATGCCGTGCTGTGTAGCGCGGCGTAGCAGGCTCACTGAAATTTCACTCTTTTTGTCTAGGAAACAAGTTCTATATTTCTTCCAAAGTGTGCGCTACGTTACGTCGCGTCGCGTCTCCGTGTGAACTGACCCTTAGTGTCTGATTTGATAGATAGGTGACTACACTTTGAGTGTCTGATTTTATAGAATCTTCGCTACGTGGAGCTCCCTGAAAGAGTAGTATCTGCGCCACAGCTGCCTTCCACGAAAACGAAGCTCTTCAGTTTTTGATTTGATAATTATTTTACTGCCCTGGATACAAGTCATTTAGAGCCTATCATTTGTTTTGTTGCTTCTTTATTCCTAACAAGTTATAATCAAAGGTTGGTGTCGGCCTTTGATTGTTTCAAGTTAGCATTTGACGACAAATTTATAGGAGTCTGGTTTTTTGCCAAACCAATTGAGTGGCGAACGTCACCTAAAGGCCACAGTCCGTTTAATGTCACTACAGCCTTATTATAAGCATGAGCATTTATAACACCAAACTACACAAATTTCATATTATAAAACTTCAACCCCTTGATTTCCCGGCAAAAACTCACCTCTTCATATTGTTGTTTAGGGGAAAATCACGTTTTATGAGCTTGGTCACCCAGCTTGACATAGTAAAGTAACTATTTATGTCTATAGAACTTAATTTTATTAGATATCTAATTTAATAACAGAGCTGCGCCCTACATTAAAGCCTTGCGGCTGTATTGTCACCTGTGCTATTATAATAATGCCTCCAATCATGCTAATCATACAATAGGGTTACCACTTCTCCAACTTCACAAAAATGGAGACATTTTAAGTTTCTGTCTGTCCCTCGTTTTCTTTATTTATTTGTTACACTTTATTGTTCCAAAGTAAAAATATATTTTTAACAATTAACCGAATTAATGCTAAAGCATTTTTTCCCAGTAAACCATAGCGATAATACTGATAAAATTATTGTGTGGCGCAAAAACGTAAAATATCTACTTAATTACTACTGGTATTCTAAATATAAATAATTCTAGTCACCACCACTCATATATACAGGATTCAACAAAATATACTGCAACTATTTAAAGGGTGAATATTTATAATACTCAACAACTTTTCTCAAGGAAGATATATTAAACATATTTGTTTGCTTTTTATAAAAAGTCATCGTGGGATAAAATTAATTATTATTATTTTAAACAGTTCACTCACGTTATGGGAAAGGCCGATTGTTAGGAGTGTTAGGAGCGGTGATTCGACGCTATAGCTGCACTCTGCACACTATATAAAAAAATCCAAAATGCAAACAATATTTATGGTTACCCTAACTCCGAGCCTATATTGAATGCTCCTATTTAGAACTCAACAACCTAGACCAGACTATTAAGTTTCGGTGCAACCTCGACGAAGGTCTTTCTGTGCAAATTTCTCAATGCGAGCCACATGCCAAAAGTAATTAAATACTCTTTACTCAATAATTTGATACTGGCAAGTTATACACCATCGTAAACACTAGCCATCTTACTACAAAAAAAGATAAACTTGTGTTGAGCAAAAATGATACCAAAAAAAAAACACACTCGTTTAAGCACTTTTCTTGCTAAAATGAGTGTTATTTTTGCTCAACAGATGTTTATCTTTTATGTAGTAAGACGGTAGGTATTAAGTGAAAAAATAAAGGTACCTAAAAGATTGGTGGGCAAGAAAGATGAAATTTCAAAATTTCCGAGTTACTTATCTGGTAGAGTTAGAGGTCAGTGGTTTAAACGCATGGAAAAGTGATACACGCGCAGGATAAATACTTTGATAAGGTACCTATATTAGTAATAAATAATAAATATTATAATTTTTGACTATCTGGCTTTTTACAAGCTGCCTGAAAGCATCTGACATTGCTTGACGACTGTCACATTGTGATGACAGCTGCGACCAATGGCTTTTAACGTGCTTTTCGAAGCACCAAGGAGGTCCAAGAGCGGAGAGTGCCCAGAGTTGCTTAAAATAATATTGAAGAAACAAAAATAAAAGAGAGCGGATGTTTAGAACATGCGAAAAGCATAAAAAAAACAGTGCAGCCTTGACTGCGGCCTAGCCTTGCTCTGCGAACGCTTCCGAATTTTCTTGTCTATGCGAATTTTCCTCGAGCCACTATTTATTGAGGCCTTGCCGCTTCTAGGAAATCATATCACGCTTCCTGTCTCACGAGGAAAGTACGGGTTGCATATTTAATTCTGCTAGAGGGGATTCAGATTTGCGATGGTCTATTAAACTTTTTATATTATGTGACGCGAAGCGAAAATTACTTAACACATTGCGGGACACTCAGCCAGACACAATAGAAATAACAATGGATCTACCTCTATAGACGTAGTGTGTCCAGCAATGTGTTAAATAAAAAAAGGACATATACGCCGGTATGGATTCTCCATAGTTGACGAATGTGTTTCGATGACCAACATCGAGGTGCAGGTGCATTGTGTGAGTTATAAACTGGACAAACACTGGCTTCGCTTGTAGCGTCCTAGCGTAATTGTTTAGACTCCTGCTCGCGCAACTTCTGCGTATATCTATCTAGCAGAAGATGACTTTTATTTCACTCATTTGATTTTTTTTTTATTAAATAATTTTACGGCTCTGGATACAAGTCCTTTATATCTTTAATTTTGTTCTTTATTCTTAATCCTAACCTAACCTAATCCTAACAAGTTACAATCAAAGAGTGGTGTAGGCCTTTGACTGCTTCAAGGGAGCTTCTAGCGACAAATCTGTACGAGTCCACTGGTTTTCATAGACGACTGAGTGGCGGACGACGCCCGAAGACGCCCACACAGTCCGCAAAACAAATATCACTACAGTCGTACTATGACTGTCCACTTCAACTATTTTACACATTGTTCATGAGCATGAGCATTTATAACACCAAACAACACCAATTTCATATTATAAAGTCCACTAAAATCAATTTGCAAAATAATTTAAAGCAAACCCCAACCGAACCCCTTGACTTCCCGCCAAAAACTCTCCACTTATTTGATTTGGACCTTTTTTATTTTTTTTTATTGCCATAGCAAGTTGGAAAATGGCCTTTTTCAAATTGTCCTGGGTCTTGGGTGTTTATGTATTTAAACACCCAAGACCCAGGACAATTTGAAAAAGGCCATTTTCCAACACTAACTATACACACTAACACTAACTATATATGTATTTATCATAAAATATAGTATCGTTGAGTTAGTATCCCATAACACAAGTTTAAAACTTACTTTGGGCTAGCTTAATCAGTGTGATTTGTCTTCCTTATATATTTATTTTATTTATTTTTCGGCAGAAACTGAAGTCATCGTTCAAGCCGTCACGCCACTGGGGTCCGCGGGACCCCATCACTCATTACTACTGGCTGGCGCGAAGGGATGAAGTTGACCGGGGGCTGGTACACACGCGGTACCAGCGACGGCAGTTGGGACAGCTGTCTGGGAGATCCAGCTTCTTGCAAGATGGTGTAGCTTCTATAAGCAAACAGTTGGAGGTAAGAATAACATACTCAATAATTTCCATAATACTTAGAGTCTAAAGACATTGGTGTAATAAGAACTCTTAACTACTTCTCGTGTTCGAGAAGGAACGAGGTGGACCGAGGGTTAGTACACACGTGGGACCAGCGGCGATAGCTCTGGGAGCTCTCTGAGAGGTGCAGCTTCCTGTAAGATGGAGTAGCTTGTGTAAGCAAACAGCTGGAGGTAATAACATTGCAATGTGAAACCCACGGAAAGAGAAGGAATGGCCTTATTTTCGGCCGGAAACCAAACCCTCCCTGCCCCAAACCCTTAACGATGCTCTTATACTTTATAGAAACTTTAGGATTCTTTATCAGCCTGTAACAGGCCACTGCTGAACTAAAGGTCTCTCCCGTTAAAGGGTGGATTTGCTTAATTACCACTCTGCCCGTACCCTGTTACTTTACCACCCTTAATCGCCACTTAAGACACCCGTGTGAGAAGATAGGGGTACAGCCACAGCTGTATTGTACTCTGCTGCTTACCACAGGGCAACTTCAGGGATTATGGAGCAGATTTCAGTTTCTGCAGCGTATTGATATCCATGCTGGTCTGGGACAAAAGAAAAAAACTTGGAATGTACCAGCTATGCGGCCTATCACTGTTTTGATTCCTTTGTCCACCTTCTCGCCTACCACTCTTTACGCTAAAGTGGCCTTTGGGTCTTGCAGTCTCGGGTTCTGTCTGCTTAGTCGATCTGACGATCGACAGCGGCAGTCAGCGTGAACTATTTGGACCCTTATTTCACAGGTATAGGTTAATATTTTCATCATCAAAAATTTTCTTGTCGGTGGAGTAATTTTTATGTCTCCCGATCTTCAGCCAAATGCTTGACTTCCCTATACGACACGACTTCTGCCTTTTCTTTTACTTCAACCATGATTTTTTTCTTATACAAAGTTAAATTTAATTCTTAATTTATTCATTTTGTTCTAGGTAATAGCTGAGAACAAACGCCGCTCGAACTCCGACGACTGGCTCTACACGATATACAGAAAGAAACATCTGGAGGAAACCTTTAGACAGCTGTACTCAACGAGCACCAAGATCCGGTCTATGTCACTGGACTGGACAGGCCCCTGCAAGCACCGAGCCAGCAGCGCTTACTTCACGCCCCTGGACTCGCTGGCGTCTGTGAAGGAGAGTAATAACAACGTGGTAGATGTTAAGAATCTTGTTCTTGATGATATAAAGTGAAGTTAAGAAAACAATAAGATTAGTGGCTATACGAACTGTAAACCTCGCGAGTCACCCCAACCCGTTAAAGTTTATGGGATAAAAAAGTTGTACAGACAAAAAAGTTGCGTCTTAATAAGGGTAACAAAAAAGTTTTATGACATAAGTATTTGATTTTTTTTTTGAAATAGCTGAAATATAATTTTCTTAGTTTTAAATCCCCATATCTCCGCCATTTTGGAAAGTTCCAATAACTGAATCGACAGAAAAATTCTATATAATCATCGAACGTGCTTATAAAATTTCACGAGAATCGGTTGTATAAGCGACCTGTAGGCGAGAACAAACTGACAGACAGACCGACCGACTGACAGACACAAGCATTTTTGGCTAATTTTGAAACTGAGACGCTTCGCTCGCTCGGCCAAATAGTCTCTGTAGTCTCTGCCCTGGGGCCCAGGAGGCACCAGGGACACAAAGATAAAACAAAGTGGTGAGATGCAATATTTCTTGATGCAAAGTTTCTTGCTAGGTGTCCTGCCTAACTCCATTTGACTTGAACTCATCGACATATAATTGTCTAGATACCTAACGCTCCTACATTCACCGCTTCTATGCTGATTCCATTTACGCAAACAAACGAACAGTAATTACAACGAAACACTCGAACGCACACATAGACAAAGATGCATGCGATTGGTCGCGACAAGGTCACGCGTCGTCGTCGGTCGGGTGGGGCAGTCAACGCAATGAGCGGGGAGATACAACGCGCGGATGGTACTATTATGCAGTATGCTACGCTAAAATAAATAACCTTGTTTACGTGTTACTTTTTTTAAATTTTCATGTCTGTATGGCTTCTACACCACTTCACGGCACATGACGGCATTTTTAATGAATCGATTATCGCAAAAACACAGCAATATTCTCAAAGGAAACTTCTTGCGACGCAATCGCACGACTCGAGTGTCACGGCGAACTGTCGTGCCGCGCTGTTCATATTTTCAGCCCCGCCCGCCGCGGTACATATCGCGTGGAAGTACTTTTCGGGATTACTTACGATTCTAGAGAATTATTGTTCGTAGCTTGAACTCCAGTGAACTGTACCTACCTGACTCTTGTAAAAATCGCAATGAAATTATATCAAAATTTCAGATCTTTGCTCCGGACATCAAAATTTTAGACAAGTCATTCCTCCTCCCCCTAGGCTCTCCAATCTTTAAAGATTCCTTCCCTTCTTTTATCGATAGCAAGATTCAAAATTTTAACTTAGCTTTGTTACGCCTTTCGGAAATTCATACATATTTTGCATTTTCCATAGTACGATACTGTCTATTTGTTCCAAATTTTACATACAACCGTCGCTGCAGTCAATTTTGGAAATTACCTGATTAAGGAAAAATGAGACGTTTTTATTAAAAATTCCCTTTCGGTTATTTTGAATATCAATTTCGATGATCGAACATGGGACCAGGCCTCCTTACCGACACGGCACGGAGGCTTAGGTATCCGAAAAAATTTCAAATGTCGCCTTGCCAGCATTTTTGTCCTCTGTACATAGAATTGAAATACTTTATAAAAGTTTCCCAAATTTCGAAATCAGCTACGTATCAGAGGCCAAGAATCAAAATCAATGGTTTAGCCTTTGTCAAAATTCAAAAATGCCTGATTATCCATCCTCGCAGAGGCAATGGGACGAGCCGCTTTGCAGATTAGCTCAAATTAATTTAATTGAATCATCTAGCAATTTTGCCGAGCGCGCCCGTCTTCTAGCCGTCGCTGAATCCGGGAATCCGGGCTTTGGCTACAAGCCCTCCCTTCTGCTAACTTGGGAACCCTCCTTGATGATTAATTCTTTCAGAATGGTGACATCTTTAAGGCTGGGCGCAACATGCAACGTTCCACATCGTTACCGCTGCGGCGACAGCGTCGATAGTTTGGGACACCACGGTCTCTCATGCCGTAAAAGTGCCGTCCGTTTGGGGCGGCACGCAGCCCTAAACCACATTATTAATCGGGCTCTTGCTAGTATCCATTTGCCGGCCATTTTGGAACCAAGTGGTTTTGCGCGGGATGATGGCAAGAGACCCGACGGAATGACCCTTGTGCCCTGGAAGTTGGGTCGGCCGCTTGTGTGGGACGCTACACACTGGCGCCGTCTCACCTTTCACCCACAGGGTCCAAAGCGGGCTCAGAAGCTGCAGCGGCTGAAAACCTCAAACGGCGCAAATATGATTGTATCGGCAATTACTACATATTTGAGCCGTTTGGGGTTGAAACTTTGGGGCCGTGGGGACCATCAGCTAACAGACTATACGACGCTATCTCAAGGAAACTAATCGAAGTTTCCCGTGACCAAAAGGCTGGCCCATATCTAGGTCAAAAAATTAGCATTGCCATACAACGTGACAATGCTGCCAGCCTTCTGGGCACGTTGCCACAAGGTAAAGAACTACCCGGCCTTTTTTATTTGTAAATATTAGTTAAGAAGTGTAGTGAGTAGTTATTTAATGTTTATTTTAGTTTTTAAGAAATTAAATATGTAACTATATTTTTATTTTTCGTCATTTGACTTCTGTTACATGTAAATGTTACATAGATAATATTTTTGAAATTATATATATTTTTTTAAATATTATTCTTTATATTATATTCCGCATGCAACATCTCCCACACCATCTTCCATCCACCTCTCACTCACTCATACCACACCAACAATTTATCAACATAACACCACTACTCACACAACTTTTACCTGGTGTGGTGCCTACAGTCTCTTTCATTGTTCTGGTTAAGTATCTTTTTTAGGGCTCCGTACCTTATAAGGCAAAAACGGAACCCTTATAGGATCACTCACTTATGTCTATCCGTCGGTCACATCCAATTAGCTACGAAACTAATAAATAAAAATATATACGAACAAATCACACAGATTGAGCTAGCCCCAAAGTAAATCGAGGCTTGTGTTATATTATGGGATACTAACTCAACGATACTATATTTTATAAAAAATACTTATACAAAGTGGAAGGGACATACGTCATACCCGTAATAAACCGAACCACGGGCTATACTAGACCACTAAATTGTAATGAAATTAAAATAACAGTCAAAAAACAAAAATAATTTGACATTCGTATACAAGTCTCCCGGGCGGCCGCACACCTTTATATAGAAATGCCGAAATTTTTTTTTGTTCTTTGGCTGTTATTTTAATTGCATTATACTATAATGATCTGGTATAGCACGTACTTCGATTTATTACGGGTATGTCCCTTCCACGTTGTATAGATAAACAAATATTCAAGACCCAGGTCAATCTAAAAAGGTTGTTTTCATGATCGGGATCGAACCCGGCGTTCCGTCGCGTTCGGTCAAATTCACATTCGGTCAAATTCATCATAATCGCAAACAGTCAAAATAACAAACCGTCAATGTCCTTAACCGTCAAAATAGGAAACTGACAAAATAGCAAAGAGTCAAAATTATAAACCGCATAAGTACATATTGGTACTAATTAAAATTAAAATTATGCGTCTATGTGCTATTGGCATGAAAACGTATTTCTTATTTTAATAATTTCCCGTGCCTTCGTCTATGTAGATCCCTCGGTATCACTAACTTTTTTCGTGATAAAGGTATTCCTCGAAATATCTTCATACCAAATTTCATATAAACCAGTACCAACAAGTAAACCATACATACGAGTATGCTATAATGAAGTAAATATTCGACTGATTGCTATTTTGACTATCTACTAATTCAGTCAGTACGGTAGCCGTCAGCCACATTGGGCGTACTGTATGCACGGCGGCGGCGGCTGCCGAAGATGCGGCTGATAGAAAACGTTTAAAGTACGCAGCTATGGAGCCTAAATATTGTTTTGTGCCTATAGCCCTAGAGACCATGGGCAGCTGGGGATCGGACGCTAAGCGCCTTATAAGAGAGATACTCGTAGGCCAACGAATCGCGGAAAAAAATGGGGAGTCCCGCTGAAAAAAGAAAGAATGGCCATAGCTATCCAACGTGGTAACGCGGCAAGCGTTCTGGGCACCTTTGCACCGAAAACGCTAAAGAGCGGGTTGTAATTTTTATTCTGTTTACTTAATTATTATTTTTTTATATTATTTTATTTGTTTTATCTACTAATTTGACCATTCGCAATTTTTACTATTTGCTAATTTGACCACTTGCGATTAGAAAAAAATGACAATTTGACCATTTGCGATATGGACCATTCGCTATTTTGACCGTTTGCGATTTTGACGGTTTCTTGATCACTTGACTGATTGCGAATTTAACCAAACACGGCGGAACGGAACCCGGGACTTCCGGTGTGTCACACCGGAGGTCCCGGGTTCGATCCCGACCCGGCATACCACTAGGCCACAGAGGTCGTCGTATCATCGTCGTCAAAAGGTGGATGAAAGATGGTGCAGGCGGAAACGTAGAAATGGATCTGGTTTGGAAGAGCGTTTGTTTTTATTTTCTTAATCGATTGAAGATGAAGTCAATGTCATGTAAGTAACCAACCTGCACGCAGGTATGCTAGTATGTATAAACAATGTGTAAGTACACATATTACCGGCAGCGCACTTTAATGTCAAAACATATGCCGGTGCCGGTGGTTCCAGTGTGAATCGCCGTTGAAAGATAATTTTCCAGCAGTGGACGCAATGTTTTTCTTGTGTATGTAATATAATGAGTACCTATGTGTAATTTTTTATACTTAAGGGTATCTAATAAATTTAAAATGATAATTAAATTTTTAACAAAAAAAACAACCGACTTAAATTTTTTTAAGGAGTTTCTACTATATTGATGATTCAGTCCATGGTACTGAACAACTTTCCCCAAGGAACATTATATCGTAATATGAAAGTTTTTTTTTTGCTTTTCGTACAAACTCGGATCAGCTGATCGGTCAAGTTGTATGGGAGGCCAAAAAATATTTTTCATATTTCGATATATGTTCCTTGGGGAAAATTGTTCAGTATTCTGGGCTGAATCCATCCTTAGAATAGTTTCAGTATATTTTGTTAGAACCTGTATATTGATGGTCTGAGTCACCCCTCAAGTAAACGTTGGTGGTACATTTACACCTGGTAAGTATGTTGGAAGTACCGACTCAATATGGGTCACACTGGCCTTGCTTCGCGGCTCTGTCCGACTCAATGAGTTATGGCCAAAGCAATGCATCATCAATCAATACACACTTCCGCGTCTATTTGTTTTACTATGCATTGTGTCGTATTATTTGGTAAGGCAAGAGGTAAACACGGTATCAACCAAGCGAGCAAAGCGTCTCAGTTTGGAAATTGGCCCAAATGCTTTTGTCCGTCTGTCTGTTTTCGCCTACAAGTCGCCCCCCTAAGGCTGGATTGATCATGTTTGGAGGCTCTAAGCCCAGCGCCTGCCCAAGCAGAATGCTCGGTCTTGGTAAGCCAGCGACAGTGTGCCAGCAACAGTTCGCGACCATCAGCGCCAGTTCACGATAGTTGGTGACAATCAGCGATAGCTAACTGTCGCTCGTATGTCTCAGCTTTAACATGGGTTAGCGCCTGAAAAGAATTTTTTCTTCTTCCATCGTCTTCGGTGTATGATCAGACAGGTCATTCATTTAGGTATCTAAGAGGTTTAGGTAGATAACTAGAGAAGTATCAGGCAAAAACCTCTTAAGACTACTGGGACTAGCCCAAATTTGTACGTGTAAAGAAAGATCTTTACACGTGCAAATTTTGGCTAGTCCCAGTAGTCTTACCAAGCTTACATGGAGCAAATTTTTTCGCCGGTCCCTTTGTATAAGTTGATCGTTTTGATGTACTGAATCTGCCTTTACATTTAACACGTGATTCACCAATTATTTTTGGACGGACGTCACTAAACCACGTGCCTTACGACTTCGCCACCGGCACAGTGGCTGCTTCCGCCCAACCAAACTGGTTTCAGTTCCGATCCGCGCAGACAAGATTGTAGATGACCGTCGCACGTACTGTCCTGATGGTAAATATTTTTGATGAAAAAGTCTGAAGGTTGCGTTAATAGCAGACAAAGTATGGATTTAACAAAAATAATTTCATTATATTTCGTAATTTATTTTATCTAGTTATGATAAAATAAATTACGAAACATAAAGAAATTATTTTTGTTAAATAGTCCATATCATGAATTTATGATATGGACTATTTAACAAAAATAATTTCTTGAGCGTGCTTTTCAGTAGTTGTTACTGTTGGTTCGGTTATGTTATGTAAGTAGGTACCTATTTTAGAGTATAGGTAGAAGAAATAAAATTGACATTCCACACAACTTGAACAATTTGTTGATCGAGTTTGCATAGAAAACCCTAACCCTATTAATTTCGTAATTAATTTTCTGGTCAACGTATGCAAAAAACACGTTATTAAAACCTTTTTGAGATGCCACAGTCGGGAAAAGCTAGAGTCAGTCGGTTAACAAAAAAGTCGCTCCCATCCACGAGTTAGGGTTCGATCTCATCTTGCAGCACGGGACAGCACTTTCCTATGCTGCTATCCTTTTCGTTTGCAGCACGGCCGGCGCTGAAGCGTTCCTTCGCTCTCTCTCGCTCTAGCAAATGACTGTTCTGAGTGACAGAAAAGGATAGCAGCATAGGAAAGTGCTGTTCCGTGCTGATAGATGAGATCCAACCCTTGGTTAGAGCTCTCACAGACGAGAGAGTGTGCCAGCAATCGTCGCGGACACTGGACCTTTACTCTATAAAATAACACGACAGTCGTCGAATAGTGTTGTCCCATTTCAATGTCAAACCAAATTAGACTTTATCATCATTTCGTAGCATTCAAAGTAGCTTGTCGTACGATGACCAAACATCTTTCCTCTTCTAATATCGATTGTTTTAAACAAGTTCCTTTTCTCATTAACTAATTATGTACATTAATTTGTATTTTCCTATGTTCAATATTTCTCTTATACTCGTACGACACGATCAATTTATTAAAAACATAATAGAAGGTAAAATAGAAGCAACAAGAAGACAGGAAGACCAAGAAGAGCATTAATAGATCAAGTATCCTTTACTTGATCTATATAAATTTACGGCAACGATAAAACGAGTTTGGGTAAAGTGGAACTGATGGAGAAGACCCGAAAAGGTCGACTTTGTTTAAAATTATTTAAAAACTTTAAGAATGAGTACCAATCCTCGTTATTGGAGTGTTGTTTATAATCATAATTCATAAACAATAAAGGTAGGTACTGGTACATCAAGGCAATGTTAATCGAGTCAGTAATCCGCTACGTCAATAGCCAACTACCCAGCATGAGTAATGATACAAAATGTGTCATTAACATTCGTCGCACGCGCCAACGAGAACGAATTATGCGAAAGTGGTAGGTACCTTCTGAGGCGAAGGACAGAATGATCTATGGGAGGTCTGTATAAGCATGCACAACAACTATTAACCTTCAATAGAAGCGTTTGGCGTCTACGACTGTTCGTCTTTATCCTCAATGGGGCAGGCAGAGCATTTTGAGTCTTCCGGCTCTAAGCAGAGCCCAGGGCCGCTACACCCAAAGGCCACTTTTAGCATGATGGTAGGCGAGATGGAAAAAAAATCAAGGTGGTAAGAAGTCGGGCTACTACTGTGTTTTTTTTGTGAATTCGATGGTTCCCAAGGAAGCTCGTTGTCCTTTACAAATACCTAGGACCTAGGTACCTTCTTAGGTTACGAAAATAAGTAGGAACGTAGGTATAAGTATACATATTATTCTTTCGAATTTCTGATGTTTGGTTTGAGATTGACGATCTGTTTCGTAGGTAGGTAGGTACCTAACCCACCTACTTAGGAACTTTTCTGTTCGCTAGCAAAATAATTATGAAAGTTACAGAAATGGTATGTACCTACTAAGTACATCCTATAGAATTCGGTATCTACTTTGTTATATTATATTTCATTTATTTATTTAATCTTTATTGCACAATAAAATAAACGTACAAGTGGCGGACCCTAATGCCATATGGCATTCTCTCCCGGTCAACCATTAGACCAAGCAGAAAATATGTGTGGCTGGCGTAATAAAATTCACAAAAATAAGAAAACTTAATATAAATAAAATGTATATTATCAAAAACACATATACTTATACACAAATATACTTTTAAACATATTATAACTATACATATTTACTAACATGCATAAAATTCAATAGATAAATACATAAATTCATTCATTATACTTTGCTACCAAACGATGATACATACATACATACTATCACGTCTTTATCCCTAATGGGGCAGACAGAGCATTTTAAGTGTTGCGGCTCTAAGCAATCAGAGCCCAGGGCCGCAATACCCAAAGGCAACTTTTAGCGTGATGGTGGGCGAGAAGGTGGAAAAAGGAATCAAAATAGTGATTGCTAGCCGCATCGCCTATTAACATGATTTGCATTTTCGCCCATTCCTTCGATCGGCTTCTACGATTTGCGCGGGGAGAGAAGCAGCTATGACCCACGTGGTGTAATGGTCAACACGCTAGTCTGCCAATCTGGAGGTCCTGGGTTCGATCCCCAGCCAGGGCAAGTTCGAAAATGACCTTTTTCAAATTGTCCTGGGTCTTGGATGTTTATCTATATATGTATTTATTATAAAACATAGTATCGTTGAGTTATTATCCCATAACACAAGTTTAAACTTACTTTGGGGCTAGCTCAATCGGTGTGATTTGTCCTTACATATTTATATATTTATATTCAAGTTTTATTCTTGTCTCCAAGAATGAATACGGTGCGCTCAATGGCTATAGTAGCTGCTTGTAGTAGTCAACCCTAGCGCGTCGCTCGCTGAGTCTATTTTAGTCGGTTTTGTGTGTATTATGAATCGTTTGTCCAGAGTCATAAGGATTCAATTGATTTCTGTAGGTGTCTAAACAAAAAGGTGCTGCGTTTTGACGCGAGCTAAATTACACCATATTGCTACCTACTGTGACTAGATATTTCTTTGAAAACGTTTGCGGAGTGAGACTTCTGTACTACTGGTATTTATTCTGTGGTTCGAGCTGGTGTCACTTTTCTACATTTCTTTCTTGTTCTTACATTGGTGACGTCAATTTTCGTTGATGCAAATAGGATTTAGCTTTTTAGTTTGGTTTAATACTATTTTTGTTCTTCTGAGTTTCGATCTTTGCATTTCTGCATGATATTATTATGTTTTAAATTTATCAATCTTTAATTTTTTACGTTAAAATGAAGTTGAGACTTTAGTCTGTTGAGCTCGGTTGCCCGGCTGGAGTATGCATTACTAGCGCTTTCACAAGTTAAGCAACACCGTGCGTGGTCCGGACATGGATGGGTGACCACAAATGGCGTAAAAATGCTCGAGCACCTCGAGCCGTTGGTCCCACGAAACATAGATATGGATTTTACCCAGGGTTTAGTGCTATGAATAAACACATTTCATGTTAAGAACTTAAATTCTCAGCAAATATATTGTTAGCACTCTTTTTCCTAATAATAAACATCGAAGACAATGATTGACAGTGTGACAGAGTGACAAACAATCACAAGTCACATGTTATCAAGAGCTGAGCAAGAGACATTGATGTCACACAAAAACGTCAGGAACAAAACGCTGCTGAGTTGGATTGCTGAGTAGGATTCTGTACATAATATTTTATTAAGATAGTGGATTATTTTTTCTTTCAAATAATAATAAGATTTACGTTTAAAATACTAATACCCGACTACGGGAATTATTTGATAATGTAATTTGGGGATTTTTTTTTATATTGTACTGTATCCAATGTAGCAGCCATTTATGGCTAGCAATATATATTTGAAATGTGCTAATTAAGACCTTTCATTTGATATCGAAACAATTTTAATTTACTCTCACTTTCTTGCATACAAAATGTAGCCTATGTCACCCAGACGATAATGACGAATCGATTGACATCTCTTTTGTGAAAATTGGATAAGTAGTTTGGATGCTACACAATGGAACACACAATGATATCCACATACATACATACATACATGCATACATAGACTGCTAAAATTATAACCCTTCCGTTTGGCGTCGCCGTAGTCGGGTGAAAATAGAAAACAAAAACTGACAGTGTGACTGACAAACAGTCACAAGTCACATATTGAAAAAAAAAACTTGGATTGCTAGCCAGTAGCTTAAATCCAACTCTACTTCAGTTTGGTACATTAAGTTTTATTTAGACGATCTATATATATTTATATGGTATATGTCGTCATACAGATGGAAAGAGACACAAAGATTCTTTGCAAGATCGACCACGATGAGCAAGTAGTAACCTATTTAAGTTGGCAAACGTAAATTTAAAATAGTTACATGTTGCTGGCTTGTCCAGTTGAAAAACAATACAATACATAAAAGAAATGAACGGGTAAGTGCGAATCGGACTCGTACATGAAGGGTTCCTTACCTCCGTTTGTGAAAACATTGTGTTTTCAAACGCTGAAAAAACACGTTTCTTATATGACAACCCCCCTTTAATTTTTAACTTTATCTTATTTTTTGTATTTGTTGTTATAGTGGCCATAGTTATACATAATCGGTAAAAATTTCAAGCATCTAGTAAATGCTATTATAAAGATCTAGTTAAAAACGCTAAAAAAACATGTTTTTTGTATGACGACCCCCTTTAATTTTTAACTCTTTTTTTCAGTATTTGCTATAGCGGCCACAGTAATACATAATCGGTGGTGGTTCAAAGGTCTTGCTATTACGGCTCAAGAGATAGAGCCCTGTGACAGACGGACAGACAGACAGACAGACAGCGGAGTCTAAGTAATAGGGTTCCGTTTGTACCCTTTGGGTACAGAACCCTAAAAAAGAAGCAACATTCTGAAGTTAGTAGGTACATACAAGTCGTTCATAAGCATTTCGCTCTTACCAGATAGAAAAAAGTGCAGTGAAGCGTTTCTCTTTCTTAGGCGCTGATCCCTAAAATATGTATCTGAGCAAAACAAATAATTTAAATGATTCGTGGTAATTACGAATGTAAGTGTCAAGTTGTAGATCAAAACAGGAACGGTACGAGAACAGTACATACCTAGGCAAACTCGTGACTATAACTTGTTGTTTATGGGCAATTTATGGGTAAACTCATTTGTTTAGTTTTTCATAAATCAATCCGGTTGTTTCCAACAAGTCAAATCAGATATATTTTTCGACAAAAACGAAAAATAGTACACCATGTAACGATGCTGCATGCCACCTGCATGCTGCATCTCTTCCAACCTCATTTCTTTGTCATCCTGTCCACTTTTCATTCCTCATTTCATTTCATTCCATTTTCAAATCATTTCTCTCTCGGTCATCACACATTCTACCATCATCTCTCTTACTGTTCACTTCTGTTCCTACGTTCTGTCTGATCTGTTATACCTTATTATAATATAATATATATAGAACTTATAAGTCATAAGTTGTGTGACAAATAAATTTAATCTAACTGTTGTGTCGAGTCTCTGTTCTCCACTCCATCTACTTCTTTATATGTGGGAACTCGACTAAGAGCGCCGGGACAGGTCGAGGTCCCACAACCATTTTGTGTAGAATGCAATTTACAACATAGTGTGAGTAACATCACACCGGACGGGAGGCGTAAGTAGGCGTCATCGCTGTTTCAGTCAAGCTGAGACCACGTTCGGTGAAACCCGAACAAAACGTCAGCAAAATAAATAAAATAAACGGGCAAGTGCGAATCGGACTCGTACATGAAGGGTTCCGTACCACCGTACAATGTTTTAAAACCCTGAAGAAACACGTTTCTTGTATGACGACCCCCTTTAATTATAAACTTTATCTTATTTTTAGTATTTGTTGTTTTAGCGGTCATAGTAATCCATAATCGCTAGACAATTAATAGCTAGACACCTGAAATTTTCACCGATGTCTGTCACAGGGCTCTATCACTTAAACCGTAATATAAACCGTAATGTAATACCGTAATCGGTTCAAGTGATAGAGCCCTGTGACAGATCGAGTTAAAAACGCTGAAAAAAACACGTTTTTGTATTACGACCCCCCCCGAACGTCATTGATACAAAACTATCATAGATTGAATTCATCTGTCATCGATGACAGCACTGACAGCACAGCTAAAACGTACCCACAGACTATATAGTCAAATAATCAGATCTTTTTTATTGCATTTATGAATGCGTTATTGCACCTCCTTGGATGGAATACATCATTTTTGCTCGCCGCCTAGCGTCATGTTGACAAAACATCCGAAATTGTAACTGTGGCGACAACATCCGGCCGTCCTGCTCACGTGGTCATCCTCGATCACGTATTAGTCTGGTGTATTTGACTGAAAAATAAACACTACCTATTAGATACAAAAACTACTATTATTTTTTACCATGTTACCTCAACCAGGGTATCCTGTCATAAATAGTCATTGTTCAGTTTATATCCCCAACAATCACTTCAAGTCCTGATAGATACCACGTAGAATTTTAAGCAACCGGAACAACCATCAGCACCTTAGGCCGCCGAGGCTGTGTATCACCCGAATAACCATCGGCACCTTAGACCGCCGAGGCTATGTAATGCATGTGTCAAAGTAACCGGAACGACCGTCAGCACCTTAGGCCGCCGAGCCTTAGAGCGATATTTCGCAGTGTTGAGACTGGGGTGTATATTATGTATATCTAATCTATATATGTATTTATTACAAAATATATAATATCTTTGAGTTAGTATCCCATAACACAGATTTAAAACTTATTTTCGGGCTAGCTCAATCTGTGTAATTTGTACTTATCTATTTTTTATTTTATTTTATTTGTTTAGCTTTTCATATCTTTAAACGCTGTTTAACGACATGAAAAGTCAACTCGCTGTCAATTCATTGATTTGGGCAGATCACAGTGATCAGCGAGTAGGTATTTTACATATCATGAAAAATTACCATTTCATGAAATGGTCGGCCATATCATGAAATTATCAATTCACCGATCTGGCCACGACATCCAAACATACCTATTGATAGAAAATCCTTTAGAAATAAATAATACCTACAGATTTTTAAACTTTTATTACGGAGCTCGTAAACCAACTTCTCGGATTTGTTGTTCTGATAGAGACGTCTCTATGGAAAAATGTTATATTTTAAAAAATATATGATTTTGGAATAGTCGAAGATGGTCTAAGCGCACTTCCAAGATGTAAATCGTCGCATCCTGCACATCTGCAATTTACTTAAAAAGTTATTGGACGTCGCCAACGTGACTCAATACACAACATTTACAAACAGCGAGTAAAATGTCGCAGTACTTAATTATAATTAATCTCAGATCTCGGGGATGCCGGTTGTGACAAGCGACTGCGCCCGCGCATTCACGTACAAACCGGCGCGCGAAGCGGATCGCGTAGCGGTTGAGGTCGCGCGCGAGTGTCGTTCAGTTCTCAATTTAAAATAATATTTGAGAAGGTCTTGTCACGTTTCAAATTTAGAACCAGTTTCGGAACGAACACTAATAAATAACGTTTCGGGACGATTACTGTAGAAGGAATTTTTCAGTTTTTCTTACTTTTTTTGTTGTTGTTTTTTTAACAATTAAACTGAAGGGTCGAGGGCTAGTGATGTCGAAGGACGGATCCAGGTTTAGCCGGCTGGGGGTTCTAGCGCCGGCTGCACTGTCGGCCTGCATGGATGCTTCGGTGCTAGCGGTGCCTGCTGCCGGCGCCATCGTGTCTACCGTCCTGAAGGAACTGAGCAAGGCTTTCATGCTGAAAAAGTAAGTTTTTTATTATGAATAAGGTCAAATTTACCTTGATCCTATTATTAAAGAAAGGTAAAATAATTCTTAATATCAAAATTATGAACTGGCTCCTCATGAATTATTTCGACTTTCTATTAGCCTATGAAACCATTATTATAAGTAGTTATAATAATGGTTGCATATAGTAAGAGCTTTTTGGATTTGATTAAAAGAGTTATGCAAGGTCTATTCCTCATCATCATCATCAGGTCTCCACTTTTATCTCCACTGCAGGAGCACGACCCTCTGTACTACCAGAGCCATATATTAGCCAGAGTAGTCGGAGTATTTGGCGTACACTCTCCACGCTGGCCAGACGGGTTGGAGAGGTCTCATTGACGTCGATAAGCTTTGTTTAGCTTGTGTTTCCTAAATCGCCTTCTAGGTGGATGTCCACGAGAAGACTTGGAGTGGTCCTATTCTACTCTGCCGGGAACCACACGGCAATCTATTATTACATATTTTTTACTTGCAGAGTGATGGCCCCAAAGGGATGCGTTTATTTACCAAGGCCCAAATCTTTATCCTCCTAATTGATTTAAAAAAATAAAAAAACTAGTGATTTTTCCAGTTTTTACAGTTGCGATATTTCCGAAAAAAAACATGTGATGTCAAAAATTTGTTGGTAGCATTATTTTTGCATTGGATGCAACGCTGGATGCATCCGATCGGTCGTTTTGGAAATCCTTGGGGGAGGCCTATGCCCAGCAATGGACTTCCTGTGGCTGATATGATGATGACGATTATTTTGCATGCAAAATAGGAAATTTTCGAATTTAGTCGTTTTATGAAACCACATGTTGTGAACTTGTGATGGAATATTTCTAAATGGTCTGTCGTCATAAATTTTCATTACGAGTATCACCGTATAGTTTATTTAAAAAACCTGTATTATAAAATATATGTTCCAATGAGAATAAAATCTCGATAATTGCAATTCTATATATAAATGAGTTGCTTCAGGAAATATAATATATAAATATTAGTTGAATTAATTAAAATAACTAATAAATTAAATTCAATACATAGACTTATAAAAATTCGTAATTAATAACAAGATTTCCTTAGCAAATATAGGTACCTACATTAACTCGTTAGATTTATCAATCCTACTTGTAAGGTTATATAATATAGGTATATATGTACTGATTCTCTTATATTTATTATTAATAGTAAGTGCTTGTTCCTCCAGTGCTCTATAAATGATCATCATCCTGAGTTTTCAGTCGATTGTTTCGATTCAGTCCTGAATTAAAAGCCTCCTTTTGACTGCATCATATTTATTTACCTATTCCGTCCTATCCAGTTCTTTCATTTTTGTTATTAATATCTGTATTACCTGGCCGCCAAAGGTACCTATAACACCATAGATATAACTTCTAGGTTTATGTATACACTATACATTTTTCGTTTGGTAGCTAGGTACCTACCACTCAGTGATAGCCTTACTCTAACTACCAGCATTCCTTCTTATTAATTTCGAAGACTTTCCTTAATTCAAATTTGTAATGTGCAAAATAATGTAATTTGAATCAATAAACATACCTAGTATAGTTATACTTTTAGTTAAATATTCGAAAAAAAAATTTTGTATAAGATTCTATTATGAGGCCTTAGTATTTATCAATACAAATGTAATAAGCCCAAACCGATGGGGTTGCGTCGCTTTATTATTTTAAATAATATTGCATTGTCATCTGATTTAGTTTGGTTTTGGCAGTAGGAGGATGGATATATTGCATATTATAAAGTCATTTAGTACAATAATAAGGATGCAAAAAAATATTTTTGCTTCATCAGGTAGATTATTTTTGCAGCACTTTCACACGAAAATAAATGACTAAGCAAAAGCCAATGCGAGTGTCCCGTTTCTACTTATAAGCTTTAACGCTCAGCCTTAGATAAGATACCTAGCTCTGCGAATGTACTTACTCGTACCATATTGGGATCCAAGTAAACACACATGTGGCACGCTTTACCTAACCCTTTCTTGGAAATCTACAATTGTTGTAAGTAGGTAGTAAAATGTTTCAACCCGCCATATCAGGCCGGATGTTCCGCGAAAACCTTTTGATTTTGTAAACACTGGTGTCACATGACGGTCACATGAGAAATACATTTTAAGCTTATGTCGTTTGTAGGGTTGCGACATTCCAGCCTGTTTATTTCGGCCAAGAAGCACACAGGCTTTTATGGTTTAAATTCGCACTCCAAACCCTAGAGCGTTTTGGCCGGTCCGACAGCGGAAACCTACAGGCTTTTGGAGTAAGTAAATATCACTCAAGTGAGATTACAAATGGATGTTGATTTCAGCCTAGGAGCATACAGACTTTTGTAGTTGAAACACACTCCAAACAACAGAGCGTTTAGGCCGTGCCGTGTCCTATATGGTTCTGTATCCAAGGGATGCAAACAGGGCTATCTCCACTGTCCGTTCGTCTATTAGGATGTTATATTATTTGAACCATAAGGCTCGCACTACACTGAATTGGCAGCGAGGTGACGAGCAGTACAATAACAAGACATTATAAACTATAACTAAAAAAAACTTAATACTTACAACTTAAATACTAAAAATAAATTACTTATAAATATAAACTATTATAATTAAAAAATATCTGGAAAATTCTGCCCCTGCGGAAGAGTACCCAGAAGGCTAGCAGCATTTCCACTTAAGGCCGTACCTGAATTTTCTGGGGTCCAGTGCTGCCCCCATTTAAAATAAATAATTTCAAAGAAAACAGAGACATCATTTAAAATTTTGCTACTACCAAGTCCTAGATAACCCTTCGAAGTATTTTATGAACTTTAAACGTTTACAGTTTAAAGTGAGAACGTTAAGCTTTACTACGCACATTTGCGAAAAACGGCCACTTTTGGCAAATGTGCGTAGTAAAGCTTAACTTTCTCATTATAAATCGTAAACCGTAGTTTATAAAATACTTTGAAGGGTTAACTAGGACTTCGTAATAGCAAAATTTTAAATAATGTCTCCGTTTTCTTTCAAATGATTTATTTTAAATGGTGCCCCCATTTAAAATAAATCATTTTAAAGAAAACTGGACCCCGGAAAATTTAGGTACGGCCTTAAATTATTTAAATTATATTGCATGCAACAGGCAAGAAAGTTGCATTGTGTAAATGGATTTTATTTTAAGGGATAAAGCCTTGAAAAATTTTTAAGTGAAAATTAATTTAAGACTTGCTTTGGGGCTAGCTCAATCTGTGTCATTTGTCCATATCTATATCGTGAAGAGAATCTGAGGGGATTAGGTGCGGGGCGATCCGGAAAGCAATTTTTTGTTTCGAAAATAAAGAGGGCAATTTATACTTATACATGTACTTAGAGTTTTGGAAGAAAAATAATTTTTACATATATCAATTCTTAACATTTTTTTAAAATGGTTTATTTTAAAATTTGAAGGAGGCGGTCATCTTGTAAAATATCTAACCAAACCTACAAAATATGTTTTAACTCTTAGAATCACTTCAGGTCAAAGTTCTAGTGAACAGAAATACATGAAGTTTCGACAGTTCTTTCGTATACGGCCTTAATTAAAAAAAAACAAACCCTCACCGTCATCCCCACCAGCCCCCAAACATATAAGAACATAATTAAGGTTCAAAAAATAAAAAAAACTATCAAAGTCTATTCTTTCCTTCTGCCCCAAACATACAATATAACTAATAAAACCCGTCTTTTTGCATGGGGGGTCAAAAGAAAATAGAACAGAACCTTGAATGAGTAACAGAAGCCTGTAGGTGTCGCCTTACAGCGAGACGTGACGTCAACAGTGGAGACGCAGCCATCTATGGACAAATGGTTTCATGAATCATATCGGTCTACTTGTGTACTTAGATAATGCCGTGTGTTTTCCGGCCTAGAGTAATACGAGTCCAATCTCTCTCTCTCTCTCTCTCTTCAAGAGACCCCTTTCAGTAGGCCTGTGAGAGATGTTTATGTAAGAAAAGCGTGTTCATAGAATAAAGGAAGAAAAAGAAATTAAAATAACAAGAAACTACAAAAACTTAAACAAAAATAGTGGCACTCTGGGAGTGAATGAATGAAATGAATGAAAGGAATAGAATGAATGAAAGGAATGGAATGAATTTAAGGAATGGAATGAATGAAATGAATGAAATGCTCATTATTGTACCTAAAAAAAATCACAAAATACAAATTGTAAATATATATACATAGGTAAAATGGGCGGTCTTATCGCTGAAAGCGATCTCTTCCAGACAACCAGTAGATGGAGAGAAAAGAGACACGTGAAAAAGAAACGGAGTGCCAACAGAAGTCAAGTTTTAGTCGGTAACTGTGTCGCGAGTTCAATGGTTTTACCCATCTCAAAATATGAAAATGCTAAGCATATTGTTAATGTTAATAGGCGGATAGCAACCCGTCACTATTTTAATTCCTATTTCCACCTAGGCTATGAGTGGCCGTTGGGTCTTGCGGCCCTGGGCTCTATCTGCTTAGAGCCGGAAGACCCAAAATGCTATGTGTGCCCTATTAGAGATAAACACTTGATAGATATGTATGTTTGAGTACTTAGGCCTCTTCATAGAAATTGTATGGATGTTATTAATTTTTATTGACCTCCTTTCAGCTTAAGATGATACATGAAGTCCAGTGCTGCCCCTGAAATAAATTATTTGAAAGGAAACCGAGATATCATTTTAAATTTGTTTTAGTGAGCCCTAGATAGTGTCAATCTATTTTATGAACTACTGTTTACAGTTTAAAGTGAGAACGTGAAGCTTTTCGCCGCTAATTCAATTCAATTCAAAATTATAGATATGATGATGATGATGATATAAAAGGAAACGGAGGTATCACTTAAGGCCGTACCTGAATTTTCCGGGGTCCAGTGCTGCCCCCATTTAAAATAAATAATTTCAAAGAAAACGGGGACATTATTTAAAATTTTGCTACTACCAAGTCCTAGATAACCCTTAAAAGTATTTTATGAACTACTGTTTACAGTTTATAATGAAAACGTTAAGCTTTACTACTCACATTTGCCAAAAGTGGCCGTTCTTCGCAAATGTGCGTAGTAAAGCTTAACATTCTCACTTTCAACTGTAAACAGTAGTTCATAAAATACTTTGAAGTGTTATCTAGGACTTGATAGTAGCAAAATTTTTGATGATGTCTCCGTTAACTTTGAAATGATTTATTTTAAATGGGGGCAGCACTGGACCCCGGAAAATTCAGGTACGGCCTTAAGTGATATCTCCGTTTCCTTTCATATCATCATCATCATCATATCAGCCACAGGAAGTCCACTGCTGGACATATGCCATATAATTTATTTCAAATGGGGGCAGCACTGGACTTTATGTATCACCTTATGTCATTGACTTATATATTATTGGCATAAGCTGCAAAAGTAATTTCGCAAGTCCACTGCACGGGGCGAACTATTAGCGTAATTATTTGGTTACATAAGTACTTGCTACCATTTCTATCGTGATTCGTGAACAAGTCAACAAGATTTGTATTGTATGTCAATATCTCGATTCTCGCCATCAATTATCGATGACTACGAGACGTAGCGGTAATTGTTCAGTTGGACTAATTAGTGTTTTTATTATCTGCGGCGATGTAAGTACTTACTTACATTTTAATAGTATCTGTCGATCTCCAGAGATATGGGAGGTATACAGATTCCTCGAAAAAGTGTCAAAAGTGTAACCTGGTTTCAAAACTTAGTGGCGTATATTTTTAACGCAATACCTACTTACGCCAGGACGTGAATAACACTAAGTACTATATAGAAAAGTCACCTAAACAGAAGTCAATGGCATTAGACAATGTTTTTTGAATTTGGTCGTATTAAGCAGAAAACAGGCCACATTTTTACAGAGTAATCCTATAAGAAGGTATCTTTTTTTCTCTTTGCTCGATCTTTGCGGCATAGACAATAGGCCTAGATATTACTTTACACATTACACACTATCACTCCTTAATCCCCAATGGGGATTTTTTTATGCATAAATAATATTTGTAGCTGGGTAGAGAAATATAGGTAATAAGTTTTTAAAAAGAAATAATTTTTTCGTACAATCTTTTATTGTTTATTTATAGCCTAAGTTTTTGTCAAGACAAATATACCTAATAAGCCCAAACTTGATGGGGTTGCGTGCGTCGTTTTATTACAGGGTTCTTATTTATATTCCATGATTTAGACCTTCATCATCAATATATTTAAGTACTATGTTCTTTTCGGTGGAGTATTTTCCATGTCTCCCGATCCTCAGCCAAAACGACTTCTGCCTTTTCTTTTACTTCATCATACTTTAGGCCATGCAAGTCATATATTGACATATGCAATTAACTTGCACTGTGTCAAAATTCGAACTTACTATAAAGTTTTCCAAATTAATGACACACTATATTTTCTTATTCAATTTCTTTAAGGCCGTACCTGAATTTTCCGGGGTCCAGTGCTGCCCCCATTTAAAATAAATAATTTCAAAGAAAACGGAGACATCATTTAAAATTTTGCTACTACCAAGTCCTAGATAACCCTTCAAAGTATTTTATGAACTACTGTTTACAGTTTAAAGTAAGAACGTTAAGCTTTACCACGCACATTTGCGAAAAACGGCCACTTTTGGCAAATGTGCGTAGCAAAGCTTAACGTTTTTATTATAAACTGTAAACAGAAGTTCATAAAATACTATAAAGGGTTATCTAGGACTTGGTAGTAGCAAAATTTTGAATAATGTCTCTGTTTTCTTTGAAATGATTTATTTTGAATGGGGGCAGCACTGGACCCCGGAAAATTTAGGTACGGCCTTAAAATTTCAAATATAAGGGATTATATGAATATTCCGCAGTCCAGTGCTGCCCCCATTTAAAATAAATTATTTGAAAGGAGATATCATTTAAAATTTTGTCTTTGTGAAGCCCTAGATATAAATATATAAGAACAAATCACACTGATTGAGCTAGCCCCAAAGTAATTTTTTTTTAAACTTGTGTTATGGGATACTAACTCAACGATACTATATTTTATAATAAAAAGATAAACACCCAAGACCCAGGACAATTTGAAAAAGGCCATTCCAACTTGCCCTGGCTGAGGATCGAACCCAGAACCTCCAGATTAGCGGTCTAGCGTGCTAACTCCACGGAGGTCGTCAGAGATAATCCTTCAAACTATTTTATGAACTACTCTTAACAGTTTGGGTCTAAAGAATTTATTTATTTGCCTACAAGAATAACATAGGTATTCACTTAGGTGCACTTTATAAAAAATCGATGAGTCTCAAAACTCATAAACACCAAGCGCGAGCTGCCAGCGACCAAACTGCGTGGCGAGTTAATAAATTGTAAGGTAAGTACGTAAACAACACGGAACACGGACAAGGGATTAGCGTTCACTGGATATGGCACAGTGTAATTTTTAAATTTTTTTTCCGCATAAATGCGTAGAAAAGCTAAACGTTCTCAAATTGTAGCTGACAAAATTGTCCAGAGGAAATTTTCTAAAATTTTTGATATCATTCCAAAATATGGAGCGCCAAAAAATCTAAAATTCAGAAATAATTGAATTTTTGTTTTAGTATTTCGACCATAACTTTGTCGTTTTTGACTTTCTCGAATAATTCTTTTTGCACCTTACAGCTCTCGTGAATACACAAGAATCTTTTGAGCTTTTTTTAAATATAAAAGGTACCTTCTAACTCCTTGAGATATAAGGCGATCGCACTTTTTCGTGAAATCAGAGCCTACACTGGAGCGAACGAAAAGACATTTCCAATCTCAATATTTTCGACTTCCCACACAAATAAACGCTCATTCATAGATATTCAATATATTTTTTATGGAAAGGAGTTCGTGCAGTACTGAACTGACTCCAAAAATTTTCTGGTGGTTAAAAAGCCACCCTCTATACTCTTCTGGCGCAGTCAGGTAAAAAAAGAATGTGTCTGAATATATAATTATAACTCTCCTTTACAGCTTATATCAGTTAACCATATTTAGCCATATTTAATCGTGCTACTACGACTATGGGCCAATGAAGCCTCCTATTGACTGGGAGAGGCGTCCCAGTCAATAAGAGGCTTCATTGGCCCATACTCACCCCTCGCCGCGCAGGCTGGAGTACTTTACCTACTCTGCTGACCTAAAACTACTACTACCCTTGGCCGCCTTTTACGACATGTGAGAAGAAAGAATATTCACAAATTGTATTATAGCCAGCTCTCACCACGTGGACTTTTACAATGCATTTCTATTTATAAACGCATGGAATAAATCAGAAAGTTAATAAGTCATTAAGAATGGGCATGAATGGATTGCGCAATATAAACCTCACGTGCGTGACGGCGACAGAGCGAATGCATTTAGTCGCAAGCGAATTTTAACATATAAGCCGTGTGGTTCCCGGCTGAGTAGAATGGGACCATTCCAGTCTTTCCGTAGATGTCGTAGATGGCGACTTAGGAAACACAAGCTAAACAACGCTTATAAACAGCAATGGGATCTCTCCAACCCAGGTCAACGTGGAGAGTGTAGGCCAAATCCTCTGACTCTCTGGCTAATGTGTGGCTCTGGTAGTACAGAGATGGTTGGGCTCCTGCAGTGGAGACTAAAAAGGACCTGAATGATGATGATGATGAATTTTAAAATGTGTGGTTCGTTCGTCCAAATAGTGTGTAGACCGTTGGCG
This sequence comes from Acrobasis repandana, assembly GCA_963576875.1. Classification (NCBI taxonomy): domain Eukaryota; kingdom Metazoa; phylum Arthropoda; class Insecta; order Lepidoptera; family Pyralidae; genus Acrobasis; species Acrobasis repandana. The sequence goes on from OY756214.1 coordinate 1,632,464, forward strand.
GGCCGACAAAGGCGTCGTTTTGTCATCGGTTATTTTTTTTAAATCTACTGCAGGGGCATGACCCTGAGCCAGAGCAGTCAGAGGATTTGGCCTACACTCTCCACGCTGGCTAGACGGGTTGGAACGGTCTCATTGACGTTGTTTTAACTCGTATTTTCTACTAGGACATCATAAGAAGTCTTGTAGTGGTCCTATTCTACTCTGCCGAACATCGCAAGGCTAAAGAAAGAGTTCTTTAAAAGAGCCCATGGCGACAAAGCCCCAGCTCTTTCAAAGACGCGGCCTTTGCGCAGCGCCGACAGTATACTATACACCATTTGGACGAACGAACCTGCTAAATTTTTGGAGCAAGTTCAGTCCATGATACTGAACTACTTTCTATAAAAAAAGTTATTAAAAATCGATAGAAATTTTTCGTCTTCCCATACCAATCAGCGCTCAACAGATGGATTTTGTATGGGAGAACGAAAATTTTATTTTTATTTTTAATAACTTTTTTGTGGAAAGTAGCTTAGTATCATGGACTGAACTTGCTCCAAAAATTTGGACAGTGTTTAAATAGTCACGCTGTATTTAAAAGAAATTGCTATTACGTCTTTTATAAATATATGTACAAATTATAATATTAAGAAGCCGAAACGGCAACGCAGTCTGACCTTAGTTGTAAAATACAAAAACAAACAAGTAGGTTAAGACGGCAAGGTTTAGTAGAAGCGTCAATGCCACGCCATCGCCTAAACTTATCTATGTTTGGAATGTGATTGTTTATATATGGCAATTTTTTATTGAGTGCAAATATTTTAAGCAGTAGGTACGAGTCAATGTTACTGAAACACTTTCTTTATAAGAAAAATACTGTTTAGCAATCAGATGAAGTGACCAACCATTAGCGTCGCTTGAACTCTGTATCAAAATTTCACTTCTAATTGCGACTATGCCTGAACCCTAATGGTTAAAGGGTTTTTAGTATAAAAGCGTACGCATTGAACAAAATACGCATTTTTTTAAGTCTGCGTGTAACACCTTAGACCTTAGCTTCCCATCAGGCTAGATACAGGTCAAACGCACAACAGTGCGTAAGGCACCAAAAAAAAAAAAATACTTCGGTGATTTTGACCGATTTGACACTTATTCTTATCATATTCCTACTTACATTATCCATTAACAAAATTTGCAACTATACAGGCTGACTTTTTAACCACCTGCTAAATTTTTGGAGCAAGTTCAGTCCATGATACTCCAAAAATATCCATACAAAATCCGTTTGGTTGAGAGCTGATATGTTGGGGAGGACGAAAAATTTTTATCGATTTTTAATAACTTTTTTATAGAAAGTTGTTTAGTATCATGGACTGAACTTGCTCCAAAAATTTTGCAGTTGCATAAAAAGCCAGCCTGTATAGTTATTCTTATAATATCAAAAACTTCCAAGAATTTTCATCAGGTTTTTTAAATAATTAATTTTTAATGGCACACTTAAGCTTAGACAATGGCAACGCTACTAATAGTGTCTGGAATTTTATTATAGACACGCAATCCGGGACCCACAAAATATATTTTTTGTTTCCTCAAACCGAAAAGCTGAGATAGGTAGATTTATTTTTAGTTCTAGTGTTCTTATTGAGTAGCACACAGGATACTATTGCCCATTCTCTGTTACCTATATCTCTGGTCGCGTCTTACGACACCCGCGGGAGATCAAGGCCCCTTAAGACGATACACGGTGTCCAGTGCTGCCCCCATTTGAAATAAATTATGCCAAAAGTGGCCGTTTTTCACAAAAATGCAAAATAAAGCTTAACGTTCTCACTTTAAACTGTAAAGAGTGGTTCATAAAATAGTTTGAAGGGTTATATAGGTTTTAGTAGCTTAAATTTGCTAGTAGCTTAAATTATATGTTCTAATAAAGTTAGGTATGGAAGTTCAAGGTGACTAAGGGGGAATAATTATCTACACGCAACAATATTAAAATAACTTCTAATAATAAAAAACAAGTCGTAGTTGGTAATAATACATAGGTAATAAATCGTTCAGTGTTCTAAGAAAAATAAAATAGTGAGAATAAAACATGTTATATCTAATACCTAACTGGTAATATTTTAAATCAAGTAATAATGTTTACTTTATAATTTTGACTTATTTTCCGTTCTTCTTCATAGCGCATTCTCGGTTACATCCTCAGCAGTGCTGCTTTGGAGCCCGGAGAGCGCTTTCTTCTCCAAATATAATATACATGTCAATGGTCACCCAAGGATGCCAAAGACCTTGCGAAGTGGAGAAGAAATAGCTGGAACAGAGAAACGATTTGGCTTTAGTTTTACGACCGACCGCCTACTTACCTGACATCAACCCTCCTTGGGAATGCTGATGTAGCCTAAGATGTTTGTGCCTCCTTTTCCATTATTAACTCCTTTTTAGGGAATTTAGTATTGTTGTTTCCCTATTTGCCTTCCGTATCGCAGTCCTTGTGTTTGACAGAAAGAAACTCCTACAGATCCCGCATCTTCGGCTTTCTGCTAATACTGTCACCACTGCTGCCTAGTGACAGAGGAATGCCTAGGTAATGGTGGCATTGCTCTTAGTTACATGCAGAAAATTATGCTCAAGGGTATTGTTTACCTACTCTCAAAGTTGCGTCGATGATTGCCTTGCCTTTAAATATTTCATCAGAAATGGTTTCCATATAAAATTTTACTAGATTAGATACCTTTTTGCGACAGCAGAGATATGCATCTTTAAGTGTCAATGACAGTAGGTAGGTAGGTACCTATTTAGCCTATCTTATCTTAAAAAATTAGGAGTAAATTAATATAATGAATAAAAATTTTATAGGTACCTACTCCCACTTGGTCACCGAGTTCCTAGAGTAGGTTTTAATCTGTAGGTTTAAAGAGGACTCATTAATATGATAAGTGGAATGAAAATGACCATACCTGGGAGACAGAAGCTTGTCCGGGCTGACTCGCCAATTCTTAGAAGTCACGGCTTTGCTCACTGATGATGCCCACGCATGATCTAACTCACTGCGCAGTTAACATTATTACTAATGCCAGTGTCCTTACGAAGGTATAATTAGGATATTTATACCTTTAGGCTTAGCCTTTAGGTCATTTGTGTGTTGTTTCTTGTTTTTCGTGTGGGTAAGTGGCCAAAACTGGTGTCGGATTTTTCGAGCTGTTTGAAGGAATCCTAAGGAACCCTAAGACTAGGCTTGACGAATGCCATACAATGATGTTATCAGAGAACAATGGTTTAACGTGCCTTCCGAAGCACGTAGGAGTTCGAGAAAATGTCCAAGTGTGGACCCTGCCCTCTGAATTTTCAAATAATGTGATAAAGCTTTTTTGTTACCCTTATTAAGACGATTCTTTTTTTCTGAAGAATTTTTTTTTCGATAAAAACTTCAACGGGTTGGGGGGGAGTCGCGAGGTTTACAGCTCACAGAGCCACTACACTAACACTAGTAATAACAAATCTCTTCTTTTCAAGTCAGCAAAATATAGTCTCTTGAGAACGAGCCTCCAATTAACTATTACGTCGCGAAGTTATTATAATGTTTATTGGCAGACATTTTAAACCAGTTTTACATGTATTATGTCCAAATAAAGAGGTCGATTTAGAACAAATCTATTTCGGGATGTCGTCTGGTCGACAGTCGTAATATCAAGTTTTTAATTTTGTCGTTTATACCTACACGACATAACTGACATTTTTTAAACAGCGATTTTTTCACTCCCTATATAATTAGTACCTACTCTGATTTTCTATAATGTTGTAGATAATACAATAAAAAAGTTACGATGTCTGTACTTTGTTTTTCTTTTTAATTTTGTACTTATTTGTTGGATTTTATAAATATATCTTAATTTTTTTTACAGACTTCGTTTCGTCAACTTTATTTTTTTATTAAGTTAAATAAAAAAATAAAAAATTCGTCGAACCTAGTTTATAGTGTCAAGCAAGCATAAGTAAAATTACCAGAATTGGCTAATTTGATATAGTTTTAAGGGTGAAAAAAGTTGTCGCTCGTAACAAAATTTTTACGAAAAACCTACTTAGTTTAAGTTTTAGTACGGGAGGCACAAAAAGCAATAAACTACTTATTTTAGCCATGTATCCTACACAATACATATTGTTTGGCAATGTGACCCTTCCATTACAGATGTAAAAAGGTTAGATTAAAGTGGAGAACGAAGTGTTAATGGCACATAAGAAAATAAATCATAAGTTTGGATTTAGAATGAGTGTTTTTTTATTTGTCTGCTGAAAGTTGGTTGAATATGTTACGATGACAAAACAATTTATAGTAAGAAGTATTAATGTAACATTTTCTTTTCTGGTTTTATCAGCTGAGTATATATACAGCCGTACTGATAATATTAACTATAATAACGTATTAATATTGATTCGTATTAAGATACAGATTTGCTCTACCTATACCTTAAAGGAAAAAATAACAAATAAAAAAACTGCCCTACAATAAAATAAAAACCTATATCTCAAGATTACAGATAAACCTACATCGAAATCTGTTCAGGCGTTTTGAAGCTATAGCGAAATTAGATACTCGCATACCTACATATGACATTACGTATGTATATTTAATCCAAAGGCCCATTATAACTCTTTGATTTAATCCTTCTTCTGGCGCAGTCGGGCAAACTCACGTCACGTGATCACATGCGACAATTTATTTTGTTTTGATTACCTAACTGACTTTGAAAAAGGATATCCCATATGCATACATTTATAATTGTCACGCCTGTTTCCCACAGGGGTAGGCAGAGACCATGCACCTCCACTTGCTACGGGTATTCATTATAAATATTTGTTTAGTTCCATTGTGAATATACTGTTTCTTCCCTTAGGAAACGCCTACAAGTTTCAGTCAATTTAAACCCGTCAAGAAAATAAGATTTTTAAAAAAGAAGAAATATATTTTTTTCGTAAACCTTTTATAGTGTCAATGTATTTAATAAGCCTAAACTCGATTGGGTTCCGACGTTTTATTACAGAGTCCTAACGGCTCCATCATAAAATCAGCCTCTTGTTATAATAATATTGCATTGTCATCTAATTTACATTAGCAAACAAAATTTCATCTTAATTATAAAGCGGGAAGAGCTTGCAAGTTGGATCAAAAAAAAACAAAAAACAACAAATAAGGCAATGGGCAAGCTCAATCTTCTTCTTTCGAGTCGATTGGCTATAATATATATATACAAATTAACATATATTTTTTTATAGAAAGTTTGACCAGTGCTTGGCTACAGTGACCGCCCGATCATTTGCCTCGTTGAGGTCCTGCATTGAGGTGTAGAACATTTGGGGCAGGACAATAGATGGGTCATTGCTAGACAGCACCGCAAGCTCAATAAAAGATTGTAAAAACACGAAGAATGACCCTACTAATTAGACTAATAATGAACTATGGGAAAGTGCTACCTAACAAAAAGACGGATTCTTTTATTTAGTAGTACCTATGACAGGATAAATACTGATACCTACGAGGAAGAGATGATCATACTTCATCAACAGGTCCTTTTTCGTCTCCACTGCACGACCCACTCTGTACTACCATAGCCACACTTGGCCAGAGCAGTCAGAGGATTAGGCCTACGCTCTCCACACTGGCCAGACGGGTTGGATAGGTCTCATTGATGTTTATAAGCTTTGTTTAGCTGGTTTTTCCTAAGTCGCCTTCTACGTGGATGTCCACGGGAAGGCGAGTGGTCCTATTTTACTCTGCCAGGAACCCCAAAGCATGGCTAAGGAGTTAAAAAAGTCAAATTTCTGCGTAACGTTACATCTGGATGGACCCTGATAAGCATGCAGCTCAGTATTCTCTGTAAGCGGTAAGTTGGTACAGCGCAGCGTGGTCCGGAAGTAGCGGGCGGTCCGGCTGACCGCGGCCTCGCAGCAGCCTCGCTCGTTACATCACGCGCCTACACCCGCCGAATTAGGCAGAGTCGGCTTTTAGGGTTCCCTGCAAACATTTTGATATTAAAACTATTTTTAAATAATGAATTAAGAAATATTGAAAAAATACTACGTGAGCAGGACTTGAACCCGCGACCTTACCCTAAAAAACCCTATAAAAAAATATTGTATGGCTTCCCTACACTCTAATTGATTTTCAAATTTATTGTAACATGGGTTAAATCAGATACCTAACTTGTAATAGTGGGTAGAGGTGTTGGTGACGCAAGCCTATTGCGTATAGGAATATCAAATGGTGGCGAAATTCCGCGTGCGGAGTTGAACACGTGATGGCTCAGATGGTAAGAGCATAGTCGTAAGGTCGCGGGTTTAAGTCCTGCTCACGTGGTATTTTTTCACCATTTCTTATTTCATTATATAATTTGAGTACTTTAGTACTGCATCTTGAATGCCAAAAAAAACCTATAATCCATGTTGGTCTGAAAGAAAAAAAAACTTAGAAGGTATTATCAGCTGCTTCTCTTCTCGGATTGTAAAAGTCGATCGAGGGAATGGGCGAATATGCTAAGCATGTTAATAGGCGATGCGGCTAGCAACAATTCACTATTTTGGTTCCTTTTTCCGTCATTATTTTTTAAGAACACTAACTAACAAACAAATGGTGAATAAATGAAATATGAAGTAATATTGCTTGACACTGAAACGCGACCACATAGATAAGTTCTCTGAGCCTAGTCTAGTGACATTATTTAGCTGATATACATATAAATGCACTATCACATCTTTTTCATATTTCATGTCTTAAGACCGAAAGACCAGAAGGGTGGAGTAGATAATCAAAATAGTGACGCATTACCAGCAAAATTGCCTTTTGACATGATTACTTAGATTTCGACCAAACAACAATTACGTTTTTTTTTACTTTTGTGACGGTACACTCAAAGTTTTGATCTTCTCGCAGTCTAGTCAGGAAGGAAATATTCGAACGTTGATGAACATATTTTGTAAAATAATGTCAAAGCTACGGAACCATACGCGCGTGAGACCGACTCGCACTTGAAATTTTTTTTTCGGAACCCTACGGCGACTCGTGGTTTAGAATAATTCATGCCTGACAATGCCATGCTCGACTTGTTGACAAGATTTTTTTTTTACAAAAACTAGGGCAAAAACTTTTGTATTCAAATTCAATAAGTATTATCATTATGTAAGTTACTACGTTCAAGTTTGAGGTCATTTTATTCGGAAGCTCGATGGCCAAGGAGTAGATCAAAGAGGTACCTATAATGTACCGTACCTATACACTAATGTACTACATATTGTTTAAAACCTCCATGTTTAGAAGTTTTTAATAAAGTTTCTTACTGGCTGGAATGAATTTTATTTTATGAATGTTACATTCGAATTCTGTTCTTGCTGCCTTTGTGTTGTCATGGTAAAAACCATGGTAAAAACAATCTTCAAAATATTATTGGGATACCTAATTATTACCATGGATTATTAAACGGTGTTATTTTAATTTATTCTAATACATTTAACAAAGTTCGTTCAGTAGAGTTTATTGAAACTGTTAGAGGTATTGAAAACAAAACTATTAAGTTGAATAACTATTTTAATGATACGTCGAAGTTTCGATTTATAATCGGAACAAATATGGATAGAATATGAAATAAGGTTTGTCGCTACCACAGATCATTTTTTTACTGTGTCGCTACTAATGAGATAGTTTGACAGTTGTCAAAGATTTTGGAAGAAAGAGATTTTGGACCTGTTTTGGACAAACAACTACCATTTAGATAATATATTTCTCATGTGTCTAAAATGCAGAGCCAGACAGCATAAGACAGTTGGGTAAAATATAAGTAAAATTTGTCGATCTTCGATAATAGCACGGTATTGAAAGTATTGATATACCTATATTATAACTACGTCTGTGGCGGACTTTATCGTAATTTAAAACTCGTAATATCCGACATTGGCCTTGTATGGAAAGATGGCATGCATCGGCAGTGAGAGGTCGCCCTTGTGTGTTTGTCTGGTGGGTTGTTGCCCCGGACCATGTGACTACCGGATGTCTACGAAAGGTTGGTGACAGGTTTCGATATATCGTTGTAGTCAAAAATTGGAGACATAAAATATTAATTGAACGGCAGAGGATATTTAGTTTAACATATAGTTATAGATACTAGCTGTAACCTGCGGCTTCGCTCGCATGAATTTCGGTTTTACTGAATCCTATTTTTAATAACCGAGCAAAATGAAACCGTCTTTCTCTATTTATAGTTTTTACTTCTCTCAATCCAGCTCGTATCTTTTATGTAAAAGTTATTGTAGAAAAAAAAGGTAACTATTGTACTGTAGGTACATTTTATAACATACCTATACTGTATAATGTACATTTTTAATTTAATTTTCTACTACCGAAGAATCTCTTTATAAACCAAATTCACGGTACTAGCATTAGAAGAAAGGAATATGAGACTATTAGCAGAACTCACTCTGGGACATGCCACGTAGAATTGTTCGTGTGAGAAACAGTCAGATCTTAAATTCTATTCCAGCGACTTTCAATGATTTAATCAGTCAACCTTGATTTTTATATATAAAGACTGTCTCATATTTACATAATGTTCATCTCTATTTCGTGCAGACTCAGTGGATAACTATTTAAAATGTTCCATTACTACTATTATTTACGATTATATTATATACATAAATCACATAGGAACTACCTTTAAATTTATGGCCTTTTCTTCCCCTTTTCACCCCCATACAGGTAAAACAGGTAAAAAAATGCTGAAACACTTTATTTTTGCATTTAAATCAATTTAAAGCAAGTCAATCAGTAAAGATTTAAATTTGTTTCATACAAATTTTGGCCTCGGTTTTTACCGCTTTAGGAGTCGAATTTTGAAAAAAAATCTTTCTTATCTAAGCACTGTGTAATAACATAAAACTACTGTCCAAATTTCACGTTAATAGCTTTTATGGTTTTGGGGGCGTTGATGAATCAATCACCCTTGTTCTTTTATGTAACGTCTAACAAAATAAACTGAAACTATTTTAAATAACTGAAACTATTTATATTTAACTATTTTAAAATAAGAAAAATTATTTTGACCGCCCATACAAGTTGACCGATCAACTGTTGTATGGAAAGCCAAAACATATTTTTCATATTTCGATATATGTTCCTTAGGGAAAGTTGTTCAGTATCATGGACTGAATCCACCTTTAGAATAGTTTCAGTATATTTTGTTAGACCCTGTATATATAGATAAAGTCTTACAAAATATACTGAAACTATTTTAAGGGTGGATTCAGTCCGTGATACTGAACAACTTTTCCCAAGTACCTACCTAACATACATATTTTGAAATATAGAAAATCTTATTTTTCGCTTTCCGTACAAACTCGAATCAGCTGATAACTTATACAAGTTTTTTTTTATAATTCGATATGTTCCTTGGGGAAAGTTGTTCAGTATCATATGGACTCAATTCACCCTTAAAATAGTTTCAATATATTTTGTAAGACCCTATATACGAGTATTTCTTTGTGGTTACTGCCCTAAGCACTTACGACAATTCCAGGAATTTAAAAAAAAACATAATATTCGCAAAGAGTTTATTTGAGGTAGATCATCAAATATAGACGCATCGTTGTAATAGTTTCCAGCGTTTACTTTTTCATATCTTTGAGAATCGAGGGGTTGAAAATTGGACAATAGTGTTGGATTTACACGTAGGAAAAACATGTGTGACCATGGGACTATTGCCACATGCGGGTATGTTAATTAACAAACTGACAACAACCAGCTGCATATGTATTTTAATTAAGTAGTGACGACTGATAACATTTTTACCCGTATTTTACCTTTGTTCTCTCTATAACTTATTTGACGCGACGTAATTAGTAGGTACAAAAAACGTGTTTCTTTTTTCATTTACAATACAATACAAACAATTTTTTTTTCACGCTAGTCCAGCTAGGGCCAGTTGAGAAATGGCCTTTCTCAAATTGGGTATTTTGGTGGGTCAAAAATAAATTATTTGGTACTGTTAATTACAAGACTAAATCTCACAAAATAATGCCACTTGTCATTGATCACATCTACTTTGAACGTGATTTTAGATTTATTAATGCAGAAAAACGGTTTTTTTTTTTTTTTTTAATTTATGGCTTGACGCTACTGCGTATTTAGCCAGGAACAAGTTTATAAAACGTGGGAAATTCTTTTTTCCTAACAAGTTACAATCAAAGTTTGGTGTAGGCCTTTGATTTTTGATTGCTTTAAGGGAGCTTCTGGCGACAAATCTATACGAGTCCACTGGTTTTCATAGCCGATTGAGTGGCGGACGACGCCCGAAGACGCCCACACAGTCCGCGAAACAAATATCACTACAGCCGTACTATGACTGTCCACTTTAACTATTTCACATATTGTCCATGAGCATGAGCATTTATAACACCAAACAACACCAATTTCATATTATAAGGTCCACTAAAATCAATTTGCAAAATAATTTAAAGAAAACCCCAACCAAACACCTTGACTTCCCGCCAAAAACTTCAAAACGGATATTAAGAGCGCTATTTTTGACTCCAAGAAACTATGACGTCATAAATCGATATTTCATACAAATCCCATAGAAAATGTTTGTTTTTGACGTTAAGAAAAAAGTATCTGATTTGACTAGTTGCAAAATAGTGTATTGACCTCGCTCTTATATATATATTATAATATATACGAGTTAGGCACTTGGTATACTTACCACAAGTTAGGAAACTAATTTTGGGGTGATTTGTTCTTGTCTATTTATTATAATCAAACTAAGAGGAACGTTTGCGTTGATGACAAGATCAGAAAAAGATTATTCAATTTTGGACGTCAGTTAAATTAGGTATCCAAAAATATCATCATTTATTTTAGAAATATATGATCGAAACTTGGACTCATTTGTTAGTACTAATGGAGTAAAAAAATTAAGAAAAAATTCATTCATTCATCATCATCATCAGGTCTTTTTTAGACTCCAAAGAAAATTAATAAAGAATAATGATACTGGGCATATAAATTGTGGACATCATGGCCCTGCAAAAATCATACGAAGCCGTGACGTCACGCGAAATTTCAATGCACTATAGTCTTCGACATTTTTGTTTGTCTAAGAAAAGATAAAATACGTGTAATGTAACAAATGGTCCAAAAATATTTTTGATGCCACGATGTCGTATGGAAGTAACAACATATTAAAATAGTGACAAACTAAAAATACAACGTAAAAAGTAAGTAACTAAATTAAAACTAAACAAAGTAAAATATAACCTAAATTAAAACTAACTAAACTAAAAATAGGAAGTAGGTAACTCAATAATCCGGAATGTTAGCTCATCAGGTAGATTATTAAAAATATGGTATACATAAGTACTAACATTTTTGTTTTTTCTGGTAAGCAAATAATTAAAAAGATACAGCGCATTTAAATTCCACGTGACGTCACGATCAACTAAGATTTTCACTTAAGGCTGGGCCTGATGTGAATAATCTAATTTTTGCTCCCGCTTCCACGCACACAAATTTACTCTAGCCGAAGCGAGACAGCAAGACCATGCGGAGTGAAAAGATCATGGTAGGTCAATGAGGCTGGTTTTGGTTTTGAGGTTTTTTTCGTTTTATAAAGAAGATTTAAGAGTTATTTAAAAAGTAAGACATACGACTGCCTTATGTTTTATATCCAAAGTATCAAGGGCTAATTTATTGTGTTTCTTGAATACTTTTCGTTTTAGTATATAATTCTAAGTTGATTTAGAGGCAAATTCGCATTTTTTTCTATTGAGTAAATTTTAAGCAATCGTGTTTTCGAAACATATTATGTATAGAGTTAGTCCTGAACTTTGCTGTGTTTTTATTTTAAAGTATTTCGTTAATATTGATAATATTTAAGATCACTCTAAGAACTTTAGGGTAGTACGGGCTCTTAACCGTGACCACTGGTATGACTCTCCATTGATTCAGAGTAACATATATACCTACTACTACTACAGACGAAACAATTTATCTGTACACACGTCGATGTGTGAGTTTTATACTTAGGGTCGCACCGCAGAATTATTTTAATACTTACCTACTAACGAGTTCGACATATTTACGATTATATTTTTCCATACCGGAAGATTTGCGAACACTATGACGTAAAAAATATTCTGTTTTATATGTATTAAATGTTACAGAAAAGTCGGAAACAGCTACGTAATATCACTTCACAAATATTTTTCATTATGTCTATTGTCCATTTCACCTACAGTTCACTTTACTGATTATTATTGAGTCATTTATATTGTAACGCACTAATTTCACTAATTCACTATTGTAATATAGTAATTTGCATATTCGGCACAAAACTATACGGTAATTATATGAATAAATTCAATAAAAATAAACAAATGTTTATAACGATTCACGCTTACACACAGCATGTCAAGTTGTCATTGTCAACAATGGCATTTAGCACTATAACCCGCGGAAATCCAGTTGGCATCTGCGTGTATGTGATAACCTGTGAACCTCGCTCTTGTGTATCTCCCGCCAATGCGAGAGAGCGAGAAGTGTATATATATCAAGATGGTTGCTGGGTAATAACGTGAAATTATATTGTTGCTTTGCTTACCTGTTTTCATCATTTGGAAGTGTATGAAATATACGTTCTTTAGAGTATTGGGTGGATAAACAATTATTATACGCGCACCTTCTCACCATGATGGTTACTATTGGTTGACAGTTCTCAAGACAACACACGTCGCGTATTGAGTGCGGCTAGTAAATAAACCCTGGTTTGGAGCCGTCAAAGCTCACAAAGTGCGGGGGAGAGGTGCGGGGACGCCAATTTGCGGGAGACGCTGCGAGATACCATTCTGTTTGACTCTTATGTATTCTGTGCCGTGACGTCAATCAACCTCAGTCGCAAACTTCGACGCGATCTTTGTGAATTTTCACTACCTACCTACTGCGACAAACCGAAAAATCTATATTTTTCGGTTTATGGGTAATTTCCATTATTTATGGGTAATCTAACTGGTGAACTAAATAAAATACGATTTTTCAGACCCAGTCCACATCCTTGCAGTTAACGGGACAATAAACGCCTTTTTAATTTATCGATAAACATATAAAAAGGTAAGTTACGAGTACACTGTTAAAAAAAAAAATGGTTGCCTGTAAAGTCGGTTTTATGGGCGAAGATTTTACGTGACAACGCGCGCGGCAGACCGATCATAGTTGAGTGGGAGAGAGACGCAAGGCATTCGGCGGGCCTCTCTCTCGTTCGGTGACTCATCGTAACGTTACCGAGCGTTACACTTTTTCATAAGTGACTCCCAGCCGCAACCTAATTTAAGACGTTGTCACGTCAAAATTATGTAAAAAAATGATGTAATTTTACATAAACCTGTAAAATTCCCGAAAAATCTGGGAAATATACGGAAAAATATGAAATGTTACATAATTTTTGTCATTTTTACATATTTTTCCATAAATTCTCCAGATTTTTCGCGAATTTTACAGGTTTATATAATTTTTTGCATGCAACATTACATAATTTTTAACAGTGTAAAAATATTGTCATATCAGGCGGACATTTTATTTTTATTTTTTTAGAGTTCTAAAGGTCATATAGTAATCTGACCTTTAGAACAGATCAGATGTTGGCGACTAGTGAAATGTTTACGTAAAGATGTCATAGATGGCAGTGAAGCAAATGTAGAACGCGCTATGGTTATTCCCATTGAAAAGACTTGGCCACTCTCAGGGCAGTACGAGTAAGTGCCTCCTTGTTAGGAGCGTAAATATATTTTGTCTATCAATTTTTGTGGCACAACTTGATGTTACCTTACATCAAAGTGCTTTAAGGCCGTACCTGAATTTTCCGGGGTCCAGTGCTGCCCCCATTTAAAATAAATAATTTTAAACAAAATGGGGACATCATTTAAAATTTTGCTACTACCAAGTCCTAGATAACCCTTCAAAGTATTTTATGAACTACTGTTTTCAGTTTAAAGTGAGAACGTTAAGGCTGTACCTGAATTTTCCGAGGTCCAGTGCTGCCCCCATTTAAAATAAATCATTTCAAAGAAAACGGAGACATCATTTAAAATTTTGCAACTATCAAGTCCTAGATAATCCTTCAAAGTATTTTATGAACTACTGTTTACAGTTTATAATGAGAATGTTAAGCTTTACTACGCACATTTGCCAAAAGTGGCCGTTTTTCGCAAATGTGCGTAGTAAAGCTTAAGGCCGCACCTAAATTTTCCGGGGTCCAGTGCTGCCCCCATTTTAAATAAATCATTTCAAAGAAAACGGAGACATCATTTAAAATTTTGCTACTACAAAGTCCTAGATAACCCTTCAAAGTATTTTATGAACTACTGTTTACAGTTTATAATAAGAACGTTAAGCTTTACTACGCACATTAGCCAAAAGTGGCCGTTTTTCGCAAATGTGCGTAGTAAAGCTTAACGTTCTAACTTTAAACTGTACACAGTAGTTCATAAAATACTTCGAAGGGTTATCTAGCACTTAATGGTAGCAAAATTTTAAATAATGTCTCCGTTTTCTTTGAAATGATTTATTTTAAATGGGGGCAGCACTGGACCTCGGAAAAATTCAGGTACGGCCTTAACGTTCTCACTTTAAACTGTAAACAGTAGTTCATAAAATACTTTGAAGGGTTATCTAAGATTTGATAGTAGCAAAATTTTAAATACTCGTAATGTCTCCGTTTTCTTTGAAATGATTTATTTTTAAAAGGGGGCAGCACTGGACCCCGAAAAATTCAGGTACGGCCTTAACGTTCTCACTTTAAACTGTAAACAGTAGTCCATAAAATACTTTGAAGGGTTATCTAGGACTTGGTAGTAGCAAAATTTTAAATGATGTCTCCGTTTTCTTTGACATGTTTTATTTTAAATGGGGGCAGCACTGGACCCCGGAAAATTCAGCTCAGACTTCTATTCTAAGCTCCATTTTTTATTAAAATGTCGGCATTCACTCTCTCTCATCCCAGCGTATTCCCAGTTGCATTGGAAGCTGCAACGCCGCGAAGCCCGGGGTCCGCTTTCCGACTTTTTCTTCCTCACTTCGCACGGTCTTGAGCATCCTTCATTGTAAGACCATTGGCACGAATATCATCCTTGACGACGTCAAGCCAGCATTTATTGGGTCTACCACGTCTGCCGGGTCCTGGCGGAGGCGGCATGGCTATACATTTGTTTCCCACGTAGCTTGCCGGTTTCCGCAAGACATGACCGTACCAGCGTAGACGACTTTCTTGCAGTTTGTCTGCTATATCACGGACACGAAGGCTGCCGCTGATGCGGGTGTTTCTCACGCGATCTCTCCGTGTTACTCCGCATATCCATATCCATAAAATATCGGCACTCACAATAAGCACTAACCGTCGTGTTTGTTTTGTCTTTTTATTTATATTTTATATGTCACCGGCAATCTATATAATTCAGGCATTCTATACAATGCCTAGACTATGTATAGAAAGCCTTGGACCGAAATATTATGAACACTAATATATATTATACGCTTTGCCAAGGCATTGTATATAATGCTTCGGTATTGTAATTTTTGGTAATCTATTAATTATCTACTCCCAATTAGTCTCGGAAGGTAGGTTAGGTTATGGTTGTGCAGTGACCATCACAAGAGCGAGCGAGCGTCGACTAAGTGACGAAAGCTGGGCGAATTTAATACATTTCCGATCGCTATTACATACATTACATTACATAAATTGCAGGCTGCGCACCCAGTATTGTATAGAATACCTAGGCAAAGTATAAAATAAATAATATGTATTTCATACATTGCCTACAAGTTTTAGGCATTCTATACATTGCCTGGGTGTTGCATAGAATGCCTGGTTATACAGATTGCCGGTAACATAAATATTATTCTACGTCTTATTAATTTATTTTTATTGAAATTAAAGTAAGAAAACATTGGCTTGTCAGTGTCCAGTGACGTTCCAATGTCGTTTGCGGCTCTCGCCACGTTTTATGTGTGATTTTGTTGTAAGTATTATTTATTTTTGATGTTATTTTTTATTATACCTTGTATTTTCTTTTTTATTTCGAACGTGTTACATACATATTGACGTTTCCATTTTTTGTGGGTTTGACTAGTTCTAAGAACTGACTGTCACTAGACATACCTAAGTACATACCTACTATCACGCCTGTTTCCCACAGGCCCACTTGCATAAAGAGCTCCTACGATTCTGAATTCCTGACAGACCTATCTCACTTCATTTCCTGCCATAAAAAAAATACCTCTTCATGTATGCTAACCTTACCATGCATGTAAGGTTAGGTAATGTAAAATATGTAATAGCTCTACAGTCTAGATTTTCTACAGACAGCATCATCTTTCTTACGGTTTCCCACTTATTTATATGGGGTCAGCGCAAAATGTCTTTTCTTTCCAATTTTCTTTATTGCAAGTCATACTTTCATCTACTCTTATAGGACTTTTATATCATTCATTTTTACCATTTTGATGTCTTCTTGTATGTCGCTACTTTCCCAAACTTTGTCACTTTGTCCAACACATTCTACAGACAGCTACTGTTTGTTAAAACTCTCGAATTCCACCGTACATCACCAGGTAGTCGGACGACCTGAGCAATGTTGCAACAAAACGCTGGATGCAGGCCGAATTGAATCGGGCATTTTTGAAAAAGTTGGAGAAGACCTATCCAACCCCGCTTAAAATTATTATTATATTATACCTACCTACTTATAGTGTAGAACATATACATACATATATAATTTTCAACGCGTGTTAATTAATTCATCTCCAAATTTCAAAACAATGAGTGATGTACGTGTAAATAAGGTACCGCAATGAATTATGCATTGAATGTTGAATACAATAATCAATTAGGCCATAAAATATAGTTTGTGTCTAAAACGTATATCAAAAGAGGTGTGCAATGCGCATGGCATAATGATATTATTTTCTTACTAAGGAGGAAACAATCTATATTTTTATACTCTGATACGCCATTTGATAGTTTGTAGTTTTCATTTTAGTTGGCTCCGAACTATTTTGGGATAAGTAATTGCTTAAATGTTTAGGTACAATCTCAATATGCTATGGAATGCGTGTACAGGTAGGTTCTACCTACCTTTGCGTGTATACCTACGTGTAAGGGACAGATCGTAATAAATCGAACGCACTGTACAAGCAAGATACAAGATCACTATAGGTATATAATGAAGTTAAAATAGGTAAAAGGAAAAAAAATCAAAAAAAAAATCGACATTCATAAGAAAAAAATGGAAGGGCTTTCAGTCCATAAAATTTGGACATTATTATGATTAGTAGAACATTAGTTGTGTAAATCAAATTAACAAATCGCATACACTGCTGAGCCGTCGCGCGATCCCTCCATTAAATTCTCGTTACCTACTTACTCGTATGGCCAGTGCATTGCAAACTTGCAGATCACCTGTCTTAGGTTTTTCTGAGAAATAGTTAGACCGGTTTTGTCGGGCATCCACGCCTGGTGTATTAAGCAGTTATAATCATACCCGTAGCTTCGGCCTCGTGGTATTCCCGTACCCATATAAATAAATATATAATATAAATATACTCGTAAGTATGAAGGGTAAAATCACACTGATTAAGCTAGCCCCAAAGTAAGTTTTTAAACTTTGGGATAATAACTCAACGATACTATATTTTATGATAAATATATATATATATATATATATAGATAAACACCCAAGACCCAGGACAATTTGAAAAAGGCCATTTTCCAAATTGCCCTGGCTGGGAATCGAACCCAGAACCTCCGACATAGCGGTCTAGCGTTAAAGCACACTGATTGAACTAGCCCCAATGTTAGTTTAATAGAAAACGAGTCAGTCTATACTGTATCACTATGTTACTTCAGTAAAAAATGAATAAAATAAACGGGCAAGTGCGAGTCGGACTCGTACATGAAGGGTTCCGCATCACCGTACAATGTTTTAAAACGCTGAAGAAACACGTTTCTTGTATGACGACCCCCTTTAATTTTTAACTTTATTTTATTTTTAGTATTTGTTGTTATAGTAATACATAATTGGTGAAAATTTCAACTATCTAGTTATTGCCATTTTATAATGGCAAATTTTATAAAGATCAAGTTAAAAACGCTGAAAAAAACACGTTTCTTGTATGACGACCCCCTTTAATTTTTACTATTTGTTGTTATAGCGGCTACAGTAATACGAGTACATAATCGGTGAAAATTTCAAGTGTCTAGCTATTACGGTTCAAGAGATAGAGCCCTGTGACAGACGGACAGACAGACGGATAGACGGACAGACAGCGTAGTCTCAGTAATAGGGTCCCGTTTGCATCCTTTGGGTATGGAACCCTAAAAAAAAGTCGACATCCTCATATAAATTGCCTCATAAAATCGGCATTTCCATGCAAAAGTGTGCGGCGGCTGCACTTTTACATGGAAATAATTTATTCTCCGTGAGACATAATCCCAATTTGACGCAAATGACAGTTGCCCTGTTACAACGTAATATGGTTGCCCAGAATCCCGGGATTTTATTTTTAATGAATCCGCTTCTAAATTTTGTTAGCCAAGAAGTAACTTTAGGTAAATTTATATGCATCCGATTGTCCAATCTCGACTTCTTACTTACTACCTACTTTTGGGCTGCTAAATCTGTGTAATTTGTCCTAATCTATTTATTGAGACATTACGTTCTCACAATTAACTTTTTTGGCTTTTCAAGCAACCATGCGTTTGTCATTGTTTTAATTTTCACAGTGTTAGTCACCTAATGTACTTACATATGTCTTGTTTCGTTGGATACGGTACTTGGGCATAGTAATGACACAATACAGAGCGTTTTATTTATTTTTTGTAAAGAAGAAGAAACTAAAGAGGCCCCGGGCTCTGAAGCTGAAGCAGTACAGCTGAGAATGCAATCGGGAATGCGCTCAGATGAAAAGAAATTTTCTTTATACCAAACTCGTTTTGTTTTCTATGTCAACAGAAAAATAATTGCGAAATAAAGCTGCTGCTCCATAGTAAATTAATTATATAAGGACCAGCGGATTTTAAAAAATGGCATTCTACTTGGACACTTCTGTATGACGTTCTTGCAAACTATAAAAAAAATCGCCTTCCCATGCAGATCAGCGCTCAGCCTAACTGATTTTGTATGGGAGGACGAAACATTTTTATGTAAATGTAAAGCTTTTTTTCGCACATTTGCCAAAAGTGGCCGTTTTTCGCAAATGTGCGAAGAAAAGCTTCACGTTCTCAAAACTGTAAATA
This sequence comes from Acrobasis repandana, assembly GCA_963576875.1. Classification (NCBI taxonomy): domain Eukaryota; kingdom Metazoa; phylum Arthropoda; class Insecta; order Lepidoptera; family Pyralidae; genus Acrobasis; species Acrobasis repandana. The sequence goes on from OY756214.1 coordinate 1,651,759, forward strand.
GTAGTTCATAAAATAGTTTAAAGAGTAACCTAGGGCTTCACAAAGACAAAATTTTAAATGATAACTCCGTTTCCTTTGAAATGATTTATTAGGTCCTTACATATGAAATTGCCGATTTTCAATACTGGCAACTTTAAAATCAAATATCTTGCGTTTCATTAGGAATTCCAAATTCAAATTTATTTCGAAATAAAGCCAGAAAAATATTGTTTTAAAATTCGTATTTCATTTGTTTTAACATCATTTGTTTGAGTTTCAACATTGCTATAACAATAACTATGGACAAATTGAAAATTCGCGGTATTTACGAATACGAGTTCCACCGTGGCACCAGTGCTGCAGAAACGACTCGAAGAATTAACGACGTGTATGGACCAGGCACCGCTAACGAACGAACGGTGCATTTTTGGTTTCAACGTTTCCGTTCTGGAAATTTCGATTTACACAATGAGCCTCGTGGACGACCTGATACTCAAGTGAATAACGAAGAATTGAAGGCGATAGTGGAAGCGGATCCATCTCAAACCACTTCTGAATAAGCAGCAGCTTTCGGCGTAAGTGACAAAACGATACCTACTTATCCACTTGCGCCAAATCGGAAAAATTAAAAAACTCGAAAAGTGGGTACCGCACGAATTGACTGAAGCAAACCAACAAACACGCGTTGCTTGCTGCGTTTCTTTGCTTAATCGCCTCAATAATGAGGGGATTTTGAACCGTATCGTGGAGTTGTGATGAGAAATGGATCCTGTACGACAATCGGAAGCGATCATCACAATGGCTTGACCCTGGAGAACCGGCAAAACCTTGCCCTAAGCGAAAACTGACCAAAAAGAAGATTCTGGTTAGTGTTTGGTGGACCAGTGCTGGTGTTATCCACTACAGCTTCTTGAGATCAGGCCAGACGATTACTGCAGACTTGTATTGCCAACAATTGCAAACAATGATGGAAAAGCTCGCCATTAAACAACCGAGACTGATGAATTGCTCTAGCCCACTGCTCCTTCAGGATAACGCTAGACCACACACTGCACATCAAACGATCGCCAAGTTAGAGGAGCTGCGACTGGAACCTCTGCCTCACCCACCATACTCTCCAGATCTTGCCCCAACCGATTACCACTTTTTTCAAAATTTGGATAACTTTTACAAGGAAAAAATTTCAATACTGATGAGGCAGTCAAAACCGCCTTCAAACAGTTCATAGACTCTCGCTCCCAGGATTTTTTTTCCAAAGGTATCAATGATCTGCCTATAAAATGGCGGAAGTGTATCGATAACAACGGCGCATACTTCGATTGATTAAATAATAATTTCATTAAAAAAAACTTGTTTCACTTTTTTGATACTGAACGGCAATTTCATATGTAAGGACCTAATATTTTAAATGGGGGCAGCACTGGACCCCGGGAAATTCGTAGTAACAGCTCTCTGAGTTTTGCAGCCTCGGCAAAACTTCGATAGATGTCGTTGTACGAAATTAAAACGCGTTATGGTTTTTTTTTTTACTGAACACTAAAATGCGAAATTAATTGCAAGGCATTGCTCAGCCCTTGAGGACCGACGTGGTACTACCAATCAAGCGCCTGTCCTCAAGTACTAAAATAAATAATTTTTGTATTTTCTGCATATCGGCAGAAAATTAAATCAATGGGGTTGGAGAGTATGTATGCTATGCATGCTTATATATTTTTAATCAGTAGTTGATTGATTGAAGATCTCGTCGAGAAATAGCTGCATAAATAAATCCGTGCTAAAAAACATGTAGATAATAAAATAATTGTGTAGAAAATTAATATTAATAAACGGGCAAGTACGAGTCGGACTGATTGTACATGAAGGGTTCCGTACCTCCGTACAATGTTTTAAAACGCTAAAGAAATACGTTTCTTGTATGACGACCCCCATTAATTTTTAACTTTATCTTATTTTTAATATTTGCTGTTGTGGTGGTCATAGTAATACATAATCTGTGAAAATGTCAAGTATCTAGTTATAGCCATTATAAAGATCGAGTTAAAAACGCTGAAAAAACACGTTTCTTGTATGACGAACCCCTTTAATTTTTAACTTTATCTTATTTTTAGTATTTGTTGTTATAGCAGCTATAAAAGTACATAATCTGTGAAAATTTTAAGTATCTAGTTAATGCCATTATAAAGATCTAGTTAAAAACGCTGAAAAGACATATTTTTTGTATGATGACACCCTTTAATTTTAATTTTAATTTTATTTTAGTATTTGTTGTTATAGCGGCCACAGTAATAATAATAAACTCTTTATTGCACCAAGAACACATAAGAGCAAATAATGTTAATAATATGTTATATACAATGGCGGCCTTATCGCAAAAGCAATTTCTTTTTTCAACAGTAATACATAATCGGTGAAAATTTCAAGTTTGTAGCTATTACGGTTCAAGAGATAGAGCCCTGTGACAGACGGACAGACAGCGGAGTCTCAGTAATAGGGTCCCGTTTGCACCCTTTGGGTACTAACCTTAAAAATAGTAAGTAGATATATTATAACGTCGGATTGCGGAAACACCCTTAATTCGATGTGTTTGATCCTAAACTTGCCTCATATACTATAACATTAATATAGGGTAAACACTATATGTTGAGTATTTATACCTTGTCGATGGTTGGTTGTCAAATATAAGTAATGTGACACATGTCAATGAATGATGTATTACAATAGTTTTTTTTGTTTCTTTTTTTCTTTTTGGCGGGAAGTCAAGGGGTTCGGTTGGGGTTTGCTTTAAATTATTTTACAAATTGATTTTAGTGGACTTTATAATATGAAATTGGTGTTGTTTGGTGTTATAAATGCTCATGACATGAACAATGTGTAAAATAGTTAAAGTGGACAGTCATAGTACGGCTGTAGTGATATTTATTTTGCGGACTGTGGGGCGTCTTCGGGCGTCGTCCGCCACTCAATCGTCTATGTAAACCAGTGGACTCATATAGATTTGTCGCCAGAAGCTCCTTTGCAGCAGTCAATGGCCTACACCACCCTTTGATTGTCTTGTTAGGATTAGGTTAAGATTAGTCTTTTATTTATATTAGGTTAAGAGACTTACGTATTAAGCCCTATCATTGGTGTAGAATGCAACTTTCATATGAAAATGGCTGTCTGATGCGTGGTCTCAAAGTGGTTTTACCACAGAAATTACGGGCTAAGGTTTTTTCAGAGCTTCATAGTTCGCATTTAGGAGTAGTTAAAATTAAAGCGGAGGCTCGTTCGCGGTTCTGGTTTCCCGGAGTTGACGAGACGTTGGAGAAAATGATAGGTGGATGTGAAGTATGTTATCAACTAAGACCATCACCACCACGCACTCCATTAACACCTTGGGAATTCCCATCTAAACCCTTCATGAGAATCCACATCGGTTTTTTGGGACCAATCAACAATCGCTCAAACCTAGTAATTGTTGTTGCTCACTCTAAATGGGTTGAAGTATATATAATATGGTCGGTAATACCACTTCTGTAGCGGTAATTGAGAAACTTTACGATTTTATGTCGCGATTTGGGCTACCACAGACGATAGTCAGCGACAATGGCACAGCATTTACGTCTCATGAGTTTTCTAACTTCTGCAAATTAAACGGCATTTCTCGTTTGACGTCTCCAGCATACCACCCAGCTAGTAACGGTCAGGCTGAGAGCTACGTGAAAATAGTAAAAAGGGCATAAAGTCTAGTGTGGCGTCGTCTGATAATATGAGGGTCTGTAAGTTGAGGCTTCTTAAATACTTATTTGATTACTGGAACTCAATCCATTTTGTCACTGGGTTTTCACCAGCGCAACTAGTTTTTGGTCAAAATCTCAGATCTCGTTTGGATTTAATTAAACCGACCGAATCGTCGTGTACGCCCTCACTCACCTCATTGTCCAACCACGTGAAGCGTAAGCAGTGTTCGCAAAGTGAGTCATACGGTGGCAAAAGTACACAGGACTTTCAAGTTGGAGATGCAGTGCTTTACAAAAAGTTTTCAAGTAGTTCTAAGTATCAGTGGAGTAGAGGCGTAATTACAAGAAAAGTTGGAAAAGCTGTTTATATTGTTAACGACCATATTTCATCAATTTCTTTTAAAAACCATAAGGATCAAATAATTTTGTGTAAGGGGTATGACAAATATGTTCAACATTGTTGGGATTGTGACGCAGATAGTTCTAGATTACACGAACCCAGTCCGTCATCACAACATGGCGCGGGGGAAGAACATGTTACGGAAACGGTGACTCCGTCGTCGAATCGAATAGTTGGAGATGAATCTATTCTCCCGTCACGATCTACCACAAGGTTATTGAGAGACATACCCCGAGTTGATTATAAACCTTTACTTTAGTAATGTTCATTTTTATCTTTTAATAGAGGGAGGAGATGTTGAGTATGTATACCTTGTCGATGGTTGGTTGTCAAATGTAAGTAATGTGACACATGTCAATGAATGATGTATTACCTCAGAAATAAATACCTACAGTTATAAAGCAGCATGCTTTTATTTATTTAAGTATATTTACTAAATATTGAATACTATATGAAGGGTATCCTATAATCCTGTACCATTAAAATGTGAAGTGCAAACATAGCCTGTATTTAATTGGTAAGATGTTATATATTTTTGTTATACTTTTTTTTTCTCTTATACCTCTTCTACACTATCGGCGATGATCGTTCATCGTGTGATCGTCTGTAGTCGGCACGACCATCGTGCTATCGTCTGTAGAACTTTTTCAAACGGCAGCGTACTAGATGGACGTGGAGTGTATTGCTGCTGCTACCATTTATTAAAAACTGTTTAAAAGTAGTTCAGGGAAGAGCAGTGAAAAAAAATGGAGGAAGAGAAGATGGCGGAGTTTGACCATTCATTGTAAAAGAACTAAGTGCCAAAAGTGGCCGTTTTTCGCAAAAATGCAAACTAAAGTTTAACGTTCTCACTTTAAACTGTAAACAGTGGTTCATAAAATAGTTTGAAGGGTTATCTAGGTTTTAGTAGCTTAAAATTTTAAATGATATCTCCGTTTCCTTACAAATAATTTATTTCTATATTCTCACTTTAAACTGTAAACAGTAGTTCATAAAATAGTTTGAAGTGTTATCTAGGGCCTGGTAGAAACAAAATTTAAAATTATGTGTCCGTTACCTTTGAAATGATTTGTTTTAAATGGGGGCAGCACTGAACCCCGGAAAATTTAGTTTTACGGCCCTACCTATCAACATGGAAATCTTCTTGTATTTTCTTTCAAGTTCGAATTTTGACACAGTGCAAGTTATTTGAATTCCTGACTTAATTCCAGATGGTTCCACGGTATAATGTCAGCCAAGGAAGCGGAAGACCTGATGATGGAGAAGGGCAAGAACGGCTCGTTCCTGGTCCGGGAGTCCCAAGCGCACCCGGGGGAGTACGTACTCTCTGTCCGGGTGAGGGGACGAGTCAGCCATGTCCTAATTAGGAAACAGGTCAGTGAAAAATTCTTTATTATAGGGCGTTTTTTGCGTATAACAATATAATGTGTGTACCTATATGTTTATATACCTGCTTAACCACAGGTAGGAAACTTCATAGAAGCGGAATATCATTTATGCCAACACTACTACAAACGCAACTATACATCCGTGCACACGTAAATGCGTGTGTCTTCGCCCGCTCTCGCCCTTCGAGCCCTCGACATGGCGAGAACGGGGGAGAGGTGCGGGAACGGGGAACGGGGATGCATATTGCGCGGGACATTTAGAAGATTTCATTCTATATGAAATAATCTTATTAATTTCTGTGACTTAACTTACGTTTAAAGAACTAACACTTTACTACGGGACAATAGGCATGATGACTGAAAAAATATTTTTGGCCCATCGGTTAGATAATTAAAAAAGATTGTACAGATATTTTTTCATTCCTCTGAGAAGCAATAAATGACGATTATACAGCGCATTTAAATTTCGCATTGCGTCACGGATTCGTACGATTTTTACACAGCGGTGACGTCACAAGCCCCTACTCTGTAACTTAGATACTCTGTTACAGAGTAAAAATTCAAAATTTATATTTTGACTAAAATATGGGTACATTATTTTTGGTTAATCTAAGTAATGGACTTATTAGAATTATACTTTTCTGACCCAGACATCGTCCCTTTTCTTATTGAAAAGTACCAATTAGGGTCCAAAAAATTTTATTTATTTTATCCGTCCGTTAGATTACATAATGGACACATATTTTTAGGTTTATCGAAGTAGTGAAAATTTACAGATACAGCGCGTTGAAGTTTCAGAGTGGGGGTGATTGTCGTCACCGTCAAATGAAAATTGTACTTGATCGCGACGTCACGCTGCAAAAAAGAAGAAATACGATTTCTTGTTACAATATTTTTTTATAGCAGCTTTAAAACTCGTTTCCGCCAAAAGTGGCTACTTTTGGCAATTAGCAATATGGAAATTATCAGCATATTTACGAGTTAAGGGGATAAGTAAATGAAGGCTAGTGATGCCATTTGAAATAAAGTATTTCAAAGGAACCAAGATATCATGTAAATTTAATCTTTGTGAAGCCCTAGATAAATAACCCTTTAAACTATCTAATGAACTAAGTACTGTTTACAGTTAGAAGTGAGAACGTTAAGCTTTTCTTAGCATTTTTGCCAAAAGTGGCCGCCTGCAGTTTCAAATGGGGGCAACACTGGACTTCACGTACCTATACCCTTAACAATTTATTTCAAATGAGTGCGCCACTTCATGGTCAATTGCTTCTAACTTGATACTTGATTTAAATTGACAAACGAAAACAAAAGAATTTTATCAACAATATTTCCATTCAATATTGTCCGAGAAAGTTGACTTGGCATAGACAAAAAAAAATTAAAAATAGAAACTGGCTAATAAGACCCTATACTATATTTTATGCAAAAAATATTATAATGAACTAATAATCAGAAAAAAATATAAATCTAAAGATGCGTTCATAGTTTATGACCTCTGAAAGTGACGTTATCAAGTTTGATAAACTACGCACTTTAGGGTTGAAGAAGTAACAACCCTCAGATTTTTTCAGCCTCAGCAAAATTTCGCGATGCGAATTAAAGTCAATATCACTGTGATAGAATTTTTTATTTTATTTTATTTTATTTTATTTTATTTTATTTTATTTTATTTTATTTTATTTTATTTTATTTTATTTTATTTTATTTTATTTTATTTTATTTTATTTTATTTTATTTTATTTTATTTTATTTTATTTTATTTTATTTTATTTTATTTTATTTTATTTTATTTTATTTTATTTTATTTTATTTTATTTTATTTTATTTTATTTTATTTTATTTTATTTTATTTTATTTTATTTTATTTTATTTTATTTTATTTTATTTTATTTTATTTTATTTTATTTTATTTTATTTTATTTTATTTTATTTTATTTTATTTTATTTTATTTTATTTTATTTTATTTTATTTTATTTTATTTTATTTTATTTTATTTTATTTTATTTTATTTTATTTTATTTTATTTTATTTTATTTTATTTTATTTTATTTTATTTTATTTTATTTTATTTTATTTTATTTTATTTTATTTTATTTTATTTTATTTTATTTTATTTTATTTTAAAGGCACACAAACAGATTACAGACAATACAAAACAAAAACTAGTAAATAATCCACTACAGTGTACACAGCATGACAATATAAATGTAAAAGCACGTAAGTAGTTAAAATTATTTTTTTACAAAATATAACAGAGTAGGTAAGTAAGTTTATATTTATATAACAGTGTAGGTAAGTAAGTTTATATTTATGATATTCATTAAGATAACAAATCCAATGAAGCAGAGATAGATCACAAATCCAATGAAGCAGAGATAGATCTTTTGAATTGAGGCAAACTTGGATTAAAAATGTCAAGATCAGCGTTGCTCTGTCTTAATTCATCATAATCGCGACACATTCTAACAATAGGATTAAATAAAAGAAAAAAGCTCATACAGATGAACGGAACTTTGCCGACGGCAGGTCGACAACGGCAGCCACCGACTTGCCACCGACGGCAGGTCGACGACGGCAGCCGCGGACTTGCCACCGACGGCAGGTCGACGACTGTCAACGGCACACGACCTGCTGTTCGTCTGTAGAAGCTCTAATAGGGACTGTACGTAGACAGAGCCTAAGGCCGCAAGATCAAAAGGCTGCACGGCTGAAGATCCGGGGCTAGTTAAAAGTAAGTTCGCCAGAGGAGTTGCTAGTGATTCAAATATCATTGCAGGCAGAATTTCACTGAAATTCAGTCGCGCAATTTCGGCTTAGTAGGTTGGCTTTGCCAATTAATGCCGGGCCGAATAAGTGTGTAGCGACCCTTACACGCAGATTATAAAACAAAATTGGTAAGTCATGATACCTGGTCGGTGTGGGCGTTTAGGCGGACTTGAGTTCAATATCATCAAATCTTTGAACGTTTTATTGCCCGACTGCGGCGAAGCCAAAAGAAGGGTTGTGTTACTACACTATGTATGTATGACTTTTCCCTCATATATTTAAAGATATTCATGACATCTTGACAAATAAGTTTTTTCTGTGTGGTTTCCGGCAGAGTAGAATAGAACCACTCCAAGTGGATGTCGTAGAAAGTGACTTAGGAAATACAAGCTTATATATAAACACCAATTTCTATTTTGATATTTTTCTATATCGATATTTTTATAAATAACAATTTTACCGAATGCGATGTTAACCGTAATTTGACACATAATCACTCAAAAGCCCCTCAGATTCGACGTAAAACCCCGTGAGTCATCATGGGGAAATTGGCCCAACTGGCAACCCTTTTATTTGTTATCCAAACGACTACGTATAGGTAGGTAATTTATAAGATCGTCGCGGCAATTCACATTTGGTCAGATTCAAATCTCTAACAACGTGTAACAAAAAGGGGGTATCTTCCCGAAAGGGCAAACATTGACACCCTTCGGGTTGATGCCCCTTTTTTTACACGTTGTATAACGTTTTATAAAATAAACGTTCATGATACTGGATTACTTTCAAGGACTTTTGCAAGTGTTTTTAATGCGTCAGACGGTCCGGCCAAAAGAAATGGCGGCGTAAGGCTGACAGGGGTAAATATTTTTTTTTATAATTAATCGACACAAAAATCTGGTATTTTTTATGGTAACGAGGAATTTATTTCTAACAATATAAAAATATTCAAGGGTTTTCAAAATTTTCATCTTCCCTATTAGATTGTTAACAAGTGGCATAAAAAATTCTCGACTTCCTCTGTGCTTGGGTACGTTATCAGTAGATGTCAATCCTGTGATTGACATCTACTGACCTACCACTACTAGACTTGCAACGATATGCTAGAAAGAGACTGTCAAATACAGTACAACGTGAGTGTGAAAGAAACGCTGATATGTTTTTTGTCCTACTGTCAAAATCTGAGCCAAACAAACCACAAAACGATCGAAAGAAGTTATTAATTTTAGAGATTTTATCATTTAAAAGGTGATGTAGGGTTTTATTTGAGCTTATTATAAGTTAGTAACCATATGTGTTCTGTGACGTGTGCAAAATATGGATTTATTCGTAGGTAGAGGCAACGATCGAAGATAGAAAGAGATGCACTAAGGTGGCCACGCACTATGCAAGTCTAGTAGTGGTAGGTCTGTGGTGCTTGGGTACGTTATCAGTAGATGTCAGTCGTTAAGCTTGACAGTTGCCTTCTGGCAGCTTGAAAAATCTGACACCAGTGTTGGCCACTCACACAAACATCAATGATGTCAATTTTGCTTTTGTACGTGTGTGAAGCTGCTCATCCCACGGTGTCATTATAAATAGTCTATAATTCGTGCTAACGAACAAAAAATGTCTTCCAAATAATAATAATAGGTGCTTGTAGCAGACATAGGGTTCCACACAGGAATTGTTTGAAAAAACCTCTATGCTATGCTGGAAATCATGAATCATCTATATTTGTGAATATAGTAAAAGAAAAACTGTTACTAGTTTTTAACCGACTTCAAAATAGGATAAGATTATCTGCAATTCGACCCGTATTATTTTCTATGTTTGTTACGCGATATCTTTGCCAATTGTGAACCGATTACGATGATTCTTTTTTTAATTTGAAAGCCTTTTCTACCAAGTTGGTGATCCCATATTAATTTGGTGAAGACATGATAAAGAACTTTGATGAAACTCTTTAAAGGACATGAAGTCGGTTTTTTAGGCATAGGCATTTTTCTTGCTGCAAGCCGCTTTAGATCAAGATTGTGGAGGCAAAAAGGATAACAACAATGAGATAGTATTATCATCATCCAGGTCGTTTTTAGTCTCCACTGCAAGAGCACGGCCCACTCTGTACTACAGAGCCATACTTGGCTACAGCAGCCAGAGGATTTGGCCTACACTCTCCACGCTGGCTAGACGGGTTGGAGAGGTCTTACTGATGTTAAGCTTTGTTCCCATAACACAAGTTTAAAGTTACTTTGGGAACAGCTCAATCAGTGTGATTTGCCCTCATCTATCTATTTCATTTTATTCGATGATGCAAGCCGGTCTAACCATTAAGGCAATATAAGTAGGTATGCTGACGAAAAGTACTTACATACTTAAGAGTATACGGTCCCAAGCCCAACCGTGCTTTCCGAAGCTGTTCTCAGTCATTATAATTAAAATTAATTTCTAAGCTGATTCTGATTAGCGTGGTTACGCCACGGAGGTTTTCCAAATACCAGCTACTTCTCTTCCCGCGTAAATCGTAAAAGTTGAAAAATCATCAATCATCTGTAGTCGTCAATACAGTTTAAAATAACCTGTAACTTTTTAACAAGCTTTTATTTAGCTTATTTGTTATTTATTTCAAATAAGCAATACATACGAACCCTCCAAAGATGTTCTATTCGCTCTTGACCAATCTTTTTGCGAGTGCTATTGAAATAACAACTCAAAGAGCTGCGCCCACGCGCTAAACTTGATGATATCTCAGAAAAAAGTGGCAGAGTTTGAGTTCAATAGGCCTAGAAGAATGTATGAAGTACATAACTGTTTCTATTTAGCTCTTACATAAAGCACATATGAATACTAATCAATCAGTAGCGGATCTACTAACAGGCTGATGCATAGGGCGGCAGATTTTAGGGGAGGTAAATTTGAGGCCTAATTAGATCCCCCCTCTGTCCATCGCCACAGTCAAGATGGCAAAAGGGCGCTTTATTGTAATATGGTACTCCAGTGAACTCTGGATCGTGGACCTTCACTATGGGGTTCGTAAGAAGGCTCAAGGTAGCTCCACAAGCTATTGAAAGGTATGCTCGGTGTTTCTCTTACGCGATCGTATCAGAAATGAAGAGATTCGTAGGAGAACGAACGAAGGTTCCCAAATGGCGGCCACGTACCGGCAAGCGCAGCGTAGGACGACCACCTGATTGGTGTTCCGACGACCTGAGAAAGGCAGAGGCGGAAATTCTCAGTTCAAATGTACATGTTTTTTTTTAATATGTTCATTATTATTACTATTTATTATTTAGAGCCCACTAGATCCCATTGTTGGGCAAAGGCCTATCTCAACTCTCTTCATCTTCATCAACTTAATATGTTTATCAAAAAGTACTCGTAACTTTTCCGTTTTTTAACCGACTTAGAAAATTATTTTATTATTTGAAAGTAGGTATATAATATACCTATGTGCGTGCAATTTGGTCCTATTATCATCATGCGAAGATCTGGTGATGTGATCCTCGAGAAATCGAGAAAACTCTTAGAACATATGTACCTAGTAATTTTGATGTTTTTGTCAATTAATCAAGCATTTGCATTTAGAAAGTGTGTTTTAGTGAAGTGGAACCTACGAATAGTGGAACTGATGAAAAAGAAATAAACGGGCAAGTGCGAGGGTGACTCGTACATGAAGGGTTCCGTACATCCGTACAATGTTTTAAAACGCTAAAAACACGTTTTTTGTATGACGACCCCCTTTAATTTTTAACTTTTTTTATTTTTAGTATTTGTTGTTATAGCGGCCATAGTTATACATAATCTGTAAAAATTTCAAGTATCTAGTTAATGCCATTATAAAGATCTAGTTAAAAACGCTGAAAATACACGTTTTTTGTATGGCGACCCCCTTTAATTTTTACTTTTTTTATTTTCAGTATTTGTTGTTATAGCGGCCACTGTAATACATAATCGGTGAAAATTTCAAGTGTCTAGCTATTACGGTTCAAGAGACGGACAGACGGACAGACGGACAGACGGACAGACGGACAGACGGACAGACGGACAGACGGACAGACGGACAGACGGACAGACGGACAGACGGACAGACGGACAGACGGACAGACGGACAGACGGACAGGCGGACAGGCGGACAGACGGACAGACGGACAGACGGACAGACGGACAGACGGACAGACGGACAGACGGACAGACGGACAGACGGACAGACGGACAGACGGACAGACGGACAGACGGACAGACGGACAGACGGACAGACGGACAGACGGACAGACGGACAGACGGACAGACGGACAGACGGACAGACGGACAGACGGACAGACGGACAGACGGACAGACGGACAGACGGACAGACGGACAGACGGACAGACGGACAGACGGACAGACGGACAGACGGACAGACGGACAGACGGACAGACGGACAGACGGACAGACGGACAGACGGACAGACGGACAGACGGACAGACGGACAGACGGACAGACGGACAGACGGACAGACGGACAGACGGACAGACGGACAGACGGACAGACGGACAGACGGACAGACGGACAGACGGACAGACGGACAGACGGACAGACGGACAGACGGACAGACGGACAGACGGACAGACGGACAGACGGACAGACGGACAGACGGACAGACGGACAGACGGACAGACGGACAGACGGACAGACGGACAGACGGACAGACGGACAGACGGACAGACGGACAGACGGACAGACGGACAGACGGACAGACGGACAGACGGACAGACGGACAGACGGACAGACGGACAGACGGACAGACGGACAGACGGACAGACGGACAGACGGACAGACGGACAGACGGACAGACGGACAGACGGACAGACGGACAGACGGACAGACGGACAGACGGACAGACGGACAGACGGACAGACGGACAGACGGACAGACGGACAGACGGACAGACGGACAGACGGACAGACGGACAGACGGACAGACGGACAGACGGACAGACGGACAGACGGACAGACGGACAGACGGACAGACAGCGGAGTCTCAGTAATAGCGTCCCGTTTGCATCCTTTTGGGTACGGAACCCTAAAAAACGATTAAGTACAGAAATTGAAATCACTTTTTTCTGTTTAAAGTAGTAAGTCTGGAAGTCTCTCAATAGACTCCGAGCTCCTGTTGGGAGGTGTCGGGAAAACCAAGTTAGGTGGCGTCACGCTGATAACGACCTTTGCGACTGCGGTGCCATTCAGTCGATGGACCACCTTCTGTCATGTCCGAGCTGCCCTACGTCATGTACAATAGAGAACCTTAATAAGGTCAACGACAGAGGAATCGCCGTGGCCACATACTGGTCACAGGTGATTTGAAATTGAAGCTACAGTGTAACCATTTCGACTCGATAGGAAGAATACCTACTTGATTGTATTTCAGATACGTCTTTACTTCCAAAGATACCAAGTTAATTTGGTTTAAGACCTTTCGCAGTCGACTATAAAGGTAAGAATTTGGGAACATAAAAATATTCCGCTCCCAAACAACCTTGATGCTCAGGATAATCATGTTAGGACTCTGATTACCTTTTTACAGCTTTAATAAAGCCCTTATTCAGCTTTTTATGGCTGGTGAGCTGATTGGCGATGTAAAACAATCTTTATTTGATGTCAACGGCCGGTAACATTGTGAGAGCGTTACCATTGTCGTGTCTGTGTGTCTGTCTGTGGCATCGTAGCTCCTAAACGAATAGACTTATGCGGTTCAATGTGGTTTTTTTAAGTCGAAAGCCTTGTCTATCAAGATGGTTCTAAGCTACCTATGTTTGATGAAAATCGGTTCAGCCGTTTAAAGGTGAACGCTTGAAAGACTGGGGTTTTATAATTTGTAGAACGGATTCTGTCCGGATTCGAAACTTAGAGCGGTTTCGCACTACGTCCGATCCGAATCCGGACAGAATCCGTGTAGTAGTGCGAAACCGCTCTCACAGATCACTAAAGAGCGAGTAGTGCTTCTCACGGATTCGGATCGGACGTAGTGCGGAACCGCTCTTACCCTCACACGCGGTGGCAAGGGTAAGTATATAGGCACATGTGGATTCATTTGAATAAAACAAAGATGCAAACTAGGGCTAAAGCCGGTTATTTAGGGCGTCCAATTTATTTACTTTGTCATTTTTTAATTAAGGTATTATTTTGTTTCTATAATAAAGTTAGATGTTCCCCGTGTGGTTCCGGGTTAGAATAGGACCACTCCATCTCTTCCTGTGTATGTCATATCTTATGAGGCGACTAAAGGACTACTTTAAACATCTAGTGCTACAATTTCATTCCCGAAGAAGGTTGACGTCAGGCCGGCGGCCGGTCGTAAACTTATAGCCAAATCATTTACAACTGTTCCGGCTATTTCTTCTCCACTTCGCAAGATCTTTGGCATCTTTGGGTGACCATTGATAAGCAAAGCATGTTATACTTATTTGGAGAAGAAAAAGCGGGAAACCGCACCCCGGGCTCTGACGCAGCACAGCTGAGGATGCAACCGGGAACGCGCTGAGACGAAGCAGAATAAAGTTTGTTTGTTTGTAATAACTGTATTGTACTAAAAACATGCATATAAAATACAAAATTCGAAAGAGCAAATATACAATGGCGGACTTATCCCATATAGGGATCTCTTCCAGTCAACCTGCGATATATTGAGAGGACATTTACTCTATTAACAGGTAGAAGCAAATACGTACAAAATAAATAATAATGAAAGATTATACTTACATCGCTACATCATCATAAACATACACAAATACTTAATACTCATAAACTTACATATAGGTACATATACTACTTTATACATACAAAAATAGATACTTTATTACTTAATTCAGCCCAAATGTGACGCAACTAGAGATGATTTATACAATCTTACTTTAAATGAATCAATCTTAATTAAATCAAATCTTAATTTAAAGTTGGATATTATTTGGTTATTCCAATTTTACCATGAAAGCAAGAAAGAAAAACATACTTAATTCAGCCCAAATGTGACGCAACTAGAGATGATTTATACAATCTTACTTTAAATGAATCAATCTTAATTAAATTAAATCTTAATTTAAAGTTGGATGTTATTTGGTTATTCCAATTTTACCATGAAAGCAAGAAAGAAAAATACAGGTTATTAAACACAATTAATGCAATTTTTAAAACAAGTTCAAGTCCATGATACTTAAAGTAATTTCATTTAATAAATCGCTGCTAACCGGATTCTGGGTCATAAATAAAAGTACGTTCAAAATATACCTACAGCTACCCATTTTGGAAGTGACAGTGTGGAAGATTTGGTTTAATTAACCGACTTCAAAAAAGGAGGAGGTTATCAATTCGACTGTATGTTTTATTTTTATTTATTTTTATATTTTATTTTTATTTATTTTTATATTTTATTTTTTATGTATGTTTGTTACGCGATATCTTCGCTAATTGTAAACCGATTTTGGTGATTATTTTTTTATTTGAAAGCCTTTACTACCAAGTTGGTCCCATTTTAATTTCGTGAAGATATGATGAAGAACTTTGGAGATATGAAAGAAACTCCTAATAAAAATTGAAGTCGGTTGTTTTTTTTGTTAAAAATTTAATAATTTTTATTGAAGATTTTAAAAGGGATTGTTGATCGCGTAATATTGGATATCGTCGCAACGTCAGCCTTGTATTGCAAGGTAAGTCATTGACTTTCACACTCGGAACAAGACGAAGCAACTGTTCATGTACACGCACACTATACACACTGACATGATTCTTTTTTTGGTTTTTCGTGTGTGTAGTGTAGGCTACAAGGGTCAAAATAATTTTTCAGCCATCATGCGTATTGTACAGATAACTTCTAAACACCAGCCAAATATTTGAAGCATGTTCTGTCCATGATACTCAACTTCTTCCAACAATTAATGAAAAATGAAAAAAATATTTGGTTTCCCATACAAAACAAAACAGCAATCGACCAAACGGATTTGTAAGGAAAAGCGAAATTTTGTTCAGTATAATTATTATGGGATGGACTGAACTTGCTCCAAAAAAATGGCTGGTAAGTAAAGATTCATCCCGTATAAAATAAATAGGTACATACATTACTACTACCATCCTCGTCGTTATCTTTTGCGTAAAGGACAATGACAATGTCGTTATACTTTAACAATTGCAAAAACCAAGTTTATATAGTTTCGTTCGCGTATCCCCCATAAACCTGACATAATGCCTGACATCCAATATATATGGACATGAAAATTAATTACCGTCATCACATTTTTTACTGCAAAAATAATACAAAAATATCGATCGCATTGTATAAGGCATGTGGGTGTGATGACTGGCCAAGTGGCCAAGTACAGAATGTACACACGGCTGGTAAAAATGGTAAACACTAGGAACTAACCCAATATTTAGACTATGTAAAAGCGTCAGAGAGAGCGGCAGAGACGAGACAGGTAATCTGCTCTTTTTAGAACTAGGCATCATAATTATGTCGTAGGTGTGACATCTTACTAGGTACTTACTTATTTAATACTTTTTGTTTATTTAGCAGTATGAATGTCCTGTCTATCTATTCACTGGTTGACTGCAAGTCATCTGCCGCGTGGTTCCCGGCAGAGTAGAATAGGACCACTCCAAGTCTTCCTGTGGATGTCGTAAGAGGCGACTAAAGGAGAGTTCCGTCACTGCACATGAACAGACTTCCGATGGGCAGCAGCGTCGGAAGTGCGATAGTGACCCCCCACTGCGCTCGCCAACCCGCCTGCCAAGCGTGGCGAGTATGGCAAAACCCCTCTATGAAGGTACAAAATGCGACCAGGCCCCCAGTACCCGGCAGCCCTGCTATTCCTGACTCCGGTAGCGGTCATGGTAACGGCAGGGCAGGGGGTGCTAAGAATCCCCGGATGGGATCCGGCTACCACCACCGGCGAAAACTGGCCCTGGTAACACACAACGTCTGCACTTTGAGGACAGACGAGAAACTGACTGAGGTGGAAGAGGAGATGAGTAGGTTACGGTGGGACATAGTGGGGTTGTCTGAAGTCCGAAGAGAGGGCGAGGGCACGACAACCTTAGAGTCCGGTAACCTACTCTATCACCGGGAGGGAGACGAAAAGAAGTACCAGCATGGTGTCGGGTTTCTCGTTCACAGGTCCCTCATAAATAACGTAGTGACCATCGACAGTGTTTCCAGCAGGGTAATATACCTGATACTCAGAGTATCCAAAAGATACTCGTTGAAGGTCATACAGGTATACATGCCGACTGGAACACACTCAGATGCGGAGGTTGAGGTAGTGTATGAGGACATTAGTAGAGCCATACACGCCTCCAAAACCCATTTCACGGTTATTATGGGGGACTTTAACGCAAAACTGGGGAAGGGACGCGATGGAGAGATCAGGGTGGGGCAATTTGGATATGGTAAGCGCAATGACAGGGGGCACAGGCTGGCTGATTTTCTGGAGGAAGAGGGACTCTTTGCGATGAACTCTTTCTTCAAGAAGCCGCCACAGAGGAAGTGGACCTGGATGGGTCCTAGTAAGAATAACCAGCCCCCAGTCAAGAACGAGATAGACTTCTTCCTGACAGCGAAGAGGCAGATATTCAATGATGTCTCCGTGATATTAAAACCGGCAGCGATCACCGAATTGTAAGAGGCATCTTGAATATCGACCTCCGACTTGAAAGGTCAAGGCTTATGAAGTCTACGCTCCGACCATCACTGAGCCAGATCCAAAACCCCGAAAGCTTTCAAGTTGAACTCTCCAATCGCTTTGAACTTCTCCAGGATTGCATTTCAGTGGACGAGATAAGCAACGGGTTTATAGAAACTGTTCAAGCAGTGGGATCTAAGTTCTTTAAGTCCCGCCCTAAAAGTAAACCTCAAAAAATCTCTGCTCAGACCCTAGACCTTATGACACAGCGACGATCCATGCCGCTGCAAACCTCCGAAGACGCTAAGTCATATCGAAAGCTTAACCGACAAATTAAAAAGTCCTTGCGACACGACATTCGCTCCTTTAATACTAAATGTATTAAGGAGACGATAGAACAAAACAAAGGTTCCAAAGTGTTTGCAAGGGCTATGTCTACTGGGCAGAGCCGATTGACTAAGCTGAAGACGGAGGGCGGAAACGTTGTGTCGACGGGGGAGGGGGTTCTGGAAGAGATCGAGAGGTTCTATGGGCAGTTATATACATCCGTTGCAAAACCTAACATAAATACGGCAAAAGATCCAAGAGCCAAGTTAACCCGACACCATACCGAAGATATCCCGGACATCAGTCTGTACGAGATTAGGATGGCTCTCAAACAGCTTAAAAACTACAAGGCGCCGGGCGAGGACGGAATCACAGCAGAGCTTTTGAAAGCGGGCGGAACGCCGGTACTGAAAGTCCTTCAAAGGCTCTTTAATTCCGTTCTACTCGAGGGAGTGACGCCAGAGGCGTGGAACGGGGGTGTGGTGGTTCTGTTCTTCAAAAAGGGTGATAACACTCTCTTGAAGAACTATAGGCCCATCACACTTCTGAGTCATGTCTATAAGTTGTTTTCGAGAGTCATCACGAACCGTCTCGCTAACAGATTTGATGCCTTCCAACCTCCCGAACAAGCCGGGTTCCGAAAAGGCTATAGTACCATGGACCACATCCATACGCTGCGGCAGGTTATAGAGAAGACGAGGGAGTATAACCAGCCGTTATGCTTGGGGTTCGTGGACTATGAGAAAGCCTTCGATTCGATCGAAACATGGGCCGTGCTTCAGTCTCTCCAGCGGTGCCGTATTAACTATCGGTATATCGAGGTGTTGAAGTGTTTATACAACAAAGCCACTATGTCGGTCCGAGTACAGGAGCTCAGTACGAAGGCTATTCCATTGCAAAGAGGCGTGAGACAGGGAGATGTCATATCTCCAAAACTGTTCACCGCTGCTCTGGAAGATGCCTTCAAGCTTCTAGAATGGAAAGGACTGGGCATTAACATCAATGGCGAGTATATCACTCACCTTCGATTTGCCGACGATATCGTTGTCATGGCAGAATCGATGGAGGACTTAAGTACGATGCTTGAAGACCTAAATCGAGTTTCCCAACAGGTTGGCCTGAAAATGAACATTGACAAGACGAAGGTCATGTCGAATATGCACGTAACGCCTTTACCTGTTTCTGTTGGGAGCTCCACCCTCGAAGTTGTAGACCAGTATATCTACCTGGGTCAATTGATCCAGGCAGGAAGTTCCAGCTTCGAGGAAGAGGTCTTTCGACGAATCCGACTCGGCTGGACAGCGTTCGGGAAGTTACGCAGTGTCTTCTCGTCCAAAATACCCCAGTGCCTCAAGACGAAAGTGCTCAATCAATGTGTGTTACCAGTGATGACTTATGGCTCTGAAACGTGGTCCCTTACTATGGGTCTCATAAGAAGGCTCAAGGTCGCTCAGCAGGCTATGGAGAGGGCTATGCTAGGTGTTTCTTTACGTGATCGAATCAGAAATGAGGAGATTCGTAGAAGAACTAAGGTCACAGACATAGCCCAGCGGATTAGCTCATTGAAGTGGCAGTGGGCGGGGCACATAGCGCGAAGAACCGATGGCCGATGGGGCAGAAAGGTTCTCGAATGGCGACCGCGTACCGGCAAGCGCAGCGTAGGACACCCACCTGCTAGGTGGTCAGATGACCTGAGCAAGGTTGCAGGAAAACGCTGGATGCAGGCCGCTTACGATCGGTCGTTTTGGAAATCCTTGGGGGAGGCCTATGTCCAGCAGTGGACTTCCTGAGGCTGATATGATGATGATGATCCCCCATAAACCTGACATAATGCCTGACATCCAATATATATGGACATGAAAATTAATTACCGTCAACACATTTTTTACTGCAAAAATAATACAAAAATATCGATCGCATTGTACTGGGTGGCGCAAAAGTAAAGACCCTATTTGGTTCAGCTATAACATTTTTTCTAAATTAGAAAACTAGATTTAGGTTTTTTTAAATGTATATTTGTGCCATTAAATTTCGTACCATTAGGATTTAAAGATGATGTCTTTTAAATGGTGACCTCCAGAGTTGATACACATTTGAGCCCTATTTATGACATTTTGCATAACTTGCCGTAACACTTCCTGCGATATGTTCGTTATTTCTTGACGAATGTTTTCTTTTAGAGCTGCGAGAGTCTGTGGCTTGTTCACATACACCCGAGATTTCAAAAAACCCCAAAGAAAGAAGTCTGGACTGGTCAGATCGGGTGATCTTGCAGGCCAAGGCAAATCGCCAAAACGAGAGATAACTCGGCCTGGAAAAGCGTCCCTCACTAAGTCCATAGTGTCGCGCGCTGTGTGTGCCGTAGCGCCGTCTTGTTGAAACCAGATGTGCTCCAGCCCCAATTCGTCCAAACTGGGTATCAAAAACTCTCGTAACATGGTTCTGTAGCGTTCTCCAGTGACAGTTATCGCATTGCCTCCAGCGTCTTCGAAAAAATAGGGTCCGATCACTCTGTCAACACAGATGCCACACCATACAGTAACTTTTAGTGGGTGTAGAGGTGTTTCTTGAATAATGCGCGGATTATCAGTGCCCCAGAACCGAGTATTCTGCTTATTGACATGCCCTGAGAGATGGAAATGCGCTTCGTCACTCATAACCAATTTTGAAGGAAAATCATCCTCTTCAAGGTTGAGGTTTATGACGCGCTGGCAGTAATCTAGACGAGCTCGGTGGTCAGCAGGCAGCAGCTGATGAGTCATTTGAGTTTTATACGGGAACATCTTTAAGTCTTTCACCAAAATACGCTGCAGGGTCCGTCTGGAAATGCCCAATTGCGTGGCACGTCGCCTCGTTGATGTTTCTGGACACTCTTCCACATCTTCGCGCACAGCATCGATATTTTCAGCTGAACGGCCTGTTCTTGGTCTCCCAGACTTAGGTCTATCCAATGTTGAGCCAGTTGCTTCAAGGCGTGTGGCAAAGCGTCGAATTGTGCGACCAATCGGTGCCGGACGGTGGTGAAATCGTCGACGAAATTCACGTTGTGTTCTTATCACTGATGAATTATTCCGTAAGAACATTGACACAATTATTCCACGTTCTTGGGGAGTAAAACGGTCCATGTTTATTTTCAGTGTATTTTACATTTGTTCACTACACAATTTTCAACAACAGAATGACAGAAAATGTCATATAAAAAAAATAAAAGTATTTTCTTTAGTGCCAGTACTTTTGCGCCACCCAGTATAAGGCATGTGGGTGTGATGACTGGCCAAGTGGCCAAGTACAGAATGTACACACGGCTGGTAAAAATGGTAAACACTAGGAACTAACCCAATATTTAGACTATGTAAAAGCGTCAGAGAGAGCGACAGAGACGAAACATAGGTAATCTGCTCTTTTTAGAACTAGGCATCATAATTATGTCGTAGGTGTGACATCTTACTAGGTACTTACTTATTTAATACTTTTTGTTCATTTAGCAGTATGAATGTCCTGTCTATCTATTCACTGGTTGACTGCAAGTCATCCCATTTTGTGTTATGTTTGCCGTTATATTTACTCTTATATACTGATATTGTATCTACATACTTTTTTTTTATAAGAATTTTAGTAAATGGTAACTGTTTGCTCATGAAACCTAAACTCATGAAATATTTTTTCTTCATATTAAGCACAAGGACTATCTTATTTTAAAATAACATTCTGTATACTCAGTGTCTCAATGTACACACAATGACGTGTATGTAACACAGTTATAAGTAAGGTACAGATTAGGGATGCATCGATACGCCTTTTTGCCGATACGATACCGATACCGATTAAAAATATCGGCGATACCGATGCCGATACCGATACGCATAGTGAATTTAATTTTACTACCTATTTTTTATTTATTTAACCAACTAGTTATATAAACGATACACACATACAAATAAAGTAATTTAATTATGATATGTATAGTACATGACGTAGGGCAGCTCGGACAGCCTCTAATGATTTAAGTACTTCACAAAATGAAGGTTCTATTAAATCGCAGCCAAACCTGACAGGCTTCGCCAACAACGAGACCAAATCTTTTTTGTTTGTTTTTGTTGTCTGTTCACTCAAATTATGGGTCACGTCATTACATACGATACAAACGGTCCTGTTTGTCTATTATCAACTGCGCACTACAGGATTCGCCAACATCGCAAGCAAGTCTGTCAAGTTTGCTTTCCGATCTCTCAAGCTTTGTGTCTCGCCATTACGTACGATACAAACGCTTCTGTTTACCTATGCTAATGTTAACATCAACTGCGCACTACAGCGCGGATCGTCAGTCGTGTATCAGGTTAATCTATACACTCAAAACTTGGAGCAAGGCGTGCATGTAAGTTGCACATGTTTTTCTACATCCCTATATCCCTATTGGTAGATTTTCTGACAGTAATTGGAAATTAAAAGTACCTAGTTCCGAAAGTCTCACAAACTGTTTCACAAAAACATGGTATGTAGTATTCTTTATTTGTGAGTTTTGAGGTTTGAGATGTGAAGGTACCGCCGTCAATTAAACAATTTTCCAAATAGTTTCTAATGATCTGTCAGAAAATCACCCATTGAATATGTTTTCAGTATGTATTGTAAATTATTAGTGCCTAGATAATGCGCTTTTTAAATTTTACATGAAAAAATTGCCTGCTCTTAAATAAAAATAGTTTAAGTAGGTTAATTTAAGTTCCGAAATAAAAATTAAAAATATGTCGTAGCCATTTCATGAAATTGTTGTATTTCATGATATGGCCAGTCAAATTGACTACCTCGTTTATCGTATCAACGTTTGATGATTTATGTAGTATGCCAATCAACGTTTGGCCATATCCGTAATGTAGGCCTTTCATGACAAACCGGTCAATTGCGAGTCGGACTCGTACATGAAGGATTCCTTACCTCCGTACAATGTTTCAAAACGATGAAAACAACATGTTTTTGTATGATAAAGATAATAAGATAAAGTTAAAACATAAAGGGGGTCGCCCCTTTAATTTTTAACTTCATCTTATTTTTTAGCATTTCTTATAGCGGCCACAGCAATACATAATAGGTGAAAATTTCAAGTGTCCTACCTATTACGGTTTAAGAAAGAGCCCTGTGACAGACGGATGAACAGACGGTCAGACAGTGGAGTATCAGTACCTAATAGGGTTCCGTTGGAACCCTAGGGTTACGCTGAAACCCTTTGGGTACGGAACCCTAAAAATAAAATAAACACTTTATAGTTACTTCGAATATTTCAGGCCAATTTTTGTCACACACTGCACAAAAAAAAAATTTTAAATAAATTAATTTATTTCTGATGATTTAGGTTTTCTACAAATCGTGTCAAATAAAGAAAACAAATATGTTTGTTTATCATGCCATATTAATGGTTCGACCTTGAGATTTGCAGCTTGTATCCATATTTGGTTCGGGTGCTAAAGCGGTGGCTAAAAAGATTCTTTCTATACAATGGTTTTACTTTAAAAGTTGCGCGTCATCAACACGTTCCAGTGTCAAGCAACATTGACTGCTACGCAATGATGATAAAGGTTAATTTGGGTTGGCGTTGTAATGCGGTAATACTGGGACGACAGAATTGTTATCTTTAACCCCCGTCAAAAAAGAGGGGTGTTATAAGTTAAAGGGTCTGTTTGTCTGTCTGTGGCATCGTAGCTCCTAAACGAATATATCGATTTCGATGCGTTTTTTTAAATCGAAAGCCATGTCTGTCGAGATGGTTCTTAGCTGTGTGTTTAATGAAAATCGGTTCAGCCGTCAAGTCGGAGTTTTTTTACTCTGGCAAATAAACTTGTTTGGAGCAAAACTTTCCGCATGACTTAAAAATTATAAAAATATAAGTAACTCATGATAGGGTCATGTGAATGATTTTTGTTTGTATTGAATCTGTACTTTGGTATGTACTTTTCCTATTGGTCATGATTTAACACCAGTGGCCAGCATCACACTCTTTTATAACCACTGTTTGAACATTGATTAGAGTAGTCTTGAGAGTTCGCACTATTGGAAGAAAATTCGGAAAAATCACGTAAATATCTATAAATAGGATACCTAGTGCAGTAGCAGGTAGCAGCTACACCCAACGATTTTATATTAAATCCCAGCAGTAATCTGCTTTTTGTAAAAAAGGGAGTTTGAAAAGAGGTGTTTCTCAATTTGAATTGAAATGGATACGTTTTGTGAATAATCAAAAAAGTAAGTAATTATTTAAAAATATTTTCAAAAACAAGTTTTTTATCTAAAACAATAAACTAACAAGTGGCTATGTGAGGTTTAGACCTCGCGAATCTGACTTTGCATAGCCTGTCCAACCCCTGACCCCTTGAAGAAAGAAGGATGAAAAAGTTTTTCAGACATCTGAAGCTAAGCATTGTCTACCAGTTCACATTAGGGACGTAGCAAAAAAGGTAGTAGGTAATTTGAAAGTTATAAGTTTTGTCTACAAAAGTAGGATGACAAAAAAGTCTTATATGACATTTTGGAACATTTGTCGGAATGCATGAAATATGATAAATTTTACGTTTTGAACCCCCATATTTCCGCCATTATGAAAAATTTCGAAAAACTGGCTCGACAAAATATTCTACATAATTACCGAGCCTGCTCCCACAACTTCACGAGATTCTGTTCTGTCTGCGACCTGTAGGCGAGAACAACCGGAAAACTGGAATTCGAACACATGATATATATAATTTTTGCCGAGGCTGAACAGAGAACTAGATACGTTCGCTTCGCTTACTACGTCAAATAAAGTGCTCCTCAAGAGAAATCAATTGAGCCCAAACTCGGTGGGGTTAAGTTGGTTTATTACAGAGATTTCATGGCCACGGCCATCATGAGATCAGGTCATTGGTACCATAATATTGCATTGTTTTGTCACCCAACTTACATAATCGAATTATTTATTTATTTAAAAACTTTATTGCACAAAACTATTGTACAAGTGGTGGACCTAATGCCATATGGCATTCTCTAACGGTCAACCATAAGACGAGACCAAGCAGAAAATATGTGTGGCTGGCGTGATTAAAATATGTATAAAATAACGTAAATTAAAAAAAAAACTGATATTAAATATGACCTATTTATAACATGCAATAATGTTGAAGTGTGTCTAATTTAGCTTGCAATATTTGAGTGTCTATAACCACGAGGCAGGTAAAACTAAATAAAAGCTTGTGAAAAATACGTATTTTTTGGAAAGAGAAATAACATCCGATTTGAGGCGGTTTTGGGGTTGGTCCAATATTAAAATTAAATGCTGTTAGTACGTTAATGAGTAGGTTCATTGATCCTCTTCTGGCTTTATATTTTTAACTATCTTCGTGTATCATAGATAGACAGAGATGCCTGATTTTCCACCTTTCCATTGGACGTAAGTTGTGCATATATGTAAACCTTTTCTGTCTTTGTCTTACTTATATAAATGGTTCTAGCCAGACTGAAGCAGGCAGTATTGATTAGAGACTGTAAACTGCAACCAGAAAGCCAAGCGGGAGTCGCGCATGCATTGGAATATTCGGAATAACTACACCTCCGAACGTTTCTGATGTCCTAGTACCGAAACTGTAGAGATAGATAGTGAGGGTACAGTTGTATATTTCAGTGTTGCTACATTGTCTCCCATTAGGTATTGTAACTTTTCTCTTTATTAATTTTAATCGTTATATGCTAGGATTTATAAAATAAAAAATAATATAAAAACCGAATATTACCAGTAAGTTCTTTTAGATTCACCCGGATTGGACAGGGTTACTGTAACTTTATTACTATCTTATTTGTACCTGATCAATTTGCCCATAAATACATAGATTTTTTTAATCTGCTCTAAGATAAGTAAGAAGTTATAAGCCTTTTAAATCTGAAGAAAGGAAAACTTTCACAGAAAAAATATGCATGTGACGTCAGAACCATCCGATTTAGTAGTAACGAATGAGATGTGTTATTTGTATAAAACGTTATCCAAAAACAAACTATATTATGGCCAAATATTCTATTTGGCCATAATATAGTTTCAGTATACGAGTAACTACAACGTGTTAATGAACTAAAGCAAAACCTCTCAGTTGGTACCTCAGCCCATAAAACTGAACAACTTTTGTTCTACAACTTTCACGAAATCCAAAAAAAATTTTTGAATTTTCATACAAACTGATCAGCTGATCGGGTCAATTTGTATGAAAATCCGAATTTTATTTTTGGCATTTGGGAATGTTGTAGAACAAAAGTTCAGTTTTATGGGCTGAGGTACCAACTGAGAGGTTTTGCGTTAGTTCATTAATGGTGAGGCCAAACGTAATTTTGTGAGTAGTGAGTCGCAGAATTTCGATAACAGAAATTCTGCTGCATTCGGTTTCATACAAAAGTCCTATTCGATTCATACGGCAACGCAAAATGAGTTGTCTGCCGACTCACACGCATTATCTTTGTTACATCCTGTATTTGTATTTTACACCAGGCATTTTCGAATTAGGTTGCAAAGACAAGACAGAGTAAGTACTTATCTAACTCCATCGAATTTCGTCGAAGGTCGACGTTGAGGTCGCTCGACATATTTAGCCATTTGACACACTTTGCGACATACTCATTAGATATAGTAATTTGATTCCAACTATTAGTTAGCTGTGGCTATTATTTTTACTTAATATTTGAAAGCGTGACGATATTATGAAAGTCTATAATTTAAGAAAAAAATTTCTTGATAGTCACCAAGTTGTATAATGCCTATCTTGATTGAAATACTATTTTATTAAATATTTATAATATGGTAAAAATGTATCTATATTACACATTGACAGAATATATATCGTCTAACAAAATATACTGAAACTATTTTAAGAGTGAATTCAGTCCATGATACTGAACAACTTTCCCCAAGGACCATGTATCGAAATATGAAAAATTTTGTTTGCTTTCCATAGAAACTTGGATCAGCTGATCGGTCAACTTGTATGGAAGGCTAAAAATTATTTTTCATATTCCGATATAATGATCCTTGGGGAAAGTTGTTTAGTATCATGGACTGAATTCAGTCTTAAAATAGTTTCAGTATATTTAGTTAGACCCGTTTAAACCAGCTATCTCAAACATTGACCCCTGTTCTGTTTTTACCTTAACCTTATTCATATATTTAACCATATTAGACACTAAGGAACGTCATCTTGTGGGATGTGAGCGGCCATTCTGTACGTTAGTACTTATATTAATTCTGTGCCAACGATATCCAGAATGAAGATGACGACTCGATTTAAATGGACGACAATGGCAAATGCAAAATTAATTTGTGGCCGTTAGGTATATGCCATCATCTTAACGGTTACAGATTGGGCTGACATTTGTACTGTCATAATACCAATATCAGCCCAATGTGTCACCGTTACGGTGATGGCATATAATGTATGTGGGCCATGCCCTTCTTAATTTTGCATCGTAATCATTCTGCTTAAGAAAAACAATGCGCTGAGTAAGCGCATGTAATCTTGTCTTGTAAAGTTATAATATAACTTAAATAGTTTTCATGTACTGAGTTCCAGGAGTATAGAGACTAAAGAATATTTCCATATTTGTGGTAGAAAGATGAAGTTAAGTATAGTCTATAAATACAAATGTATTCTATATGATATTAAGAGGTTTTACATGTAGTCGCAACTCCTTAGTTCATAAAGACAGAGGCTGACAGAGCTCAAAGCAGATACCTTTTTCTAAACGTCAAAACATTTTCTATATGATATTTGTATGAAATAACAAACAAGTAGCGCTCTTTGCGCTCAGTTTTTGTGCATTGTTAAATCTAAAATCACATTTTAAATGGATATACTTAAACAAGTGACATTATTTTGTGACATTTTATTGTCTTATCAGTACAAAAAATGATTTATATTTGACCCAGGATAGTAAGTAGCATTTTCATTTCAGGCATGCAAAGAGACAGGTGTATAGAGGACCAAGTAACACTAGGGGGGCAGAAACGCAAGCTGGTATCTTTCATTCGACTTTCATTCGAAGCATTCATTCTATATCTATATTTCATTCATTGCTGATCAATACGCAGACGCACCATCATGCAGCAATATACACAGGATAGCTTTTCCAGCGTTAAACGAGTGCTGAAGTCATTTAATTCACTATTTCATATCAGTCGTAGGCAGTCCACTGCTGGATACACTCGTAGCAGTGGACTTTCTGTGCCTCGAAAAAGAACCAAAATTAACGATTCTAAGTGGCCATATTGGAGTTTCAATCAAGATTTAATTGACCGAGCGGTCGAACTTTTCGCACAAATACATTCTCAAAGAGTCACGTGACGTCAGGCAGCCGGCCGGTTGTAAAACTATAGCCAAATCATTTAAACTGTTCCTCTATTTCTTCTTCATTTTGCAAGGCTTTGGCATCCTTGGGTGACCATTGACATGCGTATTATATTTGGAGAAGAAAAAGTGGGAACGCGCACCCCGGGCTCCGAAGCAGCACAGCTGAGGATGCAACCGGAAATGCGCTTAGATGAAAAAGAAAATGGGGGTTTAAAACTTAAAAAAAAACATTTTTCAAAAAAAAAAGTTTAAACGTCATAAAATTTAAAAAAATTTTTTCATAAAATAAAAAATTTAAATGTCAAAACTTTTTTGTTACCCTCATTAAGACGCAACCGAACAACTTTTTTATCCTAGGTTTACGCTCACAGAGCCACTAGTTACTAATAATATACATTATCACGTCTTTATATCCCTAATGGGGATCCCAGAGCCGCAAGAGTCAAAGGCCACTTTTAGCGAAGGTGGATCGATTCTCATTTTCGCTGATTTCCTCGATCGGTTTTTACTAGCAAACGAACTAGTTGAAAAAGTTTTTTTTCTCTCCCAGATCAGTAGGTACATATGGCGAAATACGAAAAAAGTCAAAATAAAGTCTCAAAATAAACAATACTTATTTGATAATGATCAAAAACATTTTTTTTTAGTTGCTTAAAATTTTACTTAACCTAAATCGCTCATAGATTTACATTTGCCATCTAATGTATTTATGATTATGACAGGAAGTATCCATAAAGAAACATATTTTCATATATATATATATATATATATATATATATATGGCTATGGAACAGAAGATCAACATTGTTACAAACTAAATTCGAGTAGGTACTTCCTAACCTCTTAAATGAACTCTCGAACGACTGATGTCTATAGGTAATGGTACGGTACATTATAACTCTTTGTCTATAATAGACCAAAATTACTTGAAAGAAGGTTTCGTGTCTTTATTTTTATTCTATTTAGTTCATCTGTTTGGATATGGTAATTTCTATTATGAATTTGAAGTCACTCATACCTGAAATTTTTAAAATCAAATTCATATTTAGGTATCTTAATCTCATCATTGCTTATTTTTTGGTTTAATTAAAAAATTTAAATGTATTCAGCCAAATAGAGACTTCAAACTTCTTTATTTGTGGATACAAGTTACAAAATATAGCAATTCATAAAAAGGCTTAGCACTCTGTTGCCTGCCCACAGAAGTACAAAATTACGTTACTTACAAACTACATTACATATATTTATATTTATTTATTACAGAGAAACCAAATACAAATACATAAGCGATATATAAAGATGGCCTAAATTAGCCGAAAATAC
Source organism: Acrobasis repandana (assembly GCA_963576875.1). Lineage (NCBI taxonomy): Eukaryota > Metazoa > Arthropoda > Insecta > Lepidoptera > Pyralidae > Acrobasis > Acrobasis repandana. The sequence goes on from OY756214.1 coordinate 1,681,639, forward strand.
TACATCGGTATTTGCAATAACGGCTAGATGGACTTTAATCAATTTGAAAAGAAACTACCAAAAGGACATCGCTGGCTTAAAATGAATTTAGAATTTAAAAATTAAAATATTAAATTTGAAAAGTAACTACATTTTTTTAAAACATTTACCTAGTTCCTATTCCTATAGTCTTTACTCCTGAAACACCTCAGTATTTAATGAAATTAACTTACGTATCTTCTATTTATTATGGATAATTAAATAGGAACATATTATATAATATAATATTTCTTACGTATTAAAAGTAGGAAAATAACAAATTGGTAACTGAAATTGTGTAATTCAGTATACTAGTAGTTGGTTCAGAAGCTAAGTTATCAATATAACTTAGCTTCTGAACCGACTACTAACCTCACTTTGCACTATTTTAGCGCTATTAGCGACCAGGATATCAGAAACAGAAGTTGGTATTTCGTATGAAAGGATACGGACAGATCACCCTTGGTCGAAAAATCCTATTTATGTTTATTTACTTACACTCATTAAATATTATTATGAGTGATATCAATATCAATAGGTAAGCATAACAGTTTTTTTTGTTTAAATCTATATCACCGTTGACGTTAAATATAACGGAAGAATATTGCATCGAGATGACGTCCAAGAACGGAAGCATATTGCATCGTATTTCTACGTTTGAATAAATATATCGTGATAATTTTGGATTACTTTTTCACAAACAATTTATTATTTACTAATCTTCGATTAATCCAGTAAGAAAAATAATAGTAATATAGACAACTTATATTTTTGATTCCTTTTTTCTATCCTTACGGCCACTATCACGTTAAATGTGACCTTTGGAATAGGGGATCGGACAACTTTTCAAAAAGTGTTTGGAAGTAATTAGAATGGTGATTTATTATCATAAAAAATAATATTTTCTTTAAATAAGGCTGTAAATATACATAAATTACATTTAAAATTTGAATGCATAAAAATGCCGCGTAAACGCTCACATCTGTCACCTTGGCCGCGTGACGTCATCTGTTTTTGAGTAAACATCAAAAAATCAAGTGGTGAAAAGGATGGCAGAAGTGGAGGCGAGGTGGAGGCCACAAATTCACATAGTAATGTTGACATCTATGGTTGACATTTTGAGGTTACCCCAGCCGTCAAAATGACAATTACAAACGAATGACGTAACGCGCTGTGATCGTTGTTTTCTTTCAAGGTGGCGAACAGATAAATAATATTGCAATTAACGCATTTTATTTTTGACGTGACAACGTCTTAAATTAGGTTGCGGCTGGGAGTCACTTATGAAAAAGTGTAACGCTCGGTAACGTTACGATGAGTCACCGAACGAGAGAGAGGCCCGCCGAATGCCTTGCGTCTCTCTCCCACTCAACTATGATCGGTCTGTACGTTGTCACGTAAAATCTTCGCCCGTAAAACCGACTTTACAGGCAACCATTTTTTGATTTAAAAATATAAATCATTATTATTTCACAAAAATACTCATTGAATAGTCAGTTTATTTAATTAATATTATTTCTTACGTCCTATTATAAGATACTTCTTACGTATTAGATCTTACGTCCCTGGGCCGGGCCTGGACCCTATATATTCCGTTAGGGAAATAGACGTACTAATCTGTAAAGCAGTAGGTATAATATTTTTAGTTAATTTTAAAATGCAACCCAACAGCTAACCTCACTTTCGCGCTATTAGATACCAGGATATCAGAAACCGAAGTCGGTAGGTATATTGTATCTGGCCGCATAAGCAACTCTCTCTTGGCTGATCTGTCGAAGGTACATTTTTTTCTATTTGTTTTATTTGAAAGAAAGATATTTATCTTTAAGAACAATCTTCTGTAACAATCTTCTTTCAAGGCCTCAAAATCAAAGTTAAAAGATTGAAATGGTACTTATCTGCCTATTGGAAATGATTTGTAGGGGAAACACTACGAATAATAATTCTCAACAAAATGTTTACGAGCGTGTCATAAAAGTTAAAATATTATTGAACGAGTTATTTATGATACAATATAAAACATTTGGACTGTAAATTATACACCAAGCTGTCAATTTTTTTCAATAAGTTAAACAATGTGCGCAATAAAACTGAATATCACCCGGATTAAGTCGCGAGCACCAGTTATTAATAAAAAAAATATAAATCAGAAAGTAAATTATTATTGAAGAAACTTTTGTAGAGATTTGTAAAACATAATTGATTATGCTTCTATAGTATGTTTTAGTTCGCTGACATCTTGCCCTTTGGCCTAGAACGAAATTTGGGAAAACGAAAAAAATTGGTTTGGAAGAAGCTTTTTATGTCACGGGCATAAGCATATTCTTCAATTCATTTCTCAATTTGAAAACATCTTGTGAAAAATTGATAAATGTATGTATTACCGTACTACTTAAACTTTAGACCTCCGTTTTTAGTCGTATGAAGAAATTGGGGAAATGAGGAATAAAGGCATCTCCGCCCAACTCCACCGACAAGAGCTTTAATGTCAAATAGAATTAAGAAAAAAAAATGTAATGTGGAATGTGTAACAATCGTGACGTCAGCTTGGGTCATCACGGGAACAGAATACCCTATATTATTGTTCCATGCTCGGATTAATCCTTGAGGAAGCTGACATTCATACTCGTATAAAAAGCAATAAATATTTCAAATAAAAGTTATTTTTACATACATACATACTATCAAGCCTGTTTCCCAGAGGGGTAGGCAGAGACTTTAGACATCCACTTGCTACGATCCTGACAGACCTCTTTCGCTTCATCTACACTCATCAACCTCTTCATACATGCCCTTCGGGTACGGGTACTTCTTATTTCTCCCTTTTTTAGAACGTCTGCAATCTGATCGCTAAAAGTTCGCCCAGGTCAAAAATGATATCTTTTCATTTGGCTTTCTTACTATTATGATTTAGAAAATATACTTACTTACTTTCTGCAGCCTCTCTTGCTGACATCCTCTGCTTTCCTGTTGCGACTGCTGCTGTTGGTCGTCAGCTTGCCCCTTGGCAAAGGCCTCCCCCATCTATCTCCATAGCAATCTGTTCCTTGTCTTTCTTCTCCATAATCCTCCAGCCGCCTTCTTGAGTTCGTCTTCCCATCTCCTCTTTTGGTCGTCAAAAAGTCAGCTCTTTAAAAAAATTTGCATATTTTGTCCACTAGGAAAACATGAAGCAAAAGAGACGCTGTAATTACTATGATGTCACGATGACTGTTTTTAAACTTATTTATATTTCGTAACTAGTGATAGTATTTCTATTGCTTTACCTGTAGAGGTGTCCCACAGCTGGGCAAAAACCTCCTCTACTTTTCCACAGATCCCTGTATGTAGATATCCCTGTACTGTAGTATGTAATACTAAAGAAGAGTGGCAGGTCTACTACCTGCCACTCTTCTTTAGTATTACATACATACTATCACGACTTTATCCCTAAAGGGGCAGACACAGCATTTTGGGTCTTGCGGCTCTAAGTAGTCAGAGCCCAGGACCGCAAGACTCAAAGGCTACTTTTAGTGTGATGGCGGGCGAGGAGTAGGAAATGGAATCAAAATAGTGATGGGTTCCCAGCCGCGTCGCATTTTCACTAAATCCCTTGATTGGGTTTTACAGTCTGCGCGGGAAGAGAAACAGCTGGTACATTTTAAGTTTGTTCTTTTCTCCCAGACCAGCATGGAAGGTTCATTAGTATATTTGTAAAAATTAAGGAACATAGCTGTAACGGTTCCAGTCCACTTTGCACTATCTCCGGCATCATTGTGTTTATGAAAATCCTATGAATGCACTAAGAGAAGAAAAGATGTGTGTTTTAAATTAGCAGTTCTTTTCCTGATTTTAAGAGAGTCAGTAGTAGGGCCGTTGCGTAGTTACCACTGCGCATTGAACTGAAGTTGCAGATTCGATCTGCGTTGTATCCAGAAATTGATCACGGTAGTCCCAATACGGCAAGTAACCTCACATTTGCGCCTTTAAATACTAAGATATCAGAAACAAAAAGTTGGTATTCCTTAGCTGATGCGCTGCGTAGAGTCCACTGCGCATTGCAATGAAGTTGCATATTTGTTCAAGCTATATAACTTAGTGGTACCTCAATGAAACAACTAACCTTACTTTTATGCCTTTAAGGACCGTATGCACAAAGCCACGTGGTCGGATTTGGCTCTGAAATATGCAAAATTTTCCCGCTAGGGGGAAATGTCAAGATGAAGTTGCATAGAGGTAATAATGTGTAAACGGGACAATAGATGTAGGTAATCATAAATTGTAACGTAGAATTAGTATACAGCTTACTTTTTTCTTTTCGTCAAGACTTCCAGTCCGCGATACTTATTGAAATTTTCAAATCAATCAAATCAAAGATTTTTTTTGTTTGAATTAATATTTCTGAATTAAGGCCTTGGCAGACGTCATTATAATGTACTTAATACTTTAGTAGACAGGCTATCAGTAGAAAAAGTAAAGTCGAAAATACAGTAGTGTGCGTGAATGCAAGACGTTTATTTAAAAAGCGAGTTTAAATATATGTGAAATTCATATAGCACTTTCTAAAAAATCCAAGTAATAGTTATTCGAATCTTGCGTAAAATTTATTACATTTTAAATTTATTAGTCGACCTCCGTGGCGATTCCTTAACACGCTAGTCCGTCACTCGGAGGTTCTGGGTTCGATTCCCAGCCAGGGCAATTTGGTAAATGGCCTTTTTTAATTTGTCCTGGTTCTTGGGTGTTTATTTTATCCCATCAAAAACATAAATGTAAAAATGCCAAGTTCAAATTCCGACAAAAACAATTGAAACTTAAATAGCTGCCAAGTTATGTAGGTAGAGAAAACTGAAATTTATTTATAAGAATCTCAACATTTGACTTGGACAACATTAAGATTGAAAGCACGGTCACCCATCCTAACTGTGACCAAGCTAGAAGTTGCTTAACCTGTAAAAGCACGGTCATTCATCCATCAATTTTTGAAGTTATCGTATGCGAAGTGGAGCGAAACATTTGCACAAGTGGTTTTGATTACTCGTATTTTGAAATTTGTTAAAGCGCAAATGACAAAGAACCCTTAGAATAGAGAGTCTGTTTCGTTTCACGCAGCTTTTTAGGGTTCGGTAGTAAACAAGAAACCCTTATAGTTTCGTCATGTCTGTCTGTCTGTCTATCCCCAGTTTTACTCATAGACTATTAGTACTAGAAAGCTGTAATTGGGCATGGGCATGGATATGTGGTAATAAAAACTTGAAAAAAAAAAATTGTGGTGTGAGACGTCGTTGAATAGGTCTTTCAAAAATATTGTAGGATTATGAACACCCTTTTTCGTTTTAGCAATCCGTTTGTGAAATTTTTGTTAGAATCATGTGTCTCCCCTCTCTGTCAGTTAAACGGTTGTATATGGACACTTAAAAAAATTTACGGCAGTAGTATATTACGTCTCCCTGTACTAAAACTAATTTAAGGTGGATTCAGTTCATGATACTGAACCACTTTTCCTAAGGAACACATAATTAAATATAAAAAGAAAATATTTGCTTTCCATTCGACCTATGTGGCGTAATTGTTAACACGCTGGACCGCTAATCCGGAGGTTCTGGGTTCGAGCCCCAGCCAGGGCAAGTTAGAAAATGGTCTTTTTCAAATTGTCCTGGGTCTTGGGTGTTTATCTATGTATGTATTTATCATAAAATATAGTATCATTGAGTTAGTATCCCATAATACAAGTTTAAAACTTACTTTGGGGCTAGCTTAATTAGTGTGATTTGTCCTTACATATTCCATACATATATTACATAAATAGTACATTTTGCCAAATCTTGTGTGTAAGAGATCAAAAATATTTTTTGTATTTCGTTTGTTCCTTGGTGAAAGTTGTTCAGTATCATGGACTGAATTCAGACCTAAAGTTAGGCAGTTGTTAGTTACATAAAACAAGTAGGTACTGACTACGTAACTCTACACTGCACGTGGCCCGTCATGGCACGTGGCCGGTTTATTTTGGTTAAGTTGAAATTTTAGGGAATTATAGACAAATTTATGATATTTCTGCGTAAATCAATATTACTTATCGCTGACAGGACGTTCTCAAAAATACAATCAAATAGTATTTTACGCGAGCGGTGACTTGGAAAACTACACGTTTTGTGTTCCACTGACAGAAATTGTACACATTTGAATTTTCTTTGTGAAACAATACGTTTAGCGACCATCTGCAATCGTAACACCTTTCACTTCTATTCACCTTATTATGTAAGTACAGAGGGTAAAAAAGGATTGCACGTTGAACAGATCAACAGTCTTGGCTTAGCAGCTGTATGTGCTCAATCGAAATTTTAACGAATCAACAAAGAGCACTAAAAAGAAATCTTTTTATTATATGTCACATATATTTGATATGTCACACGATTTTGTTATCAAAACTTTTTTAATGTCTAATTTACCCACCGTAAGTTATACGTCTATCTTTGGGTCACTAAGTTACATAAGTGTAGGTACTAAATCTCAACTAAATCATTCTAATAGTTTCGTAGCAAATTGGCTGTGACTTACGGACAGACAGACAAGCGAAACCCTAAAAACAGTAAAAACACCGAAAAAATCGGTTCCTATACAAATTTCCCGGGCGGCTGCACACTTTTGTATGAAAATGCAGATTTTTTTTGTTTTTTTAATTATTTTAATATCATTATACTATACTAGCAGTCCACCCCGGCTTCGCCCTTGGTACACACAAAGCCTATGTCACTCGGGAATAGTGTACCTTTCCAAAACGGAGAAAGTTTTTTTTAAATCGGTCCAGTAGTTTCGGAGCCATGTAATGCAAACAAACAAACAACCAAATCTTTCCTCTTTATAATATTAGTATAGATAAATAGCCTACTATAGCCTGCCTGCCTAGCCAAGTATAGATCTAGTATATCCTGTGGTTCGACATATTACGCATAATGTCAATTCGTATTTTGATATACATTCATGGGGAAAAGTTGTTTAAAATTTCAGACTAAATCACCCCTCAAAATGATTGTAAAATCCTAATTAAACAGCACCTTTTATTACAAAAACATTTAATATGATTCCGCGACCCGAGAAAGTTCCAATCCGATTTTCACCCTAATCGTCAATTAAAAAATATAGGTAATAAATCAAACCAAATTATGTTTTTCATTGTCTTAATTTTCAATTAAATTAAAAAAGTAATGTGCGATGCCATATCTGCGATAGCATTACATCTTTGCTTGAACGTCAACAAAATGTTAAAACTACACCATAGTGTAGCAAAAGTATGACATAATTTGGCAGTTTGTACATAGTTTTTTATTGAAATATTTTAGACTGTAATGCAATTTTACGTAATTCGAATTCCATTCGAATGGATTTTTTTGAAAAATTCGACACGGCCTCCTTCCTGAACGCCCAGCGGGCAACTGAATTTGTATGGAAGTATTTGTATGAACATGGCCGCCATTTCAGAGAATTCTGTCAAAAACGTTGCAAAACATCCAATTTTTAATTTTTTTTTTATTATTATTGCGTGATTGCATTGTAAGCAAATTTTGAGAATAATGTTTCAAAATAGCCTTTATTTTTATAAAATATATGCAATCCCTTGTTAGAATATTTCTTTACACAGAAAAACAAGCCAGTTTGTAGCAAGGTTTTCTAAAATATTTCTTTCAGGTTTCTTTACAATTATCTTACTTTTTCTGAATGAAAATTAAAAAAAATACGGTTTTCGTCTACTGGCTAGTCTATTCACCTATAACTAGGTATGTAATTTTCTTAGTAGTCTTTTCTACTTAAGCCATAACTATTGCCCGCGCAAAGTGCGTTTTGCATGTTTTTGGGTAAATTCAATGCTTGTTTTTAGGAAAACTACAAAATATTTTAAAAATCCTTTTTTTCGTCTACTGTCCCAACTCTTCCTCTATCTATGTGTATACATTATTTGACTTAAATCAAACGCTTTCTGTACAAACTTGTTGCCCGCGCAAACCCAGTTTACATGGTGCCGACCCTAAACGACCAAGGTATCAGAAACAGAAGTTGATGGTAAGTAATTCGTATATATAGCATCCCACTTTTGGCTGACCCGCTGAGTAGTGCCCACCGCGCATTGCACTGAAGTTGCAATTTTTGCTTCTTTTCCTGAATGCATGCGCGGTTTCCCAAAAACGGAACGGAACAATTACCACCAGGGTATTAGATGGTATATGATTTGTCCCGTTTGGTTCCGGGTTAGAATAGGACCACTCCATCTCTTCCTGTGGATATCGTAACAGGCGACTAAAGGACTAAGCACAAACATCTTGTGCTACAATTGCATTCCCAAAGAGAGTTAACGTCGGGCGGCGGCCGCTGTCATACTTTTCGCACAAATAAATTCCCAAAGAAGGTTGAAGTCAGGCAGGCGGCCGGTCGTAAAACTATAGCCAGTAACAGAAGTATGTATTTTAATTTAGCAACTCATTCTTGGCTGATCCGCTGCGTAATGTCTACAGCGCATTGTGCTGAAGTTGCAATAGATACTGCGTATTATGCATGCGTGGTAGCCTTACTTTGGCACCTATATATATACCAGAATATTAGAAACAGAAGCTGGTATTTTGATTCTAGCAACCCAGGCTGATCCACTGCGTAGTGTTTATAGCTCATTGTGCTGAAGTTGCAGTAAATACTGCATATTCTAAATGCATGCGTGGTTGTTATAACCGATTACTCCCAGTAGTCCCCTCTAACACTGTCCCCCGGATACGGGTCAACTAAACTCACTTTGACCCCTATATATACTAGGGTATAAGAAACAGAAGTTGGTATCTTGTATCAAGCAACTCACTCTTGGCTGATCCGCTGCGTAGTGCCTACAGCGCATTGTCCTGAATTTGCAGTCGATACTGCATATTCTAAAAGCATGCGCGGTTGTCCCAATACGGAACATACCCTTACTTTTGCACCTTTAAACACCAAGATGTCAGAAATAGAAGTTGTCTAGCAACCCACTCTTGGCTGATCCGCTGCATAGTGTCCACAGTGCACTGCATTGAAGTTGCAGTCTATGCTTCTTTTCCTAAATGCATGCGCAGTTTTTCCAAAACAGAACCAATAACTTCACTTTTCCGCCCATAAACACCAGGATGTCAGAAACAGAAGTTGCTTTTTTAAATCTAGCAACTCGTTCTTTGCTGATCCGCTGCGTAATGTCACTGGTATGACTCTCCATTGATTCAGAGTAACATATATACCTACTACTACTACAAACGAAACAATTTATCTGCACACACGTCGATGTGTGAGTTTTATACTTAGGGTCGCACCGCAGAATTATTTTAATACTCACCTACTAACGAGTTCGACATATTTACGATTATATTTTTCCATACCGGAAGATTTGCGAACACTATGACGTAAAAAATATTCTGTTTTATATGTATTAAATGTTACAGGAAAGTCGGAAACAGCTACATAATATCACTTCACAAATATTTTTCATTATGTCCATTGTCCATTTCACCATTAGTTCACTTTACTGATTATTATTGAGTCATTTATAATGTAACGCACTTATTTCACTATTGTAATATAGTAATTTGCATATTCGGCGCAAAACTATACGGTAATTATATGAATAAATTCAATAAAAATGTTTATCACGCTTATACGAACAGCATGTCAAGTTGTCATTGTCAACAATGGCATTTAGCACTGATTACCTGTGAGCGAGGCCTTCTCGCTCTTGTGTATCTCCCGCCAATGCGAGCGAGAGAGCGAGAAGGGTATATATATCAAGATTGTTTGCTGGGTAATAACGTGAAATTATATTGTTGCTTTGCTTACCTGTTTTCATCATTTGGAAATGTATGAAATTTACGTTCTTTAGAGTATTGGGTGGATAAACAATTATTATACGCGCACCTTCTCACCATGATGTTTACTATTGGTTGACAGTTCTCAAGACAACACACGTCGCGTATTGCGTGCGGCTAGTAATTAAACCCTGGTTTGGAGCCGTCAAAGCTCACAAAGTGCGGGGGAGAGGTGCGGGGACGCCAATTTGCGGGAGACGCTGTGAGAGACCATTCTGTTTGACTCTTATGTATTCTGTGGTAATGTCTACTGCGCATTGCACTGAAGTTGCAGTCAATACTGCATATCTTAAATGCATGCGCGGTTATTTCTGAAACAACTAACCTCACTTTGCCGCCTTTATATACAAGGATATCAGAATCAGAAGTTGGTATTTTAAATCTAGCAATCCAATCTTGGCTGATCCGCTGCGCATTGTACTGAAGTTGCAGTCGATAATGCATAGCCTGAACGCATGCACGGTTGTCCCAATATCGATAAACTAAATTCTCTTTGGCACCTAAATATACCAGGTTATCAGACATAGAAGTTGGTATTTTGTAGCAACTCACTCTTGGTTGATCCACTGCTTAATATCTACAACGCATTGTGCTGAAGTTGCAGTTGACACTGCATATCCTAATATGCATGCGCGATGTCTTCACCTTCTTCATCTTAGCGCGTTCCCAGTTACGTTCTCAGCTGCGCTGCTTCGGAGACTGGGGTGCGCTTTCGCGCTTTTTCTTCTCCAAATATAATAATAATGATGGATGCCAAAGACCTTGCGAAATAGAGAATAAATACGACCACCACCCTTCTTTGGCACCTATACTCGTATACCTCTATATGAGGATAACAGACATAAACAAAGGTTGGTATTTTAAATCTAGCAACTTAATCTTAGCTGATACGCTGCATAGTGTCTTATATGAGGATAACAGACATAAACAAAGGTTGGTATTTTAAATCTAGCAACTTAATCTTAGCTGATACGCTGCATAGTGTCTACAACGCATTGGGCTGAAGATGCAGTCGACACTGCATATTCTAAATATGCATGCGAGGTAACCTCACTTTGGCACCTATATATATTAGGATAACAGAAACAGAAGTTGGTATTTAAAATCCAGCAACTCACTCTTGGCTGATCCGCTGCGTAGTGCCTACCAGCGCATTGTGCTGAAGTTACTGTCGATACTACCCTAAGAAGGTATGCATGCGCGGTAACCTCACGTTGGCACCTATTTATATCAGGATAACAAAAACAGAAGTTTAAATTGTGAATCTAGCATCACACTCTTGACTGAACCGCTGCGTAGTGTTTACAGCGCATCGTGCTGAAGTTGCAGCCGATACTGCATATCCTGAATATGCATGCGCGGTAACCTCACGTTGGCACCTATATATACCAGGATATCAGAAATAGAAGTTGGTATTTTTTATCTAGAGGTACGACCAATGTCTCTTGGCGAGAAGCAACCTATAAAAAGTTGCATATAATATTTTAAGCACTCTCTCCTTCTTCAGACAGCAGGTTAAGCTGTTAGCCGCAGCTTGAAATATCTAACACCAGTTTTGACCACTAACACACAAGAGAAGAGAATAAGATTTTCGCTGATACATTCTAAAAAGGCAACGTATTTATACAATAAAATCTTTTATTGGGATGTAAAACAGAATGGACATGAGAAAGATCTCATAAACCAAAATACTTAATATTTAAAAATATTTGAGTGTTTAATATAATTGTACATTTGAAAAAACATAGGTATTTGTAAGTAGTATATTATTACTCTGTGATAGGTATGATGTTTGTAGATTGTTTTCTGTACTTAAATTTTAGAAACCGAACATTTGTCTATCTATCTATATTTAAGAGCTATGCTTTTGACGGTGGAGTATTAATTCTCTTTCATTTGTCTCTCATGTGCCAGTTATTTTACATTTACTGGAACAAATCACCTCACTTTGATGTAATTAAGGTGGATCTCGAAAAAGATTTTTAACTTTTATATTTTCTTGGACAAGTACATGGGCGAGTGGCAAACTACTGCCCTCGACAGGACTGATTGGAAACAGAAAGGGGAGGCCTTTGCCCAGCAGTGGGATACTGAAATAGGCTATAAATATTTTCTATGTTAAAGAGCAAATTAAAACCTCATTCGCACCTAAGTTTCTCTGTCGTAAGAAAAAAGTAAGTACGAATCAAAATCTTGCAATAAGTACGTTCGTAATTCTTCTTGTAATTTTAGAGTGCATAAATTACAAGAATGAGTTGATTTGAGTTAAGTGGAGTGTTTTTATTTATAATAGAAGATTGTGCTACAATTAAGGCATAAAGGTAATAGTTTTCAGGCAAGGGCGTTACTTTGAATCCAGAGCTTAACGAAGGAGTCTAAAGAGGGATTCTACAGTAGAATCCTAAGTGAAGCGAGGGATTCAAGTATATCGCCCGAGATAAAACTATTACCGTACACCGTGTAGCACATTCTTCTTTTCACCTCCATCTATGAGGAAAATTTGCAAATATATACCTATAACGAAAGTAGAATACCTACATATACCTAATCAGAGTTTACAGACAGTTAAGTACTAACCTTTATTTGGTGGTTTTTTCACTAAAGAAGTACTATGAATTTTTTAGGCCCACCACATCTTATACATTTTCCAGTCATTAGAATCGTTTCATTACTTTTTCCTTGTGCGTAATTCTTTGTATATTTAAATATGTATTGTATACATACTTAACTTCATACTGTTTCACTATCAGCCTCATCAATAAATTATTTACATTTTTAAATATTATGCATATTATTATATTATTATGTTTTTATATGCTTTTGCACACCCTTTTCAGGGGAATTAAATATTTTTACGGGCTAGCAAAAATATTATTAAGAAAGGAAAGGAAACTTAATCAAGAGATAGAAATTTTCTGACGATCCCGCAGGTATTAAGGATTGCTGCCTTTTGTAAAAGAAGATAAGTTAACGGATGTATTGTTAGGCTCTCTAGACTATTATGAAGTGTTTTAGGGATAACGCTAGTGGATGATAAAATGACTGGGGTAGTTTTGACTGTCTCTACCCGCCATTGAGTTTTCAGCTCAATGGAAGGAACAGTGTATTTGCTAAGTTTCTCGGTGTGTGTGGTTGGAAGATTATGTGTATTTGGTACGGCTATATCAATAAGGTAAACTATTTTATTGTGTTTGTCATGTAGAGTTATGTCAGGTCAGTTATGATGAATTGTTTCGTCAGTAATTATTGTTCTGTCCCAGTACATTTTAAATTGTGCGTTTTCTAGAATTGTCTGTGGAATATATTTGTAGTAAGCAGTTTTTTCCTGAAATTAATTGATATTTAAACGCTAGGTACTGATGTATGATTGCTGCAATTTGGTCATGCCTGTGTTTATAATCTGTTTGTGAAATTGATCTACACGCTCCGGTTATATGTTGTATCGTTTCTGACGCGCTGTGACTTTTTGTATTTACAATTTGGTCTTGGATGGCCAGCATAAATCCCTCAGTCGCGGGAAACAGTTCGCCCCTCTTCAACCACGCGTTCGACGCTGTCTTGTCGACGATAGGGTTGGTGAGGTCGTGGCGGTGTCTACCGTGTAGGGATTTTTGCTGCCATGCTTCAATCTTTTCCAGTGGTGTTGTAATATTTTCGAATATAAGATTGAGTGGTGTGTATTTAGCATCTGCTTCAACTATAGATTTATGCAAGGGTGAGTTCTGACTGTGAAAGAATGAACGGAGTGTAGTTATTTGTTTATTGTGAAGATTTTGGATGTCAATGACCTCGGCCACCTCCCATGCCTTGGGAGTGTAAGTCTTTATATGCAAGATTTTGGGTGGTGTTTTCTGTATTTAGTCATATGTGTGTTAATTGTTCGCTGGTGTTTCTTCAGATCAGTTTGTGACCAGTGGACGATTCCAAATGAATATGTTAAGGTGGGTATAGCGAAGGTATTTATGGCTTTAGTGGTGTTTTTGGCATTGAGGTGTGAATTTAATATTTTATGTAATCTTGTTTGAAATTTATTAGTTAAATTTAATTTTGTAGTTTTTTCATGAATTTGCCGTGTTTGATAAAATCCTAGGTATTTTTATCCAATTGTATCGTCAATGGGTTCAATGACTTCACCTGTATTAAGTTCGTAGGAGTTGTTAACTACTTTACCCTTTTCTTTAGATTGAATTCCACATTTATCTATACCAAATGACATTTGAATATCATTTGAGAAGTTCTCTTAGAAGTTTCTTTATATTATTATTATTATTTAGAGCCCACTAGATCCCATTGTTGGGCAAAGGCCTCCCTCTCAGCTCTCAGAAATGGAGTATGCATATTATGCATAAGTAAAAAATACCTAATAGTTCCATAATAAAATTACTATTGGAATCAGAGACAACAATCCCCATTCGAAATAAATTATTTCAAAGGAAACGCAGAAATCATTTAAAAAAAATTTTGTGAAGCCCTAGATAACCCTTCAAACTATTTTATAAACTACTGTTTACAGTTTATAGTGAGAATATAAGCTTTTCTTAGCATTTTTGTCAAAAGTGGCTATTTTTCGCAAATGTGCGAAGAAAAGCGTTACTTTCTCACTTTAAACTGTAAACAGTAGTTCATAAAATAGTTTGAAGGGTAAATAGGGCTTGGCAAAGACAAAATTTAAAATGATATCTCCATTTCCTTTCAAATAATTTAATTCAAATGGGGGATGCACTGGACCCCGGAAAAAACGTTAGTAAAGGCACAATATAGTAAAGAGTACTAGGTAAGGGGCTCAATAGAGAGTCATTAGTAAGGGCTGTTGTGTAGCTAGTGACCACTGCGCATTGCATTGAAGTTGTAGATTCGATCTGCGCTGTACGTCAAGAAATGCAGCGCCGTTGCACCGATCACCAGGGCGGCAGAAATTGGAAGTAGTTGAAAATGCATTTTCATCTCATCTATTTGAAAAACGATGATTTTATCCCAATATTTGGGGCTAAAGTCACTGGTAATTCTCTAGACACTGAAAATAAAAAGTAAATTCCCTAGGCGTTAAAACACATTTGAAAACCGAACACGAATGTAGAATCAAAAATAATATTGGCAGTCAGCTGAAAAAGAGGAGTTTAGTTTTAAAATTATAAAATATAGGCAAGGGCGGCGTAATTTTTTAAAATTGGAATAATACACGTTTTACGTGGATGACTGTAGGTCAAAATGTTTTGGTTCTCTTGCTTCAAAATAATAATTTATTAAAAACCAATAACAACGCGCAATTGTTGTCTCTGATTTGTATGGTAATTTTATTATGGAACTATTAGGTTATTTTTACATAAACTATTTTAAATGTAAATAATTGGTTGATGTGATGTGGCCGATATACTAAGTATGAAGTTTACGTATATGTACTTATTTAAAGACTAGCTGTGCCCGCGACTTCGTTCGCGTGGTTGTCGGAATGTTATATAGCCTAAAGCCTTCCTCTATAAATGGACTACCCAACAAAAAAATTATTTTTCAAATCGTACCATTAGTTCCTGAGATTAGCGCGTTTAAACAAACAAACAAACTCTTCCGCTTTATAATATTAGTATAGATAAAGAATTACGCACAAGGAAAAAGGAATGAAACGATTCTAATGACTGGAAAATGTATAAGATGTGGTGGTCATAGAAAAATATTATCAAAGTAATTCTTTAGTGAAAACACCACCAAATAAAGGTTAGTAACTGTCTGGTAAACTCTGATTAGGTATGTGTAGGTATTCTTCTTCCGTTATAGGTATATATTTGCAAATTTTCCTCATAGATGGAGATAAAAAGAAGAATGTGCTACACGGTGTACGGTAATAGTTTTATCTCGGGCGATATACTTGAATTCCTCGCTTCACTCAGGATTCCACCGTAGAATCCCTCGCTACGCTCGTGATTCTATTGTGGCATCCTTCGTTTCGCTCTATTCAATTCAATTCAATTCAAGAATATCTTTATTATCATAGGATATTTATAATATCTCTTAATAATAGTCACTTTGTTTTGTTTTGCACAAATGTTGACGTCAAATCGTTACTTAAAGCTAAGTTTACGCCGCTTCCTAGGCGCAAGTGCAGAAGAAGCGGCAACAAACTGCACTGCACGTTTTCTCCATAGACGTCAACTAACAAACTAAAAACTTAAAATTAGTTATATAGATGGACAAGAGATTACATTGTTTATTATGTCATAATTAAATTGAATTATAAGAATTACGTTTAAAATAATGTCAATTTGTAAATTTAGTATGTACCAATGTACCTAAATTATGACATGTCTAAGTATACAAACCTTTAAGAGGGACCCGCGCCAAGCTCAAGCCAGACCTTTTTGTCTTTATGATAGTCATTGGTCCTATAATAAGCCTTCTCACAAAGTACTTTCTTTACATAAGCTTTGAATTTTCTGTTTGGCATATCAAGGACCGATTCTGCCAATTTATTACAAAAAAGTATACACTTCCCCATAAAAGACTTACTGACTGTATTCAGCCTGTAATACGGGCTAACTAAGTCATTTTTATTACGTAAATTTCTATCTGTAAAATCACTTACATTATTGAACATGGAAATATTTTTCCTTACATACATTACATTCTGAATTCAAAGTAGCGCCCTCGCGTTAAAACTATTACCTTTACGCCTTGTAGCACAATCTACTAGTAGGACATATGGATATTAATGTCCATCTAAATAAGTACTTTTCCTTTTTATGCCTTATTTTGAATTTCAAACATTATAGTCATTCTATGTTGAAATAACTTTTTTCTATCTGTAAACATTTATCGTCGCTGAGTATCACATATAGTTTTGGGTCGTGGCGCTAGTATCTACGCCTATTTATTTTGAATAGCTCACACACTTTAGTTTCAATTTTTCCCACATGAACAGATTTCGCCGTTCACTTAATCGTTATTGGAATGGAATGAATCCATACGTTCATCCAAAATGTACTAGGTTTGCATGAGAGATGAAGAGTTGTTTTTGATATCGACTGGAGTGATATATATATAGGAAAATAATGGCGTGATATTTGCAGCTGCGCACATGGAACTTAGTGCATCAGTGCATCGCCGTAACCTAAAATGTATTTGTATGTTCAGTATTCATAATAAAGCCAAAAAATATACAATGATGTTGAATGTAATGTTTTTGAGGGCAACATATAACTCATATAAGTAATGTATTAAAATAACAAGTCTACTATGTGTGTTTTAAATCATGGTAAGTGTTTTGACTTATACTGTAGTAATCAGAAATAAGATCAACCTAAGATACCTTTTTTATTTTTATTTAGCCATTTAGGCCCCATAGCTGGGCAAAAGCCTCCCTATTTTGTTTACAATTAATTCTATCATCGGCTCTTTCCCTCCATTCCTTATCAAAAGCGAACAATTACTCGTCGCTCCATCTCATCCTAGGTTTTCATCTGGACCTCTTTCCGTCTGTAGGAATCCTTGTTGTTGCTGTGTTCATTTCGGGCATCACGCGGCAAACATATACTTAACGTGCTGTATCTTTGTGAATTTTCTAAGTACGAGTACTTTGATAAACCGAAACATATTATTTTTGGATGATCTAACAGACGGACTAAATAAAATACAATTTTTCGGACCCAGACCACATTCCTATTTGGAAAATCAAATTTTCGCGTGACATTCGTGCCCAGCAACGGCCGACACGTCTTGTACAAAGACTTGACATGTGTATTTGATTGCTATCTCTTTTGCTCTTGTCTTTTGACCGTTATCGTATTGTCTGTGGTCCTTTTACACAGTACAAAAAATTCTGGGTCTATAATGTTATGGTAAATTAATTTATTCTGTTAGGCAAGAGAGCCGGTAAGAACCAAATAAATTCCCCGTCACAAGACACTGGGAATCTGCACACATACAAATACTACTTAATCGTCTTGTAGCAAGACTTGACATGTAAATTTGATTGCTATCTCTTTTGCTCTTGTCTTTTGACCGTTATCGTATTATTCTGTGGTCCTTACACAGTACAAAAAATTCTGGGTCTATGATGTTATGATGAATTAATTTATTCTGTTAGGCAAGAGAACCGGTAACAACCAAATAAATTCCCCGTCCCAACACACTGGGAATACCTGCACACATACAAATACTACTTAAGTATTCGAATTGAACACGCAACTATAGTTCGAACTCTGAATAATCATTTTCTCATGGTATCCGTGTATGAACAGTGTACATTGTTTGAATACTTCATTACAAACATGAGGAAAACTAGAACGAAACAATCATTAGAAATAGATGGATCTGCATTAATTATACTTATCATAAGAACAGTGTTGTCTTATTTAGAAGTAGGGTGTTACACCCATTTTGTAAGGTGTCTCAATTAGATTCAATGGTGCTAATCTACACTAATATTATAAAGAGGAAAGATTTGTACCTATTTTTGTATGTTTGTATGTTTGTAATGAATAGGCTCAAAAAGTACTGGGCTGATTTAAAAAATTCTTTCACCGTTGGAAAGCTACACTATTCCCGAGTGACATAGGCTATGTGTGTACCACGGGCGAAGCCGGGGTGGTCTGCTAGTCACTAATAAACAACTTAAAAACACAAGATTTTTTTCAACTGATATTTGCCGCATAAATGGTAAATTTTAAGTTTTCAAATGTCGTGCGTAATTTTCCGGGAACGTTCGCGCAGTGGATGCCATGCTTTGTGGTCATGTCGTCATGTCGTCAGTTATGCATGTAAACAAATGGGCTGATCATGGAATATAATAGAATTACACTAGATAGTGGTCAGACGACCACCTGCTAGGTGGTCAGACGACCTGAGCAAGGTTGCAGGAAAACGCTGGATGCAGGCCGCTTTCGATCGGTCCTTTTGGAAATCTTTGGGGGAGGCCTATGTCCAGCAGTGGACTTCCTATGGCTGATATGATGATGACACTAGATAGTAAGTTAGTTATTATTTTATTTAATATTTATTGACGAATTGGGAAAGTCCTGAAACACTTGTTGTGATTTTCGTAACGTAGTCTTGGGCCATCACGAGATAAGAGAATATCCTCTATTCTTGTACCATGGTGCTGATGTATGCATTTTGACAGTTGACACTTTTAGTTTACATGGGCGTATCAAAAATCGAAAAAAAGTCGTCCCTTCCCTTCCATACAAAATCCGTTTGGCTGAGTGCCGATATGTATGAGAACGCAAATTTATTTTTTCGTTTTTCGTCAATGGTTTTTAAAGAAAGTAGTTCAGTATTGTGGACTGAACTTCAGTTCAATCGAGCTCCAAAAAATTGGCTGGTAGTTAAAAAGTAATCCTATATATGTATTTATTATAAAATATAGTATCGTTGAGTTAGTATCCCATAATACAAGTTTAAAACTTAGTTTGGTTTGTGTGATTTGTCAAAAAAAAGTTTTCAGGGCTAAAGAATAACGTTTTTAATAAAAACAGTCATTATTGAGCAAAATGGCTGAAATATCTTCCGCGTGGACAAACTGACACTCATTATATTACCATTACATGTATGTGCGTATGTACATATTACGTGTAAATGAGTACCAAAGTACCAACTCGGTTCGTGGGCTGAATTTAATGGCCTTATTAGGCTTGTTGACCAGAGAAGAATCCGATGATCCGTTTTGTAGCAACCACATTCCTAATTTTAGTTCCTACACTTTTTGACAATTTTTTTTTACTTGTATGCTATTTTTTATTGCGTGTATTAAATGTGGTGTTAAATTTTTTCAAGCTGCCTTAAGTCATCCGACTGAGCTTGTCGACTGACATTTCATCAGTAGGGGCAACGGTCCAAAAGTTTAGCGGAGCTCAATACTTTTGATGTCACTTGTGAAATCACGCGCCGTTTGATACAATTACAAAATAGTACAAAATTGAATTACTTAAAGCTTTTATGTCGATGGACTAGAGAGCCGCATGATTGGCTTATGCCTAGGTATTTATTTACTATTTAAAAACTTAAATTTTTAATTTAATTCGGCTAAAAGCCGCTTAATACCAAATTACAGTTTGTCCAGCCCAAAAATTAACTTGCCGTGTCGCTCGTTCGTGTCATCTATGCCCTGTAAATTTTTCTAAGTTAATGCCGGTCCATGGCCGGCCGTATGACCGTTCGGTATTTTAACATGCAGTTAATGAATGAGTGCTTGTCTAAATGCCGAACGGCCAGATCTGTTGACAAACTAGTGCATAAATGTCACGGAACAGGTCAAGTTAATTTTTGGGCTGGACAAACTATAACAGCGTAAGATCTCGCTCATCTCGCGTGGAGCCTCGGCCTTAGGCTCAATTTCCGCGGACGACATGTTTGACACGTCCAATAAACTGTGACGAAGACGCTACGTGACCACAGTCATGGCTGTGACCTTGGCTAGTACTATGACGTCACACTACAACAACATCAAACAAAAGCGGGACCGAACTTCGTCGAAATTACTCTTATATTGAATTAATTACAATACACTATGCCGAACTTAGTGGCCTTTTTTAAGAAGAAATAAATTAGCCGCGGAACTACAGGAACTTGGGCACTGTTTGATTTGACGCTAATTCTTTTGATACAAGGTTGCTTTTCGGGTATGAACGACTTGGCTACAACCGATTCTCGTGTTCATTAGCACATATAAAAGACATACATACCTACCTTGGTTATCAAAATGTCGCGTCTACTTATGACAAGAAAAAAGACGTAGTAGCTAATAATGGCCCGATTACAGACAAACAAGCCAATAAAGGTAAATACGAGACCATTTCAGTAATTCACTTGAAAGAAGTATCATTAGACGAACAAATATCTAACGACGTAATGATGGCTAGAGATTGCCCTATGTAAGGTAATAGATAATGATGTTTACAAGGTACCACAGAATTAATTTAAGTACTAACGTGCAGAACGGAAGCTCACCCCCTCTCACGGTTTGATGCTTCTGAGAATCCCAAGTAAATCGGTATTATATGGATAGATATAGAATAGGCTCGTCAAATCACCTAGTGACGCCTAGTTTAGGTAGCAGACCAGTCCAGGCTCAGAAGCGTTACCGCTGAAGATGCAACCGGGAATTCGCTTGGATAATGATGATAATGATGGGATATGAAATAAGGATTGCCGCTACAAATCTGACATAGCTTGACTGCTATACAGCCCTAGGTTTTACTCACACACGGATCCACGTGCGTGTACGTACGAACATTGTTTCTAATGTTGTTTGTCAATTTTGCTCGAAATGCATTCAGCTTCACAGCGTGACCTGAGACTTTACCAGTATCCGTATAAATTGTTTTAAACAGACGATCCTTTATTGGCGGATAGCGCATTTTATAACTGTAAATAATTACTGTAGGTAACAACCTCTTTGGAGCCAAAATTTTTACGTAACTTTTGGTTCCAAAGAGGTTGGAGAAGAAAAGGTAAAACATAAACTCAATTAAGACCCTGTATAAGGTAAAATGTAATAAGGAAATTCGTAAGGGTTATTTGAAGTGGTATAATTTTTACATCACATATTTTCGATTTACCCCTCCTTCAAAGGTATTTTTTTATCAAGGAACCAATATTTCTGTGTCAATGTAAGTAATAAGGTTGACACTCGCCTGTGTTCCAGCGACCAAATCTGGAGGTGAAAGGTTAAACTTAAAGACCTGTTTTTTTCTTTCACAGCAAAACAAATACGACGTCGGCAGTGGTGAGCAGTTTGACGATCTAGTGGGGCTGATAGAGCACTTCCGTTGTTACCCCATGACGGAGACGTCGGGCGACGTGCTGCGGCTACTGCAGCCGGTCAGCGGCACCAAGTTACGGGCCCAGGATATCGACCGGAAGGTGACAGAGATGCAGGTGAGCACGGGGATATCAGGGTGTGCCATTGGAGCGACAGGTCATTGCTCGGCAACCCCAATGGGACGATCTAGTGGGCTTAATAATATCAAATTGATATTGCATTTTTGACGGTACCCTATACGAGCTGCTACCATATACGAGCGATGCAATTACGGGCCCGGGATATCGATCAGAAAGTGACCAAATTGTATATTTAGATAAAATTATAGATAAGTTAGTCTTGTACCCACATGTAATTAACCTTAATTAATATTAATTACAGAAAGGTACACTACCTACAAAGTATATGAACGAAAATGACAGGTTAATCACGTGACATGTAATTTAAAGACACCTACATCAATAATTCTTCTAATTTGAGACTCAGTCTGAAATAGCGAAAAGAAGTAAACATTTATTCGTAGAACTTTTCTCAATTTATTTTCTAATAAACATCACACTCCTTCTGGTGTAGTCGGATAAAGTGAGTTGACCTTTCGCACTTTACACCATCTTTACCCTTTTTTATTATAGCTATTTTGCCAACCTGCTTAAACAAGTAAGTAGCTACTAAGAATTTTTTTTGTCGATCTCTTTAGTAGACAACCATTTTACTTCTATTCGTATTTTATGTAACGACTAGTGGCCCGCCCCGGCTTAGCACAGGTATGATTTGTACATGGAAACCTTTCTCTTAAATCACTTTATCTATTGATGAAAACTGCATTAAAATCCGTAGCGTAGTTTAAAAGAAGAAAGCGTATATACATACATTTGTCGTGTGATTTCCGGCAGAGTAGAATACTCGTAGGATCACTCTCAACTCGTGGATGTCGTAGAAGTCGACTTAGATTATATACGCTAAACAAAGGTTAAAAACACCAACGAGATCTCTCTGGCTAGACGGGCCAGCTTGGAGAGAGTAGGCCTCCTCTAGCTGCTCTGGCCAACTATGGCTCTGATAGTAAAGACAGAGAGGGTCGTACTCCTACACTGGGGACCAAAAAACCTGATGATATTGATATCATGAAGACAGTCCGTGACAGATAACATAATTGAATTAAACATACCTACATTCCGAGGGATACATTACAATTGCATTACAATAATAATGGCGGACACGTGGCTGTCAATGTGGAGTCATTAGCACATTATTGGAATTGTCCGTCCATGTAGGTCCACGATTGCTTGAGCACGCCCCAAATATAGAGATATTGGAGGTTTATGGATTCCGCGAAGAAGCGTCAAAAGTGTAACCTGTTTTGAAACGTAGTGGCGTATTTACTCGTATTTTTGCGGTACGCCAGGACATTTGGGGTAAAACCCGGATTGTCGCACCGGGGGTATAGTTGCCTTGATTGCAATTACTTTAATGACATCGCAAATGAAACACATGTTATTCAATTTATCTATCGAGAGACTGCATCTACAACTAAGTTGACCGTGTTGCATGTCTCTGTGCGATTGCATGGGACGGCTAGGTGCGATCAAAGTTTTTGCGGGATAGATGTCCTTTTTCTCGACAGGGCATCTATCCTAAACGTAATTTACATGGAATAGGCAACTAATCCCTATATGGGATAGTTGTCTCAAAATTTAGAGGTCAGGAAATATTAAAGATAATGTTTATTCCTTTTATACGAGAAAATTTGAAGATAATAAACCAAAGTACCTACCCGTTTGACAAATAAAGTATCTTGCTTTTTGTACAAAGATTTTAAAAAGGCAACTATCCGGGTTTTACCCTAGACTTACTTCACAAGCGATACGTAAGACGTACGTATGTAACTGCGTATCCGCGTTTCAGTGTCTATCTGTCCTAATCCATGTGATATGTCTCTACACCTAATTTATAATTTATGTTATGTCTATTTCAGGAGATTGAAGACTTACACAGGCTGGACTGCAAGAGCGGCTTTGACGGGGAATTCCAGAATCTGAAGATGCTGGAAGACCGCCACCTCTTCACCACCGCTGAGGGCACGAAGACTGAAAACGCTGTCAAGAACAGATACAGAAACATTTTGCCTTGTAAGTCAGTTTGACTCTTGCTTCCTTATCTTTGAAAATCGGGGTTCTCTCTGGTTTTTCAAAGTAAGAAAAATTAATTATTTGATATATCACAAACATCTCCAACCCGTCTGGCCAGCGTGAAGAGTGTAGGCCAAATCCTCTGACTGCTCTGGCTAATATATGGCTCTGGTAGTACTGAGAGAGAGTCGTGCTCCTGCAGTGGAGACTTAAAAAGACCTGATGATAAGGATGATATGACAAACTCGGTTTAACAATTATAATAACAGTTCTCACTTATTAAAATTATATTTGTGCCTTTATCAAAATGGCCTTCTCTCAACAAAATGTTGGGGCCTTTTGACCACAACGCTGGCCTTCCAAAGACGCCAAAAAAACAAAATAAAATAAAATTTAACATCACATGCATAAAAATTAAAACAAGCAATATAGGGTGGCTAAACATCAATTCTGTTTGTCCATAAACAAAAATAATTTAAAAATTGCATAGATATTCCATATAGAGGATATATAGAGATAGTGAATAATCATCATCAGCTGAGCGTATTCCCGGTTGCAGCCTCAACGGTAACGCTTCAGAGCCCGGGGTCCGCTACCTTACCTAGGTGATTTGACGAGATTACCTACTTGGTTTTTACGTCTAACCTCCACAACCCAAAGGGTTGCGAAGGGTTAACAAACGCTAGATGGCGTTCAGAAACCCACAGCTTTACGTGCTTTCCTAAGCGCGGATTCATTTTACTTTTCGGATAATAAGGTGATTCAAGCCTGCAATATTCTAACCAGACTGGAAATAACATTTTCACAAAGTATGCTTTCCTATGGGATTTTAACCCACGATCACAAGGCAAACGCCTTAATCGCTGGACGACAAAATCAGCAGAATGCAATGTATTCTTCTGCAAGAACAAGTTAAAAAAAAAGATTTGGCCACTGTTTTGCAACCGGCCTGTGTCATCACCATCATCAGGTATTTTTTAGTGTCACTGCACGAGCACGCCCCTCTCTGTACTACCAGAGCCATATATAATATTAGCCATAGCAGCAGTCAAAGGATATGGCCTACAGTCTTCACGCTGGCCAAACGGGTTGAAGAGGTCTCACTGATGTATAAGCTTTGTCACTTCGCCTGCTGAAAACGCACCGTATGTGTTTTCCTCTTTGGCAAAACACACACGGTGCATTTTCCAGCAGTGGAAGTGTTTTGTGTTTCCTAACTGGCCGGTGTAACGTCAACCTTCCTTCTTGAGAATGCCGTTGCCGTTAATGTTTATTCCTTTATTCTTCACTCATAACATCCACAGGAAGAGCAAGAGTGGTAATATTCTATGAACATATCCCCGTTTAATTTTATCCGGCCCCTGCAAAGAAAATAATCCTCTCATTCTTCGCACTCTTATTCTAAATCCTTCTCTGTGATGGCAGCACACCTATGGAATTCGCTCCCTTTGGATACTAAAATGGCATCATCCTTACGTTCCTTTAAAAACAAAATTTTGAATTCCTTTCAGGATTCGTGAGTTTCTCTGAGCTACTTAATTTCTTTTTCATATTCTTAGTTTATATTGTATGTAGGTTTATGTATATAATATGTAATATGTATATGTAAGTTTATTTTTGTTTGTATATGAGTAAGTTTATATTTTTATATGTATATTGTTCACCTTTTTTATACTCTATTTTGGTACCAACCACTTCTACCCCAAACGCATAAAGTAAACATTCCTCTCAATTACTGGCCGGTTGACTGGAAGAGATCCCTATCTATACTAATATTATAAAGCGGAAGAGTTTGTTTGTTTGTTTGTTTGTTTGTTTGTTTGTTTGTTTAAACCCGCTAATCTCAGGAACTAATGGTCCGATTTGAAAAATTCTTTTTTTTTGGGTAGTCCATTTATAGAGGAAGGCTTTAGGCTATATAACATTACGTTCCGACAACCACGCGAACGAAGTCGCGGGCACAGCTAGTATGGGATAAGTCCGCCGATGTATGTTTACTTTTCTATTTTTGTATTTGATTCTTTTTTGTGTACAATAAAGATTTATAAACAAACAAACAAACAAAATAGTATAATGTACAGAGGAAAGTTAAGATACCTGTGCCACCTCACGTAGTGCGCGACGCGCGCGGTGGCACAGGTATCTGATTAACCGTCTTTACGTACGTACGTACCTGTCTCATCTATACTATAATATAATAAAGCGGAAGAGTTTGTTTGTAAGTTTGTTTGTTTGTTTTTAAGTTTGTTTGTTTGTTTGTTTAAACGCGCTAATCTCAGGAACTAATAGTCCGATTTGAAAAATTCTTTTTTTGTTGGGTAGTCCATTTATAGAGAAAGGCTTTAGGCTATATAACATTACGGTCCGACAACCACGCGAACGAAGTCGCGGGCACAGCTAGTCTTTTATCAAGCAGTTAGTTTATAGGAGTCGATCAATGGTAAAAAACAATACTTAGACTAGCTTAAATATCAAGCTTTAAAAACTAGCTCTATACCGCGGCATTGCTCGAGTTTTGAAAGATAATAAAAACTTTTAAATAGCTTTCGAAAGAACTTTCAAAATCGGATTAGCAGTTTTTGGGTTTATCCATTACAAACAAACACACGAACAATCAAATATTTTCTCTTATAATATTAGTCTTTAAGTATAGACAGAAAATTAAAAAAACATGGTAAGATACCGATGTACTTAAAAATTTTTAAAACATTAACTAAGGCCTTGGCTAACAGTTTATGTGACCATAATAATAACTACCTGATTAGGAACTGAGTATTTTAAACCATTGCCACTATTTGCCACGCATATATTATTTTTAGCATAAACCCTACCATAAAAAACACTAAAAAGTAACTCTATACCTATTACTTACCTAATATCTAAACTGTAATTATAAATTAATAACCTACGGGATTTTGACAATGTGTCAAGAAAGGTGGCCGGTTGTACCGCTCGCAGCGCAAGATGCGCAACGCAACTTGCGTCACGTTACGCGTCTACATGGCGTTTCATAGTATTTCTACATTTTCTACCTACCGTTTACACCACCCGCAAGTTACGCGGGTAGATATTCTATGAACGATGCAGGTTGCGTCGTGCACGTGCATCTTGCGCTGTGTGTGACTTTTTCCTTAAGGTCGGCGCACATTTGGCGAAGCGCAGCGCAGCGAATTTTTCACTGCCGAATTATTATCGACATTTTGTGCGTTAAAATAAGATCGAATACGGACTACAGACTACAAAATGGCGGCTCCAATCCGAGCCGTGTTAATTAATTTACGATCTTATTTCAACGCAAACAAGGACGATAATACATTGGCAGGGAAAATTCGCTGGGCTTCACCATAGGTGCGTCGGCCCTTAAAATGTAGCAGCCAGCTCTCACCAGTGGCGGTGATCAGGCGCGGCGTTTGTGTACTAAACTTGAACCCCAGTACGCGTCTCAGAGACACATTAAATTCCCCATGATGCATCACCCATTGTCCTAGAACAATTGACACGTTCAATTTATTGCATTTAGAGGTGGGCCGACGCATCTTACGCAATAAAATATTGTATTGTGTTGTATGTAGGTGTGGGGGTCAGGGCCGGATTTAGGGGAGGGCAACCGGGGCTGCTGCCCCGGGCCTCCACAAAAGAGGGGCCCCCACAATAGTTAGTTAAAATCTTTATTGCACCAAAACATACTGATACAGAGTACAGGTCGTGCCAAACTTTTAGATCGCTCTGAAGTTGCCTCACTCAGGTTACAAACAGGGACAGAATATTTACCACAATAATATTTTTTTCAGAATGATTGCAAGAATGTAGATATGATATATATACACAATAAACAAAAATAAAGCAAATTCTATCTGCTATGGGTATTTTACTACTGCGACGCGAATCGCCTCAACTTCAGAGCGATCTAGAAGTTTGGCGCAACCTGTGATAGATTAAAGAAAACAGATGATAAAAGGCCTTCAGAAGATAAAGAATCAGACTAGTAAAACACTTTTCATTTGATATAGCCACGCTATGCATAATGCATTGCCCAGGGGCCCCCCACAATGGCTAATCCGGCCCTGGTAGGGGTGATAATATTATTAGTATATACCTACGGTTTTCATATGTCCGGCTTTAGCCGGACATGTTTGTCTTTTTTGTGTCGCGTATATTATATTAGTGTGTCCGGAAATGATTTCAATAATAAATAATAATAATAAATCAATGGTGTCCGATAGGGGGGGTAATAATTTTCATTTTCGAAAATCATTTTGTAATAGTGAAAATATGTTGTCTTATTACGTCAATTATACCCATGTAAAATATTATTCATCTATTGTTAGCATCGGCCCCCAAATTTTATATGGACATTTAAAATGATAATATTAGGTAATGATATTTAAAAACACTTAAAATATTATTTTGTAAAGTTAACATATATAATTGTGTTTAAATTTGTAGCAAAAACAATCTGCGTTTTGTCCTTATCTATTTACCTCAATTTATTCCAGCTACCTACGCGTAAAAACACTTTCAAACCAGGTTCTATATACAACCAGAGTGACTGCCGTCTGACCTCCGCACCAATCCTATAGGATAGGTATAAACAAACGTTAGATGGTGTTCGGGACCCACAGCTTTATGTGCCTTCCGAAGCAGAGAATCATCTTTCGTTTCGGATAATCAGTTGATTGAAGCCTGCAATATCCTAACCGGACTGGAAACAACTTTCACAAAGTACCTATGCTTCCCAGTGGGATTTATATCTACGACCTCTGGATCACAAGGCGAACGCCTTGACCACTGGACCATGAAGGCAGTCATCCTGTATGCATGTGTTATCTACTATTCTAGCATATTTGTATCTTTCTTCCAGATGACCAGACTCGAGTGGTGCTTCGGAGCCGGAACAACCGTCCAGAGACTGACTACATCAACGCCAACTTCATCCGGTCGTCCCGGCTCTGCGACTCCACCGGTTCAGTGCAGTCTTCCAACGAAAGCTTGGACAGCGTACATTGTAAGTTTAATTGATTTACATACTAATGTCCAAATTATAATAATGTCCAAAAAGAAAACAAAATAAATATGCCTAAATATCATAACATTGCCTTGGTATTTGGTTCATATTAATTTAGGGACTTACGAATTATGTCATACGAATTTTTTCGTATCCCAGGGCCAAAAAGTGGTTTTTAAGCCCGAGCACGTAAAAATCCTGGCTAGAGGAAGACAAACCTTAGCTCTGGCGGTGATAAAGAAAGCCTCAGATCACATGTTTAGGCTTATTTCTAAGATCTGTTAAAGCTGATCGAGGGAATGGGCAAGATATATTGCTATTTTCCTACGAGATGTTTGTGCTTAGCCTTTTAGTCGCTTCTTACGAGAAGTGACAGTTTTTAATTTGTAAAAAGTGTAATTAGCCGTATGGCTTCCGGCCTCATAGCACTCCATCTCTTTCTGCAGATGTCGTAAGAGGCGACTAAAGGGCTAAGCACAAACATCTTGTGCTACAATTGTTTTCCCAAGGAGGATTGACGTCGGGCGGCGCGGCTGGTTATATAACATTTTGCGCAAATGCATTCCCAAAGAGGGTTGACGTTAGGCAGTCGTTAACTGTTCCAGCTATTTCTTCTCCTTTTCTTAAGGTCTTTGGCATCCTTGGGTGACCATATGGCATGCATATTACATTTGGAAAAGAAAAATCAGGAAAGAGCACCACGGGCTCCGAAGCAGCACAGCTGAGGCCTCGCGTTAAGATGAAAGAAAGGAAGAAAGAATAAAGTGTATAAAATCAGTCCAAATCATCGTGCGGATGTCGTAGAAGGCGACTTAGGAAATACAAGCTAAACAAAACTTAGGTATCAGTGAGACCTCTCCAACCCGTCTGGCCAGCGTGGAGAGTGTAGCCCAAATCCTACTCTGGCAGTACAGATAGGGTCGGTGTCACTGGTCGATGATAAGGTCGATGTCATCATCATCATGACCTGATATGAACAACAAATAAATATTTATACCCAGTATTTAATAGACCTCACCGAGCTATGCGGATCTTTCGGTAGCTTAAGGAAAACCAAGTCGGCATCAGCACATGAATGCCATACCAATGAGGCGGCTCACTGCTCAGCTCAGTTAGTACTTGGTAAGACCAAGAGTAGTCATGAGTGGCTAACGCAAATCAGCAATTTTAAGTAGGTACCCATTGGTACATATTGCTTTACAATATCATACTTGTATTATTTTTGGACATTTTTATTAATGGACATTTTTATTGTTGGATATTTTTATTGTTGGTCTCCGCTGGTTGGACATTTTTTTCTTTTTGCACATTACTAGTGCAAATAGTACGTAGTATATTATTACTATGTGATCATACTGAAAATGTCGAATATTGATTGAATACAACAACTGATATTTTCGTAGCTAGCCCCAAAGTAAGTTCAAGACTTGTGATAATAGGATACCAACTCAACGATACTATATATTTTAAACCAATTACATACATACATAGATCATCTCAGACCCAGGTCAATCTGAAAAAGATCATTTTCCATCTTGACCTAACCGGGGATCGTACCTGGGACATCCTGTGTGGCAGCTTGGCATGATAACCACTAGGCCACTCACAGAGGTCGTCAGTGCAATATAAGTATGTATGTATATTATATGAATCTAAGGTTCTTTATTCTATCAAACTATTTTTTTTATATAAACATACTACAAAGCCTTATTAGGTAAGTAGGTACAGTTAGTAGGCCTATTTAAAATTTTCCTGGATAGCGCGTGGATGTCGTAGAAGGCGACTTAGAAAATACAAGCTAAACAAAGTGAGAGAGACCTCTCCAATCCGTCTGGCCAGCGTGGAGAGTGTAGGCCAAATCCTCTTGCTGCTCTGGCTAAATATGGCTCTGGCAGTACAGAGAGGGTCGTGTTCCCGCAGTGGAGACTAGAAAGACATGATGATGTTCCTATATATTTATAAATTTAATGTTTGACTCTTCCTTGTTGCAGCGTTAATAATGAGGAGTGAACCGAAGAAACCCACACCACTG
Organism: Acrobasis repandana; assembly: GCA_963576875.1. Lineage (NCBI taxonomy): Eukaryota > Metazoa > Arthropoda > Insecta > Lepidoptera > Pyralidae > Acrobasis > Acrobasis repandana. The sequence goes on from OY756214.1 coordinate 1,712,423, forward strand.
GTGTCAAAGTCCTTGTCTGACGACGCACTCCGGGAGGCCAAGATGTGCTTCCGACTGGACAAAATCAACGGCAACCTGTGCCGGGATGCAGGTAAATAATATATTTTATCTACACATATGCTGTAACTTTGACTGCCTCTGTGATCCAATGGTCAAGTCGTTTGCCTTGTAATCTGGAGGTCGTGGGTTTAAATTCCAATGTAAAGCATACTTTATGAAAAGTAGTTTCCCGTTTGGTCAGTAAATTGCAGGTTTAAATCACCTGATTATCCGAATAGAAAGATGATTCCGAGCTTCGGAAGGCACGTAAAGCTGTGGGTGCCGAACGCCATCTAGCGTTTGCATATAACTATCGTAGGAAAAAGAAGAATTTCGTTTTCAAATAATAAAATATCGGCAAAAATAAATTTTTTTTTATTGGATTACAACAATATTTACATGGATAACTGATGATCAAAATATATTTTGGTTCTTTTGCCTCAAAAAAATACATTAATAAAAACTAATAAAAACGCGCTAATGTTGTCTTTGATTCAAATAGTAACTTTAGTATGGAACTATTAGGTTATTTTTACAAAAAAAATTAACTGAACTGTTTATAATCCCTTTGCCCAGCAGCAGGAACATGCATGGCTAAATAAAAAAAATCATAATGTGTAAATGGTCGAGATTAACACTGGAAAGGGACAAGTGGAAGAAGATGGGAGAGACCTTTGCCCAACAATGGGACAATAGGGGATCAGACAGGTCTTACCAAAAAATCTTTATTCTAACTAAAAATAATGTTAATTAAATAAACTGAGCAATCAATGAGTATTTTTGTGAACTAATAATGATTTATATTTTTAAATCAAGAAATAAAATGCTTTAATTGCTATATTTTAATCTGTTCGCCACCTTGAACGAAACACCGATCACAGCGCGTTACGTCATTCGTTTGTAATTGTCATTTTTGACGGCTGGGGTAACCTCAAAATGTCAACCATAGATGTCAACATTACTATGTGAATTTGTGGCCTCCACTACTGCCGTCCTTTTCACCACTTGATTGTTTGATGTTTACTCACAAACAGATGACGTCACGCGACCAAGGTGACAGATGGGAGCGCTTACGCGGCATTTTTATGCTTTCAAATTTTAAATGTAATTTATGCATATTTACAGCCTTATTTAAATAAAATATTATTTTTATGGTAATAAATAACCATTCTAATTACTTTGAAACACTTTATGAAAAGTTGTCCGATCCGAGGTTATAAAAAAAATGTGAATAATTTCGTGATGAGGCCGATAGTAAATAAGCATGAAGTTTACATACATACGTGTATATTTAAAGGTATAAAGAATTAAGCACAAAGAGAACGTAATGAAACGATTCTAAAGACTGGATATTTAGATAATGTTGATGTGGTGGTCCTAGAAAAATATTTTCATAGTACTTACTTCTTTAGTGAAAACGTCTGTAAAACTCGATTAGGTATATGTAGGTATTCTACTTTCTTTATAGGTATATATTTGCAAATTTTTCTCATAGATGGAGATGAAAATAATGTGCTACTCGGTGTACGGTAATAGTTTTATCTCGGGCGATATACTTGAATCCCTCGCTTCGCTACGCTCGTGATTCTACTGTGGAATCATTCGTTTCATTCTGGATTGAAAGTAGGGCCCTCGCCTTAAAAACTATTACCTTTACGCCTTATAGCACAATTTACTTTTGAAAATAGCTGTAGATTAAAACAACTAAAACGCGCCAATTTAAAATATGATGTCAAAATCTACAATATCCACAGAGGCGCAGACATCCCGGGAAAAGAAACTTCTTGTGAATCTAGCTAGAGACAGAACTTTTTTGGGTACGTTCGATATTATCAGTAGTAATGTTTAAAGTGTTAAACCTCTCATCATACCTGCTCATTCATTGTTAGTCAAACTTAAGTCAAACAACATGGACAATCCTACCGAACGCACCCGAACGATGACCTTATTGTCATTTCTCTTTTGTTTGTTAGGTATAAGTTCCCGCGCAATATTTGCATAATTTCAATAATTAATTCAATAAGAAAAATCATATTTATAGAAATTATTAATCAATCCGAAAAAGAATAATTAAGGTATACACCGTATAGAGTCTATACGGTTGTGAGACGTGGACTCTAACGAAGAAGGAAACGAAAAGGTTGGATGTATTTGAAATGTTGTGCTGGACAAGATTAGAAAGGATTTATTGGAAGGATAAAGTAACAAACTTAGAGGTCTTTAATAGAGTAGGTGAAAAGGGCACGTATCGAGGTAATCGGAAATAGGCGAGGCAATATGTTGGGACACTTGGCACGACATGATAATTTTATGCGAATAAAATATATAAATATAGAAGTCAATGAAAAGGTGATAGCAGTGTCGTATCAAGATGGCAAGAGGTTGGCGGAAGATAGAAAAAAATGGAAGAAACTCCACCGACAAGAGCGTTGCTCTTAAATTTTGATGAAGATGATCGAGAAATAAAAAATAAAATAAAAAAAATATTAAGAAAAAAAAAAGAACTATATATTTACAAATGAATGTTCGTCTGTATGTCCTTTATAAAATCGTAAACGGCTTAACCGATTTCGATATTTTTTTTTGTTATAGTATTATAAATCAGGGATGGTATAGGAAAAAAAAATTGGCGTTGCAACGCGCGCAGTGTACAGAAATATTAGCCGGATTGGTATTACATGCATATTCCTCAGTGTGTTAGTAGTAATACCACATTTTGTTCTATTTTTTAGTGAAAGACAAAGTGTACATCGCGGCTCAAGGTTGCCTCCCCAACACAAAAGATGACTTCTGGCGGATGATCTGGCAGGAAGACGTGAGAATCATCGCCATGATCACCAACGAATATGAGAATGGAAAGGTGAGAGCAGAATCACTTTTGGCATAGACTTCTTATTTCGAGTGGAATCAGCTATACTTATTTACTTATTTATTATAATAAACCAGACTAATCAGAGATGTGAATTATTTGAAATACATATATTTGAAATGCAAATACAAAATACCTATTTTTATTTTATACTTATTTGAAATACTTTTTTTCTAAATGTATTTTGTATTTTATTTGGATTACTTTATATAAATATTTAGTATTTATAAAATACAAAATATTTTTGTTACATTTTTAATTAATTTTTCCTATTATTCATTCCTTAATCCAAGATTACCTTAATTATGAATGCACTGATCGTAATCGTAGTGTTGTCATTGTCAACTACAGTCTTATTACAAGACTTTTATGACACGTGAATGACATTGACATGAGGGCGTGGGTGTGAAATTAGGGTTACCAGCTAACAAAATCTCTCGTTTTAGGGAATTGTTTAAATGCTATATCCTTCGTATTCATTTTAAACTTAGAACATTTTTGGATAATAATCCTATTATTACTATATTTTCTAATATGGATATATTATATTAAAATAATGTAAATTAGAAGATAATAATAAATAAAAAAATAATAATATGTAAATAGTAATGTGTAATTTTATTTTGTGTAATCTGCAAAAAATATACATTATTTCTTAAAAAATAAAATCAAATAAGTGTTATTACGCTATTATCTTATGGAATGACCATAATTTTTAATATTGTCAAATACCCCATTTCGGTAAGGTAATTTTGGCACCGGGAGTCACCCTCCAACAGCATGAAGGTGTTTTATTTTCAAAACCTATTTTGAAAATTCGTATTTTGCATTTTTTTTTACATACATATTTTTCACATCTCTGCCAGACTTAGACTTTATTATTATCTATTTCGCCCCTTATCTCATACTTAGGTGTGTACACTTCCAATCCGCTACATGACAACAACTCAAATCTGTCACTTAGTTCTAAATGTGAAAACAAACAATCATTATCAGTTTGTCACCTCGCTAATATTTAAAATAGATCGACATAACAGTGATGCTAGCGCGGTGAACAGCACCTTATCTTTAATTTCTGATTGGTTTTCGGCCAATAACCTCATGTTAAATGCGAACAAGACCTAATGCATTCGATTCTCTCTTCCTAATGTGAATCAAGCCTGCGTTGACATACTAATTAATGGTCAGAAACTCGATCTGGTTGAAAGTACTACCTTTTTAGGAATCACAATTAATTCGAAACTTCAATGGGGCGCTCATATAACTAAACTTTCTAATAGGCTTAGCTCTGCGGCTTACGCTGTTAGGAGAATAAGACAATTGACAGATGTAGCAACTGCTAGACAAGTGTACTTTAGTTACTTTCACAGTCTAATGTCTTACGGGATACTTCTATGGGGGAGTGCAGCCGACATTCAGACTATTTTTCTTTTACAAAAAAGAGCAATTCGTGCTATTTACGGTTTAGAATCGAGAGACTCACTGAGGGAATTATTCAAGGAAATAGGTATACCTACTTACTTTTGCATCACAATTCATATTTGAAAATATAATGTATGTAAGGAAAAATATTTCCATGTTCAATAAAGTAAGTGGTTTTACAGATAGAAATTTACGTAATAAGAATGACTTAGTTAGCCCGTATTACAGGCTGAATACAGTCAGTAAGTCTTTTATGGGGAAGTGTATACTTTTTTATAATAAATTGTCAGAATCGGTCCTTGATATGCCAGACAGAAAATTCAAAGCTTATGTAAAGAAAGTACTTTGTGAAAAGGCTTATTATAGGACCGATGTCTATCTTAAAGACAAAAAGGTCTGGCTTGGGCTTGGCGCGGGTCACTCTTAAAGGTTTGTATACTTAGACATGTCATAATTTAGGTACATTGGTACATACTAAATTTACAAATTGACATTATTTTAAATTTCGTAACTCTTTTTCTTAATTTAATTATGACATAATAAACAATGTAATCTCTGTCCATCTATATAACTAATTTTAAGTTTTTAGTTTGTTAGTTGACGTCTTTGGAGAAAACGTGCAGTGCAGTTTGTTGCCGCTTCTTCTGCACTTGCGCCTAGGAAGCGGCGTAAACTTAGCTTTAAGTAACGATTTGACGTCAACATTTGTGCAAAACAAAACAAAGTGACTATTATTAAGAGATATTATAAATATCCTATGATAATAAAGATATTTTGAATTGAATTGAATTGAGTCGGTACCGGATGAGGAGTAAGATTCAGTGAGCCGAAACACTCCTCGGAGTCGAGATTACCCATGTCTAGCGTGGAAGCGGGACCATAATTTAGCTTATCCGCATCATGCGCAGCCTTAAAAATCCTTTATGGAATTAGGGTTTTTACGTCGTATTGGTTAACATGCCATTAATTTCTCACCTGTATAATTTACATAAAAAAGTATTTTAAAGGTAAATTCAGGCAAATGTGGAGGTATGTTTGTGATTTTTTTCTATCGAGCCAAAAATGCTCAATCGTAAAGTAGAAAAGCCGATTCCTATGTAATTTTTTGAGAAATAATCTGTCGTAGTTTAATTACAGTGATTTTTCAAAAACACGCACAGAATTGCGTGATGTGGACTCTCGCCTTAACGATTGAAATCACAATTTAGGATCAAAATCAAATTCGACAATTCTGAAGAAGGAAAGTGACCAAGCTTTGAATAGTAATGGTTTTTTTTTCCGATAGACTGCAAGAGATAGACGATTTTCCGATAGACCGATTGCAATTTTAATTTTTTTTTTCAGAAAAAATGTGAACGCTACTGGCCACTGTCAGGCTACGAAGAGCGCTTCGGAGACCTGCTGGTGAAGTCGATCTCAGAGACTCATTACGAGGACTACCTCCTGAGGGAGTTCGACGTGTGTGACGAGAATAACTGTTGCCGGCCAGTTTACCAGTACCAATTTACGGTGAGAAAAAACTTACTTTAAAGTTGAGCGCCATTTCTTTAGTAGTGCTGCCTGCCGCTGAACTTCAAAGTGTAGCTTTAGTGCCACAGATCTGTATATACTACTTAGATACTACTTTCGATGATACTACTACTAGATAAAGAAAGTCCTTCAATTGGTATGAAAACCTGGCGTGCCAATTTTCAATAAAATATTTAGTTAAAAAGAAAACTTATGGAATCTTTTTTATTATTTCCTCCAAACGAGTTTTTATGGCTCAAAATGGCAAAGTTAGGTATTTTACACGAGAGAGCTCAATGACCGATCTATAAATTGACATACACTTGTTGATCTTTCAAATAAACATTTTATCTATCTATCTATCTACACGGACTAAAAGTGACGATCCTAAATGAAGTAAATTTAACGTCAGATCAACATGCAAATTCATACAGAGGCTGGGTCTATCTTGATCCATGGTCTGTGTATAGTGCGTTCACGGTTACATCCCGAGCTTTTGAAGCACGCGGTGCGGTGCGCATTTCTTTTTTTATGGTTCCGTACCGAAAGGATGCCAACAGGACCCTATAACTAAGACTTAGCTGTCTGTCCGTCCGTCTGTGACAGGGCTCTATCTCTTGAACCGTAATAGCACTTGAAATTTCCACCGATTATGTATTATTTCGCATTTATATTATTTTCACAACTCCGACGACACAGGGTCACCGAGCACAGTATATTCGTCTCTTTCACTCGTAAATTTACTGGCCCTTCCTTTTCCTCCCGATTTTATCCTGTTCCTCCTTTTTCTTCATTATTATGTATAGCAATACTACTAAACATATAATGAATATAAAGTTAAAAATAAAAGCGGGTCCTCAAACAAGAAACGTGTTTTTTTCTCAGCGTTTTAATATATTTTATGGAGGTACGGAAACCTTCAAGTACGAGTCTGATTCGCACTTGACCGGTTTTTTATTTACATGTCAATTATTGTCACTCTATGATCCTAAAAACCGTGTGCAGTAGAGAAGAAAATCTTATGCACCTTGCAACGAAGTATATCTTATATAACATGTAATTGACATACGCCGTAATAAACCGAACCATGGGCTAACTAAACTAACTAGATCACTATACCTAGTATAATGATATTAAAATAACATATAAAATAAAAAATAAAAAAATCCCATACAAATTAGCCGAGTCTATTATAATATAATAAGCCATTTAATTTAGCCATTTAAGTCCATATTATAATGGTAGTAGTACTATTTATTTAAAATTATTAAATTTATCTTAAATCCTGATGTTAGTTACGGACATACGAGTATACAAAAGGGCTTGTTAGTAGACAGTCCCAGTGTGTTAGGAACGCCATGTATTACTTAACTTTTCATCAAGGTACTTTTAAATAAAACTGGGGATGCTTTAAATCTTGTATATTTCGTATTTCACTGGGTAAAAACACTTTACAAACAGATCTATACTTTCCTTACAAAACCGCGGCATTTCTTACAATGTCAAAATTGACAGTTGACAGGTCGGCCGATGTTGCACCTCCAAATTATCTTACAATTTAGGGTTGCCAGTATAAATAAAAATATGGCAGATTTTGGAAATGCTAACAAGTGGGATTGCATATGGCCGTCGTTTCTCCCTGCTAATATTTTCAGCATCCCATTACAGCTACCACGCCTTCTGGTAATCCATAGACAAGGTCTCATATTTTTTCTTTTTTTTTCTTCAGGCATTTCCTCAATACAATCTTAGTGGTTTCTATAAAAAATATTTTGTTTTGTCTTCAGGCGTGGCCAGACCATGGCACACCGTCAGAGTCAGATGGAGTCCTCAACTACATCGCAGACATCAACAGGAAGATGTACCAGATCATGCAGAGCAAGAATGCACCAGAACAGGTACACATGTCTTTATTATCTCTTGAGTACACAGATCCAAGGGTCCCATTGGTCACACTTAGCAAGATGGTGTCAATCGCCTTTTTTCTAAAAGGATATGATATCTATGCGCATGGAAAAGCAGTTGGTACACAGTTACTATGTTTTTCTCAAGCAGATGAGTAAGAAATATTACTTACCAGGTAATTAAGGTAACGAAATTTGATATTGGATTCAGATAATATTGAATGAATGAATGAGTAGTTTATTATTTCAAGTAACATGAATATTAGTAATTTTTGAATATATTGTATAAGTCGTGGACGAATAAATACGGAAATAAGGTTAATAATAAAGGAGAACTGACAACCTAAAGGTTGAAACTTTGAAGCGTGATTCAATTTTAAGTTTAAATGTTTTAGCTAGATGTAGCTACTAGTTCTAAAGTTTTTTCTACTTTCGTAGTAGTGCCACTTAATTCAGAAAGATGGCGGCGAGATGGCTACGAACAAACAAGCGCCATCTCTGATTTTTCGTGGATTCCGTCAGCCTTAGTACCCAGCATCCATACGGCTAGCGGGAGAGATAGTAGTGATATCTAGAAATAATACAGGATTTCTAGCAAAGTACGCCTTAGGGTCAGTTCACACCGAGACGCGACGCGACGCGACGTAGCGCGCACTTTGGAAGAAATATAGAACTTGTTTACTAGGCAAAAAGATACTAATTTCAGCGACAGCCCGCTTTGCCGCGCTGCGTAGCGATGCAAAGTGAGGCGCAGCGGGCTCTTACTCTTTTTGTCTAGTAAACAAGTTCTATATTTCTTTCACGTGCGCGCTACGTCTCGTCGCGTCGCGTTTTGGTGTGGACTGACCCTTATTGTATGGGGGTGTCAGTAGCTAATGTCAGTCCTCTTGTCTTTGTTCGTCCATGATAAAGTTAAACTAAACAAAGAACCAAGACCACTGGTATGACTCTCCATTGATTCAGAGTAACATATACCTATACCTACTACTACTACAAACGAAACAATTTATCTGTACAGACGTCGTTGTGTGAGTTTTATACTTACCTACCTACTAACGAGTTCGACATATTTACGATTATATCTTTCTATACCGGGAGATTTGCGATCATTATGATGTCAAAAAATATTCTGTTTTATATGTATTAAATGTTACAGAAAAGTCGGAAACAGCTACATAATATCACTTCACAAATATTTTTTATTATGTCCATTGCCCATTTCACCATTAGTTCACTTTACTGATTATTATTGAGTCATTTATAATGTAACGCACTAAATACACTAATTCACTATTGTAATATAGTAATTTGCATATTCGGCGCGAAACTATACGTAATTATTTGAATAAATTCAATAAAAATAAACAAATGTTTATCTTATCACGCTTCTACGCCCGGCTTGTCAAGTTGTCATTGTCAACAATGGCATTATAGCACTACACTATAACCCGAGGAAATCTACTTGGCATCTGCGTGTATGTGATTAACTGTGAGCGAGGAGCCTATGTATTTTTACTGGTTAAACTGCTGTCGATTGATAATCCCTCTCGCTCTTGTGTATCTCCCGCCAATGTGAGAGAGCGAGAAGGGTATATATATCAAGATGGTTGCTGGGTAATAACGTGAAATTATATTGTTGCTTTGCTACCTGTTTTCATCATTTGGAAATCTATGAAATATGTGTTCTTTGTTGTTATCGGTGGATAAACAATTATTATATGCGCATCTTCTCACCATGATGGTTACTATTGATTGAAAGTTCTCAAGACAAGAGACGTCGCAAATTGCGTGCGGCTAGTAACTAAACCCTGGTTTGGAGCTGTCAAAGGCTCACAAAGTGCGGGGGAGAGGTGCGGGGACGCCAATTTGCGGGAGACGCTGTGAGATTCCATTCTGTTTGACTCTTATGTATTCTGTGCCAAGACACAAAATGTTACCAAAAGATCATATTAATACAGGGCTTATCAAAAAATGGCTTGGCTTGTATTTTTACAAAACAAACAATTAAAGACCAATACAAAATATTTAAAATTCCATCCTCCTATTGACTTATAAAACTTGTATATACTTATAATGAAAATGTACCCTTTTTCAGAACATCCTGTGCGTGCATTGCTCGGCCGGCGTGGGCAGAACCGGCACCTTCATAGTTCTTGACATGCTCATCGACAAAATCAAATCTGCAGGTAACTAAAACATATTGCTACTTTAAAGCCACCGAAACTTTAGTGAAAGTTTTATAAATCAGAACGACCGGTAATGTTATAAGACTCAGCATACTGCGCTACAAAAAAGCAGGACGAGAAGAGGCTCCATTCTGCGGAAATGAGGATCTTGAGATGGATGTGCCGTGATGCGGATGGATAGGGTCCACATTAATATAATAATATTAGTCCTTCCGACTCGCTAAGAAGAACAATAGAGTAAGAAACCCAAAGGTTGCACCGATAACAGACACGGTAAGAAGATTGGCTTGGTTGGTACGTATCCACACGTAATGCGAAATGAAAGACAACACGTAACGCAAAAAACACTGTATGAAAGTAAAACGACATGGGAAGACCAAATAAGAGATGGATGGAGTGCGTAAAGCATGATGTGGATATAATTGGAGTGGATGAAGGAATGACAAGTCTTTCTCCTTCTTCTTCGTCTAAGCGCATTCCTGGTTGCATCCTCAGCTGTGCTGTTTTGGAGCCCGGGGTGCGCTTTCCCGCTTTTTCTTCTCCAAATATAACATGCATGTCAATGGTCACCCAAGGATGCCAAAGACCTTGCAAAATGGAAAAGAAATAGCCGGAACACTTTAAATGATTTGGCTATAGTTTTACAACCGGCCGCCTGCCTGAGGTCAACCCTCTTTGGGAATGTATTTGTGCGAAAAGTTTTACAATCGGCCGCCTGACGTTAACCCTCCTTGGGAATGCAATTGTAGCACGAGATGTTTGTGCTTAGTCCTTTAGTCCCCTCTTACGACATCCATTGGAATAGATGGAGTGGTCCTATTCTAACCCGGAACCACACGAAGGAATGACGAGTGATAGAGGGAAATGCGCTGACCACAAATAAAATGGGAAAAGGTAAGGAATAATATATTTTTAACTTGGAGAACTTCGCTTACTCATCCACATACCGTTTGTCACAGGTTTCAACTGCGACATCGACGTGCACAGCACGGTGAAGTTAGTCCGGGCGCAGCGCGGCGGGATGGTGCAGAACAAACTGCAGTACCGGTTCATATACCTAGCGCTCCAGGACTACATCGACAATAAGAAGATCAAACTCAAAAAGAAGGTACGAGCATGCCCATCTCTGGTTTTACAGTGAAGCGTACCGTCCGCGCGGCTTTAAATCAGTCATGCAGTCGCATATTATGATATTTACAGGAATATATTTCTAGAAAGGGACACGTCACAGTTTATGTTCCTTGTTTGCTTGTTTTTCGTGTGTGTAAGTGGCCAACACTGGTGTCAGATTTTTCGATCTGCCTAAAGGCATATGAAATAGCTTGACGACATTCATACCACGATGACAGCCGGGACCAATGGCTTAACGTGTCTTCCGAAGCACGGAGCTCGAGAATTTTTTATGCCATTTTTTGTCACCTATCCAAGTGACCACCCAAGTGTTGCTTAACTTGCGAAAGCGCTAGAAATGCGTTTTCCCACCGGGCCACCGAGCTCCTCAGTTAATGCTCAGTTAATCCTAATCATCATTTCAGCTGCACATCGTCCACTGCTAGACATAGGCCTCTCCCAAGGATTTCCAAAACGACAATATACTATCCTATATTCCTAATTTTGTTTTTTCCAGGTGTACACGTCGGACGCGTAGCGAGCCCGCTTTTCCAGAACCAAAGTGTTATTAAAAGACAATTTATTTTATTATTGTTAATTTAAATGTGATGTTGAACAAATGCTAGAACGACGCATGTAGCGTCCCTAACAGTCAGACTTAGTTCGTAAGGATAAATAAACTATCTATATAAATAAAAATGAATTGTTGTTCGTTAGTCTGCTTAAAACTCGAGAACGACTGAACCGATTTGGCTAATTTTGGTCTTGAAATGTTTGTCGTAGTCCAGGGAAGGTTTAAACGGTGAGAAAATATGGGAAAAGGAACGGGAACGGGCGAAACAAAGTTCGCCGGGTCAGCTAGTTTGTAATAATTTTGTATTATTTTCAATTTCAATTCCTTTCTGGTCAAAAATAGTATGACAATTTCTGGCGTGGACACCATTACCGATTTAAATTCTGGCCATGCCAAGCTTTTGTCAAAAATTACTCAAAATTAGTCACCAAATGTAAAATTTTGTCAGTCTGTAGTTTAGAAGTTACAAGCATGTTTTGGTGGCCAAGCCAGGAAGCATGGTTTCTGGCGTGGACTGCTGAATCTCCGAAACTATAGCACTTAGCGACAATCTGTTTTCTCCCCGATTTAATCGTAATTCAGTCAAAATCAGTCGCCAAATCTCAGAATTACTAAACAAGCGAGCCCTGCATTAGTCGATATGATATTCCGAGAGCTATTAGACATTTTTGGGTAGGTAGGTTTTCATTTAGGTATTGAGGCAATCTGCAAACTTATTAATCCTTTAACCGCGAACGTCGGATTAATCCGAAAAACATTTTCGTGCCCATTTCGCGAGCGTCTGATTTATCCGACCAAAAACTTTGGATATTCACAATTCCTCGCGCTGGGAGCACGACAACTCATATAAAGTCTCGCGGTGAAAGGGTAATAACTTATTATATGTAAGTCCTATACTTCTCCTATTAGTCCCGCTACTTTCAGCCAGGTCTGCAGTTTTGAGTTAGGGCACAGTTAAGGCACTTCATAAAAGCGTAGTATCATTTATGCCTTTACTACGAGCACAAACGAAACTATATATAAACAAATGGCCTTTTTCAAATTGTCCTGGGTCTTGGGTGTTTATCTATATTTGTCACAAAATATAGTATCGATGAGTTAGTATCCCATAACACAAGTTTAAAACTTACTTTGGGGCTAGCCTAAGCTAGCTTAATCAGTGTAATTTGTCCGTATATATTTATTTATTTATTATTTATTATATTAGGTCCTTACATATGAAATTTCCGATTTTCAATACTGGCAACTTTAAAATCAAATATCTTGCGTTTCATTAGGAATTCCAAATTCAAATTTATTTCGAAATAAAGCCAGAAAAATATTAAACCTAATATATCCGCACCCGTCAATGCGTGTGTGTTCGCCCGCTCTCACTCCTCGACAAGACGAGAACGGGGTAGAGGTGCGGGGCCGGGGAACGACGACGCATATTGTGCGGACCCTTAGGAGATTCCGTTCTGTATAAAATGCTCTTATTAATTCTGTGGTTACGGGAAGTGTAAGACAAGTTTTCAGATTGCCTAAAATAATTGAAAGAAAAAACTCTCATACGTAAGTGAAAACGCTAATCATGTTAATACGCGATGCTGCTAGCAATCCATCACTATTTTGATTCCACCTCCTCGTCCACCATCACGCTAAAAGTGACCTTTGAATCTTTCGGTCCTGGGCTTTGTCTGCTTAGAGCCGCAAGACCCAAAATGCTCTGTCTGCCCCGTTAGGGGTAAAGAGGTGATAGTGTGTAACCACTGGTTTTCTTGCGCTGATCTTAACAGTTGATAAAAAAGGAATCAAGCTTAAACTTGTAACTTTAATTAATTAGGCGATGACGTAGGTTTCTACGTCATCGCCTAATTAATTAAAGTTTTGTTCTAATTCCCTCATTCCATCTACGGTCAATCAATTTGCTAAATGTGGCCTTTACGTCAATCGTCATCGAGTTTCTTATCTTTTTAGATGTACCTAGGTACCTTAGCGCCATTTTAGTTCTCGAATGGCATCGGCGGGCAACGCACTTCACTCTCAAACATATTCACCTATATTACTATCTACGAAGTCTTGCTTGAGGAAAGCAAGCAAATAAAGGTGAATATGGTTTGACAACGAAGTGCGCAGTTGTTCCAGTGTGAATTAGCGCTATGGGATAAGATGTAAATCTTATTCCCCTTCAACGCTCTGTGATTGGTCCTAAGAATAAAACTTTAAGTAAATACACAGTTGTGTGTAAATAAAACAAAGTGATTGACGTGTATGTTTAATTTTCACATTTAAAACATTTTAATCTACCTATGTCTGTTAAAACTATACAATAAACTATTATAACTAAACAATAAACGTCAACGAATCGTCATGACGTAGCATTAACGGTTTAAAAATGATTCCTTCATTCTAAGGCAATTTCTAAGGTGATAAAGTAGAAAACCAAAAATTTAAGTCATAGATAAAAATTACGTATTATTTTATATTTTAAAGAATATTTACTTATCATCAATTTATTAACAATTTAAAAGAAATAACAAAAAGTTGTAATTAAATAAGTATTTCATTATAAATTTAACTAAGGGAGAAATAAGAATGGAAGGAATCAGACCTAATCCGATTTAACAAACAAATAAATGTAATAAAAGCTTAGCTTTCATATAAATTATTATAACAATAATTCATTTCGAATTGTTTTACAATGAATTGATCATAAATATAATTACCTAAATTTATATCATAAAGCGTATACAAAAGAACACAAAATAAAAAATTCGTTTTTCAATTAAATTAATTTATTTTAATGTTTGGCACGACTCCGAACGAAAGTTACTAGGTATCTTTGCAAATTCAATAAAAATTTCAAAAAACCTGCTACAGTAAAAGATAAAAAGGAATGTTCACTTACAAACAATATTGTTACAATTCCTTACAGTTATATGTTGTAATTACGGGTGTATTATAAGTTGAAAGCACAGTTTAATAGTCCCCCGTGTGAAAATATACTTTTTACTATATCTAGTATACATCCATTTACAAGAATGCTATTTAAAACTTTAAAGTAATTTGGTTTTTTGCAATATTTATTAACCGATGTAATTTTTCCTATTGTTTTTTCTTGCGTTTTGCGAAATTAACATCTTTACTAAGTGCTTACAAATGTTGGTGCAAATTTTTACAAATTTTGTGTCACGCAACGAACATTGAAAAAGCGCAAATATTAAGTATGGTATAACATATAATATAACACTATTGCTATGTCTATATTCTAATCATTTTCTAATCCATATATGTATGTATGTCTAAAAATAAGTTAACATATATTTATCACTTTATTTCTCATATTTAAATTAGAAAACATAAAACATTAGATCATTAACTTTCAATGTAATTGAACTAGCTAATATTATTGACGGTTTTCAAGCGAGTATATTATATTAATTAAAGTAGATGTTTGCATTATAATTATTTATTGTACTGTAGATATAAGTTAATGGCAATCAAATGTATAATTTATTTTGAATGCAAGCCGTTAATCGTTTGAAAAATATATTAATATTAAGTATATAAAGCTCCAAGTAGGAGCTTTTCCAAAATGTCACCGAGACGAAAGGTCAAGAAAGCAGAGATGGCCTAAGAACCAGAAAAATGAAGAATTGAATTCCTACACGTTTTATTAGGTAACTTTTATCACAGTCGATTCAATTATTATTTTCAAAACTTTTGTTTTCCAGCCGTCAAAAATATTAAATAGTCTAGAAGTAAGTGCGAAAGAATTGGATACAACTGTACTTTCGATGTACTTGAAGGAGTTCAATCAGAAATTTTATTTCTTGTCATTCGGCAACCCGAATTCAGTGAAAATCGTTGTCACGAAAATTTCGAATGATTCTTGGGAAAATAACACTTTGGCACTTAAAAGTCAAGTATAACTAGATTAAATAGATTTGAAACGTTATGTAAAGTAGAAACAATTATAACTAATAGGTATTCTTAGTGATTCTATATACAGTGAAGAGCAGACAGCGGTCTACACTGCGATCTTGATCTAGATACTTAATAAGTATTAATTTAACATTCCACATATAATATGAACATTTATTGTTTTTATACTACTGTAATATTTTTGGGTTTTTCTGTTGCTTTATAACGATTATTTATGATTGAAATCGGTCATTGATCCTTTGTCCGTGCTTTAAGTCATCGTTAATGACGAGAAAGTGATGGCAAGGAATGATGTGTCTGGGATTGCAAAGTAATTTACATTGATGGTAGCTAACCCGGCAAAGGAACAGAATCCAAAAATATTATGGAATGAAATGGTTCAAGTTTAAACTGATATTTTAAATAGTTTCATTAAACTGTGAGCATGTTGAAATGCTACAAAAACCGCTTGACGACAGCGACCATGCCACACCAACTTATGTGCGACTTACTTATGTTCTTACAAATATACCTCAGTATTATAGGTACGAACTCTTACATATCATCTAGGATTAAGTATCACACGGATACAACGAAGTAACGAGTAAAAGGTCACAGTATATCAGTCTCGTAAACTTTGTTTGTAGTCGCGGTGCCGTCGGCAGGTTTGCCGTTTGGCGGCAGTTTTTCCGTCGACGTGTCCATACTTTTCTTACGTTCGCTCTCGCTGGCTAAGTGTGTCATGCTACCTGATAAAGCAGCCGGAGCGAGGTTAAGGTTCATTTTCGTGAGGAGATTGGACTCACTACCGGTCTTTTTCAAGTCAGGCTGGGCAGTCGGCGGTAGCGTTGGCCCGCTACGTTGGATCATCTGCAGGCGAGCGTACTGCTCCTGTAGTGCTTTTTGTTTCTTCAGCAGCTCTTGATGACGTTGTTCGAGAAGCGCTTGCCGCGAAGCGGCCTTTTCGTCGTTTGGGTCAATAGGGTCAGAATCAAGCCGTGGTGGTGAGGAAGGGGACGTAGGAGATGCAAGGGGGGAGCGCGAAGTCGTGCGTGGCGGGGGTGGTGGCGGTGCGCGGCGCGCGGCCATGGCCAGCAGCTCAGGATGTCTCTCTGGAACAGGCGGCTTCGGTGGATGTTGACCGCGCGCACGCACCGGTGGTGAGGCGTCTGTATCCGAACCACTCGGGTACGAGTGCAGACGCCGCAGAGGTGGCTCGCCACGCCCGTTGACGCGCTCTGCCGGCTTCGCGAAGGTTTGAAGCTCATCTAGTAGCGCGTCGAGGGCGTTCTCTGGCCGCAGGTCTGGCGCTCCGCGGGCTGCTCGCCCGTTGCAGCCACCGCCGGCCCCCTGCGCACCATTCCGTCACGTCTAGCTCTGGCCGGCAATCTCCAACAGACAAAGCGCGGTTGCAAGCGACATTCGAGCACTACGTGTCCTGCTCTTGGAACCGCGCTTCCACAACATTCGAACAAACACAGATGGAAATAAACACTTAAAGACAATCATTCAAAAGTAAGATCCATTAAGAACACTCAGTATTCACATTAATGTATAGAGCTATAGAAATTGTCTTAATGCGACCACAATCATTCAAAAGTAATAAAAGAGAAACAAAAGGCTAGTTGCCTTTCTTTTTTGTCGCCGAATAATTCTGATTGACCAATTCGTTAATTAATAGGTAAGTATACATTTTTGTTGCTGATATGATATACATTTTTGGAATTGCTTTGAAGATGTGGATGCTAGATAATAACGATTTATTCGACAACAAAAAATAAAAAGGAAGTGTATTTGAGCGGCCTCATTTGTAGCAAGTCGTGGTAGTCAGTATGGATAGGTCGAGCGAAGAGAAATTAAAAAAAAGATATATAATATTGAATAGGTACGTAGATAACATAGTTGTTAGATTGAACATGATACAAAAAGTTAACGCAATGACTTAAATTCCGTGATCGATAAAATGCATAAAATATTAAACAACTTCACTCTTAACAATTGTGATGATTTTGCCATTAGTCAAAAATTTAAAAACGTGTAATTATATAATATGTTACTTAATTTAACAACCGTCTACTGAATAAAGGAAGCTAATGTCAAAATGATATTTCAACAATTAAATTAACTATTCTAAAAGCTCAAGTGAACTGCTACTCTACTATAATTTTGTCGCTGTCAATGATACGATATGTGCAATTTAAAATTTTGAGGTTTACGATTATAGTAAAAATGAAAGCGAATAGAAATTTTGAAAAGGATTTACCTGTGCTCCGGTGCGTGGGTTTAACGATTCGGATCTAAAGTTTACAGCCAATTGGGTTTTGGACGTCATCTATGCGGAATCTATTCCGCAGTCTTGATTTAAGTAATTATTAAGTGTAGTGCGACGAGAGTCGTCGAGAATTAAAAGAAGACCGAGAAAAAACTCCCAAACAACGATCACGAAGGTAAACATTCTGAAGTAGGTGTAAGTTAAAGTACCAGGAAAGCAGAAGTGAAGTGAAGGTGTTTAAGGCATGTCATTCATTCCAGAAGGTCTACTGGAGCCACAGATGTTATCGAGATCGAGCTGCAACAGAATATAAAACAGCCGAATGCACAAACTATATTAAAGCAACTATTCTATACAACATGCGTGTTAGTTCAACGCGAGCTCATGACCCCTATTAAAACTGTAATTACAAATTTTTAAACCACCAGTAATTCTAAATATAAGCTGTAAGCTGAGTTTGGCAAAGATCCAACCACTAATGGTTATTTTAAACCATAAATGCATCATATGGTACTAAAGTTATTGAATATAGTAGCTCAAAATCCAAAAAAGCTATTTTAACAACTTGAATGTAATTAAAACGGAATTGAGATTTACTCGTCGATGGCTAAACGATAATGGCGCTCGATTTTTGCCAAACAAAATTCATTCAAATTCTAAATAACCTTCGTAAGAAAGATCAATTCTAATTGGTCTTAAATATCCTGTTAGTCAACCATGCAACGTGCACATTGCATTTTAATCTAACAGCGAGTACAACAGATAGAGTAAATCACAACATTATTTTACTGGTAGGCCCATTTAGATTTATTATTTTATAATAACATCATATTATCATTAATCTTATCAAATATCTGACGGGTTTACAGGTTTACATTTCAGAATGTCACAATCTGACACACCAACTTTGAACTGAAGCGGGTTAAGAAAATTAACGAAAATCAATAAACGCAGTGAAGAAAAAGAGAAATACGAAAAGTTCTAATAAATCAGTTGAAAGTTGGGCGATAGGATAGGCCTACGAATGTTAGCTACGACATCTAGTGTTGTGTTATGCCTGTGGAGACGGCCATAGCTGTGGAGTCACCTGGACGTCTGGAACCGGCAGAATCTAAGAGTGACTTGGCATCAACCCGACCGTTTCCACTAGCACGAAAATAATTAATAACAAAAAAATGTTCGACATATTCCAGAAACAAATATTTAAATATTTAAATATGTAAGCATGCGTACCGATTCTTTCAATACTGAATCAACTGGAAATGATAATTTTTTTTTAATAAAATCCAATATTTTCAAAGCGAATTTTGTACAATATTGCTAAAGCATCGTGTACTTTAGTGCATAACATGCCTACATGATAATAGCAAAAATTGTGGTAATTTTCATAAACAAGATATGAGAATATATCGAAAGGAAAAAATATATTTCAAAATTAAAATACGGACGTGGAAAGAATATAAATCAAATTATTATAAACGTAGTTAATGAATAATAATAATAATAATAATGGATATACGAAGAGATGTATTACTCGTTAATAACTATCGCTTCTTTGAAGTACTGGCTGTATCTCCACGCGTACTGACGGGACCATCACGTAAAGAAACCATGAAATCCATCGTTAAAACATTCGATAAATGACACAACGTAAAATAGTATAACAGTATCGAACAAGAGTTGGGCTCGAGACCAGTCACATTTGGTCCGTGACACGATTGATTCAAATTTAGACAAAGTAGAAACTATATCGCGCGTCGATTTCATCTGGAAGTCACTTCGGGGGCCAGCACAAATTTATCATGATGTATGATTCATTTCTAAGTGAATGCGAAAAGTTTAGTATAGTCTAGATTTTAGAAATGTTGGCGAAAAATAGAATAAGTAAATTAAGCAAGCTTAATACTACTTGGTTGTAAGTTCGAGAGTTACGGTTACAGAAAGTGAGTTGTGAATTTCTATAGAACGCAAATTCCGCAACTCATTTTCGGTGACTCATAATTCAAAAAATTACGCTCGCTTGCCCGGGGCCTAAAATCAACAAAATTGATAATGTAACTTGAAAAATATCAAAAAATTATATCAGAATCGTAATCATTACAGAACTGATGTTTTAAATAACAACCTAAGATATAGTGATGTAATTTTCAAAATGTTTTACAAGAAAAAATTATAAGTATATATTCACAGAGAATTCGCATTCACTTTTAGAGTAAGTAATGAAGTGACGACTGTAGTAGATGATCAATTAACAGTTTTTGTAGAAAAGCAACCGGATTGCAACCGATCTGTATCGCTGATCAACATACCTATGTCCTAAATGCAAACCGAAGTGTCACACAACAAATTCAGGATGGCAAATAAGTCTGCATAAATGACGGCAGGTCAGAAACTACATGTAATCTTATATGGTCGAAATGTTATTAAAATTGGCATTGTTTTCCTGAAGCGAGGATCAATAAATGGGAATATGCACTCACTGGAGATATGGATCTGGACACACAAGTGTCCAGAGCCGTGATACTAAAAAAAAAATAACTCCCATATCGTCAACTGTCCATAAAATGTTAGCGCGTATCCAGTTAGCTAACTTTAATGTTTGAACTTCATCAACTGTACATACAAACACTGAAATACTATTCAATTGAATTACAGTAAGAAGTATGCAATGGTAATAAACCTTTAGAATTAATAAAACATTCTGTTAAAAAATATGCGTTTATTCTGTTAAAAACGTTTACAACGTGATCGAAAAGAAGACCAAAAATGTATTGAAAGTTCATAAATGTATTGGAAGTTCATACTATAAAGTCACAACCTGAACACGCAAGACAAATTGACGATGAAAAATGATTTTTTTCGAGTTTCACGAATTGGACACACATGTGTCCAGTTCCAAGCCAGTTAGAGAATAACCCAAAAAATGCAACGTTGACGGAGAGTGCATTTGGTTGCAGGATATGTGCAAAAGAATTTTAATCGTTGTATTCTGTTTCGGGTACCATCATACTCTGTCTTGAAGAATCTAGAAGGCGATTTTACATTTTTTGGGAAGTGAATCTTCCCAAAAAAGTGGTGTTAAAAATGACCGTACGTCTAACTCACGAGCAGGGCTCGGAACCGGTTTTGATTTACCGGTTAATATTATTCATAATAACGTTACAATTTAGTTAGTTGGTTAACCGGTTAAACAAAGAAACAGTTTAAAATTAACTTTAATATTTTAGGTAACCGCTAAATTTAAGAAAGAGTATTTTATGTAGCATTTTAACCAATAATAACACCTAAACGAAACCGGTTAAACTCAGGCGCACGCAGTAAAACCACAACCGCTGCCACGCACCCACCGCCCCCTATTCGCGTATACCAAAAAACAACAGATGGCGTAGCTCACTTATGTTGTTAAATTAATTTTAACCGGTTATTTTTCTTCAAAGTTAACGAAATTAACAAAAAGTCCAGTTATCTGATTAACCTGTTGAAATACCGGTAAACGAAACCTTAACCGAATTCCTTTCCGGTTCGGGAAAAATTATCAAAACCGGTTTGAAAAATTTACCGGTGTCCGAGCCGTGCTTACGAGGTCCAAGTCACGCCTAGTGGGGATCGAAAACATGCCTCATAGACGCAAAGATAGTGTCAAACCGCTTAGCCACCACCGCTTTAAATCAACAAATTATTTACTAATGGTTATAAGAGAATAGTAGACCTCGCGGGACAAAAATGGTTGAAGTCCGCTAAAGACAGAGACAAGTGGAAATCCTTGGAGGAGGCTTTTACCCGAAAGGGGTCCATACAAACATAAAACTAGTTAGCATTACATATCTTACTCATATTATATTAAAATACTTAATTCTAAAAATTTTCTTTTCCCGAATAATGCTTAACAATTATACCAGTGTTATATTTATTGTAAATGTTTTTTTGTGTGGAATTAAATAAAGCTTTATTACCTATTATTATTTTTAAATATTTTTTCTTTTCTCAGCTTTTTGCTGGTTCTTTTTTAATATTTACGGGCCAACGCCAAGTAAATATTAAATTGACTTATATTTGTACGAGTGATTGGTTGCTGGTTGTGGCTGTTTGGGGTGGAAAGTCAGTTTCATCTATCTGCATGAACTTTCTTACTGTACGGCATGTGTTGAGGATAGCGGCTTTCTGGAGATCTATGTAAATATTTGGTTTGAGGTCTAATAGGTTCAAGCTGTTATGGAGATGTTGCGGTATTATGCCTGTGGTCGATAAGACAATAGGCACAATATACATTTTGTTTTGTTTCCACATTCTCTGTATTTCATCCTGCAGCTCCGTATATTTGTTAATTTTTTCTGTGATAGTTTTGGTAACATTATGACTATTAGGTACGGCAATATCAATCAGGTATGTTATCTTATTGTTTTTATCCTGCAAGATGATATCCGGTCTATTGTAGTGTATTGTTCGGTCAGTTAATATAGCACGATCAAAATACATCTTGTGGGTCTGATTTTCTAGTATGGGTGTGGGTGTGTATTTATAATATGGTGTGTGAAGGTCCTGTGTCAGTAAGTGTTTGAGTGCGAGTGCCTGGTGTATTATGTTAGCTATCTGATTGTGTCTGTGTGTGTAGTCGGTTTGTGTGAGTGTGGAGCAAGCACCAGTTATATGCTGTATGGTTTCGGGTTGTGTGTGACATTTGCGCCATTTGTCGTTGAGGATGGATGGATCTCTTATAATGTGTTTTCTATAATTTCTTGTATTTATAACATGGTCTTGTATAGCGATAATGAACCCTTCTGTTTCCGGAAAAAGAGACCCAACTTTTAACCACTTATTTGACGCTTCGATATCCACATGAGGCTGTTCCAAGTCGTGGGGATGTCGCCCATGCAATACTTTTTTCTTCCAGTCATCTATTTTTAGCATTTCTTGTTCTTTATAATTGTGTTGAGGCGAGTTATATTTATCTATTAAATTAAGTGGTGTAAAGTTTTTGTCATTTTCTGTTATAGCTTTATGTATATTACTATTGTGAGCTTTTCTGTAAAAGAAATGTCTTAGATCATATACTTGTTTATACCATAGTGCCGTCATATTAACCAGACCTCTACCTCCATTTTGTCTGGTGATCGTTAGCCTTTCAATTGCTGATTTAGGGTGCAAGTAATTGTGCTTGGTCCTAACCTAACGCTCAATGTTGGTCATATCGGTCTTGGTCCATTTGATAATTCCAAAGGAATAGGTTAAAATTGGGATCGCGTACGTATTAACTGCTTTTATTAATATTTTTCCTACGAGCTATGTTTTGCAGATACTAGTGACTCTACGTTATTATTATTATTATAGACCTCGCGAGCCCTTAAACGAAACTTTCCCCTTTGCCCTGACTTAGCAAAGGAATTTAAATGCTTTATTGTAATGTAAATACAAGTCCAAAAAGTAATTTGCGCAACAAATTAACGAAGAAAGTCAATTTTTTAATTGAATTTCCGGTGCCTTAATTTTTCAATAGGCTATTAATGTAGATTTTTCAGTAAAATAGAGATATAAGTTTTAGCGATTACTCACGTTCTCTTGGTCTTAGGAGGTCAAATCTGTCTACGGGTTCGTCTTGTTAAGGCGGAGAGGACTGCGTAGTCTGATTTATTATAGTCCGCTAGATCACATTGCTGAGCAAAAGCCACATGTATCCCTCCAATTAGCTCTCCATTTTTTCGCTGGTATTTACCAGGTAGATATCAATTCAGACAGATATTTTTTCGGTTCTTCAATTAAGACAGAGCATGATGCCATATAGACAAAATTTTTGATATCGTATGCCAATTTCATGTTCTTTAGTGTAATTACGAAACATATATTTCATGAGTACACGTCAAAAAATTTTGAGGCCGAATGATACATCCAGAATACATAGGACACACTAAAACATTCCGGATCATTCCATGATGCTAGTTGGACTATATCGTATACAATAGGATCATGTAAAATTAGACGAGAATGGAAAAATAAGCGACCACTATTTTGTTTAAGGATGGTTAGGTAAAACTACAAAACAAATTCTGAAACTACATGCTGTTACAAGTGAGTATAACAGAAAAGGGGGCGCATGCTTACAAGAGGGAAGCGAAATGGGCTACCTTAGGCGTCGCTAAACTTTAAGATGTCATGTGACAACACGCGACAACGCCGACACCAGGCAGACAAGATACAGATTCGGATCTCATATTTATTGTTTCTTTTAAAAGATCAACCTGATCTTTATGACAGTGAATGTAAGTGAGGCTTTATTAGGCAGATTTTAGCCGGACACGAATTCAACACTGACTCAATATGCATGGCCTGTTTTGTTAGGGGCAGTAATTGTGAAATGAAAAACGGAATATTTTTCTTGTTTGCGAAACTTAATTAATTTTATACGCTCGGAAGTGCGTACTCGAATTTTATCTGATAAAACACATTCTAATTATTTCAGAATCTCATTTTGAGTCAAATTCTCAAAAAATCACACAAATAAATAATGTGTCTAATATTGTAAAAATCTTCATTTCTTGTGCCAATGCGTCGGCGAGTCGCATCGCATCAAATTCAATTAGGGTCGGCGCACATATGGCGAAGCGCAGCGCAGCGAATTTTTCACTGCCAAAGTATTATCGACTTTGTGGGCGTTGAAATAAGATCGAATACGAACTATGGCACAAGTGTTGGCGACAAAATGGCGAGCTGTGTTAATAAATTTTCGATCTTA
Organism: Acrobasis repandana; assembly: GCA_963576875.1. Lineage (NCBI taxonomy): Eukaryota > Metazoa > Arthropoda > Insecta > Lepidoptera > Pyralidae > Acrobasis > Acrobasis repandana. The sequence goes on from OY756214.1 coordinate 1,736,938, forward strand.
TTTCAACGCACACAAATACGATAATGCAATTACAAATAAAAAAATTCGCTGCGCTGCGCTTCGCCATATGTGCGCCGGCCCTTAGGGAGCGTGGTGCGTCACGCATAGAGTATGCGACGTTGCTTGTCTCAGTCACATCCCATACATTATAGAGATAGGTATACGTCGCCGATCATCTATCTCTCCTTATGTGAATTTAAAATAATTAGTTTAAACTATGGAGCGAGCCTAAAGAGCATTACACTACCCAATAAGCTGGAGTGACAAGGGAGCAAATCATCCAAAAGACTAACCTTCTTATTCATAAAAAAATCTGCCCCTCATCAATCAATCATATAGTGAGTATGCTACCAAATTAAGGAATGCCAACTTTTTCATTCAATTGGCAGAAAAAACAGCGCTCCCTAAGGCTGGGAATTTATTTGCTAAAATTCAGATACTGATTTTATACACATTACTGTTATTGCAAAGAAGAAATGTAGACCGATCGTTGCAAAACAGGCAAAGTATCAAACCAGCCTCTCATATTCAGCTTAGTGTATTCCCAGCATAAATCAGTAGCGTCATACTAAACAACTGATTAAAAAAGTGTAGATTTCTTTATGAATAATGCGGTAACACTCCTCAAACAAGTGTTGGAAAAAAATGCAAATTTTAAACCTTTGGCAAACCTGCAATTGTTAAGCGAATGTCAATAGATACATCCTAGCTTTCATAACTTAAGTGTAGATCTGCAAATAAATGGGTCAGTACTATCAGACATTTTATTGCATGACATGAGAGAGAGGTCGAGGAAGAAAATCGTTAGTATTCAAGGGTTAGTTATATATGCATACAGTTCGGAAAGGTTCACGATACATTGTGACAAATACCTAGGTAAAATTTTCTTCCTGGGCTTGTACCAAAGAAAAATATGAACTTTATTTTTATTTTCATTTTTTTTTCGTCTTGTTGCTGGGCCTGATGTGAATAATCTATGTTTTGCTCCCGCTTCCACACACACAAATTTACTCTAGCCGAAGCGAGACAGCGAGCCATGCGCGGTGAAAAGATCGCGGTAGATCAATGAGGCTGGTTTTGGTTTGAGGCTTTTTTTCGTTTTACAAAGAATATTTAAGGTGAATATAGAAGCAAATGGCGTTGAAGTGGCGCCCTTATTTGAAATAAATTGTTAACTCGTAAATATGGAGATAATTTCCATATTGCTAATCGTTAGGCACTAGATAGCCCTTTAAATTATTTTATGAACTGCCGTTGAAACTATTATTGGTGATCCGTCTAGCTTTAACATTTGCCGTGGCCTCTTTTGGCGGAGGCTTTAAAACTTAAAGCTAGGCGGACTAATGTTAATATTTTCAACGGTGGTTCATAAAATAATTTAAAGGGCTATCTAGTGCCTGACGATTAGCAATATGGAAATTATCTCCATATTTACGAGTTAACAATTTATTTCAAATAAGGGCGCCACTTCAACGCCATTTGCTACTATATACCTTAAGAGTTATTTAAAAAGTAAGACATTTGATGACTGTATGTTTATTACAATTATAATCCAAAGTTACAAGTGCTAATTTATTGTATTTCTTGAATACTTTCCGTTTTAGTATAATTCTGAGGTGATTTGGAGGCAACTTCGCAATGTTTTTCTATCGAGAAAATTTTAAGCAATCGTGTTTTCGAAACATATAATGTAAGTATATAGTTAGTTCTGAACTTTGCTGTGTTTTTATTTCAAAGTGAGTATTTCGTTACTATTGATAATATTTACGATCGCTCTAAGTACTATTAGGGTCATACGGGCTCTTAAGAGCCGCACTCTTGTCGGTGGAGTGCTTTGCATGTCTCTCTTTCCATCGGTAAGTTCTTAACATTGTTTTAATTTTTCTTTTCAAAATAATATTTTATTTTTATTTATTGAACTCTTATTATTTAGGCCTATAAAGAAGATTTGTTAAGCATCGATGTTATAAATAAAATGCAACGAGAAGCCGAAATTTAATATGACAAGAATGCAGCAGAAAAATAATATTGATAAATAAAAACTCTTTGATTTGATATTAAGGCCGATATCTTTGATAATGTAACCAAAGATATATGATCATATTTGTGGGACTCGTAGAAATATGAAGAATCTATGACAGTGTAATAAACACATATGATTCATATTGTCTATGTTCATAGATATGGGATCCTATTTGACACCATGCGTACAAATATGATCATATTTCGTTGGTAAGCCATTAAAAAAAAAACTTGTTCTTGATTTGATTTGAATTCTCTTTAGTCGAACAAAGTGGCGCCAACTTTTGACTGGAATATTGAATGCACGAAAATATTAATAGCCCTTTATGAGGAAATAAAGGAAATAAATAATAAAAATATATATGATGTTTATATGATCCTAGATGAAATCATGTGTAATATAGAACATCATCCTATAAATATGATCATAGAATTTGACAGATATGAAATCATATATATATGATGATTATATTATAATGTAATATCGGCCTAAGACTCAGTTGAGGTGGTTTTGTTTCACGGTTCTCATTTTGTTCGTTGCAATGTTTTGCCGCCAGAGTGCAGCATTAGCGCAGACCGTAAACAAATGTTTGACAACGACAAGTACATCAATGTGTCTTATACATTTGTAAAATTATCGTATGCGGTATTTTAATGGCTATAGGAAGCCATAAGCACCACCTCACCGGTTTTGAATGAGTGAAAAATAAAACAATCAAAATTTAATAAGTACTTTTAAAAGTACCTCTATTCGTTGCAAAAAAAATGTGAAATGTAGAATGACAGCAAATTGTTTACTGTATGTGCTAGAGCCGCTCTCTGCGCAAAGTTTTGCGTAATATGTCCTATTCGAATGCCATATTTGTCTTTGGTAACTGAAATCGGGGGAAAGAGCAATCAGGTAATAAATACTTCAATTCTCTTATATATGAGCATGTGTTACCTTGTTATGGGCTTGAGGGTTCTGGCAGATGCTAGTGTCAGAAGTAAACTCCTCAGAAGAGGGCCCTGCAGTAAACGTGGAGCTGGAAGAGCCGGGCGAGATACGGCCATCAGTTATTGGCAAGCGTTGCTCTTGCACGCAAGCCAACCTGTAGATTACCACAGAATACATACAACATAAGTACAGAAAGTTCGGACCCTTCCCGCGAGATGACGTTCCTGAGCATATATTTAAAGGTACAAGATACATTAAACGTAATGATAAATGTGGCCAGAAATGTTTTTTTGTACCTACCTACTACACGAGCACTACCTTGATTAGGAAGAGGTATGCAATTTACATAGAAAAGGATTTTATAGCGATTCCGGAATTATTCCCGTAATAAAATTTGTGTTTTATCTGATAAATAGCGGTGGGATCCACGCTTGTGATTATATGCCACGACAAGTTGCAGCAGCGACAAGTTATGCAACAAGTTGCAGATTCCACGCCGGTGGAAACAAAACTAGGCGAATGCTGTTGATTGAGCGAGTTTTATTGTATCCTACTCTTAAAAAGTATTTAAATTAGTAGGGTTACCTACCTAGTGTACCTAGTGTAATCGCGCCAAAAGAGATTCAGTCTTGAAAAAGAACCTTATGGGTTAAGTTTATACCAACCTTTTCAGGGTGACCAATGTTCCGGTCAGCTTCTTGCAGCGGCGCAAGGCTAGCTCGAGCCTCTCCGGCTCCTCTTCCAGCATCTTCTCCTTGCGCACCACCTGCAAAAACCAAGTTACAAGTTTTCTCAAATTTATAATTCAAAACCTGTAAAAGTATATCAAAAGTTGACTTAAATACATAAAAACAAGTGGCATCAAGTCATAATTTTCATAATTTAAAAGCGACGCTTTTGTCGGTGGAGTTTCTTCTACTTTAACTCCGCTAATCTGGTCAATTCCTTCTTCTTAGCAAGTTGCTAGTTGCGGCCTTAAATGTACTTCAGAGCTTAAGATTTGATCTCCAGCTCTTCTCCAAGAATGATGAGCTCAGTTTTCGTTACAGACGCCTATAGTGCGCTAGAGCCCCTGGATGCTTCTCCACATTGAGCCGCTTTGGCGAACGAGAAAGAAACCATTGATCTCCCCCGGCCAGGGCAGCTAAAAAACTAGCAGATCTTGGTACAGCAAGTGCCGATTGTAATCTGCGAACTATTATACTATAAAAGCATAACCAAGCGCAAAAAAAACCTCATTCAATTGCATTCGAGTATGGTACTCACTTAAAAACTACATCTCGTTTTCCTAATATTCACGTCAATTGCTGGACCAATCAGTAGCTGTTTTGTGTTGTGACAATTGACACTACATCACGCGGCAGTATTTTTTTATAAATTTCCTGGGGCTTGAAGTTGCTCTTTCATAGTATTAGTTATAGTTCGCTGATTGTAATGCATGAGCAGCAACTGCCTGCGCGGCAGCAACAAAAACCTGCGCATTAATAGAATATAAGAAAAAATCCTTACCTTCTCCATCTCAGCAGCCAGTTTGACCTTCATGGTCTCCTGCAAGATTGGGAACTTCAGCTTCCAATCAGCCACGGTCTTGCTGCTCTTGGACAGCACCATGGCGATGCGTTCAATATCGGCCATATTGACCCGCGTCTCCCTACAACGTTGTTAAAACTTCATTTTATCTCTATATCACGGATGTGAATTGAGGTTTTTTTTTATAAGTATTAGAAAATAGTAAGGATTGTATTTCTGTTTTTAAAATATTCTACTATTATGAAAATCGCACCTACCTAGGGATTTAAGATAAATCAAGGGAGTGTGATACAAATTATTACAAAAAAGCATATCTCCTACTTGTTCACGATAGCAGTTCACTTCTTCAAGGACTCGTAATGCAATTTTTTTTGTCTCTTTATTGAATGGGGTATCAAATGAAAGGTCTTTATCAGCATATTTAAAAAATATATACTGTTAGCCATAAATGGCTGCAGAGTTTGGATTATTGAATATTTCATACTTTTCAGTAAGAATTATCCCGTGGTCGGGTATTAGTTTTTTAAAGGTACTAATATCTTGTTCTAGAACGTCTGCAACCGTCAGCAGAATGTTCGTCGGAGCCGCCTGTCTTTCTAGTACACACCCATTATCTAAATAATTGTATATTTGGCTATGTTTGCCATGCGTGAATGCTATGTTATTCGTTAAACTCCGCCTTCCGATATCAGAACTCCAAGTACCTATTAGCAGCCTGGCCACGGAGGCGTTCCACAGTGGCCTCCAGCTCGTAGAGATCGTTCTCCAGCAGAAGCATGTCCTGGCGGTAGATCTCTTCCTCACGAGTCAGTTGCTGTAAAATATAAACATGCAGATATATGTAACAAGCACAAAGAAAACAGTCTAATACTTGAAGAACACAACAATGACACATAAAATCTAAGTTATACAACTACAAATACTTCTTCAATTCCTTGCTGGCTTAGAAAATATAAACTAGAAGATATAAGGAAAAAAGATTTCCACCTTCGAAGAGTGGACCAGCTCAGCAGAACGGACGAAACGGTCCAAAATTTTGCTACGAGTTTGTTAGTCATAAGAAAAATTCGTGGGGCGTCCAAAATTCAGCAAAAGATCAGTTTGTTTAAAGAGAGTGAACTAAAGGACCAATTTAAATAATATCCCGCTTTACATTTAGATCACATGAACCTAAAGATAGAACTAAGCAATTATGCTTTTGATGTACCTAGCAGATTTTAATTTTAAGGCCTCTTCTTCATTTTTATACAATTTTTAATTATTAATGCTATTCATTTGGTACTGGTGTAACCGGAGATCTCCTAAATATTAAATAAAGATTTAAAAGCTCATACCGAATCAGGGTCTTCCTCGCTGAAGGTAGCAGCGAGGGCTCCAATCTTCATGATGGTCTCAGCCATCAGCTGGCGCATCTGAATGGCGTGAGCCAAGGTCGAGCGGCGCAGATTGCGGGTCTGCGGATTAAAAGGATGTCCATTGCCTTATAAGTTAAAAAAATCACTCAAAAAATATATAAAGCTTCGCAACGAATTCGCATACGCCAAACGGATTTCGCTTTTGATGAGTTTGCACATAACAAGTACACAACAAAATCCAAATTACTAATTAGGCACATGAATGTATGATGCCACTCGATGGACTGAAAGAATTTGTAATACATCTCATGTACCTACAAGATATTAAGTTTGTTCTTGATATTCAGGAAACCCACCTCAATCCTGAGATCACGGCTCTGCTTCTGCAGGATCCTCAGCTGGTTAAAGAAGTCAGAAGTTACTGTGATTGTGTAAGTCCTTTGGGCAGCCATAGACATCTGCTGCCCCACCAAGCCAGCCGGCTTCGGGGGAGGAGCCGGCTTCAGCCTGTCGCGTTCTGTAACCATCATAAGCAACTCTTCAAACATCTTTATTACTATTCACACCACATAAAATCTCAGCCAGTTCACAAGCGTGATCATTTTCACCCAAATATTTTAGCAATGTGTTAGTCAATAGAAGCCTATTATAATCCGGTGTAAAACATTGAAGATCCATCGTTATTCTCAGGAAATACAAGCTCCTAGGTGATGAATAAGTGATGTCAAGCAATGGAGAGTGCAAGTCACCACTTATTCAAAGACACATTGATAAAGCAGTGGCTGTACAAATTGGTCACAGCCCAAATAGAGACACCAATATGGATACCAAAAAGTTACCTTGCGAAGATGTCCGCGGCAATGTTGATGATTTGATTGCCGGTTTGGTCGGTTTGGTATCGGCTTGTAAATGCAAAGAAGAAAGCGGGAAGAAATCAAATACAAGAATTATGGTTATGGTTATGATATAATCTACTAGAATGGCCAAAGAGATAGATAAGAGAGGAGTCCGAAACTCTTACAATGAAGTGAATACTGATATCTCTTTTGAAGAAAAATTATCACTGAACAAATATCACTTTATTGAAAGAGTAAAAAGGTCATGGTAGCTTAAGGATATGCAAATCACACACTACAGTTCTTAATGAATACAATGATGCTAACTATAAAACTAACGTCAATATTGGCGTTGTGGCGATAACTTATCACACTGTATGTAAAATACACGCAATTTTTATTAGATGTAAAATCAGTGCCTAACTGAAAATAAATGAAATTTTGTTATGAAGTAAAACAGAAAAAAAAATTTAAATTGATGTACAGTGCATGTAAGTTCTCTGCTTGTTAATTTCGTCAGGGAGACGAATTTTGAAGGGATAAGTTCTAATTTTATAGCCAATTGTATACCTACTTAATTTTGGGTAGATTGTATTAGATATCGTTACGGGTACTACGTTATCACTAGGGGGATAATTATTATTGTAATGCATACCTGAATGTTGAGGCGAATGTTGTTTGGGAGAATTCAAGTCGGGTGGGTCATCGCAAAATGACACACTCTTTTCAAATGAGACAGACTTTTCTGAAAACAAATTGCTGTCGTCAGTTCTATGTCGTCATTGACGATAGAATCAGACGAGTTATTTACAAATCATATGTTTTAAACAAGCGAAAATTTTGGTTTGTGTCAATATTAAAATTGTGTGAAATGTGGTGTAAGTAATGTTATACAATCAGGTGTGGTGTGAGGAAGGTAATGTAAAAGTTAAATCAGCACTAGTACAATGTAAAGGAAAAGATAAACGCATATTTTAGAATGATGTATCTCAAAGATGAAGGCAACAATTAAATATACCTATATGTATTTACACTGACAGATGAATAAATAAATAAATGACATTTAGATTCAGCTAACATTTAGAAGCATATTCGAATACCTATTTTTGCACAAAAATGCGCAATTATTACTCATTAGTAAACAAGAAACGCAATTCGTAAAATTATGTAGTTTAAGAAATGGATATAATAACGAAAACTCATATATCATCAATTTCAGCCGCATGACGTCCACTGCTGGACAGAGTCTCTGTCAAGGATTTGATGTGTGTGTGATGAAATGACCGATCTTAAGCGACCAGCATACAGCGTTTTCCCACGACCTTGGTCGTTTTTGTGGTCACTTTGTAGGTGGGTGTCCTTTGCTTCGCTATGATAGCAGTATTGGGATACTGCGATCTTTTTGACAACAATTTTGCTTTTCATCCTATTGAGTTAACCGGACATTTGTATTAACATCATCTTATCATCTCAGCTACAATTTGCTTATGAATGTCAAATTACTTTTAAAAATCCCGGCATTGGTCCTATACGAAAAGTTGTTCAATGTTTATCAAACATATATTTACTACCGATATTGGTCATAATTTAAAACGATTTAAACAAATACATAAACATAGTGACACGCAGTGAGTCGGTCTACATTTAAACATTTCAAAACACTTCCGATGTTTGTAAGCAATGCTGATGACCAACAACGAACGTCTAAGCACCTATTCACACTGAAACGGCACCGGTTAGCAGCGCACTTAACTGTCACACCATATTAACCTTTATTTTTATGTACGTAATGCATATAACAGCTTGACTAAGACTTGTTGAATAAAGTCTCCCAGGCTTTCGCACCATTCTAATGAGTTGCCAGTTTAAATAAATGAAAGTGTAGAAGGATATCTCAAAGTATCAAATATTTACTCAGTAGCCTTTAGAATTTTTTTGTGTCAGTAAGTATAATTATGATTGATTATTTAGACATATTGAAATTATTATTATGAAAATAGTTATTCTCCTATGTATGTACTACATGCCGCAATTTTTCTAAAAGTTACTCTTGTTAGTGAAATTTTTGTTGTGTCATAATTCATTTATAACTTTAAGTAATATGAATACCTAGGCTAATAAAATAACTTCATACTTATTTAAGTATGAATTATTTCACTTTTTTTATTGTTTTACGAGTACATCTGTGGTTAACATAAATGTAATAATTAGTATACTTCTTCAGTAAGATTAGTAATTTTTGTTTTAATTGAAATAAAATCGTAAACATTTTTTTTAAACTATATTCTAAGTTTAACTTTTTTTTAAACTATACTATAAGAGTATTTTAAAGAAATTTATTAATTAATTATAACGTGCAACGCGTTTGGTTTTTTATTTGTTTAAAAAAATGAGTTAATGCTTTGTTAATTAAATATAACTTATTATTAATTTATTATTCGTACAATGTACTAAAAAATAAAAAATGCAGCAATAGAAATCGATATTCCTATTCGTCGACTTTTCCTTTGAGTTACATCTTTCTAAAAGTAAATACAGACTTAAAACGAGCTAAAATAAACAATGACTCTCCTACAACCTACAATGATGTTGCAGCTCGGCCTCAGACTCTACTGTTAAGTTCCAACACAGTAAGCGATTTAACAAGCGATAATATCGCTTGCATTATTGTGATAACGCATGTTTTTTGCAACTTGTTGTTTGTTGAAAAGATAAAAGTAAGGATTAAGACTTAATGCGTAAGTAATATATGATGAGGAAACTCGACAGGGCGATTCGAAGTCACGGTAGCGCAATTGGAAGTGCACTTAGTATAGATATGAGGGACGTGGGTTCAAATCTCACTCATGGCGAAATTTGTCATTGAAAAAAAAAAATGTCTTCACATATATTTTCAATTTAGATATTGTTCCGACCATTGTAATGCTGTATAAATTAATAATGTTGGGATCAATATTGAAATCTCTACATTGTATTTTAATAGATTTTTGTCAGATCTAGGTACTCTATTATGACACTGACGATGCGTCATAACGAACATTGGCCGACAGCTGTTGACGCTACGTCATGCAACAGTCATTTTATATAATTTTCGTGGTGCAACGGCAAACGTTGCACGATGATAATGTTTGAAGTATAGTATTATACTTCGCTGCATTATATATGTCGCAGTTGAATGATACAATCCGCTAATTCACTAAACCTCTAGCTGTTTGGCATTATACCTAGTTCGGTTTCATAAAACAGCGTTAAATAACTGAACTCTCATACGCAAAATGGCATGAACGATTTGTATTCAAATTCAATGCCGCGGCCTAACAGACGTAACATTGTAGATTTTAGTTCGGAATTCTTCACAGCGTTCCGACTGTTTTCATCGAGATATATCGGAGACATTGTTCATGATTTTGGACTGCAAATGTTTAATAAGAGTAAAGCAGATCTTCAACTTGGTTCCCATATAGTTATTCCCCGCCCGACTTTCGGCAAGATGGAGAATTTACGTGAATCAAATGAAGGCCGAGAGAAACCGCTACGCCATTGAGATTATGTCGCGTTAACAAACTTTTCTGTATCCACTAGCATCGAACTTTATATCATTCCTTATTGGTGTTCTATGATGTTGGAGACTAGATTACATAGTAAAAAGTTGAATTGAGATTTAATTTTAATACCACGCGTGATAGATAACAATGAATTGCCCCGTCATAAATTTGTTTGATAATAACATGCCTGCAAATGACCTATTCTGCGGTCTATACGTGGTTAGCTGGTTTGTTAAACGTGACGCATTGACAATCCAGGTGAACGATATTCAGCTGTTTAACAAAACCGAGCTGTAATGCCAAACAACTAGAGGTTTAGTGAATTAGCGGTTAATACCATCCAACTGCGACATATACATACATTTGTATACATTTTGCATAACAGATTTTTTTATTGATTAAAATTGTTCAAACTGACGAGTTCTTCATCATTTTAAGTCTTCTTTCATTTGGTACTTCAACTTGGAACACAAAAATGATGCACGTTTTTTATAAAAGGGAAACTTTTTTTTTTATTGCTTATTTTTAATTATATTTTTATTTTTCATACAAAAAAGTATTTTAATAAAAAATATTAATTAAAAATGATCATATCGAATATCACAACAATGCAGCAAAATATCGCCAGTTAATATCGGAAAAGTGTGACAGAAGCTCAAGCCTCTCTCTCATTCCACTTTCGCAACTGACGGACTTACACAAACACAAAACTATATATACTAAGGCGATGGAAATGTCTGACATGATATTAGTACAATGATTTAACCTAGATTGTCGGAGGAAAGAAGCTGAAAAATAATTATAATCGTTCATTATACCCAAAGCAAGCCGCGTGACAGTGAATGAAAGATGCATTGCGAATGTCGTCATCATCCAAAGTTAAACAGCGTTTCTCAAACTTTTGAGGCGACGGAACCCATTTTACAAACTCGAGAATATTAAAAACTATGTATCTAACTGGGTCTAACGTTTTGATTAGAAGTAACATCCTTAGTTACTTACACCCTTGTGGCTGCAGACAGACTCTGTCTGCGATCTCAAAGGATCTATATACATAAATCATGTGTTCAAAGCGCGATAGTTTGAAAACCAAAATTAATAACTAGTTAACGTGTATTCTTTGAACAATATTATTTAATGGGATGTCTGAAACCATTTTTTTTTGTTTCATCAGTTGTTTGATATCGGGTTTGATACAAGTGAGTTAAAATCTCGCATCAGATTCGGCGTCCAGCCTATTGCGGTATTTTTTGCATCTGCATAGGTTACAAATTCCCTCTTATATAAATTATGATCGGCCGGAGATAAGAGGTATATTTTATTTATTTAACTTTATTACAGAAAATACGAGTATATACTTATATAAATGACGGTCCAGGGCGTTTTATTAGTCAACCTGCAGTAAAGATTTGGACGTCAGTTTCAATTGGGTATTTTAGTAGGTCAAAAATAAATTATTTGGTACCGTTAATAGGATAAAACATCACAAAATAATGCCACTTGTCATTGATCACATCCATCTTGAACGTGATTTTAGATTTATTAACGCAGAAAAACGGATATTAAGAGCGCTATTTGACTCCAAGGAACTATGACGTCATAAATCGATCTTTCATGCAAATCCCATAGAAAATGTTTGTTTTTGACGTTAAGAAAAAAGTATCTGATTTGACTTGTTGCAAAATAGCGTATTAAGACGTAAGTAGTATTTTGTTATTTTTTTAATGACCAGTTCCTCGCGTTGCACCTTAAAGAGGATTTTGTTTGTAAACCTTTTTTTTTTTAATCTGACTAGTACCGCGTAACTCACTTTGAGTATAAGCTCACCTAAATATGCAATTTACATCGTACAAGTTACATTGTTGGCGGTGAAAGTAATACGTAAATTAATAAAAAAAAATTGCATGGCCAGTAACATCGCGTTTCACAGACAGAGTCTTTACGGAACCCTAGGGCTCTACGGATTGAGCATCTCAGGTTTAAATAAGTAATTTACTATTGTACGTTACATTGTCGCCGGTGAAAGCGTTACTTTCCCTGATTGTCATACGGAAGCAGGCAGACGAGCGATTATTTTGCCGGTAATAGAATGCGGTCGCACCCGCCGTTTGCGGTATGTTTCTCTTTCCGACGAGCTGTGACGTCAAATGACCTCAGATACACTTGATGGCACGAATTTGGCTCGCGCTTGGCACTTATAATTTTTTTTAAAGTCTTTAGTATATATTTAATTACTTTTAATTCAACCCTATTTTTGCCCCTTGCTATTCCGAGGTCTAAACCCAAATTTCCATACATTTATTTAATAGATTACTGTATTTTTAGGAAGTTTTTTTTATTATTTTTATTTTGTTGAGTCTTATTTTTATTCATATTTATCGGGGAAATGAGGAATGTCCAATTAGAGGACTTAATGCCATATGGCATTCTCTACTTAGCTATCTCTACTAAACATGCATACTTTTTTTCCACAGCAACTTTTATAGCAAGTTCATGCCATGAAGCATTAATTAAAAAAAAAAAATTGAAAAACACATCGATTTTCCATGGCGTGGTCTTTCTTGTTTTATAAATATTTATAAACTATACTAAAGCGTGTTTCTGGCTATTTCTCGTCTAATTTACTTTAAGTAATATCGGAAATAGACATGACTGGTTTTCTACTATTTATTTGTATAAAAATCAAGCGTCGGCCGAGTTTTCAACCCACCAAGTGTAGCGTAACCCAGAGAAATTGCTTGCGATTTCCTTATTTCACAATTAAAATCAATAACCACATTTGCATGTTATAATTGGAATTTACAATTCCTAACCTCAATAAGACTAGTTACTGGATCATCTCATGTTTACAACTGATCTTTACTCAAACACCGCAATAAGAAAAAAAAAATGATATTACGAACAGATTTCCTCCCCCTTATTGTTTCACTTGTCTCTGTCTGTCACTACCTTCTGCCATTTATCAAGGTCATTTTGCCATCTGGTTCTTGGTCTACCTCTATTGCGACGTCTTTCGGTACCCAATAGTACCTACATTCTGGTACTGATTACAAACAGATATTTCGATTTTATTTATTTATTGATTTATTGATTTTTTAATATATATTTTTTATATTTTATATTTCTTATTAAATGAAAGTCTATTTCTATTTTAGCATAACGCTGACGTCACAATTAGGATAAATAGATTAGGTATTTAATTTTTCTGTGTTTCATCTGTAGGCTGGTAGAGAAAGCTATGGGCTTAAGACCACCGCTTAAATTTTTTGTAATAAAGTTAAATAAATAATAAAAAATGCCTATATTTACGTTTTATTTATATCTAAGTTTATTGCTGCTTCTTAAATAGAAGAAGCAACGACGAGTTATACTGCAGCATTAATTTGGTATTTAGAATTGATTAAAACATTCATCAATCCCTCATAGGACAGACACCGTAAGATAAATTTTGGTGTACGTAATGTAACAAAAGGATCATGCTCTATCAACAAACGGATTTAGGAGTTTGAGAAGATCAAGATGGAAGTAAGAGACATTAGCAATTCATCAGCTGATTTTGGGCCGCGTCCAATCACACTTACGAAATTTATCTCTCCCTAATTTAGGAGGTCTCTCGTTGCTGGAAAATCTCGCGGCATCTGAGTGCAGGAAAACGCAAGCTTCATTAAGATCTTAAGCCGAAGACAGAAGCCCACAATTATCACAGATATTCAAATATATATATATATATATCATATATATATATATATATATATATAAATATATAACATAAAGGCCAATTGAATGATTATATTTGGAGGGCCATACCCCGAATGAAGCTTTCAAAACTGTGCTGTGTTTTAACAACCAAAAGAATTTAATTATTACTAAACAGATAAAACTACTATAGGTTCTTTATTTACATTAAAGGCCCCTTGTCGGCGGGCTTCTTCCGCCAAGTTCTTGACATCTTTGTATGTTTTTACATTGATTTTTACATTGATTTGATCAAAAATCTTCTTCTGGGTTTTCTTACTTCTCTTTCCCTTATATCTTTCTTAACTATTGTTGAAACGTCATTGTGTCGTACTAAATGACCCGATATTTTCTATTATTTGTAATATTCCTTTTTTCTTCCAAACTCTCCCATACCTTTTGATTAGTTATTTATTCTGTCCTTGCTTATTTATTTTTATTCCCCTCCAACACCATATCTTACATGGTTCTAATCTCTTTGGTTGTCGTCAAAGTTTCAGATTTTTTTTTTAAAAATCTATGGATTGTATACGGTACAAAACAATAAATCTTTTATATAAAATTTCTTTAATACTGAAACAACTGTACAAAAATACTACTACAGCAGCAATACTATACTATATATCTCTCGATGTTTCAATAATAAAATTATAAATATAATTAAAGTTGTCAAAAAACAGCACAACCTCGCAGCTGCAAAGGATAAACCCGTAAACTATCGAATAATTTTGAATTTAATGCGCTTACACAAATACAAGATGAATTCAAGTAAAAGCAATACAGACTTGTAGTTTTTGAATTCCATTTTTTTAATTAACTACATCGCAATACTTTTAAATGATGATATTATTTTTTCAAATGTTGTCAGAAAATTGTTACAGAATTATCATAATATGTATTTACAGAATATATGTTTGATCATGAAGCGTTAGTTTCAACTTGATAAAGAAACCTTGTTTTTGTGGGCGTCATTAAAAGATATACGAGGAAAATAGATAAGGACAACGGCAGGGGCGAAAACTTATTCTGCCTCAGAAATTAAGTATTTAGAAAATAAGGTACAAACCTTGGTTGGCAGGACGAGAGGTTGAAGGATAGTTGAACTCTTGACGCGGAGTCACAGCTGGTGCCACAGCAGGAGTGGGTGGCACCTGAAGAGCCTTTTGGACCAATCCGGTCAAGTTTGCCAATTGACGCTCCATCTTCTCGACGCGGAGACGCTGCATGTCGTCTTGAGGTTGCCTAGAAAAAACCAGTTACAGAAACGATCCCAACACCAATTGCGAGTACCATCCTCAACTTAACAGTGTTGTGAGGTAGACCGAAAACTTCGCAAAAGCTGAAATCCATCGCTGAGCCCCTATAATTTCCTAACAGGTTATTGTGGCCACAATATCGCTCAGCAACAATGCTCAGCAAGGTTGTGGTAAATCTCTTAGATGGAGTAAAACCTTTTCCCAAAATACCCCACAAAATCATCTTACAGTATGGGAACAAAATTGTAATTGGTAACATGGCAAGGATTAATTGAAAGCATAGAAAGATAATCTTTCTATGCTTTCAGGATACTATCAATTTATATGATGTTTTGTGAAAGATATTTTAGGATTAGAGGCAAGAAAGGTATTTATTTTTAATTAATGATTTCCATAAATTTAATAACGCAAGAGATCGTATGGACGGATGAGAGCAGAATGTCTTCGTGACTGTGGTTTGGTGTTACCTGGCATCGTATATAGGTCTTGGCATCGGGCGTGGTGCATTTACACCGTAGAGCTGGTAGGCGTCATCGACGATCATACCATCGCTGTGAGAAACGCCACAGAAAATTAATGAGCATGATTTTTAGCAATCAACAATATCATTGTATAATATATCTGGTACGCAGTGCAATAAACCTTTGTTGTAAGATAAACCTCTAAAACTTACTTGACTTCCTCGTCTATTGCCGTAGCAATTGGTCGTGCCGCCGCTGGACCCATAAACTGGGTGTAATATGGATCCTCGTAGGGCGCCCTGGATGCACGCTCTGGAGAAGACATATAACCTTCTCCTCCGTGACCTGAGGTGAACAACAACATCTGTAGATGCCATAACAACAGTAAACACATTAAATAGGAAAAAAATTTAAAACATAAACTGTGTTACAAGCTATTTGATTAAAATGTACAAAGCATGCGATTATAAAATACTCAAATTCTTTTGGAGATTACAAACGTTAGAATCTGTTGCATGGAAAACGCGAGATAAAAAACCTATGTGTCAGAATTTTCAGTGGAGACTTTTAGACAAACTGTTAGAGATACAGTTGTTGTTTAAGAACAGGAAACGCCTAGAGAAGGCAATGAAGAGGGGCAAGAAAATTTTTTACGAGAGTTTAATATCATAAATATTACCACGAGATTCAAAGGCGTGATTACGGTGAATACGTATTTTATCGATAAAATAGGGAAAAAAATGTGCGTCAGCACCACAGGTTATACAGTCAGCAAGCCAGCAAAATAAGGTTTGGAAGCAAAGATACTTTGGATCGGCTTGGGTTACCAGGAATAGTGTACAGTTGTTCGGGACCTCGGGGGTAATCGGCGCCTCCGAAGGAGTAACACCTTTCTGACCCACTGCCAGGCATGTATGTACGGAAAGGCTTGGCCGGCGCACCTACACACACACCTTTCTGTACCTGATATTACCAACCCTGTGCCCTTTGGCGCATCGGACAGGTCTAAAGGAACGCTTTCCAACTAGGCCAATTAAAATGGTTTTTTTGTTTTAGTTTTCATGGAAATATTTAACATAATATTAATATGCATGATAAGAAAAATGTACTCGTATTCATATTAAGTAATGAATGTGTAAAGGAGTTCATTTACTTTTTATACGTCTTTGCGCCTTCAGTTATGTTAAATATAGAAAACCTAACGTTCACAAGGAAAAAGAGTATTAATCCGAAAGGGGTCAATATAAGTACAGTCTTCAGAAGTTTATGAATTTTTATGATGTAATAATGACGAGATTACAATTTATGGTTAACCGAAAGTCATGTTGTTCCTCTTACCCTACCCATCGACAAGACCAATTTTTTGCTGTTTCATAAAATACAAGTGTGTGTGTGTGCTTGTGTGTATGTGTGTGTATTTTCTTACTTTTTTATTTTGTTAAAGTGTTTAGTGCCAATATTAATGTTAAGTGTTACATAAATTCTCATTACTAATGAAATTCTTCATTTCATCACAGCTATTGAGCTAGTAGTTTACATTCACGTAAAGTTTTGTTGTATAATTTTAATTCCGTATTTATTTCATTATATATCTAAATATATATAACTCAAAGGTTGACTGACTGATAGACTGACATAGTGATTTATCAACGCACAACCCAAACCACTGGACGGATCGGGCTGAAATTTGGCATGCAGGTAGATGTTATGACGTAGGCAAACGCTAAGAAAGGACGCGAGCGAAGCCGCGGGCAAAAGCAAGTTTATTACATATAGTGTTAGTTTTAATCATGGACAAACAATACGTACTAGAGGACTGACAACGTATGAAACTTTGAAGCGTAATTACATTTTTAGTTTAAATGTTGTAATTTGGTTGTAATTAAATGTTACAAGAAGGTAGTTTCGTAGTGGTGTCGCTTTCGAAAAGATGGCAGTATGAGCGTTTATCTTCTACGATCAAATAAGCGCCATCACTGATTTTTCGTGGATACCGTCAGCCTTAGTACCCAGCATCAATTGGGGCCTAGGCCAAAAATAAATTATTTGGTACTGTTAAGAGAATAAAACGTCACAAAATAATGTCACTTGTAATTGATCACATCCATTTTGAACCTGATTTTAGATTTTTTAATGCAGAAAAACGGGTATTAAGAGCGCTATTTGACTATTCGTCCGATATTTCATACAAATCTCATAGAAAATGTTTGTTTTGACGTTCAGAAAAAAAGTGTTTGATTTGACTTGTTGGAAACTAGCGGATTGTAGGACTAGCGGGCGAGATACTAGTGACACTGAGTTCGCTTTTTGTATAGGGCTATTAGTCCTCTAGTATATGTTCGTCCAAGGTTTTTTTTTAAATAAAAAAATAAGTTTTAATTAAACTTTTCTATTGAACTAGGAACATTTTAAGCATTTGTTTTTTATGGAATAGCAAAAATTGAACTCGTCAAAGGGTAGGGGAACAACATGTCTTCCTGGCTACCTAAATCATAAAAATTCGTGAACATTAACTTCTGACCCTTTTAGATTGATACTCTTTTTCCTTCGAAACGTTGTATTTTTCTATATTTAATATAAAAGAAGGCCCAAAGACGTATTAAAAGTAAACGAACTCCTTTACAAATTCATTACTAGTCATCGGAAATGTGTTACGTTAGGGTGAAGGAGAAAAATGTCAAATAAAATCTTATTTTTCGGTTCATTACTCTGTTTGGTTTGACTTAGAAGTGCCTCATGAATGATCAGAATGATTACATGAAAATAAAATGTTTTAGGTAGGTAATGTTTAAACGTTTGTCTTAGAAGTAATGGTTTATTCTACTTTATTTCAAATAAAGACTTTTTATGGCAGCATTTCAAATACCATGATTTTATACATTATTTGAAAATAAAATTTTGTGACAATTTTATGTGTTACATTTAAAAGTAGGTACTTCAAAATAAGTATGTACTACATATATGGTTACCTAAATATTCACTTTAGGTTCCTCGGGGAAAGTATAATATAATATTTTATTAATTTGAATAAACCCTTAAAAAAGTTTATATTTTGAAATAAAGCAAAAAATACTTTTTGGAGATTGTTCAAAGTTATACCTGCGCCGGGGAGAGTCTTCACACGATCGGCGGGCACAGGCGGGCCGGCGGGGGAGAACGCGCGCAGTATGGAGCCTCCTCGTGGGAGAGTGCTCGGAGCTTGGGTTCCCATGTAGTAGGCGGGAGCTTTCACCTACAACAAAATACAATGTTATTTTTTTATGAAAATAAGTTTTCCAAGGGGTTGAATTAATCATTCATACAGTTTTTCCAAGGGGTTGAATTAATCATAAGTACATACGGCTTTTTCTACTCAACTTTTGTGCCTTTGACGTTGCTGTTAGGTGACCTTTGCAGTTCATATATTGTATTCAATAATAAATAAATAGAGACCGATCACACTGATTGAGATAGCCCCAAAGAAAGTATAAATTTGTGTTATGGAATACTAACTTAATGATACTATATTTTATAATAAATACGTGTACAATTATATAGATAAATAGCCAAGACCCAGAACAATTTGAATAATTCCATTTTCCAACTTGATCTGGCTGGGGATCGAACCTAGAACCATACCATGTCATAATAGATTATTATAATTAAATGTATATAGTACTATTTTCCATATGCTTTGATTGGTTTGCTTTTTGCTTTTGCAGTTTAAAACATACTTTGGGGCTAGCTTAATCAGTGTGATTTGTCTTTATATATTTATTTATTTATTGGGTTTTTTTGTTAACAATAGTTCAAATTTGAAGTATTTAAGGAAATATTATGATTCAATCCGCAATTAATAGAATTAAATTTGATCAGCATGTATAAAATATTGATGACTGTGCAACTACTGTCAAAAGCACGCATCGACAAGAATATTTAATAATATTATTAACAAAAAACGAAACATTTTTATCAAATGCTAATAAATTATATAGAGAAAAGAATCTGCTGTTTAAAAATAAAACTAAAGAAATGATGAACAGGAAATAAGAAAAATTACAAATCCTAGATGAATGGAATAATACAAAAACAATGGTTACAGTTTACATAATACCTCTACAACGAAGGAATAGTTAATGATAGGCTGATCATCTAAGCACAGTCACAGCACAACAATGTTTTGAATGAGTTGAATGAGATGACTTTGTGGTTTACAAACACACGCCAATAACAATGTCGGAGACCGAGATATCTTCAGTCCTGAGGTTGTATTCGAAGTGAAAGCACTATATATTAATATTCATATTCAAATTGATAAGTGTTTAATAGATAATAGTGTAAGACAAGTTATAAAACGGGTCACAGTTTTGTTTTTGATAGTTTAAGTCGTTTGTTAGATAAAATAACCTCCGAAGTTCAGTTACGCACTCGCTTATGAGACTTCCTGGAGGTCACTGTCAAAAAGGAGAAGCTTCTCAATAAGAACGTATACATTTTTTTTATTAATACACGTTCGCCAATTACTTCTTTTTAAATTGTATATCTAACTTTTCAAATTGGTCCCATGTCTAGAATTCTCGAGAAATCATAGGGACTCCTGAAATATTCTAGGCACTTGACATTTTTCTCAGTAAATCAAGCATTTGCATTCAGAAAGTGTAATTTGGTGAAATTTAATGAAGAAGGCCAGAAATTAATTGAAGTCACCTGTCAATAAAATTATTAGTTTAAAAACAGGTGACTCGACCCTCAGCGCCCTGGAACCTGGCCCAACAATAATGTTTTTTGAGACTATCGAGTTCTCGTCGTGCTATGTGTCCGAAGAAATTAATGAGTCTTGGAGGCACAATGCTGATAGTCGGGTTCGAATGCCAAGCTCTTGCAATATAGACATTAGTGCGTTGTGCCGATGTGCCTGCGAATGCCTAGCTTCTGAATAAATACACATTTAGATATTAGGGAAGTTATGACAGGCATTTAAAGAGAAGTTATAAAGAGCCATAATAGGGAAAACGCAAAAAATTGACAGTACGCGCCGCATTTTTCGCATATCTCTTTGATATCGGCGCATATTGCAGAAAACTTTAAAAATGATGACTGAAAAAAGTAGTACCTAATATTTGCAATAGTCAATTTAATATTCTATAAGCCATGTTTTAGACTGTAGATTTATATATATGTAGATACATATATGTAGATTACAACTAAATATAAAAAAATATTTGAATTAAATTTCAATTCACATGTTCAAAATTAAATCTCAATTCACAAAACTAAATTGCTCATTGAGATTGTTGGAAAAGTTCCGTGCATTACTGTGACAGAAACATAAAGCTGGCTTTCTAAAAATTTTCACCTCGTTTTATATTCTAAGGGGATTAATATTATTTTGTCATGGCAGTTACGAGTTGCGACCTTTATAAGTGACCCGTTTTTATTCGTAGATGGTAGTGTAAATTCAAAATACTTTTAGAGCACTTGAGACCATGGTATTGGACATCTTTCCCTGTTAAACATATAATGAAATTCTTCTTCTTCTTCTTTTTTCCTCGCCTTTTTCCTATTTCGGGTCAACTCTGTATGTCAACTCTCTCCATAATTTTCTGTCCTTCACCATCTCTGTACTAACACCCATCGTTCTCCCATTTCTGATCTCAGGCATTCTTCCCACATCTTTCTCGGTCTACTTTTTCCTCTATACCCGTCTACTTTCAAGTCAACCATCTTTTTTGTCAAATGTTCGGCGTCCCTTCTCATTACGTGGCCATACCAGGTAAGGCGATGGCTTTTTAGCTTGTCGACTATTGGCGCCACTTTTAAGACTCCCTCTAATATAATATATACATATACTACTAAGAAACCTATTGCATTCCGCGATTCATGTGTCAAAAAATCTACAGTACATTTCCCTCGGTAAGCAGGTACTGAATAATAAGCGAGCAATAAACGCTTCCTTGTTATTTATTACCTGAGCGACCGAGCTTAACTCGATGAAAACACAAAGGAAACGAGGTTCTCTAAAAAGGAAACCCAGGTAGATCAATTTTTCGGCCTCGAAACCCCTATAAATAAATACATACAAAATTTTATCAAAATAGTTGGAGCCGTTTCTGACATCTTCATTATATATTTACAAATAATCATTTGTCGGTATACAAGTAACACCAGAGGCGATGATAAAGAAAGCTTCAGGATATCGCGTATTTATCACCCTTGCCTTCAGCTCGAATAGCTAATTCCAGCACAGACCCTCGTAGCTTCCATGAGTCTTATTTCACCATATGTTTTTTTGCAATATGTAATCAATATTATGAACTTATCTCACAATTAAAATTTGTACACAAAAATCTCTTTAGATTCTAATGAAAATTTTAAAGAAACTGCTGATCATGACATGATTTGAAGAAGAGATTGTAAAGATGCTGTGGTTAAGAATAACAGTGATTTGGACAGTGGTGACCGCGGTACTCGCTATCAACCGGCCGGTTTACAAAGTGGTGCTCGCACAGAAAGGATTCGCTCAGGTGAGATTTTTTTCTGTCAATGGGTGCCACAGTTAGACAAAGATCTGCCCTTTTTACAAGCTTTTATTTAGTTTTACCTGTCCCGTTGCCTGTGTCCGTAATCCAATCGTGCAAGCAAAATAAGACCCACTTCCCATTATTTGATTGAGCTGAAACTTTGCATACTTATGTAAGTTGGTTGACAATGCAACATTATTGTACCAATGATCTGATCTCATGATGAAGCTGGAAGGTGGCCATAGCATCTATGTAATAAAATAACATAACCCTAGCGAATTTGGGCTCAAAAGCTTGTTTTGACTGACACTGATCCCTATCTACCTCTATAGCAACCGGCAGCCAACTGATTGACATTACATGATGTCAAAAATATTACAACAAGGAAATGGAAATACTATCAATTGTTTTACTTGGATTGTTAATACTTAGACATGTATTTATTCAAACAATACATCATTAATACATTCAATAAAAATTACAAATTGAATACTTCTACCAATGACATTGAGGCAACGTACCCAGAATACTGGCAACGTTTTCTCGCTGTATCGCTGTACCTATACGCTAAGCCAAATAGCTGCCAGCTCTAAAGAAATTGTTTAGCATCAGGGCCCCAAGGAAAATAGGAGTTTATAAAGTTTGAAGTTTGAACAAGACCCATTTCGGTCAAGTGATTCCGAGTTTCCCGAGACATGGGGCTTGTACAACTTGTAGTACGACTCTGTGGGAACTTCATATGAAAGTTGGGCGCGTGGAAAGATGTATAGAATTTTTAAATTAAGTGATGAGCCGAAACTGTCTGGTTTGCCTGGATGTGGGGTTATATAGCCGTGTTTACTCACAGATTTTTCGCGAACTAGCACAAATTACTACTTATAAAGATCCTTTCATGCTGGTCTGGAAGGAAAGGAAAATCTTAGAATATATCAACTGTTTTTCTTTCCGTGCAGATTGTAAGAGCCAAGCGAGGGAATGTGCGATAATCTAAAAAAAACCTAGCTACCCATCCCTATTTTGATTCTCTTTCGTCTTCATGCCCAGCATTACGCTAAACGTGGCCTGTGCGTCTCGGCTCTATCTACCTTATTAGGTATAAAGAGTGATAATGTCAACTCTGCTGAAATTCTTTTACAGAAAATTCTATTTTTTCCAGAGCAAGCATCCCCTAAACGATCTAATTTCCTTATTTACATACTTTATTCTCATCAAGGGTACTTTTACGACCTCGGCGGCCATTTTAACACCAACAAAGCTTGCTTTCTTGTAAACTGCTTGGAATAACAAACAACAGTCATTAATCGTCGTTAGGCATCATGTAGCGAAAATAGAGAAGTGTACCACGTGAGCAGAACTTGAACCCGCGACCTTGGTCTCAATAAGACCATGCTCTAACCAACTGAGGCATTAGGAGTTCAACCCCGCACGCCGAATCTATGGCCACCATTAGATATTCCTATAACACGAATTAGGCTTGCGTCACCACGTCACGTTTTTCACCATTTCTTATTTCATTGTTTAATTTGAGTACCTTAGTATTGCATCTTGAAAGCCTTAAAAAACTCTATAAAAAATTTTTTTTTTCACTGATACTTAACAAGAACAAGCCTTTGCCCGCGCTGAGAATTCAACCCAGAACCTTCCAAATAATAGACCACTGTAAATACTCCACTTATATCGACTAACCCTACATTACAGGAGGGTCCAGTAAAAGTACGCATTGCGTTCGCAAGTTAAGCAACTCCGGACGTAGTCCGCACTTCGATGGGTTATACCACACGTGGCACAAAAATTTCTTAAGCTCCTCCTTACTTCGGAAGTAACGTTTAACCAATGGTCCCGGCTATCATCATTGTATGACAGTCGTCAAGCTATGTCAGATGCCTTTAGGCAGCTTAAAAAATCTCACACCAGTGTTGGTAACTCACACAGACGAAAAAAAAATACATTACATTCTTGTACAATGACACGCGGTACCACATCAATATCGTCACTAGTTTGTGCGTTAACGTGATAACAATTTATAACAACAACTAAAATAAAGATTAAACAACATTCAATGAGTAATTTAACAAGCGTATTTTTTTTTAACAACGGGTTTTTTTTTAGCGTATAAATCAGTCCATAACTGAATCAAGTATTGTTTAAAATGCGAGTCAGGGTCAATTTTAAGAATTCATCCAACCGATTCGCTTAGCTACTAGCGGGGAGATGCTGCCAGCATTTTGGGCACGTTGACTGGATGTGGCGATTTAGATAAAATTTTCTTAAAGATTATTTTAATTTAAAGTTTAGTTTTAACTTTTAGATAAGTATAATTATAATTATATACCTATATAGTTATAATTTTGTTTTATTTAAGTGTTGTTAATTTTTCATTTAAGTACCTATGAATTGAATAAATTTCTAATAATCCGCTAGATGACAATAAGTCAAATTAGACACTTTTTTCTAAGTGTCAAAACAAACATTTTCCATGGGATTTGTATGAAATACAAAACCGTGACGTCAGATATATTTGGAGTCAAATAGCGCTGTTAATATCAGTTTTTCCGCGTTAAAAAATCTAAAATCATGTTCAAAATGGATATGATCAATGAATGACAAGTAGCAGTATTTGTGGCGCTTTATTTTCATAACAGTTTCAAATAATTTATTTTTGACCCAGTCATCTACCCAATTTTAATGCCTATGACACCCTAGTGGATTCATCAAAAAAATCAGTTTAGAGGTAAGCACTAAGTACATACGAGTATCTTTATCATGTTTTTTTGTTAACCTATTTGTTACAGGATACAAACACAGGCTATAAAAAACCCATAAATGTGCAAAGGTCTCTCACATATTCTTCCATTTGTCTCTTGCTTTATCGTGATAGAATGAGTAAGACAAAAACTTGCCCAAAAAACAGAGAAATTAAGGAGGTACATGATCTAGTTTGTACGTAACATTGGTGTAAAATTAGTAATCAAAGTCAAACTCATATTAGGTAAATATTCCTCTCAATTACTGGCCGGTTGACTGGAAGAGATTCCTATACGGGATAAGTCCGCTGTTGTATGTTTAGTTTACTTATCTGCTTCTCTTTTGTGTACAATAAAACTTTATAAACGAACAAACAAAGTCAAAATCATATATTTATTTTACATTTTCGATGTCATAAGTTGTTGACGACAGACAATCAACTTCATGATAGTGATAATTCAGCTATATAATAATATGATATTTTTATAGGGATCAGACTTTCAAGATGCAGTACCAAAATACTCAAATTAATTAACATGAAAAATATCACGTGAGCGGGACTTGAACCCGCGACCTTAGTCTAAATACGACCATGCTCTAACCACTGAGCTATCACTTGCTCAACCCCGCAATCCGCATCTCTCCACCATTTAATATTCCTTTTACACGCAAGTCTTGTGTCACCTACCGCTCACATGGTATTTTTTCACCATTTCTTATTTTATTATTTAATATATTAGGTATATGATTTATATTCGTTTGCTTACATTCTGAAATCTTGGTTTTCAGTTCCTCCAATATGATGTGGAAACGCCGCCCCTGATAGAGTTTACGTTCTGCACCTGGATTCGCCTGTACAGCCTTGAGAGTGAACAAACCATTTTCTCATATATCGGTAAGACGACCCACACAACATCATCATCAGGTCTTGTTTAGTCTCCACTTCAGCACGACGCTCTCCGTACTACCTGAGCCATATATTAGCCAGAGCACAAAGAATTTGGCCTACACTTCCCACGCTGGCCACGTTGAAGAAGTCTCATTGATGCTTATTAGCTTTGTTTAGCTTGTTTTACGAAATCGACGGGAAGACTTGAAGTGGTCTTATCCTACTCTACCGGGAACCAGACATATAAAGCACTGTACCCATACTAACATAAAAATACATACGAGTACCTATAGACACCTATAGACTAATAATTTGTAACATTTAATCCGTTTAAAAAGTGGTGAGCACTGGAGTCCTATTTTCATTGAGGAAGTCAGCGAAACTCAAAACGTTTAGTTTTCCAACGCACCGCTCGTAGCTCCTAAACAAATAAACCGATTTCGATGCGGTCTACTTCAATCGAAAGCCTTGTCTTTCGAGATGGTTCTTAGCTATATTTGATTAAAATCGGTTTAGCCGTTTAAAAGTTATTCAGGGTGAAACCTTGAAAGCCGGGGGTTTTTCGTCTGGCAAATACTTAAGACTTGAATCGCCAACGGCTTTCATTTAGTCTTATAAAAAAAAATTGACAGTGGGGTGTGTTGACCAATTATAACATACATGCTACATAGCACGTGGGCAATGCTGAGTAACCATACCAAATTCGCAAAACATTGGGCAAACCATTGCATTAATGTAGCTCTACCTGACCCCATTAGAACATGTTGTTCAATGCCACATCATACAACAATTTTGGTTTTATTTTGCGTAACAGAATTTTGAATTAGATAGCTAATCCAAAATTCAGTCGAGGTATCGAGGTCATTGCAGAACTTTCTCCGACCATGCGTGTTGCTACGGAGCCTGTGTAAAGTAAGTTTAAACTTGTATTATGAAACTCAACTATACTAAATTAAATAAACACCCAAAATCCAGGAAAATTTGAAAATGTTTTTTTTTCTAATTTGTTTTAAGCAGTTATCCGTACCTTTTGGCTATTTTTTTTTTATTATTATTTAATCTATGGATTGCCCCATAATCTAGTAAGACGGATTGGTCTTATTCTAGGCCGGTAACTACACGACCTTGACTCTTAGATCATATCCGAAAGTAGGTATAAAAGTATTCAATGTCATCCAACATTGCGCAAATCTAGCAGGTGTCATGTCATAATTAGAAATGACACCGTATTTCCTTTAGTGCGTGTAATGAAACGACGTCAGCTCCGAGGTTTGTGAATGTATGAGTATTTCACGCGGGTATACGGCTACAGACTAATACGGAGAGTAAGCTTCTTACAACTCCAGTACTGTAAGAACTAAACTTAATAATTTTTACAATCCAGTCCCAGACTATAACAATTTTATATACATATGCAAACTTATCACTTCTTTAACCCTTACCGTGTATACAGGGTCTGAGCTTTGTCTAGTCTATCCTTGCATCGTAATATTGTAGCTTTAAGACCCGAAGGTATAATATGATTCCTCGATATTTTTGTCCTATCCCTCGATCGGCTTTTACGATCTGCAGATAATAGAAGAAGCTGATGCATTATATTATCTTCTATCATTCTTTAAGATTGCAAGATTCGTAAGTGAAGAACTATAATAATAGTGGTCAGTATTGATATCGTGACATGCTTGGCAATCTTAATTACAGATAAAGGATAGATACAACAAAATTAAAATATACAACAGAAGGGACATACCCGTAATAAATCGAACCACGGTCTATACTAGTTCAATGTTTTATTTCGATATAAATTTACTGAAAAAGTTGTTCAAATTAACGGACTGAATGAACTGAATCACACCTTAAATAAAAGCACCGTATATAGTCAACTTTTTAAAAGATTAAATTGATAGCTGTTGGTTGGTCTTCCTACTAAACTTAAATAAGATTTTTGAAAGATTAATCTCTATGAATAACCTACTCTATAGTAGGGTCTCACACAGGAGTTAACAGGCACGAAATTATGTGACAGGCAGCAATGAAAAGGGTTGGTTAGACGCGTGCGTGCGCTTACTGTCCAGGGTTATTTTACCTTTAACTTTTCAAATTCTGCAATCTAAAATCGCCTTTACTGCTTCGTTATTAAATTTAACGCAACACTTTAAACTTCAACAATTAGAGAACCTATTATATTGTTATATTAACCTCAAGATTGTTTAATAAAGTCGCTTTTTGTAGTCAATTAGGTAGCAGTATGTAAAACAACTGTATTAATTTTGATGAAGCGTGAACGGTACACTTGTGATTTAACATCCCATCTCAAACGCTTTGACATTATTATGTGATCATTTAATCTTCGTTTAATGTGTTGGAACCTTTTTTGTTCGTTAATTGATTACGAAATCATGCACGCTTTTAAGCTTTTAAATCTTTTTTATTGAAGTAGCTCTCGAACGGATATTGCGTTGTAAATATTCAATTCTCTACGCATTACTTACATAACTTTCATTGATCGTCGAAGAAGATCGCGGTTATATTTTTTTATAACACGAGCCTTGGTTATATAACATATTTTATCTACACCCATGCTATAAATCCTCTATAAAAGTTTCTGAAACAGTTACCTTATTGCCAACATTACAACCAGTGTCATTGTAACCATAATATCATCCAAACGCGTGATATAATGTTGTACTAAATTTCATTATGCAACCCAAACTGGATCCCTCTTTCTTTATGAATTAAAAAAAACTATAAGTGCCATTTTTGAAACGCGGTTTCACTTAAACGAATGATTTTTCCTTACAAAAAAAAACGTTCGATTAGTGACTCCGCGTTTGAAAAATAGCGCGATTGTCTTGCACGCGCGTTCCACTACCAGATTCGAATGAAAAAAAAACATGTTATTTGAATTTACATCGTATCCTGCCATTTTTTTCGTTAATAGCATTTCAAAAAAAATATTACTTTGTTGTTTACGAAAATAAGTGATACAAGTATGATAATACCTACACCACCAGATATTTCTAATGCAGCAAAGACATTTCTAACCAATTATTACCAAAAAGTCGAGAAAACAATATGAAAAGGCGTAGGTACCAAGATTTCATAATTGGAAAATATTAAAGAAGTAGTAAATCATTTTCTGAAGATGTGTTATTAGTATATTTTCAAGAATTATCCAAAAAATTCAATTGTCATCCCTATGGACCTTCTCATTAATGCTCAAAAGTACGCTGAGTATTAATCACAACGTGGATATCTCAAAATATTCAAAATTAATTGCCTTGCTAAAACGTAAAGCAGAAGGCTATACCTTTTATAGATGATTCATATCATGGGTGTAGATAAAGTATTGTATGCAACTGTTCATAATTAGGTATTAAAACACTCATGTGATACTATTATCATGGGATGTAAACACACATTCGTGTTTTAATACCCCTTATTATACCACAGTTGTATAAATAACTATAATTTCTTATAAGTTTTTTTTTAATTTTATTCTGTGAGTAATTAGATCACAAGTACAAAATAAATCGCTTTTTACAATATTTTTACGAGCTGTTATTTAGCTTGCCCTGTTTGCTGTTAAGTATTTATTTTTTTGGTCAAATTTTGCAAGTCAAATGACAATGCAATATTATTATAACAAGAAGCTGATCTGATGATGGAACCGGAAGGTGGCTATAGGGTCTCTGTTATAAAAAAGACGCAAGCCCATCTAATTTGGGCTTATTG
Source organism: Acrobasis repandana (assembly GCA_963576875.1). Lineage (NCBI taxonomy): Eukaryota > Metazoa > Arthropoda > Insecta > Lepidoptera > Pyralidae > Acrobasis > Acrobasis repandana. Next base: position 1,766,484 of record OY756214.1, read on the forward strand.
CATTAAACTTGATAAGTACTTAGGCCTTACAACAAAAGCTTGTACGATTTTTTTCGAAAATCTTCTGAAAAACTTTGCCTACCAACGTTAGCCAGGTGCCTCGTAAATTTTAGAGTCACAACCCTAGAAAGCACATTGAGATTACATTCACCATTTTATATTTCCAGTGAACAGCAACAGAAACATGGTCCGCCTGTGGGTGGACTCGAGCGGCCGCAACGTCCAGTTGACCATAAACGGATGGCTGGCGACCACGTCTCCGATCGAGATGGTGAAGGATGTGTGGAAACATGTCTGTGTCTCCTACCAGTCAGATTTCGGGGCCTGGGCCCTTTATGTGGATGCGAGGCTGGTCACTTGCGGGGCTTCTCAAGCTGTAAGTATTTTATATGTGGCGATGGCTACTAACTTACTTTACTCGAGGACAGTTTTCGCATTTGGTCTGCATTTTCTGAACATGTTTTGCGTGGATTCGGCGCCTGCCACAATTCTCGAACTAGGAAGCTTAGGACGTCTGTAGGTACCCTATCCGCTTTCACCATGGTTCCATGAAGCTTAATAAGCTAGCTAACTTACGTCTCAATTCATGAACGCTCATTCCGCCAAGATACTTCCTGCTTGGTTGGCTTTAAGACTTTTCTGTCCTACTCTTTATCTGATTTGTTACCATCCACATTTGTTCACGAGTATTTTATTGATCAACCGAGCGAAATTTTGCATCCGATTTTGACGAAAATTGGCACACAAGTTCCTTAATTTGATTGGGGGGAGAAATAATGTGGAAAGAGGGAACTGTAGCGTTATTTACTATCGGATTTTAATCAAATTTGAGGATTGCGCTGAAATAGCTATGCTAAGCCAGGGGAAAGGGGTACGTGTCTGCTATTGCATTTATAAGAGCTCGCGATATCTACTGTTCTCTAGTGTAAGATTAATACATTATGACCATCAATTCGAGGCTAGCGACCACTTCCCCGACCAAGATGGTGCAGGACGTGTGGTGACGTGTATAGCGTGAGCACTGTTTGTAGTTGCGAGACTTAGTTACTTCCTAAGCCGTAGTGATTTAGAGCCTGAGATGTTTTGCCTTTTTATTCTCCAAGAATGTAAGAGGGATGATTTGTGGTATGATAGGTATGATGTGGCCACCCAAGAATGCCAAACACATGGCAAAGAAAGTCTAAACCACCGACAGATGAGGCTTAAATTTTACGACCAATCACTTGCCTAGCGCCATCATTTCAGCCGCATTACGTTCACTGTTAGACATAAGCCTCTCTCAAGGGCTTCCAAAATGACCGATCTAGAACGGCCTGCACTAGATGACGAACAAGCGTCTCATGCTACAACCCTACTGTAGTTGTAACAGCGCTTGTGCTTGGTCATGCACAGAAAGAGATGGAGTGATTCTATTCTAAAGCACTATCTCTATATCTATCACATAGTAGTATCAGTTCTGTACTGAAACAGAATAAATAATAGTACAAGGTGCTGATAAATGTAACCCGTTTTCGGCCAGAATGTTATATTAAAAGATAATTCTAATAAAATATCCAAGTAACATGATCCAATAAAATAAACGTAATCCAAACCATGTCAGTAAATATTGTTAGAATTTATTAAAATAAATGGCGTCTACAATTCACTCGGAGATGAATAGCTTGCCTTGACTCCCACTATACCGCAAACAAGTGAAATAATTAAGACCGATTCAATATCAGGTTATGTTCAAATCAAAACCTCAGCTGATTTTACGTTTGAAAAACGTGAACGAACAGAAGTGAAGCTAGACCACAATCAGGTTTTTAAAGTAGCCTAATTATTTTGATCGCAACACGGAATGATGAAGATTTGAGTCAAGAAAACAAACACCAATATTAACTTGATAGATTTTTGATTGAATCGTTAGAATTATTTAAAATTCAGAGCCATTATTAATAATTTAGCTATACGACGGCATAATAACTATATTAATCTGTCGTAAAGCTAAATTAATTTGAAATTTATTCATTAAGTTGAAATACATCAAGTTGCAAGTGATCAGCGCGACAAATCGATGGGTCAAAAAGGATCTCAAATGGCGTCCACGTACTAGTAAGCAAAGCGAGGACATCCATCTACACGGTAGTCAGACGCCTGGTCAAGGTCACTAAAAAAGTATTGACGCAGCGCTTTAAGAGCCCGTATGACCCTAATAGTACTTAGAGCAATCTTAAATATTATCAATAGGAACATTGATAGGAACGATATACTCACTTTGAAATAAAAACACAGCAAAGTTCAGGACTAACTATATACATTATAATAGGTTGGGGAAAAAGTCTTTGCGCATTTTATATGAAAATTCAAAACATTTTTTAATATAGTTTATTTACAATTAACTAAAGTATGTAGGTACCATTTAGTTCGATAACTTTTTGCCATCTTATAGGTAGGGACATGATCCCATTGCTATAGAAATTTTGGGGCTTCTGATCAAAAAACTGCGTCAAGTAGTTTTGGCAGTCCTCTCGTGATGTTAACCTAACACTGCCTAAAGAATTCTGAAGAGACCGAAACAGGTGGAAATCTGAAGGTGCCAGGTCAGGACTATACGGCGGATGCATTAACACCTCCCAGCCAAACTATCTTAATTTTTGTTGAGTGGTTAAAGATGTGTGAGGTCTAGCGTTATCGTGATGAAAAACCACACCCCTTCTGTTGATTAATTCCGGCCGCTTTCTCTCAACTTCTTGCAGTATAGTTCTGAATCGATGGTCCTGCCTGGTGATAACAGCTCATAATGTATTCATTATGCCCTTCCAATCCCACCACACACACAGCATCACCTTGTTGCGAGTTAACCCGGGTTTCGCCACTGTCTGTGAAGCCTGACCGGCCTTTGACCATGACCTTTTTCGCACGTTCTTGTCGTACGTGATCCACTTTTCATCACCAGTTATCAATTTCTTCAAAATGGTTCGGTCTCATTACGTCGTAATAAAGAATCACAAATGAGTACACGATTCATTAGGTTTCTTTCAGAGAGCTCGTGAGGTACCCAAACATCAAGCTTTTTTGTGTACCCATTTTTTTTCAAATGCGCCAAAACTATTTTGTGGTCAATTCTCAGTTCTTCAGCTACGTCGTAACTACTGATATGCCGACCTTGCTCCACTTTTTAAAAAAAAGTTCATACATACTATATGCGAAAAGACTTTTACCCCAACCTAATATGTTTCGAAAACACGATTGCTTAAAATTTTCTCGGTAGAAAAACATTGCGAAGTTGCCTCCAAATCACCCCAGAATTATACTAAAACGGAAGGTATTCAAGAAATACAATAAATTAGCACTTGTAACTTTAGATTATAATTGTATTAAACTTAAGGCAGTCATAATATGTCTTTATTTTAAATAACTTTTAAATATTCTTTGTAAAATGAAAAAAACCTCAAATCCAAAACCAGCCTCATTGACCTACCACGATCTTTTCACCGCACATGGCTCGCCGTCTCGCTTCGGCCAGAGTAAATTTGTGTGCGTGGAGCCGTGCGTGCCAGAGCCAAACATATATTATCCACATCAGGCCCAGCCTTGAATCGGCCACTTTTGAAATCCTTGGGAGAGACCTCTCCCAAGGTTTTCTGTCCAGTAGAGGCATCCATACGGTTAAAATTATGACGATAATAATAAACGGGCAAGTGCGAGTCGGACTCGTACATGAAGGGTTCCGTACCACCGTACAATGTTTTAAAACGCTGAAGGAACACGTTGCTTGTATGACGACCCCCTTTAATTTTTAACTATTTTTTATTTTTAGTATTTGTTGTTATATCCGCCACAGTAATACATAATCGGTGAAAATTTCAAGTGTCTAGCTATTACAGTTCAAGAGATAGAGTCCTGTGACTGACGGACAGACAGACGGACAGACAGGCAGACAGACGGACAGACGGACAGACGGACAGACGGACAGACGGACAGACGGACAGACGGACAGACGGACAGACAGCGGAGTCTCAGTAATAGGGTCCCGTTTGCACCCTTCGGGTACGGAACCCTAAAAATGGGCTAATTTCTATACACTCGCCATTTTGCGTATTTACTATGACAAATGACCGCAATATATTGTTCGCTGAGGTCGTAATGTTCACGACTCAAATCCCCGTGATCCGTGATACTATCAACCGATAACCTGACAGACAGACGTTTCGAAACTAGATCTTGGGACAAGGTTGTAGGCATATCCACAGCATACAGTAAATCTATATAACTATATAGATACTAAGATACAAAGGAATCCATCACTATTTTGGTACCCTTTTGCCACCTACATGCCCTCATCACGCTCAAAGTGGCCTTCAATTCTTACGGCCCTAAGCTATGTCTACTTCATTAGGGATAAAGACGTGATAGTGTATAGTATAGTATAGTAAAAGATAAAAAGAGCTTAATAAAGATTGCTTGACGATGTTATTTTAATATTCCGAGATGGAATAATATGAATTTTAAATAGTAGAGCGCAGTTATAGCCTAATTTTCTGTAAGTATACTCCTCATAAATGTGTATGTTTTTAACAAACCTGAAAACAAAATCATGGTATCAAATAAATATCAATTAAAAATATTCTTTGATTAGCGAAAAAAATTATTGAATTCAAATCGTGTTTTGAGTTACATCGTAAGTACTTTTGATTTATTAACTGGCCCTATTCTAAGATTGTGATGGTGACTGAATGAAAAAAAAATTATTTAAACGCTTATAATGTCTAAAGCGCTTCCTTATAAAATGAGCCATTTAAAAGACAAATTATTTACAGACTACTGCATCAACGTCTAGCTTAAGAAGGTAGCTTTAAAACCACAAAAAATATACGCTTAGGTCTTAAACATTCACTAAATAAAATTTATCATCATCGTTTTCAAGATTTTTTTAAAGCGTAGCAAAGGTTTAATATAATTTCATCACCGATCGTTTAATAATGAGTACATACTAATCTTTACCACAATTTTATCCCTGACGGGAAAGAATGAGAGTAGCAAGGCCATAAGACCCAAAAGCCATGTACCGCGTGATGATAGGCTAGGAAAAAAATCTTAATCTCTGATTTATTTCTACAATGTGTGTAAAGAGAGAGCTCAGTGCTTCTCAAGTATCACGATCACCTGCGGCTACTCCTATCATAATCTGTGTTTATTGGGTAATGACACTTTTTCAATGACAATCTCAAGAAGTGAACATTTACATACGAGCAAGGCGTACGTTAAGAATTAAATTACTCGAATCACTTAAGCAGATATGGCTTTGTCAAGCCAAAGCTATACGTTCCTTATAATGCTTTTCCTCGTCTAAGCACGTTCCTCAATGACCTTCCATCCGTTCCTAGTTGTTCCCTAAGGCGGTCAACCCACTGCACCGCGCACCGACGCGGAGCGCGGTTCAACATACTAACACTCCCGCGCGTTGACGCCTTTTCAGTGTGTTGGACCTAGGCGTGTTTTCTATACAAACTGAGATACTTGCATACAATGTTAAAATCTGCCGCCCCGTGTTCTGCGACGTGGTGCAGGAGGATCACCGCCTTAGCTGTTCAGCAAACAGCTTCGGAGCTTCGGACGAGCTATCCGGCTTTTTTGTGTAATTGTTTTAAGGCCATTGCTCGATCCTTGAAAATGCATGATTAAAGATCTTTAGTCGAATTTAATGACATCTACAGAATGAGATGAAGTGAAAGAAACCGCCAGGCAAAATTATAATGTCTAACAAAATATACTGATAAAGGGTAGATTTAGTCCGTGATACTGAACTTCCCCCAAGGTACATAAGTTATTGAAATATGATAAATATTTTTTTGTTTTCCATAGAAAGAAAAGCCAGTTTAAAACGAGAGGCTTTTTAGAGAGAAACATTTTTTTTATTTCGATATTATTTTTCTTGGGAAAAGTAATTCAGTATCGTGTACTGAGTTCAGTTAAGTCAAGTTCATATATCTAGTATGAACTTGACTGCATGTAAGTATACGTTAGTCGTTTAGTAATTCGACATGTATATAAGTTTTCTGTATCTGTATCTTATAGGTACAGAAATATGTTTGTGTTATAGAACCCACCCTGGGTTGGATGGTAAATTTACGCCCAATTTCTTAAATAACTTCTAAACTATTTAATTTTAAATTATAAAAATTACATATATCTTAGATATTTTGACAACCATCCGGGAAGCCCTTTCATTTTATATGTGACACGATGTAGTTTACAAAACTTTTTTTTTAAATTTTATACACCAAAAGTGGCCCCATGACTTACATACCTAAGTGTACCGGGACTTCAACAACTGGTCCACAGTAGTTTTAAAGCTATTTGGCTGTGACAGACCGACACACCAGTGAGGTATTTTTCTATTAGGTATGGAACCCTAAAAAGATACTTTTATATTTTGACGGCGTAAACCCACAAGAGTTTTGCATAAAACTGTACCAGCTAAGTCTTACATAGTAACTGTTATATAACAAGGAAAATGTCACTATGGCGTGGCTATGGTGTAATACATAATTTTATGTCACAGCTCAACGGGTTCATACTGCCGCCTGGGGGCAGTGTTATCATTGGATACGGAACCACGGACAGTGGTAAGTGTCACAAACATTACTCTAATAAAAAGAAATAAAATAATATCAACTTATTATAATATTCTACAAAAGTGGCTTCAATAGCAAAAGCTGAGAAGCAATAGACTGGGATGGTATTGACATGTGATGAGGAGGGAGGAGAGCATCATTACTAAGAGCTAATCTAAAGGCTACTGGGCACAGGAACAGAGGAAGGTCAAGGAAAAGGTGAATAAAGTGCGTAAAGAAAGTTGTTAAATGTATAGGAAAAATTTAACAAATTCAATGACCATAGATAGATCTAATTGTAAAAGGCACACATACTCGTAATGTCTTGACCCAACTTAGAGTGGGATAAGGTGAGGAAGAAGAAGAATGAATTCGTTTATAATAGTTTATTTGCAAGTCAATATTAAAATGTTATCATGGCACAAAACTGCAACGAAATTTATACAAATTACTGACGCATGATGCAGCGTCAACTGTCTTTATTATATTATTTATCATTTTATGATACAGTTTAAAAATCTTTTATACGATTCAGTATTATTGGAGCTAAAAATTTAGGTATTTTATTTTAAATATTCTTAATAATAATAATTTTGGATCAAGGATCAGATTAAGAAGGCAGTACTTCTGGATACGGCACGCTTTGTCAGGAGGTTTCTCTCTCTGTGGCCCTAACCGCCGGTAGCTGGGCCTTGCCCCGCTGCTAGCCGGCAGCTATGTTAGGTTTATAATATGTTTATTTTTTGTATTTAAATTTTACTTTTTATATATACTTATATTATTAAACCTAATCTAAGAATAATAAGAGATAATAAAGTATAGTTTAGTTTTAAAACAGTCTTCACTTCTAAGATTAATTACAGAAGCAATATTTACTGTACAAGTCCCTTTTTAACTACCTAAAGGTACAAAAATTTTACGGTGCAGGGTGCAGTGCAGTTTATCTTCAGAAGAACTTTCCCTTCCCTAATTTTTTTTTTCTTAATCTGAAGAGGTAGCCTATTGCTGGGCAAAAGTCTCCCCTGCCATTTTCTACGGATCCCAGTTTATAGCAGTCCGCTGCTAGTCTTTTCTGCAGTAAATAGTAAATTTTTGATTGATTCCTACCTATATAAAATTTCAAACTCTTATCATAATCATAATCGATCCTCTATGTACTACCAGAGACATATATTAGCCAGAGCATTCAGAGGTTTTGGCCTACACTCTCCACGCTGGCCAGACGGGTTGGAGAGGTCTCATTGATGTCAAGATTTGTTTAGCTTGTTTTCCTAAATCGCCTTCTACGACATCCATGGGAAGACTTGGAGTGGTCCTATTCTACTCTGCTGAGAACCACACGGCTCATGAAATGATCGATACCTATCTTATCATGAAAAGTTTTTTGGATTTCAATGTAAGTTCAATGAATAAAGTTGTTCAGTATAATTGCCCGGAGTAGCTCTTAAAATATTTAAAAAAACAGTTTAACATATTTTATTATTTTTCACCAGGTTCTCCCAGTGGCATAGATGGAGAAATATTTGGTGTGAACATGATTCTGACATCGACAATTGAGAGAAATCATACAATGAAACTAAATCCACGCTACAAACAGAAGCTCTTCCAAAAAAACAAAGTGAGAGAGCTCCGAGGCAATGCTTACAAATACGTGGTCCTCAGTGAACTTAAAGGAAATAAAATACGGAACACTTTTGAAAATAACCCTTTTAGCAAGCTCACAAACATTACCACCAGATCGCCGAATCCCCAGTTTTCCTCAAAAGAGAAGGCTGAAGCCTCAAACGAAAAAGATATTTTAGACTTTGCAATTCCAGGCAGAGTAAAAGCTACTACTAGTGATCCTAATATTATACAGTTTTGGAACTTAATCGACACTACTCAAGGAGGCTGGTCAAAGAAGAAGAGCAATGGAGAACCTTTCAGTTCAGGCACTAACGATCTTCCTAGTGTATCTGAATTCGAGACTCCTCCACCGCCTAGTAGCGTCCACTTTGATTATTTTAGTAACAAACCGGAAAATGATAAAATGCAAGCTATGTTTGATAGCAAATTATCAGAAAAACTTGTAGATATAAAGAAAACTGTTCTAAAACATAAAAAACCCTCGGAAATTGAAACTCCTCCACCGCTGCAGACAGATAGCAATGTATACGGTCAGTGGGTGAGCTCAAAGTTTGCTGGTAGCGTTTTGAACCATCTCAGAAATATGCGATTGAATACTAAGGATCTTATTAAACCACCACCAACAATACCACTTTATAAAACGTCTGATGCGTTTCCGTATTCATCTGAATTCAGGTTGACTAAACTAAGACCACCTGCACAGTTTCAAAGACGTAATTTTATAGATAATCAATTCTATTCAGAAAAATTTGGAAAACGTCGGCCACAGTTCAACGTCCAAATATTAGAAGATGACATAAGAGACAGGATTTTAAAGTCGCATTCGAGAATAAAACCGATGAATATAGACGTAAAAAATACAGGAGAAACTACTTATATCCCTGTGCGTACGAGCAGATTCTACAGGCAAGTGTCTGACTCATCACATTCGTCTGGCAGCTCAGAAAGTATTGAGATCGAAAACTCTCCACGCCCATTCAGAACAACTACTACTGTTCAACCAACAACGACGTCAACGACCAATACGGCTCAGGACTACCAAGGTTTAAGCACACAAGAAATAGGAAATTTGTTAAAAGTACTGCCTTTTTTAAAAACTTTGGGCTATTTAGCGGATTCCGATAAAATAGAATCACAGAATGTGCTTAAAAAAGATATTTATACACGTAGTTTGGCCGATGGAAATAAGTGGCACAATACAAAATCTTTCAATAATGACTACACGCCTCGACAAGTTCACGTGGAACCCTATAAACCATTGCATGATTTTGAAAGTAAACTTGCCGATGCCAATAAAAATAAACATCCAACAGTCAAATTAAAATATAAACATGAGGGTCGAAAGGAAACTGTGCGAAAACCTTTTGAAGATGGTCGTGCTTTGGCAAAAAACGTGTCATCTCAAGCTGAAATAGATAATGGCTTTGTACCTTTCAAGGAATTTGCTTATGAAACTGAACCTGATAAAGCAAAAAACAAAGAAAAGGTTAACACAAAAGTGAAATCAGAATTTGAAAGAGTGTTAAGTAAACATCACTTTAATAAGCCTGTGAAAATTGGTAATGCTCTGAACGAGGGCAATGTTATTGGAAAAGATGAAATGCAAAAGAAACGCAGTTTCGTTGGCGGAGACGCAAGAGTACCAGACATCAACAGATACAGATCAGACATCGATAAAGAAAATGGAAATATTCCTCCGTCTCTCAGTCCTAAAGTATGCAAAAACGTGGAATTATACGACCGTGTATTATACATCCAGCCTGATGAGAGTGTCGACCTTACGCACTTCATGTCACCAGTGAAATTAAAGAATATCGCCATAGAATTCATTCAACAAAACTATAAAATGTGTTCACTGGACGGCTCTTTATTCGAGAAAGATCCTCTTTTGTACTTAGACTGGAGTAATACACCAGTCAGATTGTTTGGAGGAGCCTATCTGAAGACTACTACAGATTTATGTGGATTTTTTTAAAGTTGATGAATTGATATTTTTTGAGTTTTATATTCTATTGCTGGCATATCTCAATATAAAAAGTGAAAAAGAAAAACAATGCAAATATTTGGGTTCCTTTTGTGCTCATTGTGTAATTTACCATAATTTTGAAGAACGTTTGCAACAAGAAATTTGTATCTCGCAATCTCATTATTTACTTTTAATCAAAGTTAATTTATAATGATATTTTTTGATAAGGTGATCGGGCATCTGTATGGGAAATCGATTTATTTTAGAATTTTATATTTATTTTTAGAAATAAAATGAACTAGTAAATTATTTTGTCGTCCTGCGAGATATTTTAATATTACGAAGAATCACTTGGTACTTATAGAAATTAATTTTAAAGCACCAGCTTAAAATATAACTTCCTATGTTAAAATATTTGTAACATGTTATGTTCTTCATATGATTGAATAAAGGTTTTAATATTCGTTTGGTAGTTTGGTATATTTTATGTTTTTTTTTTTTTTAAATATCCGCAACATGCTTCGTCAAAAAAAAATTATCAGTTGTGTTTATTAGTTAGAGCGATTAAGCACCTACATTATTCCGCCGTTTTTTGTCACTGCCACGCTGCGCGCTTTTATTTTATTAGTAACAGAGGATAAATACAGGTTGCTTTGCACGGGCCCTCGCTATATTGAAATCTTGTAAACCGTAATTAAAAAAGACTTTTTTTTTAAACTTTTTTCTCCCAAATTAATAATAAATGGCTTACCTACTGACTTTATCTACTATACCGCGGCCGTTGCCCTCCCCAATCGTTAGCTGCCATCGGCCACGAGCCCGGTACCGGTGGTGACAATTAAATGGAAGATTTTTATTTTGAAAAACAATATACATATGATTGAATATGAGTGCCTCCGTGGTCCAGTGGTCAAGGCATCTGCCTTGTGATATGGAGGTCGTGAGTTCAAATCCCACTGGGAAGCTAGTTTGAGAAAAGTTGTTTCCAGTATGATTAGGATAATGCAGGCTTGAATCACCTGATTATCCGGAAAGAAAGATGATTCCGTGCTTCGGAAGGCAGGTAAAGCTGTTGGTCCCAAACGCTAGCCTATCCCCTAGGATTGGTTCTGGTCTACCCTTTGAGTTGCGGAGTTCAGACGGCAGTCGCTCTGAGTAGAAAACCAGAACCTCGTCGAATCACCTTTAGTTAGCATTGAATTGAATTGAATTGGACCCGGGGCTCTGGAGCGTAACCGCTGACGATGCAACCGGGAATACTCTCGGATGATCATAATGATACATATGACTGAATATGTATTTATTATTTCACCCAAAGAGTACTTTCTCTGAATATAGCTCTACAACTTTCATGAAAACAAAAAAAAAATTGAATTTTCATACAAACTGATCAGCTGATCGAGTCAATTTGTATGAAAATCTGAATTTTATTTTTGGCGTATATGTACTATATACGTATGTGAAACAAAAGTTGTTCAGTTTCATGGGCTGAGGTACCATCTGAGAGCTTTTGCGTTAGTTCATTAAAACGTTGTATTTAAAAACAAGCTTTATAAAACAACTAGCTTTTGCCCGCGGCTTCGCTCGCGTATCCCACGGGAACATTACAATTTTCCGGGATGAAAGGTACTCTATATCCTTATCAGTACTCCTAACTATGTGTATGCGAATTTTCAAGAAGATTGGTTCAGTAGATAAAGCGTGAAGAGGTAAAAAACAAATAAATAAACAAGCAAACAAACAAACTCACTTTCGCATTTATAATATTAGTTAGGATAGGATTAGGATGAACCAAAATGTTTTTCAGTTCATTGTTGTCCCACCGAATTTGGGGCTCAATTGATTCGTTGTTGTTTCATCACAGATATGCTGTGGCCACCTTCCGGCTTTATCATGAGATAAGGGGAATTGGTACTATAATATTTCATTGTCACCCAACTTACATAACTGCTTGCATACATAAATGAACTTTCAGCTCAATTGAATAATGGGAAGTGGATCTAATAAAGCTTGCAAGATTTGATTACGGACACAGACAACGGGACAGGTGAACCGTGAAATGAAATAAAAGCTTGTAAAATTCAGAAACATTTCAACGATTTGTCTGTGGATTTACCATTGCCGTCTGCCTGATTTGAATAATACTTGGAATGCATTCGTGCGTGAATATTTACCCTTGTATTCATACTAACCCTGCTCTCTTTAAGGCGAATATCTTTCAGAAGTGGCGCCCTCATTTGAAAGATGTTGTTTATGCTAACCGTCGTCAGCCACTTACGCGTCTATTCACTAAAGTTTAGACTTGAACCAGCTGTTTCTCTTCCCGCGTAGATCGTAGAAGCCGATCAAAGAATAAATAAATATAGAATGAGCGAATATGTTTTTATTGATTTCTTTTTCCACCTTCTTGCCTATCATGCTAAAAATGGCCTTTGGGCCTTGCTGCCCTGGGCACTAGGCTGTCTCCTAAGAGCAGTAAGACCCAAAATGCTTTGTCAGCCCCATCAAAGTCAATTTTTTTTATTTAATGTAGGATAATTAAATCACTTATTGAAGGTCATTATTTGTAATTGTTTTAAGCGCAAAAGCTACAAACTACTAGCGTTCCGGAACGACCACTGCTGGGAAGATTACGCCGAAGGAACCCAGTTCAGTATAGGTCCCTACCCAGCCTGACGGGCTTTACTGCTTTACAGATTTACACTTGTTCTCATCATTTAATTACATTATATTTTACATTATACATAAAAAAATTGCATTTCTGCTATTATATTTACTATCAAGAATTTTTATCAAATAAATAGTCATTTACATGATAAAATGATTTTTTTAATAATTGATTTTAAACGGCAGACTTAAACTTGAATAATGGTAACGCTACTACATCAGGAAGAAAGACGTAAATGAATGAATGAATGAATAAAAATCTCTTTATTGCACCAATACAAAAAAATTTACAAAAATATACAATTGAATATATATAATACCTACATAGGTACAATAGGCGGTCTTATCGCTTTGAACGATCTCTTACAGACAAACAGTGGATGGAGAGAAAATGTATAAAAAAAGGTAAATAGGTACATAAATATGGTTTAATTTTAATTTACATAATAGTGTAAGTATATAATACTCAAAATGTATCATCATTTCTCCGTAAGCACCTGTGTTATTGGCGCAATATTTAGAGAGCCTCTCATGCCGCGACATCAAAGCTTCCAACAACAAAGCTCATATTCGAGAATTCGGAGAATGAACGTATTTCATTGTTTATTGTTTGTCAGGCTGATTCCACTCTTTATTATTATCGAATATAATATTATTATTATCACGAGAATTTCGTTTGTACTTCATTATCATCATTAGGTCTTTTTGGTTACCATTCTCTTTTTTATACAAAATTCCAACTTGAATAAAACCTATTTACGACATAATCTTTCGTTAGTTTTGACTATAAAATAATATATCATTGAGTTAGTATACCATATCATCACCAGGTCTTTTTTAGTCTCCACTGCAGGAGCACAACCCTCTCTGTACTACCTGAGCCATGCATAGCCAGAGTAGCCAGAGGATTTAGCCTACACTCTCCACGTTGGCCAGATACCGAAACAAAAAAATATAAAAGTAAACAAAAAATCAGATGAGCGATTATTAAGTTAAGTCAAATGCCAGTTCTTGCCCGTGGCGTTGCCCCCTTAGTCAAAGGTCATTTGTCAGTGCACAGGAACTCCATATTTTTCCTTAGACCTACCAGTTACTTCTTCTTCTTTAATTCTTTAATTTAAGAGCTTGCTCTTGTCGGTGGAGTTAAGTGGAGATACCTCGGTAGAACTATTAGGACGGAAATTCCCAGTAGTCCTACTGGTAGGTCCTAGTAGTACAGAGGAAAGTTAAGATACCTGTGCCAACTACGTGAGGTGGCACAGGTATCTGATTGACCGTCTTTACTACTGGTAGGACTACTAGAACTAGCTAAAACGAAAAACAGATAACAACGTTTAACGTTTAAATAACAGATAAAAAACGCAGACATACCTAATAAGTGCTTTTAAATTATCATTAATGAGAACATAGTCACATTAGTCACAGAATACATATTAGTATTAGTAATACTTTACTGTCTTCTGTGGCACAGTAAAGTTCCGTTTGTAAAATTTTCTCTTTTACAAACGGAACTGGAGAATTTGTGTGGGAATTTAGATTTTATTAGCAATCTGGAGCACAATATGATGAAGATCAGATAAAAGGATTTCCCCGTTGATAGTGTAATTAGTCTAATAGATAGGTAGATAGGGGGTTAGAACGGAGATGGCGAAGGACAAAAAACTATGGAAGGATTTGACATACAGAGCCGATCCCAAATAGTTAAAAGGCGAGGAAAAAAGAAGTCAACTTGTTGCAATCATAGAATACCATCTGTCCTGTGCAGTCGGCTAATAGCAGATAACAATCGAAAGGGCAAAAGAAACTGACACAGTTAGCAACTGAACCGCCAATTCATCATAATTCGTTGTAATATAATAATTATTAATAATTACAATCGTGATAACCTCAAAACTCAAAACTCACAGAAGTACAGATAGGTAGCTCCAAATTAGTATCCCATAATTGAGGTGGGTACATGATAACAGGCGTGTGTGAATTCTTTGTCATCATTTCTGATAACTTTCATGAGGTGAGCATTGAAAGTTCCATTTCGTGTCCCCTTCAAACATTCAGAGTAGCTCGGCCGTCAACATTTTTCCTATTAGACCATTGTCAATTTATTAATGGAACTCAATTTATCATTATAGAGGTAGTAACAGAGTCAAGGGTTGTAATAGACCGAAGAATAGCTGGCTTAACACTTTGGCTGGCACCGCTGGCTTATATCGTGATGTGTATCTATGGAACGTTGCCATGGGATGTTTACCCCTATTGTCATATTCTATTGGTGTCAATTATATTTATTATACTATGTACAATTTTAGTTGAATAAAGCTAAATAATTTGTCTCTAATTACGCATCAATTTAAAAATCACTCTTCAGTGGAACTGGAGTTTGGAGGAACTCAGGAACCTTTACGAATTTGTAATGTGATGGAAGCATCAGTACCACCAGTATCTTTGTTTACTAACCTCTCTCCGCATCTGAAACCAATCGCAGTCAGATCTAGGCGCCATAGCACCGAAGACGAGCGTTTCATAAAAACAGAGGTGGCTAAGCTGCTAGAAGCTGGAATCATTAAGCCCAGCATCTCACCCTGGCGAGCGCAAGTCCTTATTGCTGGTGGAGGTCTACACAAGAAGATGATGGTTGTAGATTATTCTCAAACTATAAATAAATATACAGAATTGGATGCTTTTCCATTACCAAGGATAGAATCGATTGTAGCTAAAGCAGCCAAATACAACTATTTCAGTCAAATTGATTTAAAAAGTGCGTATCACCAAGTACCTATAATCAAAAAGGAACGCATTTTTACCGCTTTTGAAGCCAATGGGAAACTGTATGAATTTACAAGAATCCCGTTTGGAGTAACCAACGGTGTCGCAGCTTTCCAGCGCACTCTGAGCTATATAATAGAAGAAGAACACTTAAGCGGCACGTTTGCATATTTAGATGACGTCACTGTATGTGGAAGGACTAAAGAAGAACATAACATTAATTTATCTAAGTTCAAGGAGGCTGCCGCTAAGTACAATCTAACACTAAGCGAAAACAAATGCGTATTTAATAAAGAAACTATCAACCTTCTTGGTTATACTATTAAAAATAATACTATCTGTCCAGATGAAAACCGATTGAAACCCTTGCTCGACTTACCTGCGCCCAAAAATGCGGCTGCGTTAAAAAGAACATTAGGACTATTCGCTCACTACTCGAGATGGTTACAAAACTTCTCGGAAAGAATTAAACCACTACTTTCTATCAGTACTTTCCCTCTTTCTGACATCGCAATGATTACATTTAATAAAATGAAAGCCGATATAGCAAAAGCATCACTGACTGCTATCGATGAAAATGAAATGTTTACTGTCGAAACTGATGCTTCAGAAAATGCCCTTGCTGCTTCTCTTTCTCAAAAGGGCCAGCCTGTAGCATATTTCTCACGTTCCCTGAATGAATCAGAAAGGCGACAATCTTCAATTGAAAAAGAAGCCGCAGCGATAGTTGAAGCTTTGCGCAAATGGCGCCACTATCTGATCGGCAGGTACTTCCTTTTAATAACAGACCAACAGTCGGTAGCTTTTATGTTTAACCAAGTCCATTCGAGTAAAATAAAGAATGAGAAGATTGAACGTTGGAGGCTAGAATTGTCCTGTTTTAAGTACAACATAATTTATCGCCCTGGTAAAGAAAACTTTGTGGCCGATGCATTAACCAGAGTCTGTGCGCATATGAACATAAGCAATCTTAAAACCTTACATGACAACCTCTGTCATCCTGGAATAGTTCGTATGAATCACTGGGTACGATCGAAAAACCTTCCATATTCGATTAATGACATTCGTCAAATGACTGCCAATTGTAAAGTTTGCGCCGAAATTAAGCCCCGATATGCGAATACAAATGGACAGCTTATTAAAGCAACGGCTCCTTTAGAACGGCTTAATATTGATTTTAAAGGACCACTCCCGTCAAAGTCGCAAAATAAATATATACTGACGGTCATTGACGAATATAGTCGCTTCCCTTTTGCTTTTGCATGCAAAAACATGACGTCAAGTACAGTTATCCACTGCTTGAATGAAATATTTTATATATTTGGAACACCTATGTAAGTATATTCACTCGGACAGAGGGACGTCGTTTTTGTCACAAGAACTTACCCAATATCTCGTGTCTCTCGGAATAGCTTGTAGCCGGACCACTCCTTACAATCCTGAAGGCAACGGACAAGTTGAACGCCTTAACTTTACCTTGTGGAGAACGATCCAATTAAGTCTGAAATCCAGGAGTTTGGAGATAGCAGACTGGGAAAAAGTTCTATCTATAAGCTTACATTCAATACGGTCGTTGCTGTGTACATCCACCAACGCTACTCCTCATGAAAGGATGTTCGGCCACCCTCGAAGGAGTCCAAATGGAGTATCTTTACCTGCTTGGCTGACTACTCCAGGACCCATTCTAATAAAAAGAAGTGTGCGCCAATCCAAATATGATCCTTTAGTGGAAGAAGGACACCTCGTGCAAAGTAACCCGACTTATTCATATATTAGATATCCTGATGGAAGAGAAGGCACAATTTCAAATAGACATCTGGCACCAATTCCCTCGGATGACGAATATGTGTCTGAGACTGAGGTCGAGGAACCATCTATACCTGTGAACGACCCTGGGGAAACAACGACAGAGGAGCCACGGTCAACAGGCACACCCCAACCTGACGTTCGGCGCTCGACGCGCATCAGACATCTACCTGCCTACCTGGAGGATTACCAGACATCCTAAGAGGGGGTGAATGATGTGTATCTATGGAACGTTGCCATGGGATGTTTACCCCTATTGTCATATTCTATTGGTGTCAATTATATTTATTATACTATGTACAATTTTAGTTGAATAAAGCTAAATAATTTGTCTCTAATTACGCATCATATCGTTAACACCTTGACTGCCAGCATAGCAAAATATTTTTTATTGTTTGTCAATTCAATTTAATTCAAAATATCTTTATTATCATAGGATATTTATAATATCTCTTAATAATAGTCACTTTGTTTTGTTTTGCACAAATGTTGACGTCAAATCGTTACTTACAGCTAAGTTTATGCCACCTTCTAGGCGCAAGTCGGTCCCCAGGTGACCGCCATGGCGTTTAAAGACTTAAGGACGATATACGTACAAGTGCTAGCACAACCCACTAACAAATAAGGCCATAAAACATGCAAAGTGGATAAGAAATAGCAGTAAAACCAGCGTCGAGCCCCGAGGAACCATAGCTATGATTGCATCCGAGAACGTGCTAAGAAGGGAGAGAGAAAGAATTAAGGGTCGACTGATAAGGTAAAATCCCATAAAAGCGCAGCAGCGAAGCTTGATACATCTTGAGAAAAATAAAGAAACAACCATAGATAAACGTTTGTACATACGCGTCCGTGTGAATAAAAGATAAAGCTATCATAGATCGATCATTTTACCCATTATTCTGCCTGTAATTATTGCATAGCAGTTGTTACAACAAACCTTATTTCATATCTGTCCATATTATGCCAATTTCGGGGGACATTCAGGTACGTAATATTGTAGGAAGGGGTGAGTTTCCGTACCTTAGTATATACATATTAATTACTAGTAGTTCGCCGCGAACTTAGACCTCGCGATTATTATTTGCGTTTTTATTGATATTTCGAAAACTACTGAACCGATTTTGATGCCCATCGAACTTGAAAATTCTATTATATTGATATTTTCATCTGTTTTCGCCCCCAACTTGATTTAGAGACCTCGCTCGCTTCGCTCGCTCCGTCAATTAATTCTACAAAGGGAAAGTAATAAAGGGATGTAGCATCGAATAAAGTAGGTAAGTAAAAACTGTTACTTCTGTAATTCCGCCAATTTGTAGTTGCGATTCTGCAATATTACGATTATCTTGATTCGAGACTGCAGATTGACGTCTGAGGCAATCATAAACCGGATAATTTGAAATGAACTGCTGTTGGGAATTGGTTGGAATGGGAGAGTGTTTTCATCCTTACGTGCCATCTTTCTAGAGTTAGATCTAATCTATGTCTAATGTATGACGACCTCGTGTAATGGTCAACACGCTAGTCCGCCAATCCGGGGGTTCTAGGTTCGATCCCCAGCCAGGGCAAATTGAAAAATGGCCTTTTGCACGCCTAATAAGCGAAGCGCATGAGGTAGTGCTCTACTCTCGCCTTACAAAAATCAAGTGATTTTTTTAACTAAATGTGTCTCTATTTATTTTCTATCGCACTTGTACAATAACATTTCATTTCAAGGAAAAACACTAGTTTCAACATTTATGACATTTTTAAAAGACATTTTGCCTTTTAAATAAATAAAAACAATGTTTAATAAATCATTTTGTGGACGTCCGTGTGTCTGTATGTATGGAAACTGGCGTGGTCATGAAAAACTTATCTGATCAAGTCCATTTTTTTATACGCTTCAGTATTATCCAAAACTAAGTCCTTTCGAAGATCACGGTCTAATTCAATGTAGTTTAATCGTAATTTCAATTTAATTGTGAAAAATGAGATTATGAGGCGTGCACTTTTGGATTTTCCAAACTTATTTCAAATTGCCCCGGGTCTTAAATGTTTATCTATATAGGTATGTATTTATTATAAAATATAGTATTGTTAAGTTAGTATCCCATAATACAAGTTTAATCTTCCTCCTTATCTATTTATTTAAAAAAAGAGAAAGAAAACAGAAAAATGTGATGATGATACATGTAATTCTACTGATACAAAAACTACCACCACAGAATTAATAAAAGTACTGATATACAGAACGGCAACTCGGGGTGAATTGCCTCAGTTTTCCCGCAAGATTACATTCCCGAGTGTCCCCCGCAAATTGGTACAATAGATATGAAATAAGATTTGTCTATGAATTAACCGTAGCTTGACACCTGTCATACGGAAATACAGCCGGGTAAAATGTGTCGATCTACTCCTACTCAAACATGGGTAACTCCGGATTCGAATATTTAAATGAGCCGTTACCCGTACTAAATCCCGGTAATCGTTATCGGCTCCCGCGAGTTGAGTCCGCACCGATCTTGGTCCCGCCGGGAACCGGCGGCGCCTGTCAGGTCGCGAGCCGCGAGCCGCGTCTCGGCTCCACCGCGTCTCGGGAGGAAGGAGACGGGAGTCAATATTATTCTATATTGAAACCGGTACCAGAAAGGACGTCTGTATTCTGTAGATTAAATAGCGAAACTTAACGGACCTCGGAGCTGGAGCTGATAAGGGAGTAGGAATCATTAAGATGAGTCGGTACCGGCTGCGGAGTATGATTCAGTGAGCCGAAACACTCCTCGGAGTTGAGATTACCCATGCCTACTCCTACTCCCTCAATCGGCGCCTACAATCAAAGTCAAAATCATTTATTTGTCTTTGGCTATTTTTATTACTTGATAACGAGCTACGAACAATAATTCTCTAGAATCGTAAGTAATCCCGAAAAATCATTCCACGCGATATGTACCGCGGCAGGCGGGGCTTAAAATATGAACAGCGCAGCGTGACAGTTCGCCGTGACACTCGAGTCGTGCGGTTGCGTCGCAAGAAGTTTCCTTTGAGAAATTTGCTGTGTTTTTGCGAAAATCGATTCATTAAAAATGCCGTCATGTGCCCTGAAGTGGTATAGAAGCTATACAGACATGAAAATTAGTTATTAAAAAAAAAGTAACACGTAAGCAAGGTTATTTATTTAAGCGTAGCGTACTGCATAATAGGTACCATCCGCGCGTTGTATCTCACCGCTCATTGCGTTGCCTGCCCGGTGCCCCACCCACCCGACCGACGACGCGTGACCTTGTCGCGACCAATCGCATGCATCTTTGTCTATGTGTGCCTTCGATAGTTTCGTTGTAATTACTGTTCGTTTTTTTGCGTAAATGGAATCAGAATCGAAGCGGTGAATGTAGGAGCGTTAGGTTTCTAGGGAATTATATTTCGATGATAACGAGGAATGGGAAGACCGAGGATGAAGTTTTTCCAACAAGTTAAGGAAGGGTTTAGAGTAAGGTCCCACCAAGACATTAAAAATATTGCCATCTTTTGAGACAAGAGAGGAATGGAGCTATCTCCACTTCACTCCACCGACAAGAGCAAGCTCTTAAATAAAAAATAAAAAAAATTATAAAGTTGTATTTCATCATAGTTGTTGCCAGATCATTACTTACAGCTAAGTTTAGTGCCGCTTAAGGTGAATATAGCAAGCCTAAGCAAATGGCCTTGAAGTGTGAAATAAATTTTTAACTTGTAAATATGGTGATAATTTCCACCGTTGAAAGTATTTACATTAGTCCGTCTAGCTTTAAAACTTGCTCCCGCCAAAAGTGGTCACGGCAATACCAATAATAGTTTCAACGGCAGTTCATAAAATAATTTTAAATGCCTGACGATTAGCAATATAGAAATTATCTCTATATTTACGAGTTAACAATTAATTTCAAATGAGGGCGCCACTTCAAGGCCATTTGCTTCTATATTCACCTTAAGGTGCAGAAGAAGCAGTAACAAACTGCATTGCAGCATTTTCCCCAAATACGTCAAGTAACAATTAAACTAATATTTAAATTAGACATGTGGACTAAGCATACATATATATCAGAATTATGAATTAAGTATAGTGTCATATTAAATTGAAAAAGTATGTATTTACCCAAATTATGACATTTGTAAGTATCATGAACCTGTAAATGTAAATGTTATCATCGTAAACCTTCTCTGAAAGTACTTTACTTTGAATTTTCGTTCCTGCATATCAAGGACCGATTCTGGCAATTTATTATATTATAATAATTGATACGAACTACGCGGGAAGAAAAGCAGCTGGTATACTTTTATGTTTTTGTCTCCCAGACCACCAAAGAAGATATTAAATATTTATTAATGAATATTCTATGCCAACCAAGTATGAGCAGTGACTTCCTCAATTTATAGTTGTATCCACTTAAACATTGCATAACTACTTCTATAAGTAGTGTATTAGATTGCAAGAATTACGCAAAGATAAGAATTTGAAAATCCGACATCTTAATTTCCTTTTTTAACCGACTTCAAAAAAGTAAGAGGTTATCAATTCGACTGTATGTTTTTTTTTATGTAGGTATGTTTGTTACGCGATATCTTCGCCAATTGTGAACCGATTTTGATGATACTTTTTTTATTTGAAAGCCTTTACTACCAAGTTGGTCCCATTTTAATTTGGTAAAGGTATGATAAAGAACTTTGGAGATATGGAAAAAACTCTTAAAAAAATTGAAGTCGGTTGTTTTTTTTTTGTAAAAAAAATTAATTGTTTTGTAACCTATTCAGCATGTGCGCAATTTTTTTATTTATAATTTTTGACTGTATTGGCAAATCTTATTTTGTATCCGGGATGGATGGTTGTATAATTCAGTCATTTACATACATCCATACTATCGCGTCTCAGACAGAGGATTTATAATTATTTTTAATTTTATAATTTTTTTTTTTTTTTTTAATCTTCTTGAAAATTAGTTAGTATTAGTATTAGTTAGTAAATTAGTAGTTATATTATATTTACTGTAAGTACATGTATTTTTATAATTCAATTTCATTTAGAAAATAGGTAGGTAGCTATATTTATTTTTTACTGTATTTAATTGTATTTTATTATTTAATTTCATTTAGAAAAATATAGATTTAATTATCCTTTAGTTATATTTGTATTATAGTTTCGTTGCGGGAGACGCCAAAACGCAACGACGCATCGATACAGTCGCAAAATCGTAGCGCCGGCCGCCGGTGCAAAAAGTAGCGTGTCTGCAATGCACCGCTTTTTTTATCCAAAAAAGGTAGCGGCATATGCATAAAAAATCTGTTCTCAACCAAAACAGTTTTTTGACGCATTTTAACTGTAAGCAAAACCATTTATTTGCTTACAAAAACTACGAATAAATATTGCTTGATACTAAAAGTTAATAATATCAGTCGCTGTGGAAGCCAAAATTAAATTCGTATTAATTGCCTCGACAGAAAAAGTATGAAACTTACCTTTGATTCTGAAAATTTATGTTAAATTCTTCTAAGTGGCTTTGGAGAATCAATTTATTCGTATTGAATATCTGATTCTCCGACTATCATAATAGAGAGTATGCATGCAATTTTTTTATATTTTTAATCGATAGTCCTCGTAGAGAAATAGCCGCAAAAAATAAATCAGTGCCGAAAAACATGTATAAGGTGTAGAAAATAAATATTAAAAATAGCAAGCAGATTATAACAACTAAAACACGCCATTTTAAAATATGACGTCAAAGTCTGCAATATCCGCTAGAGACAGAAGCTGTCAACGCATGTTTTTCTTATTTGGGTACTTTCGATATTATCAGCCAGTGATGTTTGTTAAACCTCTATATAAAAGTACATACATTTCGAATGTCATCGATAATCAAACTACATGGACGGACAGTCCTACCGAACGCACCCGAATTTGTCATTTCCTTTTTGTGAACTTTGTCGTCATTTCCCTTTTGTTTGTCAAAAGTTCCCGCGCAATATTTGCATATTTTCAATAATTTATTTCTAATCCAAATAAGAGTCAATAAGAAAAATAATTAACTAGGCGTGGTAACGTATTAATAGGAATTGTAAAATAAAAATATGAGCCGGATTGGTTTTACATGCATATTCCTTATTATTTGATGAATGTGTTTTTTTCAAGATCTTTATCAATAACTTTATTATTTAATACTTAATGAAATATTGGAAGTACTTTTTAGGGTTCCTTAGCCAAATGGCAAAAAACAGAACCCTTATGGATTCGTCATATCTGTCTGTCCGTCTGTCCGTATGTCGCAGCCACTTTTTTGCGAAACTTTAAGAACTATACTGTTGAAACTTGGTAAGTAGATGTATTCTGTAAACCGCGTTAAGATTTTCACACCAAAATAGAAAAAAAAAACAATAAATTTGGGGGTTCCCCATACTTAGAACTGAAACTAAAAATTTTTTTTTTCATCACACCCATACGTGTCGTTATCTATGTTTATGTCTTCAAAAATGATATTGAGGTTTTGCGTTTTGCGCGAGAGACACTTCCAAAGTGGTGAAATGTGTGGGGACACAAACGTTTTACCACTTTGGAAGTGTTGAAATTTCTAATATTTTTTTTCTGAACTGAATAGTTTGCGCGAGAGACACTTCCAAAGTGGTAAAATGTGTGCCCCCCCCCCCCCCCCTCCTGTAACTTCTAAAATAAGAGAATGATAAAACTAAAAAAAATATATGATGTACATTACCATGCAAACTTCGACCGAAAATTGGTTTGAACGAGATCTAGTAAATAGTTTTTTTTAATACGTCATAAATCGTAAACCGCAATTTACGTTTAGAACTTTTATATATTATGTTACTTGCTGCTACGAAACCCTCATGGGCGAGTCCGACTCGCACTTGGCCGCTTTTTTAAATCAGTTACAATTTATATATAACTTATACCTACAGTCTAACAAAATATACTTAAACTATTTTAAGGGTGAATTCAATACATGATACTGAACAATTTTCCCGAAGGAACATATATCGTAAAATTATAAAAATTGTTTTTGACCTCCCATACAAGTTCGCCTATCAGTTGATCTGGATTTTACCGAAAGCAAGAAAGTTTTATTTTCATATTTCGATATATGTTCCTTGGGGAAGTATCATGGACTGAATCTACCCTTAAATTGTTTTTAGTATACTTTGTTAGACGTTATATATACAATTTATGCTACCGTTTTAGAATCGCTTATTGCACGCCTCATAAGCGAAGCGCATGAGGTAGTGCTCTACTCTCGCCTTACAAAAATCAAGTGATTTTTTTAACTAAATGTGTCTCCATTTATCGCACTTGTACAATAATATTTACACATAAATGTCAAGGAAAAACACTAGTTTCAACACTAATGACATTTTTAAAAGACATTTTGCCTTTTAAATAAATATAAACAATGTTTAATAAAATCATTTTGTGGGCGTCCGTTTGCCTGTATGTATGGAAATTGGCGTGGTCACGATAACTCCCGAAAAACTTATCTGATCAAGTCCATTTCTTTTATACGCTTCAGTATTATCCAAAACTAAGTCCTTTCGAAGATCACGGTCTAATTCAATATAGTTTAATCGTAATTTCAATTTAATTGTGAAAAATGAGATTATGAGGCGTGCACTTTTGGATTTTCCAAACTTTTAATAGTCTGCACTCCTTAAATTGGTAGATTATTCACTATTTATGATCGATTTCTAAGGCCAGTTCTTTATAAATACGGCGGGTGTCTAGTCTTTTTTTGTCAAGATTACAAAATAAGTTCGTTGACCTGAGATGTAGCACTAAAATGTATTCAAATATCTAGACCAGACTCGCGTGACTGTTTCAACCAATGAAAGTGAAAACCGAATTTAACGCGTTTCTATAAAGTTTTATTATTCCAATAGTTCTCGCTGCCGTGTCAGATTTCTCCCATGCTGGAATGCACCAGCTGCTTCCCTTCCCGCGCAGATTGTAAAACTGAATTCGGTAACTTCACGCCCACCATCTCGCTAAGCGTGGTCTTTGGGTATTATGGCCCGAGGTTGTGTCCACCTCGTTAGGGGTAGAGAGGTAATGTATCTGTGTGTGATCTCTTTGATCGGATACTTGATTAATAGCCGAACACACAGTTTACTCAATATGCTCCTAATTAACAAAATGTAACGTCTAATTTCCTCACTAAGCAGAAAGAGCATTGCAATTGACGGAAATCAGAGGACCTTCCGTATAAACAAGTAGGTAATTATTAAGACTGCAGTCTTCGACCGTAGGAATTTTTGCTTGAACACCCGAATATATATATTTTTTATCTACACATACGCATTGCGCTGTATTGTACATGCACCATGGAGACGAATTTAGACGAATTCAGAAGCGCAGCGAGCGGTCTGCCTTATCAGCGTTCTCGTCCCCATATTTATTTGAGAATTTCGGAGAACTTTAAATTTTTCTATCTTTTTACAAAAGACAAAATTATTTTTATTTATTTATTGTACGTGTTTAAGCATGAATCAATATTCATATGTGTTTTTTTTATTTTTTAACTCAGTCGTATGCGCAAGCAATCCGACGACGTATTCGCTTATATTTTCTTCAAAGTTTAACCTTCTTAATTAAGTTTTTGAATGAATTAAATTTGTTTAAATTAAATTCTTCTCATTCACTTTTTAGGATTTTCTTTTGTCTTTAATTCTCTGTAATTAAAACACAACTTCATGTTTTAGATTTCGTGTAAACAACAATGACATGAACGTCGCACACCGCAAAAAATCGAAACATGTCTCAGGTTATTTGGAATTAAACAAACTAGTACAATGAAAATCAATAAATTGTCTAATTCACTTTTTTAATACTTAAATAAACTTCAATTTAACATATTGTTACTAAGATATAGTGATGTGCCGTTCCCGGGAACGTTCCCAAATTCCCGGAAATTCGGAAACGTTCCCGGGGAATTAGAGAATTTTGGCACGTTCCCAGGGAACGTTCCCGTTCCCTAGAAATATCTAGGGAATGTTACGGAATATTGGATTAATGTATTTGTATTATAACCATATCAAGTGATGCATTTACGTTACTAAAATATATTTACAGTGATAAAAAATGCATAAATAACATTACAACTTTCACTGACATTTCCATTTTTTGGGAACATTCCCGGGCACGTTCCCGGAAATCTGGGGAACGGGAACGGCACATCACTACTAAGATAGTTTGGCTCCAATCAGCTCCGAAAAAGCAGTCAAAATCACTAAAAATAAGGACTGGGCCCAATATTTTACGAGTATCTAAAACACTAAACTAAAAAGTTTAAAATGCTCCTCAAGACTAATCAGTTGAGCCTAACCGTAGTGGGGTGGGGTTGTGTTGTTTTATTACAGAGTTGTCGTGGCCACGGCTTCAACATGAGATCAGGTCAGTGGTACCATAATATTGCATTGTCACCCAACTTACACAAGTAGGTACCTACGTGAAGTTTCAACTCAATCGAATAATGGGAAGTGGGTCTAATGTAGCTTGTAAAATATTACGGTCACAGACAACTAGACTGGTGACACTAAATAAAAGCTTGTAAAAATAATTATGAGTAAATTTCGCCTTATTTTCCTCAGACAATGTATTATACACTTGACTTGCTGTCAAAATTTACACACGTAAGTATATTCTTTTTCTGGTAAGTACATGATTATACATCGTGGTAATGAAAGTACGCAAAACCTCTCAGATGGTACCTCAGCCCATGCAACAGAACAACTTTCACGAAACTAAAAAACAATAATTTGAATTTTCATACAAACTGATCAGCTGATCGAGTCAATTTGTAGGATTTCGTGAAAGTTGTTAAACAAAAGTTGTTCAGTTACATGGGCATCTGAGAGGTTTTGCGTTCTTTCATTATCACGATGTATATCAAATCGTTTATGGAATATCATCAGGATATGTTTCCACAGTGAAGGACCTAATTCGGTATTCCACCAACGATCTTGTTAGACGTGACATTGTACGATTTAACTTTAGCTTTCTGTAGATAGAAAAGTCCTTTTATGTGCTCTCAACATGCCATACTAATTTTGAATGAAACAGTAATTTGAATGTAGTTTTATTTATATCTATAGCTTTTGTTTTATAGCTAGAACTAAGGCCGTGAACGGGCCGATATGGATACTTATCTTCTCCGTTTTACTAGTGCAGCCACGTCAGACCGCATTCGACCTGTATCAAGCTCGAGAAACCAGGTGAGTACGTATATAGGATATGGAGTGTGTGGGGAAATGCAGTCTGGAAAATGGGAAAGTAGAGGAAAATTAGAGTCTACCGTATACCAGCAACAAGTAAACATATTTGAAATAAATTCTGTAATTGGTGTGTAATATATAATAAGGAAGGGATATATACTGCGTATTCTGTTCTTCCTGATGCATCTTTCGCAGGGCGGTGTTGGCTGCATCTTGCTTCACAGCGTCAGAAATCGCGTTTGGGATCCTGATTCTTCTGACGCTTTCTTCTTAATCTTCTTGTATATTTTATCGGTCCTGAGGTATCTTTTATATACTGACGTATGTAATTACAGATTAATCTTAGCTTAGTGATATTATTTTTAATTATGTTATAAATAAAAAATAATATTTTTTTACTTCAAACATTGTAAAAAACATGTACATTGTAGTAAGGAAATAATAAACCTACAATACAGGATGTTTTCGCACCCCTAACCTAACCTTAAGAAAAAAGACTTCTTTTCGTATTGTTTTCTCTTCCAAATTTCTAATAAATGGATAACCTACTGATTATACAGGCTGACTTTTTATCCACCTGCTAAATTTTAAAGGTCGTCCGCGGAAATGTGTGCTGTCAAACTCCAAATAAGTGTGAAAGCCCACAACATGAAGACCCTCGAAGTCACGCGCAAAAACGAAAACGTACTAACACATCTATTGCGTAAGAAATCTCGTTTCCTAAATATGTGATGCGGATAAAGTAAGCGACCTTAATTCTCACGTTCAATGATATTAGCATGAATGGCTGGTATGTAGCGATAAGTTTCTTACTTACGTGATTTTAATTTTGACATTTAAAGCCGTGCGGTTTCCGGCAGAGTAGAATATGACCACTACAAGTCTTCCCATGGATGTCTTAGAAGGCGACTTAGGAAATATAAGCTCTGATGATGATATTGACATTTGAGGATCAGTGAGTGAACATCTCTTTTAGGTATCTTATTAAGTAAAATAATGTATCCTTAAGAGAGCGCCTGATGTTGATAATCTAAATTTTGCTCCCGCTTCCACGCACACAAATTTACTCTAGCCAAAGCGAGACAGCGAGCCATGTGGAGCGTAGGGAATCGCGGCAGGTCAATGAGGCTGGTTTACGCGTTTCTGGTTTTTGAGGTTTTTTCGTTTTACAAAGAATATTTAAGAGTTATTTAAAAAGTAAGGTATATAATGACATAAATTACATAAAGAAAAGAAATACAATAACAATATACAAAAAAAAAAAGCATCAGAAATATAAAAAATAAATAAAAATGCAAGTTAGTGCGTGTGTGCCGAAGCGATACCGAAAGGTTGTGGCTCAGCAAAACGTGTGCTCGCAGAACAAACTGCTGATTTTCAGCCACCACCTTGAGATTCACAGGGACGCGTGCAACAATACCATCGGTATCTTGTAATGGATGATTGCGATTATGGGATAATACCTAAATTGATAAATTTGTGTTATAATTATATTGTATTAGGAAGTAAACACTCGCAGTAGGATCGCTCTAAGTACTATCGCGGTCATCATCATCATCATTGGCAGCCTTCTATATCCCACTGTTGGGAATAGGGTCATACGGGCTCTTAAACCACGGATAATAGGGTATCTGAATGAAAATAAGTTTGCATACTATTTTTGTGACACACAGACGGAAAGGTTGGCATTAATGTGAAATAATGCATATGTTTTTGTTTTAAATACTTCTTTTTTTTAATTTATAGTTTATATCAGGTTGTCTGCTGTGGTGATCTTCACCTAAGTTTCCAATACTTGCAAATATCTGGGGGATTGAACAAAATAATGATATAACCCATAAAAAGTAGTCATAAACAAGTTTATTGGTCAGACAAAATAAAAAAAACCCGACTTTCAAGCGTTTACCCCCAATAACTTTTCAAAGGCTGAACCGATTCTCATACACACAGACATATAGATTCACAGACATGTCAAACTTATAACACCCCTCTTTTTCGTCAGGGGTTAAAAAAAGAACACATGTGAAAACTTAACCTTCAAAACTAGGCTGTTGGGATGTAATATGTACTCTTAATATAAGCTATTGTTTCTTTAAAATATAATTACTCTAATCTCGACTTGGTTGTTTAAATCATCTCTCCAACACAAAAGGCTAAACTGAGTACTCCCAAGTGTAAAAAAAAACTATATTCAATAAAAAAAAGTAAAAGTAAGATTTTTTTTAAATAGCTAAGCATAAATCGCTCATATTGAGCTAGCAGTAAACTAATTAAAAAAAATGTTTTATAGGATATTAAATAAAAAATAAAATAATAATAAATAAACGTCTAAGATCCATGACATTCTGAAAAAGGCCATTTTCCAACATGCCCTGGCTGGGGATCGAACCCATAACCTACGGAGTGGGCTCAGTGTATTCATTACGTCACAAAGGTCCTCAAAGAAAGAAAAATAAAACGCTTGAGTTCCAGTTTTTTACAACAACATTACCAACAATGGTCAAATAAGAAATGTATTTCCGGCCATCTTGGCGCGTTTTGTTTATGCTTCTACAATGAAAGTATTTCTCATCAACTGGACAGACCGCACGGCACGCCGCGCCGCGGGCCGGGCCCGACATAGTTGGGAAATACGTGGAAATATGCAGTTAGAACCTTAGTTAAGAAAATATTTTGGTGTTATTAATACATTCTTTCATTTTTATTAACCTATTAGTAAATTAGTATTTCAAACCATTTCCCTCGTTTTAATTAGGAGTAAATCAAGATTTCAATATATATTTTTATAATATGTTTGTTATTAGAATTAGAATTTTTAGACACCTCCATTTTCAATTAAATATAAGACAGACTATACCTACATATTAAATACATACAAACGAGCAATAAATATATACATATCTCTAAATACATATTATACAATCGTATAATATGTATTTAGAGATATGTATATATTTATTGCTCGTATACAATCGTATAATATGTATTTAGAGATATGTATATATTTATTGCTCGTTTGTATGTATTTAATATGTAGGTATAGTATTATTATAATATTTATATTTAGTATGTTTCTTTTTATTTTATTTTTAAGTTTAAAATTTTATTTAGTTTTTTATTGTTATTTTTTATTATGTGTTACACCCACATAAACTCTCCCAATCAACCCAAAGGTTCGACTGTTAGAGAATGCTTTTAGCATTAAGCCCGCCTGTTGTTCTATTACATTTGTATGTGTGTACAATAAAGTGTAAATAAATAAATAAATAGAAAGTCATTCTCAGAACTAATTGCGTCGTTACACTGACATTTATATATACTCGTAGTAACAAACAGTCTACTTAGAGGCGCAAAATTCAAAATGTTCTGTCTATCAATGGATAGACAGAACCATAATGATGGTTCTGGGTTAGATCCCCAGCCAGGGCAAGTTGGAAAATGGCCTTTTTCAAACTGTTCTGGGCCTTGGTTGTTTATCTATATTTATCATAAAATATAGTATCGTTGAGTTAGTATCCCATAACACAAGTTTTAAAATTTACTTTGGGGCTAGCTCAATAAATATATATATATATATATGTATATATATATATATATGTATATATATATATATATATATATATATGTATATATATATATATATATATATATATATATATAAGTCCTCAAGTAAGTCTGATGGGAATTTTTCATCCCAATAGACGTACTAGTTGGTTGTAAAATATTAAAAAATACGCGACTAAATTTAAAATGTCTAATTTAATAATAAATAATAAAAACCTAACTTAAGAATTAAGATAAATAATAGGCATCTCCACTTAACCACACTGAGAAGAGCAAGCTCTTAAATTGCAATAAGAAATCTAATAATAAAGCGTAGAGCCCTGACTTGGCCACTATTCTCGCTAGATAGCTGGGTCAAGGGGGTCAGATTCAAAAGGTAGTACTCCTGGACACGGCACGCACACTCACAGCCGATAAATAAATAAATAAGGACGAATCATACTGATTGAGATAGCCTCAAAGTAAGTTGAAACAATAGGATACTCAAAGATAAGTACTATATTTAATGATAAATAAATAAAGTAAATAAATATATAGATAAACACCCAAGATCCAGGACAATTTGAAAAAGGCAATTTTCCAACTTCCAAATACGATACCAGAAGATGTTTAAGTTAACCACTTACTTTTTAACTTGTATAGCTTGGGTCTTACCCTGATGCTAGCGGGCAACTAGGTTAGATTTTTATATATGTTAATTTTTTAACCCTGGGTGTTATAAGTCTGACGTGTCTTAAAGAAAGGAACTATAATGAATAATGATGCATTTTTAACCTTGGAAATGTCTTTTCGTTCGCTCCAGTGTAGGCTCCGATTTCACGAAAAAGTGCGATCCGCTTATATCTCGGAGAGTTGTAAAGATATGATATTAAAAAGAAACACAAAAGACGCGTATTCACAAGAGCTGTAAGGTGCAAAAAGTCCAAAAAGAATTATTCGAGAAAGTCAAAAACAAAAAAGTTATGGTCGAGATAGTGAATTTTTTTTTAAGTTTTTGATTTTGGCGCTCGATATTTTAAAAAGGTAGAATGATATCAAAATTTGAGAAAAACTATGGGTTTGCCCTGTAGCCTAACCTTTTTGAAAAAAGTCAAAACGGCAGAACGATATTTTTTCGAATTCCGTAGATTCATTTCCAATGTGCTCGATAGTCGTGTGAACTCGTGTGAGGCATGAAATCTATGAATTTTTTTGTTGTAAAGCTAATGTTTTTTTTTAAGGTGATCGAAATGGTTCTTAGCTACAGTTGTGTCGGGGGTTACTTCAAATTTTAAATTTAATTACTTGTAGTATATAATCTATATCTATAACTTTCCTCAAAGGAACTTATATCGAAATACGCAAAATAATGTTCGTTCACCCACAAAATAGAGTCAGTAATTTGATAGACGTGATATATTGTAATGTAATATCAAAATCAAATATTTATTCAGTAATTAGGCCTTTGCAGGCACTTTTACACGTCAATAATTATAGTGTATATTACGTGTAATGTTTATTTATATCTGAATGGTTTTTTTCTTTGTTCAAAAGCTACCGATACTAGCGTTTCGCAACGACCACTGCTGAGAAGAAACGCCGAAAGAAACTCATTTACAAAGTATTGGTCGCCTACGCGCCAGAAGGGCTTTGTCAGTTTACAAAGATATTATGCGTAATACAATGTTATCACAACATAATATGTAAAGCTTGCGAACTAATAAGTATCAATAATGTAATGATAATTATCAAATCTTAGAAATTAAATAAATATAGTGTATAATGATTATATATCAATAAATAAATAATTTAAAAGCCCCAGTCTTTCCGACGGTATGTAACAAAATTAATACATTGTGCTCAGTGATATGAAAAAAATAAAGAACCCATCTTAATTGTAACTTCGCCGAGACGGAAGAGAAAGTGTACTGTTTTTCGATTGAGCATACAAATCTCATGAAAAGTGCGTCTGCGTGGCTATGATATAATTGTTATATATTTATTTTACATTACGCAACGCTATAGTATGTAGGCATATTATGTAAGAATGCAGCTCGACCGAAATTCCGCTAGTTTGATTCAACTGTCGTAAAAATCAAGTTCAAAACGGATATTACTTTTTAACATTTAATAAACAGGGCAAGTGCGAGTCGGACTCGTAAAAATTGCTCTGTTTGTCCCATTAGGGACGTGATAGTATGTAAGTAAGTATGTAAGAATTACACTTAAGAGCCAAGTCCGTGATTATATGGAAAGAAAAGCACACAGTATCGACTTTTAACCCCCAACCTACCCCCGACGACAAAGAGGTGTGTGTCCGAGTTTTTGTATGTCTATGTATCTGTGTCTGTTTGTGGAACGAATAAACCGATTTCGATTACGAAATTATTGAGTATACTGTATTAATAAATAGACGGAACGCCGCGGAATCGGCGATGCTGCTGCATTCCGTCGCTCTCTCTCTCGCTCTAGCAAATGACGGTTTTAAACGACAGAAAAGGATAGCAGCATAGGAAAGCATTTCCGTGCTGACAGATGTGTCCCAACCAGCTCCTTCTTCGTTGTCACTCGAAGATAGTAAGGAAAATATAACGTAATTTCTTGCTGTAATATAATATTATATTACATATATTATAGCTATGTTTGTATGTATTATACATATAATTATGTGCGTCAGTAATTCTCAGAACTGACCATTGACGGACATAAGTATGCATGATTGAGGAACCTGATAACTGTTCCAAAAAAGGTATTGAGACCTTGCGAGATGAAACAAAATCCGCGGGGGCGTTTGTTTTACTGTGGCGTAATGGTAGCCATTTGGTTTATTGATAAAAGGTGTTCGTTACATTTTTATTAACCCTGTCCCATGTATCATATACCAGCAAAGTATTTAGGTATGATGTATGATCCTTGACGCCAAGCTGCGCTGGAATGCCCATATCAAGCACCAAAGAGAACTTGAAATAAATAATAATAAATATAGGGATAAAAAGATAAAAATCACACTGATTAAGCTAAACCCAAAGTAAGTTGAAACAATAGGATATTAACTCAACGATATGTACTTTATTCAATGATAAATAAATAAAGTAAATAAATAAATACATATATAGATAAACACCCAAGATCCAGGACAATTTGAAAAAGGCACTTTTTTAACTTCCAAATACGATACCAGAAGATGCAACGGCTGCTTGTGTGACAACGAAAACAAAAGACACACGAATAAAGTGCCTTCCCCTTAATAGAGACAGTAAGAAAAGTGCCGAAGGACACATTCTTATAAAATAAGTACTATTTAAAACTAGGTACTTTGGTACTCATTAGTCTGAGTAAAGGCTAGATGGTAATATTTATTAGCATATTTATTTCTGAACAAAACAGGAAGAAAATGTATTATACATGTTGAATAAATCAATTGTTTTACTATTATTTTTATAAGGTTTTAGGCATTCAAGTAGGTACTCAAATTAAATAATGAAATAAGACATGGTGAAAAAATACCTATTGCGCAGGACTTGAACCCGCGTCCTTGGTCTCAATACGACTATGCTCTAACCAACTGAGCCGTCACGCCCGCTGAATCTCGCCACCATTTTTGATATTCCTATATCACGTATTTTTTCACCATTTCTTATTTCATTATTTAATTTGAGTGTTTTACTATTATTATTTCTTTAAGGACATATTAGAACTTGAAAGGCAACTAGAAAAAACAAAAAAAAACTTTGAATGTAACAGCTGCTTCTCTTCCCGCGCAGATAGTTAACATATTAAGGGAATGGGCGAAAATGTGATGTTGTAGGCGATGCGGCTAATAATTTATCATTATTTAACCGACTTCAAAAAAGGAGGACGTTATCAATTCGACTGTATGTTTTTTTTTAACGTATGTTTGTTACGCGATATCTTCGCCAATTGTGAACCGATTTTGATAATTCTTTTTTTTTTGAAAGCCCGTACTACCAAGTTGGTCCCATTTTAATTTGGTGAAGATATGATGAAGTGCTTTGGAGATATGGAAGAAACTCCTAAAAAAATTGAAATCGGTTCTTTTTTTTTGTTAAAAATTTAATTATTTGTTTATTTTTTCCATCTTCTTGCACACCATCACGCTAACGTAGCCTTTGGGTCCTGCGGCCCTTGGCTCTGTCTGGTTAGAGCGGCAAAACCCAAAATGCTCTGTCTGCACCATTAGAGGTGGTCACCTTTTTTTGGTGGGTAGGAGCATAAACGTTATTACGTGTTTTTAAAGCTCTCTAGTTTAAAATTAATAAAAAATTGATATTTCCTGTTTTTTGCAATATTGTTGATATATAAATGCAGTAAATACCTTTGGTTTGCTCGCCTTCACTTCTCCACTCCTTTAACTGTCTCTGTCACTGACACTATCCTGAACTGTTTACCATCACTCTACACTTCTCTACACATCACTTGCATTTCAAGAAAATGGATCCATTGGCACAGCTTAATAAGGACATTGCTGACATGACTGAGTTCTTCGAAGCAAAGATGTCCACATTCGAGGATGCACTGGGTAATTGCAGCCAAAATCAGTCAGTCCAGGACATCACTACATTGGTCAGTGAGTACAATACATTTAAATCATTCATTTGGAAGGCAGTCTCAGCTCTCAACTCACAGATGGGTCTGGTTCTTCAGACATTGGACGGCTTTGAGATAAGGTCATGGTGCAATGTGTTGCCTCTGCATGAAATGATCGAGGAACGGAATGAAGATCTACGTTTGAAATTCCAAAAACTATGCCAAGAGAAGCTTCATCTTCCAGGGCTGGGTCCTGGGAGTAGGTATTGTACAGGTTTATCGTCTTGGCAAAAACACCAAAGCAGACAAGCCCCGGCCCGTAATATTTAAGATCGCTCTAAGTACTTTCAGGGTCATACGGGCTCTTAATTGTTTATCTAATTATTACCTAAGGCCAAAGATTGCCTAAGCTTGTTTTACCTCATTCATACTCCCACCGGCGAGCTTTGTTTTTAGAAGCTTTTATTTAGTTTGTTGTTGTTTTTTGGGTCAAATGTTGTAAGTTGATTTTGACTCGATTCCCGGTTTCCGATTGAAATGAGATTTTGTATGCTAATGTATGAATGTAAATCAGATGACAATGCAATATTATTATAAAAAAGAAGCTGATCTGATGATGGAGCTAGAAGGTAGCTATAGGAACCCTGTAATAAAACGACGAAACTCAATCGAGTTTGGGGTTATTACTTTTGTCTTGATTAGTACCTCACAATAAAAGTTTGTAAGTTTCACAACAACTCGTAACAATTTATATTCCTTATATTATGTATACAGGGTTAAACTAAAATGCTAAAACTATTTTAAGGGCGAACCACTTTCCCCAAGGAACATAAAACGAAATATGAAAAAATATTTTTGACATCCTATACAAGTTGACCGATCAGCTGATCCGAGTTTGTATGAAAAGCAATTTTTTTTTTTCATATTTCTATGTATATGTTCCTTGGGAAAAGTTGCTAACTATCATGGATTGAATTTATTCTTAAAATAGTTTTAGTATATTTCGTTAGAAGTTATATATATATATATATTAATGATAGAGTATTAGTTATCCAGCAAAGATGCGTGTAGCGAAAAGAACGAGAAGAAATTAAATCGTGTGTGAAAATTATCTATTGGTCGCAGTATCGTATGGAAAATAAAGCAAATGGGGAAATACGCGAATGGGAAGATAATATCGGGGAAAAAATATTGGGTAATTGATCCACTGATACAGTCAGTAAGGCATATCATTTATGTAAGGAATAAATAACTAAGTAGATATTATCAACGTTTAATATTCATTTCAGGCGTATCTTTCTGGACTTTCTAATTTTTATGAATGGTCTCGTTATAGCAGTTATTAGGTGGTCCATATAATTAATATCGACAAAAAACTCAATTTAAGGCATAATGATATTAATTGTCAAAAACAAATGGGAATCATTTATTCATCATCTTCTAAATGATCTTTTCCAGATTGGCCTGGGTCTTGGATGTTTGTCTATAGAACGTGGAAGAGACATACCCGTAATAAATCGATTCACGTTCTATACTATATCATTATAAGTAGTTTATTTTTCGTACAAAACATGATCCGTGTAAGGAAGTTTCGGTTTCGATCTTAAAAACCAGTCTCGGTCGGACACTAGTGGCCACGGCATCTCTGTGACATAATAACACAACCCAAAACCAAACTCGGTGGTAGTTTGGGCACAGAATACAGTAAGAGTAAACAGAACTGAATCTCCTAACGAACGCGCAATATGCGTCCCTGTTCCCCTCACCCGCACCTCTCCCCCGGTTCTTGACGGCCAACGTGAGTCATCGAGGCGAAACCGGGGGAGAGGTGCGGGGACGGGGAACGGGGACGCATATTGCGCGTACCTTAGGAGATTCCGGCCTGTGGTTTGGGCTCAATTGATCATCCTAAGGAGCACTTTGAACTTTTTAGTTCATTGTTTTAGATGTAAGCTTGTTTATATTATTTGTTAATTACTTTTTTTTATTATAAAAGCTATTTATTCATTATAATGTTTTGCACAATTAACACAGGTAGCAATAACTTGTTTACTTAATGCATCTTGCAATTGGTGGTAAATACAATTTTGCAGCGGAAAGTTCACAAATGATAAGAAGGATAAAAAGTTCACAAATGCTCTAAAATAGCGGTATGAAACTTTCTGAAAGACAATATAATGAATATCGGCCAGTCCACTGATCATTTTATACAATCTACATATTCTAGGCACTGATGCGTTATTACTTAACTCTGTTGGCGGAAGAGGGGAACAAAGGGTTGAACAAGGGGTATTCGCCTAGGCACTCTAAAAGCTAATTTGCTTAACACATTCACAGTCCATAGTTACTAGACACAAAAGCATTTGTTTTATCCACATGTTGTACACTGACTGTTGATGTGTTAAAATTCGGAGACATCGCGTAAAATTGTAAACAATTTTACTAAGAAATAATAAATCAAGCATATCTCTACGCTTGTCTAAATCTTAGGAAAAAGCGTTTGAATCTAGTATCAGATTTTGCTAACATTATCATATTATTTAAGTATTCTTATTTTTAATGACTGTAGCAAAAAGGGAATTTAGTTTGACGTGTATATTTATATTTGTCTGTCTGTGATATTAGATAGATTGATAGGAACAAATTACACGGATTGAGCTAGACTTTATTGAAACTTTATTTAATTTAGAAACCAAATTAAATTGAAACTTGTATTATGGGATACTAACTCAATGATACTACATTTTATAATAAATACGTTTAAACATAAACACCCAAGACCCAGGACAATTACAAAAAGCCATTTTCCATCTTGCCCTGGCTAAAGATCGAACCCAGAACCTCCGGACTGGCGGACTAGCGTGTTGACCATTATACCACGGAGGTTGTCAAATATTAATATATTGAAGTTACCAAACGAAGTTACCGACTTTGAGTTCTTTTTTCGTTTGAAAGGTATCTTGTATAAGTGTTCTTGGGTACAATTGAGGAAATTTTAGACGCTAGGTATTTTCAGTCTTTAATTAATGTCCTAGGAAAATTTTAAACTGATTCCCATTTATAGAGCTTTAATAAATGCGCAACTAAAAACTGCGATGCGATAACAAAAATACTAGATCGAAAACAAGCATGACACAACAGCATTCTACAAAACAAATGTAACTAACATACACGCAAAGTGGTAGGAAAGTGCTGGTGGGGTGCAACCGACCATCCGACAGTCAGTGTGTGACATAGTAACCGCACGCGCGCGGCAACACAAGATATCGTAAGTACTTTCAATATCTTTTTTGCTACCGCGAGTTTTGCTTTGCGAATTTTTTCGTCTACACCCATTTTTGTTTTGTTTGAAGTGCTCGCATTTTTTATTTGATTGTTCGATGTCCAATATTCCATTGTGGAAATTTTAGTTTTAATAAAAACAATACGGTGAAATTTCGTGTTGGGTTTCGTTAATCAGTTGTCAGTGAATTGTTTATGGTTTCTATGACATTGTATAATCCATATCATGTGACATGATGTGTGTACCGGAATATTGTGTAACATATTTCATATCACTTTTTTATAGTTTACATTGATTAATCCAATGAAATGAATAAAAATAACAACCAATATAATTAAATTTTTAACGAATAAAAACAACCGACTTCACTTTTTTTTAGGAGTTTCTTCCATATCTCCAAAGTTCTTCATCATATCTTCACCAAATTAAAATGAAACCAATTTGGTAGTAAAGGATTTCAAATGAAAAAAGAATTTTCAAAATCGGTTCACAATTGGCGAAGATATCGCGTAACAGACATACATAAAAAAATACAGTCGAATTGATAACCTCGTCCTTTTTTGAAGTCGGTTAAAAATATATTTACGACATTAGATTTAAACAGAGGCTAAATAATCCTTGAGGTGCTTAAACAGTCTATGATATAGACAATTACACAAAAAAAAACAAAATATAATAAAAATATTACACCATCATCATCACCAGCATCATCATGAGGTCTTTCTAGTCTCCACTGCAGTAGCCATGACGACCCTCTCTGTACTGCCAGAGCAGCCAGAGGATTAGGCTTACCTCTCCACGCTGGCCAGTCGGGTTAGAGAGGTCTCCTTGATGTCCAAGCTTTGTTTAGCTTGTTTTCCTAAGTCGCTTTCTACGACAACCACGGGATGACTTGGAGTGATTCTATTATCTACTCTGCCAGAAACCACATGGCGGATAAAATTATTTATTTATTTTATTTTACTTTATTAGGCACACAAAACTGACATTTTACAAAGTTATTTAATCAGCTGTAATGATTTTTTTTTTGTGGAATTGGTTAATTATGAAGGATTGATTGATTTATTTATTTATCAAACTTCATTGTTTCAAAGTACAAATATACTTTTAATGCTAAGAGCATTATCTTCCAGTCACCCGGGAGAAGCAGAAAAAATTATGCAGCTCAAAAAAAGCAATACAATATAACATCATACAATATTCCTTTACAACGTGGAAGGGACATACTCGTAGTACATGGAACCACGGTCTATATTAGATCTCATTATAGTAAAATGAAATTTAAATAACAGCCAAAGAACAAAAAAAAAATGTTCTGTACAATTTGTATTTGATGGACAATAAAGATTAAATAAATAAATAGAAAAAGTGTGCAGCCGCCCGGGCGATTTGTTTAATGGCATTAAACATAGTAATATATACTTTAGTGATCTAGTATAGCCCTTGGTTCGATTTATTACGGGTATGTCCCTTCTACGTTGTATAATATACAATAACATAAATACCTAAATATCAGAATGAATATCTAGGTACTTACGCAATACATACTGTTATATACATATTAATAGCTTATGTAGAGAAGAACTAAATGATGATGACTATAAGAAGAAAGGGAGTTTGATAGGTGGCCGTGGACTTTCCTTTTAAAAGAGAATTGGATCATGTTCTTTAAAGTGAGAACGTGAAGCTTTTCTTTGCACATTTGCGAAAAGTGGCCGTTCTTACTTCAAACTGAAAACTAATATAATTCATAAAATAGTTTGAAGGGTTATCTAGGGCTTACTAGAGACAAAATTTTAAATTACATCTCCTTTTCATGTCAAATGGGGGCAGGGCAGGACTCCGAAAAATACATGTATTCCCTTAAGAGAGAGTTTGATTCTTTGGCCTTCTGCGCTACTAATGCAATAAAATAACATAATGTTGAATAACCATAACTACTAAACAAAACACGAGCAAAAACGTTATGACCACGACTATTAGTGAAACAATGAATACAAATCGTGGTAAAATACCTATACCAGGGAGAAACGTAAAATTTGTAACAGTGTAAAAAGTCCAAGTTCACCGATATTTTCCATTGTGCGATTACATCCTGAATCGTGACTATTGGTGACCTGTCACCGGCCTGAGATTAAAATAGAAAACACAAGTCAGTCTAACCAATAAGGCCAATAACCAATAATAAACATTATTCCAATAAATCAGTTCTACCAGCAAGTTGAGTAGGTTGGAGCCTAAGGATCAGTTCACACTGTGTGCGCTTTCCCGCTTTTTCTTCTCCAAATATAATATGCACGTCAATGGTCACCTAAGGATGCCAAAGTCCCTGCGAAGCTGTTTATGGCCATTTTTAGCAGTATTTAGGTATAAAGCTAGTTTAGAATAAACGATGGCAAAACGTAAACTGTACGTAAACTAAAAATATACTGTCATATTGTCAAACTATGCTATTATTACTATTGTATTTTTTTTTAGAAAGTTTGCGTGTCCCACTGCTTGGCAAAGGTATTTGATATCATTATACATAACAGGAATATTTTTTTTATATACTTAATTATATGTTTTTTAAAGTTAAGAGTCCCCTTACCCAAGCCAGAGTATCCCATACAAACATAGAATACGTTTTATTTTGAAACGACATGTCAGATTTCGGTAAAAAAAATTGTAACTTTAAAGAAATTACATACCTATGCTTGTACCTATGTCATAGGTATGTTATATCTTTAAATCTATAAGTTTTCAGGTTATCATTTTTGACCATTAGTATGGAAAACTTTTACACCCTCATATTTTCTGCGCATTTTCACCCGTGTGTATTGTGTCTTCTAGGGAAGTTTGGCCAATCTAGTCCATATTAAATAAATACATAAATATATAAGGACAAATCACACTGATTGAGCTAGCCCCAAAGTAAGTTTTAAAATTGTGTTATGGGATACTAACTCAACGATACTATATTTTATAATAAATACATGTATAGATAAACACCCATGACCCAGGACAATTTGAAAAAGGCCATTTTCCAACTTGCCCTGGCTGGGGATCGAACCCAGAACCTCCAGATTGGTGGACTAGCGTGTTGACCATTACACCACGGAGGTCGTCAAATGAGCTCTCACAATCATAAACACATATAAATAGAGGAATGGGACCGTGACGGTTACCTAAGAGATGGACTACTCGGCCAGCGACTTTGAAAATGCCGAAATGTAGGATTGCAAGTGTTACGATACGACTCATCATGTGTATATTTAATAGAAATACTGCATTCGGACTACTAAATTTTAATTATGTATATGGACGTATTATGCTACTATGTTATGTAATAAATAAATATATATGGACACATCACAATCATAAAAACCAAACAGTGGAAAAAAAATGTAAAATAATTTATTTCCATAAAAATAATATCAAATCGATCAGACATGTCAATTTCATTGGTTTTATTTATTGCCTTACTAAATTTTATGAAATTCCTATATACAGGGTGCCTTGCCTTGAAAAACTTTGCAGTCTTTTCAATAAATATCTTATCTTTTTGTGTTCAAAATCATTTGTGTTTTATACTCAATGTCACTTTGATTATTAAGACAAATCTAACGAAGCCTCTGGCTAAAATCCATCATGCCATTTAGGTTGCAGCCAAATAAATATTTGTACACACTCTCAAATTCTGGCGCCGCCGTCGAGTTAAAAATAATCTAAGTTTTGCTCCCGCTTCTACGCACACAAAACTCTAGCCGAAGCGAAACAGCGAGCCACTGTGGGGTGAAAAGATCACGGATCAAGATGAGGCTGGTTTTGGTTTTCAGGTATATTTCGTTTTACAAAGAATATTTAAGTTATTTAAAAAGTAACACATATGATCGCTTATGTTTAATACAATTATAATCAAAAGTTACAAGGGCTAATTTATTGTATTTCTTAAATCGTTTTAGTATAATTCTGAGGTGATTTGGAGGCAACTTCGCAATGTTTTTCTATCGAGAAATTTTAAG
This sequence comes from Acrobasis repandana, assembly GCA_963576875.1. NCBI lineage: Eukaryota > Metazoa > Arthropoda > Insecta > Lepidoptera > Pyralidae > Acrobasis > Acrobasis repandana. The sequence continues at coordinate 1,809,513 of OY756214.1, forward strand.
CAATCGTGTTTTCGAAACATATTAATAGAGTTAGTCCTACACTTTGCTGTGTTTTTATTTCAAAGTAAGCATTTCGTTATAATTGATAATATTTAAGATCGCTCTAAGAACTTTAGGGTAATACGGGCTCTTAAAACGAGGGCACCAAAAGTACGTACCATTCGTGTCGACTACGTCATGTCGATCCGACCAAACTAATTGTGGACGTCCAAGCAAAAAGGCTCCAGTTGTGACTAAAACTAAATTCAATATCTAGAATACGCAATTGATAAAGATACTTAGAAAAACCATATAAAGCCATTTACATGCATTAGATACATTACATTTACACGCATACATTTATTTACATTCATTACTACTGTTACTACCCAATTTAAATCGCAAAATGCAAATTTTTAACCCAACTTTACAAAAACGCGTACCTATATCTCGAAAACTAAATGCCGACAACTGGGTACTTTTTGCTTAGACGCCCACAATTTATCAAAATACTTAGTGGACCACTGCTGCATTATACTAGCGCGAACTAAACCAGCGACGAAGCTTTGCGATAAGTGAAAATATGTACGTGTTGCATAATGTCTTCCGGACGGCCGCGACGTACTTTCCATCGATCGCTATTCGCTTTACATCTTGTGTATCATTAATCTGGGAGTGTTTATAGTGGCAAGAGGCAGCGAGGTCCCAGAGACTACCGATTAAGCTTTACTTTTGTATACAGGTTGATTTTGAACCCCTGAGCTATATCGAAATCTTGGAATCAGAATCACTAATAGAACACAAAATAGCAAGAAAAATAATACTTTTTTTTACTATTTTCATTAGGAAAAATCCCCCTATTATCATTAGTGTCAATGACCTCGCTGTCGCTCAATTCCTCCGTATGACCGCCCCACACCCTTCCCGCCGGCGGCGCGCGGAGCGAGCGATCATAATATGGCGGTCGGTATCACTGCGATTGGCAATTTGCTGTACAACTTTGAGGGTTTTTATTATGAAACAAGGTAATTTTTAGATGACATGTGTATTTTATTTAGCGCATAGAGTACTTTCCTTAGTTTAGAGGGTCAAAATAGTATAGAGATACAGCAATTTAAACTCCGCATAACGTCACAATCAAGTACTGTTTTCACTTGACGGTGACGTCAATATAAACCCCCACTCCGAAATCTGATAATTTTTGGATGATCTAACTGACACTAAATAAAATTCATTTTTTCGGACCCAGTCCCAAGTGTCCCAACCCTATTCAGTAATGATTAAACGACAACAACTTATAGTCTTTAAGCATATTTGATTTGTCTTAAATAAGTACTTTGATATCAAAATAAAAGCATTTAAATAAACAGCCAATATCAACGAAAATTAAAAAAAGAATTATTTTGCTTATAAAGATTTTTTACTTTTTTTTGTCATAGTGTAATGTAACAGTGACCTTTTTGTGTTTTTCATCGACTTCAAAACAGGAGGAGGTTCTCAAGTCATCGGAATATTTTATTAACTTGTCTAATTTCGATTGAAAATACAAAGAAACCACTGGTAACCTATTTGTTTCAAAATTCCAAACCCTCATATTATTATCTAGACGGCAAACGGCCGAATTTGTTTAAAAAAAGGCTTATAAGTTTATTATTTATGAGCGCATTAAAATAATTATTTAAATTTCATTATAACTAAACGAAAATTACATTAACTACATTAAAAAAAGTAAATTCAATATGTTTGGTTGTATAGATATATGCATAATTTGTGTGGATGCGCAAGCGCATATGACTTGCGCGCGGTGGCACCTATTACGTATCTGGAGTAAGCCAAGCGCGTCCAGTCGCTTTCAAATCAAAGCCACTGGTAATTCTTACGCCAGCCGGTATGTAACACTACTTTTTGTTTACACTTACTTTTTTCATCGATTTATAATTTCTAACCCTCGATTACGAGTACAAAAGATAGGTAAGCAAGTGTCTTTACAGATTTATTTATTTATCCGTAACCGTAAAATATGTATATTTTTTTTTATTTACAAAAGGCGGAATGAACGTCATATATCGTGCCAATTAACAATATATACAGATAAATATAATATGACTAGGTACTAATTACTGCGCTCGGCCACCAAGACAAGAAGAGACTTATTGGAAAAACCGTCAATGATCATAAATACATGTTCGTTTTCACAATTTATGATAAGTAGGTACTCGTACTCAGCTGTAATTCTAGAAAGTTTGTTCAGATGGTGTTATGTTTCTAATTTACCTATTTTATTGGATAGTATCTCTCGTAAAGTCTTACAACGAGCGATGCTTTTTCCTTATAAAACCTGTGTGCCTGTAGACAAGCGGTAGTCGTATAAACTTTCCTCTTTAATGAAACGACCATTGTGTCTTCCCACTGATGCACTCCACACAAAACTTGAGGATACAGAAATGAAGTTAATGCATTATGCATAGCCAAGTTTTAATTACTTTATTGAACAATTTATAGTTGATGTGAAAAAATGCCTTCGTAGGCCCACTTTCTGAATCAACGTTTAAAATTATCTATTGGGTGGGACTTATGAGAAAAAATGCGACGGTCGTTCTGTGAACATTCAATTGGGTAGATTGACAGGGTCAAAAATAAATTATTTGGTACTGTTAAGATAATAAAACGTCACAAAATAGTGTCACTTGTTATTGATCATATCCATTTTTAACATGATTTTAGATATAATAATGCAGAAAAACTGATATTAATACCGCTATTTGACTCGAAATAATTATAAGGTCACGTTTCAGATTTTCATACAAATCCCATAAAAAACGTTTACATAAAAGTGTCTGATTTGATTTTTTGTCATGTATTAATCATCAGTAGGTAAATAAGTACTTCTAAGATTTACCCATTTTTTTTTGTTAATATAATTACGATATGTATTGTATAATGAGGAATATGGGAGAGAAAGGAAGACTGCTGGGCGAAATAGAAAATAGATGAGGGAAAATGATTAGTCACGACATGACTCCTTATTTAAAAGCATACTAGAAGGAAAGATAAAAGGTAGAAGAGGTCCAGGACGACCAAAAAAGAGCTATGTAGACCAACTACAAAAAAAAGCAGGGGTCATGTCATATCAAGCACTAAAGCATAAGGCAGAGAACCGAGAAGTTTGGCGCATACTCCACCGACAAGAGCCATTAAGGTCTTAAATAAGAAGAAGAAGAAGAAGAATGTATATGTAATTTGGCTATGAAATGGTTTGACAATAAAGGTGCCGGCTGCCGATAGCTGGCCACTCTGCTATTCCATCTGAAGCGGCGCTTCTTAAACTTAATTCATGCGTCTGAGGTCGACTTGTGTCGTTCACACGGCCTTCGTTCGTGTCACGAGACACACTTGTTACCACATCGAGTGATCAATCGATCTTTTAATCGATTTATTGGGACATTTAAATCGATAAGTGACATTAAGTATAAGTGGCAGTTTTATTCACAACTTATCTAGATCAGACTTTAATACTGGTATGGGAATTTTTGTTGGTTTAGAAACTTTTATTTATTCTTTAACAGCCTATGGACAATTGGACAGACCTGTGTCACTCTCCGTTTAGGCACTGGTATGACTCTCCATTGATTCAGAGTAACATATATACCTACTACTACTACAAACGAAACAATTTATCTGTACACACGTCGATGTGTGAGTTTTATACTTAGGGTCGCACCGCAGAATTATTTTAATACTTACCTACTAACGAGTTCGACATATTTACGATTATATTTTTCCATACCGGAAGATTTGCGAACACGATGACGTAAAAAATATTCTGTTTTATATGTATTAAATGTTACAGAAAAGTCGGAAACAGCTACATAATATCACTTCACAAATATTTTTCATTATGTCCATTGTCCATTTCACCATTAGTTCACTTTACTGATTATTATTGAGTCATTTATAATGTAACGCACTAATTTCACTAATTCACTATTGTAATATAGTAATTTGCATATTCGGCGCAAAACTATACGGTAATTATATGAATAAATTCAATAAAAATAAACAAATGTTTATCACGCTTATACGAACAGCATGTCAAGTTGTCATTGTCAACAATGGCATTTAGCACTATAACCCGCGGAAATCTAATTGGCATTTGCGTGTATGTGATTACCTGTGAGCGAGGAGCCTATGTAACATTACCGGATTGCTTATTAGCAATCCGGTAATGTTACAATCTCGCTCTTGTGTATCTCCCGCCAATGTGAAAGAGCGAGAAGGGTATATATATCAAGATGGTTGCTGGGTAATAACGTGAAATTATATTGTTGCTTTGCTTACCTGTTTTCATCATTTGGAAATGTATGAAATATACGTTCTTTAGAGTATTGGGTGGATAAACAATTATTATACGCGCACCTTCTCACCATGATGGTTACTATTGGTTGACAGTTCTCAAGACAACACACGTCGCGTATTGCGTGCGGCTAGTAATTAAACCCTGGTTTGGAGCCGTCAAAGCTCACAAAGTGCGGGGGAGAGGTGCGGGGACGCCAATTTGCTGGAGACGCTGTGAGATACCATTCTGTTTGACTCTTATGTATTCTGTGGTTTAGGTATCGAAAAAGTACCTACATTATTACTATGCGCGCAGGCGGCCCCTCCGGGTGGGAAATTCAGTTATAAGAATCGTTTGTCCAAAGTAATAAGAATGAAATTGGCTTGCAATGGATGTCTAGGTATTTATACGAAAAGGTGCTGAGTTCTGACGTGAGCTAAATTAAACCATATTGCTAGCCACATTGAGTACCTAGATATTTATTTGAATTTCTTTGCTGAGTGAGACTTCTGTACGTTAGTATTATTTATTCTGTGCTATGGAATTTGTCAAGTGCTAGACTGCAGGCCTCTGTCCATAAAGAAAAGATTTGCCCATATTCCATGGTAACACAATTTATCAAATTGGTCATAGAACTTACCCAGGTTCTTTTAAGAATCAAATTAAAGAATCTTATATTTATTTAGTAAATAGGCTTTTACTAGCACTTTTACACGTCAATAAGTGTAATTTTTATTTATATAAAAAAAAGCTACCGATAAAAGAACCTCATTAAGACAGTAGGGCTTTGTCAGTTTACAAAGATAATGTACCTGACACAATGTTATCACAATATAACATGGTATATTGAACAAGATCCAATTAACAGAATAAATAATACTAAGTAGTCTTAAATAAACTTGTTAGACATGAAATTGTTTTCGACTCTCTACCTGGCTATAATGATGTTTACGTTTCCCCTTCAACAGAAGACTAATTTCCTCCTTCGTTTAAGTGCCCCGATCCATGCTGAGTCACGATCATAAATAGGACCGCTAATGGGTTCCGCACAAAACATTTGGTGCCATTTAGGCTGCGTTTCCACCAGAGCTGTGCGAGAATGCGTAGCGAGGGATGAGTGAAACTCTAAGTCTAGGTCAAGAGAATTGAGAAATAGGTATTTTTAAAATCTATTGCTGTCGCGCTGTGCTCAAACAACAACCGACCGAGTCTGATAGAGACAACTACAGCTTGTACCGAAAATACCTATTAAAATTACACAAAATCTAAAAAAATGCGTTAGCATTAGGTCCACTTTTGTACCATTGTGATGAAGATTTAATAAATAAATAAAATCAACTTTTCGTAGTCCCCTGATTTCTCCTCCAAATCTTAACCGATTTAATTTCTCTTTTTATTAAAAATGATGAAAAGCTATGACTGTGTTTTTATGTTTTCTTTTTATAATAAAATTTTGTCAATTTTTTTTGCTAGATATATTACCATCGTTGTAAATTGCCGAATCGATAGATATTTTTTTTTAAAATGTCCTTGCTCGACTGGCAATATCCGAGGAATCAGGGGACAATGCTTGTTTGAAAATACGGCCCATCGATTTCCTCTTAAAAACCAATAGATTCGTTTCATTTACCTAGCGTAGCTCAGCGCAGCTCCTGTGAAAACTGTTTAGAGATCTTCGTACGTACAAAACAAGCGAGGGATGAGTGCGAGGGATGTGTGTGAGAGACTACTACTAGAGATGGAGGCGAGTGAGCGAGAAGGTGCTAGCAGTCACTAGACGGTGTGAAAAGAGGCCAACTCGCTACACAACCTCGCAATGCTCATCTGCGCACCGTTTTATAGCTTCGCTAAGCATCCTCGCACCGCTAAGCCATCTCGCACATATCTGGTGGAAACGCAGCCTCAACTCTGTAGAGTATTTGAATTTTTAAAGGCTTCATTTACTTGAATAAGATGAAAATTCATCTTAGCGCGTTCCCAGCTGTGTCCTCAGCCGTGGTGCTTTGTAGACCGTTGTGATCTTTGTGGCTTTTTCTTTTACAAGTATAATTAATATTAATGCCAATATACAACCAAGGACACTGAAAACTGGAAAAAAGCTGGTCGTCTTATTCTTCTTCCTTACCCACTCCCACTTTAAGTGGGGTCGGGACAACTTGTAAGTATTTTATTTCTGCGAAATGGCTGATTTTATTATATAAACCGGGCTGTATGTGGCCGTGTGGCGTCCGGCCTAGAATAGACCACTTATCTCTTCCTAATTTCGTGGATGTCGTAGAGTCGAAAATATTAAGCAGAAACAAAGCACGACAACTGCATTTCCAAAGAGGGTTGACATCAGGCAGGTGGCCGGTCGTAAACCTATAGTCGAACCGTTTAATTGTTCCGACTATTTCTTCTCCACTAAAAAAGTTGTTGGCATCCTTGGGTGACCATTGACGTGCAAGTTATGTTTGGAGAAGCAAAAGCGGGAATGCGCACCCCGGGCTCAGAAGCAGCGCAGCTGAGGATGCAACCGGGATTGCATCAAATGAAGAAAAAGACAGACTACAACCTCTCTAAAGTGGACTTCACCTAATAATATGTAAAAAAAAAGAGGTGATTGAACTCACGCCCCTTAGGTCTGTACTATGAGGGTACTTCCGATTGTGCTACCGTCCCTTCGAATCACCTGACAAGTTTCGTGAAATCTCGCTCGTGGCAGTCGTGGCGAAATTTTTTCTTCCTTTATTATTAATTTGGGTATTATACCATATGCGGTGATCCCACTGCACCGCGCACCGCCGCGGACCGCGGGGCGACAGATTTGATAGATAGATAGATAAAATGTTTATTTGAAACATCAACACACAGTTTACAGACTTCATAAAATAATTACATATCAACTAAAATATGAAATAAATATGTGCCATCGACCCTCCAAATTGGCCTCCAATTCAGCATATGCTGGTGTTACGTAAACGCAGCACCAGCGCTGGTCTTCCGTTGGAGCCAAGTTACAATACATTTTAACATTGTATGCAAGTATCTCAGTTTGTTTTGTTATAAAAACGCAGCAGATTCCGCGCACCACGGCGGGGCGCGTTGCCAGTGGGTGAATCGCCATAGATTATTATTATACCATGCCATATGAACAAAATTAATATTTTTAGTTTAGTTTTAGTTACATTTTTATTATGTAAAAGTAGTTTTATATCAAATAATGTTTCTTAAACTAAATTATTCACCGAAGTATTTGAATGCTAATTTAGGTATTATTCCGATCATTGTAATGATATTTAAATCAATAATTGATTTACAACCTCTGCCATTATTATGTATTTGAACCATGCCAGACTACCAATTAATAGACAACAAGTAATCGGTTAAACTACAAGTAACGGTAATTTCCGTGTTAAATAACAATCGGGTAACAAAATCTGCAGTGCGGCGCGTGCGGCGTGTTTGGAATTATGTCATCGATTAAACTGACGGTTAATTATAATGCATTGGGTTTACGAGATTCACTCTCGTTTATAATATTTTAATTGGCATTTGGGTTTAATAACTGGTCAGGTTTATTATAATTTTATACATGGTTAACACGGGCGCAATGGTTTACACGCTAGACCGCTAATCCGGAGGTTCTGGGTTCGATCCCCAGCCAGGGCAAGTTGCAAAATGGCCTTTTTCAAATTGTCCTGGGTCTTGGGTGTTTATCTTTATATGTATTTATCATAAAATATAGTACCGTTGAGTTAGTATCCCATAACACAAGTTTAAAACTTACTTTGGGGCTAGCTTAATCAGTGTGATTTGTCCCTATATATTTATATTTATTGATTTATATAGCCAATTGGGTAAAAGATGACTGGGTCAAAAATAAATTATTTGGTAATGTTAAGAGAATAAAACGTCCAAAAATAGTGTCACTTGTCATCAATCATATACATTTTCAACATGATTTTTGATTTTTTAATGCAGAAAAACTGATAATAAGAGCGCTATTTGACTCCGAATATTTATGACGTCACGGTTTTGTATTTCATACAAATCCCATAGAAAATGTTTGATTTGACATTAAGAAAAAAAAGTGTCTGATTTTACTTAATGTCATGTAGCGGATTCAACTCGAAAGAAAAGCTGGACAAAAAAAAATAAAAAAGCTATTTTAATGTCCGCTTCATCAGTTCTACTTCACCAAAACTCACTTTCTGAATGCAAATGTTTGATTTATTGACAAAAACATAAAAAATCACTATATGTGTGCAGAGAACCGTTACCGAACACCGTTATTAATAGATATATATAACACAAACTATCTGAAATCTGTATGTGTTACCAATAAATAAATAAAATTAATAAAAAATACAGAAAGATACACAATTTTGTAAAATATATTTTAACCTTCCAAATGTTGAGAAGTATTAATAACTAAAATTGAAGTCATTTATTGTTAAATTTTGCGGTTTAAATGTATCAGGTTTCAAGTAATAGTTTGCAATTATTCAGAACCACACGGCTAATAATAGTTTGCATGAACTAATTGGGGGCCGAAGCGCACAAAGTGGTCCAGATCATATATCTATCTATCATAGTAGCATCCCAAGTAACATTTTGGACGTACAATACGTAAGGGGGAGAGGTGCGGGGACGGGGAACGGAGACGCATATTGTGCGGGACCTTAGAAGATTCTGTTCTGTATACTCTTACTGTATTATGTAGTATAACTTAGGTTTACACCACCAAAAGGTTGAGTAAACGTCGTATTAAGGTTTTCACGATCACTGCCCGGTGTATAAAAGCGTTTGGTAACACATTCTTGCTCTAGAAGCTGTTGATGTAAAGGTTTATATAATCATTTTATAAAGCCGTTATTATCAGGTGTTATAAAAACCTCAAATATAGACAGTAGAGACAAATATTACTGTATAACAGTGCATGAATCACTATTATGTATCTATTTTTTTTTTACTTCGGTGGTTTGCTAATGGGAACATTGTGGTCCACGCTTTTTCTTCTTACTCTATCCGTCTTTTGTAAAAATAAATAAATAAAAAATGTTTGGTATTAAGAAATATCATATAAAGTCATTTACATGCATACATTAACATTTACATTAATTAATAACCAATTAAAATCGCGAAATGCATTTTATTAACCCAACATTACAAAACTGCGTTTATCTCGAAAACTAAATGCCGACAACGTAAACCCTCTTGTTTGGACGCCCACAATTTGATATGTTACGTTACTAGCAATATACGTAAACTTTTGATTGATGTTGGTTGAAGCAGCAACGAAACTATTAGTAATAGGATAGCATTATTACAGAGCGAGACTCACCGAACTAGTAACAAACCTACTTCATGCTAATAGTTAATTCTGTGCTGGGCTGAAAATTAACTTAATTAAATAATATACCAGCTGTTTCTCTCCCTGCAGAGTACGTAATAGCCAACCGAGCGAATGGAGGAAAATGCAAAAAAGTCTGTCTGTCCGTCCGTATATCACAGCCACTTTTTTGCGAAACTTTAAGAACTATACTGTTGAAACTTTGTAAGTACTTAGATGTATTCTGTGAACCACATAAAGATTTTTACACAAAAATAGAAAAAAAACAATAAATTTTGGGGATTTCCCATACTTAGAACAGAAACTCAAAATTTTTTTTTTCATTAAACCCATAAGAGTGGCATATCTATGGATGGGTCTTCAAAAATGAAACTGAGGTTTCTAATATTTTTTTTTTCTATACTGAATAGTTTGCGCGACAGACACTTCCAAAGTGGTAAAATGTGCCGTACGACCATGAAATGCCCTCCCTGACAACATTATGAGAGCACAATCGCGGGATCATTTTAAATCACTTGTATTTCGACACTTCCATGAGCAAGCTATGCTGTAGTAGTCTATGTATGTTTATTTATTTTAAATATTTATGTAAGTATATATTTGGAGATTATTAAGTATATTATATCTCTGTTTTTATATGTAACTTATTAAATGTTATTTAATTTAATATGTAGGCGTAGTTTATGTATCTTAGCTAGTAAGTAGATTTTTTTTTTTCTCATTCCTGTTTTGTATACGCTTGCACCCCATTTATCGCCTTCTCTTATACGTCCCAAAGGTATTCTCTGGTAGACAGCGCTTAGCGTTAAGATTATACCTATTGTACATTAATTTTATAGTGCAATAAACTAAATAAATAAAATGTGTGTGTACCCCATGTAACTTCTAAAATAAGAGAATAATAAAACTAAAAAAATATATGATGTACATTACCATGCAAACGTCCACCGAAAATTGGTTTGAACGAGATCTAGTAAGTAGTTTTTTTTAATACGTCATAAATCGTAGACCGCAATTTAACTTTCGAACTTTTATATTATGTTACTTGCTGCTACGGAACCCTTCATGGGCGAGTCCAACTCGCACTTGGCCGCTTTTATTTATTTATTTACAAAAACATACTTTCATAATACATCGAAATGGGATGAGCGAAAACCATTCAAGGTATAAAAGCAAATCCAACTCGCAAAAAAAAAATTCCTTATGCACATATCTACTCAAAAAATAATAATAATACAAAATTATTATCAAATAAAAGCTCAATAAATACTTTACAACTAGAATGCATTTCACAAAATAATTTGGTGCTAGCCGTATTTTGATTTCTCTTACCACCTTCTCGCCCACCATCACGCTCCCCGTCTGGTTAGAGCCGTAAGAGGTAGGTTACACTATCATTCTGGCATCAGTCAAGTCCATCAGTCTGGAATGACGTGACTGACGCCAGAATGATGGATGTTTTTCACGGTTACACGGTCAATCCAGAATGACAGCAGACTGATATCAAATACGTGTACGGCAAAGAGCTATAATGAACCTTATAAACCTTATGTACATTGGTGTACGGTGTGTATTAAAGTAACTAAAGTACGGTGACTGACGCGAGAATGATACGAGCGGGTTACGCGATCAGTCTCCCATAAGTATTTCATCATTCAAAACAATTATAATTTTCATCAGTCCGAACCATCAGTCTGTCATTCAGCAGGTTACACGATCATTCTCCGATCATTCTGATCAGACTGATGCCAGAATGATGGTGTAACCTACCTCTAAGACCCAAATACTCTGCCCCTTAGGGATAGTGTATACTAATAGTATAAATTTGTTTGTAAGTTTGTATGTTGTTCTCCCTCAGGCAAAAACTGCTACACAGCATAGTCATAGTATAAAATATGGCATTTAGATAGTTTATTGTCTGGATTAATTAAGTATGTATTTCTCTTTATTATTGTGAAATATTTAAACATTAAAAAGAATGAAAATGTATTGTAAAAGTGCTTGTGTTAATGTATTACACATAGATATGTGTAATCGATATACGTATATCATTCACGTTTTTACACCGCACGGGGCAAACAAGCCCTAAGGTTCTTATAGCCAAGGGCCTTTATTAAATTGTCATTACTCACCCGATAAAATAGCAAATGATATAGAGTAAAAGGAGTACCGCATTCCATTACACGTAGATTTAATGGAATGAGAACTATTTCTCATGTCCTTGTGACGTGATAAAATACTGGTATTTTAGTCACGTGGTCGTAAGAAATTAATCCCCTTTGATCTACGGAATCTTATAATAATATTAGATTCTTCTGTACTATACTACCACAGAAGACAGTAAGAGTATACAGAACGAATTCTCCTAAGGTCCCGCGCAATATGCGTCCCCGTCCCCCGTCCCCGCACCTCTCCCCCGTTTTCGCCTTGTCGAGGGGCGAGAGCGGGCGAACACACACTGCATGGCGCTTTCGGGCGCACAAGAACGGGGGATAGGTGCGGAGGCGGGGAACGGGGACGCATATTGCGCGTACCTTAGGAGATTCCGTTCTGTATACTGTTACTGTATTCTGTGACTATACTATAATGTAATTTATTTCTTGACTAAAATTATTTTAAGGGTAGCTCCCAGTCCATGATACCTACTAGTAGGTATTTATTGGGCTTTTCAGAACACACATCCTTTATGTGTTCTGAAAAGCCCAATAAATACGTTGAAATTTAAATACTTAATTGGGCTTTCTAATTCACTTTAACAAAGGCCCTCCGCCCCTTTTGGGTCAGTTCGTTACACTTTCAGTCAGAACTACTATATTTATATCCATTTGGGCTTCCAGTCGCATTTTATGTCGATGAGCATTTTTGGAAACGCATCTTCCACTTCAGTCAGGTCTACTTCTTTTCCATCTATTCTGGTGACTTCCAATCGAATTTTAGACCATAATGTAGTGTATTTTTGCGAAGGTATTAGAATAGCATCATATTGCTCATAATTTATAATTTTAACTATGTGAAGACCAAGTACTTTCTCAGAAGTAATTATTATATCCACGTAATCTCCAATATTCAAAGATGTGTCAACTGATCCGGTGATAGTCATTTTCACTGTGCGAATGCCACATATTTTTCTCTTATACATGATTACAATATCCACGTGATCCCCAATATTCAATGACATGTCAACTGATTCGATGAACAGGTAGATATTTTGAAATAGCTGATACCCTGTTTTCCGAACTACTTTACAATAACTGATCAAAATTATAACTGAATCACATACTTATATCATATCACAGAGTCAGTTTGTTTCGATATATATATAAATCGTTGCTTAACATATAAAAAAACATTCAATCAAAAACTGTCTTAGTGGTTAAAAGGATGAAATTCGTTAAACAATCTCAAACTTTACAATTGAGTAGAATATGTCCAGAGGAAAAAGCAGATGTTTCTCGACATGGTGACCTTCTACCTAATACTATTCGATGTATTATTTGCGGTCCCTCGAATTGTGGTAAAACTAATTTAATCATAGGTCTTCTATTACATGAAAATGGTTTACGTTTTAAAAATGTTTATCTTTATGCAAAAACATTGTATCAACCGAAATATGTGTTTTTAGAAAATGTTCTTAATTTAGTGCCAGATGTATCATTTGTAAAATATAAAGATAATGAACTTGTTTTAAGTCCTCACGATGCAAAATCACACTCAGTAATAATATTTGATGATGTCGCATGTGAGAATCAGTCCAATATGAGGGATTATTTCGCAATGGGTAGACATAAATTTATTGACTGTTTTTACTTGAATCAAACGTACAGTAAGATACCTAAACAGCTAGTAAGAGACAACGCAAACCTTTTAATACTATTCAAACAGGATGATGTGAACCTCCATCATGTATATGATGAACACGTTAATTCTGACATGTCGTGGTCCAAATTTCGAGAAATGTGTTCAAAAGTATGGAGCGAACCCTATACCTATTTGGTAATCAATAAAGATTGTATAAAGAATAAAGGCTGTTACAGGAAGAATTTTGATACTTTTATCTTGTTTGATGAGGATAAAAATACGAGCATATAAGAAGATTTGTTCGATAATCATCTTCAGTTGAACTATTACCATACTAAGAAAATAACGTATATTCATCAAGTTCAAAATGGAAAAAGAGTTGAAGACTCAGATAGTTAAAATAGCAGAAGCTGTTAAAAAGAAAATCAAAGATATGAAAAGTATGGAATCCTATAATGAAAATGTTTTGAATACAGTTTTTAGACCTGTTACTGACCCAATGCATCAGTTGATTAAGGATGGGGACCATAAAATTAAATCAAAAGAAGCAAAGGATCATCATATTCAATCGCCTCAATCGCATTTTAACAAAACTCTTAAGAATAATATTTTTCAACAAAATTCTGAAGATGAATGTGGTGAAGATGATTCTGATGAAGATATTAGTTTAGAAAAATCTAGAGACTCTACCAATACCAGTAATACATCGTTTAGAACTGTTGAGTCAATACCTAGTCCTAGTCAAAATACTTCGTCCTGGTCACTTTCCTCCGAAATATTTAATGATGTACCTTTTGGTGTTAGACGAGAACGAGGTAAATTAATGATGGGTTCAGCACGTGTGCATATAAACGATCAAAATATTATATCTGTAGCAGGACGTGATTATCAAATTACACCAGGGTTGCAGGAGCTATTGTTAAAAAAAATACCTAATTTGGATGTGGTGACTGAAAATGACTGTCAAGAATATAAAACCATGTTATTAGACACAAATGCTCATCGACGAGACTTTGATCCCAGTAAACCAATTAAATCTAATAAAGGACGGAAGTACTTGCGTATCATTAAACCGCTTTTTAGACTGCGAAAGCCTTCGACATCTTCTACCAGTAATGTTGATGATATCAGCGCTGGAGAAGGTTTAATACTTAAAAAGAAATATAAAAAAAATACTGACTACGTTTACTGGGATGACCCTAACGAATTAGTGGATAGGCTAAAATTATTAATAGCTTCTAAAGATGCCGGAAACACTGGTCTGGATAACGAAATAATTTCAATCATAGAAGAACTACGTGAAAATGGTAGTATAAATTCATAACCGCATATCATACTTAGATCATTTATTATTTCACTGCGACCGAATTCAGTTCAAAATGAATGTTGATAAATTTGGTCACCATGTTCATAAAAGACTGCGTTTGTCAGAAATACTAGATTGTTCGACAAATCACCTACTTAGATCGGAAAACGGAGATTTTGATTTAAAATCATCTCGATTGAGAGGAGTTCCAGAACCTGTGGCACATGATGATGTGGTGAATAAAAAATATGTGGATAAAAAGATTGCTGATGAAATAACAGCTCATATAAAGGCAATAAAAGAGGATGTGATAAATAATCTCAATCAGTTTGAAAAAAAGTTTTATACTAAAGACTACATCGATAAAATTATTAAACTACAAAATGGCGAAACTGCAAGTGGTAGATGAAATTCATAGATCAGCACGCAAAAATTTTGATCGTCGTAATGTGATCTTGAAAGGAATGGACGACTTATGGCAAGCGGACCTTGCCGACTTTCAATCATTTAAAAAGTATAATAATGGATACGCGTACATTTTAACTGTCATTGATGGTTTCTCAAAATATGCTTGGATGATTCCTTTGAAAACAAAATCAAAGAAAGAGGTTATTTTAGCATTTACTCAAATTATAAGGGAAAGTGGTCGTATCCCTAAAAACCTACAAACTGACAGAGGCACAGAGTTTTATAACGATGTTTTTCAAACACAAATGCAGTTAATGAAAATTAACCATTATTCATCGTATTCAACAAAAAAAGCTTCAATTGTGGAAAGGCTAATCAGAACATTGAAGACTAAATTGTATAAATGTTTTAGTTATAATGGTAACTATAAATGGATAGGAAAAACTATAAACGGCGTTTTGTTTTCGTATAACAATGAAACACATAGCGTTACTAAGTTTAAACCAGTAGATGTAAATACAAAAAATGAAAACCTAGTGAAAAATAACATTAAAAAATTCCAAGAGAAACGTTGTAAATTAACCAAAAATAAATTTAAAATAGGTGATCACGTTAGAATAAGTAAGTTCAAGAGTAGTTTTGCAAAAGGTTTTACGCCTAATTGGTCTACAGAAATTTTTATAATTAAAACGGTAAATAATACTAAACCAGTTACATATTTAATACAAGATCAACGAAAACAAAATATATTGGGTTCATTCTATCAAGAAGAGTTACAAAAAACGAAATACCCGAATATATACTTAATCGAAAAAATTATTAGGAAAAAAGGCAATAAATTGTTTGTCAAATGGTTAGGGCTCTCTGACTCAGAAAACAGTTGGGTAGATAGAAATTCAATTGTATCATAATACATATAAGTGTTAGCATCTAGTATTTTGCTCATTAGGTAAAAAATTATGAGAGGAGGTGGACTGATCAATAACTTGATAAACAATATCCCGTTTGAGCTTCACTTACCAGGTTACAACTATTGTGGACCAGGCACTAGGCTACAAGAAAGATTATTGAGAGGTGATAAAGGTGTTAACAAATTAGACGAAGCTTGTAAATACCACGATATTGCATATAACAATCCAGACCTCTCCGTTCGTCATAAAGCTGATTTACAGCTTATGAAAATGGCTAAGAAGCGATTACATTCTAAAGACGCTGGCAAAGGAGAAAAGTTAGCATCGTGGGTAGTAAACAAAGTTATGAAAGCAAAATTAAAAACAGGTGCCGGAATAAAAAAATTTAAAACCATTGTGTCAAAAATACGTTCACAAATAAAGAAACTGAAATCAAAGGATAACAAAACTGTTATTAAGTATGCTTATGAAGCGGCAAAAAAAATGTTTCCTAAAACATGTCACGTTCGTTTACCAAGAATAATACCAATCCCTAAAACAGGCGGGATTTTACCTTTGATACCAATTTTTGCGGGTTTATCAGCACTAGGCGCTTTGGCAGGAGGTGCGGCTGGTATAGCTAAAACTGTAAATGATTGTAAAATAGCTCAACAAAATTTTAAAGAATCTGAACGTCATAACAAAACTATGGAGGCTATTGCGCTTGGAAAAGGATTTTATCTTAAGCCATATAAAAAAGGAAGTGGACTATTTTTGAAATCTAAAAAAAACTAATAAGCAGGCTACCCAAACGTGCTCTTACGAATATCGATATTATTAAATACGCTAAAAATATTCCCTACTTTCGTGGTGTGTATATGAGAGATAGATTGCCACGTAAACCAAAACAGATAGAGTGTGGAATATTAAACTTAGACAGTCACAATAATAATGGAACACACTGGGTAGCTTTTGCAAAAATTAATAATTATTGTGAATATTTCGATAGTTTTGGAAATTTAAGACCACCCAATGAATTGGTGAAATATTTGAATGTTAGTGATATAAATTATAATTATACTAGGTTTCAAAACTTTGATACAGTGATCTGTGGTCATTTATGTTTAAAATTTTTGCAAGACTTTTGGTGTCAATATTGTATATATTAGTTATTACGTTTGAATAAAACATCATTTCAAAAATGTCTTTCACTCTGTCTATAACTGGAAACAGCTCAGTACTAACAACGAACTATTCCCCTCCATTGGAACTTGATGGTCAATACGAGTGCTCTCTTTTACATTTTTCTACTTTTAATTCTATACCAAATGTAACAAATACAAATAATAAATTTTATTACGGCATTAACGAAGTGGTTGAAATTCCTGAAGGAGCGTATGAACTCCAAGACATCAGCGAGTTCATACAATCAAAAGTAAAGAATTGTGTTTTCAAGTTATTGTGCAACAATAATACATTGAAGCTCTCGATATTCTGCTCTAAGGATATTCACTTTGAAAAACAAAATTCTATTGGACCTTTATTGGGTTACAGTAAGACTTTACTGATGAAGGATATATGGCACAAGTCTTTACTGCCAGTGAACATTCTACCTACAACTGTGCTCCGAGTTGAATGTGACATTACTGGAGGTTCCTACATTAATGGAAAATCAAGTCATATAATTCACGAATTTGCTTTGAATGTTCCTCCAGGCTATCGACTAATAGAAATTCCAAAAAATACGATTTATTTTCCTGTTAATAGAAGCACAGTGAATAGTATAAATATTAGAATATTGGATATAAATAACGATTTAATCAATTTTTGCGGTGAGCAAATTCAACTGTACTTACATTTAAAGAAAATATGATTGACTACAATAAATACACTACTACATGTATTCAAAAGATTAGTACCCATCGAGCAATCAAGAAGACTACACATACTAGTGATAAAAAAAAGAAATTGACAGCTGCCAATATACATTTTCTCAAATCGATTGGATTACTAAAATGAGTATTTTAAATATAACTAACCCACCTGCTTATGATAACTCCATAGACGGCATAGAAATTCATTCTTACAAGCCATATACCACTACTTTCAATATAAATGATGAAATTCGGATACCTATAAACCAACAAGATTTATATGTGCTTCCATGTGCAAGTACCTTGTATGTTGAAGCTGTGGTAAATGTTATCAATGTTGAGAAGAAAGAAGCAGCTCAAGCAGTACATTTTACCAACAACCCCCTTTTATTCCTTTTTCAAGATATAAGATATGAATTGAACGGTATTGAAATAGACAAAGTGAAGAATGCTGGTATAACTACTACTATGAAAGCACTGGTGTCTATGAACGCAGACGAGGCGAAGGTATCGAGAGCGTGGGGTTGGGATATACACGGTACAAAAAATGAAATTGCAGGTCATTTTGCTGCGTCAATACCTCTCAGCAATATACTAGGTTTTGCAGAAGATTATAAAAAAATAATTCTCAATTGCAAACACGAACTTGTGTTGTTACGAAGTAATACTAACCTTAATGCTTTAAAGCTAAACACTGGCGAAAAGGTTGAAAGTATTGACATAAAAAAGATTGTATGGCGAGTTCCTCACGTTAAAGTATCAGATAGAGAAAGAATTAATTTACTTAAAATACTTGAAAAAGATAGACCCATTCAATTAGTGTATAGAAACTGGGACCTTTATGAGTATCCTTTGTTACCAAAGACTACAAAACACACTTGGTCAATTAAAACTTCGTCACAAATTGAAAAACCAAGATATGTCATTTTAGGATTACAAACAAACAGAAAGAACAACGGTATGAATGATATGTCTCGGTTCGATCACTGCAATGTTCGAGATGTCAAAGTTTTTTTAAACTCTACATATTACCCGTACGAAAGTTACAACACCAACTTTTCATATCATAACTATGCTTTAATATACGAGCAATATGTAAATTTTCAGCAGTCTTATTACAACCGCCCATGCAACGCATTGTTGACTGCACAAGAGTTTAAAACTTTTGCACCATTATTCGTGATAGACTGTTCTAGACAGAACGATAATATTAAATCAGGACCGGTGATCAACATTCGCCTCGAACTAGAGTGTGATAAAGAGATACCAGATCAGACATCAGCATACTGTCTAATTTTGAATGACTGTATAGTCGAATACAGACCTCTGAGCAACATTGTTCGTAAATTATCATGAACTCGATTATTTTCGTTGATGTTCAAGGATTCAAGGATTGCTATAATAAATTTATTATCAAAGAGTTTGCATTATCTACTGAGGAGTTCACTCAAGTTTTTTTAATTAAACCTCCATATGCATATACTTCATTATCTACGAAAGAAAAGAAGACCGTTCGATACCTTGAAAGACAGAGAGGGATCACTTGGAGTGAGGGTCATATTGATTCTAGAGAATTTAAAAGAATTATTACACCAATAATGCAAAACAAAACTATTGTAATGAAAGGTTTTGAGAAACAGAAATGGATAAAGGAACTGTGTGAAGAGTGTGTGTTATTAGATATCGAAAATATGGGTAGTCCTAATTTTTTAACGTTATATCAAACTTATTGCATAAATGAATGTAACTTCAATTGTTTAAGTCATAAGAACTTTTGTGCACTAAAAAATGCTATTTGTATAAAGAAATGGTACTTAGAAAATATTTAGTTTTGTCATGATATAAGGTAAAATCAAGTTTTTTTTTTGTTTTATGTTGTATGTGTAAAGAAGTTAATGATAGAAAAAAGTGTATTTTTATAAATTATTTGTAAATATATTTCATGTTTATGAATAATAATAAAGCAAGATAAATTTATAGCGTTTTTTATTCATTAGTTAATAAATTCTAGAGTTATATACAAACTTATAACATACAAAATATTTATTTTAATTTAAAATACAATTTTCATGAATACACACATATTAACTACATAAAATTAAGTTACAAGGAGAAATTAACTCTACTTACATATTTAAGTTTTTATTCCAAGATATAGGTACTAAGCTATACACTATTTATATTTAAGTTAACACCCATAATTTATATTATTTACATTACCATTTAACAATTTTATTTCTTTAACAAAACCTTAAATAACCATAATTAGAATTACACAAAAAAAAATTAAAATCTAAATAATAATTAATTTATATACTTACATAAATTTTCTTAAACTATTATATACATATTTTACAATCAAAAGTTATCACTAGTTAGCTTTTTACTAATTTTACTAATTACATTTTCAGTCAGGTCCATAATTTCATCAAAAGTATCACTCATCACATATTGCGCACTAAGTATCACGTTTTCAGTACCATCACTGCACTGCGATGAAGAATAACTACCAGCTTCGTTTTCCAAATCCAACACCTGAATTTTTATCATTCTTATGCCTTTCTTTGCTTTGCTGATAACAAAAGAGGAGGATGATATTCCACTTTTCTTTTTTGCAGCTTCTTTCTTTTCTTCTATTTTCTTTAGCTCTGCAATCCGATTTCTCCATCCTTGGAAGCATTCTTCAGCGTCTTCGTTGGGATCTTGAGCGTATTGTGAGCACAATATGCAAGTCTCTTGCGAGTCCGTCATGATCTGTAAAGAACAAAATATAAATGAAGTGACTAATACCAAGAATAATATTTTTAAATACTTTATCGGTTAGGCATTATTAATGAAAAATATGTCTTCTTACATTCAGTTATAAAATTGAAGCACTAGCAGTGAATCGATGTAGTGAGTTGATGCAGCAGATGATGTATCGCAGTTTGGCTGTTCAATATACGACTGAAAAACCATTACAAACAGAACAAGTCTTTTATAAATAACATTTGATTATATTGCAAAACAGGTTGTTCCTCGCAAAACTAAATAAACAGGAATAGACATGTCTGTACATGATGTTCACCTTGTAACTAGCAGGTATATCAATACAGTAGCTATCATATTTCATATCAGGCTCAATCATATTCTAATTTTAAGTCTTTCATTCGACAACCTCTGTGGCGTTACGGTTACCATGCTCACCCGCCACGAGGTTCTGGGTTCGATTCCCAGCCAAGGCATGGTGTAGAACGATATTTTTAAAAATTCCTTGGGTCTTGGATGTTATCTAGTTTTAAGTATCATATACATCACAAACTTTTCATCACAAAAATTATTAATTAGATGGCAATATACTATCCACCATATTAAATTGAAACGAATTATTAATTTTTGTTTTTTATTTTGTTTTGTGATATTTTGTTTGCATTAAGATTTTGATAGCAACCACAGATAGAATGAAAATGTATATCTATCGGATTATTGAAGGAGGGACATATTAACAAATTAAACAAGTTTTTTTAACTTCATTTTGATTTTTATTAAAATGCATAAAGGTCATGTTAATTAATAATCAAATGCTAAGACTTACTTATCTATCTATTACTAAACATGTTATGTATAAGATAGTAAATAGTTGAAGACAGGGAACCATAGAAAAAAACATCATTGATGAGAACATATAAATGTACATCATTCATTATACATGATACATTAACAAATTATGAAAATTTATTTAACACATATATTTATTTTATAGTGTAATCTAATTATATCTATATCATATTCCAAAATTCTTATATAATTATATTTTAGTTTCAACCAGTCTAATTCAAAACCTAGATTTATGTCCCCAGGATATGGTACTTATTTTATCTTTTAATATTATACGTTTGTCATCGTTTGAAGATAAAGCTATTTTGTCGATAGCTTGAGTGAATACTTCATGTTTTAGAGATTTAAACACTACATTCCTTTTTTTCAAAGATATATTATACAACAACACATTATTATAATCTTTAAAATTAAGAGTTTTTATTTCGGATTTCTTCACACCCTTAGCTTTTTTTATTTCTTTATCCTGTGTTTTAATACAGTAAAGCTTTGATCTCAAACCCACAAATTCATTAATAAGTTGACCTCCAAACTCATCCTTAAACAACCCAGGAATTTTTTTGTTCTGACAAACAATATTATACTGATTATTTTTCTCATAATTACTGGTGTCAAAGTATGATTGAAAATATAATTTTATATCTTTATATACGTCTTTTGTCTCTATGCAATATAACAAGCTGTCAGTGTCTGTATAACAAAGCTTTAAATTGTTGACATAGAATGGTTTCATGATAGAATAGTGAAAGTCATACATATGGTGTTTAGATATCTCCAAAACTGTAAATCCTATGTAAATAGGCTTATCCAACATAACCGACTCTGGTTTCATTTGTACAGCCACAAAATTTTCTGCAAAAATAGTGCAACTATGGAAATTAGGTCGTGAAATAAGATGCTCTGCTGTATAAGATTTTTTAGTAATATTTTTAGTGTCAGTCCACTGATTAACTAAGTGAACGTTTACTCTTTTTTCAGAATCTTCTAATGTTTTCCCAAAAACACTATTATTTAATAATTTGAAAAAATCCTGCTCAAATGCAGACTTGGCTTTTTGACGTAATTTGGTATTCAAATCAATGTACTGTTTTAAAAACGGATGTTGTTTGAATTTTATTACTCGGTGAACTTTTTTTAGCAGCAATCCATGTCGAATGCAAGTTTTCAAATGTACGTAATGGATAACGTAATAAAATTTGTCGTATAAATTAGGTATTAACTTTGGATTTTTTGAACCCGGAGGAATAAATTTTTGAGGACAAAATGGCAGATCATTATGAAAATCGTGTAGATGATCTGGATATTCTAAGTCCACTTCCAAAATATAACCGTACTCCGCATCGTCTGGTACGTTGAGGATATTAAGTTCATCAATAGCTTTTTGTGTTATTAACTCAAAATTTGAATACGGTAAATAAGAGCACATAGCGTAACCATACAAATTATTGCAATCTATGTATAGTAAGTACTTGTCAGGCACAGTTGGATTGTAGCTAGCCAAATATTTGTTGTTCGCCTTAGCATATCTAGTTGAGCATAAACACACTCCTCCACGAATACCCTTTTGAATCATACGTAAAATTTCCAAGTCGTCTATAAGTTGAAGTTTTACTTTCGTTATGAGTAACATGGCATCAAAACTTAGTCCAGGAGCTGTCATGTAAAATGCTGGGTCTAATCTGTAATTAATTTTACAAGTTAGTCGAAAATGTTCAAATATATCCGCCAGTAATATAACATCTGATTTTAAGTATAAATCTGTATATTCACCAAGATTTTTTAATCCAAATGTTTTCCAAACATGCTGAGCATAACAATAATCAGATTCAGAAATAATGTTATTGGTTAAATGACTATAAAAGCAATTACGCGCCGGTAAACTATTTTCTTCAAAGGAATTCCAACTCGTCATGTATTCATAAGGATATACACCTTTTCGTTTTATTATATCAAAATGCTTTTTATTTGGAAAAAATATTGCTAAGTGTTTAAAATCGTTTTCATTTAAGTTAGCTGCAAGTTTTTCCAAGCTCGTACCTAAAAACTTAAATGAGTCTACAAACCGTACTGGCAAATATTCTTGTCGACCGGTATTAAAAAATTTTGTAAATGAAATGTAGTTTTCTTTATTTTTTGCAATTACTTTTATTTTGCCTGGCATGTCTCCTAACTCTCGAATAAACAAATGACTATCGTATCCAGATAGATTGTGAAAAAATACTGGAATAAATTTCGGTAAGCGATATTGTAGGTTACAATAAGAATGAGCTGCACCACGATATTTTCCTGTTAGATGACAATGATCTTTGACTTTGTCGTCAAGTAACAACTGTTCACAGATAAAGCAATATTTGGATTTTTCAAAGCTTTCCTGTTCCTGTGACGTCAATGTAGTCATAGAAATGGGATGTTTTAAAATGGTATGTATTTGCTTCACATCTTTACCGAGAAGTTCGAGGAATTTTGCAACGCAATCTTTCCCACGATAGGTTACATATTTATTTCGTGAGCGGTCAAATGAACAAACAATGTAATAGGCAAATGCAGCTGGTAAATGATTTTGTAAAATTGTAGTACATTTCTTATCAGGCTCATTGTTATTTGTTGAATGGGGTACTAATAAAGATTCGAAATCAGCGTATATGACGAACGGCATATCTTGCATCCTCTCGAAATGTTTAAATTGAATTACAGAGCCTTGTTCAGGTAATAATGTGCGAACACCACTACAAACGTGAACATTTAAACTCTCTTCGGTGTTAAAAAAAATCATGCACTCGTCACAAAAATATATTTTCCCATGATGTTTTGTTAACTGAGGTCTAAGTAATTTACTCAAGTTTTTTATTAAGCAATAATGTTTAAATTGACCTTTTTCTAATAATAATAGATTGACATGATGCTTCCTTTTATGCTCTGTCTTGTACAGGGGGCCAACAATATTTGACTTGGTACCAATACCATATAAGTTAATGCTAATTTGACGGTTGTTTTTCTCAAAGATTTTAATGTCTGAGAAGCCAACAGGAAACGTCATATTCGTAGTATTGAGAATATTATCATAACAGGGGTAAGAAGATGTTCTATGATGATTATTCTTAGCAGGAAATAATGATGCCATTACAGACCATAAGAAACAGAATGCATCATTATTTTTTATATTTATACACGCACGTTTTAACTTTATACATTTTGGCAACTCAATAAAGCGCGCAGCTCTCAAGGGATTGTATTTGTTTATATTTACTTCTAAGTACAAATTACGTACAAAAGCCCAACCACTATCTTTTTCTTGAAACTCATCTATCTTTGTAACAATGGTATAAATTACCTTAGAAAAAATATCGTTAAAATTATAATTATTATGTAATATTACGTTTTCTGTAGCAAACGATTTAATTTCGCTGGTTAATTTTGAAGGCAAATTGAATTCTCCAAACAATTCAAAGTTTACTTTAATAGAATTATAGGTGGATTGTCTCGCAGCTAATAGCTTTTTCACACGAGGTATTAAATCGTGTAAATATCTGGCTGGCTGTGTAGGATTATTCTCGTCACCGTTAACACATGCATCAGCGGATATCGGCTGCACTCTATAAGAAGCAATTCTATTCCTGAATGCAGTACCTATCTTTTGAATACCGTCACAAACTTCAATGGAATAATTATTTTTATGTATTTTACTTCTTAAATGACCTGAAAATGCATTACTTTTTACTGATATATCGCAAACTGTGCAGTATACTGTTCTGTTAGCCATATCTGTAGTGATTATCAATTATTATTTAAACAGACTATATGTACGTAATTAACTTTTCAAGTAGACTGGTTGAAAAAAAAATATAATTTGAATTATCATATATTATCCATGACCATAACACATACATATACAAGAAATAAAAGATAAAAAAGATCAAAACTTCTTAGAAGCAAAAAACTTTCCCTCTTCTGTAAAGCGGGATTTGCACTTTTTAATAAAGTCTTTTAATTGGCTCAATTCGCCAGAGTCAGAATCAGCTCGATATTTTAGTGCCAAAACGGCGTATTGCCAGCGCTCTTTAGGGTCTATAGAGACGATATCGGCTGTGTTATACACTTTTAAATCAACAAATATGTCGCCATCAAGGCTTGCGGTACGACGCAAGACCCCGTCAACAACCCTCCGCGTTAGCACCGACTGTAGTTCCTCTTTTTTAGAAGCCTTGCGCAGGGTTACAGCTTCTTCTTCAGAGTCAGAGCCGAACACACCGGAAAACTGCGTCGCAACCGATTTCTTACTTGTTGTCTTCCGTTTTAACGTAGGCTTCGAGATTTGTTTTGATCTGAAAACGAGATAAGAAAAATTTTAACTAAGTATGATTTTTTATTTAAATGTAGTTTAGTTTAGGTAGTTTAGGTGGATAGTTTAGGTAGGTTTAGGTATAATTAAATATAAATAAATAAATATATACGGACAAATATCACAGATTGAGCTAGCCTCAGAGTAAGAGCAAGACTTGTGTTACGGGATACTAATTCAACGATACTACATATATAATTACATATGTAAATAAACTTCCAAGACTACAGTCAATCTGAAAAAAGATCATTTTCCATCTTGACCTGACCGGGGATCGAACCCGCACTAGCATGATGACTACTAAACCACAAAGGTAGTCAATTAGAGTGAATTACAATTATAAAAGTTAGGAAACAAGTTCGTAGTACAACAAAATAAATACAGTGAGTGCCTAGTGATTTTTACGTTATACATACTTTTTAGGTGTAATATCCTCGTCTGATCCGTATTCTACAGGCAC
Source organism: Acrobasis repandana (assembly GCA_963576875.1). NCBI lineage: Eukaryota > Metazoa > Arthropoda > Insecta > Lepidoptera > Pyralidae > Acrobasis > Acrobasis repandana. The sequence continues at coordinate 1,835,835 of OY756214.1, forward strand.
AGTTTTGGCACGTTTATTCGCGTGGTTTGAAGACACTGGTTTTGATCTGAAATTAACGAGTTTTTTTAATAATTACCTATTTAAGATTTATACGTTAAATATTACATTAACATAATATAACCGTGGATAACGGAATACTGGTTAGAATTCACATAATAAATAAAAGGACCTGGTATCGAACCAGGGACCTCCGGTGTAATAGCTTGGTATGATCATTACTAAAACACAGAGGTCGTCAATTAGAGTGTAAGTAAGGTTAAATAGAACAATTATGAATTATAAAAATTAGGTAACGAGTCACTTTTAGGTTAATACATACTTTTTGGGTAAAATATCTTCGTCTGATCCGTATTCTACAGGCGCGACTTTTGCACGTTTATTCACGTGCTTTGAAGACACTGGTTTTAACCTGAAATGAGTATTTTTTAAAAATTATTAATTATGTAAGTTATATAATCTACGTACAGTTGTAAATATTTATACGCTAAATATTATATATTCATATAACTGTGGATATAGGAATACAGTTTAGAATTCACATATCATCACACAAAATCACACTTAAACTTAGGTTAGCTAAGATAAGAAAGAAGTACGTACCTTATTCCAGAAGTAGTTGCACTATCTTCATCCGTCTCAATAAGTTCTTCTATTTTTTGTTTTTTTACCTCCTTGGCATGACGTTTAGTCGCATAGTACTCCGAATCAGACCTGCAAGTAAGTAATAACACAAATATTAAGGTATGAAATGAGGTTAACACAAATAATAAAATGCATAACATAACATTAGTTACAAACTTACGAACATGATTGTACGTGCGAAGATCCTCGTGGTGATAGAAAATTACAGCTAACTTTCAGCTGATTGACGATGAGGTCGATCTACGAGCAGAGAGACTTCGTATGTAGATAAACGGTGCACAGTACTTCTTGAGTAGAGCTTCACCTGGATAGGACTGATTTGGAGTGCATCACACCAATAAACGAATTAAATAATGCGTTTTAGCCAAATCATCAATTATTTTACAGGTATTGTAAACCTTAAGGTTTGCCAAAGAGACTCATGATTTACGTACAACAATTAGCAATATGCAATGCAAAATGGTGTACAAACTCTGTATTTTTGAAAACATAGGCACTTTATTGAAGACATAAGCACTTTATTTTATTTCCTTTGAAATAATAAGTCGAAAACAAAAGTTTTATGTTTCATACTTCCTTTGTAACACGATCATCAAACACACCGTCTTTATCAATAGCGCACCGCAAATGTTATTTCAATTTATTACCCAACTGTCAAAAAAGGGTTATGTAGTTCTAATTTAAAATAATATTTCGTATTTTACTTTAGGTAGGTATTTGCACTTAGTAACTTCCATCCTTTACAACTGTACATGTTTGAGAACCTCTCTTTGTCTTTACAATGTAGATGTACTTATGCTACTTTTAGCATAACGCGCTATCACGATTGATTATCATCAGTGTTGGATTAACACCGCAGCAAGAGGTGTTGGCCACTTACACACACGAAAAACAGCAACCATAGCAAGAGTAGGTAATGCTGCGGGCCTCGCGCAAAAAGGGGCCCCGCGCTAAAGGTGTTACATTCTAAATTGCTACATCTCGTTAGACCTAGCATTGAGCTGCCTAGAGAATTAAGCATTGGGTGTATGAAGAAATAAGATATGGTAAAAAAATCCATGCGAGCAGAGCTGTTTCAAGAATTTTTTCATCATAAATCTTATTTATTTATTTAATAAGATTAAGATAGTATAGCATTGTGAATTCTTAAAATAACCCGTACAATCTAGTAGGCATACATTTTCGATTTGCATATACTCCACCATCCCTCGTAACACTCGTGACTCGAGCCCCTTAAAATAATTGGCTACGGACTTCGCACTTGCTTAATCCGCCACTGATTATCATGTTACGCTCAGGAATATTCACGTGGGAGCGCATAACTGCAGGTTTAGCAAAATTTATCATAGTGCTTGAATAGTGTTACTCTTATTCGATTTATATTCATAGGTAGAATCGATAGAAAATATTCGCAAAACAATTTACAAGTAAACTTCTTTGAAAAACGGAAAGGTGTTAATTGAAACTAGATATGCTACCTACTATTAAACGGTTTACCAATTCATCACACAGAATACTCTAAACGTTAATATGATTTGATATCCAATAATCGATTACCGAATAATCGATTGTTTATCACTACCATACACCATGCAATGTTACATCACTAATACATCGTGGTTCATTTATTGGCAAACCGCATTTGTACAAGGATCGTGATTGTGTAAAGTGTAAAAATGTAGTTTAAAAGTTATTTTGTCTAGTATGATATGTGAAGTGATCTGAAAACTCGTGGTGGTTTTGGGGGGGAAATAACATTCTCACTGGAGTGTGATTTGGAATATGAAATTGGTTTGATATAAAGAGATGATCTATAGTATTAGTCATGGTGGATATCATTGTCTGCGAAGGATCTCATTTACTGGGTACCCACAAAAACCTACGGGTGATCGGGACGAGCCTAATCTGGACCAGCAACGAGATAATTCTTTCGCAACTACAGACGTCCCGTTGACTTTGCTATTAAATATCCGTCAAGCGAAAGTTCTTTCTCATCGCTCACGATAGTTTTCAATGTTGAGGAATCGTATTTAATGGGTGCTAACAACCTACGGGTCATCAGCACGAGCCTAATCCGGACCAGTTTGCGATACCTCAGTACTGTCGAAGACGTGTCTTGGGTCATGAGGTAGAATGATCGTCAAAGCGATAGATCTTTCGCGTAGTTTACAGTGGGTATCAAAATACCAATGTCCTGACTTCGATATGAAGGAATTGTACTTACTGGGTGCCTAAAATCTACGGATGAAAGGTACGAGTCAATCTGATCCAGTGATGCAATATCTGATTGTCGGAGACAGGGCGTCCTGTCAAGCATGCGTAGAAATATCGTTCTTGGTGCAAACCAATATAATCATCGTATCAGAACAGAGAGATTTTCCTTTCCCATCATTCACTACGGTTTAATCGTGTAATAATAGTTTAAGGTGATAGTGAATATACCTCGGGAAGTGGAAACTTTCGAGTAAAATACAGGTGAGTTAAGCATGATATCATATCTTTTATTGAGACTTTTGAAAAAGAGGGGCGGCCTTTGATGAAGTGAATTTTAAATTTCAACGTATTTATTGGTCTTTTCAAAACACGGATACGTGTGTTGAAAAGCCCAATAAATAACTACTCCTACTCAAAACCTTTTCCCACGGAAGATATATAGAAATTTAAAATATATTCTTATGTGATATGGAAAACATCTATGGAAAACATATATATAAAATATATTAATATATGTTTTCCATAGAAACTGATCAGCTCATCGGTCAATTATTATTTTTCATGTTTCGATATGTTCCATGGTGAAAGTTGTTCAGTATCATGGACTGAATTAAACCCTAAAATAGTCTCAATATATTTTGTTAGAACCTGTATAAATACCTACTAACGTATAAGCTGCCTGCCCCGGCTTTGCACGAATGGAAATCTATAAATTAATGTTTATGTTGATGTTTTTGAAGAGACTTCTATACTTCTAAGAATTCTATAAAAAAGTTTAAGTATAAGTAGGTATAATGATTATGTAAAAATTACATGTGAAATTATGAGAACAAGTCAAAATAGAAATCTTATTACGTATTTAAAAATAAAAACAATGGGATCCCACTATAAATACTCGTACCGTCATCTTTCATACATGACAATAGGCAAGCTACAAGCTATTATTTAGTTTCACACCTGTACCGTTGTTTGTGTGTCTGTAATAAAATCTTGCAAGCTAAATTAGATTCATTTCCCATTATTTGATTAAACTGAAACTTCACATACTAGATGTCAGTTGAGTAACAATGCAATATTATGGTACCAATGGCCTGATATCATGAAGCCGGAAGGTGGCCATATCATCTCTATGTGATTAAACAACACAACCCCACCGAGTTTGGGCTCGAGTGATGCTTCTTGAGGAGCAAATTAAAATTTTGTGGTTCATTGTTTTAGATACAAACTTGTATAATTTTTTTTTAATAATTACTGGTTTTTTTATTTTATATCTTAGTAAAATTATCCAAAGGTCGCTCTTAAAAAATTAGGGATCTTGCTAAGCGTGGTGTTTGGGTTTGCGACCTTCATTATCCAAGCGTATTCCCGGTGGCATCGTCAGCGTTTACGCTTCAGAGCCCGGGGTCCGCTACGTTACCTAGGTGATTTGACGAGGTTACACTTTTCACACTGGAACGGTCACCTTTATTTCTGTCTACGTAGTGCATAATGAACCTTGAGGAAAACTTGGACACAAGAGCGCGGTGTTTTTTTTTTTCAAGCTATTTTAAGTCTGGCCATTCAACGTGACAATGCCGCCAGACTCTTAGGCACCCTGCCCTGCGACCGTAGACACCGTAGTTATGTAGGGTAAATTTTTTACATATAATAATGTTTTACTTTTAGTTCAAATTTAAGTCTATAGTTTTCTATTAACCAACATTAAAAGCGTGGCGTTTTTTCTTTGCTGGTCTGGGAGAAAAGAAAAACATAGAATGTACCAGCTGCTTTTCTGTCCGTCCAGATCATAAAAGCCGATCGAGGGAATGGGCGAGAAACCTATCACTATTATGATTTCCCCCTTCATGCCCACCATCACGCTTAAAGTGGCCTGGGCCTTACCGCCCTAGACTCTGTCTGCCCCGTTAGGGATAAAGACGTGATAGTGTATTTGTATCTGTAAAAGCGTGGACACGGACTCTCTTTTTAACCTTCGAAGCAAAAAGAGGAGTGTTACTTATAATAACTTTCCCTTTTTTTTGCGTCGAATGTTAAAAAGAACTTACGTAAGTTACTGGTGACTCCCGAAAATGGATGTAGTGATTTTTATATTGTTTTATTTTTGTTTAAAAGGTGATTTCATTGCGTGCGTTTAGCTGCGTTTATCAGTTAAAGGAAATGTTTTTTTAATATGCTAATTGTCTTTACATGTTTTTATTTATTTCGCCTTATTTCTGTCCCTCAAAAGCTTTGAAGCAATTGATCAATTAAACCCAAAAATAGTGAGATTTCAGTGACAGCTCACCATGGCGTAACAAACATACATAAAAAAAACAAAAAGTCGAATTGATAACCTCCTTCTTTTTTTGAATCGTTTAAAAAGTAGCTTTTATTTTAAAACGACTTGTCAAATTCCAGCCAACCAGTAACCTCGTCAAATCACCTAGGTTATGTAGCGGACCCGGGCTCTGAAGCATTACCGCTGAGGATGCAACCGGGAATACGCTCGGATGATAATGATGACGTCAGACTACGGCATTTCAAAATAAAAGCTATACTACGTTTGTATGAAAAAGTCTTGGGTAACGGATTCTTAAGTATAAGGTACAAATCACACTGATTAAGCTAGCCTCAAAGTAGGTTGAAGGTTAATACAATTATAATCCAAGGTTACAAGGGCTAATTTATTGTATTTCTTGAATACTCTCCGTTTTAGTATAATTCTGAGGTGGTTTTGAGGCATTTTCGCAATTTTTTTCTATCGAGAAAATTTTAAGCAATCGTGTTTTCGAAACATATTATGTATAGAGTTAGTCCTGAACTTTGCTGTGTTTTTATTTCAAAGTGAGTATTTCGTTAATATTGATAATATTTAAGATCGCTTTAACTAAGAACTTTAGGGTAGTACGGGCTCTTAAGAACTTAAGAGGTAAGATATGAAATTGAAACCCTGATAAAATAATTTAAAAAAATGTTAGCTTTGCTTTCATTGTTTGCTAAGTATGAATTAAAATATCGGACGTCGAGAGTAGCCGATAGCGGTCTGGTAAACTTTTAACAGTTTACGTAGGTACCTACCTCTATTATTGGCTACTCACAAAGCTTGCGGGATTCCATTGAATAAGGTACTTCTCTTATCAGATTCAAATAACTTTTTCAATTTCATTCTCTCAGAAAGCTTTCTAAGTAAGTAGCATTATCTTTCACATAAAAAGTATATTGGTTTTATCTAGTCGCCTACAAGGTTAATTGAAGCTCTGATTAAAGATATCGCAGTAACTCCTTGACTGTGTTGATTATGTTTAAACTTAAAATTATACAGTAGTTTTAAATTTTTTGATCACCGAATTTCTGTAAGTCCGGATTTCCTGTAGGTATTTGATTTACAAGTATAATTGGTATGTGGGTCCGAAAAATTGTATTTTATGTCCGTCAATTAGATTATCCAAAAATATAGGACCCATATTTTTCGGTTTATCAAAGTAGTGAAATCTACACTAATATTATAAAGAGGAAAGATTTGTACCTATTTTTGTATGTTTGTATGTTTGTAATGAATAGGCTCAAAAAGTACTGGGCCGATTTAAAAAATTCTTTCACCGTTGGAAAGCTACACTATCCCCGAGTGACATAGGCTATGTGTGTACCACGGGCGAAGCCGGGGTGGACTGCTAGTTAATTTATAAAGATACAGCGTGCGATGTTTCGAGTAGGGGTGATTGACGTCATCGTCAAGTGAATATCGCTCTTCTAAGCGTAACGATGGTGATTGTACCACAGTAGTGCGCGACATCAATTTTGTTTGACCAATGTTTGACCACCATAGCTTTTGATCGGTACTACTACGTATTATTTTCGATGCACATCACGTTTTGTAATTTTAATAGTCTTTGTAAGTTGCATTAGATGAAATTAGGCGGATTTGATGTTGTGGCGCCCCTTCCTAGCTAATTATGCGGACTACGAAGTCATCCGCGGGGCGGGATAATCAATCAACTGAATTTAAGGCGTAGTCAGCGAACTATAGTACCTACATACTATGGAAGTATATTTTTTTTACGTGTGTAAACCCTCACTAAAAGCAAAATTATAGGCAGGCCATAAATTAAAGGAGGTCGCCGTTCAAGAATCATGTTTTTTTCAGCATTTTAAAACATTTTACAGGTTGCGCCAAACTTCTAGTTCGCTCTGAAGTTGCCTCACTCAGGTTACAAACAGGCACAGAATATTTACCACAATAATATTTTTTTCAGAATGATTGTAAGAATGAAGATATGATATATATATGTCGCAGTTGAATGGTTTTTTTATTTATTTAATTTACTAAACCTCTAGCTGTTTGGCATTACAGCTCGGTTTTGTAAAACAGCGAATCCTATTACGCGGAATGGAATGAACGACCTGTATTGATCCATGCGGCTAGAGAAGTTGTTGAACATTCTATCTAAAGAAATTATATACAATTTAGAATTTAAGAATGTTCTATCCATTTTACTAGGTTAGGGCCAACCTATAGCAATAAAAATCGTGAATAGTTTTCTGGGAAATGAAATTCGATGTCAAAAAAATCTTATCATGTATGTGTCGCAGTTGGATTGTTTAACGGTTTCGTCAAACAACGGATTATCGCTACTGTTTCACAAAACCGCTAGCCGTTTGGAAACATGGTTAGCGGTTTCAATGAACGTAAAACGTTGCGCAATCTTAAACAATCCAGCTGAACGATATTCAGCTGTATAATAAAACCGAGCTGTAATGCCAAACAACTAGAGGTTTCGTGTATTAGCGATTTATACCATCCAACTGCGACATATATACAATAAACAAAAATAAAACAAATTCTATCTGTTATGGGTATCTGTATTTTACTACTGCGACGCGAATCGCCTTAACTTCAGCGCGAACTAGAAGTTTGGCGCGACCTGTACGGAGGTACGGAACCCGTCATGTACGAATCCGACTCGCACTTGACCGGTTTTTTGTTTCTTGCTTGCTCGTCAGTTTTAGACTAGCCTTCTCCTCGGTCGGTCTGAATTCCGTCCAGTTTCCAGCGGAATCGAGCACTTCCTCTTAACAAATCGCAGTGGAAATCGGTAACGATATATCGTTTAGGATTACGTAAACACCGATTGCCGGTAAACACCGATTACCAGTAAACTCGTTCTGATCAGCTGAGAGTTGGAACAAGCAACTACAAAGTCGTAATAGCAGCCTTAAAGCAAAGTAAGTATAAACTTTTTTTAAAAATCTGTTCCTAACTCAACGATAAGTAGGTACTATATATTTTAATGAATACATATACTTATAGATAAACTCCCAAGACCTAGGACAATTTGATAAAGGCCAACTTGCCCTGGCTGGGGATTGAACCCAGAACCTTTGGAGTGGCGGAATAAGACGTTCGACCTCACATATCAAGCCTCTTTAAATTGTTTTCTATCGTTCCCATATCATATTTGAACGAACCTCCTCTATGTACAGCTTCACATACACTGATAGGTAAGGAAAAATTTCGTTTGTATACACAAAAAGTCTTGTATGTTTTTTACTTTGTTTAGGAGGTGAGGTTGAGGATACGATACTGCAACTGTTATTTCATAATCATTTACATGTGTCCCTTTAAAACCATTAACAATTTAATTTCTATAAACATTTGAAGTCTATAAAACGTAATTTTATTGGTCTAAATTTTACAGTAATCAATATTTTTCTATATATACTTTTTTTATTTTATTTAAAAATAACTTGAAAAGTTTCCATCATTTAAAAAGTTAGAAAAATTATTGTAGTATTAATTCAGAGTTGGAACACAGCTGTCAGCACGGAAAGATTTGCACTGAGTGGTCTTGACCACTGCTATTTTGTGGCGTACAAAAAGCAAAAAAATTATTCACGGAGAATCCGTTCCGATTAACGCTGTCTTATTTTACATGTATTTATGTTGAAATGTTTAGAAAACCATTGACAAAACGACATTTCTGCGTAAAACAATATTACTTTTCGCTGACACGACGGTTTCAAAAATACGATGCAATGCGTACGATGGAACGCGAGTGGTGAATTGGAAAAATACACATTTAGTGTTTCCCCTCAATGAAAAATAGCACTCTTGGCCGTTTATTTATCCTAGGGAAGCGTGGTCGCGCATAAACACACAAAGTGTCGCACTGCATCGAGCATTTTCCAATATGCATGAAAGTGTATTTGCTATGCCGCAAGCTAGTGTCTCATTTTCATGTATGCCTCCTGCATACGGATTATACTTGTGATCCGCTATAAAATGCATCCTGTCAACATATCGGCCTACTTTCAAATTTACATTTAATTTTATGCCTTTATACTCGTATAGGAAACTTTTTTCATCAGTGCGTTAGTGATAAGGAAAAACAGATTTCCGTCTTCTCGTACTAGTTAATAAAAATTGCGTACTATACAGGTTCTAACTTAATATACTGTACCTTTTTATAGGTAGTTTCAGTTCATGATACTGAACAACTTTCTTTAAGGAACATTTAGGTATCAAAAAATGAAAAATAATTTGTGGCCTCCCATACTTGTTCATCAATCAGCTGATCCAAGTTTCTATGGAAAGCAAAAAACATTTTTAAATTTGGACATACGTTTCTTGGGGAAAGCTTTCAGTATCATGGAGTGAAACTACCCTGAAAACAGTTTTAGTATATATTTTGTTACACGTTATATATTTTTAAATATTACGAGATAAAAGCTTACACTGCAAAGCACTGATTGGTCCAGCAATTGGCGTGAAGTAACAGCTGAAAACGAGATGTAGCTTAGATGTACCGCCTACTTAAATGTTACTACTTTTGATGGGGTATTTTTGGGCTTCATTTATATTTATTTTTATATTTATATTTATTTAATAATCATTATCTTTCATAGTGTATAGTTCGCTGTCTTTGCCATCCATTTGATGAGCTGTTCATGGATTTGTATGAAAAGAAAAAAAAATATTTTCATCCAAACTGACCTACCCTACGTGGCGTATTGGTAACCATGATAATCCACCACTTGGAGGTTCTGGGTTCCATCCCCAGCCAGGGCAAGTAGGAAAGTGGCCTTTTTCAAATTGTCTTGGGTGTTTATCTATTTGTATTTATTGTAAAATATAGTATCGTTGACTTAGTATACCTTAACACAAGTTTTAAAAAACTTACTTTGGGTTTGTACTCTTATGTATTCTGTGCTTTGGGGCTAGCTCAGTCAGTGTAATTTGTCCTTTTCTATTCATTTATTTAAACCACGACAGTTGTTCTTTCTTTTGTTACTTTACTTATTATAACTCACTTACCTTTAGTTGGCCGTTAAACCTTTAGTTTGGCTCACGACATTTCAGAAAATATATTTCATGCCAGTTTACGTACCTGAAAATAATAGAAAGGTAAGATTAACAACAAAATCTACTATACAATTGAGAATATTAAAATATGCCCTGCTCCGCTTTGTGAACTGCATCCAAAAGCCAGAAGAGGGACTGTGATGATGACGATGATAATGCACCGAGTTCTGGGCTTAAACAAATAAGGCTAGCAAAGTTTTTATAGTCCAATTATTTTTCGCATTTCTGTCATACCTACACCCGTTTATTTCAGTGAATAGACATTCATACGAATTCACGTCAAAAGGTTTAAATCCCTCAAAGAGAAATCGTTTCATGCTACAAACTAATGAGAAATATCCACAATAATAGCGCACCAACGCATTACTTTCTAGGAATTCATCACGCGAATACGAGCATGTTTCTACTCAAAGTGGAATAAGCCTCAAAAAATGAAGAGAGCGTAGAATGTACACTTCATATATAAAAGATCAATAGGTAAATCTCAATAGAGATTATGATGGCATCGTAAATAGATTTAAAATTAATGTATTTTATGTATTGTGTAAATAAATAAATAAAATAAAAAATAGCCTAACAAAATATAAAGCTATTAATTATTTAATTTAAATAATATTTTACTAATTTTTACCCGTATTTTTGATATACCTTTCTAATTACCCGCGACACAGGTCTCGGTATAGTGCGGGAGTCGTTACTATATTCATACATTTTATCACAATAAACAATTAAACAATACTAGTGGCTCTGTAAGATGTAGACCTCGCGAGTCTGACTTTGCACATCCCTCCAACCCCTGACCCCTTATCATTAAGTTTATCGGATGAAAACGTTGTTCAGACTAAAAATTCCAATTTTTAAACGCAATTGCTCCACCATTTTGAAAATTTTAGACAATTAAATCGGTAAATAATTTCCGTATAATTATCGAACCTGCTCATAAAATTTCACTAGAATCGGTTTAGAAATGCGACCTGTGGGCGAGAACAGCCGGAAATCCGAACATCCAGACAGCCGGAATTAGGACACGCGAAAGATTTTACATATACAGTTTACATATACATCGTGTTAATGAAAGAACGCAAAACCTCTCAGATGGTACCTCAGCCTATATAACTGATCAGCTTTTGTTCAAACTCCTTCACGAAATCCAAAAAAAAAACGGATTTTTATACAAATTGACTCGATCAGCTGATCAGTTTGTATCAAAATTCAATTTTTTTGTTTCGTGAATGTTGTTAAGTTACAAGAAAAAAAGTTGTTCAGTTACATGGGCTGAGGTACTATCTGAGAGGTTTTGCGTTCTCTCATTAACACGATGTATATAAACAAGGATTATTGAAAATACTTCACACTAACAGGGAACAGAGCCAAGAGCCATGATTCAAAGGCTACTTTAAGTTTGATGGTAGGCGTGTAGTTACAAAAAGTCGACCCGTTTAGTCTGATAGGGATAAATATTGCTATATCCGTGTGATCATATCTTCTATGGCACCATAATTACTATACTTACATATTATATTATACATAGATCATGTAAAATCGTGACGACTTTTCTTCAAGCGAAAATCCGTCAATATCCATTACTACGAGTATATCACAAGACTTAGCAAAGAAACCGAGTGAGTTTACATTGGAACTCACGATTTGTCCTTTGAAAGGATTGTAGCCACTTTCCATTGATGTTTGTGTTAGTAGTATTAAAGAAGCTTGTTTATTTAGTATTAAGTACTTATTAAAACAACATTTAAACAACATCAATACGAATCAATTGAGCCCAATCTCGGTGGGGTTATGTTGTTTGATCACTGACCTTCCAGCACCACGTATGATCGAATAATAGGAAGAGGGTCTAATTTTGTTTGCAAGAATTGATTCCGTGGTTTACGATTTATGACATATTAAAAAGAAACTACTTACTAGATCTCGTTTAAACCAATTTTCGGTGGAAGTTTGCATGGTAATGTACATCATATATTTTTTAGTTTTATCATTCTCTTGTGTTAGAAGTTACAGGGGGGGAAGGGCACACATTTTACCACTTTGGAAGTGTATCTCGCGCAAACTATTCAGTTTAGAAAAAAATTATATTAGAAACCTCAATATCAGTTTTGAAGACCTATCTATAGATACCCAAAAAGATATGGGATTGATAAAAAAAAAAATTAAGTTTCAGTGATAAGTATGGGGAACCCCCAAAATTTATTGTTTTTTTTTTCTATTATTGTGTGAAATCTTAATGCAGTTCACAGAATACATCTACTTACCAAGTTTCAACAGTATAGTTCTTATAGTTTCGGAAAAAAGTGGCTGTGACATACGGACGGACAGACAGACATGATGGATCCATAAGGGTTCCGTTTTTTGCCATTTGGCTACGGAACCCAAATAAAAGCTAGACTACCTTAGTATGGGACAGTCTGATTCTATCTTGTGGTAGGTCTAGAGTAACAGTTTTAAGCTATAAACATTTTCACGCAACCTTTTTTTATTAATTACTTGTTTTTCTTATTTTAGGGTTCCGTACAAAAAATGAAAAAACGGAACCCTTATAGGATCACTCGTGTGTCTGTCTGTCCGTCCGTCTGTCACAGCCAATTTGCTCCGAATCTACTGGACCGAATAAGGTGAAATTTGGTAAGGTAATGTAATCTTATGACCCAAACACATATGTGCAAAGTAAATAAATATTTTTTTAAAATAAGGATCATTTTCGGGGGATAAATTAGGAAATTGAAAAAAAAAGTTTTGCAAACCTTACTGTGTCATATATCAAATGAAAGGGCGCATTATGAGGATCTCAAATATATTTTTGTTATAATTATAAAATAAATAGTTTTTATTTTATTCATGAAAGAAGACGAAAATTTACCATTTCCCCCCCCCCCCCTGATCTGCGAAACTACTGAGCCTAAAATTTTGAAAAAAATACAAAGTATAGTTCATTGCTTGTAGATTACAGAAAAACCTATAGGAATTCAATTAATTGTACGGAACCCTCTCCATGCGAGTTTAACTCGCACTTGGCCGGTTTTATTATAGCTATTTGTTCTTTGATAAGAATATTTTTCTTCTGAAATGAAAAATACTGGGAAAAAACATCAAAATGACAAAATCGTATTAGTTTATTAAACAAATACATATATAGCAACTTCGCCGCGTGGCTTATAATATAATATTAGGTCTTTACATATGAAATTGCCGATTTTCAATACTGGCAACTTTAAAATCAATTATTTTTTTCGTTTCATAAGGAATTCCAAATTCAAATTTATTTCGAAATAAAGCCAGAAAAATATTGTTTTAAAATTCGTATTTCATTTGTTTTAACATCATTTGTTTGAGTTTCAACATTGCTATAACAACAACTATGGACAAATTGAAAATTCGCGGTATTTACGAATACGAGTTCCACCGTGGCACCACTGCTGCAGAAACGACTCGAAGAATTAACGACGTGTATGGACCAGGCACCGCTAACGAACGAACGGTGCGTTTTTGGTTTCAACGTTTCTGTTCTGGAAATTTCGATTTACACAATCAGCCTCGTGGACGACCTGATACTCAAGTGAATAACGAAGAATTGAAGGCGATAGTGGAAGCGGATCCATCTCAAACCACTTCTGAATTAGCAGCAGCCTTCGGCGTAAGTGACAAAACGATACTTATCCACTTGCGCCAAATCGGAAAAATTAAAAAACTCAAAAAGTGGGTACCGCACGAATTGACTGAAGCAAACCAACAAACACGCGTTACTTGCTGCGTTTCTTTGCTTAATCGCCACAATAATGAAGGGATTTTGAACCGTATCGTGACTTGTGATGAGAAATGGATCCTGTACGACAATCGGAAGCGATCATCACAATGGCTTGACCCTGGAGAACCGGCAAAACCTTGCCCTAAGCGAAAACTGACCAAAAAGAAGATTCTGGTTAGTGTTTGGTGGACCAGTGCTGGTGTTATCCACTACAGCTTCTTGAGATCAGGCCAGACGATTACTGCAGACTTGTATTGCCAACAATTGCAAACAATGATGGAAAAGCTCGCCATTAAACAACCGAGACTGATGAATTTCTCTAGCCCACTGCTCCTTCAGGATAACGCTAGACCACACACTGCACATCAAACGATCGCCAAGTTAGAGGAGCTGCGACTGGAACCTCTGCGTCACCCACCATACTCTCCAGATCTTGTCCCAACCGATTACCACTTTTTTCAAAATTTGGATAACTTTTTACAAGGAAAAAATTTCAAATCTGATGAGGCAGTCAAAACCGCCTTCAAACAGTTCATAGACTCTCGCTCCCAGGATTTTTTTTCCAAAGGTATCAATGATCTGCCTATAAAATGCCGGAAGTGTATCGATAACAACGGCGCATACTTCGATTGATTAAATAATAATTTCATTAAAAAAAACTTGTTTCACTTTTTTGATACTGAACGGCAACTTCATATGTAAGGACCTAATATTTACACCCAAGTCACGCCACGCCGGCAGATACCGTGTTAAAAGTTGTTATACAATTTCGATGCTCAGATTGCCAAGTCAGTTACACTTACGTGTGAAAAAGCGGTCGGAAAGTGGAGAGAAAATAATCCTGTTTCGTATTTATTAATCAGTATTATTCAATAGGCTTTCCCTAGTTTGCGAAAGGCTTGATCTTTTTAGGGTTTCTTAGTCCGACAAGGAACCCTTATAAGATCGTTCAGTCCGTCCGTCCGTCCTAGTCTGTCACAGCAGAATATCTTCTACGTTTATATGGACTGATTTTCATGTAACTTGTTTCGAGGATACTTCACATATAGATCTCATTAAGGGTACCTCCCCATACATGTAAAGGGGGGGGTGAATTATTTTTTTAAGTGCACCCCCTTGTTAGGGATATCGTTGAAAAGGACTATGAAAATAAGGTAGGGTTTCCATACAACACTTTTTTATCAGCTTTACCATTTACGAGATATAGCCCGCTAAAGTCGTTTACACGGTGTGTGTCCCCCCCCCCCCTATAATTTCTAAAGTCTTGCACCTATAAACTTCAAATCACTCACGTAAAGAAACAGGCGCGGTAACTCTTATTTAAAATTGTTTCGGGTATCCTGTGATGAATATTATACTTTTGAAATTATAAATAAAATAAAAATATATACTTTTTTTCCAAAAGAACAGTATAAACTTAAAAAGTTTTTTTTACATATTTTACTGTTAGGACTGAATGAAGCTTGAAATGCAAGAAATGCAAAACAGCGCGGTGCCAAAAATGACTACGGAACCCTAATTTATGCGGGGTCCGACATGCACTTGGCCGGTTTCATTTCAAAATTAGACAGATTCGCATTCAACATGGCAGAGGATATATTAAATTTCTTTTCATTTCATAATGAACAACACGCGAGAATTCGTATAACACGACCACGACCAAACTGGTTCCAGAATTTCTATGAAATCGACTTCTTCAAGTGGTAGGTATCTACTGGATGTGCAAAAGAACAGTATTGTGGATATTAAACATTGCCTGCCTGACATATGGAAATTTTCACCACATTTACGAGTTATCAATTTATTTTAAATGAGGGCGCCACTTCAACGTCATTTGCTTATAACTTCACCTTAAGCTTATTTTCCATATTATTCCACGGTCATATTTGTATTGTAGACCAATTCAACGTACCAAAACGTTCAAATCTGCCTGCTCCTTACGGCGTTTTTAGGTTTTCAAACAAAATACATCAAGGTCAAAGACCTTATCTTTTGTCTCCTTTTAACTCACGACTGAATCAATGTAAAGACAAGGCCAACATATAAAAACCATAAAAAATCAATCTGTCATTCATTCAAACATTCTCTTAACTAGGCAATGCCTAAGCTACGACATGGTTAAGATAAATCTGTTAGTGCAAATAACATTTTTAGCTAGGCTGTTCTTAGGCTTAGGTGTATCTTAACTAGGACAAGACTAACTAACGTTTAGTGCAAACGGGTGTTAATTTCTTGCAAAGAAACTCAATAAGACAGATGAGTTGCTGTCAAGTTCATTTACTTTCTTTATACTGTATTTGACCATCTATGTAAAAAAAAAAATATGAATTGAATTAAATTGAATTATGAATTATCTTCCTTGCTGGTCTGAGAGAAGAAAAAAGACTTAGAATTTACCAGCTGCTTCTGTTTCCCACGCAGATCGTAAACGCCGAAGCCAAAAATTTTTACTCATGTTAATAGGCGTTGCAGCTAGCACTCCACCTATTTTTATTCTTCTTTTTTACCTTCTCATCGCCCACCATTCACCATCACGCTATATAAAGTGGCCTTTTAAGTCTTGTGGCCTTAGCTCTGTCAGCTTAGAGCCGCAAGTCTGCCCAATTAGGGATAAAAATGTAATAGTGTATTATTTACAAAATTTTTTTTTGGTTACGCATGTTATATGATTACGTTGAGTTCGATGCGATTTTCATGGTCGTGTAAAAAAAAACAATCATATATCAAAAGACAGCGTAAGATTTACATTCGTTCTGTATCTCTCTTTGATCGGTTCATTCTATTTCTCTTTATCCTTTTGTACGGTTTTTTATTTTGTAAAGATTGTTACACACATAAGCGGGCTGGCATTAATCCGGAAATAATGATCGATGCCAAAAGTGTAGCAATTGCTTCGGATCGGCTTTATTTATTTATTAATTTGACTGTATTTCAATACCTGCAAATAGCGGACTTAAGGCCAGGACCATATCATTTAAAATTTCGTATTAGTAAACCCTAGATAACCCTTCAACTATGAAACTACTATTTACAGTTTAAAGTGAGAACGTGAAGCTTTTCTTCGCACATTTGCCAAAAGTAGCCGTTTTTCGTCGAAATTTTAAATGATATCTCCGTTTCCTTTCAGCACTGGACTCCATGTATCATCTTAAATACCCAAATGGAGTATAGTGCCATTGGTATCCTATTAATCTCTGCTTAGAATCAGTAAGTGAAATAAAAAACTTCAATAGTGGTGTGGCTATATTTGATTTAAGGAGGTAAACATGGCAAGCTGGGTTAATAAGGCCCACATATGGTCTTATTTCCTATTCTTGGGTGTCATTTATATTAGTGATCTATTTACATGTTCAATGGGCACATATCAGCTTATTTGGAGTAAGTTATTCACTAAGTAAACTTCGTTGCATGCAGACGGTACGCCCTTACCCTATACTAGACTTTTCAATACAAACATTATCTATTTTTTATTTTGAAACGATATACGATATGTCAGATTAAGGACTTTTTTGTAATATTTTAATAAATTGCTTATATAATAGGATGTTTACTGGTTATTCACAGTAAATATATAAACTTAAAAAAAAAATATTGTGCGTCTTTAATTTTTCACCATCAAAACATTGAAAACTTTTAAGAACTATATTTTCTTTCAAGTTCATATTTGACTGTGGAAAACCAATTAATACGAAATATTATAACTCTATGATACCGAGGAAGTATTTTAACCCTGCGAATTTTTTTTATAGGTAATTTGACAAACTAGCGTTCAGCCGTACAACCAACCCACCTGAGGGTAAATTACTGTAGCCCATGGACGCATATAGCATTAGGGTTGCCACACGTACGTTACCGACTCTAATGAGACCTTTTCATTCACGCCACTTCGGAAGAATCTCATATTGTAGTCTCAAAGAAAAGCTGTGGAATGAAAGCTCGCTTCACGACATATGAAAGCTTTGATATCGAGTTCTATCAATAGAACTGATTGATCATATACCCTAGGAAATATTGAAAATTAAATACAGGGGAAAATACGACAACATTTTTCCATCTTCCTATTCAAACGCGCGTTCGGCTGTTCAAGTTTATTAATTTTCTATTTACAATTCATACAGATGTAGTAGATTATCCCGTCTGTATCCCTAACGGGAAAGACAAAGCCCAGGGCCGTACAACCCAAAGGCCACGTCTAGCATGATGGTGGGCGTGAAAATGGAAAAAGGGAGTCAAAATAGTAATGGGTTGCTAACCGCGTGGCCTCAGATACGCGTCGCCTACATTTTGTCTAAATATTTCTTGTGACCGTCATAGATTGACCTACCAATTAAAATCTACGCATTAAAATAGTAAATATAGTTAATTTTTAACAATTCGTCGTAAAAAAATAACTTAGCTTTTTAAGCATAACAATATTTGGGAATAAAACCTTTTTTCCTAACATACGTGACGTGAGGACCTGGCGACCTGTGTTACAGGTATTTTTTACCTACTTCAGGCACCAGTCCTCCGCAAAGATGGGATTTGCAAGGGACAGAAACATCCGTCTTTTTTATTTTATTTTTTATTTCATTATTTAATCCGCCTTGCTATTTAAAAGCGTATACATTTTTTTTATAATCCTGTTTTTTGTAATCTTGTGGTGGAAAATAAACGTTATTTATTATTATAGTTATCTAATTACCTAAGCTTGATATGCTTCTAATTGACGCTTTTTAAGTGAACACCCTACTTAGTTCGTGCAGAGATAAACACGTTTTTCCGTTTCAGGCATCGTTACTCTAATGATATAGTTTAGTAATGGACCCGGTTGGGATTGCTAATTTGCACCGATTTATCAGTAATTGGAGGTAAATAATGGATACTGGTTATTTAGGCCTTTTAAGCTACTAAAATGGTTATCACACGTCGATACACCTTTTCGTTACACATTGTACAAAAAATAAACGGGCAAGTGCGAGTCGGACTCGTACATGAAGGGTTCCGTACCACCGTACAATGTTTTAAAACGCTGAAGACACGCTTAAGAAACGTTTCTTGTATGACGACCCCCTTGAATTATTATTAACTTTATCTTATTTTTAGTATTTGTTGTTATAGTGGTCATAGTAATACATAATCGGTGAAAATTTCAGGTGTCTATCTATTACGGTTCAAGAGATAGAGCCTTGTGACAGACAGAGTTAAAAACCCTGAAAAGAACACGTTTTTTGTATGTTTTATGACCCCTTTAATTTTCAACTTTTTTTATTTTTAGTGTTTGTTGTTATAGCGAGTTATACAGAGTTAAAAACCCTGAAAAGAACACGTTTTTTGTATGTTTTATGACCCCTTTAATTTTCAACTTTTTTTATTTTTAGTGTTTGTTGTTATAGCGGCCACAGTAATACATAATCGGTGAAAATTTCAGGCGTCTAGCGATTACGGTTCAAAAGACAGAGCCCTGTGACAGACAGACGGACAGACAGCGGAGTCTCAGTAATAGGGTCCCGTTTGCATCCTTCGGGTAGGGAACCGTAAAAACAGTGGCACTCTGAGAGTGCCGACAGAAGTAAAAACTTGAAGAAGGTGGTGTCGGTTGGGTAAGGTAACAGTGTCGCGAGTTCAATAGTATTTTCGACCTATCTCAAAAAATGCCCAACGCGCTAAAAGAAGTTTTCACTTCAAAATATCGATTTTCCTATACAGCTTATATTCAGAGCAAAGAATACTTTAATACTGTGAGTGTTTTTGAAAAATCACTGTAAATAAACTACTTACTAAGTACAGTTTATTACTCAAAAATGTTACTTAGAAATATTAAGGCGACGTGGGTTCACAATTTGCAATACTGTGCGTGTTTTTGAAAAATCACTGTTATTAAACTACTACAGTTTATTCCTCAAAAAAATTACATAAAAATCTTAAGGATTTTCTACAGACACCCACAATAGCCAAAACTCGATTATGCATTTTTGGCTCGATAGAAAAAAATCACAAACATGCCAAAATATATCTTTGAAAAAGATATTACTATTTTAGACAATCACCTTTTTATATTACAATTATACCAAAGAATGTATAATCTAAATTACTAGTTAATTTCGCTACACAAAAAATTATATATATAATACAAAAAATAATAATAGGCGAAGCGATTAGATTAGATTTTCTTTTTCCACCTATATTCTTACCATCACGCTAAAAGTGGCCCTGGGCCTTGCCGCCCTAGGCTCTGCCTGCCCCGTTAGGGATAAAAACGTGATAGTGTATGTATACTTGATGGGCTAGAAATATTTTTCAGTCCACTTTTTCTTTCTTGTATTTAAGAGTCGCTCTTGGAATGCTTTCAATTTTTTTTACACATTCTTGTTAAACTCATACCTAATACTTTAATCATAACAGCCCAACGTTATTTACCGTAAAGTGACATACAAATATACCGACCGAACGAATTTCGACATTTTAACAGAAAAACCATACGCTATTTCATGAAATTGACGCAAACATTTCACAAAGGGCAACGTATTTAACCTGTTAATTAAAACTCATTACCCGCGAGGTGTAACGAACCAAATTTTATTGTTGATTACTGTGTGGTTGAGTAATCCAAACGCCTTTAACACGCATTTTTACCTAAAGTTGTTTGGGAGTTTTGAATAGATCTGATTAAAAAGACTGTCATGTGATCGCAGTACCTCGAGTTAAAATCCGGACATCATGATTATTTTATTTTATTTGTATTTTTTTGTAACCATCAGTATTTTAACAATCTTATATTTTCTTTCAAGTTCATATTTTAATGTCGAAAACCAGTTATATTCCTTGATATATGCAATTTCTGTACAACTACAAAATTTTGCCGAAATCTCGCATGTCGTTTCAAAATTAAAAAAAGAAGTTTAGGGTATGGGGTCTCTTAAGAGTGGACCGTACCGTAACCTTTTCCCTAAACTACAAATATGAACTTGAAAGAAAATGTAAGGGTGTAGAAAGTTTTCATACTGATGATAAACTACTACTGATCAAAAATTATTTGATACACAAATTACAAATTTTGCCGAAATCTGACATCATCACGCTTGTTCCCCACAGGACAGAGACTCCCCCACCTAACACCTTAACTATTATGAATTATTTGGTGTTTATTTGGTAAAAAGTACACGTAACCGAAGGGCATGTATGAAGAGGTTGATGAGTGTAGATGAAGCGAAAGAGGTCTGTCAAGATCGTAGCAAGTGGAGGTCCATAGTCTCTGCCTACCCCTGTGGGACACAGGCGTGATAGTATGTATGTATTTGGTGTTTAATTAAAACATAACCGGCTCATATAAAGTTAGTCAGAAACAACGCGAGAACTATACGTACTCTTAACAAGCTTAAATTGTACGAGCAAAATTCATTCGCAACATATTTACCGCCGCGCAAATTCCAACATTACAGCAGTGAAAACAAAACGCTGTTTCATGAAATCGACGCAAACATTTCACAAAAGACTTGTTTGTGTACTGAACCCACAATATTTGTTGACAATAGGCCGGTGGGTTGAATTAATCAGATTACAAATAGAATACATTTCATTTATTTATTTCCACAAAACAATATACATTGTATCGAAATATAGCTATAACTTAAAATTAACATCTTCTAACTTTAATTATGTAACAATATAAAATATCCAAACATTTATCTCGACACCGTTATAATTTATACTACAATTTAATTATTTAAAACAACGTCAAGAAAAAAATGCATAAATATAGAAAAAAAAAATATAGTTAATGATCAATAAAATAATCTAATTAAATAATAATTTTAGAGATCACTTAAAATATTGGTCTATGGAGTAGAAAGACTTTTCTAACAAATATTTTTCAGCTTTCCCATAAAGGGCTTAAGGCCTTGACTAGATTTGATTTCTTTAGGTATTTTGTTGTAAGCCCTATATGCTTGGTAGTAAGCATTGTGTTTCGCTATTTCCAACTTGGGAATGGTATCATGTTTCAGATCCATTCTCCGAGTTTCTTCGCGTAACTGTTTCTCCTTATTTGTCTTTATTGTTGTCATTTTTTTCTTGAAGTCAGTCAGAAGGACATATACGTATAAAGTACGGAACAGTCAAAATGCCTAACTTGACAAAGAGCTCTTCACACGACCCCCAAGGCGAAATACCTACCATGGCTTTTATAGCTTATAGCTTTTTTTGGATCATACAATACAATACAATATAATACAAAAATCTTTATTGCACCAAATAAAAAACAATAAAAAATTACAAAGTTTACGGAACTTAAATAAACTTAAATAAATAAGGTACAAGAGGCGGCCTTATCGCCGAAGCAATCTCTTACAGGCAACCATAAAGAGAAGGAGTGCGAAGTATATGAGTAAGATAACAGGTGGCGCAGTTAAAATTAAAATATAAATTATAAATAACCAATAGATATTAAAATACTTATATAAATACATATTCATACTTATATATACAGCATAATAATAAATAATTTCTTACATAAATACAAATAAATAAATATCACAATGATGTAAACAGATCTGTACATGATGATTTTAAGCAGGAAGATAGAAGAAATAGTAGGGGAAAGAGATGAGGAACTAAACAGAAGTAAAAAAGTGATTTTTAGTTAGGGTTTTAAATGCTCTGTCTTGATTATAGCGGTAACTTTTACCCCATAGCTTGATGCTATACCGTAATTTCGATCCCACCAGAGAATAATATACTTTTTTCAGATTAATTATTGATATTTCATTGCGGAGACTTCTGATGGCATAACAAGCCGATGAAATAGAATCATCTAGTGCTCCTAGCTCTTTCTTCCAGTTTAATAATTCGTCAATATGTATACCTAAAAATTTTGTATTATTGACTATTTCAACTTTATTTCTATTTAATTTGATGTCAAGTGTGTCGGAATTTCGTGATGTCGATTTGAAAAGAATAACTTAATAACTTTAGTTTTGTTATATAATAATTCAACTTTAAATTATTGGCACTAAACCGCTCATTGAATGTACTAAGAATTTTATTAATTTTAAGATTAAGGTTATGGATATTGTTATCAGATATCACCGCATTTGTGTCGTCCGCAAATAAGACCAATTTTGAATCAGGGTGGAGATTTTGAATACGTGCTACTAGGTCATTTGTGAAAATAAGAAAAAGAAGAGGTCCCAAGATAGAACCTTGAGGCACTCCTCGCGAGTAATTTGGACCTAACAGTATTTTCACTCACGCCCTCGATTGATTTAAGCTCTACAAACTGCTTCCTATTTTCAAAGTAAGATTTAAATAATAAAAGTATTTTACCACGTATGCCGAAATGCTCCAGCTTTTTTAACAGAATGTCTTGGTCAACCAAATCAAAAGCAGAGCTCAGGTTAAGAAAGAGACCAGCTACCTTTTTCTTATTGTTTAGATTTTTTACTATTTCATTTACAAGTGCATCAATAGCATCTCTTGTTCCTATATTATTTCGATATCCGTACTGTTCATCTACCAATATTAAATTCTCATTAAGATGTTCTAGCAGCCTAGTCTTAATTAGCATTCCGAAAATCTTTGAAAAGATTGAGAGTACCGAAATGGGCCTGAAATTGCACGGATCCTTTTTAGAGTCTTTTTTGTAAATAGGCACAATTCTTCCAATTTTTAGTGGGTCTGGAAAAGTATGTTTCTTTAAACATACTTTTCCAGACCAACCAAAAAAAATGGGTTAAAGGTAATGCTAGAAAATCAATATTGTCCTTTATCAATTTTATTGGAATATCATCGTACCCACAGGATTTTTACCATCCATTTTATTTAAAAAATTTTCAACCCCGCTATAGGTCATATTTTTCCACTGCATATCCTTTCTCACCCTTGTAATGTTAGCCCTTAACATGTCTATGGGATCTACATTAACACTTGGTGCAGCAGATTGCACGGTAAAATGACTACATAAGGAATCTGCTACTTCCTGTTGATTAGTAATATTTTTATTGTTGATTTGAAGAGTTATTTTATTATGTACATTTTTCTTACTTTCTGTCTATGTCTATTTATTTATTGTACATATTGTACATAGCATTTCTTACTCTACGAAAATGAGTAGGACTTATAAATTGCGAAAATATACTTTTCTTCTATATCCTTGTACGTCATCATCTACATTCGGCCGCATATTAACATTTTTATTGTCAGTATACCTCTGACGCCCGCCAAAAGGCACTCTGCCCATATATGTGAGAGTTTGGCGGGAAGTCAAGAGGTTCGGTTATTTTGCAAATTAACTTTAGTGGACTTTACGAGCATAATATGAAATTGGGGTAGTTTGGTGTTAGAAATGCTCATGCTCATTAAAAATATGTGAAATAGTTAAAGTAAGACTGTCATAGTATGGCTGGCTATAGTGATATTTGTTTAGCGGATTGTGTAGGCGTCTTCAGGCGTCGTCCACCACTTAACCGGCTATGAAAACCAGTGGACTTGTATAGATTTGTCGCCAGAAGCTCCCTTTAACCAATCAAACGCCTACCAACCTTTGATTGTAATTTGTTAGGAATTAAGAAGCAACAAAACTTAAGATATATAAAGAACTTGTATCCAGGGCCGCAAATTATTCTCAAAAAACTGCCCCTACGTCAGTTTTGTTCTAGACCCCGCATACTATTAGAAAACCTCTTCCTTTCAGATAATCAGGTGATTATAGCCTACAATATCCTAACCAGACTGAAAAACCACTTTTAACAAAGTATGCTTCCCAGTGGGATTTGAACCCACGACCTCCGGATCACGCAAGCAGACAAAGTGGTCGGGGACTGCTTATTTCTGCTATTTGTCGTATCTTACTTCATGAGACAAGAAAGGGGTGGAGACAAATCTTATTGTACTCTGCCGTCACCACATTCTTCTTCTTCGTCTAAGCGCGTTCCTGGTTGAATCCTCAGCTGAGCTGCTTCGGAGCCCGGGGTGCGCTTTCCCGCTTTTTCTTCTTCATATATAACATGCATGTCAATGGTCACCCAAGGATGCCAAAGACCTTGCAAAATGGAGAAGAAATAGCCGGAACAGGTTAAATGATTTGGCTATAGTTCTGCTGTCACCTCATTGACTCGTCTAAATGTGCTTGTTACAGAACATGCGGTATCTTCTGCTATGTGCCTTCCTGGGAGCAGCGGTGGCCAAAGAGGACGGCTGGCAGCCAATCATGCCAGAGTCCTCCATCACATACTCCACGTATGTCAAATCTCCTGACAGGTCTTTGGAATCTGCGTGAGTATTGTATTTTAACTACATTTGTCTTATAAGCCGTGTGGTTTCCGGTAGAGTAGAATAGGACCACTCCAAGTCTTCCCGTGGATGTCTTAGAAGGCGACTTAGGAAACACAAGCTAAATATAAACATACAACAATGAGACCTCTCAGACTGTAGGCCAAATCCTCTGACTGCTCTAACTAATATATGGCTCTGGCAGTACAGAGAGGGTTTAAAGTAAGAACGTTAAGCTTTGCTACGCACATTTGCGAAAAACGGCCACTTTTGGCAAATGTGCGTAGTAAAGCTTAACGTTCTCATTATAAACTGTAAACGGTAGTTCATAAAATAGTTTGAAGGGTTATCTAGCACTTGGTAGTAGCAAAATTTTAAATAATGTCTCCGTTTTCTTTGAAATTATTTATTTTCAATGGGGGAAGCACTGGACCCCGGAAAATTCAGGTACGGCCTTAACATGATTCGCATTTTCGCCCATTCCCTTCGCCATTTCCCGCATATCGGCTTTCACAATCTGCGGGGGAAGTGAAGCAGCTGGAAGAATTGAATTCCTAAACCCTGTTATCCCACATCCCACAATAAGGGCCAAGTTAAGTTCTAACTCAGTTTATTTTGTACCAATTTATGAACACGGATAATGAATACAGCGAGCATACATAAAAGTAAATTAAAATAAAAGTGGTACACAGGCACTACCTTCTTATCTCAAAAGAGATCTCTGTTTATCTGACTTGTGTGCAAAGCCGAGCGCCAGAGTTGAAAAGCTGAATTACAGATTATGCTACTTTAAAGTGAAATAAGCTCGTCTTGCGTGTGCTAACACATTTACTCGAGATACGTTTACAATTTCAAATAACAAATTTAAAATTATATTTGGCTCTCGACTCTTCTTCATCATAGCTCATTCCCTGTTGCACCCTCAGCTGTGCTGCTTCGGAGCTGTTTTCTTCGTGTAAAGAAATAGCCGAAATAGTTGATTTCGCTTATGTTAAAGATTTATCATATACTACTAGTGTACTTCTTTTCAATGCTATGAGAAAAGAAAATACTTAGAATGTACCAGCTGCTTCTCTTCCCGCGCAGATCGTAAAAGCCAATCGAGGGAATGGGCCGAAAAATGCAAATCATTTCAATTTAATAGGCGATGTCGCTAACAACCTATCAATGTTTTGATTCCTTTTTCCACTTTCTCGCCCATATCAACACGCTTAAGGGGCTGGTCCTTATTTTTAGTGATTTTGACTTATTTTTTGGAGCTGATTGGAGCCAAACTAAATTAGAAACAATATGTTAAGATATGTTAAATTGAAGTTCATTTAATTATACTTTTACAACTTTTCGATCCTTCTTTTAAGTAAATATGAAAGGCATTTGCCCAACAGTAAGCAAAAATATCCAGAAATTGTTCTACACATTTCCAGTAAAAAGTTGTTTTTCAAACTTGGCTGTACTGCCGTGTGTCTCTTTTAATTATTATTACGCCTCTGTAAGGGCTGGCGCGTGTTCTGGGACTCTATAAAACATGTTTGAATGTGAATGGCCCTCGTCGTGGAAACTCGCGCGTTCGTATAAAAATGTACCTACTTATGCCCGAGTAAGTGCGGAATTCCAATATTTGTTAACACAAGTTGTTTGTTGTTTGCAACAAAATAAGTACACAGTACGAATACTTTCAGGCCTATGTTCTTCAGGAATTCATGTTTCTTCTTTTTGAACCCACAATGTCTTTCGAAGTCTTTTGACCGAGAGAGAGCGAAGCTTCTCCGTTTCAGCTTCGGCAAAAATGTTTTCTTATGTCCGTTCTTATGTTCGGCTTTTCTCCTCTACTCTGCAGGTCGCATTTCTCAACCAATTCTCGTGAAATCTTGTGAGTACTCGTAGGTGCGACAAATATTTATACAGGCTCGATTTACAGTGTTGTTCGCGTGGAAAATTTTTTGTTAATACCACGGGAACCTCCTTTTCCCGGGATAAAAAGATCCTAGGTATGTTTTAATCCAGGTGATGAGCTATCTACTGCATCTGTTTATTTTCTTGTCCATATCTATTTATACTGGGTGGCGCAAAAGTAAAGACCCTATTTGGTTCAGCTATAACATTTTTTCTAAATTAGAAAACTAGATTTAGGTTTTTTTAAATGTATATTTGTGCCATTAAATTTCGTACCATTAGGATTTAAAGATGATGTCTTTTAAATGGTGACCTCCAGAGTTGATACACATTTGAGCCCTATTTATGACATTTTGCATAACTTGCCGTAACACTTCCTGCGATATGTTCGTTATTTCTTGACGAATGTTTTCTTTTAGAGCTGCGAGAGTCTGTGGCTTGTTCACATACACCCGAGATTTCAAAAAACCCCAAAGAAAGAAGTCTGGACTGGTCAGATCGGGTGATCTTGCAGGCCAAGGCAAATCGCCAAAACGAGAGATAACTCGGCCTGGAAAAGCGTCCCTCACTAAGTCCATAGTGTCGCGCGCTGTGTGTGCCGTAGCGCCGTCTTGTTGAAACCAGATGTGCTCCAGCCCCAATTCGTCCAAACTGGGTATCAAAAACTCTCGTAACATGGTTCTGTAGCGTTCTCCAGTGACAGTTATCGCATTGCCTCCAGCGTCTTCGAAAAAATAGGGTCCGATCACTCTGTCAACACAGATGCCACACCATACAGTAACTTTTAGTGGGTGTAGAGGTGTTTCTTGAATAATGCGCGGATTATCAGTGCCCCAGAACCGAGTATTCTGCTTATTGACATGCCCTGAGAGATGGAAATGCGCTTCGTCACTCATAACCAATTTTGAAGGAAAATCATCCTCTTCAAGGTTGAGGTTTATGACGCGCTGGCAGTAATCTAGACGAGCTCGGTGGTCAGCAGGCAGCAGCTGATGAGTCATTTGAGTTTTATACGGGAACATCTTTAAGTCTTTCACCAAAATACGCTGCAGGGTCCGTCTGGAAATGCCCAATTGCGTGGCACGTCGCCTCGTTGATGTTTCTGGACACTCTTCCACATCTTCGCGCACAGCATCGATATTTTCAGCTGAACGGCCTGTTCTTGGTCTCCCAGACTTAGGTCTATCCAATGTTGAGCCAGTTGCTTCAAGGCGTGTGGCAAAGCGTCGAATTGTGCGACCAATCGGTGCCGGACGGTGGTGAAATCGTCGACGAAATTCACGTTGTGTTCTTATCACTGATGAATTATTCCGTAAGAACATTGACACAATTATTCCACGTTCTTGGGGAGTAAAACGGTCCATGTTTATTTTCAGTGTATTTTACATTTGTTCACTACACAATTTTCAACAACAGAATGACAGAAAATGTCATATAAAAAAAATAAAAGTATTTTCTTTAGTGCCAGTACTTTTGCGCCACCCAGTATAATTATTATTTCTCCATACATCCATTTATCCATACATTCATACATCCATACGTCCATACATCCATACATCCATACATCCATACATCCATACATCCATACATCCATACATCCATACATCCATACATCCATACATCCATACATCCATACATCCATACATCCATACATCCATACATCCATACATCCATACATCCATACATCCATACATAAATACATCCATACATCCATACATCCATACATCCATACATCCATACATCCACACATCCATACATTCATACATCCATACATCCATACATCCATACATCCATACATCTATACATCCATACATCCATACATCAATACATCCATACATCCATACATCCATACATCCATACATCGATACATCCATACATCCATACATCCAAACATCCATACATCCATACTTCCATACTTCCATACATCCATACAGCCATACATCAATACATCAATACATCCATATATCCACATATCCAAAACACAAACAACTTTTGTTAGACATTTGCATCAATGACATTTTACATAAAGTATTACCAACCAACATAACAGAATGAAACATTCATACACAGATCCACAATCACAACACAGAGGGAGCAACAGGTAAAATAGGTAATACGTACAGTAAAGTAATAAAGCGAAATTTGCGGCCGGACCAAATGAAGTGGTAAAAAGGCTGACTCAGACAAAACCACTACATACATCAAATTAATATCATGATATGCACAACATTTCCCAAAAAAAATATTATTTAATGAGCCGATCGCGCGTTTCAATGGAAGCAAAAAAACATTGTTAACTGCAACAAAATAACATCAATAAAATAACTTTTCTTTTAATTTTAAACAAGAAAAACCGACTTCAGTTTCTGGCTTATTCATCCATTTTACTAAAACTCACTTTCTGAATGCATATGCTTGATTTATTGACAAAACCATTAAAATCACTATATGTGTGCAGAGAATATCTGAGGAGCTCTCTCGATTTCTCGAGGATCCCATCATCAGATCTTCACCTGTTGACAATAGGACCAACATGTTGTATGTATGTATATGCTTTCAAACAAAGAAAAAATTTTCTAAATCGGTTCAAAAACGGAAAAGACAAAAAAAAAAAACTTCAATCTTCTTTATTTGTGAAAACAAGTTACAAAAGATAACAATTTAAATATAAAGATACAGAACTCTGTTTCCTGCCCATAGGCGTACAAACTTACAAACTACATTATCAAAAAAAAAGGAGGGGAATATATAGGGGAACATGCGTAAAAAAATAAAAAAATATATACAACGTCTAACAAAATATACTGAAACTATTTTAAGGGTGAATCCAGTCCATGATTCTGAACAACCTTCTCCAAGGAACATATATCGAAATGTAAAAAATATTTTTTGGCTTTCCATACAAACTCGGATCAGCTGATCGGTCGACATATATGGGAGGCCAAAAATTATTTTTCATATTTCGATATATGATCCTTGGGGAAAGTTGTTCAGTATCATGGACTGAATCCACCCTTAAAATAGTTTCAGTATATTTTGTTAGATCCTGTATACAGTCGATCTCCATTTTGAAAAAAAATTACATATATAAAATATAAATAAACAATACTTGTAATGAATATTAAACTTATTGGCTTGTGTGAGTAAGTGCAAATTGCTTGATTTTATTAACTCGCTCAATTTATTAACGAAACTACCCGTGCAATTTAATTTAACTCGAACAGATTTTGCTTTCGGCGAATTAACGAAAACTTTATTAGAAATCAAACAAAAGTTAGCTTCAAATTTTAATAAAGGCACGCCGTGTTTTTGAGTAGTTATGCAGGTTAATTTAATTCACAGTATTTGAGTAAGTTGGGCTGTGCTGTAAAGGAAGAGCCCTGATGCTTTTCCTCTCTATTGTACATTAAGGCGACTTGGCTTCACAATTTGCAATACTGTGCGTATATTTGAAAAAAATCACTGTTATTTAACTACTACAGTTTATTCCTCAAAATTTTTACGAGTACATAAGAATTTTCAGGCTTTTCTACAGACACCCACAGTATCCAAAACACGATTGAGCATTTTTGGCTCGATAGAAAAAAATCACAAACATACTCGTAACTCTAATTTGCCTAAATTTGTCTTTATAATACATATTACTATTTTATACAATCACCTTTTTATATGAAAATTATACCAAAAAATGTATTATTTAAATATCTATCCGTTTTGGCTACCAAAATAAATAATAAATATAATACAAAAATAAAAATAAAAAACACTGCTAAATATCGTCGAGCACGGCGAATATTTCATTGTGTTTTTTTTTTGTATTACATTTATTCTTTTTTTTTGTAGCCATAACGGATAGATATTTAGATAATACATTTTTTGGTATAATTTTCATATAAAAAGGTGATTGTATAAAATAGTAATATGTATTATAAAGGCAAATTTAGAGGTGTGTTTGTGTTTTTTTTTCTATCAAGCCAAAAATGCTCAATCGTGTTTTGGATATTGTGGGTGTCTGTAGAAAAGCCTTAAGACTCCTATGTAAAATTTTTCTAGGAATAAACTGTAGGAGTTTAATTACAGTGATTTTTTAAAAACACTCACAGTTTTCTTGGCTCTGAACTGGCGGGGCCTTAATTATGCAATACGTTTGAATACAATATAAAAAATATAATTAATTACTTACATTTAATCTTAAAACTTTAATTCATTGTTTGAAATATGTCTAACGTGTTTTGTTTAAAAGTTCCTTTTTACATATTAAAACCAAAACTAGACAGGCAGTCCACTCCATTAACTCCCTGTGCGAAAAAATTGTCTCTGTGGGGCGTATCTTTCCGTAGACATTCCGAGAAAGGAACATTCCGTATTTTCTAATTAATCATTTGTGTTGGATTTATAGTACTTCCAGTTTAAGCATAATCGCTAGTTTGAGAATACGGCTAAATTATTGGTAGGTTTGTACCTACCAACAATTTAGCCGTATTCTCAAACTACTTACCTTACCTTTTCTACTTTAGGTTTCACTCTAATCAAAAACTATGTATTGTACTTTTTTTCCAAAAAGTAGGCCCAGTTGTTTCGGAGATAAGGGGGGAAATTTCAACTTATTCGGTCCAGTAGTTTCAAACTGGCCGTGAGTGACAGACAGACATGCGAGTGATCCTATAAATGTTCCGTTTTTTTCCTTTTGAGATACGGAACCCTAAAAACGACAACATGATTTATTTTTTTCCTTTTTCCCCAGACAATCCCTGAAGATCCTGAACCGGCGGCCGTACCCCAACAAGATCGGTGGTTTGATCAACTCAGCGCCTCCGATTGACACGTGTAGCGTCCACAAGGTGTCCATGAATCAAGAACTGGTGTACCAGTACTTGGAATACGAGAAAGACCTGCCAGACCTAAAGGAGTTCACGTTGTGCATGTGGACTAAGTTCCACAACCACTCCGACGATCACCCGCTGTTCTCTTACGAAGGTAAGCTGTTCACATCATAGTCTCCTTTTTATTTATTTTTTAAATTATTTTACGGTCCTGTATCTTTAGTTTGTCGTTCTGTATTCCTAACAAGTATGAATCAAAGCTTAGTGTAGGTCCTTTGATTACTTCAAGGGATCTTTTGGCGACAAATCTATAGGTATATTAGTCTACTGGTTTTCATAGACAATTGAGTGACGCCTAAACACGCCCAGCACAGTCCGCTAAACATATATCACTACCGCTGTACTTTCACATTGAATTAAATAGACAAGGACAAATTACACTGATAAAAATAGCCCCAAAGTAAGTTAAAACTTGTACTTATTATAGGTTACTTAATTGGCCGTGTGGAATCGGACTACTACAAGTCTTCCCGTGGATGTCGTAGAAGGCGACTTAGGAAACACAAGCTAAATAAACAAAGCTTATTAAACATCAATAAGACCTCCCAATCCGTCTGGCCAGCGTGAAGAGTGTAGGCCAAATCCTCTGCCTGCTGTGGCATTTATATGACTAAAAAAGACCTGGTGATGATATGGTATACTAACTCAATGATGTTTTATTTTATAGTCAAAACTGACGAAAGGTTATGTCTTAAAAAGATTTAATTCAAGTTGGCATTTTGTATAAAAAGAGAATGGTAACCAAAAAGATGGATGGAACTGATGTTCCTTGTGAACACCACGTAATTGTGGTATCGGTGGAAGAGACGTCAGGTTTGGTCGTTTCGCCTCACGAGCTTTTAAGGTCTACATAGTACTATGCATCGCCCTTAGGAGCCCTTTTGAAACTCCAATTCTCATGTAATTAATAAAAAAATTATCATCCCAAAAAGTAATTGGAATAAACGGGCAAGTGCGAGTCGAACTCGTACATGAAGGGTTCCGTACCTCCGTACAATGTTTTAAAACGCTGAAGAAACACGTTTTTTGTATGACGACATGTTATAGCGGCCGTAATAATACATAATCTGTGAAATTTTTAAGTTTCTAGTTAATTCCATTATATAGATCTAGTTAAAAAGGCTGAAAAAACACGTTTTTAGTATGACGACCTCCTTTAATTTTTAACTTTTTTTTTATTTTTAGTACCTATTCGTTGTTATAGCGGCTACAGTTATACATAATCGGTGAAAATTTCAAGTGTCTAGCTATTACGGTTCAAGAGATATCGTAGCGCCCTATGACAGACGGACAGACAGCGGAGTCTCAGTAATAGGGTCCCGTTTGCACCCTTTGGGTACAGAACCCTAAAAATGAGACACAAAGACATATTTGTGTTTTCAAGCTGCAAACTTTAGTCGCAAATCTGATGTCATAATCCAGAAATTGTAAAAAGGGTCAACACGAAAGGGGACTAAAAGATAACCTTCGACACACGAGCGTAAATCGAAAACCCGTAAATGCAAATAAGCGAATACGTAAGTCCGATCCGGTCCAACCACTGAACCGCATGATCCGATCAGGGCCCGATTTTTGAATATCACGCTTACTATTTTGAATTTACTTGTGAATATTACTAGGTTAGGGACCGCAAAAAATAGAAACAAAGAGGGGAGGCTTTGTCTCAACAATGGCACCTAAACAGCTAACAAAAAATTGGAGCAAGGCCGTCACCGAGGGGTATCCCAGAAATGGGAAACGTAATGTAGGACGTCCGGCGGCTAGGTAGGGTCGACGATGTCAGGCAAGTTGCTGAAAGGAATTGGATTGCGATGGCCATGGACAGAACAAGATGGCGCAGACAGGAGGCTTATGCCCAGCAGTGGGTCCCTGAAAGCAGACGATGATGATTAACCCATACTCATTATAAAACGGAATTAACTCCGCAGGCGCGTATATCTGTATGTCTGTTCTTTTATAACTCTAAAAGTACTAGGCCGAATTTGATGCGGTTTTCACTGACATGTAAAGTGTTTTTTCGGGAAGATTGACATGTATAATACGTACCCTTGCAAAGCGGGGGCGGACCGAGTGTTTAATAAAAGGAAAGGCCTTTACTAAGCGGGGCAAAAAATGAAATAAAGGAATATTCTAATCACGTGAAAATATTAAAACAAGTAGGCACTATTCAATGTTGGTACTTGAACGAATTATTTGTCAGTTTCTATGCAAGAAAACTTTATACGAAGTTTAATATTTATTTACTTAAATAACATTTAAAAAATAAAGAAGTAAATTTGAACCAATTGCCAATTCAACAACCGTGCCCCAGGATTTTCTATTCAACCAGTTTTTGTTTGGAAATGATAGGAATCAAAAAGTTGGATCCTTGTTGGACAAGGATCCAACTTTTTGATTCCCTAAGTTTTATCTCACGATATTCATTTCATCTTAAGGATTTTATTCAACGTTAGAATTTGAAGCTTAAGTCTATTAACGGTTTTCGTTAGCAAAATACACATGTTTAATGCATTTTTCTTTCTTTATCCTTCTTTTAAGTGAAATCGGCCAAGCATCGCATTTTCAAGTTTTATTCTATCGCTAGTCAAATTATTATCAGTGACTTGCTATAATTTTTTTTTCCTTCATAAACTCCATCCACCGATCTTTTGTTTGATTTTATTTTTCGTGTGTGTAAACCTATCACTAGTATCTAGATAAATAATAGATTCATGTGTTACTTTGCGAAACAAGTGTAAGTATAGTAAGCCAAAGCCGTGTGGTTCCCGGCAGAGTAGAATAGGACCACTCCAAGTCTTCCCGTGGATGTCGTAGAAGGCGACTTAGGAAACACAAGCTGAACAAAGCTTATTCAGAAACCAGGCCGTGGCTCAAATTTATCTTGCAAGATTTGGCCTAAAAAACAACAAACTAAATAAAAGCTTGTAAAATTACACCGTATTGCTGGTAAAAGTAGCACAGAATAAATAATACTAACGTACAGAAGTCTTACTAAGCAAAGTAATTCAAACAAATATGTACTCAATGTGGCTAGCGATATGGTTTAATTTAGCTCACATCAGAACTCAGCACCTTTTCGCATAGATACCTAGACATCCATTGCAAGCCAATTTCATTCTTATTACTCTGGACAAACGATTCGTATAACTGAATTTACCACCCGGAGGGGCCGCCTGCGCGCATAGTAATAATGTAGGTACATTTTCGATACAGAAACAGTCACACAGGCCTGACAGTAGTAAAACAATCGTAGTAACACATTCAGCATTAGCTAAATCGGTATCTAGATTTAGCTAATTCTGAATCAGGATTAGAATTGCATCCAAGTAAATAAAAATCATTCAGTTACATACAAGTACATAAAGTAACTACCAGCGTTAATTAAATTAACTTTCCATCATAATTTCTGGTTCAAATTCAATCACCAGTTAATTATTTGGCATAATTTCAGTATGTTATAATGATTATGAAGATATTACGAAGGTTCCTCAGACATTTTGAGCTAATAATATTGTAGTCTATGTATAATGGGATAAGTCCGCCATTGTACACATTATTTAGTCTACTACGGCTTGTAAGCCTTAAAATTACACCGTAAACCAGACATATATGTCTGTATACTATATTCTTGTACGAAGATATACAACAACAACAATGTTATTAAGTGGGATAATTTAATTCATACGCAGTAAAAGCTTACTAAAAGCACTACTCGGTATGAAAGCAAAGTGTAAAAGTTTTTAAAAATATCGGAACATCCTACAGGATAGATTCCGTGTTGACGGACACGAAAGTGCTTGATGGCCCGGAGTGCATACGCATTATAATCGCTTATGCATATTGAACAACTTGGACTAGTGAGTGGGATAAACGGACTTCTTTTGCAATCAAGAGCCGAACCCTTCTCGTTTTATCATTTTACGGTGGATGACGCACCAATGACGATTTTTTGGCAAGGATAATGTAGTTGCCATTGTTTTCTCCATTTATTTATTTAACTTTATTACAAATGTAATAGGCTGACTTAAAGCTTTATCTGCCAGTCAACACAATAGTGATGACAAATCTAAAATACACTATCTTAAAAACTACCATATAAATTAATCTTTATTTGGATAGTTACATACTAATTTTAACATTGATAAATACTAACTAAAAATCCGCATGCCGTTTCATTCTTTTCTGTTGCAATTCCTTATCAGGGTCCATGTTGTACCTACTAACTTAAGAAGTGACTTTGTTGTGAAGTGTAACATATGTACAATATGAAAAGCAATATAAATAAATTGAAATTGATGCCGAGAAAAGAAGACCATTTATGTGACCTACATGAAGAAAAAATTACCTTCTTCTCCTTCTTCTGCCTTATCCCGCTCTTTATGTGGGGTAAGGATAAGGCAGTAATAATTACTAGTAATATTGACGACCTCCGTGGTCTAATGGTCAACAAGCTAGTCCACCAATCCGGAGGTTCTGGGTTCGATCCCCAGCCAGGTCAAGTTGGAAAATGGCCTTTTTCAAATTGTCCTGGGTCTTGGGTGTTTATTTATATATGTATGTATTATAAAATATAGTATCGTTGAGTTAGTCCCTTAACACAAGTTTTAAAAAAAACTTACTTTGGGGCTAGCTCAATCAGTGTGATTTGTCCTTATATATTTATTTATTATTATTTATTTATATCATAGGCGTGATAGTATGTATGTACTATGTCTGTACCTATGTTTAATACATATATTTATCTATACTAATATTATAAAGCGGAAGAGTTTGTTTGTTTGTTTAAACGCGCTAATCTCAGGAACTAATGGTCCGATTTGAAAAATTCTTTTTTTGTTGGGTAGTCCATTTATAGAGGAAGGCTTTAGGCTATATAACATTACGTTCCGACAACCACGCGAACGAAGTCGCGGGCACAGCTAGTTATTTATATTCTATCTGATAGTTCCCGAAGATATTGTGCTCGCACTGCACTCTACACGAGTACGAACCTTCCGGATATTAGTTAGTACGGCGTTTCACCCACTCTGGTGACAGTATATTGAAACGGAGATTGCTAGAAGAGCGAAGATTTCACCATTTCACACACTACTAAACTTTAATTGAAAATTGTGTCCCTACGATGTTTTCCTTTACCAGAAACACGGAAGTCGCTCAAAATATCTCGAGATAGTCATGCCTAGACGATGACGATGAGTATCGTATTCGGATGTCGTTATAGACGAAAAACTTCGTTTTAAAGTCGCTTTGTGTAAAAAATCTTGACTTTTACCCGAGGTGAGGTGGCGAAAAGGGTAACACTTAAGCGAGATTTCAGATAAAAGCGTATTAAAAAGAGAAATCTTTTAATGACACAGTTTATATAAATAAACTTGACTTATTCATCTACAAGTGAGATTACGAGTTTTTGGCGGGAAGTCAAGGGGTTCAGTTGGGGTTTGCTTAAAATTATTTAGCAAATTGATTTTAGTGGACTTTATAATATGAAATTGGTGTTGTTTGGTGTTATAAATGCTCATGCTCATGAACAATGTGTGAAATAGTTAAAGTGGACAGTCATAGTACGGCTGTAGTGATATTTGTTTCGCGGACTGTGTGGGCGTCTTCGGGCGTCGTCCGTCACTCAATCGGCTATGAAAACCAGTGGACTCGTATAGATTTGTCGCCAGAAGCTCCCTTAAAGCAATCAAAGGCCTACACCAACCTTTGATTGTAACTTGTTAGGAAAAAAGAATTTCCCACGTTTTATTAACTTGTTCCTGGCTAAATACGCAGTAGCGTCAAGCCATAAATAATTTAAAAAAAAAGTGAGATTACTAAAAGTAATTAAGGCGACGGCGACGTGGGTTTACAATTTGCAAATCCGTGCGTGTTTTTGAAAAATCACTGTTATTAAACTACTACAGTTTATTCCTCAAAAAAATTACATAAAAATCGGTTAACAGTTTATAATGAAAACGTTAAGCACGCACATTCGCTAAAAGTGGCCGTTTTTCGCAAATGTGCGTAGTAAAGCTTAACGTTCTCACTTTAAACTGAAAACAGTAGTTCATAAAATACTTTGGAGGGTTATCTAGGACTTGGTAGTAGCAAAATTTTAAATGATGTCTCCGTTTTCTTTGAAATGATTTATTTTAAATGGGGGCAGCATTGGACCTCGGAAAATTCAGGTATGGCCTTAACTCAAGTTACTCCTAATGTATGTTAACTTGAAACTTTGTTTTGTCTGCAGTTGGGGACAGTCATAAGGAGATCCTGGCTTGGATATCCAACACCAACGAAGCTAGCTACTTCAGTATGGCTGTGCATGGGCAGACCTTTTTCAGGCTAAATTATCCTCTAAAGCTGAACACGTAAGTACAACTTTCCTATATCGCAAACTAAGAGCCAATTTTACGAAGACGATTGTTAGTTCTACCAGGCCTGTGTCACTCCCCGTTTAGGTATCGAAAATGTACTACATTATTACTATGCGCGCAGGCGGCCCCTCCGGGTGGTTAATTCAATTAAGCGAATCGTTTGTCCAGAGTAATAAGAATGAAATTGGCTTGCAATGGATGTCTAGGTATCTATGCGAAAAGGTGCTGAGTTCTGACGTGAGCTAAATTAAACCATATCGCTAGCCACATTGATTAGATATTTCTTTGAATATCTTTGCTGAGTGAGACTTCTGACGTTAGTATAATTTATTCTGTGTGTAAGTAATAGATCGAGAGCTGGCACGAATTTTTAGGTAGGTATTTGAGGCAAGTTGAAAACTTGTCACATACCTCTCCTATTATAAACCATTTTGATTTATTTAGATTGACCTGGCAGTAGAAAGTCCCATGAAAATGAACTGTCTTTTTGAGAATCTTATTTTTTTAGTTATAAGTAATACCCTATATAAATTTCAAGTTGCCTCAAATATCTTTTTTATATTTTTTTGAAAAATACTTTTGCACGCGCCTGGCAACATTAAAGCCCCGACTAAATCGTCTGGCTTATTGATGTTTTTATTCTTTAAACATTAAACTACAACATATAAAAAATGCCTATTGCCTAAAATAACTTTTTTGAAAAAACAAAAAAAAACTAAAAAAATTATAGGTTGCTTTAGCCCCGCTGCTCACCAGCCAGGTCTGCAGTTCCGTGTTGGGATATAATAGGAGGATGGCTGAAGGTATCTGCTTTAGATACCTTCAGCCAGGTTAAAAAAATCCGACACCAGTCTTAGATTCTAGCTGTAGTATCCTTTATAGCTAAGGATATAAGTGTAAGTACACGTGCTGGTTTTTGAAAAACATGTTGAAATTCAAGACACTGTTGTAAGAGTTGTTTATGTGAAGATGTTACCTAGAACGCGACAAGCCTTCATAATATCCGAAGATAGGAAAGCTGGCTTAGCTATAATAACTCGTATTTTTCCCTTCCGATGTATATAGTCGCTTACTACGAGTATAAAGAAAATGCATTCACTAGGTATGTAGGTACATAACATTATTGGAACGAAACGTAATTTATTAAACCATGTAAGTTCCCTTTCCCAAATTGTAACGATGGAGAAAGTTGACATAAAGCGCCGACCCCAAATAGGGTGAAGGCGGGAAAGATGACAAAGATTAAGTTCCCTTTTCATCCGACTAAAAAAAGGAGGTTATCAATTTGTCGGAATCTTTTTTACATGATTTGAAAAATTCTTTTTTGGTTTGAAAAGGTATACTTTCCAGGTAGTCCTTTAAAAATGTTATTAAAATGTGGTTCGTTTTTTAAACGAAATTAACTAGAAAAAATATGTTGTATAAGTAAACAATTAATTGAATATTTGGCTTTTTTGGTATTGAAGTCAGTTTTTTATTTGGAAAAAAATATCTATAATTATTATTGAACTACGACTTCGTACGACTGTATATTTTTTATGTGTATGTGCACCGATTTCTCCGTCAATTGTGGACCGATTTTCAAAACTCTTCGTCTAAGCGCGTTCCCGTTCGTTCGTAATATACATACCTACTTATATCCTTAAATATTTATATCTATGTTAGTTTTATATACATACGAGTGGTTTAATTTTAGTTTAACTATGTTATTTTTATTTTTATCCTAAGCAATCATATAAAATCATTTGCCTACTTCTAAGTTGGATTAAAATAAAATAAAAGGTATTATGAGTTTATAACACCGACTTGTGTAATAGTTTAATAGCGTGAATGTAAAACATGTTTATATGTATCATCAATCATGTCAAACGTTGCGTTGCGTGCATCACTAGTCCATAGCATGTATTGAGTTGTGAGTAATTTTGTATTAGGCCCGTCACAGACGTAGCTATTATATACAAGGTGACTTTTTATCCACTGGCAAATTTTTTGGAGCAAGTTCAGTCCATGATACTCTACTAATTTCTTTAAAAAAGTTGTAAAAATCGTAAAAAATTTTTCGTCCTCCCATACAAAATCCGTTTGGCTGAGCGCCGATTTGTATTGGATGACGAAAATTTTTTTTAGATTTTAATAAGTTTTTTTATAGAAAGTATAGTTGAGTAACATGGACTGAACTTGCGTTAAAACATTTTTGTAGGTTTGTTCGGATACTTAACAAAGTCTTAAAGTATTAAAATAAATCATCATTAAAAAAAATGTTAAGAGATTATATCTAAAAAATATTTTTCTTCGTAAACTCTGTAAATATAAATTGAGGAAAAATTATTTTTACTCAAAAATATTAGTGTTGTGATTCCGAAGGTGCCCGCATCCTTTATTTTTGATACAAAACATTAGTTATTTTAATAATTCATTGAACCCCGATAAAATCTACATCCGCGTTCATTCCCCGACTCCCACTTCACAGTCAAACAAAGAGTGAAAGAGTGTGGGACGATAAAAAGTACATATTCTGTCATATTCAAAAATGTCCTATTTGAGTATCACCACCCGCTACCGAGCTTGTGGCGGGCAGCGGCCGGTGAGCAGGGATGGCAACGGCCGCGTGTATAGTAAAGTCACAGACTACTCGAGGTTGAGTAGTCTGTAAGTAAAGTCAATTGATTAGCCATTTATTAGAAATTTGGAAGAAAAAACAATTATACTTTAATATTATTTTTTTTCTACGGTTTTGTTTTTTATTAATGACTGATTCCAAGATTTCAGCTAGAGGGTGCCAAATCAACCTGTATATTATTTTATAGCAAGCCACCACGTATAGTACCTATGCTATAATATATATTTTGCCTTAATGCTTTAAGAAACCATATGTCTTGCTGTATCTGTCCACATATTTTGATGACATAATCTACACTAATATTATAAAGCGGAAGAGTTTGTTTGTTTGTTTGTTTGTTTAAACGCGCTAATCTCAGGAACTTATGGTCCGATTTGAAAAATTCTTTTTTTGTTAGTAGTCCATTTTTAGAGGAAGGCTTTAGGCTATATAACATTCCGACAACCACGCGAACGAAGTCGCGGGCACAGCTAGTAGAAATATATATCAAAGCTCCGTCTGTAGTCGCTTGAAGATTGCTATGGAAAATATATCGTAATTTGTCTTGTTATTATTTATATTATTGCTTCGTGTGTGATGGGCTTTAACTTATTACGAAGGAAAGTAAGAGTTATACGGCATGATGAGAACTTTGTTGTGTGTTTAGCATCAAAAATAAGCATAAAGCATATGGCATTAGGTCCACCACGTGTACAATAGTTTTGTGCAATTCAGTTTTAAAATAAATTAAAATAAAAATAATAAAATAACATAGACTTTTCTTTAATCTGAGATAACATTAAATTAATTTTAATGTAGGTATGTATATAGGAAAAGACAAAACTTTCGTGAATGAAAACTCCAGTTATTAGGAAGAACATGGAGTAAAAGTTTGAAGTCAAGTCAAGAAACAAGAAAATTATTTATACTGTATTCACTGACACACGTGCAACACAGTATAAATGATAATTTACACACGAACAATATTTTTCGCAAATTCGACAATCACATATGTTTGTTTTTATTTTCATATTTTATGGGTAAAAAAAAACGTTGACAACTTTTTCTACAACAATAAAATAAAGTTTAAACGAAGAAAAAAGGTTGCGTCATCACCTTTATATGTATTTATTTAATAATTGATACAGTCACAACAACCGAAATAAAATCGAAGCGAGAAAACGAAAGTGTATACATGAAGTCGTCACCTGGGCAAACTGGGTCGTTCGGAGCTCGGAGCCGAGCGTGCCCAGTGGTCTAATGGCGCTACTTGCGTAACTCCAGTGCTTGTCCGTATAAATGCTCTCGTTTCTTGAGATCTGTTAGTTTTGCAGTGCGTATTCTATGCAATTTTACAAAAACATGCCATCGCGCAACCAGTCAAAATGAACTTTGAATATTTTCTCTGATTCATAGCGATGATGGGTTATATATAACCTTATGTGCGTGCGTGGGTGTATGTCTGAGTGTGAGAGAGAAAGCGTGGTTACAGATTTTTCAAGCTTCCCAAAGGCATCTGACGTTGTTCAATGAGTGTCATCTATTGACAAAGTCACTGTAAGATGTTTTTCTTTACCGGATGCAGGTGGTGGTAGTACAAAACTACCGTACATAAGAACAAACTGAGAAGTACAAGTCGCGTCTAGTGAGGGTCGTAGGCTCACAGACGCACAGCCAGTGCAAAACAGCCCAAATCGTCATTACGGCGAACAGTATTTATTCGGAACCGATTAGGTATTACTCTTATTTTTTTATTTTTTTTATAAGAGTTTCGAGTGCGTTTGACCTAAAGTCATAATGTGACGACATTAAATTTAAAAGAGGATGGAAGCTTTTCCACTTAACACCACTAAAAAGAGCAAGCTCAAATTATAAGAAAAAAGCTTCTTTTCGCGCCGCTTCAAAGGAAACAAAACCCAATTGTCATTTTCGCAAACTTTGTTGATTCAAGCCGATTGCGTGCCCCAGAGCTCCAATGGCGTAACTTATGTAATTTCATCATGTGATAATAATTTAATGCCATAAATGTGACGCTGTTAAATTGATCAGCCGTGTGGAATGCGCCTTACGTTATGTCATAATGATTTTGTTATCTGAAAAGGTTTCAAATTATCATACTACCTACACTGTATAATGATTTGAAGCATCGTTAGTATTACCAGTGGTATGGTATTACGATGGCCTAGTAGTATGCATTCCTAGCGCTTATTCATGGTAAGCATCCCCTGGCATGGTCCGCGCTCAGATTGATAACCACAGAAAGCGGAAAATAAAGCTCTGCGTTCTTTTGGAAGCCAGATTAAGAGCCTGTTTGACCCTAATAGTACTTAGAGCGATCTTAAATATTATCAATAGTAACGAAATACTGACTTTGAAATAAAAACACAGCAAATTTAGGACTAACTATATACATTTTCGATAGAATAACATTGCGAAGTTGCCTCCAAATTACCTCAGAAATATACTAAAACGGTTTTATATAACTCTTTAATATTCTTTGTAAAACGAAAACAAC
This sequence comes from Acrobasis repandana, assembly GCA_963576875.1. Lineage (NCBI taxonomy): Eukaryota > Metazoa > Arthropoda > Insecta > Lepidoptera > Pyralidae > Acrobasis > Acrobasis repandana. Next base: position 1,879,283 of record OY756214.1, read on the forward strand.
CTCAAAACCAAAACCAGCCTCATTGGCTAGATCAATCAGTGTGATTTATCCTTAGACATTTATAGATATTTATTTATTATTCATTTATTTACCGTTTTTGTGAGTAATTGTCCTATCTACTTATTCGTCGGTTGACTGGAAGAGATTCCATTATGGGATAAATACGCCATTGTCAATTTACTCAGTTGTTTTTGTCTTTAAATTGTGTTTTCATAGTACAATAAAGTTATTATAAACATACAAACAAAGCGCCTGTAAAATAGTATGATTCAAACCTCCAAACCTCATGTTGCAACGATATTTTTTGAACGAACTGAATTGAATGGAACCGTGCAATCAAATATCCGTGAAAAAATAGTGAATATCTCCCAAAAAACCTTTCAATTAAACGTTCTGGCTAGAACCGATACCTATACGCCTAAATCACAATGCATCAATACAAACCTCGATATTCAACTCCCGGACCAACAAACAAATGTAAAATAAAGCAGTGTAACTGAGAAGTGCAGGATTTTCCAGCTAATGGAAGCCAATGTCCAGGATTCACATGCATCATATGTACAGTTGAAGAGAATTTTTTTTTTTTTCAAAATGTAAATTTTTTTGAAGTGTGTACGATTAAGGTGAAGATATAGGCAAATGACCTTGAAGTGGCGCCCTCATTTAAAATAAATTGTTAACTCGTAAATATGGAGATAATTTCCATGTTGCTTTTCGTCATGCACTAGATAGCCCTTTAAATTATTTTGTGAACCACCGTTGAAAGTATTTACATTAGTCCGTCTAGCTTTAAAACTTGCCTCCGCCAAAAGTGGCCACGGCAAGTTTTAAAGCTAAACGGATCACCAATAATAGTTTCAACGGCAGTTGATAAAATAATTTAAGGCGAAGATATAGGCAAATGGCCTTGAAGTGTGAAATAAATTGTTAACTCGTAAATATGGTGATAATTTCCATATTGCTCTACGTCATGCACTAGATAGTCCTTTAAATTATTTTATGAACTGCCGTTTAAAACTATTATTGGTGATCCGTCTAGCTTTAAAACTTGCCGTGGCCACTTTTGGCGGAGGCAAGTTTTAAAGCTAGACGGATTAATGTAAATACTTTCAACGGTGGTTTATAAAATAATTTAAAGGGCTATCTAGTGCATGACGAAGAGCAATATGGAAATTATCTCCATATTTACTAGTTAACAATTTATTTCAAATGAGGGCGCCACTTCAAGGTCATTTGCCTATATCTTCGCCTTAAAGGGCTATCTAGTGCATGACGAAGAGCAATATGGAAATTATCACCATATTTACGAGTTAACAATTTATTTCACACTTCAAGGCCATTTGCCTGTATCTTCACCTTAAGACCACCGTGGCGTATTGGTAACGCTAGTCCACCACTCGGAGGTTCTAGGTTCGATCGAGCCAGACCACTGCCTTACCATGATGACAGCCGGGACCAACGGCTTTACTTCCGAAGTACGGAGGAGCTCGAGAAATTTTTATGCCACTTCTGGTCACCCATCCAAGTGCGGACACTAGCAATGTGTTTTCCCACCGGGCCACCGAGCTTTTTATTTATTATTTTATTTGATTTATTTTGTAATAAATCATAATTTATCGTTGAGTAAGTATCTCATAATATATGTTTTTAAATCCTACTAGATATTTTCATTCGCCCCTTTTACTTAAGGCCGTACCTGAATTTTCCGGGGTCCAGTGCGGTCCCCATTTAAAATAAAACATTTCAAAAAAACGGAGACATTTTTTAAAATTTTGCTACTACCAAGCCCTAGATAACCCTTCAAAGTATTTTATGAACTACTGTTTACAGTTTAAAGTGACAACGTTAAGCTTTACTAAGCACATTTGCCAAAAGTGGCCGGCCTTAGTGTTGGACGCGCACAAAGTGACTAAGTATTAAGTTTATTCAGAAGCTGACAACTAAAAATAAAAATAAGATAATAAAATTTAATATGGCGAAGAATATCAAAAGATTTCAAAGGACAACACAATTTGTTTGGTGCAATGTTGTATTAAAATTGTAAGGGTTTTATTAAATTTTCCAACACTCCCCTCGTCTTACCGCGTTCGCGGTTGCATCCTTACCTCAGCTGCTTCATAGCCTGAAGTGCATACAATTTTTATTTCCGATTTTCCGAGTTTCATTGGTTGAATAACAGAAATATATACGAGGTTCACTTAATTTAACTTAGCTAGATTTAAAAATGCTACCTGTATACGAGAACAGACAATAATTAAATTTTGACGTGACAACGTCTTAAATTAGGTTGCGGCTGGGAGTCACTTATGAAAAAGTGTAACGCTCGGTAACGTTACGATGAGTCACCGAACGAGAGAGAGGCCCGCCGAATGCCTTGCGTCTCTCTCCCACTCAACTATGATCGGTCTGACGTTGTCACGTAAAATCTTCGCCCGTAAAACCGACTTTACAGGCAACCATTTTTTTAACAAAAAAAATAACTGACTTCAATTTTTTTAAGGAGCTATTTCCATATCTCCAAAGTTCTTCATCATATCTTCTCCAAATTAAAATAGAAACAACTTGGTAGTAAAGGCATTCAAATAAAAAATAATCATCAAAATCGGTTCTCAATTGGCGAAGATATCACGTAACAAACATACATAAAAAAAACATACAGTCGAATTTATAACCTCCTCATTATTTGAAGTCGGTTAAAAAGCATTTTTGGACAATCTCGAAACTGAGACGCTTCGCTCGCTTGGTCAATTATAAAGTGCGTATAATATAATACCTACCCAATGTCAATCTGACCTTGCCAGGTACAGGGAACGTTATAAAAATAGTCAAACGCAGCATATCGGTCGGAGCCCTGTTTTATAAGCATCCGGAATTCTCGTCCGGTATCTGGAATCTGGACCAAACTCACGCTACATTATTCTAAAAGAAGCTCGAGTGTAAGAAAAAATAATTGGTCGATATCTTATATTGTACGATAGTGCACAATCTTGTGCTACAATTGCAATTCCAAAGAGGGTTAACGTCAGGCGGTGCCCGGCTGTAAAACTTTTCGCCCAAATAGGTACATTCCCAAAGAGGGTTGACGTCAGGCAGGCGAAGACAAATTATTTAAACTCTTCCGGCTATTTCTTATCCAACGCAAGGTCTTTGGCATCTTTGGGTGACCATTGACATGCATGTAATATTTGGAGAAGAAAAGGCAGGAAAGCGCACCCCGGGCTCCGATGCAGCACAACTGAGGATGCAACCGGGAACGCGCTTGGAAGTAGAAGAGTTCACGATTTTTTGTATCTATATAATAAGTAATTTATTTTTAGTATTTAAGAGGCATTAATTTTTATTTTAGGTACCTACTTAGTTTTAATTTAGTTTAGGTATTATTTATTATAAAATTCAAAGTATTTATTGAGCATGTGAATAAAATGATATCTTTGAAGTCGACCGGCTAGATGCTCTGTTAACAAGGATATCCGGGTCGTCAACTGGGTATGTTTAGATTCAATTTACTTGTACTCCTACGCTACCTGGTCAAAAAAAGTATGAAAATATATAAAATGGGAGTTCAAAGGTAGCACCGATTGTAGAAAAGTTAAAAAGCCACGTCAAGTAAGTAAGTAAGTAATACTTTATTGTACACCAAGAATAAAAAAATACATTAAAATGTACAATCGGTCTTATCGCTAAAAGCGATGCGGGATGCAGAACATCTGGCTAATAAAATGGTTAACTTGAAGATGAATGGCTACAGAGACAAGAGGGCGACCTAGAAAGTCGTGAGGGTAATGTGTGAAGAGGGACATGACATGAAGGAGAGAGGGGTTAGTATAAATGTGTTAAATGATATAAAAATATTGAGGGAGTTGACTTATAGAGCCGACCCCAAATAGGTAGGAGATGAGGAGGATGAAAGTTTTAGTATATCTGTAATATCTTGTAAGTATATTCTTTTTTTCTTGTCGACAAAAAAATTTTAGAACAGGAAATAAATGTAACAAAAAATCTTTTTCATTTCATTTATTCGAAAAACGATGTTTTCATCCCAAATATTTGGGGATAAAGACACTGGTCTCTAGACACTGGAAAGTAAAAAAGAAATTCATTAGGGATTAAAAAACATTTAAAAACTGAATACGAATGTAGAATCAAAAATAATATTGGCAGTCAGAAAAAAAAAAGAAGAATTTAGTTTTAAAACAGTAAAATATAGGCAATGGCGTCGTAATTTTTTTAAATTGGAATACACTACTTTTTTCATGGATGACTGTACGTCAAAAATTTTTGGTTCTTTTGCTTCAAAAAATATGATATGAAATATGTATTTGATTCAAATAGTATTTTATTATGGAACTACCTATTAGGTTATTTTTACACTATTTTAAATGTGAATAATTTCTTGATGCGACCAATAGTAAATAAGAATGAAGTTTACGTGTACGTGTAAGTTTACAAATTTAAAGATATAACAAATAACGTACAAGGAAAAAGTAATGAAAAGATTCTAATGACTGGAAAATGTATAAGATGTGGTGGTCCTAAAAATATTTTAATATAACTTCTTTATTGAAAACGACACCAAATAAAGATTAGTAACTGTCTGTTAAACTCTAATTAGGTATATGTACGTATTCTACTTTCGTTATAGGTATAAATTTGCAAATTTTTCTGATAGATGGAGACGAAAAGAAGAATGTGCTACACGGTGTACGGTAATAGTTTTATATCGGGCGATATACTTGAATCTATCGCTTTACTCAGGATTCAAAGTAGCGCCTTCGTCTTAAAACTATTACCTTTACGCTTTGTAGCACAATTTACTATTGACTCTTTAATTGATAAGCATCAAAAATATTATTATTAAATAAAATAAAAAAAAATTGATACTAGCTTTTGCCCGCGGCTTCGCTCGCGTATCCCACGGGTACATTACTTTTTTCCGGGATGAAAGGTACCCTATGTTCTTCTCAGTACTCCTAACTATGTGTTTGCCAATTTTTAAGAAGATTGGTTCAGTAGATAAAGCGTGAAGAGGTAACAAACAAACAAATATACAAACTCACTTTCGCATTTATAATATTAATTGGGATTGGGATTTTTAAAGACCTGATAAAGATGATAAAAATTTACAGTCTTATCGAATAAAATTGCCCACACACGCAGATGCTTGTTACTCCTTACAATATTATACAATATCAATATGTGTCCTGTAGACAATACCCTTGTTAGTAAATGCGACGCTATTGTTCACACAATACCGCCATTACACTGAATAGAGTGCCTGACCTACTATAACATTTTTGGTGCAATGCTGGAAAACTATGTCTGCTTTAACCATTAAAAAAAATCAAACTATTAGAGAGGCGAGGTTAAAGAGACGACCACAGTCCGTATTTAGGTCTTGCCCAATATGTTGTAGATATCATTAACCCAACACATAGGTGGTTTCCCAATCTTTCTCCTCCTCAGTTTAGCTGTATCTATAATTATTTATTATGTAATAATCCGCTACTTTCCAACAAGTCAAATCAGATTCTTTTTTCTTAACGTCAAAAACAACATTTTCTATGAGATTTGTATGAAATATTGGACTGTGACGTCATAGTTTCTTGGCCAGGAGGGTACCGGTACATTAGATACCGGAGAATCCCTCCCTAAGCATTCTTGCTTGGGCTGCCCTACGTATTCTGGGGAGGGCAAAATCCCGCTCGTCATTGTTCATATCTTCCTGAAAGGCCGGTAACGCTCTTGTTACACCCCTGGTGTTGCAGTTGTCCATAGACAGTGGTGATCACTTACCATCAGGTGACCCGCTTGTTCGTTTGCCGCCCTATAACATTATAAACATTTTTAATAATAATAATTAAAAGAGTTTTATCAATACTCAAAACTTTTGTATAGAGAGTGGGTATCACTAACAGAAGCATATCCATGGTTAACTATGATTCCCATTGCCACATTTGCCACTCATAATTAAAATCTAAACTCAAGTACTGAATAATTTTAACGACTACCCTCATTTGTCCACCCCATCTCTACTTTAACCTGGTCACTACTACTGCTACATCGGTGACTTGTTACATATTATTTCTACTTAAAACATAAGTACAAATAACATGTTTTTACCAACAAAATAACACTGGCATGTATTCTACGAAGGACTGCCAACATGCTTTAAAAAGGTTGCACTAATTGACATTTTAAAATAACTGTTATTGATATGCTCATCTCATGTCGTACTCGTGTAACGACAATGAATAATGCAGTGGAATGCCGGTCTGGCTCGCCAGTGTAAACTATACAGGATCTAACAGAATATCCTGAAACTATTTTAAGGGTAGATTCAGTCCTAATACAAAACTACAACGATATTCTACAACAAGTCCCTAAGAAACATATCTCAAAATATGAACAATATTTTTTGACTCCCATACAAGTCGTCCGATCAGCTGATCCAAGTTTCTAAAGAAACCAAAAAAAATCTTATTTCATAGGGAAAGTTTTTTTTAGTATCATGGACTGAAATAAGCCTTAAAATAGTTTTTGTATATTTTGTAAGACGTTATAACGTATAGCCCATCACAGGATACAGAGTTTCTGTTAAACGTTATTTATAGCAACACATATTACGATATATAAATAGATAGATAAATAGATCATGGAATCCTCGAGAAAACAAGGGAAAGACATCAAATATTCTGTGATTTTGATTCAAATTAGTGATTTTGTTGTTTTCAAGCATTTGCATTAAGGTAAATATAGAAGCAAATGGCCTTGAAGTGTGAAATAAATTGTTAACTCGTAAATATGGTGATCATTTCCATATTGCTAATTGTCAGGCACTAGATAGCCCTTTAAATTATTTTATGAACTGCCGTTGAAACTATTATTGATGATCCGTCAACCTTAAAAACTTGCCTTCTCCAAAAGTGGCCACGGCATATTTACGAGTTAACAATTTATTTCGAATGTGGGCGCCACTTCAAGGTCATTTGCTTCTATATCACCTTAAGAAAGTGTGATTTATTTATGTGGAGCTGTTATAGAAACTTGCACTGTATAAATGGACCTTTGAGTAAGGTTTATTGAACAGCACTTGTTATAAAACTTTACAAATATGTAACTTATTTACAAAATTGTCGAATTGTAACGTTAATTAAACAGGACCCAGGTCATTGGTACCATATTATTGCATTGCCATCCAACTTATATTATAAGTACGTCAAATTTCAGCTCAATCGAATAACGGGAAGTGGATCTAATTTAGCTTGCAAGATTTGATTACGAACGTATAAAACTAAATAACTCGATGATTTCAAAAGATTAATTAGAATAGAATTTCAGAAAATTTCAGGAAAAAACATGATAAATACAATGTAATAAGTAAGTATACAGGAATTGCTAATTAAGTTATTTTAAATATTAACATATCATCAATCTACTCAGCATGCAACTTAAGATTATTTTAGAGTTCCTTATACAAAGGATGAACGGAAAATATTGCTCTACTGGCACTATCCGGAAAAATGCAAGGAGTATGGAAATACGGCCCATCGATTTCCTCTTAAGGCCCTAGAACCCGGCCGAGTATCACTCCTGTTGTAATCAACTATTGCAGGGTTTTATATTCATATACATATTTTTAAAGATGGGCCCTGACTACCTATGACTACCCTGTAAACCAGAAGGGCGCAGGCGTAGAGGAAGACCACGGAGGACGCGATACAACATCCACAATTGAAAGAAAGAAAAGCAAGCAATCTTTTGATAGAGTTCAGTGGAAAAAGAAAGGGGAGGCTTTTGCCCAAACAAATCCCAAATCGCACACGTCAATCGGCAAGGAAAAATATATTTAACCGACTTCAAAAAAGGAGGAGGTTATCAATTCGAATGTATGTTTTTTTTATTTTTATATGTTTGTTACGCGATATCTTCGCCAATTTTGAACCGATTTTGATGATTCTTTTTTTATTTGAAAGCCTTTACTACCAAGTTGGTCTCATTTTAATTTGGTGAAGATATGATGAAGAACTTTGGAGATATGGAAGAAAGTTCTAAAAAAAAATTAAAGTCGGTTGTTTTTTTTGTTAAAAAATTAATTTGAAATATACAATACATAGTTCCTCCATATATGAAAGGTGTTGTTATGATAAGCGTACAATCGTCTTCTTCCTATCAAGTGTGTTAATCGACCGAGCAGGCGAAGCGTCTCAGTTTCAAGACTGGCTAAAAAATCTTTTGTCCGTCTGTCTGTCTGTCGGTGTGTTCTCGCCTACAGGTCGCATTTATCAACCGATTCTCGTGAAATTTTATAAGTTCGATAATTATAGAGACTTATTTGTCGATTCAGTTTTTTGAAATTTTTCAAAATGTCCGCGATATGGGAGTTTAAAATTTGAAGAAAATCATATTTCAGCCATTTCGAAAAATTTTCAAATATGTCATAAAATCTTTTTTGTTATCCTTATTAAGGCGCATTTTTTTTGTCTGAACAACTTTTATTTTTCTCAGACAAATTAAAATACCCCCCCCCCCCCCAACCTTCAAGCGTTCACCCCCAATAACTTTTGAAAGGCTGAACCTATTTTCATCAAACATCGCTTAGGACTATCTTGACAGACAAGGCTTTTGATTAAAAAATCCGCATCGAAATCTGTCACATAGAATAGACACACAGATACGTCAAACTTATAACACCCTTTGTTTCATAAAGGGTTAAAAGAATAGAGTCGCAATATGTCGCGATTAATTGTACACATTTGACGTGACAAAACGGATTATATCGGAAAGTAGAACAAGGCTCTAGCAGTGCTTGTAACGTGGCGGTTACCAACTTAGGCAAATTAGATCAACTTCAGCTGCCATCCTGCAGGATGTAATCCAAGCAATTTTCAATATTCAAACCAAATACTAGGAATTCTATGCCGCGAGAAATCTAATTACGTAGCCCTGGCCAGTTCGATTTGTGCAGTTAGAGACTTCAGAATTCAAGCAGATAAATACCGTTCAATCCCGCGGTTTACTCCATTGATATTGACTTCGGTATCTAAGTAAGAAGTGGTGAAATACAAAAAGCTGCTTCTTTTCAGCTGTTTTCATCAAACATCTCTAATTAGTTCGGTTTCCTGGAAGAGATTGCAGTTGCGATAATACCGCCTAATAACATCCGTTTCTTTTATTTAGTATTCTGTATAATTCAATAAAGTATGTAGAAAGAATGGATGAAAAGAGATTAACAAATAATATTTATGCCGTGTGGTTCCCGGCAGAGTAGAATAGGATTACTCCAAGTCTTCCCGTGGATGTTGTAGAAGGCGATTTAGAAAAAATACAAGCTAAACAAAGCTTATAAACATCAATGAGACCTCTCCAACTCATCTGACCAGCGTAGAGAGTTTAGGTCAAATCCTCTGACTGCTCTGGCTAATATATGGCTCTGGTAGTACAGAGAGGATCGTGCGCCTGCAGTGGAGACTAAGAAAGACCTGATCATGATGATATGCTTTTATGTAAATTAAAGTTTTTGGAGAAAATAATGTATTTGTGTGCTACAACGCAGCTTCTGCTCATTGTTCGCAACTCGGGACTGATTTAATTAAAAGTTCCCTAGCCGCAGATGGTATCATTCGTGACGAGGGATACTTGTGAATAGCATGCTTTACTCGTAGGTGTATTGTGAAAACTTGTTCCTTTGATCAACTGTCTTTGATTTATAATATTAGTCGATTCTTTTATTGATATGATTATACGTCGAATAAATTAACATTAAGTTTTTTTTTACCATAAAGTTTGAAAGATCAGGTGATCCGTGTTTGTATAGGAAACTTTTTTTATGTTTTAATATATGTTCCATCCATGGGAAGTTATTGTTTTTTTCCTAATATTTTGTTAGACATTATATAACTGATTTAACGGGTGCATTTTTTGTAATGAATAATGGGGCTTACCATATAATGTGATTATTATATTAATTATTTTTTTAATGTCATAGTAGAACGGTTTGATGTCATAGTAGAACGGTTTGATGTCATAGTAGAACGGTTTGATGTCATAGTAGAACGGTTTGATGTCATAGTAGAACGGTTTGATGTCATAGTAGAACGGTTTGATGTCATAGTAGAACGGTTTGATGTCATAGTAGAAGGGTTTGATGTCATAGTAGAACGGTTTGATGTCATAATAGAACGGTTTGATGTCATAGTAGTACGGGTTGATGTCATAGTAGAACGGTTTGATGTCATAGTAGAACGGTTTGATGTCGTAGTAGAACGGTTTGATGTCATAGTAGAACGGTTTGATGTCATAGTAGAAGGGTTTGATGTCATAGTAGAACGGTTTGATGTCATAATAGAACGGTTTGATGTCATAGTAGTACGGGTTGATGTCATAGTAGAACGGTTTGATGTCATAGTAGAACGGTTTGATGTCGTAGTAGAACGGTTTGATGTCATAGTAGAACGGTTTGATGTTATAGTAGAACGGTTTGATGTCATAGTAGAACGGTTTGATCTCGTAAATTTTATTTTGATGACGCATTGACTATAAAAAGTTATATTTTTTTGTTAGAAACTTATTAAAAGTGGTATTTTCGCAGATGGTATCACTCGTGTCAATCTTGGAACGGGAAGACTGGAGAGTGGCAGATCTGGGTGAACGCGGAGAGGGTCGGCCGAGGCTTCCACAACAGAGTAAGTTTGCATTGTTTCAAAGTTATTAACACACAAGGCTGCCCCTGATGCATCAGCATCAGGATTATCAAATCTAAATTTTGCTCCCGCTTCCACGTACACAAATTTACTCTTGCCGAAGCGACACAGTGAGCTATGCTGGGTAGGTAGATCACGACGGGGCAATGAGGTTGGTTTACGCGTTTCTAGTTTTTTAAGGTATTTTTTCGTTTTACAAAGAATATTTAAGGGTAATTAGAAAAATAAGACTGAAGACTGCCTTATGTTTAATGCAATTATAATCCAAAGTTACAAGGGCTAATTTATTGTATTTCTTGAATACTTTCCCGTATAATTCTGAGGTGATTTGGAGGCAACTTCGCATTTTTTTCTATTGAGCAAATTTTAAGCAATCGTGTTTTTGAAACATATAATGTATAGAGTTAGTCTTGAACTTTGCTGTGTTTTTATTTCAAAGTGAGTATTTCGTTAATATTGATAATATTTAAGATCGCTCTAAGTACTATCAGGGTCATACGCGTTCTTAATAAAAGAAGCGTTAGATTTCCTATTTATACAGCTCGCCTTCAGCTCAGGTCAGGTTAATTCTCTCCGGAAACATATAAAAAAGAAAACAACTGGCTTTCCGATTCTTAACTTTTTTACATTCAAAGAAAATATTTATAAATAAAGAAACAAATGCTTTTAACAACAGTAAAACAACTTTTATATCTAAGCTTGGTATTGTTAACAAGGAAACTTCTCGACTTTGTGTTCGTTCCTACTTGTGTACGTACAAACTAACAAGTTTATAACAGCAATGGATAATTCTCAAGTTGATAGCAATGTTTTTACAGTTCAGGGAACTGAAAAATAGGTAAATGTAGTTTTTAGGTAATGTTGTAATTTTACATTAAGTTTTGATTTTGTGGGCTTTACTTCTTTGTTCTCTTTATTATATATTTCTTGATACTTTCTTAACTTTTTTTACCGACTTCAAAAACAAAGAGGAGGATATTAATTCTTCGGAATCTTGTTTTCAAGTGTGTTCCCCGATTTCTCGAAGACGCTTTGATATGGAAAATTCTTCTTTAGTCTGAAAGGGTGTACTTTCCAGGTCCCATAGAAATTTTATTAAAATCGGTTGTGTGCTTCTCATTTTTAAACGAAAATAACTAGAAAAATTTTGTCTTCTACACAATTTGTACCAGCTATCATCGTACAGCGTCGGCAATTTTACTGTATTCATTTTTTCACTCATTACTTCACTCAGTTCGCACCAAACCATCAACAGCGCCGCGCGTACTCATTTAATTGTATTATTATACCGTTGACTTTCCAATAAAGTATTACATTCAAAATAATCATTATCATCTTAGTTTCGGCAGACCCCGAACACAATTTATTGTACTGAGTCGTTTTTATGTTTCGAAAAATATCTATCTAATATAAATAATAATTTGTATGTTTAAATAGCACACAGATTTTCATGCAATAACGTCACTCGTGACTCACGAGCCCCCACTTCAGATAACTTCGATGTAAATACATCATAATCATTGTGAATTTTTACTATATTCCAAAGATTGTGAATGTTACATGAAAATGTTGATAAATGTTGATGAGCGCATCGTAACCACGGCGATTAGGTATTGCACTAAGAGTTGCTACACACTTATTCGGGCAAGCATTAAACGGCACAGCCAGGCGGTAAAGTCAAATATATGTAGATGTATGTTCGGGGCCGATATAATTGCTTCAGGTCGGCTTTGTTCGACAAAGCCGAACCGACGACAAAGCCGGCCAGAAAGTGTGTAGCAACCCTGGCTCGGTTTTGGGCCAAACGCATCGTATGCGTACGATGCGTTTGACGTCACTGTTGGTGTTGCTACGCCAAACAAATTAGATAAACGAAGGGCTAAATAGAATAATCATTTTCTGACCCACATCCCTACATGTGTTTACTGGCTGGATGTCGTTTATTTATACTGAAACATTGAAGTAAGCATGTGGTTTGAGCGACCGGCACGCTTATGGTTTTCCACTGCCTGAAATTCTGTGCTAGAATTCATATTCAATGCCTGTGTATTGATGATATTCAGATTGATATTTACATTTCAAGCAACCTATGTGGAAACGTATTCGAAGTTTAGAATTTCACTAGATTGTGTAGAATGATTTAGAGCAAGCGGCCAGAAAAAGTTGTTTAGAAATGTTATACTGCAAAACTAGAAAGTATTTACGAAATGAAATTAATGTGAAATAAGATTTTGCAAAAAATAAAAAATTTTTCGTACAAGCTTTAATTGTAATGCCTAAATACTAATCAAGACAAATGTAATAAGCCCAAACTCGATAGAGTTGCGTTGTTTTATTATAGGGTTCCTTTAATAAAACCTTTCGGTACCATTATAAGATCAGGTTCTTGTTATGATAATATTGCATTGTTATTTGATTTACATCAGCATACATCTTATCTTAATCGAAAACTTGGGAGTAGCTTTAGTCTTGCAAGATTTGACCCAAACAAACAACTACAAAAATAGAAAGCTGTATAAAAGCTTGTAAAATTTATAAAAGAACTTCCTTTCTCAAGTTCTATTCTGTCAAAGTAAAAAAAAATAATTACAATTCATTAATCCATTTGATTCTGCTTACAAGCCGCTTAGCTTATAACCACCATCTACAGCAGCAGCAGTCTTTATGGTAATGAATTTTTTTACAGCTCGTGGGCCATATCATCAAGGGTGGTGGCGTAGCGGTTTCTGGACAAGACCAATCATTTTTGTATAGCAAAGATGGATCAGTGCCAGTTATCAGTAAGTCGTTTCATCATTTCAACCGTGTGACGAAAAAAAAATTTTAGCCATATCGAAAAATGTTCAAAAATTTCATAATCATTGACTTGATAATACTCTTGTAAAGACGCAATTTTTTTGTCCGAACAATTTTTTTATCCGATAAACTTCAAGTAGTCAGGGGTGTGATCCAAATACAGATTTGCGGAGGCTTCAGCTCACAAAGCCACTAGTTAGGCACTAACAACATATTGTTTTAAAATTTCAGAACAACCTGGCCTGATGGGAGAGATAACCATGCTGCAAATGTACCACGTGGCCCTTACAGCTGGAAAAGCCCACAAGGACCACAAACACCACCACGCCCACCACTTTAAACACGACGGAAGCCCAATCGAGCCCGCGGAAGAAGTCACAGAACCTCCACCGCCGCAACCCACTCCTCTGGGCAACGGCAACTTCCTCATTGGAGGCCAGATCCAAACCAGACCAAGTCTGAACTTAGCTGGTGTCCAACAGCAAATGATGGTCCCAGTTCAGTTCCCTAACGGAATCCAGATCCACCAGCCTTACATAAACGGGCAGTTAGGAAACAGAGTCGTATCAGAACAGTTGATTAACAGCTTACAACCATCAGAGCTCTCCCGACCACTGGTGGCTGTTCCACAACCAATCAGGCCAGCGTCAGGATTCGCGCAGTCTCTTGGGCCGTCGAAGGGGACTACAGTACTGTTGTCAGGGTCTTTGTTGAATCCTGCTAACGTGCAGTATATTGACGATTCTGCAACGCACAGCCTCTTCAAAAGAGACTCAAAGAAACGCGACAAGAGAGATAATCCCGAGAAAGAGTTGGCTGAAGAGACGAGTACAGGTAATTAACATGTTTTATTTCTTAAAATCGTTAACTTTTTTAATCGACTCAAACTGTCTTAAAAAAGTTGTCGCGTCAAGCCGTGGGGACGGGGGCATTACATGAAAACCAAGCAAGATAACTTAAGTTTAAAATTGAGGTACAGTCTAATTGCAAGCCCGTTCACTAAGTTTTGATATTAACATTTGAAATAATCACAAATAAATGTAGCAATGGATATCAAAGTCCCTAGTACCAATACCAATTAAACGTCAAAAGCACCAATCACTACGTTTAATGTTAAATCTATTATTGAAATACAATTTTATCCGATCAGAATTCATAAACCCACTGGTCGATTTAATAACCTGTCGCTTCAATATCAATATCACCGCAACTACAATGAAACGGTCGAATCGAAGGTGCTCAGTCGACTGTCGATATCATCAATACCGGATTTAGCAAGCGCAGAGCCCGTAGCAAATCCTATCTAGGTGCCTCAGTTCTACAATGGGGAGCTCGGTAGCCCAGCTCCCGTAGGCGTTACAAACGCTTTCGACGATTAGTGACCAAAAACGACATTAAAATATGTCGAGATTCTCCTTTGGTATGTTAAGCCGTTGGTCCCGACTGCTTGGCAGACGTAAAGGTATGCCTTTAGACATTAAAATCAAACAACAATGTTAGCCACATACGAAATAATAAATATTTACTCAGAGAAATAAGCTCACGGCGGGTTTGGATGCGCAGGGCCGATATCAATTGCTACTCTTGCAACGGATATCACGCATGATTGGCAGCGGCCTGCAAGCGGCAACGTCTTGCAATCATAATGGAATCGTCTACGTCAACGAGATTGCCAGGCTCATTAACGAGATGCAGGTATTGACATCAACCTGCACATGCAAGATTGGCTGAGCTGAGACCTTCGATGGCGGTTTTGCAATTTGATTGCGCGTTTGTGGAATAAAAATATATTTTTAGCTCATCAGGTACATTATTAAAAAATATTTAAAACGTATTTTTCTTTTCTCTGACTTACAAATTGTTTGTCATTATTTAATAATGACGAAGATACAACGGATTTCGCATGAGGTCTTGTTTGTGTATGACGATTTTTACAGGGCGTCACACGCCCACACTCGGGAACATTGATGCGCTTCTTTGTGAAATGTTACTAATTTAATAAAATTGGAATGTAATAATATTTGTCTACTATTTTTGGATAATATATGTAACCGATGCGTTTAATAGCATAATACTTTTCTAACCCAGTCTAAATCTCATGGTCACGGAACCAGCATATGACAAGATTAAAATTATTTTTCCAATCAACCAATATTTATCACCAATCTAAATATGAACATTGTGAAATAAGGAGGAAAGTTATTTCTTTACTTTGACGTAATGCTCCCGGATCACATTGAGAAATGTATGTTAACACTTTGTGGGACATTTGGCCAAACAATAAAAATAACAATTATTTTATATCAACACTCGGTAAGTGTCTCGGAAAATTATGAAAAGAACAGACGAATAATGCTACCCTAAAATTGTTACAGGAAAGAAGGACAAGCGTGGACTCGTCGCCCTATCCGATGGTTCAATCGTCGACGAAGCTCTTCTAAGTCCACAATTGGAAGATCAGGACAAGGATGACGAGCTATTCCAACAGTCTCTCATGAGCGGCCTTGCAGGCGTCGTTGGAAACTTGCCGGTGCAGAATTTACAGAAACAAACGGTAAATTATTGCAAATAATCAAAATTAAGCCCCCCTCTATTAGGTTACCGTTCTAGGCACTAATTTTAAGGTCTTTTGGTGGAAACTATGTAGCTATCTACACGAGACTAGCCACGAGCTACACGAGAACGCCTCAAACTTCAATTATTTTCATCAAGTAAACAGGATATAAATAAACCAACCCGATTTCATCAGCATGATGTCTCTGCTAAATAATTTAATATTACACATAAAGATCGAAATCGACTTGTTGGTCTATCAGCTGTATACTTTGCGAGTCTGTCTTTGCATAGCTTAAAACTGGGCTAAGATTGGTACAGAATACTGCCTGCAGGCTGGCGTTGCAAGAAAGGTCGCCCAAGAACAAAGTGGTGTAATGATCTGGCGTCTTTCGACAAGACCTGGAAGTTTATTGCGCACGATATACTCGTATCAGTGGCGAATAAGAGGAGAGGCCTTTGCCCAGTAGTGGGATAATATAGGCAAGAAAATATATATGTAGAATTAGGATCTCTCTGAGTACCTCAATGCTATTAACGATAAAGTGACTGAATTAGACGTGTGGTTCCCGGCAGAGTAGAATTGGACCACACTGTCTTCCCGTGGATGTCGTAGAAGGTGACTTCGAAAACACAAGCTAAACAAAGCATTACACATCAATGAGACCTCTCCAACCGGTCTGGCCAGCGTGGAGAGTGAAGGCCAAATCCTTTGACTAATCTGTCTAAAAAATGGCTCTGATAGTACAGAGAGGGTTGTGCTCCTGCAGTGGAGACTAAAAAAGACCTGATTCTGATGATAATGATGACGATGACTGAATCCACAAAAATTCTAAACATGTAAGTAACTTAATTCCAGGTGGATGAAAGAGAACCAGCTGAAGCGGAGGTGAAGGCAGTGATGCAAGTTTGCAGCGGGTGCGCCCCTGAACCCTTCAAGAAGGCGCTGGTGTTGTCCTGGAGGGCAACACCGAAGAAGCTGTACAATGGTGCTCATTATTACAAGGGTTTGCCCATTTGTAAGGCGTTTTAAGACTTAAGACTCTATTTATGATTCCACTGACTGACATAAATGTGAAGCAGCCAACATGTTGGCGGCCCATGGCCAGGTGCCTAGTATTTTATCCCCAGAATGACACTGACTTGACTTATTTTCCTATGTCCCCTGGAGGCAGAGGGCCGCTACAGTACTTCTTCATCTCGCTCGTTCTTGAGCAACCCGCTTCACTTCAGACCAAGATAAACTCAAAGTCAAAGTCATTTATTTGTACTCGTATCACTTGATAATTGTCAATTATTCTTTTTCGATTTTATAATATTCCGCCATTCGAGAACCTTTATGCCCCATCGGCCATCATTAGTGCCCCGCCCACAACCACTTAATTCTTCTACGAATCTCCTCATTTTTGATTAAAACGTGTCATATAACAATATCGAACCGTAGTTCGAGATATATGCAAGTACATATTGAAGTCAGTGGAATACGTTCTCTTATACAAGCTGACTTTTTAACCACCAGCCAAATTTTCGGAGCAAGTTCAGTCCATGATTCTGAACTACTTTCCATAAAAACAATCAACAAAAAACTAAAATAAAAATTCGCCTCACCCATACAAATCAGCGCTCAGTCCTTCTATCTAGAATATAAGATCGAAGGCTCAGCCAAACGGATTTTGTATGGTAGGACGAAAATTTTTTATCGATTTTTAATAACTTTTTTTATAGAAAGTAGTTCAGTATTATGGACTGAACTTGCTCCAAAAATTTGGCAGGTGTTTAAAAAGTCATCCTGTATGTACTGTGGGCCACAGATCAAGCGTGCATAAGGTCGTTTCATAGAGTTGTCACGCTTGTTGTTTGGTCTACGGTATGTCTCTACTAACTTAACAAGATTTTGTTTAGTTGCTAAGACCTAATACTGGTTTATATGAACTGAGCAATACTTTATACCCACCTTACACCTAACAATATCCTAATATTAATTATTATTTTCCTTTCGAGATTTAATTAAATTCATAATTTAAATGTTTATTCAGTAACAGGCCTTTACAGGCAGTCGAAAAGTTTTATACACATTTCGTGTAATGTTTATTTATACTTAAACCATTTGGCGCCGCCATACCTGGTGGTGTACAGTTAAATATATGTTTTGATTTATTAATTTACAATATTGCACGCCTCATAAGCGAAGCGCATGAGGTAGTGCTCTACTCTCGCCTTACAAAAATCAAGTGATTTTTTTAACTAAATGTGTCTCTATTTATTTTGTATCGCACTTGTACAATAATATTTACACATAAATGTCAAGGAAAAACACTAGTTTCAACACTTATGACATTTTTAAAAGACATTTTGCCTTTTAAATAAATAAAAACAATGTTTAATAAAATCATTTTGTAGACGTACGTGTGTCTGTATGTATGGAAACTGGCGTGGTCACGATAACTCCCGAAAAACTTATCTGATCAAGTCCATTTTTTTTTATACGCTTCAGTATTATCCAAAACTAAGTCCTTTCGAAGATCACGGTCTAATTCAATGTAGTTTAATGGTAATTATTATTATAAAAATACAGGTGACATATTAAAAAATAATTTTGGATGTGAGGTTTGTTGAAAGAGTTAATACCTATGTATGATGAGTACGAATGTGTAACTGGCAAGTAAGAAAAAAAGTAAAAAGAAATTTGAATAAAGAATGTTGTGATTTTGTTTGTTTCATTAAAAATGAAAGTCGAATAAATGTAAAAGAAGCGATAAGTTAGTTAATATTTTTTATTTAATTTGCATTAACTAATTGAGAATGAAAAGAACAGTCAGTGGTAACACTTTTCTTGACATTCGTGACGTAGTCTTGTGTCTTTTTCTTGTTTTTGCTTAGTTTTTTTGAGATTTCTCAAAATCTACCGGTCCGAATCGGTTTAAATTCACAGAAAATCTGAGTTGTATAGAACTCTTTGTTTGGTTCCAATCGGGTTAAGTTCAAGAGTTATAAGCGGGTCACATACACACCCACACACACATACGGATAGGGTGCATGACACTTGCTCGTGAGTGGTCAGGGAAGATTCCTGAGACCTTTAAACATCGAGATCTGATGAAAACTCGACTTTTTAAAAACGGGGTGAAACTAATAACGTCCCGAATTTTGAAAATTTTCAATTTTCTCAGCGGGAAGTTAAAAATAATGTCCAGTCGTGCGTTAAAGCCGACACATACTTTTCTTCGTTTTAAGTTAGCAATAAAACAATCAAAATCGATTTAATTGTGAAAAATGAGATTATGAGGCGTGCACTTTTGGATTTTCCAAACTATTTTAAAATTTTCTTAATGATTTATTCAATCAGGTACAGATAGAGCTTTTAAATAATAATAACTTCGGGTAATATATTTATGATGGTAGTCATTGAGGGGACTTTAAATTATTAATAATTTTAAAGAAAAGCTAAAGATACAGTAGCGTTATTGTTTTTAACAATAATGAAAAACATTTTCTAAAGTACCTATATTACCACTCTATTACTTTGTACATACTATTTATTGTCAAATCTGTGATTTTCAAACTGAACGCCTGACACGTAACTGACTCAATAGTTACATATTCCGTATTTACAATCAAAAATAGATCTAGGCAGATGTTATTAACGGAAAAATATTGATAACATGAAATGTTGTCTATTCTGTGTCCATTACATAATATTTACTAAAGTATTGTGAAGTGAAACCTACACACTCCGCGCACCATGTTCCGTAGATCGTTTACGAGCCCTATTATATATATAGCCAGGATGAATAAAATCTTCCTTAATTCACTCGTAATAAAATTTTGAACCTTATATAAAAAAAACCCGTATATCAAAAGACGCTACAACAGGCATGATTAAGTCAAAGAGGTATTACGTAAAACTAGAGACGACACGCACACACACAAAATTAGTCCCGTTCAATTGGGTATTATGGTGGGTCAAAAATAAATTATTTGGTACTGTTAATAGAATAAAACGTCACAAAATAATGCCACTTGTCATTGATCACATCCACTTTGAACGTGATTTTAGATTTATTAATGCAGAAAAACGGATATTAAGAGCGTTATTTGACTGCAAGGGACTATGACGTCATAAATCGATGTTTCATACAAATCCCATAGAAAATGTTTGTTTTTGACGTTAAGAAAAATGTATCTGATTTGACTTGTTGCAAAATAGCGTATTGTACCTATCTCTATAAACTTAACTTAGTCGCTTGCTAGCTCTTATATGCCTAGTACTTACGACAGTTTTTAAGCGAAAACTAGAGGTAAGTATACGAAAAATGTTAAAAAACTAACTTTCCATCGGTAATTAACCAGACTTCATTGTTCAAAAATTTTAAACCTATGATAAAATTCGCGCCGTCATACATTCAAAAATAGAACAGGGACCAATGTTTGAGATAGCTGGTCTATATATATTTTATGTCAATGGATTAAGTATATTTAATTTCTTCACGTGAATAAATAAATATTACTACACAGAAATAGAGCTAAGTTCATGAAACCTAGGTATTAGAGTCATAGCTAAGGAGTTAATGTAGCCAAAAACACAGTACCTTTCCTTAGAGGCTGCTAGATTAAATTCTATTTCGAGGATAAGTCAGCGATATACTTGCCATTGCGAGTTATATACAGGCTAGCTGGTAGATCAAATTAAATTAGGGCATTTTCAGTTTCTTAATATAAACTACTTTCACTATGACACCAACGCTGAAATCGCGGAATGAAAAATTTGCAAATTCCAATTTTTAGGTTTGTATGAAACAGATGTAAAGAACTTCAAAGTCAAGATTTTAAAGTCTTTGCCCCGCAATGGGAAAATACAAAAGCAAATTAGTTTTTCTAAAAAATCATTTTTCATACAAGCTTTTATCATATAGCCTAACTAAGTAGGTACTTAACAAGACAAAAGCAACAAGCCCAAACTCATGGGTTGCGTTGTTTTATTACAGGGTTCCTATAGCCACCTTCCGGCTCCATCATCAGATCATGTTCTTGTTATAATAATATTGTATTGTAATCTCATTTGCATTAGCATACAAAATGTCATCTCAATCGGAAACCGGGTAATGGCTCAAATTTAACTTGCAAGATTTGATCCTAACAAATAAACAACAACAAAAGAGGCAAGTTAAATAAAAGCTGCTTATAAGGGTTGGATCTCATCTATCACGGAACAGCACTTTCCTATGCTGCTATCCGTCTCTGTCGCTCAGAACAGTAATTTGCTTAGAGCGAAAGAGAGCGACGGAACGCTGCAGCACGGCCGGTGCTGAAGCGTTCCGTCACTCCCTCTCGCTCTAGCAAATGACGCTTCTGAGCGACAGAAAAGGATAGCATAGGAAAGTGCTATTTCGTGCTGATAGATGAAATCCAATCCTAAGTGTGAACAGCTGAATTTTTCATGATTTCAAAGATCCGTTTGTGAAAATGATGGACTGAAAATGACCTTAAAGTAGGTATGCAACATGATTTAGCGGTCAGCTTCTAATTTATTATTTATTATAGTCTTAACATTGGTTACTAACTTTATACTTTGTAAATCTTTATACTTCGAGTAAGGTTTTTGTATTTCACACGCCAAACGGAACCCTAAGTTTTTCTACCAGTCTGGACCGTTAGGGTTGGGTTACATCTGGCCGCAAGGAACAGCACTTTTCTATGCTGCTATCCTTTTCTGTAGCTCAGAACCGTCATTTGCTAAAGCGAGAAAGTGAGCGGGTATGCCGCGGAATCAGCGATGCGGCCGCATTCCCGCTTTGTTTCGTTCTAACTAAACAGAAATGGATAGCGGCATAAGGAAGTGCTGTTTCGTACGGCCAGATGTAGGCGATGTAGCGCAACCGTCCTATTTCGATGTCAAACCAAATTAGACTATATCACTATTTCGTGGCGCTCAGTGTTGTTTGACACTGCATCGCGGGCACGTAGCTACGTACGTATGTCGTGTCGCTTTTAGAGTAAAGGTCGTGTTCTTTTTTGAGTATAAAGAGGAAGAAGATCTGTCCCTATTTATGATTTCCATTTACCTGTAAGCCCGTTAAGGCAGATCGTGTCTACTACGTAAGATACATAACTATGTACATTATTTATAAGTTTTTCTTACCGACTTGTTACCATTTTTTAAATAAATTTGTAAGAATATATATTTTTTTTGTTTTATTTACTGCTGTCATATAATAATGAACGTAACGTGTGGTTCCCGGCCTAGAATAGGACCACTCCATATCTGTGTATCCACAGGAGTGGATGTCGTAAAAGGCGACTAAAGGACAAAGCACTAACATCTTTGTGCAAGAACAGCATTCCCATGGAGGGTTAGTGTCAGGCAGGCCGGTTGTTAAACTTGAAGCATATGATATGACATGCTGTGCATGTGCCGACCCCACATAATAGTGGGATAAGGACAAGGAAAAGAACAAGGTCAATAATAAAATGCTAGAGTCATGTGATAAGAAAATATGTAAGTATACAGGATGATTTTGACCCTCTGAGCTACATTCAAGGAAAGTAGGTACTCTAAGCGCTAAATAAATTATACATGTTCTCTTACAATTACCTTTTTTCATAATAAAAACCAAAGATAAAAGCCCTTAAAGTTTAGAAGGTTCCTGGAACATCAGGAAACCGTGAAGGAGGCGATCAGGGCGCCGGAGTGCGTCCTCGCCTTCCTGCAGGAGCTGGGGTGGTTTGAGAACTGACAGCGGCGCCAGCTCCCCACGCAAAACGGGTTCATCGCAATGGACCAAATTGCGGAAAAATGTCATCGAGAGAAGTAAGTAAGAAGTAAGCCCTCAAAGTTGTACGGAAAATTCCCAATCGCAGTGATACCGACCGACCGCCATATGATCGCTCGCCTCGCGCGCCGCCGGCGGGAACGTTGCGGGGCGGTCATACGGAGGAATCGAGCGACAGCGAGGTCATTGACACTAATAGTAATAGGTTAGCCATGTATTGCAAATGTGGGGATTTTCCTAATGAAAAATAGTAAAAAGAAAGTATTATTTTTCTTGTTATTATGTGTTCTATTAGTGATTCTGATTCCATGATTTAAATAAAGCTCGTGTTTCGAAATCAACCTGTACAACTCTTTAAATTTTTAATACGCATACATAAACATTTTCAACGTTCATTAATTGATGCTTTTAGCATAGGTACAAAAGTCTAGAGTAATACCTATTCCTATTAAATATAACAACTCGACGTGAACTAGACTTACCTTACTTAGCGCCGATTCACTCTGAAATGGAAGCGACCGCCATCTTCGAAACGTATAATAAACCATGAACTAAAAATTCAAGAGTACTCACAACCTTCATACTTGGAAGCGTAATTCTATTCTAAGTTTAAACAGATATCTAGATGAAGCTACTACTAAAGAAGGTAGTTTTGTAGTGGTGCGGATTAATTTCGGCAAGATGGCGGTACAAGCATTCGTTTTCTACGAACAAACTTTTTCTTTCTTTTCTTTCGCTACTTTTCAATGTCCTTTTTAAAGCCCAATCCCCAAGTTACCTCACCGAAAAATTTTCATTTACACAGATTGACAGTCGCTTGCGTGGTAGTGGTATCCCAGAGCTGCATATCACTGCGCATGTCTCGCAGTCATACGGATATTCATTCTCAGTTCTGGCTGCTCGGTTATGGAATGCGCTTCCTGTAGATGTGAAAATTGCGCCCCCTCTTGGTTCCTTCTAAGTCAGACTTAGAGGATTTTACAAAGGTTCCTCAGACACCTTGAGCTAATAATATTGTAGTCTATGTATTTTATTTATTTTGTTTGGTGATATTTAGGTATATTATTTTGTTATGTATTAGTTAATGTATTTATAGGTATATGAAATATGTTTTTGATTAAAAGTAAACACTGGTTTCTATTGATCTTGTACGCTTTGACTTCTGCCCAATATGCCCATTTTTTTATTTTCCATTTGCTGATACTTGGTTGACTGGAAGAGATCCCTTTAATGGGATAAGTCCACCATTGTACATATTATTTGGTCTTTAATGGCTTATATGTCTGTAAAATATTTTTTGTACAATGAAGATATATACAACAACAACAAACAAGCGCCATCTTTGATTTTTCATGGATACCGTCAACATAAGTAAGTACCTAGCATCCTTTGCGTGGCTAGCGGGCGAAATAGTAGTGGCATCTTGAAATAATACCTACTGGATTTTGGCTTTCTAGCAAAGAACGCTTTTTTATTTTAAGTTCTTTTGTATTTTTCGTGCATGATTATACCTTGAGAAAGACATGGCAGCTCATGAACGCCCGGCACCTCTTATTTTTTTAATCTATACTAAGCAACTTCAAAAATAAAATTAAAGGTGAATACGGTATGAACGTGAAGGTTTGCTGCCATTCGTTGTCATTCCAGTGTGAAACGGCGCTTAGGTAAGGTGAGTAGACATGCCTTATCAACTGAAGGCAACGGCTTCGGACTGTACCTAAACGCAAAACATTCGTTACAACCAGAAAAGAAATCAGGCCAAGGTTTGAAAAATGTCATACAATATTTTATACTACGAGTACTTAATTGATATTTTTTTTCTAACCTCATGTATTTTCATATCTTGACCTATTAAATGGGAAAGACACTTACCTTAGACTTGTGGACGACCTGCTGGTTGTGGTGAAAGTCAGTCTTCCTAACAATAAATAACCAGAAAAAAACTTGAGCCATGTACGAAAACTCTTAAAAAATACTGGAAAGTTTATTTTATCAGTTCTTGAATTTTTATATACTTATATTTTTTTTAAAGTACATTTTTTATTTTATATGTATTTATATTCTTTTATTCCCCTTTTAACTGAGAAAGAAGTGTGCTAGCGATCTATAGTCTATAGTCGGGAACTCTCCATAACAATAAATAATATGAGAAAAAAGCTTCCGGGCGAGCAAAGTAGAAAACTTTTAATAAAAAAACTGGAAAGTAGGTTTTGTATTTTGTTATACCTATATTTCTTATTGCTTACTTTTTTCATATTATCCTTTAAATTTTTGTATTTATTTTTGTACTTAGACATTTTATTAACAAAAAATAATAAAAAAACTGGAAAGTGGATTTTGTATTTCGCTATATATTTTTTTCTTACTTTTTTAAATTTTCCTTTGAGTATTAGTAGTTTAGTTTTAGTAATATTTTCGTACATGGACATTTATATAAGAAGACACTAACCTTAGACTTGTGGACGTGCTGGTGGTGGTAGTCCGAATCGATCTCAGGTTCACTAAAGTAGCTCTGGTCCTAGGAACAAACAAATATCAATCATTAGTACAAAACGATTTATTCTTGTGACTTGTTGAAAGTATTTACATTAGTCCGTCTAGCTTTAAAACTTGCCTCCGCCAAAAGTGGCCACGGCAAGTTTTAAAGCTAGACGGATCACCAATAATAGTTTCAACGGCAGTTCATAAAATAATTTAAAGGGCTATCTATTGCATGACGAAGAGCAATATGGAAATTATCACCATATTTACGAGTTAACAATTTATTTCACACTTCAAGGCCATTTGCCTATATCTTCACCTTAAATCCAGCTGCACGATATCTCGGCTATTCAACAAAACCGAGCTGTAGTGCCAAACAGCTAGAGGTTTTGACAATTAGCAGATTATAGAATCTAACTGCGACATATATAATGTGTGTTTGTATAACGCACATTTTGATGCATTCAAAAAGAAGATAGATAGATAAGACGTTTATTTGTAGCTATAGTCACACACATACAGAAAATATACACCATAAGAACCAAATACAAAAATATGAAGGCACGGAAACATATAGGTATCAATATATTTGTATCTGTGTGCTACAGCAATCCAAAAAGGCCATAGTTCAGCGCTTAGTGCTGCTCAGAGAGCAGCTCACTGATTTTCAGCTACGGCCTGTCAGGTGCGAGTGCGCATACAAAAAATCCTGTCACAAAAAGGTAAAGAAGTACTGCAACCAGTTTTTAGTAATGTCAATCTTTTTAATGACCAGCGCAATGAAACACAAGCTGCAAGATACAGTTCACCTCGCAATTCCATGTAAAAAACCATAAGCCAGTATTACTGTACTCGTACAATACACGCTGCTTGAAAGCAAACTTTTCCAGTGGTGTTGGCTCGGAAATTTCCCAACACAAACATTTTCATAACTCACTTACGCCGTATGACGTTTTAATTGCGTCTTTTCCACTTAAGGCCGTACCTAAATTTTCCGGGGTCCAGTGCTGCCCCCATTTTAAATAAATCATTTCAAAGAAAACGGAGACATCATTTAAAATTTTGCTACTACCAAGTTCTAGATAACCCTTCAAAGTATTTTATGAACTACTGATTAATTTGATATAAATAGATAAAGCCAAAGTACCCAAAACTAGGCCCCGAAGAAATTTTTTTAAATTGTGTTATGGAATACTAACTCAACGATACTATATTTTATGATAAAGACATATAATATTATATGTTTATAGATAAACACCCAAGACCTAGAGCTATTTGAAAAAGGCTAGTTTCCAATTTGCCCTGGCTGGTGATCGAACCCAGGATCTCCGGGTGGCGGCCTAGCATAATACACTATACTACACTCTCCACGCTGGCCAGACGGGTTGGAGAGGTCTCATTGATGTTTATATCATATAAGTTTTGTTTGGCTTGTTTTCCTAAGTTGCCTTCTACGACATTCTCGGGAAGACTTGAAGTGGTCCTATTCTACTCTGCCGGGAGCCACACGGCTAACTACATACTGTGGAATAGTTAAAAAGAAGCATTTACCTGATCCCAGCTAGACGGTCCAGAGCAAGACGAAGAACTAGAAGGCATCACTACGGACCCCACGCCGACAGCTCCAGGGAAAGCGCCGCCACCAATATCGGTGGCTTCGAAGAGACGAAGCACCGAACGGTCGCGGATGTCCCGGAGGTGGGCCCTGCAAAGAAGAAAAAGTTAAAGAAACATAAAAACTTACGGGTCGGGACACATCTGTCTGCACGGAACTGCACTTTCTATTTATTCATCATGGCTACAGAATAAATAATACTAACGTACAGAAGCCTCACTCAGCAAAGAAATTCAAAGAAATATCTACTCAATGTGACTAGCGATATGGTTTAATTAAGCTCACGTCAGAACTCAGCACCTTTTCGCATAGATACCTAGACATCCATTGCAAGCTAATTTCATTCTTATTACTATGGAAAAACGATTTGTATAACTGAATTTACCACCCGGAGGGGCCGCCTGCGCGCATAGTAATAATGTAGGTACATTTTCGATACCTAAACGGGGAGTGACACAGGCCTGGCATGGCTGGTGCTGAAGCGTTCCGTCGCGTCGCTCTTGCAAATGACGCTTCTGAGCGACAGAAAAGGATAACAGCATAGGAAAGTGCTGTTCCGTGCTGACGGATGTGTGAAAAATACAAGAGGACTTACAACCTCATAAAGAGCGTACTATTTCTAGATGTCGCTACTATCTCGCCCGCTAGCAATACAAAGGATGCTGGGTACTTAGGCTGACGGTATCGACGAAAATTCAGAGATGGAGCTTGATTCTTTGTAGAAAATGAACGCTTTAACCGCCACCTTTTCAAAATTAAGCGTCACCACTACGAAACTACCTTCTTTCAAATAGTTATAATGTACCTTGTACTTGCCTTCCTTCGAAATAGTCTCTCTAGCTACAACATTTAAATTGTTATAATATAATTTAATAAAAAAAACGTTTCAAAGTATGAAGGTGTCTTACTACAACTTTTTTATTCAACGCAGGATATAATAGTACTATCTGTAGAATCGCATTCATTGTAAAAAAAAAACGTTATTAAATAATTAGCACAGTGTTTGTCAAAGCTTCTCAAATGATGGAACAACATATAGTTTTAAAAATTCGACTACGAAAAAAGTCATACTGAAAAGTAAATATATCCAGTTAATACATTAATTACAGATTTAGATACATTTTTATAATATAATTGAAAGAACAAATCCGTTTCAACCCCAGATTTCAACCTTCAAAGATTTAAAGAAGATAGCTTTGTATGGACAGAAACAGAAGGGATTGGTTACTCCACAAACAAGAGCTCAGCTCTTTAATAATAAAAAGTTCGTTAGGTACGTAAGACATCGAAATTTATTTTCCACAATTTGAATAGGAACTTCATAAGATTTTATAAGTGGGATTCTCAATATTAAAAGTTTCAAAGCTATCGACGGTTTGCCGAGAGATTGGACGGGGTTGTCCAAGTATTACTTAGAGCAGACTTGTGTCACTCCCCGTTTAGGTATCGACTATTACTATGCGCGCAGGCGGCCCCTCCGGGTGGTAAATTCAGTTATACGAATCGTTTGTCCAGAGACATAGGAATGAAATTGACTTGCAATGGATATCAAAGTATCTATACGAAAAGGTGCTGAGTTCGGACGTGAGCTAAATTAAACCATATCGCTAGCCACATTGAGTAGATATTTCTTTGAATTTCTTTGCTGAGTTAGACTTATGTACGTTAGTATTATTTATTCTGTGCTTAGAGGTATCGCGAGTTCACGGATCAAGGTAAATTATCCTACTCTTAAAACTTGCAGAGCTGGAGATCTATATACCTACTTGCATTGACAAACTGCTTAAACCTATGATACTGTGGTAACGAGGTATAGCCAACTTTCCGATAACTAGATTCCTTTCCGATAGGTACCTACTCAACAATGTAATTAGCGTCCTTTTACAAAGTGCCGTCGAAAGGGTTCGCTTTGGATGGAATAAACGAGTTTTCACGATCAAAAACCTCTCGACTCTACTCTCATAACTAAAAGCCAGGTCAGGAGGCCAATTTTTGAAATAGTTTTTTTTTAAAACGCAAACTCGTTCGAGTTTTATATCTGAAGGCAAGCCTGTCGCTATGTATGGAAAAAGAGGCGCGTTGCAGCCTGTACTATCAATAAAAGAAAAAAGAAAGAAAGAAGAAAGAAATAAACGGGCAAGTGCGAGTCGGACATGTACATAAAGGGTTCCGTACCACCGTACAATGTTTTAAAACGCTGAAGAAACACTTTTCTTGTATGACGACCCCCTTTAATTTTTAACTTTATTTTATTTTTAGTATTTGTTGTTATTGTGGTCATAGTAATACATAATGGGTGAAAATTTCAAGTATCTAGTTTATGCCATTATGAAGATCAAGTTAAAAACGCTAAAAAACACGTTTCTTGTATGACGACCCCCTTTAATTTAACTATTTTTAGTATTTGTTGTTATATCCGCCCATTATCCACCAGTAATACTTATTCGGAGAAAATTTCAAGTGCCTAGCTATTACGTTTCAAGAGATAGAGCCCTGTGACTGACGGACAGACAGACGGACAGACAGACAGACAGACGAACAGACAGCGGAGTCTCAGTAATAGGGTTCCGTTTGCACTCTTCGGGTACGGAACCCTAAAAAGTAGCATTAAAAAAATATATTAAAAAACATACATACATACAAGGTGTTCTCAAGATCATCCTGTATGTATTAAAATCAAGAACCTCGTAGAAATCTAATCTGAAACTACTCGTAAACAGAGAAAATATTTTCTGTTCTATATGTATCTTGTTTCATAATAAAAACCAAAGATATCAAAGCAGACAAATGCATACCAATGGAATTAACGTAAAACATTGTGTTTCGTTCAGGTTGCACCGAACGTGGTATGCACGCATGCAAATTTTTGCGTTAATTTCCATACGTACTATTTTTCTCCATACTTGTTTCTGTAACGAGAAAAAAGTACGTTTTAACCGCACATTCGACAACGCCCATAAAGTTTTCACAAAACATAAAAATAGTATCTCGCCAATTTCGTATTCACGCTCCCAGTCCCTGTAGACCCAGCAGAGTCTGTCCACCTTTATAAATTATAAATTATAGCGGCTTTTTCTGGAGCCGAAAATACGAACGGTCGATGCCTCAATAAAAAATACAGTACTCAGGGAGGGATACGTGTCATCCTTTCCTTGAACATAATGTTCTGTACATTTTCTATTATAGACATTTTTGTAAGACCTAAAAGCATCTGACATACTCGAAGCTTGACTGACGACTGCCATGTAATTATGACAGCTAGGATTACATGCCTTCTATGGCCAAATCATTTATTGTTTCGGCTATTTCTTCCCCATTTTGAAAGGTCTTTGGCATCCTTGGGTGACCATTGACATGCATGTTATATTTGGAGAAGAAAAAGCGGGAAAGCGCACCCCTGGCTCCGAAGCGGCACAGCTGAGGATGCAAACCGGGAATGCGCTTAGACGAAGAAGATGCGCACTCCCGCCGGGCCACCGAGCAAATAGTCAAGTAGGTATAAGGCCTACCTGAGGCAAGTGGTCGTCGTAGTCTACGCCCGGCTACGAAAACGGAGTGCCACACGCGCGTTAGAAGCAAGGAAGGCCAAGTAAAAAAACGTCCAGCCACCTGCCAGATTTCAACCTTTTTGGGGATGCAGTTCTTGTCTTGTACAAGATTTCTGTGCTTGGTCATCTAATCGCTTGTTTTAAGGAAATATGAATCCGCGACAAGAGATGATTTTATAGGTCAAAACCACACGGCACATTTACACTCGTAAAAAGGCAGTTATGGTCAAACCCAGAACCAACGTTATAGTCTTCATTTTTTAATAAGACTGTCGCCACTAACAGAGTATATGGAAGGCTGGATGGGAGGCCTTTGCCCAACAAAGGGACACTATATAGGCTAATAAAAAAAAAAGACTGAATCTCCTTTACAGCCATTTCAGTCCACTTCTGGACTAAAGACATCTCTCAATAAAAAGAGGACTTTCCCGTTATCACCACGATCGGCAGATTGGTGTAAAAACTTTATACTATCCGGTACCCGTTCTCTGTTACTTATACCACAGAAGACAGTAAGATTATTACATACAGAACGGAATCTCCTGAGGTCCCGCGCAATATGCGTCCCCGTTCCCCGTCCCCGCACCTCTCCCCCGTTCTTGTGCCGCCTTGCACACGTCAATGTTCGCCTACTCTCACTCCTCGACAAGGCGAAAACGGGGGAGAGGTGCGGGAACAGGGAACGGATACGCATACTGCAAGGGACCTTAGGAGATTCCGTTCTGTATATAATGTTCTTACTGTCTTCTGTGCTTATACATCCCTTAGTCGCCTCTTACGACACCCGTGGGACACCGAAAGGGGTTGTTACAAATTGGATTCTACTCCGCCGTCACCATACGGCCAATATAAAAAAAAAACTGAATACAAAATTTGACTGAACGGTGTCAATTCTGTCTAATCTTCATTTTCTGCTCAATTTCGCATCGATGAACTGTGTCACATTAGATTACCAGCATTAAGTGCCAGCGAAATTTAGCAATACCTTGTGTACGCCATGCATATATTCATAACCGATTTATTGACACATATAAAGTAATTGGTAACCCCTGGTCTATAATTTAAATTTAACTTTTCAACAGATTTCTTGCGCGAGTCCGACTCGCATTTTTTCATTTTTTACTACCTATTGGTCCCATATTAATTTGGTAAAGACATCATGAAGTACTTTGGTTGGGAGATGGAAGAAAGTCCTCAAAGGAAATGAAGTCAGTTATTTCTTTTTTAAAAGCTTTTATTTAACTTGCAATGTATGTATGTAACTAGGTATGTTTGTTCGGGTGGAATCTTGCAACTCAATTTTGAAGCAGATATCTTCAACTGATTGAGCTGAAATTAGACACTTAGACTAGCAGAAAATCATACATAAACCTCAAGACATCTTTGCGTCCCAAATCTGTCAGGCGTATTTAATTTATTTAAACAAGCGTTTATCTAATACAATAAAAAAGTTTAAAGTGCTCAAGACTTAGAAGTTACCAGCTGCTTTCCTTCTCGCGCAATCGTAAAAGCCAATCTAGGGCACAGGCAAAAATACGAATCATGGTAATAGACGAAGCAGCTAGCAACCCATTACTATTTTGCTATCTTCTCGCCCACCATCAAGTGGCCTGCCAAAATTGGCCTTTGATCTTGTGGCTCTGGGCTCTATATGCTTTAGACCCCTGTCTGTTTTCCCCATTACGTATAAAGACGTCTTAATATATTGTATATCAAAGAATCAAATTATTATTCAGCCTATTATAGCCTATTTAGCCAGCAATTATGCCTTTGCAGGCATTTTCAAGCTCTCCCCTCTTCCCAACTCCCCCCGATTGAGCTGCCCTGTGTAGACACAGGCTGAATACTTTTGATTTACTGTTTATTTAATCCAAGATGGCTGCCGATTCTCAACTGCATGCGATCTGACTGAAAGCCTGGGTTTTTTTGGATAGGGGAAACAGGCGTGATAATATGTACGCATAAATAAAGAGGATCAAAATTCAACATAAAGATTCAAAATTTGATCCACTTGATTGACGGCAGTAAAGTCTCCAAGCCTACTTTGTGCATGATGGAAAAGGGAATCAAGCTGCGACGAGTTAGTGATGGGTTGCTAGCCGCTGCGCCATGATTCGTATTCCGCAAAGAAGATAGAATCTTGTACAAAAATGATGTGATTCTAACAAACATATTTCCTCATGCTATTGCAAACGAGTAAGTTATTGTTATAATCACTTTAGGCGAAACACCTGAAAATAGACAGGTGCCCACTCTGAATATATGTGTCGCAGTTGGATTGTATAATCCGCTGTTTAACAAAACCTCTAGCTGTTTGTGCATTACAGCACGTTTTTGTAAAACAGCTGAATATCGTTCAGCAGGATTGTCAATGTCTTACGTTTAACAAAACAGCTAACCACGCCACGTATAGATTGCAGACTACGAGTAGGTTATTTGCAGGCATGTTATTATCTAACAAAATGACGGGACAATGCATTGTTATTTTTTTTATCACGCGTGACATGGAAATAAAACCTCAATTCAACTTCTTATTATATAATCTAGTCTTCAACATCATAGAAGAACAATAAGAAATGATAATCAGTTCGATGCAATTAGATTTCGACTTGTTGTTAACGCGACATAATCTCAATGTAAAATGATCCACGTAAAATTTCCATATTATTTCCAAAAATATGGAAAATATCTCGATGAAAACAGTTTACTCTCGAAATATCAGCTTATGACGAATTCCGACCTAAAATCTGCAATCTTACGTCTTGCGCCGCCGCGGCAGTGATGAATAAATTCGTTCATGCCATTCAGCGTAGGTATGAGGGTTCAGTTATCCAAAACATTGAACCTCATTTGCTGTTTTACGAAGCCGCGAGCTGTTATGCCAAACAGCTAGAGATTATGTTAATTAGCGGGTTATACAATCCAATTGCGACATACTCTAATCAACCCAAAGGTTTGACTGTTAGAGAATGTTTTAGCATTAAGTCCGCCTCTTTTACTTGTTACATTTGTATATGTGTACAATAAAGTTTAAATAAATAAATAAATATAGATACTATAGTCTTATTACAAAATACTAACTAACGTCAATACTTGATCTATGTATACTAGTGGTTCTGTGAGAACATAGTAGACTTTGCGAGCTTTTAAAACTCGTGTGCCAATTAAGTCCTTAGTGTGCCTCCCAAATTTCATTAAAATCCGTCAATAAATAACGCCACAGAAAAGTTCCCCCCCTTTCCCCCCTATTTCCCCCGTTATCAAAAATCGTGATCGAAAAACATTTTAAATAAAATAAAGAACTCGTGAGCCAATTTTCGACAAAATCGGTTGTAAAATGCGACCTTTAGGCTGGGAACAGACAGACGGAAAAGCATTTTTGGCCAATCTCGAAACTAGGCTTACTTCGCTCGGTCAATTATGTAGACCGGACGCATATTTTAAAATATTTTCTGCCTTTACTAGGCCCGCATACTATCAGAAGTTCGGATTCTGATAGTATGCAGGTTCTAGTACAAAACATATGGGTGGAGAGCCTTCCGGCAGGCGACACATTTATTCTGACAGAAATATTTAGCCTGAGGCTTAGCAGGAAGGCGGGTATATTTATTTATTGTTAGGTAGGTATAATGGGTACGAGTATAATGTCCGAAAATCAATAAAGTGCTTTTTCATTAGAATACGAGTAGAATATAATTTATTTTTTATTATCTATGCAAAAAGAGAGGTGTTATTAGTTTGACGGATAAGGATGAAACGATTTAAATAGGTACTGGTTTATAATTTTTACCCGACTGCGCCATAAGGAGGATTACGTTTTTCTTGAAAGTCTCTTTTTTTTTGCGTCAAAGTCACATGTAGTTTATTTGGTAGCTAGGTACCAGTATAGTACTGTAGTAGAAGTACTACAAGTAGTACTACTGTAATACAATTGGTCTATTGGGACAGAAAGTCTCAGTAGTAATACTGGTAGGTCTTTTGGGAAAATAATTTCTACTGGTACTGTCACATCCAGTACTGGTACATCCGGGTCTGCCCCCTTCGCCCCCCCCCCTCCTCCGCCACCCAACCCCCCCTCGCCACCCGCCAACCCCCCTGACCCCCCCGCCCAGCTACGCCACACTGGTGGCCTACACTGGTGTTACATTTCTCAAGTTCCTAAGTGTATCTGACATAATGTTGTAATGTCATGTAGTTTATTTGGTAAGTAGGTACCAGTAGTAGGTACTACTGGGAATATAATTACCAGTAGTACATGGGTGGCACCCGTTGTTGTAATTGTAAACCTTTTTTTTTTGGGGGGGTGGTCAAAATCTAAATATGTCCAGTTATTTTAAGAGGGGGGGGGGGGTGAAAATAAATAGGAGATTCGAGTGACACTCAAGGCATCCCTCCCCCTTCACCCCCCTCCCACCCTTCGCACCCTCCCCCTCCCCCTTCACCTCCCTCCACCACCCAACACCCCTCACCACCCACCTGACCCACTCGCCTAGCTACGCCACTGGTGGCCTACACTGGTGTTACATTGTTACATTTCTCAAGCTCCCTAAATGTGTCTGACAGAATCGGTCGTCAGAAAACTTCTGACATTTATGTTCACGACTGTTATGTAATGATGTCAGCTAGGAGTCCTAGCTGTCCGGAAGACACGTTCAGACATTAGTCCTAGCCTAGGACCAACGTCTTCCGGTTAAAATATTATTATACGACTTGCGGCCGCTAGTAATGTAAGTACGAATTAATTCTGCCGCATCGTCGAGCTTCCCATTATTAGTTTCAATCTAAAAACTGCCGTCCAGAGATGACAACAAAGAAAAATTAAGTGCCTTCCGAAGCACAGAGGAGCTAAAAATATGAGCCGCGCGATTTAACTAACCGAGAGATTTTTTTTTCGGGCAATCCGGTGTTTGTATGTACTTTGAACATGAGCCAAACCGGTTAAGGGGTTGCCGAGATACGGGGTTTAAAAAGGATCGCGGGTACATAGTTCGATACATTAAGGAAAATATTCTGCAACACAAAAAAATCGAAATTTAAGTTATTTAAAAAAAAAAAAAATTTAACTAAATTAAAAACAACTAAGAATAAAACTATCTGAAAAATTGATTAAAACCTTTAAAAAAATTTGAAAAAAAATACTTAACAAGAACAGTGTAAACAAAAAGTTACCTAAGAAGTTTTAACAATCAAAACAACTAATACGAGCTGCCAAAACAAACAACAAAGCTAACTTAAAAAAAAACTATTCAAAATAACTTACGGGCATCGATGATCATGTACATGGGAAAAACTGCTACTAGGCCTCATTTTTGGCGGTGTTGTAACACTAATCACGTCAAGGACCGAAGTATCTGTACGGATGGGACCGCGGGCGGCACCGTACTGTTCCCGCCCGCCCAGCGGCTGTTGGGCGGCTCTCCCTCCGTCCCTTTTTCACGCGAGAATAGCACCCGTTTGTAACGCACTTATATGTATATGCTTGCAAATGCAGGCTCGCAACAAGTGACACTACGAAAAGATGGGGGGGAAAGTTCTGAGCCGTACAAAGAAATGAGTTCACAATTTGCAATACTGCAATTTGCAATACTAATACTTTGCGTGTTTTTGAAAAATCACTGTAATTAAACTGCTACAGTTTATTCTGTATTGATTATTCTGTATCAAAAATTTTACATAAGAATCTTAAGGCCTTTCTACAGATACCCATAATATCCAAAACACGATTGACCATTTTTGGCTTGATCGAAAAAAATCACAAACAAACCTCTAAATTTGCCTAAATTTACCTTTATAAGACATATTACTATTTTCTACAATTACTTTTTTATATGAAAATTATACCAAAAAATGTATTATCTAAATATCTAGTCGATTTCGCTACAAAAAAAAAAAAAAATATAAACAAAAAAAAAAAATGAATAAAACAGTGAAATATTCGTCGAGAGCAAACAAAGGCCGGGACCCGTGCTCGACGAAATTTCGCTGTGTTTTATTTATTATTATTTTTCGGTTTATATTTATAATTTTTTTTGTAACGAAATCGACTAGATATTTTGATTATACATTTTTAGGTATCATTTTTGGCTCGATAGAAAAAAATCGTAAGTTAAGATTCTTATGTAAAATTTTTGAGGAATAAACTGTAGTAGTTCAATCACTGTGATTTTTTTAAAACACCCACAGTTTTCTTGGCTCTGGACTGAAGGGGCCTTAAATGCATCACTATATTATTAGGTCAAAAATAAATTACTTTGTACTTGTTTAATAAACACCAATACATCATACAGGGTGCAGCGCGGAAACTTGCTAATTTGAAAGGTCAATAAAAAAGTTGTAGAGATGTTACTAACGACCTCCGTGGTGTAATGGTCAACACGCTAATCCGCCAATCTGGAGGTTCTGGTTTAGATCCCCAGGGCAAGTTGAAAAATGGCCTTTTTAAAATTAAACGTGTATTTTAACGTTTTAGACTCGATCTTTTATAGCATTAAATAGATACTTGAAATTTTTCAACCGATTATGTCTAACTGAGGCTATAAAAAAAAATTATAAAAATTAAACTCAAGTAAAAAAGGGAACGTCATACAAGCAATGTCTTTTTTTTCAGCGTTTTAAGACATTGTACGAACGATTCTTTAGGGTTCCGTACCCAAAGGGTGCCAACGGGACCCTATTACTGAAACTCTGCTGTCCATCTGTCCGTCCGTCTGTCACAGGGCTCTATCTCTCAAACCGTAATAGTGAGAGACTTGAAAAATTCACCAATTATGTACTCGTATTGTTGTGACCGCTATAACAACAAATACTCACTAAAAATAAGATAAAGTTAAAAATTAAAGTGGATCGTCATACAAATACGTGCTTTTTTACAGTGTTTTTAAAATTGTACGGAAGTACTTTCATATACGAGTCCGACTCGCACTTGGCCGGTTTTTTTTTATTTCAACTTGAAATCTGTTTCTACGATTCATTGTTACGAGAAAGTTGCCTTGCAAACACGAAAAAAAAGTAAAAATAGAAACTATCTGTTAAACACAATAAACACTTCATTTTTTTATACCAAAAGTAGATAAATAAATAAATATATAAGGACAAATCACACTGATTGAGCGGGTTGTTGTAGATTTGCCACAAAGCTAATTCGTCACAAA
The DNA here is from genome assembly GCA_963576875.1 of Acrobasis repandana. Lineage (NCBI taxonomy): Eukaryota > Metazoa > Arthropoda > Insecta > Lepidoptera > Pyralidae > Acrobasis > Acrobasis repandana. The sequence continues at coordinate 1,916,897 of OY756214.1, forward strand.
AAAAGTATGTGTAAATTTGCCACACCTTTAATTTTTTAAACTTAATTCGTCACGTTTTAATATCGAGAATTGTAAATTCGTCACATCGATTATTTTCTTATAGACAGCAAAAAATTAAACAATAATTCAAATAAAAAAAAATATTTCTTTAATCTCAGTTTTAGGTTTTCAACCTTACATCTAACAAACAGAATAAACGGGCAAGTGCGAGTCAGACTCGTACATGAAGGGTTCCGTACCTCCGTACAATGTTTTAAAGCGCTGAAGAAACACGTTTCTTGAATCACGACCCCCTTTAATTTTAAACTTTATCTATTTTTTTGTATTTATTATTATAGCGGCTATAGTAATACATAATCGGTGAAAATTTCAAGCACCTAGTTAATGCCATTACAAAGATCTAGTAAAAAACGCTGAAAAACGTGTTTTTTGTATGACGACCCCCTTTAATTTTTATCTTTTTTTTTATTTTTATACTTGTTGTTATAGCGGCCATAGTATTACATAATCGGTGAAAATTTCAAGCACCTAGTTAATGCCATTATAAAGATCTAGTAAAAAACGCTGAAAAAACGCGTTTTTTGTATGACGACCCCCTTTAATTTTTTACTTATTTTTATTTTTAATACTTGTTGTTATAGCGGCCATAATAAGACATAATCAGTTAAAAATTTAAAGCACCTAGTTAATGCCATTATAAAGATCTAGTAAAAAACGCTGAAAAAACACGTTTTTTGTATGACGACCCCCTTTAATTTTTAACTTTTATTTATTTTTAATACTTGTTGTTATAGCGGCCATAGTAATACATAATTGGTTAAAATTTCAAGAGTCTAGCTATTACGGTTCAAGAGATAGAACCCTGTGACAGACGGACAGACAGCGGAGTCTCAGTAATAGGGTCCCGTTTGCATCCTTTGGGTACGGAACCCTAAAAATCACAGTTCAATTTGACGGATTTACTTATAACATAAGGAAAAGCAAAACAAAGATAAATTTGCTAAAAACCAAGGAACGTTTGAATCATCTATTTTGGATATTTTCTAAAAATTCACAGCAGTTATCAAAAAATATTACTTAACATCTACATAGACGTAAAAATCATAGTTCTCTTTATAAATACATTTTAAATAAACTGACAGCGGCTGATTTGCCTAGTACACACAATTGCAATAAATATATATATATTTTATTTTGACCGCTAAACAATCACTTTGCTTGCTGTCGGTACTATACTACTTGTGGCAAATTTACAATAACCCGAACCTACCTGTGACGAACTAACACATACTTTTTAATGCATGTGACGAATTAAGGCGAAGATATAGGCAAATGGCCTTGAAGTGTGAAATAAATTGTTAACTCGTAAATATGGTGATAATTTCGATATTGCTCTACGTCATGCACTAGATAGCCCTTTAAATTATTTTATGAACTGCCGTTAAAACTATTATTGGTGATCCGTCTAGCTTTAAAACTTGCCGTGGCCACTTTTGGCGGAGGCAAGTTTTAAAGCTAGACGGACTAATGTAAATACTTTCAACGGTGGTTTATAAAATAATTTAAAGGGCTATCTAGTGCATGACGAAGAGTAATATGGAAATTATCTCCATATTTACGAGTTAACAATTTATTTCAAATGAGGGCGCCACTTCAAGGTCATTTGCCTATATCTTCACCTTAACTTTCAATGTATGAACTTTTAAAAACGTGACGAATTAACTTTGTGGCAAATGTACAACAACCCGATTGAGCTAGCCCCAAAGTAAGTTTTAAACTTGTGTTATGGGATACTAACTCAACGATACTATATTTTATATTTAATACATATATAGATAAACGCCCAAGACCCAGGATAATTTGAAAAAAAGGCCATTTTCCAACTTGCCCTGGCTGGGGATCGAACCCAGAATCTTCACCTTACTTACACCACGGAGGTCGTCGAGAATAGATGTAATTGACCATTAGAAGTTAAAAATATATATAAAAAGTAACGAAATTCATTATTTACTGTAAATTAAGTAATGTAAAACTAAAATAACTAAACTTAAACTAATAAATAAACTAAATATATTAAGTAGAAAAGACATTGAGTAGAAAAGACAAGAAATTACATAAAAGATGGACCACAAATAGCTGCGCCCGCAGGGTAAGGTGCCCAAGAGGCTGGTGGCATTACCGCGTTGAATGGCCAATTCAGTATGTTGTTTATTAACAACACTACAACTTTAATAGATAAGCTTTTATCGAGACTTTCTATGTAAATTTTCATATTACCAGGATATGAAGTACAACTTTTTAGGGTTCCGTAGTCCACAAGGAACCCTTATAGTTTCTTCATGTCCGTCCATCCGTTCGTCCGTCCGTCTGTCTGTATGTCCGTCCGTCGTACTCCGCCGCTATTGCACCGATTGTCACGAAAATTGGTGGAGGGACAGATATTGAAGTTCCAAAAGTTAGTTAGTTTTTAAAATTATGAAAAAATGATTTTTTTTCAGCATCCTCCCATACAACGAAAAGTGAATTTAAAAAATTAAATTGCACTTACCCCTTCTTTTAAAATGCAACAAAAACTGTTGAAACTATGTAGATCAAACCCCCCAGTCTTGAGATAATCTAATACAAAGTTAAAATTTGAGGTGTCCCCCCACCGTAACTTTTGAAATATTACAAAAATAATTCTGAAAAAATGTGTTATATACCTCAAAGTATGTACTTTCAATTAAAACTATAGCGGTCTCGGTATCATAGATAGTTATTTTTTAATACGTCATAACCTTTAGAACTTTTATATTATGTTACTTGCTGCTACGGAACCCTTCATGGGCGAGGCCGACTTGCACTTGGCCGCTTTTTTTTAGTCTATTTTATATATTTTCTATTCTCAAGAATATTGTTAGCCAGAAAAACCGTGCTTTATGGTTTTTAATCACGCTGTTAGTTTTCAGTAATCCGGCATACTGTCGCTAGATGGCAGACGTGAGGATAAAATAGACTAATCTTCGAACAGCTAAAAATTTCTTATATGCAGGGTCTAACAAAATATACTGAAACTATTTTAAGGGACGATACAGTCCATGTTACTGACCAACTTTCCCCAAGGAACATATATCGAAATATTAAAAAAAAATTTGGCACCCCATACAAGTTGACCGATCAGCTGATCCGAGTTTGTACGTAAAGCACACATTTTTTTTCATATTTAAATATTATGTTCCTTGAGGAAAGTTGTTCAGTAACATGGACTAAATTAACCCTTAAAATAGTAATTTGTGACCAATGGAAATATACGTGTCACCACGCGTCAAAATGGATTTCGTGCAAAAACTCAAAAGATCCCGTACTACCAGTACTATAGTATTTATTATTTGATACTACCCCAAAGTTCTTGAGCCCTTCCACACTACGTATTTTTTAAGCTCGTTCGAAAATAACGCGACACAAACGCATCCTGGTTGTGTTCGAAAAACGTGGCGTTTGTACAAATGCAAGGATCGTGTGTGAAGGTTAAAACGTGCCGTTTGTATCGATACAAACGCTCGTATAAAATACGTCGTGTGGAAAGGCTCTTCTGATTGTTTTGAAAAAATAAAAGGTCAAGTGCGAGCCGGACTCGTACATGAAGAGTTCCGTACCTCCGTATAATGTTTTAAAACGCAAAAAAAACACGTTTCTTGTATGACAACCCCCTTTAATTTTTTCTTTTTTTTTGACAAAAGTAAAGGAATTCATACTCCACCGACAAGAGCATAGCTCTTGAATATAGATAGATATCTTATTTTTAGTATTTGTTGATACAGCTGCCACAGTAATACATACTCGGTAAAAATTTCAAGTACTTATCTAGTTAATGCAATTATAAAGATCGAGTTAAAAACGCTGAAAAACACATACCTACAAAATCGGTGAAAATTACAAGTTTCTATTTCGGTTCAGGAGATAGAGCCCTGTGATGTGACAGACGAGTGGACAGACGGACAGACAGCGGAGTCTTTGTAATAGGGTCCCCTTAGCACCCTTTGGGTACGGAACCCTAGAAAGAATCGTATCATAGTATATAGGTACTAATATGAAATGTCAAGTCAATATGAAATAAAACACCGAAATAAGGACCATTTTTTGCAACAAATAGAATGTTTCAGGTTTCAGCCTAGTATTTTTACAAACGGATGTTTTGATTAAAACATGAATAAAGGAAATTTGGTAACGCGTTCAAAAAATATATATTTCACAAACAAATACAAGGTATACGTTTAAAAAACTAATATTCGACAACGGGTAAATTCTTACTGAAAAGTACTTATCAATTATCCAATTAATCCAAGTTTGGCAGCCATTGCGACTAAGAATCTACATATATATTTTTTAAATGTGCTAATTATATTAAGGCTAAGTTAAGGCTCTAAAGTGGAACTGAGCGGGACACCTGGCTCGAAGGAACGATGGAAGGTGGAGTAAGGCCGTCACCGAATGGTATCCTAGAAATGGGAAACGTAGTGTAGGACGTCCGGCGGCTAGGTGGGTTGATGACGTCAGGCAGGTTGCTGGGAGGAACTGGATTGCGATGGCCAGTGATAGAGCAGGATGTCGCAGACAAAAGGAGGCTTATGCCCAGCAGTGGGTACTTGAAGGCTGTTGATGATAAGACTAACAATGTATATATTTTCATATGATACACCATTTGATAGCAAAACCAAAAAAAATCTTTTTTGAGTCGCATTTTATTGTATGTAACATTCCTTAGGTATATACATTTCATCATCATCATCATTTCAGCCGCATAACGTCCACTGCTGGACATAGGCCTCTCCCAGAGATTTCCAAGATGACCGATCTAGAGCGGCCTGCTTCCAGCGCTTTCCAGCGACCTTAGTCAGATCGTCTGACCACCTTGTGGGTGGGTGTCCAATGCTTCGCTTGCCAGTACGTGGTCGCCATTCGAGAACCTTTGTTGCATACTAATTGTAGCCCATGTCACCCGGACAATAATGACGAATCGATTGACAGCTCATTAGTGGATATTGCATAATTGGTTCGGTTGCTACAGTGAAACATATATAAATACATACATATACAGGATTAATGGTAAGTCGAACTACATCTGAAGCGAGGTGTTACATGTGGCCAAAACAATTTGTTTTCACCTCTTATCGCGTTAAAAAAAGTTGAAAGTTTTGTTTTTGGTTGTTTGTTGTATTTCGTTTAAGAAATATTCGACATTTTATTTTATTTCATAAAAATCCACTTTGACGAAGGTTTTGGGCTGTAATTTTTTTTCTCAGCATTTCAGCGCAGTGCTTTTGTTGTTTATGAACACTTCAGCCAAATTTAGGCATGAAACCTACAAAATTCTAATATGAAGCGAACGATACAGCCTAACAACAAACATTTCGATAAAATAAATTACGATGACTTGTAACTTTAGATCCGCCTTTTTTATAAAAAAATTATGATACTTGTGCGAATGATAAGAAAAACATCTATGTTTTTTCAGCCAAGCAAAATTGTACAATTATCAGGTAAAAACGATAATTTCAAAAATAAAAATGGATTTGAAACGAGATAAGAGAAAACTTTAAGGAAAATATTTTTCATCAAGTATCAACTGACAATAAATTGATCGTGGCGTATAAGATGATCAATTTAATAAAAACATAATAGAAGGAAAAATAGAAGCAAGAAGAGGAAAGGGAAGACCAAGAAGAGCATTTATAGATCAAGAATAGAATAGAATAGAATAGAGAGGGAGACATGGAAACTACTCCATCGACAAGAACGTAAGTAGTTCTTAAATTATAGATAGATAGATCAACTGAAAGATATTCCAAGTACTTAGGTATGTGTGTTTTTGAGGTTAAGTGGCTGTATTTCTTAAAATAACTAAACTACCTTCATCGTGTTAGTTTTCCATTAAAGTTCCATACATACTCCCATCATTATAATTTTTTCATTCAACCTCTAACTTTTCTGCACATTTTAAAAACCATTTGCAAATAATAATTATTATTTTTTTACATTTTTCGAGCCAACAGTTTAACATATCAACAGTCCGTGTACCACGTCATCATCATCCGAGAGTATTCCCGGTTGCATCCTCAGCGGTAACGCTTAGCCAGAGCCCGGGCTACGCTACCTAACCTAGGTGATATCGAGGTTACTAGTTTTTACACAGAGCGATTTCCGTCTGACCTCCGCAACCCAAACGATAGACCAGAACCAATCCTAGGATAGGTTTAAGAGCCCGTATGACCCTAACAGTACTTAGATCAATAGTAACGAAAATCTGACTTTGAAATAAAAATACAGCAAAGTTCAGGACTAACTATATACATTATATGTTTCGAAAACACGATTGCTTAAAATTTTCTTGATAGAAAATCATTGTGAAGTTGCATCCAAATCACCTCAGAATTATACTAAAACAGAAAGTATTCAAGAAATACAATAAATGAGCACTTGTAACTTTGGATTATAATTGTATTAAACATAAGGCAGTCATCATATGTCTCACTTTTTAAATAACTCTTAAATATTCTTTGTAAAACGAAAAAAACCTCAAAACCAAAACCAGCTCATTGACCCGCCGCGATTCCCTACGACCCGCATGGCTCGCTGTCTCGCTTCGGCTAGAGCCATTATTAGTTACACGTTAGTATTATTTATTCTGTGGCTAGAGTAAATTTGTGTGCATGGAAGCGGGAGCAATATTTGGATTATTAACATCAGGCGCCCTCTTAAACAAACACGTTCGGAACCCACAGCTTTACGTGCCTTCCGAAGCACGGAATCATCTTTCTTTTCGGATAATCAGGTGACTCAAGCCTGCAATGTCCTAACCAGACTGGAAACAACTTTTTACCAAATATGCTTCCCAGTGGGATTTGAACCCACGATCTCCGGATCTCCTGGCAAACGCCTTGATCACTGGACCAGTGAGGCAGTCCGTGTACCACGTGTGGGTTATCAAAAAACTGCTTAGCTAATAATATATTATTATATAACTTTTTGCTTACCTATCTGGTAACTGAACTGTAAATATGTTAAAAATAAGAGATTGGGGCGACGCTTACTCGAACAAGAACTAATTACTCGAACAAGAACTAGTAACTCAAACAAAAACTAGGAACTCGAACAAGAACTAGTAACTCGAACAAGAACTAGTAACTCAAACAAGAACTAGTAACTCGAACAAGAACTAGCAACTCGAACAAGAACTAGAAACTCGAACAAGAACTAGTAACTCGAACAAGAACTAGTAACTCGAACAAGAACTAGTAACTCGAACAAGAACTAGTAACTCGAACAAGAACTAGCAACTCGAACAAGAACTAGCAACTCGAACAAGAACTAGTAACTCAAACAAGAACTAGTAACTCGAACAAGAACTAGCAACTCGAACAAGAACTAGTAACTCAAACAAGAACTAGTAACTCGAACAAGAACTAGCAACTCGAACAAGAACTAGTAACTCGAACAAGAACTAGTAACTCGAACAAGAACTAGTAACTCGAACAAGAACTAGTAACTCGAACAAGAACTAGTAACTCGAACAAGAACTAGTAACTCGAACAAGAACTAGCAACTCGAACAAGAACTAGGAACTCGAACAAGAACTAGTAACTCGAACAAGAACTAGTAACTCGAACAAAAACTAGTAACTCGAACAAGAACTAGTAACTCGAACAAGAACTAGTAACTCGAACAAGAACTAGCAACTCGAACAAGAACTAGTAACTCGAACAAGAACTAGTAACTCGAACAAGAACTAGTAACTCGAACAAGAACTAGCAACTCGAACAAGAACTAGTAACTCAAACAAGAACTAGTAACTCGAACAAGAACTAGCAACTCGAACAAGAACTAGTAACTCGAACAAGAACTTGTAACTCGAACAAGAACTAGTAACTCGAACAAGAACTAGTAACTCGAACAAGAACTAGTAACTCGAACAAGAACTAGCAACTCGAACAAGAACTAGGAACTTGAACAAGAACTAGTAACTCGAACAAGAACTAGTAACTCGAACAAAAACTAGTAACTCGAACAAGAACTAGTAACTCGAACAAGAACTAGTAACTCGAACAAGAACTAGCAACTCGAACAAGAACTAGTAACTCGAACAAGAACTAGTAACTCGAACAAGAACTAGTAACTTGAACAAGAACTAGTAACTCGAACAAGAACTAGTAACTCGAACAAGAACTAGTAACTCGAACAAGAACTAGTAACTCGAACAAGAACTAGTAACTCGAACAAGAACTAGTAACTCGAACAAGAACTAGCAACTCGAACAAGAACTAGTAACTCGAACAAGAACTAGTAACTCCAACAAGAACTAGTAACTCGAACAAGAACTAGCAACTCGAACAAGAACTAGTAACTCGAACAAGAACTAGTAACTCAAACAAGAACTAGTAACTCGAACAAGAACTAGCAACTCGAACAAGAACTAGTAACTCGAACAAGAACTAGTAACTCGAACAAGAACTAGTAACTCGAACAAGAACTAGTAACTCGAACAAGAACTAGTAACTCGAACAAGAACTAGCAACTCGAACAAGAACTAGTAACTCGAACAAGAACTAGTAACTCAAACAAGAACTAGTAACTCGAACAAGTACTAGCAACTCGAACAAGAACTAGTAACTCGAACAAGAACTAGTAACTCGAACAAGAACTAGTAACTCGAACAAGAACTAGTAACTCGAACAAGAACTAGGAACTCGAACAAGAACTAGTAACTCGAACAAGAACTAGTAACTGGAACAAAAACTAGTAACTCGAACAAGAACTAGTAACTCGAACAAGAACTAGGAACTCGAACAAGAACTAGGAACTCGAACAAGAACTAGTAACTCGAACAAGAACTAGTAACTGGATCAAAAACTAGTAACTCGAACAAGAACTAGTAACTCGAACAAGAACTAGTAACTCGAACAAGAACTAGGAACTCGAACAAGAACTAGTAACTCGAACAAGAACTAGGAACTCGAACAAGAACTAGTAACTCGAACAAGAACTAGGAACTCGAACAAGAACTAGTAACTCGAACAAGAACTAGTAACTCGAACAAGAATTAGTAAAACATTTTCCAAACGGACCATAGAATCGAAAATTTGCCTTTACAACCCCAAAATATTTTCAAAAGTTCTTCTAGCAATACTATATGAAAGACAAGAAAAACATCCCCACACTGTGTAGGTACATTGTACAAGGAGGTACCTTTAATTTGTTGGATAAACTTCATCCTCGGTCTTTAGTTTCCTACTCCTTTTTATTTTACGCTATGAAACTTATTTTAAAGCAATCAGTGCCCGACAACTTTATGAAGACCTACAATATTAAGAAAAAGTCATTCAGTTAGTTTTATCGGGAATGGCTAACATAAGGCTTCGTCTAGTGCAATCATGCTTTATGAACCCTATTTTATTATTATCATCGTTATTTTTTAAAACAATGGGTTGCTACACACTTATTTTGACGAACTCCGTGGTGGAATGGTCAACACGCTAGTCCGCCAATCCGGAGGTCCTGGGTTCGATCCCCAGCCAGGGCAAGTTGAAAATGGCCTTTTTCAAATTGTCCCGGGTCTTATGTGTTTATCTATATATGTACGAGTATTTATTATAAAATATAGTATCGTTGAGTTAGTATCCCATAACACAAGTTTAAAATCTACTTTGGGGCTAGCTCAATCAGTGTGATTTGTCCTTATATATCTATATTTATATTCGGGCCAAAAAAGTCGGTTCAGCAGTATTTGTCGAACAACAAATCCGACCCGAAGCAATTCAAATAAAAAATTAAAAAATCGTTTATTTCAGGCTTTACGAGTACAACCCTATATAGTGTTAGTAACAAAGGAAACTTATAACTATGTTATCTTCTTCTTCGTAAAAGCGCATTCCCGGTTGCATTCTCAGCTGTGCTGCTTCGGAGCCCGGGATGCGCTTTCCAGCTTTTTCTTCTCCAAATATACGAGTAACATGCATGTCAATGGTCACCCAAGGATAGGTATATACTCGTATGTTACTCTGACTCTATGAAGTGTCATACCTGTGGTATTGTACAGAATGTCTGCTGTTCCACCGGCAATGTGTGTAATTAATTTTTATTTTTCATCATCATCATTCACAGCCTTGAACCTCCACTGCTGGGAATAGCGGCCTCTCTCAATGAATGCCATCTACCACGGTCCTGAGCTATTTTTATTTTATTTCATTTATTTCGGGAAACACAACAGATAACACAAGAAAAAGTACATGATATACTTTTTGAATCTTTCAACAATTAGGAGCATTTATCGTTTCTTTCTGACCTTCAAATATATATATGTATATATGTATATATATAATATGTTTTATGTATAAATATAGTATTTATTTTATACGATATTTATGTATGATCATTTAAAAGTACTTATTATTTCTGGATTGTTTTTATCTATTTTAGACGCCAACTATTCTATCTGTTTCTCTTCTCCTAAAGGTTGACAGGGAGAGAATGCTTTAGCATTAAGTCTACCTATTGTAGCTTTTGGCTCAATAAAAATTAAATAAATAAATAACAAGCATAAAAAGCTCATACAAACAGACATTACATATTTCAGACCATCTCGTTATCCTAAGACGTGTTTACACAACATTATATTCTAATGCAACACTTGTAAGAATTTATTGATGATTAATTGATGCATACATAATAATAGTTAGAAAAAAATATACAATATTAATACAATAATAGTAGTTTATGATATGATATTAGTGAAAAAATAAATAATTAGGTATGTAAAATTCAGCCTAATGACAAGCATCTACTCGTAATAAATGAAAGATTACGGACTTACGGGTTTTTACTCAGGGTATACCTAACCTGCCTTTTGAATTTTTTTTGTTTCGAGTCAAAGATGTCAACATTTATATCACCAGCGGATGCTCCTACCACCTTGTTGTAACAATTACACATTCTATGCAAAGGCTGATGTTGGTATTAATTACCAACCCCCAATTAGTCACGCAAGGTAGGTTAGTTAGGTTATGGTTGTGCAGTGACCATCACAAGAGCGAGCGAACGTCGACTAAGTGACTAAAGCTGGGCGAAATTAATACATTTCCGATCACTATTACATACATTGCCGGCTGCGCATTCGGTATTGTATAGAATACCTAGGCTAAATATTAAATAAATATTGTTTCATACATTTCCTACACGTTTTAGGCATTCTATACATTGCCTAGGTGTTGCATAGAATGCCTGGTTATACAGATTGCCGGTAACATAAATACATAGTTTACCAAATATAAGACAGAATCACCATCATCCGAGCGTATTCCCGGTTGCATCGTCAGCGGTTACGCTTCAGAATCCGGGGTCCGCTACCTACCTAGGTGGTTCGACAAGGTTACTGGTTTTTACACATATGAGTAGCGACTGCCGTCTGACCTCCGACTAATCCAAAGGGTAGACCAGAACCAATCCTAGAATGGGTACAAATGCTAGATGGCGTTCGGGACCAACAGCTTTACGTGCCTTCCGAAGCACGGAATCATCTTTGTTTTCGGATAATCAGGTGATTCAAGCCTGCAATATCCTAACCAGACTGGAAACAACTTTTCACAAAGTACCTATGCTTCCCAGTGGGATTTTAACCGAAAAAAACCGAAAAACCGAATTGAATAAGACAGATTGTCTTGATGAAAAATAATATAGCCTGTGGGTGTGTATGAGCAAAGATAATATAATTACCAACGTAAGTATGAATGTGAGTTGACCCGTGTGGTTCCGGGTTAGAATAGGACCACTCCATCTCTTCCTGTGGATGTCGTAAGAGGCGACTAAAGGACTAAGCACAAACATCTCGTGCTACAATTGCATTCCCAAGGAGGGTTAACGTCGGACGGCGGCCGATTGTAAAACTTTTCGCACAAATATACATTCCCAAAGTGGGTTGACGTCAGGCAGGCGGCCGGTCGTAGAACTGTAGCCAAATCATTTAAACTGTTCCGGCTATTTCTTCTCCATTTTGCAAGGTCTTTGGCATCCCTTGGTGACCATTGACAGGCATGTTATATTTGGAGAAGAAAAAGCAAGAAAGCGCACCCCGGGCTCCGAAGCAGCACAGCTGAGGATGCAACCGGGAACGCGCTTAGACGAAGAAGAAAGGTGTATGAGTGTGTGTGTGTGTAATTTATACTTGTGAATTTCCACACACCGGACTGTTTACGCAGAAGCATCCATGCTGAACCACACTGCCTCAAGGAAGGACATGAGGACATGCTCAATGAGCCGTTCAAAGCAAAGATGACAAAGAAATTCCATTATACTAGAAGTAACAAATATCAACATCTCAGTGTAACGGTTCGATTAAGAAGGACTACATATATATTTTTGTAAGATTTAAAGTTTTTCGTAAGTATATTAAATCCATGAAGCGATTGAGCGAACTCTTCAAGTTACGCGACTCTGGAATGCCTTACCTGAAGACATCAAAAGTATCTCAAACAGATACTTATTTAAGAAGAAAGTTCACACGCACCTTTCTTTAAAATTTTCGCAGCAGAATTAGTCATTATCTTAAACATTTGTAGTATATATATGTGTATGTGTATTTATATAAGTATTTATATGTATTAAGTGTATTATATGAATGTATTTAAGTATACTTGTAAATAGTAAATTATTAAGTACATCTTTAAAGCGCCTATCGCAATTAAATAATTTCTGTTTTTCCTAAAGGTTGACTGGTAGAGAATGCATTAGCGTTAAGTTCACCTTTTGTACCATTTTGGTCAATAAAGATTTTAATAAATAAATAACCCGACTACGAAGTAAAAAAGTTTTATTTAGATTTTCATCTTGTGGTATTTTTACGTTTATCATAACTCTAGTTCATGTAAAAAGCGGGAAAGCGAAGAATATTCTTAGTACCGAACCCGCCACATGAGGCTAGTAGAACACAGACGAATCTCAATCTTATTACATGGACATAAAAATATTGGTTCCTTGACAAAAAGTTGACCTTGGAAGGAGGGGATACTAATCCAGTTCATATTTGACATTATTGACTGCCTCTATGGGTTATTCCAAGAGCTTGTACCTTCTCTCTCGGTTATTCTTCTTCATCCGAGCGCATTACCGTTTGCATCTTCAGCTGTGCTGCTTCGGAGCCCTGGGTACGCTTTCCCGCTTTGTCTTTTCCAAATATAATATGCATGTCAATTGGTCACCCAAGGACGCCAAAGACCTTGCGAAGTGGAGAAGAAATACCCGGAACAGTTTTAACGATTTGGCTATAGTTTTACGACCGGCCGCCTGCCTGACGTCATCCACAGAAAGAGATGGAGTAATCCTATTCTAGGCCGAAAACATCCTGTCTCGGTTATTGTTCATTGATAATGACGAATCGATTGACATATCTGTGAAAAACCGACCACATTTCGCAGTGTTTAAGGTTTAAGTTAAGTTTGTCTCTGTGTTGACTCGTATTTTTTAACTGCCTTAAACAAGGAGGAGTCATCAATTCGTCGGGATCGTCTGGACCAATTTGGAAACTTCTTTTTTTGATTGAAAGAGTATACTGTCCAAGTAGTACTATAGAAATTTAAATAAAATCGATTGTGAGGTTTGTTTTTTAAACTAGAAAAAATATGACGTCTAAGTATACAATTGTTTGAATATTTAGCTTTTATAGTATTAATTTTATTGTTTTGAAAAAATATATTTAACTAGCTTTTGCCCGCGGCTTCGCTCGCGTATCCCACGGGAACATTACTTTATTCCGGGATGAAAGGTACCCTATGTCCTTCTCAGTACTCCTAACTATGTGTATGCGAATTTTCAAGAAGATTGGTTCAGTAGATAAAGCGTGAAGAGGTAACAAACAAATAAACAAATATACAAACTCACTTTCGCATTTATAATATTAGTTAGGATTAGGCAAAAGCAAAACATTTGTCGTCACTTTATATCACTTGGAAAAATACAAAAATCAATCAAGAAAACGTTTGTTTTCATCATTTTATGAGTCCCTTGTCCGCAACAGTCTATTTATTTATTTATACTTTATTGTACACATATACAAATGTAACAAGTACAACAGGCGGACCTAATGCTCCTATATCAAACTCGTTTGTGACAAGATATAGTTTTAAAAACTAAAACCCGACTACCGAAACATATTCATACCTAGAGTTAAGCAAGCACCGATAATAATGTATATTTTTTTTGGTTTCGTGAAAGTTGTAGTTCAAAAGTTGTTCAGTTTCATGGGCTGAGATACCATCTGAGAGGTTTTGCGTTAGTTGATTAACACGTTGTATATGTATTTGTATATTCAAATATACAAATACATATACAACGTGTTAATCTTTCATTTGATACCCCATACGGTATGATTCTATTTATTTTATTTTTTACTTTATTACTTTATTACTTTTTGGTCTATAGAGGACGCCGCTGTGAATTAACTGTGACGTCACACTGCCTATAACCAGTGGACCGCCAAGAAGCTTCTGGCAATACCTCATTTGTCAAATTGTCATATCTTTGAGATACGATCCGAACAGATGAACTTTCAAACATACATACATAGCGGCGAAACACATAACTTCGCTTTAGACGGGTAAAAATTGGATGAGCAATTCGAATGCTACTGTAGAAGACACCTAAATAACTTCCTTAGGTTTTGCCGTAGTCGGATTAAATTATGGTTTTCCAATGACTGCTCGTCTAAACGGATTTTCCAAGAGGGAACGAATTTTCTTTTGCTCTATTCACAGTTCAGTCAGTATCGTGGGCTGAAATGAGATTAACTTATATTTTTATCTCTAAAAAAGTAATTAACTACCTGATACTAGGAGTTTACGATATTATTTTGCTTTTATCTTCCTTTCTTAAATAAACAGGGCAAGTGCAAGTTGGACTCGTACATGAAGGGTTTCGTACCTCCGTACAATGTTTTAAAAATGCTGAAAAATCACGTTTCTTGTATGACGACCCCTTCAATTTTTAAACTTAGCTTATGTTTAGTATTTTTTGTTATAGCGGCCATAGTAATACATAATCGGTGAAAATTTAAAGTAAGTATCTAGTTAATGCCATTATAAAGATGGAGTAAAAAACGCTGAAAAAAACACGTCTTTTTTCTTCAAATTTTTTTTTATACCGATGATTAACTGTGATTTGTATGTACAGTTATATCGTTGAAGGGTAATTATATGAATCATGGAAGCTATTTCTTGTATGACAACCCCTTTTAATTTTAAATATTGTATAGTGGCCAATTTTAAAAGTAAAGCGATACCACAGACTTTTAAAGTTAAACGATACCAAAGATTTTAAAGTTAAATGATACCAATAACCGACTAAAAAAGATGTCGACATCTATATTTCAAAGTAATTAAAAGTAAAGCGATACCACAGACTTTTAAAGTTAAACGATACCAAAGATTTTAAAGTTAAATGATACCAATAACCGACTAAAAAAGATGTCGACATCTATATTTCAAAGTAATAAAAACAATCAGCCACGATAGTAACGGTAGATAGGTACTGTACATCGATTATAGAGAGAGATACAGCATAATTGACTGAGTGAGAGGAGTATCTCAATTTCGTGATTGGCGAAAAATGCTTTATTTGTCCATCAGTTTGTCTGTCGGTGTGTTCTCGCCTACAGGTCGCATTTATCAACCGTATCTCGTGAATTTTTTTACGCAGGTATGATAATAATTATATATATATTTTTGTCGATTCAGTTTTCGGCAGTTTTTTTATAATTTCGGAGATGAAGGCTTAATTAAAAATTAAAAAATATATATATTGCAGCCATTACGAAAAATTTTCAAATATGTCATAAAACTTTTTTGTTACCCTTATCAGGACGCAACTTTTTTGTTTGAACAACTTCTTTATCCGATAAACTTCAACGGGTTGGGGGTGAGTCGCGAGGTTAACAGCTCAGAGAGCCACTAGTACTATGAAAGCATAGCAAGTGCAAAGAAATTACCTCATCAAAAGGTGTCGTAGGTGATACTTAAAAACTTTAGATCGTTTTTCGCCAATACGTTATTTCACGACAATTTCCGGGCCAATCAGTGACCTATATGACGCTGCGTCATAGCGGAGATTAGCCAATAGTTGACGCAAGAGTCATTTCAATCATATACATTTTGCGCGATGAATGTTTGAAATTACTTTTCCATGATGACCTCCGTGGCGTAGTGCTTAAGGCCGTACCTGAATTTTCCGGGGTCCAGTGCTGCCCCCATTTAAAATAAATCATTTCAAAGAAAACGGAGACATCATTTAAAATTTTGCTACTACCAAGTCCTAGATAAACCATTCAAAGTATTTTATGAACTACTGTTCACAGTTTAAAGTGAGAACGTTAAGCTTTACTACGCACATTTGCGAAAAACGGCCACTTTTGGCAAATGTGCGTAGTAAAGCTTAACGTTCTCATTATAAACTGTAAACAGTAGTTCATAAAATACTTTGAAGGGTTATCTAGGACTTGGTAGTTGCAAAATTTTAAATGATGTCTACGTTTTCTTTGAAATGATTTATTTTAAATCGGGGCAGCACTGGACCCCGGAACATTCAGGTGCGGCCTTAACATGCCAGTCCGCCACTACGGAGGTTCGAGTTTGATCCCCAGCCAATAGCTTTTTTCAAAGGGTTGTTTGGATGTTGGGTGTTTATCTATGTATACATCGTATTAATTAAAGAACGCAAAACCTCTCAGATGGTACCTCAGCCCATGTAACTGAACAATTTTCACGAAACTAAACAAAAAGAATTTGAATTTTTCATACAAACTGATCAGCTGATGGAGTCAATATGTTTGAAAACCCGAATTTTCTTTTTGGATTTCGTGAAAGTCGTTGAACAATAGTTGTTCAGTTTCATGGGCTGAGGTACCATCTGAGAAGTTTTGCTTTCTTTAATTATCACGATGTATATATATTTATTACTAATAGTTCTGTGAGAACAGAAGACCTCGCGAGCCTTTATAACTTTACAACCATGGAATAACCGATATTTTAATCGTTTTCCTGGCTTAGCAAAAGCCACATGAGGGTTTTGAAACTATACTGTTGGGAAGAAAGTAGACAGGCCTACCGCCTATCCTTTATGCATAAGCCCCATTGAAGTATACCCCTCCTTACTAAACCCATTACCCACCCCTTACATTTGCTAGCTTATTCAATCTCTTTTCCTCCTCTATTCTAAAGGAAGAAGTTTCATTGTACCTATTCTGGTGAGGCGGTCTAAATTAAATGGCTCCAGGACTATGTCCGCTAGTCGGCGAGAACGAGAGAGGGCAACGTAGGAACATCCCGCTGCTAACTCAAGAGTTCCTATATCGACAACCACCCTTGGCAATGTCAAACCCTGCGATTTGTGGATGGTCACTGCCCATGCTAATATAAGAGGGAATTGGGTTCTGGAACAAGTAATCTCTCCAGAACGCCAAGATCGAGTAACGGCCGCTATAGGCACAGAATTGTTAATATGTGGCCCAGTGTAGGTGCCAAATTGCACCATTGTCACCAAAGGTTAATTTGTAGGTGGGGAGCAATTCGGGGGGTAAACCAATTGAGTAACAGTGCCTAATGCACCAATTCGCCACCTATTCACCAAGCCCTTTTTAACCCACAAATTGGTCTTAAGCATGACTGCTGCCGACACATAGGTAAATTGTTTTTTCCAATCCCTGGGCCTGCTGATCAGCGCAGGCCTGTGCAGCTTCTTTATTGTTGTGGTTCGCCGGTACTTACGGTGTACGCTGGTTCAGAGTTATTAGCCTATTAAAATTGTAATTTTGAACACTTTTGTTATCAGGATATAACCGCATGCAGTCCTTAAAAAGATCTAATTCTTTTTTATTTAGCTGACTTTTCTCCCGAGACATCAACGTTTCCCAGTCAGTCTTTGTTGATCTCCCCATACTCAACCTATCAAGAATACCCCTAAATAACGCCTGATACGCACGATGTGACACTTTTAAATAAAAGTTGCCCCTGGTCAGCTAGCATGCTATTGAAGCCTGTGCCATAAAATGGACGGTCAAGAACAGGAGGGAGTTGTTTTATATCTCCTAATAAAAAAAAATTATATACCTCCAATTACATACCTCCAAATTACATACCTCCGAATGGCAAATTTGAGAAGAGTGGTTGGGCTTCCCGGCACCTTAAATCGATTTTCTTTAAAAGACTGCATCCCATCATGGTCCGTTAATCAATGATAATAAAATGACAGCCCTGCAATTTTTTTCTTAAAAATAGTTGTCAAGACATTGGCCTTGTAACTCGGAAGTCGCGGGTGTGATTCCCACAAGAGACATGCATTTTTAAGAAAGTTGTTCAGTAACCCGGACTAAATTCACCCTTAAATAGTTTCAGTATATTTTGTAAGAAGAATTGTATTGTATATCCGTCACGGCTCAGTCAGCTAGACTTCGCGAGTCACCCTAAACCCGTTCAAGTATAACATATAAAAAAGTTGTTAAAAAAAATGCGTTTTTATAATGGCAACAAAAAAGTCTTATGAGATTTTTGAAAATATTTTGAAATGGCGGATATATGACAGTTTTAAAATTTCAAACCCCCATATTTCCGCCTTTTTGGAAAATTTCGAAAAACTGGCTGAACAAAAAAAATTATATTTAGTTGTTGAACCTGCTTACAAAATTTCATGAGAATCGGTTAAGAAATGCGACCTGTAGGCGAGAACAGACAAACAGACAGACAGACGGACAAAAGAATTTTTGGCTAATCTCGAAACTGAGACGCTTCGCTCGCTTCGCTCGCTCGGTCAATAAAATATAGTATCGTTATGTTAGTATCTTATAACACAAGTCTAAACTTACTTAGAGGCTAGCTCAATCAGTGTGATTTGTCTCTACATATTTATTTATATTATATTCCGTAGTATAATAAGCATATTGCCGTGTGGTTCCCGGCAGAGCAGAATAGGACCACTACAAGTCTTCCCGTGGATGTCGTCGAAGGGACTTAGGAAACACAAGCTAAACAAAGCTTTTAAACATCAGTGAGACCGCTCCCGTCTAGCCAGCGTGAGAGTATAGGCCAAATCCTGTGGCTACTCTAAGTATGGCTCTGGTAGTACAGAGAGCGTCGTGCTCCTGCAGTGGAGACTAAAAAAAAGACCTGTTGATGATATTCCATAGTAATATAGTTTGCCGATAGTACCACTGACCTGTCGTCTTCTAGTTCGTAGAACATGTCCTTGGAAGAGTCGTGGATGTATATTTTGACGAGTGGGCTGTCCATGTACTGCATCGTGAGCTGTTTGGGGAAGCTGCGCACGAAGAGAGCCTTGACTGTGTCGATGGAAGTAATTTCGTTTGGTAGGAGGGCACGCTTTGTTTCATTCCGGTACTGCAAGAAGACCAGCCCTGGAGAGAAAAACGTGGTTTTAATATCGAGGCATGATGACTGAAAAAATATTTTTGGCCTATCGGTTAGATTATTAAAACATATTGTAAACAATAAATGACGAAGATACAGCGTATTTAAATTTCGCATTACGTCACGCTGTCGTACGATTTTTACACATTGGTGACGTCACAAACCCCCACTCTGGAACTTAGATAGGTACTCTGTATCTTTGTGATTTTTTACTTTTTTGATAGACTGATAAATAGGGGTAAATTATTTTTGGATAATCTAATGTAACAACTAACGGCCTAATTTGAATAATACTTTTCTGACCCAGTCATCATCCCTATGGCCTGTTGGGTTGGGAGTACGCATTGCTAGCGCTTTCGCAAGCCAAGCTGGGATGGATGGGCCCACAAGTGGCAAGGGATTTTCTCGGCCGTTGGTCGCGGTCGTCATCATGGTATGGCAGTCATCAAGCTATGCCAGACTGTAGTTGTGACGTCAACGTATTTCATCGACGCACCCACACACGAAAAAACGAGCAAACAACGAGTTTTTTTGACGTGACAACGTCTTATAAATTGGTTAGCCGGGTGACACTTCAAGAAACTGCGTTACGCTCCGCTCACGTTATGCGCTCACAATGAGAGCGAGTGAGAGGCACGCGTGCCTTTCACTTTTTATGTCTGTCTCTCTCGCTCTTAGGCGGGCTAACCATGCCCGAGTGGAAGTCAAGTTTGGAGTGAAGTGGAGTGAAGTCGTTGTCACGTAAAACTTTCGCCCGTATACCGACTTTACAGGCAACCAATTTTTTTTTCCTTTTTTAACGTACCTAATATGAACAAGTACGCTAATAATATTACAATCTAGCCTAAACTAAGACTAATAAGTAATTTAACATTGACCTAGTTTTATACGTTATAGACTAAGAATGTGTCCATTGGCATTTTTCTTACTGTCATTATTAAGGGGAAGGCACTTTGTTCGTGTGTCTCTGCTGGCACATCACTGCACTATAATATCAATGTATATGTATATATATGATCTACCTAATTTGTTGCAATTATCTATCACTTTTATATTTTTATATTTACAGCGTGTCCTAGCTTCTGAATCTTTAACTTATTTAACTTTTAGGCATACTTGTTTTCGGATTGCAGACTAGATCGGATCTTATATTTGTATTATTAATTTGTGTTCTTTTTGTGTTTGTATTCTGATAAGTGTGCTAATAAATGAATAAATAAATTCATCAAATATCTCAGACGATGTCTCAGTGGCCATTAATGAAACGCGGAGTCACTAAACGAAAGGTTTTTCCATACAAAAAACCGTTAGTTTAGTGAAACGCTAAATTTCCAAAATGGCCCTCCAGGATCTTTAGCTAGTTCTATCACACTTATTAAAGTTTTCAATCTCTTTTTAGGGTTCCGTACAAAAATGAAAAATGTCCGTCCGTCTGTCACAGCCAATTTGCTCCGAATATACTTGACCAAATCAAGTGAAGTTTGGTAAGATGGTGTAATCCTATGACCCAAACACATATGTGCAAAGTAAATATTTTTTTTATTAAATAAGGGTGATTGTCAGGGTACAAATTAGGAAATTAAAAAAAAAAAGTTTGCAAACCTTACTGTGTCATATCATATACCTATCGAATGAAAGGGCTCGTTATATTCTCAAATATTCTCGCTCAAATATATTTTTTTTGTTGTTGTAAAATAAATAGTTTTGATTTTATTCATGTAAGTAGACGAAAATTGACCATTCCCATATTCCCCCCCCCCCCCCCCCCGATCTCCAAAACTGCTGAGCCTAAAATTTTGAAAAAAAAAATCAAAATATAGTTAATTGCTTGTAGATTACAGGAAAACCTATAAGAATTCAATTAATTGTACGGAACCCTCACCACGCGAGTTCAACTCGCAGTTGGCCGGATTATTACATACCTATGACTTTTATTTACGATACGACTATACCACAGAAGACAGTAAGGGTCAGTTCCCACCGAGGTTGCGACATGACGCGACGTAGCGCGCACCTTGGAAGAAATATAGAACTTGTTTATTAGGCAAAAAGATACTGATTTCAACGACAGCCCGCTTTGCCGCTCTGCGTAGCGATGCAAAGCGAGGCGCAGCGGGCTCTCACCCTTTTTGTCTAGTAAACAAGTTCTATAATTCTTTCACGTGCGCGCTACGTCGCGACGCGTCGCGTCTAGGTGTGAACTGACCCTAAGAGTACTATACGCCGTGAATGTTGGAGGATAAAATGAAATCACGAACGCTTTAGTGTTCGTGATTTTATTAGTTTCATTCGTTTTCATTCATTTCGTTCGTGGTGACGAGCACCAATTCCAGAAGCTTGTGTCGGAGATTGAGTTGGGCTCACAGAAGCCTACCCAGTTGCTGCGAAGGATGAAGGACCTGGAACGCACAACTCAGGTATCTGACCAAACCTTAAAAAAAATGTGGCTCTCTAGAATGCCGTCATCCGTAAGAGCAGTAATTGCAGTATGTCCAGACCAGTCCCTAGATAAGTTGGCGGCAATTGCAGATAAGATTGTAGGAAATACGGGACCACCTTACAAAGTTGCTGAACTTTCCAGCCCCACAGGGGGTGCTAACGGAGCTGATCACCCAGATGGGGAGGTTGGCGTTAGAAGTGGCTTCCCTGAGGACAGAGGTTTGTGGTCGAGAGCGGTCCAGGAGCAGCAGCCGGTCGTTCAGAGGAAGATCAAGCTCTCGTAAGAGGAGAACACCAGAGGACCCCGGATGGCTATGTCGGTTTCACTATAGGTATAAGATTAACGCGTGACGCTGTGAACAACCGTGTGCGTGGCGCCAGGATGACGCCGCGGGAAACTAGATACGGTATGTTCGCATCCGGTGGACGAATGTACTCACGTAGCTATAAATCACCGATTGTTAATTAGGGATAATTTGTCCAAACTCACTTTCTTAATTGACACGGGAGCTAATATTTCCGTAATTCCCAAAATGTGTATTAGAAACCGTACATAAGAGACTTGCGATTGAAAATTATACGCTGCTAATGATAGTGAGATAAGATCACACGGTATATGTTATTTAGATATAAGTTTTGGCTTGAGACGGGTATTTAAATGACCGTTTATTATGTGTGACGTAAAGTAACCAATAATAGGAGCCGATTTAAAAAAAATTAAATTATCCGTAGATTTATATAACAATAGGTTAGTTGATTCAGTAACTGATATGTACGTTTGAGGGTTAAAAAAGCGTTTATTTAGACGGGACCATTAAAAGTATTAATAGTAGTCACCCGTATGCGGATTTATTAGAATCATTTCAGGAGATTACTCGGCCGCCTAATTTCAAGGATATTCCCGAACACTCCGTTTTCCATCACATCGAGACAACGGGCCCGCCAGTTCACGCGAAAGCAAGGAGGCTACCACCGCACAGGTATGATAAGGTTAAGAGAGAGTTTCAAGAATCAAGAATCAATTAATTTAAATAAATGTGTTTTTGGTCAGATTGAACTAGAATTTTTAGGTTACAAGGTTACAGAATCCGGTATAAGTCCTTTTTGAGTAAGGTAGAAGTAATAACAACATATCCTAAACCGGAAACTATCGAGGAACTTCGTAGGTTTTTAGGAATGTTAATTTTTTATAGAAATCACATTCCTAACGCAGCTAAAGATCAAGGTATTTTGGATAGATATCTACACGGAGCTAAGAAAAAAGACAAGAGAAAGATTGAATGGACGGAAGAGGCGATTAGTGCGTTTGAGCAATGTAAGAAAAATTTAATAAATGCAGCCACTTTATCTTATCCGTCTGTGGATGCCCAGCTGTCGTTAATGACAGACGCATCAGATTTTGCTATAGGAGGGGTGTTACAACAAAAAGAAAATAATGCATGGAAACCCCTTGGTTACTTTTCAAAAAGACTCACACAATCCCAAAAGAAGTACTCTACGTAGGATAAGGAACTTCTGGCGATTTATGCGAGTATCTATAGTTTATTTTAGAGATATGTTAGAAGGTAGAAATTTTACGGTCTTTACGGACCACAAGCCATTAACATATGCATTCACAAAGTTAGGGTCAAATAAGAAATTACCTAGAAGGGAACGCCAATTGTTGTTTATTAGTGAGTTTACGAACGACATGCAACATATTCAGGGCACTGAGAACGCGGTCGCTGACGCGTTATCGAGGATACAAACAATAACATGCCCGACCTCGATACAATACCTAGAAATTGCACAAGCCCAGAAGGACGATACTGTGTTAGCAAATTTTTGGAGTCCATCTGCCGATACTAACATACAATTGAAGCGTATTAATTTAAGTGATTCAAATGACATGATTTATTGCGAAACATCTACAGAAAATATTAGACCTTATATTCCATTACGTTTTAGGAAAACTGTTTTTGAGAATTTTCACGGCTTAGCACATCCTGGAGTTAAAGCGTCACACGCATTAATTTGTAAAAAGTATTTTGGCCCGGAATGAATAAGGATATAAGTGGGTAAAATCTTGTATAAAATGTCAAAAAAGTAAAATAGTACGCTACACCGTATCAAAATTTGCTAGTTTGGAGGAAAGCGACCGCTTTATGCATTTACACGTAGATATTATCGGACCTTTAGCAGTAACATAACAAGGATATCGTTACTGTGTAACAATGATAGACAGGCGTACGCGTTGGCCGGAAGTATATCCGATAACCGATATGACGGCAGAAACGGTAGCTAAAGCAGTCTACGAAGGTTGGATATGTCGCTTTGGTTGGCCATATAAAATAACGTCAGACCAGGGTCGACAATTTGAAAGCGAATTATTTGTAGATTTAACGAGATTACTTGGCGTGCATAGGACTCGGTCTAGCCCGTATCATCCGCAATGTAATGGCAAAATTGAACGACTTAATAAATCATTAAAAGTCGCGCTAACGGCAAGATTAAAGGATAACTTATCATGGTTTGTAGAATTACCTACTGTCATGTTAGGTTTGAGAGCTGCGTGCCAGGCTGTTAACAAGTTCAAGAGCGCAGCGGAATTCTCGTTAGGTTACTGCCTTCGATTACCGGGTGAGTTTTGCGTAGATAGTAATATTAAGGCAATTAATCCACAACCGTACATAACTAGATTAAGGGATAACTTAAATAAGTTTAGACCTAAAGAGAGAAATTTAGATAATAGTAATAATATGTTTGTACATGCTGATTTAAGTTCTTGTTCACACGTTTTTCTGAGAATAGATGCGGTACGGAAACCATTAACACCACCGTATAGTGGGCCGTATAAAGGAATAGAGAGAAATTCCAAAAAAAATAAAATTTTGATTAATGATAAGATCAGTACTGTTTTAATAGATAGAGTTAAATCCGCGTACATATTAGACGAATCCAATATCTTTGCGAATAGCAACTTAAATCAATGAAACACAACCAGAGTCACAGCTCGACAATGTAAACACACCCTTAAAAGTTACAAGCAGAGGTAGAGTTATAAAAAAACCTGTGAGGTTTGCAGATGCGTGCAAGTAATTTGTGCGCAGAAATATGTTTGTAAGTAGGTTAGTGTAATATTTGTACTTTAGGTCACGTATTGTAATTTTCTAATAAAGTTGCTTTAATACGCATTTTGGTGTCTGTACACTATTAGATATAAATAAGTAGGTAGAGTTTTTCTAAACAAAGTACATTCTGAAGTCGGACCAGAACAGACAAACACCCTTGAAACAAAATGGGAAAAACTTATTCAGTTGAGAAGAAGGAGGAGGAGATTGTGATAGCCCAGAACGGGGCTAACCAGGATTCAGCTACGCACACAGAATTTCGAGTGGATTCCTTGACCATAGCCGTCACCGTAATCGGAGTCATATGTGATGTTATTAGTATTAGTTTACAAATTGTGCGTTAGCAAAACAAGGCGTGCCCTGCGTAAGGAACTTGGTTTCGTAACCAGTGCAAGTGTGCAAAGCGTAAACAATCTACCGTGCGGACTGCAGCGTAATCCAAATTAGATGGTGTAGTCTATCTAATGTATTTTTTTGTAAGTACCTATTTTGTTTTCCGCATTATTTTTTTAGAAGGGGGTGTATGTAGGGGTTCGGCAGATACTGTATTGTGCTTAGGTGGCATTGTGTCTAGACGCTAAGTTCATCGGAAAGGCAGTCGCCCACGCGCTGCCTTACTCGTATCGCGGGTTTCATATACATATAAATAAATCAAGTTTGGTTACATACAAAAAAGGACTTTAAATAAATAGTACCCGTCCCAGTGAGCGCCTATACCCATAAACGTTACAATCGTATTAAATTGATTTTATTTTCTTGTCTAAAGACAATTACTTCAATCATTACATTACACTCCGTTTTCAATGTTTAACAGGTAATATTATGAAGAAAAGTTTTCATTTCTTTTGGTCCATATTTAAAATAGTTTGCAATGGAAAGTTTTTGCTGTGAAAGATGTATGTCAGGTATTTGCTAAAATTAAAAAATAATGCGTTTAACAATATGACGCGTATGTATAAGTAGCTCACGGGATGTAAATAGTTTTTCTTGTAAATGTATAACGTGTAATAAAGTTTTTGCTTGTTAAAACTAATGATTGTTCATTATCAAAGCTAATAAAGTCATCATAAATGGCTACTGATTTTTTGAAAGACGAGCCGCAATTTTTACGTTTAACCTAGATTTTCTCTAGTATGTCTCGCCGACTCGAGCCCAATAAAAATCTCAATGCACGCCACTGCATCTTGAGTGCCTGAAAACCCTACAATGAAATATGTGCATGTATGTATGCAGAACAGAGATTGAAAACACAACAACAACATCGTTATAAACTTATGCTTTGTTAGTATTTATTATTATTTTTGAGATTTCGATATTATAAAACCACCATTCGATATAGTACCACCCAGCACACCAGCCACAAGCACGAAATGCACGAGAAAGTGGGTATATAGATCTAGGATATCTGCCTTTGACAGCTGCCTGCACCCACAGCTTATCTTCAGTTCTTTCGCGAATATGGCCCATGCAACTGGGCCGAAATATCGAAATCTCAAAAATAATAATTATTATATTATTGATCATAATCACGGTAAATATCCCGTTTTATTATATACTAATGTTGACAAAGGTCAATGTTTAAAAGGCTCATTATGCTTTGTTGTTTCCGTTTGCTTGCTGCGCACGCCTGATGGGTCAACGGGAGAGGGTCGTACGTGCGAACTTTTTTACTTGTTCTACTATTGTTTTGCGAACGACGTAAAAAGATTAATTTGGAAAACTAAAACCCGACACGGTGATTTTTACTGAAAATTACGGATGTCCAGTATTCATGAAAAAATATTTAGGCCTATGGCCTATGTATTTAATTTATTTATGTCCAGAAGTGGACTTCCTGTGGCTGATATGATGATGATGATGGGAAATTAATTTGTATGACGGTTTTTTTTTACTGTTATTTTAATATCTATAAAGTATAGTGATCTAGTATAGCCAATGGTTTGTTTTATTACGCACATGTCCATTACAGGTTGTAGGTATGGTGCCCGGGGTGCGCTTTCCCGCTTTTTCTTGTCCAAATATAACATGCATTTCAATGATCACCCAAGGATGCCAAAGACCTTACAAAATAGAGAAGAAATAGCCGAAACAGTTTAATTGGTTTGGCTATAATTTTACGACCGGCCGCATGCCTGACGTTAACCCACTTTAGGAATGTATTTGTGCGAATAGTTTTACAACCGGCCGCCGCCCGACGTTAACCCTCCTTGAGAATGCAATTGTAGCAGATGTTTGTGCTAAGTCCTTTAGTCGCCTCTTACGACATCCACAGAAAGAGATGGAGTGGTCCTATTCTAACCCGGAACCACACGGGTGCCACCATAAATAAACATTACACGTAATGTACACTAAAACTATTGACGTGTAAAAGTGCCTGCGAAGGCCTTATCTATTACTGAATAAATATTTGATTCTTGATTCTACTTGATTCTTGAAAAAAGTTTAAATAGTCTTGGCCAGTTGTGGATGCGTTTTGCGCAAGACCATGTCGTGAATAGAAATAAAAGTGAATATGGTGTGACATTTAAACTGTACTGCCGACCGTTGCCATTCCAATCTGAAGCGGCGCTTAAACGTTCAAAAAACAAAAGTAAAAAGCAAAGAAATCTTATCAAAACAGCTTCGACCAATCAAAAAAGGCATTGTAGAAGTGATACGTAATTCTACCTTCTTTGATCTTACGTCCCAGCTTTTCCAAAGGGATGCGATATTACAGGAGCACATGGCCGATGGCGTAGCTAGAGTTTTGTTTGGATTGGACACCCAACTTTATTATTATTTATGATTGTGAAAGTGTGCTAAACATTGACTAGGTATCTATATTAATAATTTCGTCAAGGGGTACGGTAGACTCGATCGAAATCTTACCTGAATTTTAAAACGTAAAAAAATAAATATTTCGAGTCGACAACATATATCCGCAAAATTCGAATTGTCGAGTATTTTGTTAAATTCTAATGGTGCTGACAGACGAATCGCAGTCGCCATATTGACCACTCTAGCATATATCCCTTATCTCAGCTAGCGAATGTCACTGACACCGGATGACATAATAAACGTTCTGTTTCATAACGCCTCGCCGTTCAAAATTGGGGAACGTAGGTACTGTACATTTTATCTCTTTGGTTCAAAACGTAGCGCCATTCATTTTAAAAAGTTTCCATTAACTATGACTATGTAAAACGGCAAGACGTTTCGTTTTGCCGTAAACCAAAGAAATTAAAATCAATCTAGAATGACTACGAGTACAAGTAATAATCTCAAAAAAAAACAACATTCAAAATTAAACTTTATGCCACGTACATAAAGTTTATATTTTCATAACGCTTATGATGAAGTACCTAACGTTCCGAAGAATCGTACCTAAACGTACGTTGTAGGCGTCCCTTTCCCGTGTACTGACAGTACAATAGAATAGAAAGGGACACCTACAACTTTAGGTATCTTTTTTGGGAACGGCTTTGCCATTTCGTAGGCATTCTAGATTGTTTATAATTTCTTTGCGGTAAACATTGAGCGAATCAAAAAAATATTTTTAATTATTTTTCAGTCGTTTCGCAAAGGTATTGTTTAACCGACGTCACAAAAGGAGGAAGTTATCAATTCGACTGTATGTTTGTTACGCGATATCTTCACCAATTCTGAACCGATTTTAATTATTATTTTTTTATTTGAAATCCTTTACTACCAAGTTGGTTCCATATTAATTTGGTGAAGATATGATGAAGAACTTTGCACTTTCAAATCTTTTCCCAAAAATCAAACTGCTCCTGATTCATCCGTTAAATCATTAGCTGCCTCAACAATCCAACCTGACAAATCCCAAGGTTTATTTGATGACTTTCGGGTAAGTTAATGGTGCAGGTCACCGAGTACAGTAAAATGAAAAATAATACTTATTACCAGATAAAGGCGTGAGGATATATCCCCGGGGGTTCCGGCGTAGAATAGGACCACTCCATAAAATTATTTGTGTAAAAAAATTTACTATATTTATTAAACACAATGGACGATGCTATACAAATATAGGTATATGCCTTGCTTTGCCTTTAATATTCCTTGAGAACCGATAACTACAAAAATATCTATCTACCTACATTTTGTACCTACATGTGTATTATAATATGAGTCACATTTCACCCGAGCAAAGCCGGGTTTTCATCTAGTTTACATACATTACTAGCGTAAGGACTAGGCCAACCGCTCAAAGAAATGGCACCAACTCGTTGACCCAAAAAAGTCAATTTTTGGACCAACGCGACTTAGTCATCCTCGGTCCGCGGAAGAGTTCATTCGTTTTCGTTGCATACTTGTAAATTCCATAAAAATGCCTGGTTGCGCATTTAAAGGCTGCAATAAGTGGACATCGAGACATTTTACGATATAAGTGGACATCGAGACATTTTATTTCACTTGTGATCACTAATTTAAGTGCGAACTAAACCATGGTTACTCAACATGCTAGTTAGTTATGTGTGCTCGCTTTGGGCCTCTAGTACAATTTAATTAAAAACCTACTTCTACTTTAGTAAAGTTTTACGCAAAATTGAGAGTATAGTTGCAGTACAAGATTAGAACATACTTTAAGCTTGCCTGAAGACGAAAAAGATAGAAACAAATTTTTAAAAGCAGGCAAAGTGATTTCTGGGCCACTGCCCACCCTCACCCTCCTGTCTACGCCCATGTATGAACACATTGCAAGTTATATAATATCCTGTTAATATTAAACATCTGCAAGTATACGTTTCAATATACAAAGTTGTCATATTGGTTACTGCCTTTGACGTAGGAATAACCAGTTGCGATATTGGAAATTTTAATCGATGCGAACGCTGCATTGGTAGGTTTATCAAAGGATTTCAGGAATATTACTATGATCTAGTTAATGAGTGCTCATATGCGGGATGTAGATGGAAAAGTTGAAAGCAGACAGTTTGACTTTGAAACTTTGTTTGGACTAGATAAGAGACAAACATACCAAAATTCCCCACCTCTCTGAGGTGAGTCCAAGGGTCACAAAAAAGGTACAGTTATTTGGTTTTTTGCTTACATATCGAAAACGATGCATCATAGAAAATTTTATTGTACCACATAATTAAAGCTGATAACATTTTCTACAACACACAACATCTTGTATACTTTTTACCTATTCCCAATCAGTGTCTAGCTACAAAGTCCGAAAAACGGTCTATTTTTGAAAATGTGTTTTTTACTTCACGTTTTTTGTCATACTTTGCTCTTTTAATTGCAAACAGTTTATTTGAGAAAAAAAGCCCAGTAATAACCATGTATAGAACTAAATATTCTTTAAGAATATGTATACATATGCTCATTTGTCATGATATGTTCGATTGACATAATGTCACAGTTTACTTAATCGTAAAGTTGCTAATACAGATAGTCAAAATGTAGGATAAAATATTGTTTTAATTGCTTGCTAAAATATATGAGACGATAGCCCATATTGGTGTACTATACACTATAATTTATCATACAATAGTAAAGCAAATAGTAAGTAGTGTTAAGTTAATATCCCATAACACAACTTTAAAAACCCTACTTTGGAGCTATCACAATCTGTGAAAAGTCCTAATCTATTTAAAAATAAAACCACCTGAGAAGGCGATTATGCGCCGGTCCTCCCTTTTTTTGAAGAGTTATTTAGTGTAGCAGTGGACTGATACGGACTGAAAAAAAAAACTTACCCAATGGTCTCTCAAGGGTCTTGCTAGGCGTCCGCACGACCGGCAGTGATGACCGCTGCTTACCACCTCTCCGGAAACCAGTTGATGATGTCTCCACCTCCGACATGATGCCAGGGTCATCGTCGAACAGCATAGCATTCGCCGGTGGGGTATAGCCTCGGGGTAAGGGAGGCTAGAAGAAAAAAACATGATTATTACCAGATATTTCGACCACTTAGTTTAAAGATTATTTAAGTTCGAGGGCTTAGTTAGTCTAAAGTTAGTATTTATTTTTTACTCTTTATTGTGCACACATACAAATGTAATAAGTACTACAGGCGGACTTAATGCAAAAGCATTATCGAACAGTTTTCATTACCATCATTATTTCACCCACAGAAAGTCCACTGCTGGAGATAGGTAGGCCACACCCAAAGATCTCCGAAACTACCGATTGACAAAACGACCTAGGTACATTTACGGTTTTCCTGCAACTTTGCTCAGGTCGTTCGCCCACCTAGTATGGTGATGACCTCAAATTCATTAGGTAGGTATTTTGTTGTTTTACAAGTTGTCTTTCTTCAAATTTTGGAAACATTAATAACAGCAGATGATAAATAATTGTTTAGCACTTGGTCTTCAAGTTATGGAGAGCATTGGGATGTGGACTGTATAACACAGGTATTATTGTTTAGTCCGTGATTTACATTACCCAAACAGAATAATAGACCCAACATTTTTTACAAAGGTAGGTACATCATGCGCATCGAAGTTCCGCTTACGACGTCACCGCCCTGTAAAAATCGTACGAGACCGTAACGTCGGTTTTATACAGGATCTGACAAAATATACTGAAACTATTATTCAGTCCATGCTGCTTAATAACTTTCCCCAAGTAACATACTTATATCGAAATATGAAAAATAATTTCTCGCCTCCCGTTGACCGATCAACTGATAAGAGTTTCAATGGGCAGCTAAATTTTATTTTCATATTCCTGTATCTGTTCTTTGGGAAAAGTTGTTCAGTATCATGGACTGAATCAACCCTTAGAATAGTTTCAGTAAAGTATATTTTATTAGACGTTATATTATAATGTGTAATAAAATATACTGAAACTATTTTAAAGCTGAATTCAGTCAATAATACTAAATGACGTTCCCCTATGAGCATATACATATAAAAAATTAAAAATATTTTTTTGCTTTCCATACAAACTTGGATCTGATAGGTGAAGTTGTATGGGAGGGCAATATTTTTTTTTATATTTCTTTATCTGCCCTATTCGAAATTTTATTCAATATTATGGACTGAATCTAACAGCAAAGATATCAAAATCGTCACGAAAACGGCTCCTAAAAATATATATCTAGACTATTACGTTATATGGTTGCGAAGGATGGACTTTGACTCAAAAGAAAAGAAACAAATAGAAGCATTTGAAATGTGGTGCTGGCGTAGGATGGAACGGATAAGCTGGGTTGAAATAATTACAAATAAGGAGGTTTTGAAAAGAGTAGGAGAGAAAAGGTGCATTCTGGATATAATAGAGAATAGACGAGGAAAGATGATAGGTCATCTGCTACGACATGACGACTTCATAAAGACCATCATGGAAGGAAAGATAGAAGGGAAAAGAGGACCAGGAAGACCGAGGCATAGTTACATGAAAAAGATAAAGGAAAAGGTGAACGTCGTGTCGTACAGCGAAGTAAAACAGCTGGCGGATGAGAGAGACAAATGGAAGATAATTCATACTCCACCGACAAGAGCTAGGGCTCTTAAATATAGATAAATAATATATATAACAAAATATACTATTTTAAGGGTAGATCTATCATGCGCTGTATCTTCGTCATTATTAGTTAGTCAGAGATAATTATTTTTTATGTATTACAATATTTTTTAATATGCTACCTGATGGGCCAAAATATTTTTTCAGTTCACATGCCTAAGCAATCTAAAAGACGACTTGCGCTGTGGTGCTAAATCTATGGTAAACATTTTTTACAGCATTGTGGGAACTCTTCTGTTAAAAATGTTTATAAACATTAGTAATAATTTGCAAAATTCAAATAAAATTGCTAACTTTGTAAAAAAATGTTTGTAAACATTTTTGACAGCAGTGTTCCCAAAGTGCTGTTAAAATGATTTAGCACCATATCGCTAGTATTTATTAAGATTGCTTTTGCGCCACGGTTCGTTAGTACGTATATTAATTCCGTAACTGCAGTACAGTGCCAATCTTGATTATTAAACTAAGCGGTGACGTACTACTTCAATTGTTATAATTACTCCAATTACCTACTTGCTGTTCGCAGCTAAGATCCAGCCGAATTAATTCTGTTGTTGCAAAGAGAGTATTAATAACTCGTATACATACATGCATACTATCATGTCTTTATCTATAATGGGGCAGACATAATTTTGGGTATTGCTGCTCTAAGCAGACAGAACCCAGGGTTGCAAGACTCAAAGGCCGCTTTAGCGTGATGGTGGGGATGAAGGAATCAATATAGTGATGGGTTGCTAGCCGCATAGCCTATTAAGACTAAGAGAGCTCCCGAGTCCAGAATCTAAATGTTGATCCCGCTTTCCTGCACACAAATTTACTCTAGCCGAAGCGAGACAGCGAGACGCGGGTAGTGCAGTGCGCCTATAAGGCTGGTTAGTTTAATATTACGCGTTTGTGGATTTTTTGTTTTTTTTCTCGTTTTACAATGCATATTTAAAAGTTGTTTAAAAAATGAGACATATGATGACTGCCTTATATTTAATACAATTATAATCAAAGGTACAAGGGCTAATTTATAGTTTTTCAGGAATACTAGCCGTTTTAGTATAATTCTAGGGGGATTTGGAGGAAACTTTTGAAGGAAAATTTTAAGCAATCGTGTTGTTTTTGAGACATATAGTGACTAGAGTTAGTCCTGATTCCTGAACTTTGCTCTGTTTATTTCAAGGTGAGTATTTCGTTAATATTCATAATAATACTAAGGATCGCTCTAAGAACTTTGGGGTAGTACGGGCTCCTAACTACGAACAATAATTCTCTCTTAACTTGATTTGCATTTTCGCCCACTACCTTGATCGGTTTCTACGACCTGCGCGTAAAGAGAAGCAGCTGATATGTTCTAAGTTTTTGACGTGACAACGTCTTAAATTAGGTTGCGGCTGGGAGTCACTTATGAAAAAGTGTAACGCTCGGTAACGTTACGATGAGTCACCGAACGAGAGAGAGGCCCGCCGAATGCCTTGCGTCTCTCTCCCACTCAACTATGATCGGTCTGCCGCCGTTGTCACGTAAATCTTCGCCCGTAAAACCGACTTTACAGGCAACCATTTTTTTTTTTGTTACTATATTTATAATTGTTTTTTGTAGCCAACGACTAGATATTTAGGTAATACATTTTTTGGTATAATTTTCATATAAAAAGGTAAATGTATAAAAAAGAAATATGTCTTATAAAGGTAAATTAAGGCAAATTTAGAGGTATGTTTGTGATTTTTAGGGTTCCGTACAAAAAATTTAAAAAAAAACGGAACCCATAAAGGATCACTCGTGCGTCTGTCTGTCCGTCCGCCTGTCACAGCCAATTTGCACCGAATCTACTGGACCGAATCAGGTGAAATTTGGTAGAATGTTGTAATCCTATGACCCAAACACATATGTGCAAAGTAAATAAATATTTTTTTAAAATAAGGGTAATTTTCGGGGGACAAATTAGGAAATTTAAAAAAAAGTTTTGCAGACCTTACTGTGTCATATATCAAATGAAAGGGCTCATGATGAGGATCTCAAATATATTTTTGTTATTATTGTAAAATGAATAGTTTTGATTTTATTCATTAAAGTTGACGAAAATTGACCCCCCTGATCTCCGAAACTCCTGAGCCTAAAATTTTGAAAAAAATACAAAATATAGTTCATTGCTTGTAGATTACACGAAAACCTATAAGAATTCAATCAATTGTACGGAACCCTCTCCACGCGAGTTTAACTCGCACTTGGCCGGTTTATTTTTCTATCAAGCCAAAAATGCTTCATCGTGTTTTGGCTATTGTGGATGTATGTAAAAAAATTTTAAGATTTTTATGTAAATTTTTTGAAGAATAAACTGTATTAGTTTAATAACAGTGATTTTTCAAAAACACGCACAGTATTGCAAATTTTGAACCCACCATGCCTTAACTCGTATGGTGTTAAAGGTGTATCAACGGATCTGTATGGTGTATCAATGTGAAATGTTTGATTACTCTGTATTAAGAAATATGGACTGTATATTTTAAATGTAATATATAAAGTATATATAAAATGTAAATAATAATATAAATGTAAAATCTTTTTAAAAAATTTACAATCTTCTTGCCCACTATGCACTATTCATAATTGTTTACACTACAAAATTTTAAAACTGCCTCCGCGGTCCAGTTGTCAAGGCGTTTTCCTTGTGATCCGGAGTTCATGGGTTCAAATCCCACTGGGAAGCATACTTTGTGAAAAAGTTGTTACCAGTCTGGTTAGGATATTGCAGGCTTGAATCACCTGACTATCCGAAAAGAAAGATGATTCCGTGCTTCGGAAGGCACGTAAAGTGTAAAAACCAGTAACCTCGTCACATCACCTAGGTCAGGTAGTGGACCCCGGGCTCTGAAGCGTAACCGCTGACGATGCAACCGAGAATACGCTCGGATGATGATGACAAATATTTAAAACTTGAATATTAGTTATGTAAAGTTTATATGGTGTCCAAAGACAATTCATCAAAATTTTTTTGCTATAAAAATTGTGCACTGATTTAAAATATAAAAATGAGGGCATTTACAAACAAACGACAAAGCTAAGTAAGCCGTGCCTGATAATTTTCATTTAAAGTTCAATATCAGTATTTTAAATTTTTCAAGCAATGTTTTCGTGAGGGACGCTAATTGGTTTAATATTTCGCACACCGATCACTGCATCACTGCATTGCCGCGCTTTTTCTAGGGACTATATAATCAAAGGGGATAGATTAGAAAAAGAAATATCATACCCACATATTTTTTTTATATTTTATCGGCGTGTCTAACATACACCCATGCAAAATTGCATCTTTCTAGTACTCTTAGATAAGCCAGACGGACAGATAGACAGCGAAACTATAAGGGTTCCTAGTCTTCGGAACCCTTAAAGGTAAAGTAATATGGTTCCAGCGAAATCTTAATTTTCTCTATAAGTTCTATAACCCATACTTGTTATCCAATGATAAAAATCGTAAGGAAACCTGTACACTAGCGCTTAATGTATTATGTGACACTAGCTCACTATTGTGTCACAATGACTGTTGTCATAAAAGCTCAAACAGCTAATGTCAAATGCCTTGACAGCTCAAAAAATCTGTCATATCAATGTGGAGTTTTTTGGCGGGAAGTCAAGGGGTTCGGTTGGGGTTTGCTTAAAATTATTTTGCAAATTGATTTTAGTGGACTTTATAATATGAAATTGGTGTTGATCGTTGTTATAAATGCTCATGCTCATGAACAATGTGTGAAATAGTTAAAGTGGACAGTCATAGTACGGCTGTAGCGATATTTGTATTGCGGACTGTGTGGGCGCGTCTTTGGGCGTCGACCGCCACTAAATCGTCTATGAACACCAGTGGACTCGTATAGATTTGTCGCCAGAAGCTCTCTTGAAGCAGTCAAAGGCCTACACCACCCTTTGATTGTAACTTGTTAGGATTAGGAATAAAGAACAAAATTAAAGATTGAAAGAGAAAGCTCTAAAGGACATGTATACAGAGCCGTAAAATTATTTAAAAAAAAAATCACATCAATGTTAGCTAATTAACGCACTCGATATGATATAGACTATCTCATAATGTAAAATGGACGAGACCACATTTGCGAGAAAATTCAATTATCCGCTCAATATAATACTAAAAGGTAAAGGTCACATATCAATTAGTGAGCATTAACAACTCGACACAGCACCACAACTTTCAGGATCATAATATCTGGTTATCACAACATAATGCGAAGCTGGATCCTGGATTGTTAGCGCCGCCACAGAGTTGATATAAGTAATAACAACGTACAGAACGGAAACTCGCATCGTTCCCCGCAATATGGCATCCCCGCAACTATTTCCCATTCTCGGCAGCGTTTGATGGCTTTGAACACTGAAACTTACACATTGACGTTCAGTATTTTCTTCGTTCGAGTTACTTTGATTTATTTCCAGCTACCATTCGCTTCGGAGCTGCTTTTAGCTGAATTTAAAAAAGGCAGATGTTATGAGTTTCATCTTTATTTTCTCATAACTCCATTTTTAAACCATTTAAAATGACTTTTTTAAGGTTCCGTATAGGACCACTCACTTGTGTGTCACAGCCAATTTGCTACGGAACTACTGGACCGATTGAGTTGAAATTTGGTGCACATATTTAAACCAGTGACCCAAATACTGACGTATATAACGTAAATATGTGGGGCACTTATGGAGGTGAAATATAGATATTATGTTATAGTGAAACGTCGATATGCAGTCTCTACCCGGAATAACTCGCTTATCCTAGGTTTGACCAAAGCCTTCGGTTAAACCCCGAAATATATTTCAATTTCGGCCTTTGACTGAAGTATTTTTAGTCAAACCTAAAGTACCTAACTTTTCAGTCAAACGTCGAAAGTAAAATAATCGCTTTCGGGCTTTGCCTCGTGGATCCTAGAAGCGACTGGCAGACGCGGTCAAACGTCGATCTTGAACATGTTTAAATTCAGATGTTCAGCTGTCTTCTGATTTGGGGGCCAAGGCTTTTTCAAATGCCACTGCAATAAAAAATGCTCTTCAAAATTATGTACTTAAATGTAAAAGATTTAACGTACTGTGAAATTCTAAATGTCATAAGTCATTTAATGCCTCGCCACGCCATGTCAGAATATATTTTTTTTTTAATTTTATTTGCGACACTATAAATATTAGAATAAAAAAAAAATACTTTTATTATATCTCATTTGAGAGTTTTTGGCGGGAAGTCAAGGGGTTCGGTTGGGGTTTGCTATAAATTATTTTATAAATTGATATTAGTGGACTTTATAATATGAAATTGGTGTTGTTTGGTGTCATAAATGCTCATGTCATGAACAATGTGTGAAATAGTTAAAGAGGACAGTCATAGTACGGCTGTAGTGATATTTATTTTGCGGACTGTGAACTATAACATTAAAAAAAGTAGTGTAAACTGTAACGTGTGACATATCAAGTGAGAGCTTTTTATGAGAATTTAAAATATATTTTTATAGGAATTTTTGAAGATATTCCTTTAAAAGAATAAGTAATGTTTTATTCATGTATGATGGTTAGGTCTTTAATTATTTTATTTTAGCTTAAAAGTATTGTATTTTTCTTCTTTTATTCTTAAAAGATGTGTTTACAGACTGGCAAGATATCAATTAGAATAAAAATAAACGGGCAAGTGCGAGTCGAACTCGTACATGAAAGGTTCCGTACCACCGTACAATGTTTTAAAACGCTGAAGAAACAAACACGTTTCTTGTATGACGACCCTCTTTAACCGCAGAATGCGCGGGAGCCATAATAGCATTCTGAAAGTCATCACTGATAAGCCGGAGTGTCCAATCCAATGGCATTGGACGCGTCTGCAATGTGACGTAGTTGGGATCCCCGGGGGTGTGCACACCAGATATTTAAATTAGAAAATTAAATATTAATATAAGTATTAATTAATGTGAATTATTTATTTATTATGAAATATTTTATTATGAATTATTTGTATGAACGCACTCATTACTAACACTAGACTGTAAGCTTTGTTACTAACAATGATATGGTTGTATGTGTGACCGAAATAAACGAATATTATTATTATTATTGATTATTAACTTTATTTTATTTTTAGTATTTGTTGTTACCTATAGTGGTCATAGTAATACATATTCCGTAAAAATTTCAGGTGTCTAGCTATTAAGGTTCAAGAGATAGAGCCCTGTGACAGATCGAGTTAAAAACGCTGAAAAAACCACGTATTTTGTATGTCGACCCCCTTTAATTTTCAACTTTTTTTATTTTTAGTATTTGTTGTTATAGCGGCCATAGTCATACATAATCGGTGAAAATTTCAGGTGTCTATCAATTACGGTTCAAGAGATAGAGCCCTGTGACAGACGGACAGACAGCGGAGTCTCAGTAATAGGGTCCCGTTTGCACCCTTCGGGATCCCTAAAAACTGCTATTCTAGTAGTCAAGATCCACTTCGAGTCGTTAAGTCAGCAATGTAAGATTAGTTATTATAAGATGGTTAGATCCGTGCTAAGCCCTATGTTAGCTGTTAGTAATGAATTTGGTTAGTGAGATCTGATGGGTGATCTCATACCTTCCTCATACGGGGGTCTAAGGTTCGAGCCTTGGCATCACGGATTTTCGTGACAGTCGCATACTCGGGCACGTTCATAGGCCTCTGGTCGACGTATTGCTGAGAATACAAAACAATGGGTGTAAACAAACAGAAACGAACAAAAAATATAAAATACATCTTTGGTGTCAGTCTGCGACCAGGAAAGATGTTAGACAAAACAATAATAATATATTCGGGTACGGAACCCTAAAAAGGTAGGTGCTAAGTCCTGGTATACGAGTATACTTATATGAATCACGTGTTCAAAGCGCGATAGTTTAAAAACCAAAAATGGCTGACCTGACTTTACTATACGCGCGGCCGTTGTCCTCCCCGCTCGAGCCCGGTGGACAGCGGTGACATTCTTATAGGAGATTTGTGGTATAAAGTCCATTCGTTTAATTGGATTGGACTTTAATATGAAACAAGATCTTCTTCTTCTTCTTATCGAGTCGAAATGGTTACACAGTAGCTTCAATTTCAAATCGCCTGTGACCAATATGTGGCCACGGCGAAGGTCCTAATAAGGTCCTCGTAGGGTAGCTCGGAGATGACAGAAGGTGGTCCATCGACTGAATGGCACCGCAGTCGCAAAGGTCGTTATCAGCGTGACGCCAACTAACTCGCTTTTCCCGACACCTCCCATCACCAGCCCGGAGTCTATTGAGAGACTTCCAAACTGAACAGGGGAGGTCTCTACCCGGTGGGAGTTTTTCAGCATATACATATTACAGAATACGTATTTTTATTACTCTTAAAGAGTACTTTCCTCGGATATAGCTAAGAGGTTCCAATTTCAACGTGGACACGTTATCTAACCCCCACCATCTTAATACTGAAGATGGAGGTCAGCAGGCAAATGTATAACTAGTTCTAACCCTGCAAAGGTAATTGGGATGTATACATTCAAAAGTTCACTTGGTTGAGCATTCGTACGCTAGACGGATAATATTTGTGAATAGTATTTGTGGATGTCGTAGAAGGCGACTTAGGAAATACCAGCTAAACAAAGCTTCTTCTTCTTCGTCGAAGCGCGTTCCCGGTTGCATCCTCAGCTGTGCTGCTTCGGAGCCCGGGGTGCGCTTTCCCGCTTTTTCTTCTCCAAATATAATATGCATGTCAATGGTCACCCAAGAATGCCAAAGACCTTGTAAAATGGAGAAGAAATAGCCGGAACACTTTGAATGATTTGGCTATAGTTTTACAACCGGCCGCCTGCCTGACGTCAACCCTCTTTGGTAATATTTTTGTGCGAAAAGTTTTACAACCGGCCGCCGCCCGACGTAAACCCTCCTAACAAGCTAAACAAAGCCTATAAACATCAATGAGACCCTCCAACCCGTCTGGCCAGCGTGGAGTGTGTAGGCCAACTCCACTGACTAATACAGGTTGATTTTGAACCCCTGAGCTATATTGAAATCTTGGAATCAGAATCACTAATAGAACACAAAATAGCAAGAAAAATAATACTTCTTTTTACTATTTTCCATTAGGAAAAATCCCCACATTTGCAATACATGGCTAACGTATTATAAGTGTCAATGACCTCGCTGTCGCTCGATTCCTCCGTATGACCGCCCCCGCACCCTTCCCACCGCGGCGCGTGAGGCGAGCGATCGTATAGCGGTCGGTATCACTGCGAGTGACTGCGATTAGGAATTTACCGTACAACTTTGGTTTTCATTATGAAACAGGGTGATTGTAAGAGAACTTTTATGTTTAATTTAGCGCATACGAGTAGAGTACTTTTCTTGAATATAGCTCAAAGGATCAAAATCATCCTGTATATAGCTCTGGTAGTACAGAGAGGGTCGCGCTCATGCAGTGGAGACGAAAAAAGACCTGATGATGATGATGAATTGATGACGCTAGATGTGGTACCTGACAGACTCGTACATCAGAGATGATGAGTTCCAAATGTCGTAATATAGATATGTGATTGTGGCGAATTTTTCATTACACATTTTCAGTACACTATTGAAACTAATTAAAAAGCGACTTACCTCCATTTCCACCGAGTTGATCTGCCCTGGATGGTGGGGATGCACATAAAAGTGGTTTCCGGCCAGAGTGTGACGTCGCGGGTCGTCGCGGCGCGAGGTCCGCCCCCGAGTTGGACCCCGACCCGCCTCACCATCTGAGAGACCTCCTGTGGACACAAAAGTCTGTCAAAAGCTGTCTAAGTGCCGATTCAGTCTGGAATGGCAGTGACTAGCGGCACACTTTTACTGTCAAACTATATTCACCTTTAGTATTTCTATCTACGAAATGTAAGAATTGGCTGCTTGCGGACGCGCGGCCGCGAGTTTTTTCCTCAAGCTATAGGTACTATTATATTTTTTATAAAAATATTTTTTTATGCATAGAAATAAAGTTGAAAATTGTTTGACAATGAAAGTGCGCAGCCGATTGCTGCCATTCCGGATCGAATCGGCGATAAATGACTAAGAATATCTATTAAGTTGTGGTCGTAGTGAAAAATCATGCATTAACATAATTAAACTGCAGCTTATTTCTTACATATAACTAAGTACATGTACCTCTAACATACTAGTCACGTCCTCACGTCTTTATCCAGTTGGACAGAATGAACTTAAATTTCCGAAAAGGTTATAGCCTAAGTACCTGTATCACTCGTGGTGACGTAAGAATTCTACCGTTACCCTATACATCAAAATCTATTCAGGCATTTTGAAGTTACAGCGGAATAAAAACTCACATACATACACGAATCCCGAAAACATAACACTCCTTTTTTGGGGTTGTATACATGATTTTGCACCCCCTGGCTATATTGAAATCGTAAACAAAATCATTAATGGAATACAAAACTGTAAGAAAAAGATTTATTTTTTGTCAATTTATTTTTTCTTCCAATTTTCTAATATACTTATGGCTAACCTGCTGACAAAAAAAACTGAAAAACTGACACGCGGCCGTTCCCCTCCCAGCTCACGGCCATCGAGCCGGGTAGCGGGTGGTAACATTTAAAAAGGGAGATTTTTGGTATACATTTGTCGGCTGATATCTATGGTTTTTATTAGGAAACAAGATACGTATGACGTCGTTTTGGCTACAAAAAAAATTATAATACAAAAAAAGGGAAATATTCGTCGAGAGCGAAAAAAGGCCCGGAGCCATGCTCGACGATATTTTGCAGTGTTTTATTTATTTATTTTTTTGTATTATATTTATAATTTTTTTTGTAGCCTAAACGACTACATATTTAAAAAAACAAACTATTGTTTAATTCCAAATGACCTGAGACGTGTATCAATTTTTTGCGGTGCGCGACTTTTATGTCTTTGTTGTTTACACGGAATTTAAAACATGAAGTTGTGTATTCATTGCATAGAAATAAAGACAAAGAAAAATCCTAAAAAGTGGCCGAGGAGCTTTTAGTACTTTTTACTTCAAAGAAACTGTTAAAAAGGTTAAACTTTGAAGAAAATATGTATAAGCGAATAGGTACCTACGTCGCATACGACCGAGTTAAAAATTAAAAATACACATGTATGAAGATTGATTCATGCATAAATAAAATTAGAAAATTGTCTTTTGTAAAAAGACTGAAAAATTTACAGTTCTCCGAAATTCTCAAATAAATATGGGAACGCAAACGTTGGTATACTTTTCATATAAAAAGGTAATTGTATAAAATTTAGGCAAATTTAGAGGTATGTTTGTGATTTTTTCTATTGAGCCAAAAATGCTCAATTGTGTTTTGGATATTGTGTCTGTCTGTATAGAAAAGCCTTTTAAGATTCCCATGTAAAATTTTTCAAAAAATTTGATTTTTAGGCCTAGCAACCCAGCGCAATTTTTATGCCTTTTTCGTCTCGTCCACCATCAAGTTAAAAGTGGCCTTTGCATCTTGATGCCCAGGGCTCTGTATACTTAGAGCCGCAGGACCCAAAATGCATTGTGTGCCCCATTAGGGATAGAAGTGACAGTGTATGTGCGAGTATCTATAACCTAACCTAACCGAAATATTTTTTACTGAATTGAATACCTAGTTGCCTGTGCGAATCCTCCATGTTTTTAAAAGACCTATCCAACGAAACCCCTAAAAAATAATATCATGTCAATTTTAGGGTTAACCTTAAACAAAAAAAATTCAACATTTTATTTTACCACTTTGTTAGCGTACATACACGTAATGTATGCAAAATTACCTGAGCTAAGCAGCGTACGGACATAATGAATCTATACCAGTTACTTTTAGGAACTTCGGAATTCCAAAAAGCCTTAAGTAGGTATATAGTTTTTAACTAAATATATTCCAATTAAATTGTTTTGTCTTACCGTCTGAAAAAATGTTAGAACGCAAAAACACAGAGATGTAGACATGTAAAGTGAAAAACAACAAATCACATAGGTAATTCACACGAAGGAAATCACAATCACGACAATTTGCAGAACAAAACACTACGCACAGCAAACACCGAATACGAGTAACTAGTGTTTTTTGTATGATTCCCGCACATTGGGAGTGCGATACAGAAATAAATAGCCTACTTTAAAGCTTACGCAAGCCACGTCATTGAACGAGCAGTATCATGGGTGTACTCATCCCGAGAATGTACCTACTCAATTCAAATAGAGATCAATAAAGACCAGAATAGACTTTTCTTCCTCGTTTCGTCTTTCGACGTTATTTTTTTCCGACTGCGCCAAAAGGAGGGTTATGTTTTTCGCGTGTATGTATATTTCTTGGGCACGCTCTGCACTTAAACGGCCTGATGGATTTTAGCTGGGAGGTGTCGTTAGATTCGTCTTGTTCGACAAAAATTGGTGGATTTTTAATGCTAAATTATAATGCCTTAACTTTTTTATAATTTGAGACCTTTCTATCAACTATTAAAAATTTCCATCCACATTTTATAAAAGGGTTACAAAAATAAATCTTACATGTTTATGAGAAATGCTTAAGAATCCTCGCTCATTCGAGCGTGTTCCCGATTAAATTTATAATTCAAGTGTCATTTAATAATTTTACACAAATGTCATATACCTATTTGATATGTCACACAATATGACAAGTTAAGAAAATCTGTTTTTTTTTTTGTTTTTAATTTTACGGTAAATATAGTGGCATTTTTGGCTATTTGCTTGAATAACTTAAAGTTATTTAAGAAAATAGCCAAAAAATGCCACCCCTCTCCTTATCTCCGAAAAACAAGTCCTAATATTAAAAAAAAATACATAAATTAGACCTTTACCCATTGTATTCAATATAGTATGTAGGTTATTACCTACATACTATATAATTCAATGCCTTAACCTATTAATTTCTACAGTTTGATGTCAATTTATACAGGGTCTAAAAAAAAATATACTGAAACTATTTTAAGGGTAAGTTCAGTCCATGATACTGAACAATTTTCCCCAAGGAACATACCTATATCGAAATACGAAAAATAATTTTTGACCTCCCATACAAGTTGAGCGATCAGCTGATCCGAGTTTGTATGGATGGAGTGTATATGTATGTTCCTTGGGGAAAGTTGTTCAGTATAATGGACTGAATTTACCCTTAAAATACTAATAGTTTCGGTATATTTTTTTAACGTTATATGTGATGTATACGTCATGTATGATACAGAAGATTCGGTGAGCGAGTTTGACCCGTACTTGTTTAGTTTTTATTGGAAAGAGTATACATACAGTGTTGGTCCCATCACCAAATAAAAATCTGATGATAGAATCTTCAAGAAATCAAAAGAACTTCTCAAATATTCTACGCACACATATAGTAATTTTTATTTTTTGCCAGTAAATCAAGCACTTGTATTCAGAAAGTGTTAGTTGGTGAAG
Organism: Acrobasis repandana; assembly: GCA_963576875.1. NCBI lineage: Eukaryota > Metazoa > Arthropoda > Insecta > Lepidoptera > Pyralidae > Acrobasis > Acrobasis repandana. Next base: position 1,961,776 of record OY756214.1, read on the forward strand.
TGGTAAAGAGAATCAACTGAAGAAGAGTACAAAAATTTTAATTTCTACAAATTTGTTTGTTCAACTTAAATAATAGCGCTACTTACACTTGGGACGAAACAAGTAAGTATATGAGGTGAGTACCTCATATACTCGTTCCGTATCCATAATGTATTCTGTGTCGTATCTTATACTATTTTTTACTAGTTTATTTGCTAGGCAAATTAAATAAAGGTTTACTTACTGACTGTCAAGAACGCCATCTAGTGATGAGTACTGGACCTACCGATTCGACTTGATATCCGCAGCGCCATCTATATATTTGCTAGGGAAAGCCCTGACTTTCCCTTAAAAGTCAGGGCTTTCTATAGCAAACACGCTTGTTAACCCCCAATAACTTTTAAACGACTGAACTGATTTTCATCAAACATAAAATCTAAGAACCACCACAAGGAAACTAGCTTTCACGTAAAAGCACATCAAAATCAGTCCATCTGTTCGAGTGCTGCGACGCCACAGACAGACCGACAGACATTAGCGTCATACTTATAACACCCAATCTTTTTTATCGTGGTTTAAAAATATATTTTAGTGGCTTAGGTAATAGGTATACTTAGATTAAACTAGGTAAGGAAATTTTCTTACAGACTGTTGTTTCCAAACTTTGTATGATGTAAATTTCCCGCCGCTGACATCGACAGGCAGAGTAGTACCCTGGAAATAAGCGATAAGTTTCAGATGTTAATTAAATGAAATGAGTCACTTCATAGTGGCTTACTATTTCATAAAATAAGTGATATGCTGTTTTTGATATCTAAATAGATAAAAACATGTGTCACCATACACACATACATAAGAAAAATAAAAAAATACAAAACATCGCCATCGGGACCAAAAATAGTAATTTTTTTAGTAGCTACACTCTGATTGGAGCCGATCAGATTTGGTCCATAGTAAACATTGTTCGTCCATATATAAGCCACAGGGAGTCCACTGCTGAACATCGCCCTCCTCGTGGTTTTCCAAATCGACCGATTGGAAGCGGCCTGCATCCAGCGTTTTTCTTCAACCCAGCTAAGGTTGTCCGACCACCTGGTAGGTGGGTGTTCTAAGTTTCTAATTATATAGGTAATATATATATAATACTGGGTCAAACAAAATATACCTATTTCGATATATGTTTCTTGAGGAAAGTTGTTCAGTATCATGGACTGAATTCACAATTAAAATAGTTTTTGTAGGTAGGTATTTTGTTTGACGTTGCATAAGTATAAGTAAATGAAAATAATTATGGAATAACAAAAAAAATTCGCCATTTCATACAAAACAGCGCTTAGCGTATTTTGAATGAAAGGGCGAACATTTTTTATCGCTTTTCAATAATTTATTATTTAGAAAGTACCTACTTATCATGGACTGAACTTGCTCCAAAAAATTGGCGCCAAAAATTTGGTTAAGGGTCAGTAAAAAGTTTTGCATAGTTAAAAACAAATTTTTACTTGCCTGGTGTTGTGGGTCTGTAGGGCACTACAGAGATATGGCTATACACAGGACTGCCCGTTGCACTGACTGTAAAATTTTGTTTTTTTATAAGATCATATTGATCTGTACACTGCTCACATTGCTGATCACATTCACAGAAGTAATCAAAATCCGGGATCGGCAGTTCTGGTAGAACTGCCGGGGGCCGGTACACGTTTCTATAAATATTTCTCTCTACAGTTTCTCTACGCTGACATATTATATATTCTTCGCTTATATCACCACATTCTAATCGGTTGTTACACTGCAAATAAAAATACGATAGTATATGCTAGCCTAATGAATAAATAAACAAACAATGAACAACAAAAAAGTACTTACTGTAAACAATCTAATAAAACAATCTAATAAACACTTGGCCATATTGAACGAAAACCACTAATAAAAAATTAAAAAGGTATGGTGAAATAAAAAGAATTTGATGTTTGAAGTATATGAAAATTTTGCGTAAACTCGTAGCGCGTTTTCTCCGCACACTTGACAGCTCTCTCGTCGGGAGCCGAAACCAAACTGACAGTAAGATATTACTTACACAGCTTACACTATTTTCAAATGAATCTCAGAACCTGTAATACAGATTCACAAAACGCAATAACTCAATTTTATATCACTCGAAAATCTACTTTATTTCAATGTGCATAAACTCTAATTTGAATCCCACGGAAAAAATGTAAACAATGGTGTGGTCACACATAAAAATACTTTACAATTAGTACATTTCATAAACTGACAAAAATCGTGTTCCTGCGGAGCTGTTTTGGATTTAAAGAGATACAATTTTAAAAGTAACAATAGTAATCAATTTTTAAAATAAAGCATAAAATAAATTTTAGCAAGTACTTAATGTGATTATTCGCTTATTTTTAATTTCTTGTACTGGTAACACTTCAGGGGTATCGTAATTAAGGGTCGCTTTTATTAATAAATAATGAACTCGTTATAGGTATATTTATAGCAATTTTTTTTGTATAGTGGAGGGGGGTGGACCTTTACCGGAAGTCAAAACTAGTACTCGAACCGGAAATGGACGCTCTCTCTCATTGTATAGGCTTCGAATAAGGTAAGTATGTTTAAAAAACATTTTTTTTTTCAGATAAATTGCTGCCATTATATTATTTACATACTGCATGAGTGAATAAAAAGCGTGGATGTAAAATGCTTCGTACACTATGCCATAAAATAAGCCGCGTTCGCCATCTTGTTTATCACTTTTGAATATTTTGATTCTGGTATGTCGTCCATAAATATTTTTTATAATCGGCCCGTAGTCTAAGAAGCCCTGAAATGTCACATTGAATTTGACAGTGACATAAAGTTGTTTACATTTTTTCCGTGGCATTAATTTGAGTATAGCAGAGTCGAAAATAAAAATGAGAATTTTTAACTGAATGTCGCTGTTATGGAAAAAGGAATATGTACACGGAAAATATTTTTTTTTAAACTAAAAATGACATTAACATGAAAATGTATATTCAGAAAGATTTTAACGAAGTCTCTCCATAGACACTTTCATGTCATAGGTAGAGCGCCTGGTCTGGTATCTCTGGCTGACTGACATTAACATGTCACACAAGTTCACACAACTAAGACTAACCCTTTAGCATACTTTTTAAAGCGCGTGGAGTTTAGGTCAAGCAAATCAGAGCTGTTGGGTTACAATAAATATTAATGTAATTTTTTGAAGTGAAAACTGCTAAAGGCGCGTTGGGCATTTTTTGAGATGAAAACACGGTTTCCGTAACACTGTTACGGTAACCAACACCTGTCAAGTTTTCACTTCTGTCAGAACTCTCGGAGTGCCACTGTTTTTTCTTGATTGGGGTCTGAATGCATAATGTCAGTCAAGTGTAATAAATTACTTTAACATAATAAAATGTATAGACGTACTAAAGGTTATAATGCAAGTTTTATTTGTAATAATTGTTTATACAGATATATTATCACGTCTTTATCCCTGACTGGGTAGACAGAGCCCAGGGCTGTAAGGCCCAAAGGCCACTGTTTGTTGTTTGTTTTTCGTGTATGTTAGTGGCCAACACTGATGCCAGATTTTTCAAGCTGCATAAATGCATCTGACATAGCTTGACGACTGCCATACAATGACAGCCGGGACCAATGGCTTCTACGTGCCTTCCGAAGCACGAAGCGGAGCGGAATCTTAATACGGTTCACAGAATACATCTACATACGTACGTATCCATCTACGTATAGTTCCTATAGTTTCGGAAAAAAGTGGCTGTGACATACGGACAGACAGACAGACATGACGAATCTATAAGGTTCCCGTTTTTGCCATTTGGCTACGGAACCCTAAAAACATACTTACAAAACTATTGAAGCTATATAATATGAAAGCTTCTGAGTCAAAGGAGTATCTCGGTACAGGTAACGCGTTTTTCAGGCACCCTTTCTCCCTGATTCGAATGCGGGATTTTATCGTTTGGACCGACTCCCATAATTTTTGTGAGAAGCTAAAACAGTTAAGTACACATGCAAGGCACAAGTTTTATCTTCACCAGGCACTACTTGTACCTATGAATTAGTTCTCATTAAGGTGAAATGGTAGCATAAGTGGCGCCCTCATTTGAAATAAATTGTTTAAAACTAAATATGGTGATATTTAAAAATTTGATTTGTATCAATGTCTAAAAAGACCTTCAAACTATTTATGAATAACCTTTGAAATTATTACTAAAATTCAAAAACTAGACGAACTACCAATATCACTTTTAAAGGTTATTCATAAAATATTTAAAAGGTCTTTTTAGACATTGATACAAATCAAATTTTTAAATATCACCATATTTAGTTTCAAACAATTTATTTCCACTTACGCTACCACTTCACCTTCAAAGTATTTTTTAAGAATCCGTAGGTACCCAAAAGGAGTCAAGGAGATCCTATTACTGAGACTCCGCATACTGTCCGTCTGTCCGTCCTTCTGTCACAGAACTCTATCTCTTGAACTGTAATAGCGAGGAAATATGAAATAAAATATAAAATTTTCACCGACTATGTATGATGAGGCCGCTATAACAACAAATCGCCGTTATACAAGAAACTTGTTTTTTTTTCAGCATTTCAAAACATTGTACGGATGGTCGGAACCTGTTATTACACTTGGTTCCCGATCTATGTTAGGTGATCTATGCGTCAACTCGTGAACAGGGTTTGCAGGAAAAACTTATCAGCTAGGCTCCACTTTATGACTACTCAGTATTATAGTCATAAATTTTGTTCGACGAAATCTTAATATATTGTCGGTTTGTTTGAAACAATATATCCAACATACAAACTATACGTTAGTTTTGATTGTTTCATGGAATAATACACAAACTAATTTCTAAACTGGATATTGACAAAGCGAATTTCCCAATAATTTTCTCTTTAGGTATTGTGTTTACGATTAATGTAGAATTTCCTTGTTTAAAATTACAGAAGCTTTACATATTTACTCTTTAAGCTTGTTCTGGACAAAATTTGTTGTTTTTTTTTTTCATTGACATATGGCCGGGCCCCGGCTTTGATATACCTGTATTGTTAGGTTCTCTTACGTTACAATTATCTCAAAAGACAGCCGAACTTATTCAATTCTGGTACAAATTTCCTACTTAAATTCTTGTGTACCTCCCATACTAATCAAAATTTCTATAGGTCCAAATACGGAACAATACGGAATTAGGGACCTTTTGTTCAATGCTAGGTCAATAAAATGTTACTATTACGAGTACGTATAGATAAACGTAGAAATAGGTTCATTCTCTGGGTTCGTCTACCCTGACGTTCGAGATAACATTTATTGTCAAAAAATACATTTTATTAGTTTGATTGAAACATGAAACGATGTGTTTTCCTTTTATTTTGCTCGAGTGGTCTTCGTTTCAATATCGACTGAAAATAAAATAAAAGTCATATTGTTTCATATAAATATATAGCAGCACCAAATAATTTATTAACCCTCGATAACTAAACATTCCTCTGGCAGACTACGCGGCCCCTTGCATAAGTCTAGTTCACAAACTTTCGCGTACCCCCTGCTTGCACACCTTTGTATACCTTCATAATAAGAGTAAAAAGTGGCACAAATGCGGCGTTTGCGCAAACAATTAATATATAACCACCGCGTCGTCTAGATGACGAAAGTTTAGTTATAACAGGTGCAGATTTTCAAAGGTATCTAAATTGCATTTCATTTTATATTAGTATTTTCAAACAAATAAATCTAATAAATGTTTGTATTATAATTAGATAATATACATAAGCATACTAGGAAAAAATATGAACTTCATAAAAACGGTTATTTTTTAATGACTAGGGTTTAATAGTACTCGTAAGATGTCATTCATACTACTAATTGTTTTCAACTTTTTCTCATATACCTAATATTAATAAATTAATAATACTTTATATGAATCATGTAACAATTTCTTCCTCACATTAAATTTAGTTGATAATATAAGATTTTTTAATGCGTAGTCCGCTAGACGAATGTTTAGTTATTGTGTAACTCCCAGGATAGTTTAGTTATCTAGGGTTAATTTAGAACAATATTTGCTTGCAAATACTGGCAATATTAATTTCACAGCGTCGGCCGTGTTGTTACAACACGTCCATAAATAGGCGTACGTCCCGATGCAGCCGTAGGGAACATTATTTTGAAATGATTATTTTTAGACTAAGTTAGTAGAAATGTTTAATGATTCCTTCTAAAAATACTCTGTAAGCATATGAGGAACAAGATTGCTTCAAAATTACATGAAGAAGTTCATTTCGTGTACGTATTTAAAGTACTTTCAATGTTGACAAACTCCTTTTTTTGTTATTAATATAAGTTAAAATATACAAAACGCGTTGCATTTACGTGTACTAGCTGAGAAAACAGCATACATAAATGAATAGTTAAACTATGAAGAAAGATAGGTTAGTAAAGTAACCTCAAAATAACTTTTTGGCACATATTTTATTAAATGAAATTGTTCAAATTTCGTTGCAATTATCAGTTATACGATTGTGTTTTTCTAGAATCAATATTAGCCAGACTAAAGTTTTATTTTGTTAAGAGCCGAACTATTTATTTCACTTTTTTAATAAAATCATCACTATAATGTGCATTTATGTGCATGTAGGTACCTACCTATCTATATATTTCTTACATATTTACGTAACTACCTACTTGGGAATAGTTTTTTTTCTATTCTGAAAAACAAACCTTCTTTTCATTAAAAATAGATCATTTAACTAAACATTTTCCGTCAAAATGTTTATACATCGCCACACATCGCTCTCGACACGCATGTGCAGCAAAATATTCAGTGGTGGCGTTGTTGTCTATGCGCTACCTACGTGAAAAGTCCTTACCAGCAATATTAGTTCCAACTTTGGCCACTGGAATAGACAAATGTGTACAACATGCGCATTGAAGCTATGACATGCAGCTAACTTCAAACCGTCAAACGCTACAGGTGGGATAAAATATCGAGAGATAATATGTGGAACTCACACGGTGGGTGTGAGTCCCACATATCATCCTATAAAACGCAGTGTATATGTCGTAGTTGGATGGTATAAAACGCTAATTCAAGAAACCTCTAGTTGTTCGGCATTACAGCTCGGTTTTGTTAAACAGCTAAATATCGTTCAGCTGGATTGTCTAATATTGCGCAACGTGTTACGTTCATTTAAACCGCTAACCACGCTTCCAAACGGCTATCGGTTTTGTAAAACAGTAGCGGTAATCCGCTGTATGACGAAACCATTAAACAATCCAACTGCGACACATGCATGCTAAGGATTTGGTGTAGGGTTACCATAATAAAATATAACTGGGTGTCTACCGTACCATACCGTTTTTTTCGACATCGATTTTCATTTCCCAGAAAACTATTCTACGATTTTTATTGCTATAGGTTTGCCCTAACCTAGTAAAATGGATAGAACTTTTCTAGCACTCGCCGGCCGCTACCGCGGCACGCTCGCTTCGCTCACTCGGCTCGTGCATGTGTTGGTCGCAGTTCTAACCTAACCTAACCTAACTTATAGGTTTGCCCTAACCTAGTAAAATGGATAGAACATTACTAGCACTCGCCGCGGCACGCTCGCTTCGCTCGCTCGCCACATTGCCACTACGTAGGCATTCTAAATTATATATAATTTCTTTAGATAGAATTTTTCAACAACTTCTCTAGCCGCATGGATGAATACAAGTCTTTTATTCCATTCCGCGTTTTAGGGCCCGCTGTTTTACAAAACCGAGCTGTAATGCCAAACAGCTAGAGGTTTCGTGAATTAGCGGATTATACCATTCAACTGCGACTTAGATAAACTGCATAGTTTGTAGTATTTCATAATAGATGGCGTTATCCAAAATAAGAACTCACTATGAGTATTTTTAAACATTATTAAGCATATCAATCGAAAATCCCATACATTTTCGATTCATATTCAGGCTAGCAAAAGGTAATAAACAAATAGATAGTGTTCAGAAACCAACGGTGTTTTACTACAGAAGGTTTCTGGGATCTAGTATACACGTTGTCTTACTAGAAAACGCAGATAAACACCCAAATGCATTCTCGGTACTTCTTCTTACACGTGAATTCCATATCTCGGCAACCCCTTGACCGATTTGGCTCACGTCCGAACTTACTTTTTTTTTTAATTAGCTACATCTTCCCGCCTACCAAAATTTTATAATGCTCCGCCTACTCATAATACCTACGCAAGTTATCGTCAACTTTAAGGCTAAATTCTTTGAACTGAAAAACAGACTTTCCCCAAGGAATATACATACGTATGTATGTCTCACGCCTGTTTCCCACAGGGGTAGGCAGAGACTATGGACCGCCACTTGCTACGATCCTGACAAACATCTTTCGCTTCACCTACTCATGTCTCTTCATACATACCCAAGGAATATATATCGAAATATGAAAAATATTTTTTGAGCTCCCATAAAAGTTAACCGATCAACTGATCCGTGATTCTATAAAAAGCAAACATTCATTTTTCATATTTCAGCATATGTTCCTTGGGGAAGGTTATTCAGTATCATGGACTGAATCTGCCCATAAAATAGTTTCAGTATACTTTATTAGACGTTATATGTATATTGCACGTAATAATTATATACATTTATTGATGCCTCCAAGTGCGAACAAACGCGTCAATAAGTAATTAGTAGCCTTATTAGTGAATAAATATTTCATAACATCAACAAGTTAAATCGCATTGATACTTTTCCATTTATCTTTCAATCATATCGGAAAATCTATAGAAATACGAATACGCAAATAGACATACCACTGCCCACTCAATATTATGTCGTTTTCTAGTGTCGAAACACACTGTGCGGTTTGTTTGCTTTTTCGTGTAAAACGCGACGTAAGTTCGGCAAAGTGATTCGATTTGTTATATATACAAGTGGTCTGGTCATGTGTGCTGATGGTTCTAATTCGTCTAGCTGTTTGAAACTTTGTATAAATTGGTCAAACGTTCATGTTGTTGTCATTCGTCAAAGCATTCAATATTTCTGATTGGTCATGGTCAAGCCTATAAAAGGTTAAGAGCCCGTATGACCCTAATAGTACTTAGAGCTATCTTAAATATTATCAATTGTAACGAAATACTCACTTTTAAATATAAACATAGCAAAGTTCAGAACTAACTATAGGTAGGTATACATTATATGTTTCGAAAATACGATTGTTTAAAATTTTCTCGATACAAAAAACATTGCAAAGTTGCCTTCAAGTCACCTCAGAATTATACTAAAACTGAAAGTATTCAAGAAATACAATAAATTAGCACTTGTCACTTTGGATTATAATTGTATTAAACATAAGGCAGTCATAATATGCCTTACTTTTTAAATAACTCTTAAATATTCTTTGTAAAACGAATAAAACCACAAAACCAAAACCAGCCTCATTGACCTACCGCGATCTTTTTACTGCACATGGCTCGCTGTTTCGCTTCGGCTAGAGTAAATTTGTATGCGTGGAAGCGGGAGCAAAACATAAATTATCCACATCAGGTCTAGCCTTAAAACCTTTGGAGTATGGTAGCGCTGATCAGCGCTTCCGCACGCAAATGTTTCTGTTTAGTCAAGTCTTCTTTTGAATTGAATTCCACTGAATCGCATTAAGTTGAAATAGTAAATTAAATTCATAATGAAATAAATAAAAGGGTTACATTCTGCAATAAACTAAGTTGCAAAACTGGGGCGAGGAAATAGCATACTCGTAGTTTCGTAAAATTCGGTCGCACAACTTTGACATAGTATGATAAAAAAGAGAGATGCTATAATTTTAACGGGTATGTCGGTGTATCTGTGGCATCGTAGCTCCTAAACGAATACGATGCATTTTTTTATTGAAAGCGGTCTATCTGGATGGTTCTTAGCTTTGTTTGATAAAAATCAGTCCAAACGTTCAATATTTTTTTTTACAGAATGTCTTAATTTAGTCGATATCATGGACTGAACTTGCTCTAAAAATTTGGCTTGTGGTCAAAGTCAACCTGTAAAATAATAATTAATGTATGTATGTATATTTTTCCGATCTTTTTATCTTTTGACGTGACAACGTCTAATAACTCGATACTACAGGCTGCATGCACGAAAAAGATGACGTCATTGTCCCGTTACGCTCATTGTCGCGTTTTGCAAGCGAGAGCGTGGCACGAACGAGAGAGAGAATGTTTGACGTTGTCACGTCAAACTACCGTCCGTAAACCGACTTTACAGGCAACCAATTTTTTATCTATTTATGTCTCTAAAGAAGTATTCACAAAAACCCTCGTGCCGAGAGTTAGGTTGACCACCTTATACCTTGGCACTCACTCTTAAATTATATTTGCAAATACATTATTTGTATTTTATATCAAGAAACTCAATTTTTTAACTGACTTGAAGGTTGTTCGATAGAAGGCAAGACATTTAAGGGCACTTACACGAAGAAATCATATGAAAAATTAAACGAATGCACGAAATCTTTTTCAGTCCATGGAATAATAATTTTATTCGCTAAAAGCTTTAGCAAGGTAATTTAGTACCTAGTTAGGTATAATTTAAAGCCCATATAACCTCATAGTTCTTAGAACGATCTTAAGTATTATCAATATTAACAAAATACTCTGAAATATAAATACAACAAAGTTCAGGACTAGCACAGTCACTATGCACACATATGCTGGATTATAATTTAGAACATTACTTTTTACAAGCTTTTACAATAATCATACATAATTGTAATCTGTTTTGTTAAAACTACACTGAAAAAAAAAGGAAGTTGATTTGAGTAATATCCGTGTTGAGTCAAACTAAGATCTTGTTTCCATATGAGCTTAATACCATGCCAGTTTCCTTCAACCAACTTATATTGTTAGCATCTGTTTACTGTTTTGTTCAATGTTAATACTATTATTGGTTTAAGTAACCATAATTATTATTTAATTCAAATTAGCCCCAAGATAATTATAAGCCTTTTTCTTGGTTATTTGTAACTAGTGTCTAAGTTGCATTTACTATGGCACTTGTGTATATCGAACAACTGCGCGTGTTCCACTAGCCATTTAAACTTGGCTAATTTAAACAAGAAGGTAGGTTGCACTGAACATGGATGCGTATTTGATTCGAACAACACTATTATGTTGAAATAACGATATATTATCTTGTTTATTTGAAAGAACTATATAATTTGAACTAGCCATAATGTGTTATTCAATTTTATCAATTTTTATGCTGTAGCCATGTAAAATTGTTTAATTTTATTAGTAATGTAAGTCAAACAAGCCATTTGTCTTATTAATATTAAAAAAGTGTGTGTTAAAATAAACATACGGTTTTATTTAGTTTGAACAACATTGTTGTTGTTTCAAACAAGATCATTTACTAGATGCAATTAGTATCCTTAATTGATAATACTTGTTTGCTTGTTTAATTTTATAAGAACGTGTGTTTATAGCAATTATTAAATACTCATAGTTTGAAACAAAACAATCTATTCTGGTCGACTAGGATTATTTTGTTGTTTTTACCTATTAAAAACCGTTTGCCCAGGGGTCTACTAAAGCCTGTATAAAACCTGTTGATATATTACTTCACTTTTGTGTCTTCTTTATACCTACAATGGGCGGAAAGTGACAAAAGTAGAGTAATATTATAGATATATTATATATATATATATAAATATAATATTTGTTAGAATTGGAAAATAATAAAAGAAATATAAAAAATAAACTAATTATCTTTATTAAAACTGATCAACATACATATACATCATTATATTATGACGCGGTGGACTGCCTCCGCGGTCTAGTGGTCAAGGCGTTTGCCTTGTGATCCGGAGGTCATGGGTTCAAATCCCACTGGGAAGCGTACTTTGTGTAAAGTTGTTTCCAGTCTGTTTAGGATATTGCAGGCTTGAATCACCTGATTATCCGAAAAGAAGATGATTCCGTGCTTCGGAAGGCACGTAAAGCCGTTGGTCCCGAACGCCATCTAGCGTTTGTACCTATCCTAGGATTGGTTCTGGTCTACCCTTTGGGTTGCGGAAGTCAGACGGCAGTCGCTCTGTGTAAAACCAATAACCTCGTCACATCACCTAGGTACACCTAGCGGACCCCGGGCTCTGAAGCGTAACCGCTGACGATGCAACCAGGAATACGCTCGGATGATGATGATGATTATGACGCGGTGATTGGCCCCCAGTTACACGATGTCGCTCGGGCATTCCAATAATTTTGAAGATCTTTGCTATCAGAAGTATCTAATACCGGACTAGGAGTTAATTTTGGTAAGGGGTTTCTAGCAGGACTTTGTTGCTGTGGATCCTGCAATAAAATTAGAAATTTTAAGTACATAGCATACAAAGTTTTCATTTTTTCAGTCTTGTCTTGTACTGATATAAAAGCTTATCTAAAATGGCGGCGCTAATTATTCCTTCTCTCTTTGACAGTAACGTTGTCATACTACGAGGGCCACACCGAAAAGATCGGGAATAGAAAAAAGTACAAAGATAATATAATAATGTTTACTTTTATTGTTTTTCGAAGTATTCTCCGTGACAGTCAATGCACTTTTGCATTCGATCAAAACAATTATTGAAACAGTAATTCCAGTCTGAAGTGGATACAGTCAAAACAGCTGGTTTGTAAGCTTCGACCGCCTCTTCTGGGCCGTGAAACCGTTGACCACGTAGCATATCTTTAATTCTTCGGAATGTAAAATAATCATTGGGGCTCAGATCAGGGATATACGGAGGATGGTCCATCAACTCCACGTTTTCCAGATTTAAAAACGCGCTTGTTTTGCGTGCGGTATGTGAGCTCGCATTATCGTGGTGAAGAATTATACGACGATTCGAATTAATTTTACGAAGTTCTCTTATGACTTCCGGCAAACAAACTGTTGTGTACCAATCAGCAGTAACCGTCGCTTGTTCTTGTAAAGAAATCGTAGCCACATGACCAGTTTTCGATACAAACGAAGCGACCAATTTTTTCGGCACGCTGCGTGAGCGAATAACTTTTGTTGGCTTGACCTCACCCTCGAAGACTCAAACTGCCGATTGATGTTTTCTTTCGGGCTCATATGAATAAATCCACGATTCATCCCCAGAGACGATATTGTAAACTGCATTTGAGCTCCCTCTATTGAACCGTTGCAGAGCAGACCGACACCAATTAACACGAGCCGACTTTTGTTCCTCGGTCAAACGTTGGGGCACCCAGCGTGAAATTAATTTCTCGACACCCAGTTCATCATGTAAAATGGTCTGAATGGCTGTCATACCAATGCTGAGAGAAACCCGAATCTGCTCGTTTGTCACATGTCTATCTTCTTTTATTAATTGGCGTACAGCATCGATGTTATCTTGTGTTACCGCTGTTTTTGGCCGACCAGTAGAAGGGACTGTGGTAAGAGAGGAACGTCCACGACGAAACTCAGAATACCAACGATATATAGTCGTTTTACTAAGTGCTTCAAGTTCACAAATAGAAACAAGCTCGGCGAGACATTGTTCATGAGATAAACCTCGACGAAAGTTATGAAAAATTATTGCACGAAAATGTGCCCGCGTAAGCTCCATTTTTCTCACCTATTTGTCAAATTCAAATGGTCAATACTCTTTTCTTTCTTACTTTATTTAAAATTCAAAAATGGATTTGTGTTCGGAATAATACTACATTTTAAACACCAAAAAGGTTTTACTCTAATTTATTCCTAAGTATTCTATTCCCGATCTTTTCAGTGTGGCCTCGTACAAACATAAAACCATCGAGGTATAATTCTCTAGAGATCTAACGCTCCTACATTCACTGCTTCGATTCTGATTCCATTTACGCAAACAAACGAACAGTAATTACAACGAAACACTTGAACGCACACATAGACAAAGATGCATGCGATTGGTCGCGACAAGGTCACGCGTCATCGTCGGTCGTCGGGTGGGGCAGTCAACGCAACGAGCGGTGGGGTACAACGCGCGGATGGTACCTAATGCAGTACGCTACGCTAAAATAAATAACCTTGTTTACGTGTTAGGTACTTCTTTTTTAATAACTAATTTTCATGTCTGTATGGCGTCTACACCACTTCACGGCACATGACGGCATTTTTAATGAATCGATTATCGCAAAAACACAGCAATATTCTCAAAGGAAACTTCTTGCGACGCAACTGCACGACTCGAGTATCACGGCGAACTGTCGCGCCGCTGTTCATATTTTAAACCCCGCCCGCCACGGTACATATCACGTGGAATGATTTTTCGGGATTTCTTACGATTCTAGAGAATTATTGTTCGTAGCATAAAACACACAAAACATACGAGTACAAGCACAGTATAAGCACCAGTACTGGTACAAGTAACAAACATACATACACACAAAAACAATTACCTACTATCTAACTGCAAACATATACCTACCTACAAAGAAATTAACATTTTTTATTTTATTATTAAAACATAAACAAAAACAAGAAATTTCAAACATACAAGCTCTACTTTTCACTACGATTGTGTGTTAAAAATTCCCATTTCCCCTAGGTAGGCATAGTTACAATGACAGACTTTTGAGCTTGACGCGAGTGCCTGTATTTAAACCCGAGCAAATGCTGAGGAATGATGATAATCATGCATGAGTAGTGGTCAAGCGCCTAAAATACTGGCAACTCGACTAAAATAATAGCTGTTTGTGAACTAGGCTTTAAGAGAAAGCCACCTGAATAGTGTATAGGATATATTTTACTTATATTAGGTATACTAGCTGCACTCCGTGGTTTCACTTGAATTAGCACAGGGGAAGCTTTTCAATAATTTAATATTTGGTATCCTTACTAAATTGGTATTGTAAATTTTTGTACTTGTTACTTACCTGCTGGGCACCTAGCTATAGTAGGTACTATAGCTAGGTGCCCAGTATATTTTGTTAGACCCTGAATATGCTGAATATACTGAAAATATTTTAAGGGTGAATTCAGTCCATGATACTGAAAAACTTTCCCCAAGGAACAACATTCTCTCATATAAGTTGGTCGATTAGCTGATCCGAGTTCCTATGGAAATTTTCTTTTCATATTTCGATATGTGTTCCTAGGGGAAAAGTTATTCAATATTATGGATTGAAATTACCCTTAAATTAGTTTCAGTATATTTTGTTAGAAGTTATATAGGTGCCTTTATTCTAGCCTGTTCACATAACTGTATTTAAGTAGACTAACTGTAACTACGCATGTGTTGCGTGTGCTTATAAGGTGCTATACTACGAATACAAATGGTTTTCAAAACAATAACTTCTAAGTAGGTAAAGTATGTGGCTTACCGACAAACACAGGAAGAATCTGAGAAGATCTTGCACTTCGTCCATTTGTTTTCACGGTCGTCACTGGTCATTGTCGATAGCTACATAACTTGCAACTAGGCAGCACAGAACAATTTCTCTTACTGATTCTATTAGACGAGCGCCTAGTCGTCACGCTTTTAAACGGGCGGTTCAAAAACAGTTTCTCCAAGAAGTCTCTTCTCTTCGTCGTGTCCCTGCGCGGTAATTAGTAGTCATCCATATATGTATTTATCTATCCGCATACATATATAATTAGTTCTTTATGTATTATATTTACATAATTATATATTTTGTATATTTATTTTATCTATAGTTATTGTATTGGTATATATTTCTTTAAAATTAATATTTATGTATATTCTTGTAGGTATTTATAGATACTTTAAAATTTTGTTTACACACTCTGTCGCACCACCCAAATTATTTGTCTACTTGGTCTAATGGTTGACTGGCAGAGAACGCCATAAGGCGTTAAGTCCGCCATTTGTACACTTTTTTTATGTGCAATAAAGTTTAAATAAATAAATAAAACAATTAACGCTACACTCAAAAAACTTAAAACTTACACTAATGCTGTGATACTCGAAATACCGGTAATTTAAACTCAAAGAAAAATTAACTTGCTGACGACGACACTCTACCAGCCAAATGACGCGTACGCACAGGGCAGGCGGGGTGCGGGCGGGGAGCGGGTACTCGCCATGCCTATGAAACTTAGAATATTGCAGAATTTTGATAAAACAATTCAATAAATCGCCATCTAGCCAACGAGTTCTGACCTAACTCCTAATGCGTGTTATAGAATAGGAATGGTAGAGAAATTCGCCATGCGATGTAGAACATGTGATAGCTAAGTTGTTTATAACATGGTCGTATCGTATTTGAACCGAGATCGCGAGTTCAAGTCCCGCTCACGGAGTTTGATTTTCACCATTTTATTCCTTCCGAAACCTCGCTACCAGATGGCGCCACTGGTTTGATCTAATGTTAAAGCTTAAGCTTTTTATCTATTTCAGTATATACAATATTAATCTATGGTACTCACGCAACTTGTTTGAATTAAATAAATGCTATGTTCGGAGTAATCTAATAGAATAGTTATAATGTTTGATTTTAACATTTATGTAAGTTGCATTGACCTTGAGCAATATTAGTTGGAGGGATTCAGTGTACTTGACAGGTCTAATCTTAGGTCTAAATGTCTTGTTTAGGTTAATAATGTATTTGGGTTTGGTTGATCATTATTCGTTGTTTGGAGTATTTTATTAAACTGGATAGGTTCAATAAAATATAATGATGTCGGCAACCAAATATATTATTTGAGTTTAATATATATATTGTTTAAGTTAAATATCCACCTAAGCTAGTACAATTTTATTAAGTGGTTAGATTAATCATTATTACTTGTTGAGATTATCCAATCATGCTTGATAGATTTCATATTTAAAAATTTCTCGTTAACTAATTGTAATGATTAAATTAATGAATAATTTAAAATGTTTGAATGCAAAATAATACTTGTTTAAAGCAAACAATAAAAGCATCAATCAAGTTAAATAATAATTAACCAATAATTATATAATTAAATATTACTAAATAATATATAATAGTATATTAATTAAATAATAATACCAATGAGTAGGTGACATTATTCGAGGCAAAGAATTCTTATGTTGCTTCAAACATTAATTCGTCAACCAAGACACATGTTCATTCGTTACGGGCAGCATTTTTTCAGTGCATGTGACTCAAAAACACGATTGCTTTAAATCTCTATAGAAAAAATTGCGAAGTTGCCTCCAAATCACCTCCGAATTATACTAAAACGGCTACTGTTCAAGAAATACAATCTTCTTCTTCTTCTTAGCGAGTCGGAAAGGCTAAAATCATTAAATGAGTGTGGCCCAATGTGTGGCCACACTTACTCCCCTGTCATTAGCCGAATTTAGGTCGTCTATTGTACAAGGGGTTGGGCAGCTGGGGCACGATAGTAGGTAGGCCAAGAAATACAATAAAATAATAAATACAATAAATATAAGGCAGTGCAGTGACCATGTCTTAATTTTTAAATAACTCGAATATTTTTTGTAAAACGGAAAAACCTAAAAAACCACACACGCCGCTCAACTCGCTGTCTCGCTTTGGCTAAAGTAAACTGCGTGCGGGGAAGCGGGAGAAAAATTTAGATTCTGGGGTCAGGTGGCCTCTTAATTCTGCGCCAAAGGAAATGTTGCTTAGTTATATCGACGGGAAAGGCAAGACTTATATCAACTCGGTGCCGTTTCACACCGCATCGCATTTGCCTCGCCGTCAACGTCTTGGAGTGAATATCAGTTTTTATGCATTAATAAATCTAAAATCACTTCCAAAATGGATATTATGAATGATAAGTGCCATTATTTTGTGGCATTTCAATTTCTAATCATTACAAAATAATTTATTTTTGACCCTGGATACTACCCTACTAACAGCTCCTGCACATCTACTCGCCAACCGCTGGTTGACGCCAGCAGGTTTTATACGAAGCCAGTAAGCTGGCGCGAGGTTTTTAATATATATTTTTTCTAAACTGAATAGTTTGCGCGAGAGACACTTCCAAAGTGGTAAAATGTTGGTGTGTCCCCCCCCCCCCCCTGTAACTTCTAAAATAAGAGAATGATAAAACAAAATAAAAATATATGATGTACATTACCATGCAAACTTCCACCGAAAATTGGTTTGAACGAGATCTAGTAGTTTTTTTTTAATACGTCATACATCGTAAAATGTTACTTGCTGCTACGGAACCCTTCATGGGCGAGTCCGACTCGCTCTTGGCCGCTTTTGTTACACGTTGCAGATGCCTGAAACATCTGGTATAAAGTAAAAGCAGGAGTGAATGGAGGGATCTCAGTACCTGCGCATCAACAATATCATCTATCAAAGCATCGTATGTGTAGACGTTTATTGTAAATGGAATATTCTCTGTTCCGGCCGGATTCAAACAGATTTAGTATAATGGGTACCTATACCTATTCAGATAATTTCGAAAACGTGTGGTTAAATTGGTTGGTGCATCCATCTTAACCAACTGCACTGGTACATTCTAATTTTTGTCTTTTCTCCCAGACCAGCATAAAAGAAAGTATTATAAACTTTATGTACAATGCTTCGACTAACTACTACTTTTTGCACTTTCTTATTGTACTTGTATTGTTGATCGATAGCACCTACGATGACAAAGGGGACAGGGGAATGGATATTGAAATACTGTTTGCACATATGAAAACTGTATTGACGCTGCGTCAGCTGTTTAAACTTGTGTTATGGTTTATGGTACACTAACTCAAGTCCTAAAATGACGGAGTTTCAATGTTCTACATTTTAAACCTAGCTCTTATCGGTAAAAGCCGGTAAAAAATCGTCTATTCCGTTAGCGTATCAACTGTGAAAACCTTTAATTCCTTTTTCTACCTACACGCTGAAAGCTTTTAAGTCCGGGCACCGGCGCTTTGTCTGTTCCGTAAGGGATACCTACCAATAAGTGTAGTATGGATAATTTCATGGTATGATAATTTGAACTTAAACGGTGTTATTATAAAAACAAGATTTTAAAGAGATCGAGTCATCTAAATTAAGTAACAGTTCGTTCATTTCCCTTTACAAAAATAAAAAAAAGATAAGATATATTTCCAAGCAACACAACAGACATATTAAAAACATGAAAATAAACTTTGAAGTTACACATATAAAACCTGTCCTGTGGACTTGGTCGATATGATAACGATTTTCTATTGTAATTCACTCTAATTTTTGAGCTCCCATACAAGTTGACCGATCAGCTGATCCGAGTTTGTTGGGAAAGCCAAAAATTATTTTCATACTTCGAGTCAAATTTCTGTAACTATAAGTATTAACATCTTGTGTTTTATGTTTTAGCTTTGGAACTTTGTACAATACTTACAAAGTATTGTACAAAGTTCCACACAATTTTAGGCATAATCTTTGTTTTAGAGTTGACTGGAATAGATCCTTGACAGGTATAAGTCCCCCTGTGTTGTTATTGTTTTGTATTATTAACTGTGTCCTCTTATACCTAAGACATTGACATAATATAAGAAATTAACACTATCTTATCTGTCAAGTTGATTTGGACGCATAAAAGATACTAATGTTACAAAGTTAGCAAGCATTTTATTTAAAAAAAACCAGAAATCTTTGATTCGATCATTAAATATATTTTTTTTTATATAAACCGTGCAAGTGCGAGTGGGACTCGTACATGAAGGGTTTCGTGCCTCCGTACATTGTTTTAAAATGCTAAAAATACACGTTTCTTATATGACGACCCCCTTTAATTTTTAACTTTATCTTATTTTTAGTATTTTTCGTTATAGCGGCCATAGTAATACATAATCGGCGGAAATTGGAATTGTCTAATTATTACGGTTCAAGAGATAAAGCCTTATGACAGACGGACAGACAGCGGAGTCTCAGTAATAGGGTCCCGTTCGCACCCTTTGAGTATGGAACCTACCCTAAAAAGTAGCAACGATATATTCGATCGAATACCTATTGACAATTATCAATTTGACTCTTATCTCCCACCGAGCTCCTTGTTCACGAAACGCATCGTACGAGCTCTACTTCTGTGTGCATTTACGTGTACTATTACAGCGGCAAAGTGCTCCCGGCAGTGAGCCGGCTTGCACCAGCCAGCGCGGACGACCGAGAGGTGAGTTACGCTACGCTCTATATTTACCAACGAACTACAATACTATGGAATCAGTCAAGCGCAAAAATTACCCCATCAAAAGTACGTTTACACACATATTCATACACACATACATATTCATACACACATACATATTCATACACACATACATATTCACACCCACAGGCTATTTTGTTTTCTCATCAAAACTATGTTTTATTATTTGGTCAATTATGTATACAGGTCTAACAAAATATGCTGAAACTATTTTAAGGGTGCATTCAGTCAATCATACTGAACAACTTTCTCCCAGAAACATATATCGAAATGTAAAAAATATTTTTTGGCCTCCGATACAAGTTGACCGATCAGCTGATCCCAGTTTGTATGAAAAGTCAAATATTATATTTTATATTTCGATATAAGTTCCTTAGAGAAAGTTGTTGTCATGGACTGAAGTCACCCTTAAAATAGTTTCAGTATATTTAGTTATACGTAATATATTAAGTGTTAGAGATAAAAAAGAGCGGAGTCTTCTGGAACAAGCATATGTTTTGCTTAAAATGAAGCTCCTTAGAAGAATCCTTGGTTAAAGTTGTTCAGTATCATGAACTGAATTAACCCTTAAAATAGTTTCAGCATATTTAGTTAGACGTTATCATCGACTAGTTGTATCGTCGAAGGACGTTATATACCGTTTTATACCGTATGGTAATGTTGAAACTCTTCCATGGTGTGTAGTTCGCTGATATTTACCTACGTATATTTTAATATCCTCTTTTCTACTTACACGCCCACTATCACGCTATTTCATTAAATTGAACTTTGTGCCTTTGACATAAAATTCAAAACCTTGTGTTTTGAATATATTTTGTGTTTTGTTAAGCGTTTGTGTTTAACCCAGGGCTCTGTCTGTATCGTAAAGGATAAAGACGTAAAGGTAGTAAAAGGTAAAAGTATGATCCCTAATCATCACTATTGTAATGTCCCATTTTCGTGATTTACGATAAGACGTAATTTTATACGTATGTTTCTCATTTCTACATTACGCTAGGGATCTCTTCGTGTATGCGTAGCGACTCATATTCTCCCTAAGGAAGGCCTCCGAATGAGGAATGTCGGCTAGTAGCTGATTTTTAGAATTCCGTAGTCCACAAGGAACCCTTATAGTTTCGTCATGTCCGTCCGTCCGTCTGTCCGTCCGGGCTCGTACTCCGCCGCTACTGCACCGATTGTCACGAAAATTGGTGGAGAGATAGATATTAAAGTTCCAAAAGTTGGTTTTTAGAATTATGAAAAAATGTTTTTTTTTCAGCCCCTCCCATACAAAGAAAAGTGAATTTAAAAAATTAAATTGGACTAACCCCAACGTGTGGAGTATCATTGAAAAGGTCTTTTAAAATTCAACAAAAACTGCTTTGAAACTATGTAGATCAACCCCCCAGTCTTGAGATAATCTAATACAAAGTTAAAATTTGAGGTGTCCCCCCACCGTTACTTTTGAAATATTACTAAAAAATTCTGAAAAAAATGTGGTATATACCTCAAAGTATGTTCTTTCAATTAAAACTATAGCGGTCTCGGTATCATAGATAGTTATTTTTTAATACGTCATAAATCGTAAACCGCAATTTACCTTTAGAACTTTTATATTATGTTAAATCAGAAATATGACATGTTTTAAATTAAAAGCTAGAGTACCTTTGTATGGAAAAGTCTAGGGTCTTCTTCATAATCGTATCCTCATGTCTGAGGGTCGTGACCATCTTGAGCAGCTTTCCTCGCATGACAACATACTCTTGGCTTCAAAACTGCTCAAAGTCTAGGGTAAGGGTGCCAAAATTCAAATCCGGTACACTTTGCTTTTGGAGCTCAGGCTTCTCAAATGTCTGCCGTAGCGCTAGCCCGGCCAAAATCGATTTTGCTGCCGAAGGTAGGTAATAGATATACACATTATACCTGTATATAACTATTATTATATTACTGAACCGTCTCTTACTTTACTATATTATATAGATTCAATTGAATTGATTTAGGATACGATGCACAAATGTAAATTCTAGAAAGTTTATTCATTGATGTTTCCACAGATCTGTCTTCGGGTCTTAGGCTGTTTCATACTTGTACTATACTCGTATTCTATTTTATTTTTCGTAAAATTATTGTTTCGGCGATAACGGTTTTCCAGCCCTAAAAGTTTTGAAATAAAGGCCATTTTAATACTAATGGCATTAAAAACTAGGTTTGCACGTTCAGATTTATTATAATTTGGTTCCATATAATAAAATAAAGGAATTTAGCGCGTGCGCTGCGATAATTTATCGATGATCCAGTTCATGTAGACCGCATGAGATAAAGACGTGATTAGTATGTTAGTCTTGAAACAATCGGATACAAAACTTACACTAAGTAAAAAAGTAACACCATTAAAAAAAAACTTCGAGAACTTGTGCGTGTTGGAAAAGAAGAGTTAACAAGAAAAGTATTACATACAGAACGGAATCTCCTAAGGTCCCTTGCAATATGTGTTCCCGTTTCCAGTCGCTGCACCTCTCCCCCGTTTTCGCCGTGTTGAGGGGCGAGAGCGGGCGAACACACCCATTGACGTGTGCACGGCGGCACAAGATCGGGGGAGAGGTGTGGGGACGGGGAAAGGGGACGCATATTGTGCGTACCTTAGGAGATTCTGTTCTGTATGTAATACTCACTGTCTTCTGTGGTGTTGGTATTAATTACACAAATTAATACTTACTTTTACCATTTTTCAGGATAAATAATTAAATGAAAAGGACTCACCATCGATCCGATTGCCGTCTCCGTGCCAGTCTTCTTCTGGAACAAATGAACAACTTTTAGTTTGCGAATAATGGAAGACCGGTAAGATTTTTTAATGTGTTCTAATTTTTAGTGATTTCAAAAAATGGACGACCTTGAATATATTTTTTTTATGTATTTCCGTTTGTGTGCCTTCTCCATTTTTTTTACCGATTTAGAAAACCCTTTTTTTATAAACATGTATGTTAGGTCCCGTTGTCACTAGGTCAAGATCTTATGATGAAATCCTTGAGAAATAGAAGGAACTCCTCAAATATTTGTACGGTTGTGACGTTCCACGAGTAAAGGTACCTTATGGACGGTGGGGCTTAGGATGTTTAGAAAAACAATTCATACAAACCGCTAGATGACAGGAAGTCAAATCAGACACTTTTTTCTAAACGTCAAAACAAACATTTTCTATGGGATTAGTATGAAATACAAAACCGTGACGTCATAGATTTTTCGAGTCAAATAGCGCTCTTAATATCAGTTTTTCAGCATTAATAAGTCTAAAATCATGTTGAAAATGGATATGATTAATGACAAGTGACACTATTTTGTGACGTTTTATTCTCTTAACAGTAACAAATCATTTCTTTTTGACCCAGTCATCTACCCAATTAACTTAGCTTGAATAAACACAATGTCGTAAGTGCCACCGTCCATAAGGTACCTTTGCCCGTGGAACGTCACATATTTGTGACTTATGCCTCTGGGGTTTCTACTCATGTACGGTCATTTCAACTGCCTCCGCTTGCTTCGAGACAGAGACGATCCTTTTAATTAAAATAAAACAACGCTTTGACATGATTTTTTTTGTATGCAGATATACTTTTTTTGTCACCTAGGCTAATTCTATCGCTGATCATTTCAGGTTCCCGCGGGATAGTCACAGAACAAGCAGCGTGAAGGCGAAGCGACAAGAAAAGCTAAGTCCGTATCAAAATCGTCATCATTTTAGCCGCTAGACGTCCACTGCTGGACACCTAAATGAATAGGTAAGTAAAATGGTTCTATGTGCGTATGCATAATGAATCGAACTTAGGGCTACTCAGGTACTAGATCACTATAGCATAATGTAATGATATTAAAATAACTCCATGGTTTCTCCGAAATCGGGTAAAAAGGAAGAATACTTATAAAAAGGATGCTAGGTATAGGATTATGTTAAAAACTACCTAGTAAAAATTAAAAATGGTCTTACGACTGATTCGGCAGTATTTATACAACGTCGAAAAGACATTACCGTCATAAACGAAAGCACATACTTGAAAGTACTAATATTTATTGACGTTATTCATAAAATCAACGGATGGACATGATTTTTGTATGCATATATACTTTTTTTGTTACCTAGGCTAATTCTATCGCTGATTATTTCAGGTTCCCGCGGGATAGTCACAGAACAAGCAGCATGAAGGCGAAGCAGCAAGAAAAACGTAGTCCGCATCAGAATACATCATCATCATTTCAGCCGCTAAACGTCCACTGCAGAACACCTAAATAGGTAAGAAAAATGGTTCTATGTGCTTATGCATAATGAATCGAACTTTAGGCTACTCGGGTACTAGATCTCTATAGTATAATGATATTAAAATAACTCCATGGCTTCTCCGAAATCAGGTAAGTAAAATTAAAAGGTAGGTAAAATTAAAAATGGTCTCACGACTAATTCGGCAGTGTTTATACAACGTTGAAAAGACATTACCGTCATAAACGAAAGCACATACTTGAAAGTACTAATATTTATTGACGGTATTCAAAAAATCAACGGATCGACATGATTTTTGTATGCATATATACTTTTTTTTTGTCACCTAGGCTAATTCTATCGTTGATTATTTCAGGTTCCCGCGGGATAGTCACAGAACAAGCAGCGTGAAGGCGAAGCAGCAAGAAAAACATAGTCCGCATCAGAATACATCATCATCATTTCAGCCGCTAAACGTCCACTGCAGAACACCTAAATAGGTAAGAAAAATGGTTCTATGTGCTTATGCATAATGAATCGAACTTTAGGCTACTCGGGTACTAGATCTCTATAGTATAATGATATTAAAATAACTCCATGGCTTCTCCGAAATCAGGTAAGTAAAATTAAAAATGGTCTCACGACTAATTCGGCAGTGTTTATACAACGTTGAAAAGACATTACCGTCATAAACGAAAGCACATACTTGAAAGTACTAATATTTATTGACGGTATTCAAAAAATCAACGGATCGACATGATTTTTGTATGCATATATACTTTTTTGTCACCTAGGCTAATTCTATCGCTGATTATTTCAGGTTCCCGCGGGATAGTCACAGAACAAGCAGCATGAAGGCCAAGCAGCAAGAAAAACGTAGTCCGCATCAGAATAAATCATAATCATTTCAGCCGCTAAACGTCCACTGCAGAACACCTAAAAAGGTAAGAAAAATGGTTCTATGTGCTTATGCATAATGAATCGAACTTCAGGCTACTCGGGTACTAGATCTCTATAGTATAAAAGTACTAATATTTATTGACGGTATTCAAGAAATCAACGGATCGACATGATTTTTGTATGCAGATATACTTTTTTGTGTTACATAGGCTAATTCTATCGCTGATTATTTCAGGTTCCCGCGGGATAGTCACAGAACAAGCAGCATTAAGGCGAAGCGGCAAGAAAAACTAAGTCCGTATCAAAATCGTCATCATCATTTCAGCCGTTAAACGTCCACTGCTTGACACCTAAATGAATAGGTAAGTTAAATGGTTCCATATATGCGTATGCCTAATGAATCGAACTTCGGGCTACTCGGGTACTAGATGACTATAGTATAATGATAGTAAAATAACAGTCTAAAAATTCGACATTCACATACAATTTGTCCGGGGGCTGCCGCACTTGTGTATGGAAATGTCGTTGTGTTATGTGTTTTGACTGTTAATTTTAATTTCGTCATACTATAGTGATCTTGTATAGCCCGTGGTTCGATTTATTACGCATATGTCAATAACACGTTGTGGTGCCCGTATAAGAAACTTTATTTGATATTTTTTTAAATAAATATGTTGTAAACTACCTAGGAAACATTTATAATTACCTTACAACTTATTCGGCTATAATGTAAATAATTACACAACAACGTTGAAAAGACATCGGCGCAATTACGCTAGTAATATATAAGTCAATGGGCGCAATAACATACTTTACTAATATTTAATGACGGTATCCAAAGAATCGTTAAAATCCATCTAGTACTCGTAGTTTTCGAGAAAATCAGTTTTGAAATTTCAGCTGTTTGGTAAATAATGAAAAGCGATAATTTTTTAATAAAAATTAAGTTTTTTAACTTTACCTATTTTAATTTTTAAATTAATTTAAATTGCTTATTATATACTGTCACATATTACGCTAATGTCTTTTCCACGTTGATAAGTAGATCTTTTTCTTTTTTATTGCAAGACTAGCAAAAACATTTGGTACAACAATTAAACAAAGAGAACAAACAGTTTCAATAGAATGAAAATAAAAACACAAGAACACAAAAACATAAAGAGGAAAGTTACAAAACACACTGAAATATAAGACGAAAAACAAAGTCTCTACGGAGAAACCTTTTAGAAGTAACAGAATAAGAGAACGCAAAAAATTCAATAACAAAATTGTTTTAGAAGGTAAAATAAATGCCTCCTGGAATGGCCGTTTACTGAATTTAGTAGGGCTGTCGCCGCGCTCTGTTTTATACACTTGAGAAGTTTCTTTAGAGCCAAGGGAACGTAACTTTTTTTAGTTAGTCGCAGTCTTGTAGTTTGAGTTTTACGGCCTCCGTCTAGCTCTGTAGTAATTAAGACGTTAAGACGATACACGGAGTCCAGTGCTGCCCCCATTTGAAAAAAATTATTTGTAAGGAAACGGAGATATCATTTAAAATTTAAGCTACTAAAACCTGGATAACCCTTCAAACTATTTTATGAACCACTGGTTACAGTTTAAAGTGAGAACGTTAAGCTTTAGTATGCATTTTTGGGAAAAACGGCGACTTTTGGCAAAAACGAACGTTAAGCTTTACTACGCACATTAGCCAAAAGTGGCCGTTTTTCACAAATGTTCGTAGTAAAGCTTAACGTTCTCACTTTAAACTGTAAACAGGTAGTAGCAAAATTTTAAATGATGTCTCCGTTTTCTTTGAAATGCTTTTTAAATGGGTGCAGCACTGGTCCCCGGAAAATTCAAGTAAGGCCTTAAAGTGTATCAGTATCAGTTAGTCGCCGTAATATCTACTGCATTTGGTTTGATACAAAAGTCCTGATTGAACCGCTCGCCGGCAGAAAATAAGTTGTGAACGTAAATTGAGCAACTCACTTTCTGCGACGTACAACTAAAAAAAATACCCTCTTTTACCCTTACTGCTGCAAAATGAGATTTTTTTTATAAATAGCTTCACCGCTTTGCACAGCTCTGTTTTTAATACACAAAAGAATTCCTGGATTAAGAAGCATAATCAGGTATTTTTTTTTGTCTTCACTGCAGGAGCACGACCCTCTCTGTACTGCCAGAGCCATACTTGGCCAGAGCAGACAGAGGATTTAGCCTACGCTCTCCACGCTGACCAGACGGGTTGGAGAGGTCTTGTTGGTGTTTATAAGCTTTGTTTAGATTGTATTTCCTTAGTCGCCTTCTACGACATCCACGGGAGAACTTGGATCGGTCCTATTCTACTCTGCCAGAATTAATTTTGCTTCATGCCAATGGCTAGGCCAAACAGTGGCTGCTGTGTAACGCTGCGTTAACTGATGGCGACAGACATTTTATATACATTTTGTGGAGCCGTTTTTCGCGATGGTAATGTTTGAAGTTACTCTACCATAGCTTTTTTAGAAGCTGAGCAGTGTAATAATATAACAGTTGTTATAAAAGCGTCACAAAATCACTTTTGAGTCCACAAATCTGTTAAGTTTGAGTCCTATTAATCGTCCTATTACTAAAAATAACATTGCAACGTTAAAAACTACATCCAAGTCCGTTTCTTCGTTCTCAAGTAGGTTTACGATTGGTGAATCCAGAATGCAGAATGAAACATCTTTTAAACCAGTATTTTCGGGCCTCTTTAACATATCTCTGTAAAAGAAGTTCAAAAGTACTGGTTCAAGGGCATATTGTATTGATCTATATATATTTATATATATTTTTTATGGTAATAAATAACTATTCTAATTACTTTCAAACACTTTGTGAAAAGTTGTCCGATCTCCTATTAAATGTAGTGATAGACGTGGGGCATACTGAAAGTTTCTGGAACTGGCCACTTACAATAAAACAAATAAAAAGAAGTTGCGGCATTCGAAAATGAAACTCTCTAGAAACATGTTACTTTTTTAATTTGCAAGACTGTCATTTGTTTTTTCATTGTGGCAAATGAATTTAACTCGTGAAAATTTTCGCTCAATGATTTTTTACGATTTTTG
Source organism: Acrobasis repandana (assembly GCA_963576875.1). NCBI lineage: Eukaryota > Metazoa > Arthropoda > Insecta > Lepidoptera > Pyralidae > Acrobasis > Acrobasis repandana. The sequence goes on from OY756214.1 coordinate 1,990,094, forward strand.
CTTTAGCCTATTGAGTCAGGATTGCCAGAGACTTCAATTTTTATTTGGTGATGAAGCCCCGTGTCGCAGCTCTGTGTAATATCATATCATGATTGATTTGTCTTGACAAGCTATGATAATATATATCAGTATCCACGAACTAATGATGAAACTGGAAGGTATAGATAAGAAATATAATTTGACAACCTCCGTGGCGTAATGATTAACACGCTAGTCCGCCACTCCGGAGGTTATGGGTTTGATCCCCAGCCAGGGCAAGATGGAAAATGGCCATTTTCAAACTGTCCTGGGTATTTGCTGTTTATCTATATCTCTACATGTATTCATTAAAAAATATTTTATCGTTAAAACTTGCTATGGAGCTCATTACTATAGCTCAATCAAAGATTTTAAAATATCTTTTTAGGACAAATAGTCCTTAGAAAAAAAATATAGAAGTTTGAATTGGAATAAGGAAAATAGTTCTGCATACTCGTGCAAAGTAATCATGTTTGTATATTATGTATGAGCCAAACGAGAACTGTCTTGAGACGAAACACCGAATAGTTTATAACAATAAATTCATTAGCGTTTTCTTTTAAATATTATATATATAACATGAATTTTTGGGCTGGACCCCCAAAAATTCATGTTATATATATAATATTTAATGCTGCCCCCATTTGAAACAAATTATTTGAATATACGGATCTAGATAACCCTGCAAACTATTTTATAAACTACTGTTAACAGTTTAAATTGAGAACGTGAAGCTTTCCTTGCACATTTGCGAAAAACTCACTTCTGTCCACATCGTGCCACTGTTTTTTTTTAAAGCTACCGTTCCTCAACGACCACTTCTGAGAAAAAACGCCGAAATAAAACTCATTTACACAGTACGAGTATTCGTCATACGAAAACCTATCGTGTTTGAGCTCAATTGATTAGTCTTGACTAGTGATATGGTGTCACATTAAAAGCTTTTACAAAAAAAAATATTATTTTCTTAATCTGACGGTTTGAATAGTTTTTATTTCAAACCGTCAGATTGTGAAAAGAATAATTATTTTGTAAAAGTTTTTCTGTGGGACCAAAGTACTTCATTACTGAGTTCCTATGGCTACCTCCCGGCTCCACCATCAGTTTACCAATACGATATCGTTATATTGTACTGTCATCCTGACATGACACGACTGCATGTTTATCTGACGCGCTCGAGTAAATCCCAAAATTCACCTCATTATAAGTCGCCTTCAATGACATCCGCGGAAAGACTTGGATTGATCTAAGGCGGTGATCCCGCACTTCACCGCGCACCGTGGCGGAGTGCGGTGCGGCAGTTTTTAACATTGTATGCAAGTATCTCAGTCAGCGTCAACGCGCGGGAGCGTCAGTGTGTTGAACCGCGCTCCGCGACGGTGCTCGGTACAGTGGGTTCACCGACTTCTACTCTGCCGGGAAACACACGGCAATGTATAAAATGTAATTAATTAAAACTAATCACTTACCATTATCCCTTCCTTTTCTTTTCTTCTTGCCGCTAGAGCTGGAAGACTTGCCGGACTTCTCCGACTTGTCTTTGCTCTTCCAACGACTCAGCATCTTAGTTCACAACACTATCAACATCGTTCATCTTACTAACCACATTAATTTCTCACTATCCCTATTAATTTTTCACTGACCATATTAATATTTCACTATCCATGTGAATTTTTCACTGTTTTATTAATTTCTTATTGGCAATTTTATTTTTTCACTGTTTTGCACTTGTTTTTCACAATATTTTCTCGCCGTTTATGTTAATTTCACTGTTTGACTTTTCATTATCACTATAGCACTTATTATTACAGGTAGATATGTATTTCAATTCCGGTTTGGTTTGTCTTTTGGTAGTAGAAGCTTCTGTAAGATTGGAAATAAAAATAGTAGGTATGAAATTTAAAAATTCTTTATTCAGTCTAATGCCGATCATGCGTGTTTATTTCAAATCGTGAGCTGATTCGCAAATTTTATTTTATTTTTAATAAAAGAAAAACATTACATTTAACTATGGACATTAAATTTTTTGTTTAAAATATTGTCATGCCTTACGAGTACGTTACACCTATAAATAAAAGTCTTATATTCAACCTAAAAGACGATTAATGTACGTACATTGTTTCCGACTAATCCATAATACGATCATTAGTAATGTAAATCATCTTTTCCCGTGTCAGATGTGAAAATTTCACTGAAAGATTCAATTAAGGTGAAGAGGTAAGCAAATGGCCTTGAAGTGTGAAATAAATGGTTAACTCGTAAATATGGTAATAATTTCCATATTGCTCTTCGTCATGCACTAGATATCCTTTTGAATTATTTTATGAACTGCCGTTGAAACTATTATTGGTGATCCGTCTAGCTTTTAAACTTGCCGTGGCCACTTTTGGCGGAGGCAAGTTTTAAAGCTAGACGGACTAATGTAAATACTTTCAACGGTGGTTCATAAAATAATATAAAGGGCTATCTAGTGCATGACGAAGAGCAATATGGAGATATGTATATATATATTACCATATTTACGAGTTAACAATTTATTTCACACTTCAAGGCCATTTGCTTAACCCTTCACCTTAATACCGGAATTTACTTCCCTGACTAAATTTTCGGAGAGACACTGTATTTTTATGAAACTGCATATCGTGGAACGGAAAAATTAAATTCTTTTAAGTATTTTATCATTTAAATATGTGAAATTTTAAGCAGTCAGTCAATCAGTTCATGATTGTGAACAAACACTGTATGTACATCGACGTTATAGGAAGAAGAAGTTTACTAAATGTTATGTTTCGTTTTGAAAACATTCCAAACATCTTTTTTGCAGCTTGTATCAATTTCGAGACGATTTCATAACACTACACCGCGTCTGTTGGACTGTTATCAACAATAAGCGTAGTTACCTAAACTTTTTGAGCAAAGCGAAGTCAGTGAACTTTGTTGGATATTCCGGCGTTTGTATGTTTGAATGTTTGTACGGTAACAATTCAAGTGTTTTTCAATCGAAATTTAATAAAATTTAAATAGATGAGACAAGATTTTTAAGTTCGGAGACAAGTTTTTGAAGTGAAAACTTCTTTAGGCCCGTTGGGCATTTTTCGAAATGGGACAATACCCATATTATATATTGTCCTTTATATTTTGTAACTAGCTGTGCCCGCGAATTCGTTCGCGTGGTTGTCGGAACGTAATGTTATATAGCCTAAAGCCTTGCTCTATAAATGGACTACCCAACAAAAAAAGAATTTTTCAAATCGGACCATTAGTTCCTGAGATTAGCGCGTTAAAACAAACAAACAAACTCTTCCGCTTTATAATATAAGTATAGATTGTAAAGGTTATTTGATGCAATAAAGATTTTTGTATTGTATTGTACCATTGGCACCTCTGTATAAATAGTTTTCACTTTTGCCGGCACACCCAGAGTGACACCGTTTATTTTTATTTTTTACTAGCTGTGCCCGCGACTTCGTTCGCGTGGTTGTCGGAATGTTATATAGCCTAAAGCCTTCCTCTATAAATGGACTTACCAACAAAAAAAGAATTTTTCAAATCGGACCATTAGTTCCTGAGATTAGCGCGTTTAAACAAACAAACAAACAAAGAAACAAACAAACTCTTCCGCTTTATAATATTAGTATAGATGAGCAGCCAATGGCAAATATTTACGCATAGACGCGTGTGTACGAATGTTGTTTCTACGGTTGTTCGATAATTTTGGTCAAAAGGTATCAAGCCTTACAGCTGTGCCCCTGGCACTAATAAACTGCCAAGCACGCGACCCGCTAGCTTATCGAACTCTCCACAACTTAGAATCCTGCTGCTTGTTTGCTCAACGAATTAGACTCAGAAATATAGAAAACGCAGCCAGCGTTCTTGGCACCACGGTCAAAATCTCTTAGATTTCTAAGCTAATAATTAAGACTACCTAAGATTTATTTTAAGGTTTAGTTTATACCTAGTTAAATATCAATTTAAATAGTTTCTTTTTTTCTTAATAAATGCTCTCTTTTAATTTTATACTTCTATCAATTTCAGGAACCCAAACCTGATGTCTCAAGAACCACGAGCATTATTCATCCCGGACGGGGGCCGACCGCAAACATCTATGACATGATCACAATATCCCGACCGAAAGAAAGTGAATGCCAAACCAGTCCAGGGTTCCTCGCAAAAAAATTCTGAACTATGGAGAATACTTAGAGGTAATCAGAATAGTTATTCTACAAACTTAGAGTAATAAGTCGGGCCGGGGGGTGCGGATCAAACCTGGAACCATTCGGTTATCGGTATCGCTTTTAAATCACTCAACTACTACCGTTTGGTCGGAGCTTAAAATGCTACATATATATACCTACTAGTCTTTATCCTTAAGGCGAGATGGGTTCACAATTTGCAATACTGTGCGTGTTTTTGAAAAATCGCTGTTATTAAACTACTACAGTTTATTCCTCAAAAAATTTACATAAAAATCTTAAGGATTTTCTACAGACACAATAGCCAAAATACGATTGAGCATTTTATAATTTTATAAAATCACATTTTTATATGCAAATTATACCAAAAAATGTATTATCTAAATATCTATCCATTTTGGCTACAAAAAAAAATTATAAATATAATACAAAAAAAACAGTGAAATATTCGTCGAGCACGGCTCCGGGCCTTTCTTCGCTCTCGACGAATATTTCACTGTGTTTTGTTTATTATTTTTAGATAATACATTTTTTGGTATAATTTTCATATAAAAAGGTGATTGTATAAAATAGTAATAGGTATGTATTATAAAGGCAAATTTAGACAAATTTAGAGGTATGTTTGTGATTTTTTTCTATCGAGCCAAAAATGCTCAATCGTGTTTTGGATATTGTGGGTATCTGTAAAAAGCCTTAAGATTCTTATGTAAAATTTTTGAGGAATAAACTGTAGTAGTTTAATTACAGTGTTTTTTTAGAAACACTCACAATTTTCTTGGCTCTGAACTAGCGGGGCCTTAAAATGGGGCAAAGTGAGTATTTTTAGGTCTTGCGGATCTAAAAGCTGACCCCAGCCCAGGGCCGCAAGACCCAAAGGTCTTTTAGCTAACGGTGGGAGAGAAGATGGAAAAAGCCATTAAAATAGAAATGGGTTACTTTACTAGCCGCCTTTCGCATTTTCGCCCATTCACTCGTCTGTCTTCACGGGAAGAGTGGCAGCTGGTACATTTGAAGTCTTTTGTTAGGGTTCTGAACCCAAAACGGGTGCCATGGCGTCTGTCCATCTGTTCGTTAATTAAAGGGGGTCGTCATATACAAAAAACGTGTTTTTTTTCAGAGTTTTTAAACGAGATGAACACTGATTATTTAATACTATGACCGCTACAACCTACAATAAAAATAAAATAAACTAAAAAATTAAAGGAAGTCGTCATACAAGAAACATGTCGTTTTTTACCATTTTAAAACATTGTACAAGGGGAAGAAAACCTTCACGTACGAGTCCGACTCGCACTTGACCGGTTTTTTAATTTCTATCTCAAAATACTTCGAACAAAATATCGAATATCGGATAATCTCGTCGTTACCTTTATTATCGTATTAAAACAGCTTTCTCGTAAAATATAGGCAATGTTCTGCCTCATAAGCCTTCCCCGTATTCTTGAGAGCTTTGATAAGGCCGTCGGTATCGGCTTTTACATTTTGCGGCTTCTGAAAGGTTTGATAGGTAACGTAACGACCCGCTTCGGTAACTGCTTTTCAGTAACGCTTATTTTATTCATTTTGTACCCAAACTTTGGACGGGTTAAGATACGTGAATATATGTATAAAGGTACGTTTGTGATTTAAAAATATGTGGCTTTTTTTAATAAAGGACACAGAATAAAGTACCTAAAAATTATGCTTTATTTCCAGTGATATGAAATTCTTTATGTCGAGATTTCCGGCTGGTCTCGCCTATAGGTCGCATGATTCAATATTCTCGTGAAATTTTGTGAGCAGGTTCAATAATTCTACAGATTTTTTTTGTTATTATTCAAATTGAAGGAACAATGGGAGTGGAGACAGTAGGATATGTAAAAAATATCATATTTCAGCCATTTCGAAAAGTGTTGAAAAATGTCAGAAGACATTTTTGTTAATTTTGTCTGAACAACTTTTTCTTCCGATACACTTTAAGGGGTCAGGAGTTGAAATATGCTAAGGCTAAGACAGACTCGCGAGGTCTACAGTTCACAGAGCCACTGGTATATTAATTGTATTACCAATCGATATTATTGCGCTTGCTGGGTTCATAGAAAGAGAAAATAATAAAAATCCTTTTATAATACGCATAAATGATCTTCACTTTTCAAAACGCTATGACACACTAAACACAAAAGGAATATCAAAAATAATTTAAAATACTATAAAAAAGAATAATAAAAAGGAGTTCGCAACACATTGACATAGTTTTTTTTAAACAACTGCACTAACTAGTAGTTCCATGAGGGTGCCTGAACCTGCTTACAAAATTTCAAGAAAATCAGTTAAGAAATGCGACCTGTAGATAAGAACCGCTGGAAAGCCGGACAGTCATACGCATTTTTGCCCAAGCTAAAAGTGAGACGTTTCGCGCTTGCCCGGTCATATAGTACAAAATAAGTGGAAAAATATAAATTGAATTAATAAAAATCATCCCAGCGTATTCCCGATTGTATCCTCAGCGGTAACGCTTCAGAGCGGGGTCCGCTACCTAACCTCGGTTATTTGGCGAGGTTACTGGTTTTTCACAGAGCGACTGCGATTTGACCTCCGCAACCCAAAGGGTGATCAGAACAGTATGATAGGTTTAAAAAAAATACTATATGGCGTTCGTAACCCACCGCTTTACGTGCCTTCAGAAGCACGGAATCATTTTTCTTTTGGGTTCATCAGGTGATTCAAGCCTGCAATATCCTAATCAGACTGGAAACAGCTTTGCACAAAGTATGCTTCCCAGTGGGATTTGAAACCACGACCTCCCGATCACAAGGCAAACGCTTTGACCACTGCACCACGGGGGGGCAGGAAAATTATGCCTGTCCGTGACAAGTAAATGATTTTACTTGAAAATCCGATTAAAATTTGCGCGTAAGAAGAAACCCGAAACAGCCCGAAAACAATTAAACGAAGTTTGGAGTACGCCAAACAATGGCGTCACGAAAGTTTATAATTACTAGAATGGGAATTAATTACTTTTTCACCATTTCTGTTTATTTATTGCACGAAAATTCATTAATTAACACGATTGTATTTCATTACCATTTAAATTTACTTTGAGTTAAACATGTGTAACTTTAAATGTACATATGTAAAGGCATGTATTTAAATCGATATCTGTATATTCCCTTTTTTCGAACAAAATATTCTAAAGTTTCACCGAAAATACTGAATTGCACACTAATTATGCACACTAAATAAATCAAATTTAGTATACTGTTTAATGGTATTTGTAGAACTGTTTTACTGGACGAATAAGGGTAGTATTTAAACGCAAATCAAAATTACTGATTGCACAGCAAAATATTATACTCAACGGAAAATATTACTAAAGAAACTGCAATTTTCTTTGCGCCACCATTTCTTTTTCACGTGCCTACATTTCTCTCCATCCACTGGTTGTCTGAAAAAGATCGCTGTTAGCGATAAGACCGCCCATTGTACCTATGTATGTATATTTACAATTTGTAATTTGTTATTTTTTTTAATTAGTTTTAGGTGCAATAAAGAGATTTTCATTCATTCATTCAATTTATATTTCTGGTGTTATACAATGGATAGAACTTTCCTGGCATCCGCTGGCATCTCGCCGGCCGCTGCCGCGGCACGCTCGCTTCGCTTGCTCGGCTCGTCCGTATGTTGGTCGCAGTTCTAACATAACCTAACGCTGTCAGTATTTACTTATGATGAGATGGTTCATTTATTTGATGTAAAAAAGTATATAAATGATAAGATTAAATTGATGGGTGATTATTTATTTGATGTGCAATTAATAATATCCCGCGAATATAAAATAATGTGACCTCGGCCTAGCTGCGGGCTAAACCGGCCTTTTGAATTATGGCTGATCCAATTAGCCTTGGTATTGCAAAAATTCGCATAAATTATTTGTCATTTTAAGATCTTTGAATTTCTTTGCTGAGTGCGACTTCTGTACGATTGTATTATTTATTCCGTGCCAATTTAGCCCTTTAAATTATTTTATGAACTGCCGTTGAAACTATTACTGATGATCCGTCTAGCTTTAAAACTTGCCGTGGCCACTTTTGGCAGAGGAAAGTTTTAAAGACTAATGTAAATACTTTCAACGGTGGTTGATAAAATAATTTAAAGGGCTATCTAGTGCCTGACGATTAGCAATATGGAAATTATCCCCATATTTACGAGTTAACAATTTATTTCTAATGAGGGCGCCACTTCAAGGCCATTTGCTTCTATATTCACCTTAAGCTTGTTTATATCTATGCTCAGAGTTAATTCTTCTTTGATCTGACATTATCTGTATAAATTACTTATCTACTTATAAAATATCATTCATATAAATCGTTCGTTAATTTATCCCCGGACCAATACGTCGTATTTATCCCCGGACTGGCCGGTCTGGTTTACGAGAGAAAATAAAAATTAATGTATTATTCATTAATTCATACATACTATCACGCCTGTTTCCCACAGGGTTAGGCAGAGACTATGGACCTCCACTTGCTACGACCCTGACAGAGCTAACGTAATATTATAATATCTAACAAAGTACGAGTATATGCAAACTATTTAAAGAGTGGATTCTTTTCTTACTGTTTTTTGCTTGGAAAGAGATACAGCCATTTATTGGCAATTGGCGTAAAGTAACGTCAGAAACAATAACGAAAATTGAGATGTAGTTTTAAAGTAGGAACCGCCTACTTGAAAGTACTTCTGATGGGCTCATTTTTGCGCTTCATTATGCTTCCATAGTATTTTAGTCCGCTGCTCTCAAGATTCATGAATATGTCGGGGTCAAGTGCTTGCCATTTGAAACAAATTTTATTTGAAACGAAACGAAAATATCCTTTAAAATTTTGTCTTTGTGAAGCCTAGATAATCCTTCAAATCAAACTATTTTATGAACTACTGTTTACAGTTTAAACTGAGAACGTTAAGGTGAAATGGTAGCATAAGTAGCGCCCTCATTTGAAATAAATTGTTTAAAACAAATATTTTTTTTTTAAATATCACCATATTTAGTTTTAAACAATTTATTTCAAATGAGGGCGCCACTTATGCTACTACTTCACCTTAAGCTTTTCTATGCATTTTTGCGGAAAACGGCCACTTTTGGCAAAAATGCTAAGAATAGCTAAAATACACTACACTATCACATCTATTTTCGTAATTTAGTCTGAGTCCTGGGTCACAAGACCCAACAGGTAGGCTTAGCGAGGTTCTCCACGAAATGCGTTCCTGTACGCGCCAACCGGTGCAGGCAAATTTTTTTTAGGTAAAGGGATAAGCAAATGACCTTGAAGTGTGAAATAAATTGTTAACTCGTAAATATGGTGATAATTTCCATATTTCTCTTCGTCATGAACTAGATATCCTTTTAAATTATTTTATGAACTGCCGTTGAAACTATTATTGGTGATCCGTCTAGCTTTAAAACTTGCCGTGGCCACTTTTGGCGGAGGCAAGTTTTAAAGCTAGACGGACTAATGTAAATACTTTCAACGGTGGTTCATAAAATAATTTAAAGGGCTATCTAGTGCATGACGAAGAGCAATATGGAAATTATCACCATATTTACGAGTTAACAATTTATCTCACACTTTAAGGCAATTTGCTTATCTCTTCACCTTAAGAACGTTACCCGAGATAGAATTAGACGTTCCCATACAAACTTAGTCTAGCTTTTATTTCGAAACGACATATTAGATTTCGGCAGTATTTTGTAAGTTCTTGACATTAAAAATATGAACAATAAACAAAAATGATGTCTGATAGGCCTATCGCCTTTTTCCAGAAACGCGCTAAAATGAAGGGGCCTATCGCCTTTTTCCAGAAACGCGCTAAAATGAAGGGGCCTATCGCCTTTTTCCGGAAACGCGCTAAAAAGAAGGGGCCTATCGCCTTTTTTCGACGCCTTTTTCCAGAAATGCGCTAAAATGAAGGGGCCTATCGCCTTTTTCCGGAAACGCGCTAAAAAGAAGGGGCCTATCGCCTTTTTCCGGAAACGCGCTAAGAAGGGGCCTATCTCCTTTTTCCGGGAACGCGCTTAGAAGGGGCCTATCGCCTTTTTCCGGAAACGCGCTAAGAAGAAGGGCTATCGCCTTTTAACCTTTATTTAGCTCGCCCTGTTTGCTGTTATTCATTTGTTATTTTTGGTCAAATCTTGCAAGTTAAATTTGAGCCTCTTCCCGGTTTCCGATTAAGATGAAATTTTGTAAGTATCCTAACGTAAATCAGATGACAATACAATATTATTATAACAAGAAGCTCGTCTGCTGTTGATGCCGGAAGGTGGCTACAGGATCCCTGTAATAAAACGACGGAACCCCATCGAGTTAATATTACATTTGTCTTGATAAGAACTAGGACCCCACAACTCACAGCTAGTACGAAAAACTTTTTTTTTCGTAGTATTTATTTGAAAAGATTACTTGGTGACCCGCGTAGGTGTTTACTTACTTTCTCATCAAGGGCCTTAGTTAAATTATTAATAACCCTTGAGTGCCGGATAACTCGGGCGTGTTTAATATTAAAACCTAGTTTCAAACTTGGCGTCTTAAAAGTACACATTATAAAGACTACAGATAAACAGAATACTAATGTGTTACATTGTATAAATTAAACGGGCAAGTGCGAGTCGAACTCGTACATGAAGTGTTCCGTTTCTCCGTACAATGTTTTAAAACGCTGAAGAAACACGTTTTTTGTATGACGACCCCCTTTAATTTTAAACTTTATCTTATTTTTAGTATTTGCTGTTATAGCGGCCATAGTAATACATAATCTGTGAAAATTCCAAGTAACTAGTTAATGCCATTATAAAGATCTAGTTAAAAATGCTGAAAAAACACGTTTTTTGTATGGCGACCCCCTTTAATTTTTAACTTTTTTTTTATTTTTAGTATTTTTTGTTATAGCGGCTACAGTAATACATAATCGGTGAAAATTTTACGTGTCCAGCTATTACAGTTCAAGAGATAGAGCCCTGTGACAGACGGACAGACAGACAGACAGCGGAGTCTCAGTAATAGGGTCCCGTTTGCACCCTTTGGGTACGGAACCCTAAAAACATAGAACTCGTAATAAGAACAAGCAAACAAAACCTCAAATTCGATAACAATTTATTTGAAATCACACTTTTTAACGGAAAGGATACTCGAAAGAATATTTTTGCGTTTTGTGACGTCAGCCGTCTGTCCATTTTTGTTTGTTACCCAACTACAGTGAAGCCAATAGGGGGGTTATGTGTTTCGCTGTATGTTCGTCTGTATGTTCATCTGTTTCCTCGCATGTTTAATTATATCCATGATACCTTGACAAATGACGTATAGTCGGAAGCGTCTTGGCTGTCCGCTGCTTCTAGAGTATGTGACGTCACAAAAAATTCAAAATGGCGCCCTCTATATGCCAAAAAGTAATGAACTTAAAAATAAAATAAACTCAATCATACCATGTTTGGTATCAAATGAAAGGGCTTAATTAGCACATTTCCAAAATATATACATTATTAGCTGTTACACCCTGGTATGCTTGCATGGACTGGATACTTTTTAAACATTTTCCCGTTTCACATTGTTTTAGTTTTTTGACCCTTTCACCGCGAGACTTTATATCAGTTGTCGTGCTCCCAGCAGCGCGAGGAATTGTGAATATCCATAGTGTTTGGTCGGATAAATCCGACGCTCGCGAAATGGGCACGAAAATGTATATCACATAGAGATTGCTTGGTAGGACTCTCTAAAACTAGAGGTTCTGTGAGAACAGTAGACCTCGCGAGCCTTTATAACCATGCAATAACCAAAACTTACCCCTTCCCCTGGCTTAGCAAAGCCATTTCAGTAAAATTCGTCCGTATACAGGATGACTTTTTAAACACCAGCTAAATTTTTGGATCAGGTTCAGTCCATGATACTAAACTACTTTCTATAAAAAAAGTTATTAAAAGTCGATAAAAATTTTTCGTCCTCCCATACAAAATCCGTTTGGCTGACCGCTTATTTGTATGAGATGGCGAATTTTTATTTTAGTTTTTCGTTAATTGTTTTTATGGAAAGTAGTTCAGTATCATGGACTGAAATTGCTGCAAAAATTTGGCTGGTGGTTAAAAAGTCAGCCTGTATAACTCTACAGCAAACTTCTCCCTTTTCCCTCCTCCACTTAGTTTTGCAATTTTTTTGCAACGTCTTGAGTAAAATCACAAAATAAATAATACTAACGTACAGAAATCTCACTCAGCAAAGAAATTCAAAGAAATATCTATCTACTCAATGTGGCTAGCGATATGGTTTAATTTAGCTCACGTCAGAACTCATCACCTTTTCGTATAGATACCTAGATATCCATTGCAAGTCAATTTTATTCTTATTACTCTGGACAAACGAATCGTATGACTGAATTTTCCACCCGGAGGGGCCGCTTGCGCGCATAGTAATAATGTAGGTACATTTTCAATACCTAAACGGAGAGTGACACAGACCTGGTAGAAGTCCTCACTGTGCATATCAAATTTGACTGAAATCCTTCAATAAATAACGCTACAGCAAAAATTCCCCTTTCCCCCTATATCTTCCGCAAATTGCGATCGACAAATAAACTTGTGTGCCAATTTTCGTCAAAATCGGTTGAACAATGCGACCTGTAGGCGAGAACAGACAGCAATTTTAGCCAATCTCAAAACTGAGACGCTTCGCTCTTAAGACTGCAGTCTTCGACCATGGGAATTTTTGATTGAACACCCGATTCTATATTTTCTATCTACACATACGCATTGCGCTGTATGTACATGCACCCTGGAGACGAATTGAGACGAATTCGGAAGCACAGCGAGGGGTCTGCCTTATCAGCCTTTTCGTCCCCATATTTATTTGAGAATTTCGGAGAACTTTAAATTTTTCTATCTTTTTACAAAAGACAAATTATTTTTAATATTTATTGTACGTGTTTAAGCATGAATCAATCTTCATATATGTGTATTTCTTATTTTTTAAATCAGTCGTATGCGCAAAAAATCCGACGAAGTATTCGCTTATATTTTCTTCAAAGTTTAACCTTTTTAACTAAGTACTACTAAAATCTTCTCATTCACTTTTTAGGATTTTCCTTTGTCTTTATTCCTCTGTAATTTATATACAACTTCATGTTTTAAATTCCGTGTAAACAACAATGACATGAACGTCGCCCACCGCAAAAAATTGAAACACGTCTCAGGTTATTTGGAATTAAACAAACTATTACAATGAAAATCAATAAATTGTCTCATTCACTTTTTTAATACTTAAATAAACTTCAATTTAACATATCTTAACATATTGTTACTAAGTTAGTTTGGCTCCAATCAGCTTCGAAAAAGCAGTCAAAATCACTAAAAATAAATAAGAGAAACAGTGTAATCGAAGTGATTTTGGGCAAATATTTTGGCTTAAATATAGAACGTGAAGTTTTGAAATATTTATATACTGTATAGGATATCCTAAAGTGTTGCTTTACGATTGAAAATGCTTGCTTTTAGTTTCTATTCACATCCAGAAATAATTTGAAAAGCGTCGATCTGTTATTTTTTGGGCAAATTTTTTATCATTATTACAAATCCATTTTAAACCTATACTGGATATATTTGTGACTTTAGTTTGTGTCTATTATTCAACATTCCAATAGTTGGAAAAAGTAATCAAACAATTGAATAATTTAGAAAAAAGAATTTACGCCTACTGAAAACATGAAAACGTCAAAACTATATTTGCTTGCAAAAACTATCAGGCGCAAAAGCATTCGGCGGCGCGGCGTTGCCGATCTGTGCAGCGTTTGTAAACGCGGCGTTGTTGTCAGCTCGTGCACGTTTCGCTACCTAACCTACGAGTATTGTGATATATTTGATGGAAAAAGTCACAATGTGATAATTTCGAGCTGTTGTATATTTGATTTTAAAAAAATGGGTAATGTTTATTTTTCGTGTATGTAAGTGGCCAACACTGGTGTCAGATGTTTCAAGCTGCCTTAAGGCATCAGACATAGCTTGACGACTGCCATACAATGACAACCGAGACCAACGGCTTTTAGGTGCTTTCCGAAGCACGGAGGAGCTCGAGAAATTTTTGTATCACTTGTGGTCACCCATCCAAGTACGGACCACACCCGGGGTTGCTTAACTTGCAGTAGCGGCGTTAGGGTAGGGCGCGGTTGGGCGACCGCCCAGGGCACCAGATACAAAGGGGTGACAGGGGGCGTTTTTGGGCAAGGGGGGTAATAATAAATATATAAATAGCGGCTGGTTAATAGCGGCAACTCCTAAACTCTTATTTGTATGCATATTGTAAACGAAGGGAGGAAGGGGGTGGGCCCTTCCTCCCTTCGTTCACAATGGAGTGGCAAATTTTAAGAATTCTATATCGTACTTGCACCCCTCCCCCCCGTCGGCAGAAATAAATCCTATAAGATTGAAGCCTAACTCAGAGTCTAAATTGCAGTTTGAGGGGGGAGGGAGGGGGGGACTCGCCCGGGCCGCTGGTAGAGCTAAAACCGGCACTGTTAAGAGAAGAAATAGGCGGAACAGTTTAAATTATTTGACTTTAGTTTTACGACCGGCCGGGCGGCCGCCTGACGTCAAACCTCTTTGAGAATGTATTTGTTCCAAAAGTTTTACAACCGGCCGCTGCTCGACGTTAACCCTGCTTAGGAATACAATTGTAGCACGAGATGTCCTTTAGTTGCCTCTTACGACATCCACGGAAGAGACATGGAGTAGTCCTATTCTAACCCGTTCCGGGTTGGAATAGGACTGGACCACACTGGAAAGTTGAACAAATAGAATAAGTATAATAGGTAGGTACTCATGTTCATTTTGTAAGTAGTAATCTGATATGCATTCATCTGAATTGCAATGTTTTAGATTTTCTATGATTTTAACCGCGCGGCACACAACCAAAGGATTTGACTCAGTACCTACATTGCGTGAATGTATAGAGTTATATCGATTCAGAGACGTCATTGTTTAAATTATACCTACTGAAGTTGTTACAACAAATAATCCAAATAATTAAATTCGTTTTGTTTTTACCCGACTACGTCGAACGAAAAAAGAGGTTCATGCATGTGTTTCGCCGCTATGCATGTATGGTACGTGTTCATCTGTTCCCTCGGCATAATGATGATATCCATGGAAAAAAAATACACGTGTATATTAAATACACGTGTATATGTATCCAAGTTTTTCAAAATTTCTGAAGGCCGTACCTAATTTTTTGGGGGTCCAGTGCTGCCCCCATTTAAAATAAATCATTTCAAAGTAAACGGAGATATCATTTAAAATTTGAGAACGGTTTGTGTTGGTATGTATTAGTAGTTATTGGTATGTGTTGATAAGTATTGGTATGTGTTGGAGATAAAATATGAAGCATTGTAAGATCTAAAACCTTTCCTAATTTCATAGGAAAAGTTAAGCCTATATGATATATCCATATACAAAGTAAAGAGGAGTAAACTTGTCTAGTTTTATTTACCCTATACTACTTACATTTTACCTCTTTACTACTTACATTTTTAACTTTGGTTCAATTATGGAAATTTACAGATTTAATGTTATGTAAATACTAAAGTTAATTTGTATGAGTACAATAGCCTCTCGGCTTATCTATCAGACAACACCGTCACACTCACGTTCTTTTCTTTCTCTTTAACATTCTATTTAATCCTCGCTCACACGTATATCTTCATGAAAAATTCTCCTTTAAAGTTTTTGATAGCCGTCGTCGTTCGTAGTGAACCACTTCTACAGATCCCAGATCACATTCCTCACAGACCTACGCGAAGTCCTTCGCTGTGCTCGCTGCGCGTTTATGGAACGCTTTACCAGTGGAGATAAAATGTCTCAATTATTAGGCTCCTTTAAATCTAGACTTGAGTAATATAAAATATTTATTTATATATTATATGTAGCATATTCATTAGGTATGTATGTAGTGTATTTGTAGCGTTTAAGCTTTATCATTATACTTGTTTTTTTTTTCATTGCTCTGTACGTACTTCTGCCTTCCTACTAAATTTGTAACTATCCTCTGCCCTACCTACTGGTTGACTGGAAGAGATCCCTTCTGGGATAAGTCCACCATTTGTAATATCAATTATTTTATTATGTGTAACTATCGCTGATGTACAATAAAGGTTTTTAAATGAATTGTAAAATTATTACCATCATAGAAAGCCTTATACGTCGTATAAGATAATAATGTTTATGTGAAACCATTTTTTATCTATTTTGTTTCGTACAAATTCTTTAGATAGTAAGAGAAAAGTTGAATTATGTTTTAATTTCTATTTTGAAAAATTGTTTCGAAAAGTATTTACTGTGTTTCATTTAACATCAACTATCAACATACCCTGTATTATTTATAAAAATACAATAGGGGTCATCCCTATTGTATTTTTATAAAGATAGTTGATGTAAAATGAAACAAAGTGAGTACTTTTGCAACATGTAAATACTCAACGCTTGTGCAAAGCATGTACTGGTCTTAATTGATTGATATTTAATGCACAAGACTATTTAATTGTAGCGAAAAGTAACAGAAATGGTTGTTTTTTTTACTGGTGTGACTTTCGTGGTCAGATTTTTTCAGCATTTTATATCTTTATCAATGAGAATCAATAAATTAACAGAAAACAGATTTTGACTAGTGTTTCGCATGCATCATGATTTTTTTAGTACGGTACTTTTTGAATTTTTGAAATCCGTTCATAAATGCAGAAGATATTCAATATTTTATTGGACCCGATTTAAAAACACGCGTCTGCCAGCCAAGTAGTGATGACGTCACTCCGGACCATACGGCACGCCACCGCCGCGCGCCGTCCGCCCGCAAATATCGTGGTTAGTGGTCAACACTGTTGGTTTTTTGCATTGTTTCGGTAACTGTAATAATACGTAACAAATTGAAAGATGGATTTGAAAAAGGACTATCCATAAATCAGTATTTTATATATTTATGGGTACGGAACCCTGAAAATTAGTTAATCGTAACATTTATTGCAGGTTAAAATACAGTTGTCTCCTGAACTATGCATGTACCTACGTAGGTAGATAGGCGTTCAGATAACCCAAACGTTTACTTTTAGATTTTAAGCAATGGCCGAGGGGTATTAAAAGGCTGTACCAGGTTGAATTAGATAAATCTAGCAATAATGAGAAAAAGAGATAGATAGGTACCTATAATATAACCTATTTCTATTGATCGTTTAGGTAGGTAGGTACATACTTAATTAATACTAAATAAGTACTATAATATGTCAAAATGATCTTCGCAACAGTAAAAAGTACCTACTCTTGCTTGCTAGTGGATCTCTCTTCATAACAATGATCCACTTTTTTATAGTTTTTTGGTCCGTTGGAACACGAAAAAGAAACGGCCAAGTGAAAGTCAGACTCGCCCATTAAGGTTCCGTAGCAGCAAGTAACATAATATAAAAGTTCATGTAGTTCGTTGTAACTTTGATCGATGTTTTAATGATAGTGTATTTTTTTTAAGTTATTTGCGGTTTACGATTTATGACGTATAAAAAAAAACTACTTACCAGATCTCGTTCAAACCAATTTTTGGTGGAAGTTTGCATGGTTATGTACATCATATATTTTTTTAGTTTTATCATTCTTTTATTTTAGAAGTTACAGGGGCGGGGGGGATACACACACATTTTACCACTTTGGAAGTGTCTCTCGCGCAAACTATTCAGTTTAGAAAAAAATGATATTAGAAACCTCAATATCAATTTTGAAGAGCTATCCATAGATACTCCACACGTAAGGGTTTGATAAAAAAAATTTTTGAGTTTCAGTTCTAAGTATGGGTTCCCCCCAAAATTTATTGTTTTTTTTTCTATTTTTGTGTAAAAATCTTAATGCGGTTTACAGAATACATCTACTTATCAAGTTTCAACAGTATAGATCTTATAGTTTTGGAAAAAAGTGGCTGTGACATACGGACGGACAGACAGACAGACAGACAGACATGACGAATCCATAAGGGTTCCGTTTTTTGCCATTTGGCTACGGATCCCTAAAAATTGTTTGTTTGGAGTAGGTACCTACTATTAGAATTAGAATTTCATTGTTCCGGATTTTTTTGTTTAAAGCAATATATTTCTGGCAACAAATAAGTTGTTTGAATTTAATAGCAAATAATGTTTTTACGTCAAAACATGGGTATATACATTTGTATTAAATTCTCGTAAAAAAAGACTAAAATAGTCAATCTTATAATCTCTGTAAAATATTTTGGGCGAATCTATAACGTGAATAAGTCTGTGTGTAACAACTAACGACGCGCAAAAAACTTTTTGAAAAGTGATATCTGCTTGCCGTCCATTGTATGTAATTCCGGTTTTTTGATAGATGGCGCTGGCCATGTTTCTATGTGTGCACACTCAGTGTGCGTATTAGGTTGTACATGTGTGAGTGAAAACAAGCGAGGTCATTTGCCTATCTCTTCGCCTTAAGATTCTAGAGATCTCCTATTGTTGCTTGAGCGCACGCTGATCAAACTATACCTACTCTATAAAAAAGATTAGCCATGTCTTATATTTTAAAACGTTAGCGTTAGCAATACCTATTAGGACGATTTATAAATTTTCTTTCTGCTCTTGGCTTATGTTGTGTTAAACGTCTCCCGGGAGCCTTGTTATTACGCGGCAAGGAATGTGTTACAAAGTTGAGGTCACGCTTTACGAGAGGCTAAGTAGCATGTTGCTAAACCACGTCTCTATTTTTACGGTCCAGACAGTTCTTGTTGAAGTGCTCGACGGTCTGGTGGGCGAACGTGTTGCTACTTTCTTTGACTTGCTTGGAAATTTGTGGAAAAGAAAAAGGCCAAGTTGAAAAGAAAATGTAACACTCGGAACCAATATACGATTTGATAATGCTTTTACAACCGGCCGTCTGCTCAACCCTTGAAAATAAACATGCAAATAAATTATGTTACATCATTAACAAGCCCGCATGTATATTTGAGTGAACATGCAAACAAGAGTTCAGCTCTTAAAGGGTCTTTCTCGAATTAAATTAAAAGAGTACGAGTATCAGTCACGTGAAAGGACATCAAAGCACGCTTTCAAAATGGCGCGCCCTCATAAAGTCATTAAAACACCCACCAAGTGAATTAAAATGAACGGCCTCGTCCTCGTAAATGACGGCGTAGACTCAAATTGGAGGCTACAGAAGTGAACTATAATAGGACTACATTTTACAAAAGCTGTTGCAAAAAACCAAAAGGGGAGTGAAGGGGAAGCAGGGGGGGGGGAAACATGGACGGATTGGCTTTCCTAAGCCAGGGAAAAAGAGAAAGTGTCCATTATTGCATGGTTATAAGAGCTCGCGAAGGCCTACTGTTCTCATAGAACCACTAGTAATCTTCCATGCTGGTCTGGGAGAAAAGAAAAAACTTAGAACATACAGACACGGTTAATCAGATACATGTGCCACCGCGCTGGACACCCACCCACAAAGTGGTCAGACGATCTGACTAAGGTCGCTGGAAAGCGCTGGACGCAGGCCGCTCTAGATCAGTCATTTTGAAAATCCCTGGGAGAGGCCTATGTCCAGCAGTGGAGGTTATGCGGCTGAAATGATGATGTGCCAGCGCGCGCGTCGCGCACTACGTGAGGTGGCACAGGTATCGGATTAACCGTCTGTACAAGCCGCTTTACTTCAACTAGGCAAAACTTATACCGCCAATACTATTCAGTAATAGTCAGTGAAGTAACATCAGTACGTTACTTCACGCCAATGCTGGGGCCCTAGGCTAACTGACCTGGCAAACAACTTGAACACCGATTAAGGTGAAGATATTGGCAAATGGCCTTGAAGTGGCGCCCTCATTTGAAATAAATTGTTAACTCGTAAATATGGTGATAATTTCCATATTGCTCTTCGTCATGCACTAGATAGCCCTTTAAATTATTTTATGAACTGCCGTTGAAAGTATTTACATTAGTCCGTCTAGCTTTAAAACTTGCCTCCGCCAAAAGTGGCCACGGCACGTTTTAAAGCTAGACGGATCACCAATAATAGTTTCAACCGCAGTTCATAAAATAATTTAAAGGGCTATCTAGTGCATGACGAAGAGCAATATGGAAATTATCACCATATTTACGAGTTAACAATTTATTTCACACTTCAAGGCCATTTGCCTATATCTTCACCTTAATATCCTTGCGCGCGGCGGCGGGAGAGTACACTCTTGCGTATTCTCCCGCCAATGCGAGAGAGCGAGAAGGGTAATAATATCAATCGGTGTTCAAGTTGTTTGCCGGAGACTGGCCTGCAGCCACTGCTGCTGACGACGTAATGTGAGTGACGAATGACGCTACAACATAGCGGAAATTCCGTGAGGCCATTTGGCGGAGGTATGCCACTTAGGGCACTCGTCCTAATAGCACCTGGCCTATTCCACTAAGAGCATTATATTCTTTATATATCATATTATTCCATATATTCGCAGGTGCACTTTGTGGGCTTAAATTTATTTTTACATTTTTGTCCACGAAGAGCACCTATGGTTTAGCAGCTAGTGCTGGGATTAATATTGTTTACATAATATTAGGTCCTTACATATGAAATTGCCGATTTTCAATACTGGCAACTTTAAAATCAAATATCTTGCGTTTCATTAGGAATTCCAAATTCAAATTTATTTCGAAATAAATCCAGAAAAATATTGTTTTGAAATTCGTATTTCATTTGTTTTAACATCATTTGTTTGAGTTTCAACATTGCTATAACAACAACTATGGACAAATTGAAAATTCGCGGTATTTACGAATACGAGTTCCACCGTGGCACCAGTGCTGCAGAAACAACTCGAAGAATTAACGACGTGTATGGACCAGGCACCGCTAACGAACGAACGGTGCGTTTTTGGTTTCAACGTTTCCGTTCTGGAAATTTCGATTTACACAATGAGCCTCGTGGACGACCTGATACTCAAGTGAATAACGAAGAATTGAAGGCGATAGTGGAAGCGGATCCATCTCAAACCACTTCTAAATTAGCAGCAGCCTTCGGCGTAAGTGACAAAATGATACTTATCCACTTGCGCCAAATCGGAAAAATTAAAAAACTCGAATAGTGGGTACTGCACAAATTGACTGAAGCAAACCAACAAACACGCGTTGCTTGCTGCGTTTCTTTGCTTAATCGCCACAATAATGAGAGGATTTTGAACCGTATCGTGTCTTGTGATGAGAAATGGATCCTGTACGACAATCGGAAGCGATCATCACAATGGCTTGACCCTGGAGAACCGGCAAAACCTTGCCCTACTAAGCGAAAACTGACCAAAAAGAAGATTCTGGTTAGTGTTTGGTGGACCAGGGCTGGTGTTATCCACTACAGCTTCTTGAGATCAGGCCAGACGATTACTGCAGACTTGTATTGCCAACAATTGCAAACAATGATGGAAAAGCTCGCCATTAAACAACCGAGACTGATGAATTGCTCTAGCCCACTGCTCCTTCTGGATAACGCTAGACCACACACTGCACATCAAACGATCACCAAGTTAGAGGAGCTGCGACTGGAACCTCTGCGTCACCCACCATACTCTCCAGATCTTGCCCCAACCGATTACCACTTTTTTCAAAATTTGGATAACTTTTTACAAGGAAAAAATTTCAAATCTGATGAGGCAGTCAAAACCGCCTTCAAACAGTTCATAGACTCTCGCTCCCAGGATTTTTTTTACAGAGGTATCAATGATCTGCCTATAAAATGGCGGAAGTGTATCGATAACAACGGCGCATACTTCGATTGATTAAATAATAATTTCATTAAAAAAAACTTGTTTCACTTTTTTGATACTGAACGGCAATTTCATATGTAAGGACCTAATATTACGAATAAAAGATATGGATACAAAATCACCTAGAACGTTTATTAATTACGCCATATGCGTCTAGCGTACACACAAAATCTGTCTTGCTAGACGATGTGAAATTAGAAAATAAAATAATAACAAAATCATTAGTACATTTATATTTATCACTTTTACTTTAAAATTACATATATTTAAATAACACTAGCTTTTATGGTATAATATCACAATTACGCATATGGCGTACCTAATTAATAAACGTTCTAGTGATTTTGTATTGCTATCTTTTATTCATAATAAAAAGTAAAAAATATAAATCCCAGCACTAGCTACTAAATTATAGGTGCTTTTCGTGGACAAAAATGTAAAAATAAAAAGTCCACGAAGAGCACCTGCGAATATTACGTGCTCTTCATGGAATAGGCCAGGTGCTTTTTGCCCAGGTGCTATTCGGACGGGTGCCCTAAGTGGCATACCTCATTTGGCGCAACGATATTCATTTGAAATTATACATACTCCGTAGTTTGCCGTAGTAAGTTCTAAATGTTTATTTTTCACGAAAGAAAAGTTGATTGTTTTCCAACTACGAGTAAATTAATATTCTATATTGGTTTTTGTACCCAAATAGAGTTAACAGATCTCATTTCAGAAACATGTAATTTTTTTGTAAAATATGTATAAGTAAGTACTTACTAATGCACAGAACGGAAACTCACCCCCTCCCGCGTAAATCGGTATAATAATAAGGAAGGAGTATCCTGTGGGTTTATCCTGAGATAAGTATTTGTTCTGAGGGTTTATCGCTACCAATCTGACGTAGCTTGACAATGACAACTATGCTATAACCACCATAGATATTGAAGGTATATAGGTTCCGCGATGAAGTGTCAAAAGCTGAGATAAGTTGGGTTTTATTGTTCTGAGCGTAAAGGGATAGCGTATAAGGGATATATGGTTCTGAGCGTTCTGAGGTCAAAAATGTAAACTACTTTGAAACGTAGTGGCGTATTTTTATAACGCGGTACGCCAGGATGTGAACGCCAGGATAAAACTTAAGGTGAAGACATAAGAGAAACCGTGTAAACGAAGTGATTTTGGGCAAATATTTTGGCTTAAATATAGAACGTGAAGTTTTGAAATATTTATATACTGTATAGGATATCCTAAAGTGTTGCTTTACGATTGAAAATGCTTGCTTTTAGTTTCTATTCACATCCAGAAATAATTTGAAAAGCGTCGATCTGTTATTTTTTGGGCAAAACTTTTATCATTATTACAAATCTATTTTAAACCTATACTGGATATATTTGTGACTTTAGTTTGTGTCTATTTCCTCACATTCCAATAGTTAGAAAAAGTAATCAAACAATTGAATAATTTAGAAAAAAATATTTGCGCCTACTGCAAACATGAAAATGTCAGAACTATATTTGCTTGCAAAAACTATCAGGCGCAAAAGCATACGGCGGCGCGGCGTTGCCGATCTGTGCAGCGTTTGTAAACGCGACGTTGTTGCCAGCTCGTGCACGTTTCGCTACCTAACCTACGAGTATTGTGATATATTTGATGGAAAAAGTCACAATGTGATAATTTCGAGCTGTTGCATATTTGATTTTAAAAAAATGGGTAATGTTTATTTTTCGTGTATGTAAGTGGCCAACACTGGTGTCAGATTTTTCAAGCTGCCTTAAGGCATCAGACATAGCTTGACGACTGCCATACAATGACAACCGAGACCAACGGCTTTTAGGTGCTTTCCGAAGCACGGAGGAGCTCGAGAAATTTTTGTATCACTTGTGGTCACCCATCCGAGTACGGACCACACCCGGGGTTGCTTAACTTGCAGTAGCGGCGTTAGGGTAGGGCGCGGTTGGGCGACCGCCCAGGGCGCCAGATACAAAGGGGTGACAGGGGGCGTTTTTGGGCAAGGGGGGTAATAATAAATATATAAATAGCGGCTGGTTAATGGCGGCAACTCCTAAACTCTTATTTGTATGCATATTGTAAACGAAGGGAGGAAGGGGGTGGGCCCTTCCTCCCTTCGTTCACAATGGGGTGGCAAATTTTAAGAATTCTATATCGTACTTGCACCCCTCCCCCCCGTCGGCAGAAATAAATCCTATAAGATTGAAGCCTAACTCAGAGTCTAAATTTGCAGTTTGAGGGGGGAGGGGGGGGAACTCGCCCGGGGCGCTGGTAGAGCTGAAACCGGCACTGTTAAGAGAAGAAATAGGCGGAACAGTTTAAATTATTTGACTTTAGTTTTACGACCGCCTGGGCGGCCGCCTGACGTCAAACCTCTTTGAGAATGTATTTGTTCCAAAAGTTTTACAACCGGCCGCTGCTCGACGTTAACCCTGCTTAGGAATACAATTGTAGCACGCGATGTCCTTTAGTTGCCTCTTACGACATCCACGGAAGAGACATGGGGTAGTCCTATTCTAACCCGGAACCACACTGGAAAGTTGAACAAATAGAATAAGTATAATAGGTAGGTACTCATGTTCATTTTGTAAGTAGTAATCTGATATGCATTCATCTGAATTGCAATGTTTTAGATTTTCTATGATTTTAACCGCGCGGCACACAACCAAAGGATTTGACTCAGTACCTACATTGCGTGAATGTATAGAGTTATATCGATTCAGAGACGTCATTGTTTAAATTATACCTACTGAAGTTGTTACAACAAATAATCCAAATAATTAAATTCGTTTTGTTTTTACCCGACTACGTCGAACGAAAAAAGAGGTTCATGCATGTGTTTCGCCGCTATGCATGTATGGTACGTGTTCATCTGTTCCCTCGGCATGATGATGATATCCATGGAAAAAAAATACACGTGTATATTAAATACACGTGTATATGTATCCAAGTTTTTCAAAATTTCTGAAGGCCGTACCTAATTTTTCGGTGGTCCAGTGCTGCCTCCATTTAAAATAAATCATTTCAAAGTAAACGGAGATATCATTTAAAATTTTAATGTGAGAACGGTTTGTGTTGGTATGTATTAGTAGTTATTGGTATGTGTTGATAAGTATTGGTATGTGTTGGAGATAAAATATGAAGCATTGTAAGATCTAAAACATTTCCTAATTTCATAGGAAAAGTTAAGCCTATATGATATATCCATATATAAAGTAAAGAGGAGTAAACTTGTCTAGTTTTATTTACCCTATACCATTATAGGGTAAATAAAACTAGACAAGTTTACTCCTCTTTACTACTTACATTTTTAACTTTGGTTCAATTATGGAAATTTGCAGATTTAATGTTATGTAAATACTAAAGTTAATTTGTATGAGTACAATAGCCTCTTTCGGCTTATCTATCAGACAACACCGTCACACTCACGTTCTTTTCTTTCTCTTTAACATTCTATTTAATCCTCGCTCACACGTATATCTTCATGAAAAATTCTCCTTTAAAGTTTTTGATAGCCGTCGTCGTTCGTAGTGAACCACTTCTACAGATCCCAGATCACATTCCTCACAGACCTACGCGAAGTCCTTCGCTGTGCTCGCTGCGCGTTTATGGAACGCTTTACCAGTGGAGATAAAATGTCTCAATTATTAGGCTCCTTTAAATCTAGACTTGAGTAATATAAAATATTTATTTATATATTATATGTAGCATATTCATTAGGTATGTATGTAGTGTATTTGTAGCGTTTAAGCTTTATCATTATACTTGTTTTTTTTTCATTGCTCTGTACGTACTTCTGCCTTCCTACTAAATTTGTAACTATCCTCTGCCCTACCTACTGGTCGACTGGAAGAGATCCCTTCTGGGATAAGTCCACCATTTGTAATTTCAATTATTTTATTATGTGTAACTATCGCTGATGTACAATAAAGGTTTTTAAATGAATTGTAAAATTATTACCATCATAGAAAGCCTTATACGTCGTATAAGATAATAATGTTTATGTGAAACCATTTTTTATCT
Source organism: Acrobasis repandana (assembly GCA_963576875.1). Taxonomy (NCBI): domain Eukaryota; kingdom Metazoa; phylum Arthropoda; class Insecta; order Lepidoptera; family Pyralidae; genus Acrobasis; species Acrobasis repandana. The sequence continues at coordinate 2,016,111 of OY756214.1, forward strand.
ATTTTGTTTCGTACAAATTCTTTAGATAGTAAGAGAAAAGTTGAATTATGTTTTAATTTCTAATTTGAAAAATTGTTTCGATAAGTATTTACTGTGTTTCATTTTACATCAACTATCAACATACCCTGTATTAATTATTTATAAAAATACAATAGGGGTCATCCCTATTGTATTTTTATAAAGATGTAAAATGAAACAAAGTGAGTACTTTTGCAACATGTAAATACTCAACGCTTGTGCAAAGCATGTACTGGTCTTAATTGATTGATATTTAATGCACAAGACTATTTAATTGTAGCGAAAAGTAACAGAAATGGTTGTTTTTTTTACTGGTGTGACTTTCGTGGTCAGATTTTTTCAGCATTTTATATCTTTATCAATGAGAATCAATAAATTAACAGAAAACAGATTTTGACTAGTGTTTCGCATGCATCATGATTTTTTTAGTATGGTACTTTTTGAATTTTTGAAATCCGTTCATAAATGCAGAAGATATTCAATATTTTATTGGACCCGATTTAAAAACACGCGTCTGCCAGCCGCAAGTAGTGATGACGTCACTCCGGACCATACGGCACGCCACCGCCGCGCGCCGTCCGCCCGCAAATATCGTGGTTAGTGGTCAACACTGTTGGTTTTTTGCATTGTTTCGGTAACTGTAATAATAAGTAACAAATTGAAAGATGGATTTGAAAAAGGACTATCCATAAATCAGTATTTTATATATTTATGGGTACGGAACCCTGAAAATTAGTTAATCGTAACGTTTATTGCAGGTAAAAATACAGTTGTCTCCTGAACTATGCATGTACCTACGTAGGTAGATAGGCGTTCAGATAACCCAAACGTTTACTTTCAGATTTTAAGCAATGGCCGATGGGTTATTAAAAGGCTGTACCAGGTTGAATTAGGTAAATCTAGCAATAATGAGAAAAAGAGATAGATAGGTACCTATAATATAACCTATTTCTATTGATCGTCTAGGTAGGTAGGTACATACTTAATTAATACTAAATAAGTACTATAATATGTCAAAATGATCTTCGCAACAGTAAAAAGTACCTACTCTTGCTTGCTAGTGGATCTCTCTTCATAACACTGATCCACTTTTTTATAGTTTTTTGGTCCGTTGGAACACGAAAAAAAACGGCCAAGTGAAAGTCAGACTCGCGCATGAAGGTTCCGTAGCAGCAAGTAACATAATATAAAAGTTCATGTAGTTCGTTGTAACTTTGATCGATGTTTTAATGATAGTGTATTTTTTTTAAGTTATTTGCGGTTTACGATTTATGACGTATAAAAAAAAACTACTTACCAGATCTCGTTCAAACCAATTTTTGGTGGAAGTTTGCATGGTTATGTACATCATATATTTTTTTTAGTTTTATCATTCTTTTATTTTAGAAGTTACAGGGGCGGGGGGGATACACACACATTTTACCACTTTGGAAGTATCTCTCGCGCAAACTATTCAGTTTAGAAAAAAATGATATTAGAAACCTCAATATCAATTTTGAAGAGCTATCCATAGATACACCACACGTAAGGGTTTGATAAAAAAAATTTTTGAGTTTCAGTTCTAAGTATGGGTTCCCCCCAAAATTTATTGTTTTTTTTTTCTATTTTTGTGTAAAAATCTTAATGCGGTTTACAGAATACATCTACTTATCAAGTTTCAACAGTATAGATCTTAAAGTTTTGGAAAAAAGTGGCTGTGACATACGGACGGACAGACAGACAGACAGACAGACAGACATGACGAATCCATAAGGGTTCCGTTTTTTCATTTGGCTACGGATCCCTAAAAATTGTTTGTTTGGAGTAGGTACCTACTATTAGAATTAGAATTTCATTGTTCCGGATTTTTTTGTTTAAAGCAATATATTTCTGGCAACAAATAAGTTGTTTGAATTTAATAGCAAATAATGTTTTTACGTCAAAACATGGGTATATACATTTGTATTAAATTCTCGTAAAAATAGACTAAAATAGTCAATCTTATAATCTCTGTAAAATATTTTGGGCGAATCTATAATGTGAATAAGTCTGTGTGTAATAACTAACGACATCTATACAGACGCGCAAAAAACTTTTTGAAAACTGATATCTGCTTGCCGTCCATTGTATGTAATTCCGGTTTTTTGATAGATGGCGCTGGCCATGTTTCTATGTGTGCACACTCAGTGTGTGTATTAGGTTGTGCATGTGTGAGTGAAAACAAGCGAGGTCATTTGCCTATCCCTTCGCCTAAATCTGCATCAATAAATCTAAAATCATGTTGAAAATGGATACGATCAATGACAAGTGACACTATTTTGTGACATTTTATTCTCCTAACAGTACCAAATACACAGACCTACCACTACTAGACCTGCATTGTGCGTGGCCACTTTAGTGCATCTCTTTCTATCTTTGATTGTTGCCTTCACCCATATTTTGCACGCGTCACAGAACACACTATGGTTACTAACTTATAATAAGCTCAATAAAAACCCTAAATCACCTTTTAAATGATAAAATCCCTAAAATTAATTACTTTCTTCGATCATTTTGTAGTTTGTTTGGCTCAGATTTTGACAGTAAGCCAGCTTATAGCAGCCAAGCCGGCAGAGACAAAAAACATATCAGCGTTTCTTTCACACTCACGTTGTACTGTATTTGACAGTCTCTTTCTAGCAATATCGTTGCAAGTCTAGTAGTGGTATACGTTGTATACTTTTTTTTCTGATACAGGACATTTTAATTCCTCATGGTGTCGCGGTCAAGTACGATTTTCACTCGACGGTGACGTCAATCACCCACCCTCACAATTCAGAAACTTCGACGCACTGCATCTATGAGAATTTTTACTACTTTGATAAACCGAAAAATATGGGTCTATTATTTTTGGATAATCTAACTGACTAACTAAAGGAATACAATTTTTCGGACCCAGTCCACATCCCTAATGTCAAAAATAGGAGTGGTCAACAACACCACTAGTAGCAACAGCGACTAATGTGTCCTTTTGGAAACGTTCGCGCAAATCATTCGATAAGAGACTCCTGCATTCAAAAATGCGTCCAGGGCTCTTTATGCTTACAGCCGCCAGACCAAAAATGCTCTGTCTGCCTCATTCGAGATAAAGACGTAATAAAGTATCTATTGCACGACTTATGTCCAAAAAGAAAAATATCCAACAGCTCATTATAATACTTAGGGTTAACTGTCCCAAAAATAGGATAATTACTTTTTTTTTTACATTACATTTCGGTATGTTTAATCATAAATTTCAGACGTTTTAATAGATTTTTAATAAGTGAAACACCTAGCGGATATAAACTTGTTAAGATACAAAGCCAAACCTCGTTACCTTTTTTCTTGGTGCGCACGTGCGTAATAAGCAGAGGGATGGTTTGCAAAACTGAAATGATTGGGTTCTGATTCTATAAAATGATTCTGCTCTGATTACAAATCAAATGGTTCGGTTCGGAAACATGCAGGTAAAAAATATCTAGGTTTGTGCTTTCAGCAGAATTACAACACCATCTCCGAGCTTTCCGGACAATTTCCAGATCATAGAACGAAAGCGGTATCTAGCTGTCATTTCCGATATTATTACTCAAAGAGGTGTTTCAAAGGCTTTCCAATGCAACTGCATGTGCATTCGCGACATCGTAGTTCCGGCTACTTTCAACAGATGGCGCTGTTAACAAAAGTGACGCAGTTCCGGTCCGAAATATTGATTTCTCGTATTTTGTAAGGTGTGAAAGGGATAGAGCTGTATTTATTAAAAAATTCGCTTTGCTTTAGAATTATTTTATTTTTAACGTAGGTATCTTTTTGTCTTTCTTTTCTGTATACACTTTCATGTCCTTAGAGGTAGGATTGTTTGTACATAAGTATAGGTACGTCACGTCTTTATCCCTAATGGGGCAGACAGAGCATTTTGTGTCCGCAAGGCCTTCAGACCTAAAGGTCACTTTTAGCGTGATGGTAGGCGAGAACGTGGAAAAATGAATCAAACCAGATATGATCGATTGCTCGCCGCATTGCCTATTAGGTATTATGTTCCGCATTTTCGCCCATTCGCTCGTAGGAAGAGAAGCAGCTGGTGCATTCAAAGTTTTTCCTTGCTCCGAAACAATTGAAGAGACCATTAATTATTTTACTAGAGAACTACTTTGTGAGATAAATAGATATACTTACCAACCGAAGTGAAAACATCAAAATGCCTCAATTTAACTTTTTTTTTAATTCGATAGATATCACTTGGCTACATTGACTTATACTAGCGTATGGCTAGCACTGTAATAAAGATCTAACATCCATAACACTTATTGATTTTCTTCATTGTAATTGAACAAATTACCAATGACTGATAAAAAACAATTATTTTAACAAGAATGACATGATTTACGAGTAATATATCATTGCAATAACCATTGACCAATACAGCGTGCCGACACCTCGGCCCTAATGGATTCGCCATATAAAGGTTTTCCTCTCTGCCATCATTCATTGTGCCTCCTCGGGCACAACGTTTAATACCTACGTAATATATTATTTCTGTGGGTTAATTAAAACTAGTTTGTTGTCAATTCAAAATCCATTATGAATATGTGCTTATCGACGGATGCGTGTCGTGAAAATATGCAAAATTTTACAGATTTTATACAAGTTTAAATTCATTTTAAACGATTAAAATGTTTGCATACCTATCTGCAGGTTAAGGCCGTACCTAAATTTTCCGGGGTTCAGAGCTGCCCCCATTTAAAATAAATCATTTCAGAGAAAACGGAGACATCATTTAAAATTTTGCTACTACCAAGTCCTAAATAACCCTTCAAAGTATTTTATGAACTACTGTTTACAGTTTAAAGTGAGAACGTTAAGGTTTAATAGTAAATAATAAATATTCGTTTTTCGCAAATGTGCGTAGTAAAGCTGCAAAGCAGTAGTTCATAAAATACCTTGAAGGGTTATCTAGGACTTGGTAGTAGCAAAATTTTAAATAATGTCTCCGTTTTCTTTGAAATTATTTATTTTCAATGGGGGCAGGGACCCCGGAAAATTCAGGTACGGCCTTATAACAATGTTCATACTAACATTTAAGTACTAACTAATAAATAATAACATCGTTAACATCTATTGTATAATACAAATAAATTATTCTTGATGAAAAAATTATGCCCAATCGAGGTTCACAAAAGGACTTTTAATTTTGTCGATCAGGTAGGTAGGTATTTTCGACTTTGCAATCTCTTTTATCAGTGTGAGTTTTAAATATGTACCTACATAATATTTTTTACACGCAATATTGTTGTGTTTAACAATTTCAAACGTGTTCTGGCAATTTTGCGGTCTGCACCCTGCACTACAGTGTGAGTTAAGATTTGCCAGTGTGCCATCCCCTGCTTCCCTCCCTACCGCAAATAATGGCAGAATCTTTTTCATGTACGGTACAGTACAGTGCACAGTGAATGGCGGCTCACTCCGAGAGAATTTGATATCCGCCCGCGCTTTGCTCTTGGACAATAAGTGCAATAACATACAATTTTTAAATCAATAAACATTATTTAAAATGGCAATACGATGCTAGCTGACAATCACGAATGTTCTGTCATTTCTTACCGTGGTAGAGACCTTCTTTTTTTATAACTTGGACCCAGTAATCTCTAAAACTCGATGCCCCTTTATGCCAATACCGGGAAGGTGGGAGCGGTAGAGTTGCCACCAATCAACCACTCTTCTCAGCCACACTATGTTGAGTCAATGGACCTACCGTTTTTTAGCCTTCATATAATATCTGCTGGACTATATCATATAATATCCGCAATGTTTGCAGAGGCATACAGATAGCTTTCATGCAATGATGTCCAAAAGCAGCTTCACTGTTGAACCTAGTGCGAGGCAGCGATAATTGCATCCTAAAGATGAAAGCAGGCCGGTACGATTCCCCCATCGTTGACCACATGACGAGAATAGGGTGCTGTTAAGGTGAATACCAAAAAGAAGTTGAGCCCTCATTTAAAAAAATTGTTAACTCGTAAATATGGTGAAAGATTCCATATTTTCTCAATGTTAGGCACTAGATAGCCCTTTAAATTATATAATGAACCACCGTTGAAAGTATTTACATTAGAACGTCTAGCTTTAAAACTTGTCTCCGCCAAAAGTGGCCAACCACATTGTAGGCGGAAAGTGTACGGCGTTGTTTAAGGGTACATACCTACATAAGTACAATATACATATGAAAACTTCTAATTATGTAGGTCAACAACTGAAGTCAGTGGACCTGAAATAGGGGTGGTGACTGGGTCAGAAAAGTATTAACTAGGGCTTACCAGAAAAAATATCTCCGTTTCCTTTCAAATAACTTATTTCAAATTGGGGCAGCACTGGACTTCATGTTTTTTTTTAAATTTTGTTAAAGACAACATTCGAAAGATCGAATATACAACGGCGAACTTATCCCATGTAGGGATCTCTTCCATTAAACCAGCGAAAGATTAAGGGGATAAAAGTAGGTAGGTACGTACGTACGTACCTATACATATATTTTGTTATCTCGGTCCCGAAAAGATTTGGTATTGATACGAATTTTTTCTAGAGTTAATAAAATACCTACTTTCCTATACAATACATATTACCAGTCTGTTAAACACTTTTTCACACTCAAGAAATACAAACTCAAAAACAAAAAAAAAATTGGTATTGTAAGTTTTCTTTTGGGGTACATTATTATGTACCCCAAAAGCAAACTTACAATACCAACATACAAGCATGGGTCGACTCTATACATTCACACCTAGTATTGTACAGTATTTGCAAAAAATATTATGGTGAAATAATCTTGAAAGGGAACGCTCTATAATAGATATTAAATAGCTAAGTAATGGCTAAATCCAAATATATTTTCTGCTTTGATCTAAGGCTTTGATCGTGATTGAAATATTTTTTTATTATTTCCAAATATTTTTTCTGTGCAAGATGTTTAATAACATGAACTTATCAAGTACAGAGTGCTACTTGAAGGTGTACAACTAATTTGCCGCTATTTTGTTTTGGCGGCAAATATGACAGTTCTTTCATTAAAAATTTAGAGTGCGCCCCGTGTGGTTCCCGGCAAGTAGAATAGGACCTCTCCAAGTCTTTCCGTGGATGTCGTAGAAGGCGACTTAGGAAACACAAGCTAAACAAAGCATATAAACATTAATTTGACCTCTCCAACCCGTCTGGCCAGCGTGGAGAGTGTAGGCTGAATCCTCTGGCCGCTCTGGCTAATATATGGCTTTACTCTTACTGTATTCTGTGATATGGCTCTGGTAGTACAGAGAGGGTCGTGCTCCTGCAGTGGAGACTAAAAGACCTGATGATGATGACGATTTTGTGTAGATACGAAAATTTGTTATGAGTACTGACTGTACTGACTTTTAATGATAAAAACATTCTACTCGGCGCAATCATGAATTGCGGAAACTCTAAGAAAATTTCAGCCACTTTTTGGTAGAAATTATAACGGTTCACCTCTGCCATACTGCTACAGTTAAACATTTATATTATATGAAATTATTTTCCATAATATATTGACGGCTTGAAATACTATATTAAAAAAGAACCAAATAATTTTTTATATTTATTCTTTATTCTTAATTGATTTAAAAATACTCCGTGCACTTACAGTATCATAGAATAAAAAGAAAATTTAAAAAAATATAGTCATACATATATAAACTTACGGTCCAGTGTCGCCCATAGTCTAACAAAATATAAGTACTGAAACTATTTAAAGGGTGAATTCAGTCCATGATACTGAACAACTTTCCCCAAGGAACATATATCGAAATATGAAAAATATTTTTTGCTTTCCATACAAACTATAAAAAAAATCATTTGCAAATGGTCAAAAAATATTTTGCAAATGAAAATGCACCAAATGCATACAAAATTAGTGTGCGTGTGTAAACACTGTAAGAACACTCCATCAAATTACTTTTGAAACATACAAATAAAATACTTTATTTCCCCAACTTAGAACACAGCTTTTGCAACGCGGATTAGAAACCTGTATTTTTAACCCATAGTATGATAGTTAGGACAAATTTCACACATTATTTTGCTTTTTCCTTGTTTTAATTTAGCATGCGAGCTCCGATCCGGAAAACAGCAAACTATTTAAACTTAGCCAGAGTTTCCGCTGTAAGATAATGAATGTTCCCCCGCCTTCAAACTTGTCCCAATTCCAACTTTGAACTTTACTGCTCGGTAAAGCCCTAATGGAAAAGCCTGTCAAAACTTTAGATGTCATTGCTGCCACGGATGAGTAAAAATATTAAACCAAAATCTCGACTCGAAATGTCTGATGTGGCCGAAAAAGCAGCAAATTTAAAATGGGATTGGGAATGGGCGGTCCCAGGATCAATGGGCCAATCTAGTTAGTCACCGATTGGACACCAAATGACGCGCCGGCCACGCTGGCACTTGGTATGGCCTGAAGGAGAGTTCAACAAATTTCACAAAAGCTGATACCATAGCCACAGAATACATAAGAGTTCAAATAGAATGGAATATCACAGTGTCTCCAGCAAATTGGCGTCCCCGCACCTCTCCCCGCACTTTCTGGGCCTTTTTGGGCTCAAAACCAGGGTTTAGTTACACGCTTTCACGACGTGTTTTGTCTTGAGAACTGTCAACCTATAGTAACCATCATGGTGGGAAGATGCGCATATAATAATTGTTTATCCACCGATAACAACAAAGAACACATATTTCATAGATTTCCAAATGATGAAAACAGGTAGCAAAGCAACAATATAATTTCACGTTATTACCCAGCAACCATCTTGATATATATACCCTTCTCGCTCTCTTGCATTGGCGGGAGAATACGCAAGAGCGAGAGGGGTATTATCAATCGGCAGCAGTATAATCCGGTAAAGTTACATAGGCTCCTCGCTCACAGTTAATCACATACACGCAGATGCCAAGTAGATTTCCTCGGGTTATAGTGTAGTGCTATAATGCCATTGTTGACAATGATAACTTGACAAGCCGTGCGTGGAAGCGTGATGAGATAAACATTTGTTTATTTTTATTGAATTTTTTCAAATAATTACCGTATAGTTTTGCGCCGAATATGCAAATTACTATAATACAACAGTGAATTAGTGAATTTAGTGCGTTACATTATAAATGACTTAATAATAATCAGTAAAGTGAACTAATGGTGAAGTGGACAATGGACATAATAAAAAATATTTGTAAAGTGATATTATGTAGCTGTTTCCGACTTTTCTGTAACATTTAATACACATAAAACAGAATATTTTTTACGTCATAGTGTTCGCAAATCTCCCGGTATAGAAAGATATAATCGTAAATATGTCGAACTCGTTAGTAGGTAAGTATTAAATTAATTCTGCGGTGGGACCCTAAGTATAAAACTCACACATCGACGTGTGTACAGATAAATTGTTTCGTTTGTAGTAGTAGTAGGTATATATGTTACTCTGAATCAATGAAGTGTCATACCAGTGCCATAGCGCAGGCTATATACGAGTTTTGGAAAGAGGGAGAGCGAGGCCTTTGCCCAACACTGAAATAATACTTGTGGCTCTGTAAGCTATAAACCTCGCGACTCACCCCCATCCGTTGAAGTTTATTGGATAAATAAGTTGTTCAGAGAAAAAAGTTGTCCAGACAAAAATGTTTCGAATTAATAAGGGTAGCAAACAAGTTTTATAACATATTTGAATTTTATTGAATTTTACTGCTTATATTAAAATAGCCACAAAAGTTGCCAAACTTTGTAAAAATAAACTGAACCTTTTGTTTCCGCAATCCAAATGCTCAAGTTTTTGAAGCCTATGAATGTTACCGGAAAGGATACCGGAAACTTCTAACTAAGTAACGGTAAGTTATATAACTCGATAATACGATAAACGGTTTTAACTACCTTTTTATAAATATTCTAAAATTCTTTTCGAGACCAACCTATTTTTGTATGTCACATTCATCATAATTATTTTATACCCGGACGATAATGTCGAATCCATTGACATCCATTGACTTATATATTACTAGCGTAATCATTGTTGACATCTCATTTGTCAAATTCTAACTTGTTAGGGATAAACCTAAATAGGCTCTAAAGGACTTGCATCAGGGCCGGAAAATTATTTAAAAAATACATAGTTGGATAAGCAGTTCGGATGCTAAAATCATTACCCTTTGCCTTTGCCGTAGTCGGGTAATACTCGTAAATTAACAAACGTTTACAAAAACTAAATACGATTTTCTTGTTCTTTCAATGTCACATATTTAAAAGAAAGGTAGGGACATCACATATTTTAACTAAAATAGATTATGAGAATCAATCTACCTGGGCCAGTCTAGCTAGTCCGAAAAAACTAGTCAATTCTTCGGGCAATTCTAGGCAATTCATTTATTAACAAGATCTAAGTTACTTCAACTATTTTGATCTCTGTAAGTTTTTACGATTAAGAGAGTTTTAGCAACGTGGCACAAAGTCCTCAGTTATATTAGAAAGTAATAGAGGAAAGAAATAAATTTTCATCCCCAGCAGATGACAATCAGCTGTAAGATCCTGCCGATCTAGAAATGTAAAAAGTCTATGGGCCAATCATAGCGACTGACAGTTTGTTAGCTTATCAGCGCAGCCTTCCGGGTTATTATCGTAGCATATAATTGGAATTGAAAAATGTTCACAATGATAAATCTGTTAGGTAAGGCTTTCATGGGACTTTCAAACAAATGTAGAATTATTATTTTTATAGGTGTACCCTATGTAGTATGTATGAGAGCGATTCCAAATGTCTTTGCGGGTTGGATCATTAGGAAACCTGTAATTTAAATATATTTTTTATAAAATATTTATAATATTTGTTATTCAAAATCAAATAAGTAAGTAAATAGTAAATTTTTATTTTATTTCATCCATAATTCCAATATAAAACATATACCGTCTTATTATAAAAACAGGACTAACTTTGTTAGTATGTTTAAACCATTATCCGCCCAAATCAAGTTGACATTGACATGTGAGATAGTGTGATACGACTTGATTTGGGCGGGTAATGGTTTAAACCTACTAACAAAGTTAGTCCTGTTTTATAATAAGACGGGTAAAGTCCACCTTTTGTACCTTTGTGTTTAATAAAGATTTAATAAATAAATAAAAGAAAGTTAGGTTTTGCCTTCACTTAAAATTAACTAAAGTTTACTAAAACTAAATCTAAGGCACAAATAATAAAAACCGGTCAAGTGCGAGTCGGACTCGAAAGTAAAGGGTTCCGTATCTAGGTAGAATGTTTTAAAACGCTGAAAAAACACGTGTTTTGTATGACGACGACCTAATTAAGGGCCCGGTCGATTTATTGATTTTCATTGTAATAGTTTGTTTAATTACAAATAACCTGAGACAAGTTTCATTTTTTAGCGGTGCGCGACGTTCATGTCTTTGTTGTTTACATGGACTTAAATTAAATTAATTTTTTTACTTGGAATTAATTAAATTAAAATTAAATCATGAAGTTGTGTATAAATTACAGAGAAATAAAGACAAAGGAAAATCCTAAAAAGTGACTGAGAAGATTTTAGTACTTTTTTTAATTCAAAGAAAAACTTAGTTAAAAAGGTTAAACTTTAAAGAAAATGTAAGCGAATACGTCGTCGGATATCTTACGCATATGACTGAGTTAAAAAATAAAAAATACACATATATGAAGATTGATTTATGCATAAACACCTACAATAAATAAATAACAATAATTTCTCTTTTGTAAAAAGATAGAAAAATTTAAAGTTCCCCGAAATTCTCAAATAAATATGGGAACGAAAATGCTGATAAGGCAGACCGCTCGCTGCGCTCCTGAATTCGTCTAAATTCGTCTCCAGGGTGCATGTACGTACAATACAGCGCAATGCGTATGTGTAGATAGAAAATATAGATTCGGGTGTTCAATCCAAAATTCCCACGGTCGAAGACCGCAGTCTTAACTTTATCTTATTTTTATTTGCTCTTATAGTAGCGGCCATAGTAATACAAAATCGGTGAAAATTTCAAGTGTGCTATTACGGTTCAAAAGATAGAGCCCTGTAATAAACGGACAGGAAAAATATTTTTGATAACAAGCTTATGTTGTCTAAAACAAAACTAAAAAGTCCTCAAGACGAACCAATCGAGCCCAAACTCGATGGGGTTATATTGTTTTATCACAGATATAGGCCAAGACCACCTTCCGGCTTCATTATGAGGTCAGGTCATTGGTACCATCATATTGTATTGTCACCCAACTTGCATAAGTTTGTGAAGTTTCAGCTCAATCGAATAATGGGAAGTGGGTCTAATTTAGCTTGCAAGATTTTAATTAATAAAATAATAATAAAAAATATTGTGGTAAATTGTGTTACATACGAGTATACCTAATAAACAGTGTTGGAGCCTACTTTTAAGTAATAAAATACTTGTACCAGTAGGCTCCGTTCTTCCGTATCTATTAATTTACATTTTTAATTTACTTAGTTAAACAAAGTCAAAATAAATCCAAAAAATTCAAAACTGTGGTATAAAACAAAGTTTTAAACTATGTAATAATTACAGACTCAGACAACGAAACAGATAAAACTAAATAAAAGCTTGTAATCCTTAATTTTTATTATAATATATAACGTCTAACAAAATATACTGAAAGTATTTTAAGGGTGAATTCAGTCCGTGATTCTGAACAACTTTCCCCAAGGAACATATATCGAAATATGAAAAATAATTTTTGGCTTTCCATACAAACTCGGATCAGCTGATCGGTCAACTTATATGGGAGGCCAAAAAATTTTTTTCATATTTCTCTATACGTTCCTTGGGGAAAGTTGTTCAGTATCATGGACTGAATCCACCCTTAAAATAGTTTCAGCATATTTTGTTAGACCCTGTATATACATCGTGTAACAAAAAGGGAGTATTAACCCGAAAGGGAATTTACGTACTAATCATTGTGAACAACAAATTTTACTAAGGGACCATCCCTGAAATCATGAAAAAATCTGCAGCTCTATACATTTCGGCACGGTAGGTATTTAATTTTGTATGGGGCTGCAGATTTTTTTTTTGCGATTTCACGGTTGTTCCCATAGTAAAAGTTGTTCACATTGATTAGTACGTTTACTCTCTTTTGGGTTGATAACCCGTTTTTGTCAAACGTTGTATATACAAAAAAAAACCGACCATAGCCAGAAAGAGAAAAGTGAAATTTTTTTTTTCTTCTGACATTCTACCATTACAAGTTATAAACCTAATGCGACAGTGCAGCCTATGACATTTCATTACAAATGAAACATGAAAGCCTAATTTATCGCTCAGTCAGGTTTAAACACGAAAATAACGATTTACTCCGGCAGTCAGTCTCTCTCTCGAGAAATTAAACAGTAAAATCTGACCCAGATCTCGGCGTGAGATTGACAGAGCACATGCCTGCCTACATTCAAAAACCCTGTCCTGGGTCTTGGGTGTTTATCTATATAACTATGTATTTATTATAAAATATAGTATCGTTGAGTTGTATCCCATAACACAACTTTCAACTTACTTTGGGGCTAGCTCAATCAGTGTTATTTGTCCTTATCTATTTATTCAAAAATATGACATTTATAAAGAAAACTATAAAAAAATATGCAAGAATAATCAAGCGCATGCCTATGTCTAGTAGTGAAATTTTTTTGGCTGATACGTTGATGAAATAGGTCGGATAATCAGGCGGCGCTTGCCAAAAGTTTTCGAGCCGCAAAAATGCTTAGAAATGCTTAACGTTCTCAATTTAAACTGTAAACAGTATTTCATAAAATAGTTTGAAGGGTTATTTAAAGCCGTATGTAAAAATTGTAAATGATATCTCCGTTTCCTTTCAAATAATTTATTTAAAATGGGGGCAACACTAAACCCCGGAAAGTTCATGTTTTCCCTTTAAGGCCGTACCTAAATTTTCCGGGGTCCAATGCTGCCCCCATTTAAAATAAATTATTTCAAAGAAAACGGAGACATCATTTAAAATTTTGCAACTACCAAGTCCTAGATAAGCCTTCAAAGTATTCTATAAACTACTGTTTACAATTTAAAGTGAGAACGTTAAGCTTTACTAGCACAATTGCGAAAAACGGCCACTTTTGGCTAATGTGCGTAGTAAAGCTTAACGTTCTCATTATAAACTGTAAACAGTAGTTCATAAAATACTTTAAAGGGTTATCTAGGACTTGGTAGTTGCAATATTTTAAATAAAGTCTCCGTTTTCTTTGAAATGATTTATTTTAAATGGGGGCAGCACTGGACCCCGGAAAATTCAAGTACGGCTTTAAAATGTCTTCTTTGTCTAAGCGCATTCCCGGTTGCATCCTCAGCTGTGCTGCTTCGGAGCCTGGGGTGCGCTTTCCCGCTTTTTCTTCTCCAAATATAATATGTATGTCAATTGGTCACCCAAGGATGCCAAAAATAAAGCTTTCAATGATTTGGCTTTAGTTTTACAACCGGCCGCCTGCCTGACGTCAACCTTCTTTGAGAATGTATTTGTGCAAAGTTTTACAACCGGCCGCCGGCCGACGTTACCCCTCCTTGGGAATGCAATTGTAGCACGAGATGTTTGTGCTAAGTCCTTTAGTTGCCTCTTACGACATCCACAGGAAGAGATGGAGTGATCCTATTCTAACCCGGTACCACACGGGTTGCCCTTTAAAATGTATCAAGGTTTATAGCAGTGCCACCTAGTACCTATGTCACAAACCGTAGTGTTTTTCACGAAATTATTGTCTGCATATTTAAAAATTCATCAGCTAAATCTGACCCAATTCTGCGCGTCAGATTTAACTGCGAATTGGCAGACATGATTGCCTTCAATCAAATATACGACATATGATATACTTCAGTAATTCCCAAACTGTAGGGCGCGACCCCTAGGGGAGCGAAGAAACATATCGAGCACGCTACACGACAGATATTTATGTTTTAAAAAATAACCATAAAAAATGGGTCATGCGCAGTCCAGTGTAGAGTTTCGAAGTATTTTTTATGTTTCGACTGACCGACAAAAAAGGTAAAAGTGGTGCACAAACTCATCAGGCGGGATTAGATTGGAACTAACTAGTTATCTCGGTCATTTATTGACAGTTAAAAAATACTGGCTTAGTTTTGGTGTGATTTGTTCTAATTTTAAATTTTATCGAGTTAAATAATGTAGTTTCAACAATTTGAAACTTCTTCATTAAATAAAACCAGAAATATTCAACTTAATTTGACTTTTTTAAAGTTTGGAAAGCTATGACGACATTGATTTATTTATATTCGTTTCAGTCAGAAGCAGAAATGAGTTTTCAATTCTATACATACGTATGCAAAAATCTCCGATTGCGTTTTATGAGATGCAGTAGAATTTTTTAAATTTTTGTTAAACTACCTAAATTTAAATTTCCCGTCGTACCCCCTGGGACCTTCTGCGCCCGTGCTTCGTACACGCACACCATCCTATTATAGTGCGCAGATGCCAAGGACAAAGGGCATAAGCCGAGTAATCAGCGCCTTATAACTGGTTCAACCTCGGCAGGGAAGATACCCGAAAGAAAACAGAGCTAGCTCTTTAGCTCAGAGGTGGCAGCCCCACCATTGACCTAGGGTGCAGAGGATTAATCACTCACTCATCCGAAAACAAACGATTATGTAAGGAAAAGTAAATAAAACGGATAGGATTTATAACAAACGACCAGGCAATGTTAAAATGGATAACGAGTTTACTTTATGTACGTGGAACGTGAGAACTCTGTACAAACCAGCAGGCTTTCAACTGTTATGTCAACAGCTCAGTAGCCATAGGGCCGATATTACAGCTATCCAAGAAGTAAGATGGTTGGGACAAGGCGTCATTGATAAGCCAAGCCACTCAATATACGGAGCTGTCTGTGAGCAAGAGCGATGGCGTTCGCGCTACAACCACGAGCTGTACCAGTTGTACGATGAGCCGAACGTCAATAAAACCATTAAGGCCGTACCTAAATTTTCCGGGGTCCAGTGCTGCCCCCATTTTAAATAAATCATTTCAAAGAAAACGGAGACATCATTTAAAATTTTGCCACTACCAAGTCCTAGATAACCCTTCAAAGTATTTTATAAACTACTGTTTACAGTTTAAAGTGAGAACGTTAAGCTTTACTACGCACATTTGCGAAAAACGGCCACTTTTAGGAATTTATGGAAAATTTAGGTACGGCCTTAAGCTTGGACGCCTACGATGGGCAGGGCACGTAGCAAGAATGGACGACGCCAGAGTACAAAAACGTATACTGGAGAGTCGCAGAAGCCGAGGCAGACCCAAGCTCAGATGGCTGGATGGCGTCGATTAAAGATTTAACGTCGGCGTTAAAGAGTTAACCGAACACCCGCGGCTGTAGAGCCTTAGATGATGACGATGACATTTAAATTTATTTCTTTCTTTCACATACACACATACATATATTACACTTTATATATTACAATTAGTGTTTAAGAAGTAACTATATGTAGTGTAGTGACACTACATATAGTTACTTCTTAAACACTAATTTAAGAAGTAACTATATGTACCTACTAAGGTACAACATTAACTCTGATAGGGCATTGCAACAGAAAACAATGGAACTACAAACTAATTAACCTTTTAGACCAACCGCTGCAGAGACGAAACGCCAATGTAATAGTTTGAGTAAACAAGTTGGTCGAATTATGTTTTGTTTCATGTGTGTAAATGGCCAACATTGGTGTTAGATTTTTGAAAGCTGCCCAAAAGCACAACTGAAAAAGCTTAACGACTGTCATTCAATAATGATTATGGTATATGACAGACATTGAACGAATGGACTATACGCTCGCCGGGTCACAGGATTCCTCGAAAAGCTTCAAATATCCAACGACATCGTGCCTCGCTGCGCCGCATTCCCATTTCCCACATGAAATTTCAGCGCGTATTCCAGTCATTTTCATAAAATGCATGTATGAAAAATTGTAAATACGCACCGCGGGGAGGAGAGGAATGGTGTACCTATGCACCGAAATTTTAATACTTTATTATCAATTGGGTAGTTTCCTGGGTCAAAAATAAATTATGTGGTATTGTTAATAGAATAAAACGTCACAAAATAATGCCACTTGTCATTGATAACCTAAGTTGATAACATCCAATTTGAACGTGATTTTAGATTTATTGCAAAAAACGGATATTAAGTGCGCTATTTGACTCCAAGAAACTATGACGTCACACTCCGATAATTCATACGAATATCATAGAAAATGTTTGTTTTGACATTTAGAAAATAGTGTCTGATTAGACTTGTTGGAAACTAGCGGATTTGAGCCAGCAATACGAAAAGATGAAGCTTGGAATAGTGAAGCAATGGTGAAGCGAAGCGGTAGTTCCCAAGCGGTTTATGATTGGGCTACATCTGGTCAATTAAGTCATTCTGGTCAGCAATTGGGTATTTTACTGGGTCAAAAATAAATTATTTGGTACTGTTAATAGAATAAAACGTCACAAAATAATGCCACTTGTCATTGATAACATCCACTTTGAACGTGATTTTAGATTTATTGCAGGAAAACGGATATTAAGAGCGCTATTTGACTCCAAGAAACTATGACGTCACACTCCGATAATTCATACAAATATCATAGAAAATGTTTGCTTTGACGTTTACAAAAAAGTATCTGATTTGACTTGTTGGAAACTAGCGGATTTAGCAGAACTGTCATTTGCTAGAGCGAGAAACACTGGAAAACGGCCGCATCGCCGATTCCGCGGCATACCCACTGAACCCACTATCTTTCTTGCTCTAGCAAATGACAGTTCTGAGCGACAGAAAAGGATAGCTGCATAGGAAAGTGCTGTTCCGTGCGGTCGGATGTATGTTGCCCAACCCTTACCACTGGCTCTGGGTCAATGAGGCACGAGATCCTCACTGGGCTCTACTTGTAGCTCTGAGCTTTACTCATATACGACCGCAAGCAATTGGTGGTAATTGAATATGACCATATTCGACTATCACCAATTGCTTCCGGTGAAGAAAAATATCGCCAGGAAACCTGCACACTAGTTCACTAGTGTTATGATCCGCTAGTTTCCAACATGTCAAATGAAACACTTTTTTCTAAACGTCAAAACAAACATTTTCTATTAGATTTGCATGAAATATCGGACAATATAGTTTTTTGTAAATATAATAAAATAGCTCAGTATCAGTTTTTCTGCATTTATAAATCACGTTCAAAATGGATAAGATCAATGACAAGTGATATTCTTTTGTGACGTTTTACAGTACCATTCTAATTTATTTTTAAGCCAGGAATCAACCCATTCCTGTTGTCACTAAATGATATTATTGAGCTACGTCAAATACCTACAGGCACTTATAAAGATCTAATACCAGTATGTAGTCGTGATGTACAAATTTCTACGAGCTAATTTGAATTTATCAAATCTACAAGTATAATTACTGAAAGAAAAATTAATGATATGAAATATGACCGAAAATAAACGAGTGAAGAATAAATAACTTTTGTATTGTTTTATGTACGAAGGCCGAGTATACACAGAAAGGTATAAGCGTTGGAAAGTCGAAGAGAAAAGTTCGGTAACAGTGGTTTATTGAGCGACATTTAACCAAGTTTTGTTTGCGCAAATTCGGTTTAAACTTTCCTATAAATCCGGAAAGTTTCTGTGGATTAAACATTTATCTATGACTGTTTGTTAAGGATTCGTCTTTACGCACAGATCTGCTTTACGTTTAAAACGGGTGGTGGTGCGGGACGAGAGAGGAAGCACACGGACGCTTTGATTTCTGTAACTCATTTCGATATCCATAAAAAAAATATCGCGAGCACAGCGCACATAGGTAAGTTTTTCGAAAAATAAAACATTTCGATCACACAATCAAGACAAATTCCAAACTCGGTGGCATTGCGTCGTTTTATTACAACTCCTATAACCACTTTTTGGTTCCATCATCAGTTCAGCTTCTTGTTATAATAATATTGTCATCTGATTAACATGCATACAATACGAGTATGTCATCTCAATCGGAAACCGGGAAGTGGCTCAAATTTAAGACGAAATAGAGGGGCCGTTTTTCCATACAAACGTAGCCCCGTGTTTCCTCCCTGCACAATGCCGGTACAGTTATATTTTTTTTTCCTGAATATCTATAGCCACTATTAGCATGTCCCTATGTTTTCATTTTTTTCATAAATTATTTATTAAAAGAGATATGAACGTTCAAAAACCTAAAAAAATGGCCAGATTTTCAGCAATGTTCAAACATCCAGAAAACAAATTTGAGTAGATTAGTTATATAAAAAAATTAAAACATAGGAAGACTGGATCGGTGGATCATGTTAATTCGTAATGAAAAAAATACTTATATTAGTTAAGTTTTGGAGAAGAAATCAGGGGACTACGAATCGTTGATTTTCTGTTCTTTTAATAGGTATTTTAAGGCCAAGCTGCAGTATGTCTCTATCGCACTTGCTCGGTTGTAGTTCGGGCACAGCGCGACAGCAATTTTAAGCAATCGTGTTTTCGAAACTAATTATGTTTAGAGTTAGTCCTGAACTTTGCTGTGTTTTTATTTAAAAGTGAGTATTTCGTTAATATTGATAATATTTAAGATAGCTCTAAGAACTTTAGGGCAGTACGGGCTCTTAACTTGCAAGATTTGATCCAAACAAATAAGTAACAAACAGAGCAAGCTAAATAGAAGCTTGTATAAACTGCTATCATTGTATAGCGCTCTCCGAGTGCAGTTCAATAACGCATTTAGGGGGGTGTTGGGACTGCCTCGCTTCTGTAGCGCATCAGGGATGTTTGCGTACGCGCAAACAGATTGCTTCCTCGCGACCATGCGCAAGCGTGCCGCGTCCCTGGTAAGCAGGGTGCGAGCCAGCTCCAATACCGTCCTGGCGATGATTGCCAGAAGACTGGATTGCCCCTAAATCCGTCACTGCTGTGACAGGCATGTCCAATGTCGCCAATTTGAAAGGCAATTTTAATTTTTACGTAATATTTAATTTAATAAAAATAATCATTTATTTTTTGACATATTGTTTAATAAATGTTATAATTGTTATTTTAACTAGATAGGTATATAAATATATAAATTGTAATTGTAGACTGTAACAGCGACTGAAAATATATAAATTGTAATTGTAGACTGTAACAGCGACTGACATGTAAACATTTTAAATATGGGTCATATGAAATAAATTGATTTTAATTTTGATTTTATTTATTTATTTATTTTTATTTGGAATAATCAAGGAGTTGGCCTTTATTTAGTGTTGTTGCCTATCGATAGTCCCCATCGATAGTATTATATGTAACAGACACAATATTATCGATAGTACCTATTAGGTCTCATCAATACTATCGATAGTGCTGTCGATATTGTGGCTGATTTGAACTATTGACTATCGATATGGGAAACTATCGATAGTTTGGCAACACTACATTTATTACTCCAACACTGTTATCGAACTGTTTAGTCAGTAAGTTATATACCCTGTATAGACTCTGTATAAGCACGCACACTATCGCCATGTGAGCTAATACACCTCGCGAATCTGTCTTTGCATAACTTAAAACTATATAAATGTTCACTGCGCAAGTCCATCGGTTCATCGTGCTATGTGGCCCGCCCACTGTCACTTCTACGGCAGTGACCTTCGTTCTACGAATCTCCTCATTTCTGATTCCATCAAAACTTAGCCTAATCAAATGTATACTGCATAAAATACGAGTCGACTAACTAAAGTAGAACCAAACTTGGCACCAGTTTAGCTCCGAACTTGCTCAGAATTTCCGTAAACGTTCGGGCGGGTTCGGCACCCTGCCAAACGATACTATGGCCAAATTAGGAACGTAAAGCCTGCTACATATTATATGCTTTAACAAAATATAAAGTCCATTTTAATTAAGCAATTTTAAGTGACAATATGGTCTATTATTTTTATAACTTTCCGGGATTTACATCGAATAATTGACATACCCGTAATAAATCGAACCACGGGCTGTACTAGATCACTATAGTACCTATAATGATATTAAAAAAACAGTCAAAAAAATAAAAAAAAATCGACATTCCCATAAAAATGGCCCGGGCGTCTGCATACTTTATAATATAGATTTTTTTTGTTAAAAAAAAGAGTTATAACTATGTCATTGCTGGAGTTTATTTTATTTGAATTTGGAAGTTATTTGTTAAAACGTTCTGTTAATTTTAGGACTGGCGCGACTCAAGGCGAATAAGGCAGAATACGTCTCAAATTAATCGTCAGGCTTCATACTTATGATATGACTCAAGGCTTAAAGGTTTAAAGATTAGTTTAGTCGCGAGGCGATTAAAATAAGTCTTATCTTTTTTATAAGCCTTAATAGACTTAATTTCTTTCATCTAGACTCGGCTGTTAATTCCGATGGGTATTACGTAAATTGCTTTATTTCCGTCCTCGACAGTACTTTTATTTTTATTTGCTGAAGTAAGAAATATTTATTGCTTTTAACGTTACACAGCTAAACAAAGTTGATAAACATCAATGAGACCTCTCCAACCCATCTGGCCAGCGTGGAGAGCACGGAGAGTGTAGGCCAAATCCTCTGACTGCTCTGGCTAAATATGGCTGAGAAAGTGAGAACGTTAAGCTTTACTACGCACATTTGCGAAAAACGGCCACTTTTGGCAGTTGTGCTTAGTAAAGCTTAACGTTCTCATTATAAACTGTAAACAGTAGTTCATAAAATACTTTGAAGGGTTATCTAGGACTTGGTAGTAGCAAAATTTTAAATAATGTCTCCGTTTTCTTTGAAATGATTTATTTTAAATGGGGGAGCACTGGACCCTGGAAAATTCAGGTACGGCCTTAACTCTTAAGACGTATATGTCGTAACGTAAGACTTTAAAAATACGTGTCGAGTAAACTCAAAGTTTCGTTGTACAGTTCTGTACAATGGGGCCAATCGCAGCCGCACATAATTTCCGCTCACGGTTGAAGTGTGCGTCTGATGCGGCCACACTCGTACACACTCTTTCAAATATTTTTATTTAAATGGGTGCAACACTGGACCTTATGTACCACCTTAACGCCAGTTAAGCCAGCGCACTTTTATTGTCCAACTATATTCACTTTTATTTCTATCTACGTATATCTCAGTTTGAATCAGTATTTACCTTGTGTTCCTCCTAAATAAACGTATGAGTATTGTTTGTAAATAATCAAAAGCTATTCTCGCGAATGGCAATCAATCGGCGGCTATGACAGTTGTCATATGACTTGGTATGACACTGTTTATAGTTTTTAGGGTTCCGTGGCCAAATGGCAAAAAACGGAACCCTTATGGATTCTTCATGTCTGTCTGTCTGTCCGTCCGTAGGTATGTCACAGCCACTTTTTTCCGAAACTGTAAAAAAAATTAAACTGTTGAAACTTGGTAAGTAGATGTATTATGTGAACCGCATTAAGATTTTCCAACAAAAATAGAAAAAAAAAAACAATAAATTTTGGGGGTGCCCCATACTTAGAACTGAAACTAACAAATTTTTTTTTCTTCAAACCAATACTTGTGGGGATCTATGGCTAGGCCTTCAAAAATGTTAGGTTAGGTTAATAGTGAGGTTTCTAATATATTTTTTTTCTAAACTGAATAGTTTGCGCGAGAGACACTTTCAAAGTGGTAAGATGTGTGTCCCCCCCTGTAACTAAAATCTAAATACTAAATTCTAAAATAAGAGAATGATAAAACAAAAAAATATATATGATGTACATTACCGTGCAAACTTCCACCGAAAATTGGTTTGAACGAGATCTAGTAAGTAGTTTTTTTAATACATCATAAATCGTAAACCGCAATTTACCTTTAGAACTTTTATAATATTATGTTACTTGCTGCTACGGAACCCTCAATGGGCGAGTCCGACTCGCACTTGGCCGCTTTTTTTGTTTATGAATGAACATGTTGGAGGATGATTAAATATTCACTATTAATTAAGGCAACTCCAGATTAGATATACCACTAACCACTATTCATTTAGGCTCCTTAGATGGATTTCACCCGACTGTCTTACGCTGTCTGTCCTAATTATATGGTACTAGCTGTGCCCGCGACTTCGTTCGCGTGGTTGTCGGAATGTTATATAGCCTAAAGCCTTCCTCTATAAATGGACTACCCAACAAAAAAAGAATTTTTCAAATCGGACCATTAGTTCCTGAGATTAGCGCGTTTAAACAAACAAACAAACAAACAAACTCTTCCGCTTTATAATATTAGTATAGATTTGTCAAATTATGTTAGGTTCAAATTTGATTTAAAATCCGTCAATAAATAACGCTACATCAAACTTTTCTCACTCATGCAATCGAAAAATCGCTATCGACTAAAAATTTTAATATTTTTTTTAAAAATGAAATTGTGTGCCGATTTTCGTCAAAAACGGTTGAAAAATGCGACCAGAAAACAGAGAGAAACAATCTCGAAACTAAAACGCATTGCTCGCTTCGCTTGCTGGGTCAATAAATTCTGTGTCTGTTTTTTCCATAATTTGTGACACACGAGTGCCATAAATCAATTTAGTCCGTAGAACTGCCGTAAAATTTTACATTCTGCTGTTCCGTGAAATTCAGCGAAATGAATAAGTAAATGGCATTAATTTGCCGGCGATGATTCATTCGGTCCAATGAACAAATACTGTTTTTGTTTGTGAATTATCCTTTGCATTGAACTCAGAAGTATTGAATTAACAGTTGGACAAGCGGGAGATGAGTGCCATAGCGGGCGTGATCTAGTTCTGGCTTCTTTTTGCGCTGGTTTTCCAGTGCTTGTACAATTTCTTTAACTTATCATACAAGGGCACATCTAAGGCAGTAGTATGCCTGGACGAAGGAGAACATCGTGGCTGAAAAATCTTCGCTAAAGGGCAGAGCGAGCAGCCGTCTCAAAAGTGAGATCGCAATGATGATTGCTAACCTTCGTTAAAGATGGCACTGGAAGAATAAGTACAATTTCTTCATGGGTTATCACAAACACGTCTACATGTAGCTTTCTTCACTTATTATAGCGTTTTACATAGTTTTTATAAAAATGATTTACACAACGTCCAAACGGATTCCTTAAAAAAGTGGCGATTTCAATTTTTCATAGTTTAAAAAATAAACAAACTATTATAAAGGTAGTTTCAAGGAACAAATATGTAAAAATTTTTTTATCCCCATGCCATGGTCTGTCAATTTGTTCTTAAGGCAAAACCAAAAAATAAAAAATATTTCGATATAAGTATATTCCTTGTGGAAAGTTGTTCAGTATCATGGACTTATATTTTATTAGACGTTAAAATGTAAATAACGCTGTTTATTTAACTACTTTCTGTTAAGTGCTCTGCCAGGCCAGCTGCTCGCTGTCGTTGCAATGTGAATCAGCGCTTAGAGGTAGCCAACACTGATTTTATTTTTCAAGCTTAAAGGCATCGCACAAAACATGACAGCTGGTAGCTGGGACTGATGGCTTTAACGGCTTCACAGAGTTCAAAAACGCTGGAGCGAGTCATATTTTTTTAAACTTTTTAACGCTCATGTCAACGCAGGTGTGAAAACGCTGGAATTTCAACGGAATTTTGGAGTCCCGTACCACATTGGGAAAAAAAAACCCATATAGAATCACTCAAATATCCGTCTGTTGAAACTCGGTACACATATTGTGTAAGTTGGTAATATAAAGACGGAGTTTTTCTCGGCGTTTCTTCTCAGCAGTGATAGTTTCGGTAATATAGTAGCTATTATTGGTAGTTTTTCAAATTAAATCAAATCAAATCATACATCTTTATTGTGGAGCACAGGTTTTCTTTAAAATTATGATAAAAAGCATAAAGGCATAGCTTGACGACTGCCATACAATAATGACAGTCAGAACCAACAGCCCTACGTGCCTTCCGAAGCACGGAGGGGCTCGATAATTTTTGTACCACTTGTAATCTCCCGTCCAAGTACGGACCACGCATGGGGTTGCTTAACTTGTGAAAGCACTATTAATACGTACTTACTCCTACGATAAATTAAAATAATCATTTAAATACCAAACTCTGACACTTAAAAATGCCTGCAAAGGCCTATTCAAACATTTAATTCTTTGATTTGATAGATTTATTTGGGTAGAGAAATAAAAACAGAAATTGGCATGAATAAGCATCCCCGTCATATTAGTGACGTAATCACATGTGAGCGCTCATATTAAATCTTGTAGTAATATCGTACAGAACGTAAGCACACCCTCTCTCGAGTTTCCCCACCTCTTATATTTAAAACTACCAGGCCTACAATTTTGAAAAAGAAATACAGAAATTAGTTCATACTCTTACTTTACCTAAAGATCACAGGAAAATCTTCATGAAGAAACTTAGATTATAAATAACCGGAACCCTCCACGCGAGTTTAGTTCGCACTTGCCCGTCCGATATTCCGCAGTGCTCTTGCCTTGTGTTCAAACAATTACGTTGTTAGTTCTTTCCCGTGCGCATCCATTTGTCTCTGCGTTGAATTTAAATGAAGACGTACGACATTTATCCCTTGTCTCGTATTACCTTATTTTTTGATTGGCCTATAATGTCCCACTGCTGGGCAAAGGCTTCCCCTCTTGTACTCTACTGATCCCTATCCTGTGCGATGGACTTCCAGGTATTGTCGAAAGACGATAGAATCAAAAAAAAAATAGTAAAAAAAAAATTCGATAATCAGTTGAGATATACCTACGACCTATAAAGGAGAACAGCCGGACAGACAGCTAAAAGCATTTTTGGCAAAGCTGAAACGGAACGCAGCTTCTGCACTATTCCGAAATGATCTCATTTCAGCACCACCATGTAGGGTGACTGGTAGAAAAAGCCAACTGTACAATTTTCTGTAATAAAGTTAAATAAAAAAACAGTGGCATTTAGGGAGTGCTGACAGAAGTGAAAACTTGAACAAGGTGGTGTCGGTAACAATGTCGTGAGTTCAATGGTTTCTGCCCATCTCAAAAAATTCCCAACGCGCCTAAAAAAGTTTTCTCTAAAACTCGAACACGACTAACTACGTCGTAGTACGTAAATAAAATCATCCTATATATTTCTATATTCCACCATTCAATTAAACCTTAATAGAGGGAACGTCATACATTCAATGATTAAATTCAAGCCCCAAAATGTACGTGAATTTCCTATAAAGGAATAGGTATCCGAAATAGTGACTACAAATGTCAGATAAAATGACCAACTCACAAAGGGAGAGATATAAGTGATTAATTACGCGAAATAGATCGCGAACAGATACGTGCCTGTGTTGCCATCAGTCCGCCTTTTGCTGGACATGTGGCTTTTTAGGGTCGGTCGCGTCCGGCCAAATAGTTGTGTGTCCGGCCTGTCCGGTTTTTGTTAAGGCCGTTTAAAAATGAAGTCGGTTGTTTTATTTTGTTAAGAATATTGTGGAATAATCCTAAAATAACAATGGAAGATGGAGTAAGGCTGTCACCGAGTGGTACCCCAGGAATGGAAAACGGAGTGTTGGGCGTCCGGCGGCTGGGTGGGTCGATGATATCAGACGGATAACTGGAAAGAACTGGATCGCTAAGGATAGACATATGAATGAATGAATGAATGAATGAAATCTTTATTTGCTTTTGAATAGGGTTTACAAAAGATGGTATCACAAGTCATATAAATTACGCCTACTCAGCCATTGTCAATAGCATGCAAACTTACTTATATATATAGATCACTCGATATTTATAATTATGTACTACTTATACATCTAATATTATTGGTAAATTAATTAATTCTATTATTACTAAGAATATTTTATTTTGATTTTTTATGGCTTAGAAATTCCTGGACTGTGTAAAAACTATGATCCATTAGCCAGTCATACAAATGTTTTTT
Source organism: Acrobasis repandana (assembly GCA_963576875.1). Classification (NCBI taxonomy): domain Eukaryota; kingdom Metazoa; phylum Arthropoda; class Insecta; order Lepidoptera; family Pyralidae; genus Acrobasis; species Acrobasis repandana. The sequence continues at coordinate 2,043,069 of OY756214.1, forward strand.
GAACAAAGTGAATCTCATATTTTTTATATGTTGAGAAATCTTGTTATATATGCATATGCACTTATAGGAACAGTTCTTTTTAAATCGTTCACTTTTTGGTATTGTGTCTGATTCCAATCTTTCGCCGTTTCTAGTGTTTCTAGGAAAGAAATCCTTAGCTTCTCTGAACAATCCGTAATTTCTTTTCACAAATTTTGCGGTTTCAAGTATTATATATATAAGCAAGCAAGCGGAAGAACCTTTAGTGTTTTGAATATAGATCTACATGAAGTATCTAATGAAACTCCACAAATTGCTTTAATGCATGCTTTTTGTGCTACAAAAACATTGTGTATGTCCGTACTGTTACAGTTACCCCAAATTAAGAGTCCATATCGCAACACCGATTCAACGTAAGCATAGTACGCGGTAAGGGCTGTACTTTTGGAAGTTGTTTTTGCGAGTTTGTAAAGAGCAAATGAAAATCTGTTAATTTTGCTGCTTACATTTTCTACATGTTTCTTCCAATCTAGTTTACTATCTATAGTTATGCCCAAAAATATATCATTATCCAATGCTCTTATTTTTTGGTTATCGAAAACTATATCTAATAGGATTAGGGAACTAAGTCTCATAGGATTTAGTGGCGCAGACAAAAGGAGACTTATGCCCAGCAGTGGGTCGTTGAGAGCTGACGATGATGAATCCTAAAAGCCGGCCATATTTAGGTTGTTGGTTTAGGGACTACACAGGTGCTAGATTTGTCGAGCTGTCTAAAGTCATTTGGCATAATGTTTGCCTTCTAGTAATAATACTTGAGAAACACAAAGTCCTATAAATAAGTTTTTTGACAAAAATACTAATATGAAAATCAAGATTAATGCAACAAGCCAAAACTCACTGGGGTTGCCTTTCGGCTTCATCATCAGATCAGCTTCTTGTCATAATAATATAACATTGTCATCTGATTTACATTAGCATACAAAATTTCATCTCAATAAGAAAGTGGAAATGGCTCAAATTTAAGTTGCAAGATTTGACCCAAGAAACAAAAAACGACAGGGCAACCTAAATTGACCTTATATTATTTAAATTTTAACAAAAAAAAACAACCGACTTCATTTATTTTAGGAGTTTCTTCCATATCTCCAAAGTTCTTCATCATATTATATTATATCTTCGTCAAATTAAAATGGGACCAACTTGGTAGTTAAGGCTTTTAAATAAAAAATAATTATCAAAATCGGTCCACAATTGGTGAGGATATCGCGTAACAAATATACATAAAAAAAATTTGTTACTATCCTTTATTTGGTGGCGTTTTCACTGAAGAAATACTATGAAAATATTTTTCAAAGACCTCCACATCTTATACATTTTCCAGTCATTAGAATCGTTTCATTACTTTTTCCTTGTGTGTAATTCTTTATATATTTAAATAATATACTTATACATATTTAAATATATAAAGAATTACTCAAAATTACACGAATACGTAAACTTCATACTTATTTACTATCGGCCTCATCAAGAAATAACTCACATTTAAAATAGTAGAAGTAAAAATAATCTAGGTAATAATTCCATAATAAAATTACTATTTAAATCAAAGACAACAATTGCGCGTTTTATTGGTTTTTAATAATATATTATTTTGAAGCAAGAGAATCAAAAAATTTTGACCTACGGTCATTCATGTGAAACGTGTTGTATTCCAATTTTAAAAAAATTACGACTCCGTTGCCTATATTTTATAATTTTAAAAGTAAATTCTACTTTTTTGCTGACTGCCATTATTATTTTTGATTCAACATTTGTGTTCGGTTTTCAAACATGTTACGCCTAGGGAATTTACTTTTTACTTTTCAGTGTCTAGAGAATTACCAGTGACTTTAGCCCCAAATATTTGGGATAAAAACATCGTTTTTGAATAGATGAGTTGAAAAATAATTTTCTTAACAGCAAGAAAAATAATCTTCTTTGTGCTAATTGAGAAAATAAGATGTTAAACAACGGTACAGCGTACTCTAATACTTCTTTTTCTAGTCAATTAAGAAAAGTACTCTCGATCCCTGGCTGATAAAAAATGCACTTTTATTTTCCGAATAATAAAAAGCCTGCTTTTACCGCAAAACCGCCGTTTAAGGCCGTACCTGAATTTTTCGAGGTCCAGTGCTGCCCCCATTTAAAATAAATAATTTCAAAGAAAACGGGTACACAATTTCAAATTTTGCAACTATCAAGTCCTAGATAACCCTTCTAAGTATTTTATGAACTACTGTTTACAGTTTATAATGAGAAATTTAAGCTTTACTACGCACATTTGCCAAAAGTGGCCGTTTTTCGCAAATGTGCGTAGTAAAGCTTAACGTTCTCACTTTTTCTTTGAAATGATTTATTTTAAATGGGGGCAGCACTGGACCCCGGAAAATTTAGGTACGGCCTTAAAGCGATCTACAAAAAGTATTGGAATTGGAATATACGTGTGTGAAAATGCTTTCGGAATTTATATGGAATTTTAATACATTAAAGGCTATATATTTTACAACGAATGTTACATACAAAAAAGTTCGAGTAAATGTTTTTATTATTTCAATATCTATTTGGGTATCAAATGAAAGGTCTTAAGGCTATACATGAATTTTCCGGGGTACATTTGAAATAAATCATTTTAAAGGAAACGGAGATATCATTTAAAAATGTTGTCTTTGTAAAGCCCTAGACAACCCTTCAAACTATTTTATGAACTACAGTTTAAAGTGATAACGTTAGGCTTTTCTACCCATTTTTGCGGAAAACGCCACTTTTGGCAAAAATCACTTTAAGGCCGTACCTGAATTTTCCGGGGTCCAGTGCTGCCCCCATTTAAAATAAATCATTTCAAAGAAAACGGAGACATTATTTAAAATTTTGCAACTACCAATTCCTAGATAACCCTTCAAAGTATTTTATGAACTACTGTTTACAGTTTAAAGTGAGAACGTTAAGCTTTACTACGCACATTTGCGAAAAACGGCCACTTTTGGCTTGTTTTTAGCCTCGCATTTATTTCACACAAATAAAGTGAGTTCTTTTCCCATTTTTTTCTGTTGGTTGGGTCTGAGGTTGGATAATATCGGCAATTTTCCAAACGAAATAAAATACAACAACTGGGAACAAAACTTAAGTAAAGGAGCCTTGAGCAACATCTTAATTTGACTACTAAATTTATTGATGAATCAAAAAAACGTTTTTTTATAAATATTGTCAAAGTTTATAAAATTGGTTAATTCTGTGAGGCTACCTTATTGTATAGATTCTCGTTTTCGCTTACATTATTATGCTCATAATACTGAAATAGGTACTTTTGAGTTGTGAAAAATAGGTATCAGGTAGATTACCAAAAACATACATGTCGAATTGATAACCTCTTCCTTTTTGAAGTCGGTTAAATTGTAATATAACAACTAAAATACGGCGCATTTAAATTTCGCATTACGTCGCGGCTTTGTACACGATTTGTAAAGGACGGTAACAGGGTCTGGGCGCGTTTCGTGCGTCGTTGACTTTTTGTAAAAAAGTAAATTAGTCGCGAATCGTGCATTCATCAAAATTAAAAAAAAATGCCTGCACCCTCTACTAAAGTTTCGTGCGCTCTAATATTTTGTAAACAAATAAGTTAGTCGCGATACGGGAGTTCATCAATTTTTTTTTTAAAATTCCTCCACCGTCTAGTCGCGTTTCGTGCCCTACGGTCAGTGGGGCATTTTTTTTTTATTTTTCGATATATGAGAGCACGAAACGCGAGTATATGGTGGAGGCATTTTTTTTTAAATTTTGATGAACGCACGAATCGCGACTAATTTACTTGTTTACAAAAAGTCAACGACGCACGAAACGCGCCCAGACCGGTAACAGTAATAATGGTGTTTTTAGTTTATAAAGGACCGTGGATCAAAATAAATAAAGCTTTTTATCAAACAATACAATGAATACAACGTTATCTTGTGACGTGACATATTTCAGTCTTTTCCGTTTTCGTAACTTTGATCTGAAATACTTTGCAAAACAGTATTATAGTCTAAATGAGAAAAAATCTGAAAATATATGCTTGATTAGGCTAAAAACAGTCGAAAAATGTTAGTTTTATAGGTAGTTTATAAATAACAAAATAAATTTAAAAATTGAATTCAAAGTTTTCAATTTCTAAGTATAGTCTGTTTTTAAACACCCCCATAGTAGCCGCCATGCCATTACTTCATAAGCCCGTGTAAATTAAAAAGTACGTATACAAAATACGCAATAATAACGCTCAAAAGCGTCCACCAGCGCTCAACGCTCAACGCTTATTTTATAACACTATATAGTTCTAATCAAACTGAGCATGAGTCTCATGAAAAAGGAATTATTTTTTCGTACTGAAATTTCTTATTTTTATTTATTTTACTTTATTAATATTTATCTAATTAAATTTAAAAATTAAACTAAAATCTAAATTTAAAACTAAATTAAAAGACAAAACTAACAAACTTTTTATTTATTGATGTTCAAGGGGAGCCAACAGCTTTTACAATACAAAACAAAAATTTGAATTTGTTGCGCGAACTTAGGTATCAGTTTTATGGACTGTGCATGCTCTTCAAAATTAATTTCGCCGTTTTTAACACCTTTTAAAAAGGGGGAGACGCCATCATTACATAGAGTACGAAGATATTACATTTATACCGTACACAGTATATCGTTTGGTTTTACATACATTTACACTGTAGGTCGTAAATCTGTGGTTTGTCCTTCAACGCGAATTGATGGTCAAAGTTGAAGCTACGCCGTATCTGTAATCCTTGTGACGTCACAGTGACGTCACGTGTTGGGTCGATAGATGAATCACTGCATTGCAATGCAATTTGAGGCGTCGCGCGTCGTCGTAGTTGTGCCATGCTGTTTCGATCAGTCTTTTTTTAACCCCTTATGCAAAATGGGGTCACAATCATCTTCATCAGATCTTTTTTAGGGTTCATAATCATAATCATTTATTCATCGCTAACATGTTGCATAATATAAGATGACAAATGTTGGTGCAGTACTACATGTACCCAGTTCGGGTGTGGCGATACAATTTTCAGAACTAATTTACATCGATTTAATATGAAATCTAAAAATGTGTCTATGTATGTAATGTATGTATGAGTACATAAAGAATAAATCGTAATTATAAGAACCTATTTTGTTAATATGCATTCGAAAATAATTAATTACATATGCTAAGTCGGAATTTTAAGTTGTCCAGTGGTAGTCAAACAATAATGTCATAATCTATAGCTACTCGTATGCAGTCACATTTTTAAAATTAACTATTCATAGAACGAGGTACGGTCTCACCACCGCTCCGTACCCAAAGGGTTCCAATGGAACTCTATTACCACAGATTAATAAATAATTACTACGTAACTATTACTGAGACACCGCTGTTTGACAATCTGTCCGTCTGTCACAGGGCTATATAGCCATGTGACAGACGGACAGATCCTTTATAGCGAGACACTTGAAATTTTCACAGATTATGTATTACTGTGGCCGCTATAACAACAAAAACTAAAAATAAGATTAAGTTAAAAATTAAAGGGGGTCGTGATACAAGAAACATGTTGTTTATTTATAGCGTTTTAAAACTCGATCCCTAGCTAGCTATGTGGCCGCTATAGCAACAAATACTAAAAATAAGATGAAGTAAAAAATTATAGACGGTCACCACATCATACGAGCAAGACACGTACTTTTTTTCAGCGTTTTAAAACATTGTAATTAGGTACGGAACCCTTCATGTACGAGTCCGACTCGCACTTGACCTGTTAGTCTTCACTGTAGGAGCAGCACCCTCTCTGAACTACCAGAGCCATACTTAGCCAGAGCAGCCAGAGGATTGGGCCTACACTCTCCACGCTGGCTAGACGGGTTGGAGAGGTCACACTAAGATCTCAATAAGTCAACGAGATCTATGTACGATGCAATGAGTATAACTAAATCGTCTTCAAAGACATTCACTGGAAGACTTGGAGTGACTATTTTTTACCCTACCGGAAACCACATGGCTATAGTGTGTATGTATATCATAACATCCGAACGGATAAAGCTATCGTGATATTTTCTTTACTTCAAAGTGATTTAATCGAGCGTATGATTTGCTAAATATATTTGATCGAAATCGGTTTTCTGTTTAATGTTGTAAAGAATATATTTTCCGCAAATTGGCGTGGGCTCATTCCGCAATTACATATTTATAAAACGTGTCGCCGTATACGTTTTTTACAATTGCGTTGTATAAAGGCGCCATTGTCGTCACAAAAGGGTCAGGTCACGTAATAGCGGCTCTCGTTTCAAATCGATTTTAGAAATACGAGTATATACGGTAATTACTCGTATTTGAACATTAAACATTTCAACACATTTAAATTTTTTTTATGTATTATTAACATATATATCACGTCTTTATCCCAGATTGTTTCTGATATCTTTAAGTTTGCCATAAACCTTGTCGAAAATAAAATGACGTAATTACCTACCCCAGTTTGATACATTAATATTTTTTAACTGATTTCCAAGTATAAGGATTAAGGAGGTATATTTATAAAAAGAGCGAGCGAATAATTGAGTGTTTTTAGAAAATCAAGGCAACTAATTAATATAATAACTATAAGTAGGTAGTTAAGGTGAAGAGATAAGCAAATGGCCTTGAAGTGTGAAATAAATTGTTAACTTGTAAATATGGTGATATATATATACATGTTTCCATATTGCTCTTCGTCATGCACTAGATAGCCCTTTAAATTATTTTATGAACCACCGTTGAAAGTATTTACATTAGTCCGTCTAGCTTTAAAACTTGCCTCCGCCAAAAGTGGCCACGGCAAGTTTTAAAGCTAGACGGATCACCAATAATAGTTTCAACGGCAGTTCATAAAATAATTTAAAAGGATATCTAGTGCATAACGAAGAGCAATATGGAAATTATCACCATATTTACGAGTTAACAATTTATTTCACACTTCAAGGTCATTTGCTTACCCCTTCACCTTAAGATGGTTTCTTGGAAAATCCGGCAAAGGTACTCGTACAGAAATAAGTAGGCGTAGGAGTAGCTCAAGTCCAGACGTGGAATTCTGTATATACTTAGGTAGGTACATATATAACGTCTAACAAATTATACTTACTGAAATTATTTTAAGGGTAGAATCAGTCTATGATACTGAACAACTTTCCCCCAGGAACATATCGAAATATGAAAAATAAAAATTCTTTCCATACTATCTCAGATCGCTTGATCGCTGATTGATCTACTTGTATGTAAATTCAAAATTTTTTATGTATTTCCTTTGGGGAAACAAACAGTTTGGAGCTAGCTTAATCAATGTGCTTTGCCCCTATATATATATATATATATATATATATATATATGTCGAGTGGGGAAAGGCGATATCACGCGACCGCTTAAGGTGAAGATGGCAAATCGCCTTGAAGTGTGAAATAAATTGTTAACTCGTAAATATGGGGATAATTTCCATATTGCTCTTGGTCATGCACAAGATAGCCCTTTAAATTATTTTATGAACTGCCGTTAAAACTATTATTGGTGATCCGTCTAGCTTTAAAACTTGCCGTGGCTACTTTTGGCGGTGGCAAGTTTATAGCTAGACGGACTAATGTAAATACTTCCAACGGTGGTTCATAAAATAATTTAAAGGGCTATCTAGTGCATGGCGAAGAGCAATATGGAAATTATCTCCATATTTACGAGTTAACAATTTATTTCAAATGAGGGCGCTACTTCAAGGCCATTTGCCTATACCTCCACCTTAAGAATAGCAGTTAATAATTATGTACTACGGAATTACGTCGACACGATGAAATTGATACTATTATAATTAATTTGTTTTTCGTGAGTTTCATGACGATTAGGTTTTTTATTTATAATTGCAGTAATAGTGTATATCAAGGAGTCTAATGCATATTTAGAGGTTTTCTTTAGCATGTCGACTTTTGATTGACGTTTTATTAGTCTCAAATTACTTTGTATCATGGGTATAGTGGATATTTAAAAGAATACCAATGACTTCAAATCCACCCTGTATATTTGCTAGAGAACGTTATGACTTTCAAGCGTTATCCCCAATAACTTTTAAGGCCATAGGTACTTGAATTTTCCGGGGCCCATCCAGTGCTAATAGTCCCCAATTTTAAATAAAATTTTTGAAAGGAAACGGAGATATCATTTAAATTTTTGTCTCTACCAAGCTCTAGATAACCCTTCGAACTATTTTATGAACTACTGTTTACAGTTTAAAGTGAGAACGTTAAGCTTTTCTTACAAAACTCAATATTAGTCCCGATACTCCCTATTGTGCATAATATAAAAATACCTTACAGTTTTTTCTCTAAATGCATATAAAATTATGTATGGTACTTTCAACGGTGGTTCATAAAATAATTTAAAGGACTATCTAGTGCATGACGAAGAGTAATATGGAAATTATCTCCATATTTACGAGTTAACAATTTATTTCAAATAAGGGCGCCACTTCAAGGCCATTTGCCTATACCTCCACCTTAACAAAGTTTCAGACACAGCCATTTTTAGGGTTCCGTACCCAAAGAGTGCAAACGGGACCATATTACTGAGACTCCGCTGTCTGTCCGTCCGTCTGTCTGTCCGTCTGTCACAGGGCTTTATCTCTTGAACCGTAACAGCTACATACTTGAAATTCACCGATTCTGTATTGCTGTGGCCGCTATAACAACAAATACTGAAAATAAAAAAAAGTTAAAAATTTAAGGGGGTCGCCACGCCATACAGAAAAAGTGTTTTTTCAGCGTTTTTAACTAGGTCTTTATAATGGCATTAACTAGATACTTAAAATTTTCACAGATTATGTATTACTATGGCCGCTATAACAACAAACTACAACAACAAACAAATACTAAAAAAAATAAGTTAAAAATTAAAGGGGGTCGTCATACAAAAAACGTATTTTTTTAGCGTTTTAAAACATTGTACGGAGGTACGGAACCCTTCATGTACGAGTCCGACTTGCACTTGCCCGTTTATTTTCTTTTTTAATAACGGATATCTTCAAAATTTAGAATAACATATACTTACATATTAAGATATTGTTCCGACCATTTTAATGCTGTTTAAATCAATAAATGGATATACCTACATTTATATCTTTAAAATGAAACTAGCTAACTGTAAAGATGTTTAATTAGGTATATTATATATAATGATTTGTAATTAAATAAGTATAAAATACTCAATAATATAACGCATAAATTACATTAATGAACGGCAGGCAAAAACAAAAAATAACAGAAATAAAACAAGCACTATATGTAATTAGGATTTATACTCAAGTGCTGCGGGACGTCAATTCTTGTTAAAGTAAGGCCGTCTTCATACACAGCGATAAAATTGCAACGGCTTTACAAAATGTCATTAAAATATTATCACTGCGTTTTTATTAAAATTACATGAAATCATGACGCATATATCAACGCGCTGTTGTATAGATTAAAACGCCAGAAAGGTAATATCGCGGGTGATAATCGTTCTGGTGAGAACCGACGCGACGGCTCGGTAATGCCGTGCGGACGCGAGTAGTTCCGCCGTAGCCGAGGTAACGAATGCCGTTGCCGCGCGCGTCGCCGACTCCCGCTATCCTATACCAGGCTATACCCCTATAACTGCAGCATTGTTCGATATTTTCCGTCTCTTGGGCCCTCACTAGCGTACGGTACGGAGTCTTGACATTGAACGTCTAGATGTGACACACATTCTTATATATTTGTGACGTTCCACGGGTAAGGTACCTTGTGGACGCTGGCGCTTAAGAGGGCGCCTGATGTCAATAATCTAAATTTTGCTGCCGCTTCCACGCACATAAATTTAGTCTAGCCGAAGCGAGACAGCGAGCCATGCGGGGCGTCGGGAATCGCGGTGGGTCAATGAGGCTGGTTCTGGTTTTGAGGTTTTTTTCGTTTTGCAAAGAATATTTAAGAGTTATTTTAAAAGTAAGACATATGATAACTGCCTTGTGTTTAATACAATTATAATCTAAAGTTACAAGTGCTAATTTATTGTATATCTTGAATACTTTCCGTTTTAGTATAATTCTGAGGTGATTTGGAGGCAACTTCGCAATGTTTTTCTATCGAGAAAATTTTAAGCAATCGTGTTTTCGAAACATATAACGTTTATAGTTAGTCCTGAACTTTGCTGTGTTTTCATTTCGTTACAATTGATAATATTTAAGATCGCTCTAAGCACTATTAGGGTCATACAGGCCCTTAAGACGTTTTGAAAAACAACTCGTACTGTTAACTTAGCTTAAATAAACACAAAGTCGTAAGTGCCAGCGTCCATAAGGTACCTTTACCCGTGGCCCGTTACATTTATTTACCAGATAAATATGATTGAACAAGCGAAGTTCTTCGAGTCTTATTTTATTTAAGTATGTACATAACAATATTAATTTATAGACTAACTAGGTATAAGAAGTTATTAAAACTAAACTAAGGCTAAAAAGAAAAATAAAAGAAAAAAATATTAAATAAATATAAAAAATTAACCCCGATCACTGGGTCCGGGGAAAGGTATCTAAGAGTCTGGCAGCATTTCCATAATAATAAATAATAATATAATAATAATAATAAATAATAATTCATAATAATGGCATAATGAAATATGCTGACCCTCTAGCCGAAATGTGCGCCAGCTCTTGGATCCCCTGAGTCGTCGATAAGGCGTGCTCTTTGTAAAGCTGACGGGCTTCTGCACCCCAGGGCCCCAAAGTCTCCACAGCGAAAGGCGCAAATATCGAGTCTACTTGAATTTCAATTAACTAACTTAAGGGGATACATGAATTTTCCGGGTTCAGTGCTGCCCCCATTTGAAATAAATCTTGTCAAAGGAAACTGAGATATCATTAAAAATTTTGTTTTTGTCAAGCACTAAAAAGTAAGGCAGAGAACGGAGAAGTTCGGCGCATACTCCACCGACAAGAGCCACTAAACTCTTAAATAAGAAGAAGAAGAAAGAAGCCTAGGGCTTCATAACCCTTCAAACTATTTTATGAACTACTGTTTACATCTTTAAGTGAGAACGTTAACGAAAACACGAACGTTAAGGCGATTAGAGTCCTCAATGGCCTTGGTCGTTTGGGCTCCCTACCCCGCGCCATTACCTCACACCCTGCACGGAAACACCAATCAAAGAATACACGGGCGTAGGTCGGTACAGAAGCGCACTCCATACATTACAGTTATAGGTAACTTGAGCTTGAATTGATAAATAACATCTTCTTCTTCGTCTAAGCGCGTTCCCATTTGCATCCTCAGCTGTGCTGCTTAGGAACCCGGGGTGCGCTTTCCCGCTTTTTCTACCCCAAATATAACATGCATGTCAGTGGTCACCCAAGGATGCCAAAGACCTTACAAAATGGAGAAGAAATAGCCGGAACAGTTTAAATGATTTGGCTATAGTTTAACGACTGGCCGCCTGCCTGACGTCAACCCTCTTTGGGAATGTATTCGTGCGAAAAGTTTACAACCGGCCGCCGCCTGACGTTTCTGCATGCATTTTCAATGCTTTCTTAGCCGCTTCTTTCTGCTAAGACTTTCGAGGCATTTTGATCTCAAATTTAGTACATTAAAGTAATTAAATGTCATCAAACGTCCAAATACGCGAAATAATAAACTATTACTTAATCTATACTAATATTATAAAGCAGAAGAGTTTGTTCGTTTAAACGCGCTAATCTCAGGAACTAATGGTCCGATTTGAAAAATTATTTTTTTGTTGGGTAGCCCATTTATAGAGGAAGGCTTTAGGCTATATAACATTACATCCGACAACCACGCGAACGAAGTCGCGGGCACAGCTAGTATATAATATACAAATAAAGTTTATTATCGTACACTAGTAGATTGTACAGTACTGAGTACATAGGTACATAGGACATAGCGTCCATGCGCAAACCAAACTACAACACAATCGTATCGTATCGTCTGACTACTCTGACTGCACTACTCTCTGACCTAGTCTAAACACACATACAAAGAGAAAACACGCGTGATCCCTCATAAAAATTTGGTAGCGAGTGACACAGCCTTCCCGTCTGAATGCTAGCGGACGACTGCCGCCCGCGCCCGCGCAGGTCACCCTCTGCAAGTTACGTTCGAAATTCCTTAGTTTCGATATCTTTTAAATGAAAATGTTCTTCGATTTACAAAAGCAATGCATAATTTAAAGAAAAAGGGATTCTTAATCTATCAGTGTAAAAATATTTCCATATAACATAGCCGTTTAGGAGCAGTCTTGAATTTAAGTTAAAAATCGATGTCCCGTAATTAATCTTTTTATTACACAAAACAAAGACAAAAAGAAACAACAAATGCTCAAAATGTAGTCCTTGAACTGATGCTTCACATATATTTTTTTTAACTATATCTGGCCAGCTGTGAATGAGCAGTCCGCTTTACAAAATGCCCATTTGACGGGAATTGAGGAATCTAATCAAAATCTAAATTAGCATTTTTGCCAAAAGTGGACGTTTCCTGCTTCTCCTCAGAGAAATTAGCTCGTTGTTCTCGCTCGATCTATCTATAACCATGGTTATTGTGAGTACTACCCGACCTACCTAGCATTTATTTTCAAAAGGTGTTCTACAAAAATAAAGGCTAATCAAACCAAACACCCTCTTAAATTCCCCTGGCCCTGAGGCCTACCGCGTTAATTAATGGCTTATTGTTGATAAATTAAAAATCATAATTTTAAAATATAAATAAATATATACTACTCAACACAAATCAAATAAGCCCAAAATTGATGGGGTTGCGACGTTTTATCACTGGGTTTCTTAAGCCACCTTACGGCTCCATCATCAGATCAGCTTCTTGTTAAAATTATATTGCTTTGTCATCTGATTTACATTATCATACCTACAGCATTTCGTCTCAATCGGAAACCGAAAAGTGGCTCAAATTTAACTTGCAAGACTTGACCAAAAATAAAATAAAAAACAACAAACAAATAAATAAAAGCTTGTAAAACTTGAAGGCGCAGAAGAATAGTTTTTTTTTTGTAAACCTACTTTTTAGGGTTCCATACCCAAAGGGTGCCAACGGGGCCCTATTACTGGGATTTCGCTGTCTGTCCATCTGTCACAGCTCTTGAACCTTATTAGCGAGATTATGTATTACTATGGTCGCTATAACAACAAATACTAAAAATAAGATAAAGTTCAATCATACAATAAACGTGTTTTTTTTCAGCGTTTTAACTCGGATCTTTTTAATGGCATTAACTAGATACTTGAAATTTTTGTCGCCTAAGTACTCGTATTATTGTGGCCGCTATAACAACAGATACTAAAAATTAAATCAAGTTAATAAACGGGCATGTGCCACAGGAAGAGATGGAGTGGTCCTATTCTAACCCAGAACCACACGAGTAATAAATAATAAACGGGCAAGTGCGAGTCGGACTCGTACATGAAGGGTTCCGTACCACCGTACAATGTTTTAAAACGTTTCTTGTATGGCGACCCCCTTTAATTTTTAACTTTTTTTATTCTTAGTATTTGTTGTTATAGCGGCCATAGTAATACATAATCGGTGAAAATTTCAAGTGTCTAGCTATTACGGCTCAAGAGATAGCCCTGTGACAGACGGACAGACAGACAGACAGACAGACGGACAGACGGACGGACAGACGGACAGACAGTGGAGTCTTAGTAATAGGGTCCCGTTTGCACCCTTTGGGTACGGAACCCTAAAAATTAAAGAGGTCATCATACAAGAAACGTATACTTTTCAGCGTTTTATAACATTGTACGGAGGTACGGAACTCTTCATGTACGAGTCCGACTCGCACTTCACCGGTCATATTTAAAAAGATGCATGATGCATCTTTTATTGAATCATCTAGCAAAAGTAGGTCATATTTATATACGATACGAGCTACATTTTCGTGCCGCCGTTGTCTCGGCTATGAACAATTGAAAAAGTCAACACACAGGCAGGAGTACGGTCGATACAAGAAAATTGAATAGGCAACTCAGTCCGTGAACACGAATAACTTTTTCTGTAGATCCAATGCTGCAATCTCGAATAGATTACGGGAAATGATCGTATCAGCACAACTGTGAATCTTTGAAGCACATTTGAATCTATTTTATTTAATAACTTTGTGTCATCTGCAAACCAAAAATATCAAAAACAAATTATTTAAATTGTTTCAAGTTAGTTTTTGTTGATTATTTTACTGTTTGAAGAGTATTTTTTTTTGTTTGTTAGATATAATAAGTACTTAATAGTTTCAAGAATGGTTTCAACAGTTTTGTTTATTATTTTACTGTATGAAGAGGAAGATTTTGTTTATTATTAAATAATAGTTTCCATACAGAGTTAGTTTTGGTCTATTATTTGTTTGTTACATTTTACTTCATATGTCCCTTATGTCTCACAATTGAAGATTTTGTTAAAACTTATTTCATGTCCATGTTGTACCAATTTGCGAGGGAGGGGGTAAGCTCCCGTTGCAACTTAAGGCCGTACTTAAATTTTCCGGGGTCCAGAGCTGCCCCCATTTAAAATAAATCATTTCAAAGAAAACGGAGACATTATTTAAAATTTTGCAACTACCAAGTCAAAGATAACCCTTTAAAGTTTTTATGAACTACTGTTTACAGTTTATAATGAGAACGTTAAGCTTTACTACGCACATTAGCCAAAAGTGGCAATTTTTCGCAATTGTGCGTAGTAAAGCTTAACGTTCTCACTTTAAATTGTAAACAGTAGTTCATAGAATACTTTAAAGGGTTATCTAGGACTTGGTAGTTGCAAAATTTTAAATGATGTCTCCGTTTTCTTTGAAATGATTTATTTTAAATGGGGGCAGCACTGGACCCCGGAAAATTCAGGTACGGCCTTAACATTTTGGTATGAAATAGTAGATTTTTTCAAGATCATAGCGTTGGTCCCTTATGGTATATTATGTACTATTAAGCTACAGATACACATGTTACTAGCACGAAAGCATGTTTCTAAATAGCTATTAGTAGCACGTGTGTACAGTGCGTATTATGCTCAAAAATCAACCATCGTCGTTCGATTGTCATGCTACCTGCAGCGCGGGTGGGAAGGGGTGCGAAGGGGCGTGTCCTGAGCGCGTGTGTACTTTGTATTTGCATGCTAGCAGGTGTCGTAGAGCATGCTTAAAACTACCATTAGTAGTAGTATAGAGCACGATTTTTATTAGCATACGTGTATTTTGTAGCTATACATCCGATATATGTAACGGTATTGTCATATCATCAGTGTGATACATTAAATTAGCATACAAAATTTCATCTTAATCAGAAACCGGGAAATGGCCCAAAGGGGTCGTTGCACAAATGTATGGGCAGCCGGCTAGGTCAATGAACAGGCCGCTCTTCGATTCGTTTAAAATTTTTGTATCTAATTTTACTTCGCCGAACATTATTGGCCTACAAGCCAATGCCGGTTTTTGGCGTCTATTTTTTTGCGCGCGGCCACTGACCAATCCTTGTTTTTCTAGTAGAAAATAATGAAAAAAACCTGTAAAAAACATAATGAACAAAACCAATTATGACATAGGTATATACCTCTAAACTCAGTCCGGACTGAGTTATTGAGGTTAGAAATTGTTAAATATTCATATGTTTCTAAGACAATTTTCGTCATATGGGCGAAAGCTATATGAAAATATGTAACAAAATAATTATCTTTGGACATTTTAATTACCACTATGCTTATTAAAAAAAAAAAAAAAAAATTACCCTTTGAGGCCTTCCCCGCCACCTCCCCTTGACAACTGCACAAATTGTTCGGCGAGTTTGGAGGTATTGGTGAGTCATCGGTCTTGATTACATATAGACATACAATCATATCTTTTATAACTACCAAAAAAAGGGGTAGGGACGTGCCTGGGGGCCGTATCGATATAGGTGTTATACACCTGCTATTGTTGCAACATATCGACGTAATCAACTATCGGCGCAGATGTCCTGCGCGTGTTTGGCGCAGATGTTACGCTGTTGTTGTGCAACATGTCTGCGTAAACAACCCCCACTATTACTATTTTCGAAAAACTTATTTTACTTATGAATAACTAGCTTTTCCCGCGGCTTCGCTCGCGTATCCCACGGGAACATTACTTTTTTCCGGGATGAAAGGTACCCTATGTTACTTCTAGTACCTCCCAGGATATGTGTACAAAGTTTCATGATGATTCGTCAAGTAGTTTTTGCGTGAAAAGGTAACAAACATCCACGCTTTCACATTTATAATATTAGTAAGGAAGTAAGGATAAGGATAACTGACATTTCGACACAACATTTTTCGGTCATTTGGCTCTGGCCTCTGTCAACTCACCAACATAAAAAAGCGGTTAAGTGCGAGTCGCACTCGCCCATGAAGAGTTCCGTAGCAGCAAGTAACATAATATTAAAGTTTAAAAGGTAAATTGCGGTTTACGATTTATGACGTATTAAAAAATACTACTTAGGTACTAGATCTTGTTCAAACCAGTTTTAGGTGGAAGTTTGCATGATAATGTATATCATATATATTTTTTAGTTTTATCATTCTTTTTCATTCTATTTTAGAAGTTACAGGAGAGGGGGACACATTTTACCACTTTGGAAGTTTCTCTCGCGCAAACTATTCAGTTTAGAAAAAATTATATTAGAAACCTCAATATCATTTTTGAAGACCCATAGATACCCACACACACACAGTTCACAGAATACATCTACTTACCAAGTTTCAACAGTATAGTTCTTATAGTTTCGGAAAAAAGTGGCTGTGACATACGGACGGACAGACAGACATGACGAATCCATAAGGGTTCCGTATTTTGCCATTTGGCTACGAACCCTAAAAATGAAAAACCGCTTCTATATTTTGATGGTTACTGAATCATCAGCTTGCAAATATAAAATTAAAAAGTGTTGATTTTGCAACCTGATAAGATTGTGTCAAAAACGCAAGTAATAAGGTAATATATTTCTTTAAAGTTATTCTAAAATAATAGGAAGGTACTTACGACATGTATGGTGATTTGTATGTACTTATTCCAAAACTCTGCTCTCGTTGTACATCTTGGAAGTAATATCTTCATAATGGCTGTTTTCAGTGCCTATTAGTCTAAGATACAAGCTCTTGATTATCTTATCATAATAATAATAAGCAGTCTCTCTCTATTTAAAAAAATAATGGTAGTAGATTACTACCTAACAAAAGTTATTTAAATTGTCCAAAGAAATTTTAAGTCTTTACTTCAGCTATTTTTCTTTTCCCTTGGTTAGTTACACCACGGTCCACTGGTGGTCTGGAAGAGATCGCTATAAGCGATAAGATCGCCTATTTTAAGTACTTATGTTAATTATTTTAAGGTATCTGTTATTTATATATTTTTTGGTGTACAATTTTATATTCTAATCTACTGAAAGAGATTTATATTTGAAAAAAGCCAACTTAGGTACTTTACTTTTATTTTCCCCCAAAACTTTAACTTACTAATGTATATGTATGTATATGTACATTATATTACAATACAATGGGACATACAGAGCATTTAGGGTCTTGCGGCTCTATACAGATAGAGGGCCGCAATAGTCAAAGGCCACTTTTAGCGTGATGGTGGGCGAGAAGGTGGAATAATTAATCAAAATAGTGATGGTTCTACCTACTTGTATTTTTAGAAACAAGTATAATATGCGGACAAGCACGTGTGCAATTGGGTAGTTTCCTAGTTGTGCAATTGGGTAGTTTCCTAGTTGTGCAATTGGGTAGTTTCCTAGTTCAAACATAAATTATTGGGTTAAGAGAATAAAACGTCACAAAATAATGTCACTTGTCATTGATCAGATCCAGTTTGAACGTTATTTTAGATTTATTAATGCAGAAAAATGGATATTAAGAGCGCTATTTGACTCCAAAAAACTATGACTTCAGAGTCCGATATTTCATACAAATCTCATAGAAAATGTTTGTTTTGACGTTTAGAAAAAAGTGTCTGATTTGACTTGTTGGAAACTAGCGGATCGGATAAAACAACTTTTTGATGCATGTTAAATTTTTTCTTCTCGTTTTTATAGATACCTATAATAAATGAGTAAGTAATGTGTGTTTTTACAAGCTTTTATTTAACTTGCAATGTATGTATGTACATATATTTGTTCGGGTCAAGTCTTGCAAGTTTAGTTTGATCCACTTCCTGCTTGCCTGCATTTTTATATCATTATAAAACAAGGCAATATTATTCTGACAAAAACTGATTTAATGATTGAGCTGGTTTGTGGCCACAGGAACCCTGTATTTAAATACACAACTCTATCGAATTAGGGCTCATGTAAATACGCCGAATAAGGACCATGTTTTTGCAAATCTTTATAAATCGATTTTGTTAATTTATTCATTTATACAAAGTGGAAGAGACATCCCCGTAATAAATCGAACCACGGGCTATGCTAGATCATTATAGTATGACGAAATTAAAATAACAATCGAGAAACCTGACATTCCCGAAATTTGACATTCCCATACAAATTGCCCGAGCGGCTGCATACTTTTGTATGGATATGCTGAATTTTTTTTTGTTCTTTAGCTGTTATTTTAATTTCATTATACTATAATGATCTAGTATAGACCGTGGTTTGATTTATTACGGGTATGTCCCTTCTACGTTGTATAATGTCTCCAATGTCTAAACAATTTCTTTGTGAAGCAAAAACATTATAGAAACAAAAAAAAAGCATCAACGCCCTGATTATAATAAATAACATTTTCTAGACCATAATAGGCAATTGGGCCCTAAATCCATTTTAAACTGTTTCAGTTTTTTTCGATTTATGAATAAATACATTATTTTTCCAATGCCGTGGAGTAAAACAGATAATACAAAAGCGACTTTCGAATGATTTTGATAAACTAGTCATTATCTCAAAACATTTTTAGTATGTACGTATATACTCGTATGTATAGTTAAATAAGTATTTATATGTATGAAGTTAATTATATGATGTATTTAAGGAGACTTGTAAATCGTGTATTTTGAGTAATACATCTTTATCATATTCAATTCAATTCAATTCAAAATTCAATGTTGATTTATATGCTATTATAATGTTGGGTCTAAGTTAATATATGTACCTACAGCCATAACAGAAAGGCGCAAATATATACATTGAAGGAATCCGTTCGTAAATAAAAACTACTAATCTAATACCGCTGGGCAAAGGTCCCACATACTTTTTCAATAAAATATGTCCGAGAAAAAGTTTCTAAGTACCATTTTTTTTAGTTTTAACTTTCATATAAATATGTCAATTAAATTCAATGAGACATTTGTCTTTAATATATCTTATCAACTTATACAAAAGAAAAGGATGGTTGTTACGTGACGATATGGTGAATCATTTTCCCTTTTTCTTGTCTTAAATGGTACTCGATTGACTTGGCTTCATAAGACTCAGGTAAATGTCCATACAACAGTTAAGTATGGGATTTCTACAAGCTGAAGCAAAGATGGCGTCATAATTATTAATATGCCTGAAATTACTTAAAACTATGTAATAACACAAAATTATGAATGAAAGTGGCCTTAATTTACGCATCTCTACTCACAGAAACTATAAATTCATTCAATTGACCCTCAGAAACTACGAAACTTATTGAATACCGGTCACGTGTTCGACATGCAAATAGTGGACAGAAATGCCCCAAGTTTACCGGCACCTGCGGTAATTGCCGCCGTACGTTACACGTTGCGTATGAATTACGATAGTATTTATCTCACAACTAGAACGCAACAACTACATTCAATACTTGATTGCAACCCTCGACCTAAACTGCACTACGTAAGTTCCAGTTTGCGTTGCAACGCGTGCGTGTCATCTGCATTGAAATTTGACGCTTACTGATAACCGGTGCAGCGCGCAGAATCGAGATGCATCGTAAGCGGGGGAGGGGTGGCTGAGTAATACATCACGTGGACCCCTTCCCACCCCGGTCATGCTGTCGTAAGTGCCATTGAACCACACCCTTGGCCATCGAAAACAATACAAGCCGGCGCGCTAGCGTGCTGCTGGGCTTACGGCGTACCTAACGAATACTTGGTGTTTTTTATCACAGAGTCGGGTGTATAAGTTACGGCGCGAGTTGCACTGAGCGACGGCTCAGCCGTCAGCGTCCTCGGACGCGCTCTTTGAAACTGAAGGCCTGTGTTTTTGCTATATACAGAGAAGGTTAGATAGGGCCTGTTGCGCGATGTGTGCGGTGCCGCACAGGCGCGTGGGTGTGTTCGTCCGATCGATGCGGGCGTTGACCTTGCGCGATGGAATACTGAGGTATACCACCCGACGCCTCTTATCCGCAAAATTTTGGGTATGCCCCAAAAAGGTCCAGTGTGAATCCGCCCTTAGGCCAGCCGACAAAATCGCCCGGAAAAGCAAGCCACTTGCATCCGCCGCGCGGCGCTCGCAACTAAAAGCCGTTCTCCAATCCTCATTTTTCCAATATAACTCGAGCTATTTGCAGAATTTTCCACGCGAGCATTTTGTGGAAATTAATATGAAAACAACATGCAAAAGCAAATAAAATGCGAAGTCAAACACAATAGGTTTTCATAACCATTGAGGAATCCCACGGATTCACTCGACAACAATCAAATTAGACTAATGGAATGAAAGCGCAGCTTGCTCGCGGGACTTTAATATTGTCAATTTATTCGCTGCAGCTTTGAGCTTATGAAATATTATACAGGCCCACTTTTTAAACACTGTCCAAATTTTTGGAGCAAGTTCAGTCCATGATACTGACCTACTACTATAAAAAAAGTTATACATCCGTCAGACAGACGGATTTTGTATGGGAGGACGAAACATATTATGCAGTAAACGAAGAGGAAGTTATTTAATTTCCACTTTCAATTTAAAAAAAAAATTGTAAGTACTTAAGTATCGATAAGTTTAAAAATTATGAACTCAAACTTATCAAAAAAGAAAAAAAAGGAAATGTTATTATTTTTAAAATCGCCTTTGTCGCCAGAAGATCCCTTAAAAAGCAATCAAAGGCCTACACCAACCTTTGATTGTAACTTGTTAGGAAAAAAGAATTTCCCACGTTTTATTAACTTGTTCCTGGCTAAATACGCAGTAGCGACACGCCAACAATAAAAAAAAAAAAAAAAAATCGCCTTTTTAGGTTTGATATCAGTATATTGAACGACATTTGGCGTATGTTTTACAAAAATTTACAAAGCCGTCTCCTACTTGGAAGGGCCCAAACTTGGTATGTTTCGAAAATATTTCTTGGATTTGTAGAAAACAGGTGACAGAAAGGTCATGGTGTAGTATATTTTTAGAATCGTCTCATGAAGCCCTTTCATTTAATACCACACAAGATACGCTACTAAAAAATTTCTTTTCAATTCCCGTACATAAAATTGATGACGTCATTACTGCCCTCCCTATGGGAATATTTTTAAGAACTACCGCTCAAAACCACAACCAATAGCTACCCTGTACATTGATTTGCGGTTTTTTGTCAATTTTTGCTTCGTACACCGAAGAGCGTTATTACATTACCTGCCGCGGCAGCGGTTTCCGCCACTACGCTGCCGCACCGCGCGCTTTGATTTTGTTAGTATGTATTACACCGCCCCGGAGGCAGCAGGTTCAGTACAAATACTACAACAACATTTTCAATGACATCCAAGAACATGGCTCTAACACAATGAAGATTTCATTGGATATTTTATTATGGGATACTCACTCAACGATACCATATTTTATAATAAATACATATAAAACATGTAAAGGACGGGCTATACTAGAGTAAACTCATCATCGTCATCCGAGCGTATTCCCCATTGCATCCTCAGCGGTAACGCTTCAGAGCCCGGGGTCCGCTACCTAGGTGATTTGACGAGGTGACTGGTTTTTACACAGAGTGACTGCCGTATGACCTCCGCACTCCAAAGGGTAGACGAGAACCAATCTTAGGATAGGTTTAAACAAACGCTAGATGGCGTTCGGGACCCACAGTTTTACGTGCCTTCCGAAGCACGGAATCGTCTTTCTTTTCGGATAATCAAACTAGACTACCTATATACTAGATAACTATTTTATTATTATAAAATTAAAAAATTACGGTTAAAATACATTTCTGCATATAATATCCATATAATACTATAATATAATATCAATACAAAAGTGTGCAACCGCCCGGGCAATTTGTAAGTCCTTACTTACAAATTGCCCGGGCGGATGCACACTTTTGTCTTTTTGTTCTTCTTGAATAACGATTTTTCTTATTTTGTTTCTTCTTTTTTAATTTCTTTATACTATCTAAGCATACTATTTGTTTTCTTATCATGGTTCGATTTATTACGGATATTGGCCGTTACATGATAAAGACGTTGCATAGATAAACACCCAAAACCCAGAACAATTGGGAAAATGCCATTTTCCAAGTGACCCTTGCTGGGAATCGAACCCAGAGCCTCCGCTCCGGATTGGCGAACTAGCGTGTTGAGCATTTCGCCACGGTGGTTACAAAAAAAGCTAAGAACATTTACCGTAAACACTATGGCTAAAGACGGCATATACCTTTTTTCTTTTTTCTAACGTAGAATAAGAATGTGGACTGAGTCTAAAAAATATAATTTTATTTAGTCCGTCTTAGGACACACAAGCTAAATAATGCTTATAAACATCAGTGAGACCTCTCCAACCCATCGTGTAGGCCAAATCCTCTGACTGCTCTGGCTAATATATGGGTCTGGTAGTAGAGAGAGGGTCCTGCTACTGCTGTAGAGACTAAAAAAGACCTGATAATGCTGATGCTATTAGGCGATGCCTACAGCCCTAGGACCTGTTTACCCCGTTACTTTAATTACGTGATATTAATGTATCTCTACTCACTCAGTCGATAGAACTACGAATAGAAATCAGGAGCTAAACGAATCACAGATTATTCCACAGAAATAGCACTGAATAGCGTCTGTCTGGAAATTAATGCCAATATCATTCCAAAGCGATGTGAGGCTGATACTCACAATTAAGAGTCATCGCACACAAGGCTGTAAACAAGCTTCAATATTAAGTTTACAGAAGCCGTCGTGTAGTGACGTCAGAGTAACACACAATTTGTCGCCACCCTTACTATACAACGTGGAAGGGACATACCCGTAATAAATCGAACCACGGTCTTTATTAGATCATTATAGTATAATAAATATAAAATAATAAATAAAAAATAATAAAATAACAGCCAAAGAACAAAAACTAATTTGGGAATTTCTATACAAAAGTGTAAAGTGGTCGTAAATTTGACCACATCTCTTCATTTCGCGCTCAGCTTGCATGGCTCCCTATTCCCTTACGTCGTAATGCTTAAATACTCTCGATGCTATTTTCTATCTTGAACAATCCGCACTCTCCTAGCTATCTTAAGGTGAAGATATAGGCAAATGACCTTGAAGTGGCGCCCTCATTTGAAATAAATTGTTAACTCGTAAATATGGAGATAATTTCCATATTGCTCTTCGTCATGCACTAGATAGCCCTTTAAATTATTTTATGAACCACCGTTGAAAGTATTTACATTAGTCCGTCTAGCTTTAAAACTTGCCTCCGCCAAAATTGGCCACGGCAAGTTTTAAAGCTAGACGGATCACCAATAATAGTTTCAACGGCAGTTCATAAAATAATTTAAAGGGCTATCTAGTGCATGACGTAGAGCAATATGGAAATTATCACCATATTTACGAGTTAACAATTTATTTCACACTTCAAGGCCATTTGCCTATATCTTCGCCTTAAATCTAAATTCAACCCTCTCAGTTCCACTCACTCTCGTTCACTTCGCTCCTCTAGCACTCTCATCCTTAGTTTTCCTCCTCATCGCTCTACCTTCATGGACAAGTCTTTTCAAGTCCAGGCTATCCG
The DNA here is from genome assembly GCA_963576875.1 of Acrobasis repandana. NCBI lineage: Eukaryota > Metazoa > Arthropoda > Insecta > Lepidoptera > Pyralidae > Acrobasis > Acrobasis repandana. The sequence continues at coordinate 2,067,053 of OY756214.1, forward strand.
GCTATGGAATGCCCTTCCGGAGTCTATAAGAAGAGCTCCCAGTCGTTTGGCTTTTAAGCGAGCGGTACATAAATTTTTCCTCCAGCAGTCTTAGTCCCAGTCATCCTGATTATATTTATTAGTATTTATATTTATGTATTTATCTATTGTATTTTATGCATGTTAGTATATATGTATAGTTATTATATGTTTAAAAGTATATTTGTGTATAAGTATACCTATGTGTCTTTGATTATATATAGTTTATTTATATTAAGTTTGCTTATTTTTGTGAATTTTATTACGCCAGCCACACATATTTTCTGCTTGGTCTAATGGTTGACCGGGAGAGAATGCCATATGGCATTAGGTCCGCCACTTGTACTTTTATTTTATTGTGCAATGAAGATTAAATAAATAAATAAATAAATAAAGCCGCCCGAGCGATTTGTATGGGAATGTCAAAATATTTTTTGGTTTCTTGACTGTAATTTTAATTTAATTATACTATAATGATCTAGTATATAGCCCGTGATTCGATTTATTACAGGTATGTAGTGTACCTTCCATGTTATACCTTATATGGGTGTTGTAAGAGGCCACTAAGGGAGGTCTTTCTTTATCGAGTGTCATCACCATCCGAGCGTATTCCCGGTTGAATCGTACAACATTTAAAAAAAAATACTCAGCGAAAACGCTTCCAGAGCCAGGAGTCCGCACCTAAATGTAAACCTAGGTGATTTGACGAGGCTACCGGTTTATACACAGAGCGACTGGTGACTGACCCCTGCAACCCAACCAAAGGGTAGACCAGAACTAATCCTAGGATAGGTTTAAACAAACGCTAGATGGCGTTCGGGACCCACAGCGTTACGTGCCTTCCGAAGCACGAAATCATCTTTCTTTTCATAATCAGATGATTCAAGCCTGCAATATATTAACCAGACTGGAAACAAATTTTTCACAAAGTATGCTTCCCAGTGGAACTTGAATCCACGAACTCAATATCACAAGGCAAACGCCTTAACCACTGGACCACGGAGGCAGTCACGAAGGAAAAGCCTACCTGCCAGCCAGCAAGCCACCTTTATTGGTGGTAAGCCAAATTTATTTCGAAATAAAGCCAGAAAAATATTGTTTTAAAATTCGTATTTCATTTGTTTTAACATCATTTATTTAAGTTTTAACATTGCTATAACAACAACTATGGACAAATTGAAAATTCGCGGTATTTACGAATACGAGTTCCACCGTGGCACCAGTGCTGCAGAAACGACTGAAAAATTAACGACGTGTATGGACCAGGCACCGCTAACGAACGAACGATGCGTTTTTGGTTTCAACGTTTCCGTTCTGGAAATTTCGATTTACACAATGAGCCTCGTGGACAACCTGATAGTCAAGTGAATAACGAAGAATTGAAGGCGATAGTGGAAGCGGATCCATCTCAAACCACTTCTGAATTAGCAGTAGCCTTCGGCGTAAGTGACAAAACGATACTTATCCACTTGCGCAAATTAAAAAACTCGAAAAGTGGGTACCGCACGAATCGACTGAAGCAAACCAACAAACACGCGTTGCTTGCTGAGTTTCTTTGCTTAATCGCCACAATAATGAGGGGATTTTGAACCGTATCGTGACTTGTGATGAGAAATGGATCCTGTACGACAATCGAAAGCGATCATCACAATGGCTTGACCCTGGAGAACCGGCAAAACCTTGCCCTAAGCGAAAACTGACCAAAAAGAAGATTCTGGTTAGTGTTTGGTGGACCAGTGCTGGTGTTATCCACTACAGCTTCTTGAGATCAGGCCAGACGATTACTGCAGACTTGTATTGCCAACAATTGCAAACAATGATGGAAAAGCTCGCCATTAAACAACCGAGACTGATGAATTGCTCTAGCCCACTGCTCCTTAAGGATAACGCTAGACCACACACTGCACATCAAACGATCGCCAAGTTAGAGGAGCTGCGACTGGAACCTCTGCGTCACCCACCATACTCTCCAGATCTTGCCCCAACCGATTACCACTTTTTTCAAAATTTGGATAACTTTTTACAAGGAAAAAAATTCAAATCTGATGAGGCAGTCAAAACCGCCTTCAAACAGTTCATAGACTCTCGCTCCCAGGATTTTTTTTCCAAAAGTATCAATGATCTGCCTATAAAATGGCGGAAGTGTATCGATAACAACGGCGCATACTTCGATTGATTAAATAATAATTTAATTAAAAAAAACTTGTTTCACTTTTTTGATACTGAACGGCAATTTCATATGTAAGGACCTAATATTACGAATAAAAGATATGGATACAAAATCACCTAGAACGTTTATTAATTACGCCATATGCGTCTAGCGTACACACAAAATCTGTCTTGCTAGACGATGTGAAATTAGAAAATAAAATAATAACAAAATCATTGTAAGGACCAATATGACAATTATATAACAAGGTAATTATACATCGTGTTAATGAAAGAACGCAAAACCTCCCAGATGGTACCTCAGCCCATGTAACTGAACAACTTTTGTTCAACAACTTACACGAAATCCAAAAAAAATTGAATTTTTATACAAACTGATCAGCTGATCGAGTCAATTTGTATGAATTTCCGAATTTTTTTTTGGATTTCGTAAAAGTTGTTAAACAAAAGTTGTTCAGTTTCATGGGCTGAGGTACCATCTGGGAGGTTTTGCGGTCTTTCACGATGTATAAGTAGCACGAGAATTTTCCGCTCAGTCTACGCTAACCCCTTATCATTGCGACTCCCATTGATTCGGCAGTAACAATATTAAATCCAGCTGAATGTGAATTGTGATCCATTCACATCGGGCACAACGTTAACTTATAGTGTATACAGCTATCGAGTATTTTGTTTTACGTGTATATAAACTAGCTACTTATCAGCCTGAGCTTTTCGAGTTCATTTAAGGACCCGCCAGTTCAGAGCCAAAAAAACTGTGAGTGTTTTTAAAAATCACTGTAATTAAACTACTAAAGTTTATTCCTCAAAAATTTGACATGAGAATTTTAAGGCTTTTGAATGAATGAATGGTTTATTTTTCAAGTAACATGACTCATTTTGTTAGTAATGCTTATAGACTATGGACTAGTAACATTTAGGTATCATATAAAAAAAAACATTATAGAGGCCACTTCTGCACCACCTTTTCTACAGACACCCACAATATCCAAAACACGATTAAGCATTTTTGTCTTGATAGAAAAAAATCACAAACATACCTCAAAATTTGCCTAAATTTGCCTTTATAATATATATTACTATTTTATACAATCACCTTTTTATATAAAAATTATAACATTAAATGTATTATCTTAATATTTATCCGTTTTGGCTACAAAAAAAATTATATAGATAATACATTTTTTGGTATAATTTTCATATAAAAAGGTGATTGTATACAATAGTATTATGTACTATAAAGGCAAATTTAGGCAAATTTAGAGGTATGTTTGTGATTTTGTGTTTTGGCTATTGTGGGTGTCTGTAAAAAATCCTTAAATTTTTTATGTAAAATTGTGAACCCACGCCGCCTTAAAGAGGAACTTTCGGAAATATAGTAGCATAGCATATAACAAATAGAATTATTTATACACCAAGTATAGGAAAAAGTTGATATCATGGCGTATAAGGAGGTCAAAAGTATGGCTGTGAAGAAGGAAAACTCTCCATTCTTCTTCATTTGAACGCGTTCCCGGTTGCATCCTTAGCTATGCTGCTTCGAAGCCCGGGCTGTCCTTTCTCACTTTTCTTCTTTAATTATAAAATGCATATCAATGGTCACCCAAGAATGCCAAAAATCTAGCGAATTGAAGAAGTAATTACTCGGCACCCGAGTGCAAAACAATTTAAACGATTTGGCTATAGTTTTACGACCGGCCGCCTGCCTGACGTCAACCCTCCCAGGGAATTATATTGTAGCACGAGCTCTAAGTGCAATTTTTTCATTAGTCGCCTCTTACGACATCCAAAGGGAGAGATGAAGTGGTCCTAATGTGACCCGAAACCACACGGGTAAGGACTACTACTCCATTGACAAGAACGAAGCTCATTATGTTCCGAGCGAGCGATTAAGCGGCTGTTTCTATTTGGCCAAAAAATGCTTTTGTCTGTCTGTCTTGGTAGGCGTAAAGAGGGAAAAGTTAATCAAAATAGTGATAGACTGCTAGTCTCATCGCCTAGGCTATACAAATCAGATTCTCATCCATTCTATCGATCAGTTTTTTTACGATCTGAGCGAGACGAAAAGCAGCTGGTACTTCTTCTTCGTCTAAGCGTATTCCCGATTGCATCCTCAGCTGTGCTGCTTCGGAGCCCGGGGTGCGCTTTTCCGCTTTTTCTGCTCCAAATATAATATGCATGTCACCCAAGGATGCCAAAGACCTTGTAAAATGGAGAAGAAATAGCTGGAACACTTTCAATGATTTGGCTATAGTTTTACGACCGGCCGCCGTCTGACGTCAACCCTCTTTGGGAATGTATTTGTGCGAAAAGTTTTACAATTGGCCGCCGCCCGACGTTAACCCTCATTGGGAATGCAATTGTAGCGCGAGATGTTTGTGTTTAGTCCTTTAGTCGCCTCTTACGATATCCACAGGCAGAGATGGAGTGGTCCTATTCTAACCCAGAACCACACGAGTAATAAATAATAAACGGGCAAGTGCGAGTCGGACTCGTACATGAAGGGTTCCGTACCACCGTACAATGTTTTAAAAAGCTGAAGAAACACGGTTCTTGTATGACGACCCCCTTTTATTTTTAACTTTATCTTATTTTTAGTACCTATTTGTTGTTATAGTGGTCATAGTAATACATAATTGGTGAAAAATTCAAGTGTCTAGCTAGTACGGTTCAAGAGATAGAGCCCTGTGACAGACGGACAGACGGACAGACGGACAGACAGCGGAGTCTCAGTAATAGGGTCCCGTTTGCACCCTTTGGGTACGGAACCCTAAAAAGCAGCTGGTACATTAAACGTTTTTTTTCTCCTAATTTAGCATTGACGAATATTGTCCTACGATGGCAGTGAATATCATGCATCTGGAGAGATGAGGACACCTGATAAGTGCCAGAAGGGCGCAGACGTAACAGACATAGCTTGAACACTGCCATCCAATGATGACAAAGAAGGTTGGGATATCCATTATAATGGTCAAATGTCAATATAACCACAGAATAAATAATACTAACGTACAGAAGTCTCACTCAGCAAAGAAATTCAAAGAAATATCTACTCAATGTGGCTAGCGATATGGTTTCATTTAGCTAACGTCAGAACTCAGCTGATTTAGATCAAGTGAAGGAGAAAGTTGACGCCGTGTCATATAGGGAGGTCAAAAGGATGGCTCAAGAGAGGGAGACATGGAAACTACTCCACCGACAAGAACAGTTCTTAAATTATAGATAGATAGATAGATAGAACTCAGCACCTTTTCGTATAGATACCTAGATATCTATTGCAAGTCAATGTCATTCTTATTACTCTAGACAAACGATTCGTATAACTAAATTTACCACCCGGAGGGGCCGCCTGCACGCATAGTAATAATGTAGGGAGTGACACAGGTCTGATATAATGTATCAAAATATTACTGTATAAAAAAGAACTCGCTTCTGGGCCTAGGCGTAGTATAAAAACACCTAGTAAATAGTTTTTTCTATTAATATCATAATTTCATCGAAATCGTTGAAGCTGTTTCCGAGATCACTATTATACAAAGTGGAAGGCACATACCCGTAATAAATCGAACCACGGGCTATACTAGATCACTAAAGCATAATGCAATTAAAATAACAGTCAAAAGACCAAAAAAAAATTCGACTTTCCCATACGAATCACCCGGGCGGCCACACACTTTTGTATGGAAATGCCAAATATTTTTTTTGTTATTTGGCTGTTATTTTAATTTCACTATACTTAAGGGATCTAGTATGGACCGTGGTTCGATTTATTACGGGTATGTCCCTTCCACGTTGTGTGACGTTGTATACATAAATACGTAAGTACACGAATATACCTAGTGGATATGATATTATCCAATATATGTGCTCATAATTCATGGAAAAAGATATTATCAGCAAGAGTGTGTTTACTCGATATGAAGAAACATCGGCATCAAATAAAGATATTGTGGGAATGAAACTTTATAGCTGAGGTAAACTTCCGACTTATATTCGCCGTTCACGTACGCTTAAAATATATCTCTTTTTTTTCTGAATTATGTACCTATCTTCCGACTTATATTCGCCGTTCACGTACGCTTAAAATATATCTCTTTTTTCTGAATTATGTACCTACCTTCCGACTTATATTCGCCGTTCACGTACGCTTAAAATATATATCTTTTTTCTGAATTATGTACCTACCTTCCGACTTATATTCGCCGTTCACGTACGCTTAAAATATATCTCTTTTTTCTGAATTATATACCTACCTTCCGACTTATATTCGCCGTTCACGTACGCTTTGCTATTTAACAAATAGGTACTCTTTTTTCTGAATTATATACCTATGTACAAACAGACATTAAGTTTTAGTCTTCATTTGCAGTAGTTATAGCTTTTAATTTATTGATTTTACTTTAGTTTATTTGGAATGAAAAAAAACAAACAACCCTAATCAAAAACGAAAACATAAAATTAAAAAAATTACAAATAAAAAATTTCATCTAAAGCATTTTGGGCACGCTGACTCGATGTGGCATCGAGTCAACGTGCCCAAAATGCTGGCAGCATTCCGCCGCTGGATAGTAGTTTTATCTTTCATAAATTAAAAGAAAACAAGATATCGTTGTACGAGTATATAAGTCATTATTTGGAAACTGCGATCAATAGGAGCCTATATTAATTCATTGTAGGATTAAAGCGTTTAAAAGCGTTTTTAAAAGATTAAAAACAAGGAATGTTTTCCCATAATTACAACGATGGGCAAGGCTTTCTGATCGAAAAAAAAATTATAAAGTGCATAGAGGACTATGGCCTATGCTGCTGCCTATGCCATGTATCGGTGACAGTTCTCTTTTTGATACCTGTCTTAGTCGCCCTTTACGACATTATTAACTACATATTTATTCGGAAATTGGGCCTTCGCAGGCACTTTAAGAGGGCGCCTGATGTTGATAATCTAAACTTTGCTCCCGCTTCCACGCACACAAATTAACTCTAGCCGAAGCGAGACAGCGAGCCATGCGGGGCGTAGGGAATCGCGGCGGGTCAATGAGGCTGGTTTACGCGTTTCTGGTTTTTGTGGATTTTTTCGCTTTACAAAGAATATTTAAGAGTTATTCAAAAAGTAAGACATGATGATGCTTTATGTTTAATACAATTATAATCCAAAGTTACAAGGGCTAATTTATTGTATTTCTTGAATACTCTCTGTTTTAATATAATTCTGAGGAGATTTGCAGGCAATTTCGTAATTTTTTTCTTTATGGAAAATTTTAAGCAATCGTCTTTTCAAAAAATATAATGACTGGAGTTAGTCCTGAAGTTTGCTGTGTTTTTATTTCAAAGTAAGTATTTCGTTAATATTGATAATATTTAGGATCGCTCTAAGTACTATCGCGATCATACAGGCTCTTAACACGTCAATAATGTTAGTGTACATTACGTGTAATGTTTATTTAAATTATCATACTTATTATTATTTATTTTTAGGGTTCCGTACCTCAAAAGGAAAAAACGGAACCCTTATAGGATCACTTTGTTGTCCGTCTGTCCGTCCGTCTGTCAAGACCCTTTTTCTCAGGAACGCGTGGAGGTATGAAGCTGAAATTTATATCAATTACTCAGGTCTACTGTCCCTTGAAGCTGTGAAAAAATCAAACTTCTAAGCCAACGCAATCAAAAGATACAGCCGTTTATGCCGCAAATTTGCAAGGGAATCAAAACCTACAGGGTGCTTCCCGTGAACTCAGAATCTTGAAATTTGGTACGAAGCAACGTCTTATAGCATAGATAAAGGAAAAATTACGAAAACCATAAATTTTTAGTTACATCACATAATATATTTTTTTTTTAATAATTTTAAACTTACTACCCATTTCCTCATAAACGCGTAGAGGTATTAAATTGAAATTCATACCAAATACTAAACCTTGCAGGTTTGTACGGAACCCTCGGTGCGCGAGTCTGACTCGCACTTGGCCGGTTTTTTTAAAAGCTACCGATACTAGCGTTTCGCAACGACCACTGGCTGTGAACAAACGCCAAAAACAACTCATTTACACAGTATTGGTCGCCTACGCGCTGGAAGGGCTTTGTCAGTTTACAAAGATATTGTGTACCTACATATATATATATATATATATATTATACCAAATACAATGTTATCACAATATAAAGAGTTATCTTTTTCTATTTTCCTACAATATTTTGCTCGCATTTTATCGGAAATGCACATGTAACCAAATATTACTCGTTTAAAAGCTCTTTAGTTATGATTGGATTACATTTCAGTTCAACTTTAATCTAAGTCCTGGCGTTTATACCTTTTTATTTCCACGTGTTTGCAGCTGAATTAAAAATGGGACAGCAATAAGGTTGCATTCTCAGGTTTTTTTCTTTTAAGGTTTACACAGGTAGGTAGATTTTAGTCAGCCGCTGCTATTCGAGGCGTAATCGGCGCTAATTCCAAAACTAATTAATTTCGATTAGACTATATTTCTAAAGAAGCCGTGGGCCATAATACCCGTCCTGCGATCATTAAGGGGCTTACATGACCTAAACGAAAGTTTTATTGTGCGTAAATTTTCAGGATATATGGTACCGAAGTAGTATTCTCAAAACAGGATGATATTCATTTGATTCGATAGAAAAAATCACGATATACCTACCTCAGTTTTTTTTTCAACGAGTAGATCTGCAACAAAATGTATGGGAACACTATGGATTGTTTGTAGGATTATATTTATCAAGACACATATTAACGAAGTATATATTAAATAAAATATACATATAAGTACATAAATATATATTGTATGAAAAAACCTAAAATATAAATTCGAGCTTAAGACGTCCGATTGTACCGTCCGACGCCTATGATGCTATACAGACGTCTCGCTCTTCCTTACTGTAATGAAAAAATATGACTGAAACAAAAGATTTCAATGTGTGCGAGTATTTCTAGCTCATGTAAGCCTCTTAATATACGTAGGTTCATGTTACACCAAACTTAATTATTTCCAGTTAGACTAAATATCTGAATAAATCGTGGGCCGTAATTACTCCCATGATCTTACAAGTAGATGTTTCACAAATTCTCAACAACCTGTTAACAAATAAGTACAATAATTAAGGGTAAGCTGCACTTGACCTATCGGAGAGCGCGTTTATAAAAAATTGCGCATTTCTCCAGTAAATTTCAAATTAACTCAGAAAAATTTTGGTTATTTTATTCGTTACTAAATTGTTATTAAATTATTCCCTAAATTGGCTTAGCAGTGAATTTGTAAAAAACAATACAAAATTGATGTGCGTAGTAACAAAGTAGGCCGTCATGTTAAAATTGTTTTGACTTTTAAAAAAAAGGGATATTATTAATTGCAAATCAAATAAATAATTACCCATCAATTTAATCCCATCATTCATATACATTTTTACATCAAATAAATCAACAATCTCATCATAAATATTGACTGGACAAGCAAATAAATAATGACTGCACATCAAATTTACTAGGTTAGGGCAAACCTTTAGGTTAGGTTATGTTAGAACTGCGATCAACACGCACGCCCGAGCCCAGCGAGCGAAGCGAGGCGAGTGCTAGGAAAGTTCTATCCATTTTACTACGCCACAAATATAAATTGCAGTTTGTTTAGTAATATAATATAATATTTTCAGTTGAGTATTTTGCTCTGCAATCAGTAATTTTGATTTGCGTTTAAATACTACCCTAAAAAAATAGAAAGCGAGGAGAGCATTTTAGGTCTTGAATTCTCTCTAAAATGCTCTGTCTGCCCCATTAAGGATAAAGACGTGATAGGTGTATGTATGTTTGTAGGCCAAATAAAGTCGAATGAAAAAAAAGAAAGATCAAATTCCAATACCTACGTAAAATTATTTCCAAATTGTAATGGCGTCAAAGTCGCAAAGCCTCGAATTGTAAGTAAGATTGAGGGGAAAAGAAAATATAAAACATCTTTCATTTTCACCTTATTTCACAGGCCTTGGCACAGTTTTGCTGAAAAAAAGCTAAAGGCTTTGTTTGAAGTTTCGAGATACATATTTTATTACATAAGAATGGTTAGTAGGTACTTAGTAAGAAGAAATTAAGAAGTAGGTAATTAAGTAAGGACATGAACCCAAGTAGGGTGTTGTGAACTTATAGGTGTTAGAATTTATATAATACTATCGGATTTAAGAGGCATACTAAGGATTACATTCAAAACAAGACGTTGAAAAAAAAAATTTACGCGCACTACATCGGCGGCTTTGGTGTGTAGTGCACTTAAAAGGGGGACTGGAGTGAGGAAAAGAGAAGAAGTTTGCTTATAAGATAATTAGCCGTGTGGATTGCGGCAGTGTAGAATAGGACCACTCAGTCTTCCCGAGGATGACGTAGAAGGCGACTTAGGAACTACAAGCTAAACAAAGTATATTATTTAAATATCCTCGATACCTCTCTAACCTGTCTGGAATGGAGAGTAAAGGCTAAATCCTTTTGCTTCTCTGGCCAAGTATGGTAGTACAAAGAGCTCGACCCTCTTCCTTCCTGCAGGGGAGACTAAAAAATCCTGACGATGATAAATACGATCAGTCAAAATTTGCTTAAAATTGAAAATTAAATTGATTTCCATAATTAGAACTTATAGAAGGTATCTACTTTTACATTTCCCGCTAAAATTAAGCGACTGAACTTGCGTATCAACGATTTATGAACGTTTAATTACAAAGGGAAATATCTCAGAGCATTACGAATCTTAATAACTGTGGCTTTAAGCCGAGAATGTATTGTCGCGATATCAAACCGCTAGGTCGAGGTTGCGGTCGACTTTGCGCGTTGTGTCGAGTTGCCTAGTTTACGCCAACTTAGTACTTAGTTACATACCGTGATATGCATAAAACAAGTATTGTGTTTGTTACTACGTAAGTAGTATGTATACATAATCATCATCAACAGGTCCTTTTTAGTCTCCGCTGCAGGAGCACGACTCTCTCTGTACTGCCAGAGTCACACTTAGCCAGAGCTATATGAGGATTTATGCTATAAGGATTTTCCTACACTCTCCACGTTGGCTGACGGGCTGGAGAGGTCTCATTGGAGTTTACAAGCTTTGTTTAGCTTGTGTTTCCTAATTCGCCTTCTACCTACGCCATCCACGGGAAGACTTAGAGTGGTCCTATTCTACTCTGCCAGGAACCACACGGCATACGTAGTATGTATTAACAGACTATTAGTCCACAGGCATGGGCTAAACTGACTGGACTGGACTAAAGGCCTCAACCAGTAAAGGAAGGCGGTCACGGATCTAGGTCTATTTTGCCATGGCTGGAGAACCTAGAACCTCCAAGTGGCGGACTAGCGTGTTTACCAATACGCAACGGAAGTCGCCAATCCTGTATAATTATCATGTATAAATGACAACAAACAAGCATTTCTTCCCACTGCTGAGCATAGCCCTCTCTTCGTCGACGCTACCCATCTCGGTCCTGTGCTGGTCTCATTTAAATGCAACTTAAATTACTTCATCATCGTCATTCGTAGCCTTGAACCTCCATTGAATGCCATTTACCACGGTCCTGTTCGAGCCACTATAATCCACGTCCGACCCATGAACAAAATTACATACTTACATAAAATAAATTTTGACTGGTCTAGTTAAACAGTTTAATAACTAAATTGCTGTAAACAAACCAACAACTTGATAATTACCGAACAGTGCGTGAATAGTAATGGACGTGTATTTCCAATCATTGTGATGAATGAATTCCCTCGGATATTAATTATTTTACAGACGTAATAATTGGTAATACCAGATCAGTACCTACTGGACTTTTACTCCAAAAGCGGCATGACACACGTACGTAACTACGAGTCCGTGTAATTGTAGTGCTAAGCTACATTAAGAGCGTGTGCTATCCTAATAGTTCTAAGAGCGATCTATAGTATTATCAATATTTACAAAATACTTACTTTGAAATAAAAACACAGCAAAGTTCAGGACTAACACTAGTCATTATATGTTTCAAAAACACGATTGCTTAAAATTATCTCGATAGAAAACAAATTCGAAGTTGCGTCTAAATCACCTCAGATATACTAAAACGGCTAGAATTAAAGAAATACAATAAAGTAACCCTTGTAACTTTAGATTATAATTGTTTTAAATATAAGGAAGTAATCATATGTGTAATTTTTTAAATAACTTAAATAATCTTTGTGAAAAGAAAAAAATCTAAAAATACAGAAACGCGTAAACCAGCCGCGTTGCCTTCGTCCCCGCATAGCTCGCTGTCTCGCTTCGGCTAGAGTAGTTTTGTGTGCGTGGAAGCGGGAGCAAAATTTAGATTCTCAGCGTCGTCAGGCGCCCTCTTAAGCGCTACGAAATGATCGTAGTCTTATTTGGTTTGACATTGAAATAAGAAGACAGTCGTGTTATTTAATGGGGTAATGGTCCTGATCTCGGTACTGAGAAATGACAGCCGATATTCCATATAAACCTACCCAGTCTCCTTTTAATTATGAGCACGCATATATTACTACAGGTATTAAACTCGATTTTCTTTTATTATTCATATAAAAAAGAGACAAAATCTGAAACCCGAAACAAAATGATTTTTTTATATCTGCTCATAGTGTACAAGTAGTTTGAGATGTATTCTGTTGTTTGAGGCACCGCTACTTAAACAGTCTTATTATAAAACAAGGTCTAAAGATAAATCGAGTTTCAAAGTCGATCTAAACTAAGTAACAAGAAAAATCTTATTACAAAACGAGGTTTAAGACATAAACCATGGATTAAGACCAAATTGTGCTTAATAAGAATTTTGACATGGACACTTGTAAAAAAATAACAATACGTTTAAATCATCTTCATGGCAGTTTTAACAAATTTCCTGGATATAATAAGCATTTATTAATAGCCATCAGAACTCCACCGACAAGAGCAAGCTCTTAAATTAAATAAAAATAAAGAATAATAGCCATCAGGTATGTTTTCAGTTTTACTACGATTTCGATGTTTTTTTTTTATTTACGTGATGATTTTGAAGTTAAGTCAAAGTTTAGTACGAACCTACTAGGGCCCGATGTGGTTTTTTTTCAAATAAAAGCAACAGAATTCAATTATCAATATCATGTCAATATGAATATGACGTTTGGTTGTACAATTTGTAGGTTATAGATAAGTTAAATCTTGCTTAAACTACCCCTGTAGGTGGTTTAGCTTGAACCTCGTTTTGTAATAAGATTTTCCTTGTTACTTAGTTTAGATCGAATTTCTTTAGACCTTGTTTTATAATAAGACTGTAAGTATGCTCTCTAGTCTAATTTCTCTATCAATAATTAAATCATAATAGAATGAAAAAAGTACAAGCCGATTTTCCATACAATGCTACCCAATTTCCTTTGTAAATAATAAAGTAGCTAAAGTTAAACTTTGTTGGCTGTAGATGTGAAGGGGCCCGAACTTCCTCAAATATGGAATATGTCATATAAATTCACGCTGGCTTGGCGCCAAATGGCATACTTACTTTGTATGTTTAATAGGTCATGTCATGTTTATGTCAGTCACTGGGAGTGGCCTGCTTGACAAATATACACTAGCCGTTTTATTCATAAAAATGTATAGTATAACGCTACTGATTTCAAGAGCAATGTTTTTTCTGTCAATTGCATAAAAATGTCTGCGATATTTAAGACTAGCGGACAGCCCGGCTTCACACGGATATGTATTATACATATAAACCTTCCTCATCAATCAGTCTATCTTTTGATTAAAACTTCAATAAAATCCGTTGCTTAGTTTAAAAGATACAGACAGACGGCGGGAAGCGACTATGTTTATTTATATACATGTATTGATTTGGAAGGGCATATTTTTTTATAAACATGAGGTAAGTATTTTAAGATTTATTTTCACTCAAGTATGTTTTTTAACATTTTTTCTCTAAGAAATCGATTTTTTTCTCATTTCACTGGTTAAATTAAGATAATGCAACCACAAGTTTCAAAAAAGTTACGTAATATAACATATAAACTCGGTTCAGCTTGGTAAAATTTTACGGGAGGCCAAATTTTTATCTATACTTCTATACTAATATTATAAAGAGGAAAGATTTGTACCTATTTTTGTATGTTTGTAATGAATAGGCTCAAAAAGTACTGGGCCGATTTAAAAAATTCTTTCACCGTTAGAAAGCTACACTATTCCCGAGTGACATAGGCTATGTGTGTACCACGGGCGAAGCCGGGGTGGACTGCTAGTTTTTCATATTTTGATATATGTTCCTTAGGGAAAGTTGTTCAGTATCAATGACTGGATCCACCATTCCACCTGGTGCCCTGTAAGCGCTGGTCTTTTTCATCAGTTCCATTCCACTTCACAAAACATCAAATCCTCATCACATCAAAAACATGGATTTTCTAAATCGGTTAAAAATGATTGAGGAATCTTGATCTCAATTATGTTTGCCAATAACGTCTCTGTTTTTAAAACGATTCCGATTCTGTTTTTACATACATGTAAGTTTAAATTACATACACACATGCAAGTTTATACTACATACACACATGCAAGTTTATATTACATACATACATGCAAGTTTATATTACATGCATACATGCAAGTTTATATTACATACATACATGCAAGTTTATATTACATACACACATGCAAGTTTATACTACATACACACATGCAAGTTTATATTACATACATACATGCAAGTTTATATTACATGCATACATGCAAGTTTATATTACATACATACATGTAAGTTTATATTACATACACACATGCAAGTTTATACTACATACACACATGCAAGTTTATATTACATACATACATGCAAGTTTATATTACATACTTACATACATGCAAGTTTATATTACATACATAGATGCAAGTTTATATTACATACATACAAATAGAGAAACTAGCTTATAAAAATGTCATGGTTCACAGCTATACACTTGCATTGCGTCTCGAAACAAGCCGACGAAATATTGCGACATTGCGAGACCGTCCGACCGCATTTGCTAACAATTCCTTCTAACACAAACACTTAACCACGACACTGTACAAAAAAAAATAAGGAAACTACAGAAGAAAGGGCAGTTTTGAAATGGGTCGACTAAACTATGATTTGAACAAAATTGACAAAAATTCACAAAGACACAGCATCAAAGTTCCAGAATAGGGGTCACCCTTTTGACGTCACCGCTGTGTAAAAATCGTACTCAGCTGTGACGGAAATTTAAATGCGCTGTATTTTCGTAAAGTTTTGTTTCTCAGAAAAGAAATATTAACATACAATATTTTTTAATAATTTGACCAATAAGCCAATAATATTCTTCCAGTCGTCATGCCTATTATAAATGACCGCAACTCAGCCTATCAAAACGTTCAACTTATAGATTCAAAACTGGGACCTCTAAAAAGATTTCCTGTTTTCCTAACCGGTCGGCTGAATACAAACGTGCTCAGCCGACCGCGGTCAATTGCCGGAGATGCATTTTAACAGAGTTTTTCCTCACATTTGTAAAAGGTAGGTCGGTCAGTTATGTATTATTCTATTTAGTAGTTTTCAAAATAAATCCGTCATTTACATTATTAATATTACTAGTGGCACTGTAAAAACAGTACGAGTAGACTTCGCGATCTCTTTGACCACACTTTCCCCTTTCCCCTGACTTAGCAAAGCCATTTTAGTGAAATCCGTCCATTTGTAACGCTACAGGAAACTTCCCCCCTTTTTCTTTCTATTTCACCCTCCCATGATCAAATCATGGATCTTGTGTGCCAATTTTAGTCGAAATCTGTTGAAAATTGCAATCTGTAGGCACCTGTAGGCGAGAACTGAGACACAAGCATTTTTGGCTAATCTCGAAACTGGGACGCTTCGCTCGCTCGATCAGTAATCCGACGAAAGTAATGCGTCTAAATTTTTCGCTTTATCAATTTAGTAAAAATTCACAAACATAAAGAGTCATAAGAACTCTTTATCTCCGGAACATTGGTGCTCTGTATCTTGTGACGTCACCGAATTTAAATGTCTTGTATCTTCGTTCTTATTTGTTACTCAGAGAAGAGAAAAAATACGTGTACCATAGTATTTAATAATTTACATCATTTATTCATTTATACATAAGATTAATTTATAAATATTACATAAGTATAAATTAATTTAGTATAAACTTATATCATGGGCTGAAAAAAAAAAATTTTATTGACTTGCCTACTTTACAAAATTTAAATTTTCTGTGTCTTCGTCATTATTTGTTACTCAGAGAAAAGTAAAAATACGTGTACCATATTTTTTAATAATTTACCTGATGGAAAAAAACTGGGTACGGTACGGGCACTTCTATATTATTGTAGTTTTGAGGGGGTGAAGCAAGTTGTTATCTCAGCCTGTTCTCGGCCGGAGTGCTGTCAAAGTTTTAGCCCGAGCCTGCTATCTAGCCGACTTTCTGGAAAGTTCCAATTATACTCCTTAAGTAGGCTAGGCAACGCCGCAATTCCTATACTTCGCGTAGAATCGATTATTCAGTTTATTATACCATAACTTTGCAGGTATGGGAACAATAGTAGTTTATGTTGCACCGAGCAGAAAGAAAGTTATTATTGCACCGAGTGCTTATTTGGAACCCGACCGCTAGCGAGAGCTTTAAAAAGCACGAGTGCAATATAAATTACTTAAGGTGAATATATAGGCAAATGGCCTTGAAGTGTGAAATAAATTGTTAACTCGTAAATATGATGATAATTTCCATATTGCTCTTCTTCATGCACTAGATAGCCCTTTAAATTATTTTATGAACTGCCGTTGAAACTATTATTGGTGATCCGTTTAGCTTTAGAACTTGCCGTGGCCACTTTTGGCGGAGGCAATTTTAAAGCTAGACGGACTAATGTAAATACTTTCAACGGTGGTTCATAAAATAATTTAAAGGGCTATCTAGTGCATGACGAAGAGAAATATGGAAATTATCTCCATATTTACGAGTTAACAATTTATTTTAAATGAGGGCGCCACTTCAAGGCCATTTGCCTATAAATTCACCTTAATGCGAGATGCATAATCTGCTTTTCTTTTAACTACTGCAAGAAAAGCTTATTTAAGTAAAATTATCATCGTAACAAACCTATCCTAGTATTGGTATCCTAATATTGCATGCATCGTTACAAACCTATCCTAGAATTGGTTCTGGTCTACCCTTTGGGTTGCGGAGGTCAGACGGCCGTCGCTCTGTGTAAAACCCAGTAACCTCGTCAAATCAACTAGGTTAGGTAGCGGACCTGAACTCTGAAGCGTAACCGCTGAGGATGCAACCGCGGGAATAAGCTCGGATGATTTGCAAGTCTAGGAGAAAATAATAAATAATATGGTCAACTGAGAAGGTTCCTCCGTGCTGGTCTGGTAGAAAAGAAAATGTTTAATGTATCAGCTGCTTTTTTTTTGCGCGCAGTAAAAGCTCGGTCGAAGTATAAGGTCTAGAAATTTGAGACACGAGAAATAGTGATAGTCCTATTTTGATAACAATTTGAAACTACTAAGCTACTGAAACTACTACTGCAGAAATTTTAGGAAAACGTATGAGAAGTGCGGAACCCTCTGCACGCGAGTTTAAGGTGACATGGGTTCACAATTTGCAAAACTGTGCGTGCTTTTGAAAAATCACTGTTATTAAACTACTACATTTTATTCCTCAAAAAATTTACATAAAAATTTAAAGGATTTTCTACAGACACTCACAATAGCCAAAACACGATTAAGAATTAAAAAATTCACCTTTTTATATGTAAATTATACCAAAAAATGTATTATCTAAATATCTATCCGTTTTGGCTACAAACAAAATTATAAATATAATACAAAAAAAATAATAAATAAAACACTGCGAAATATCTCCGACTCTTCCCTCGCTCTCGGTATAATTTTCGTATAAAAAGGTGATTGTATAAAATAGTAACACGTATTATAAAGGCAAATTTCGGCAAATTTAGAGGTATGTTTGTGATTTTTTTCTATCGAGCCAAAAATGCACAATCGTGTTTTGGTTATTGTGGGTATCTGTAGAAAATCCTTAAAATTTTTATGTAAATTTTTTTAAAGAATAAATTGTGGTAGTTAAGTAACAGTGATTTTTCAAAAACGCGCACAGTTTTGCTTATTGTGAATCCACTTCGCCTTAAGGGGGGATACATGAATTTTAATTTTAGCGGCCAATTTTGGCAAAACTGCTAAGAAAATCGTAACGTTCTCACTTTAAACTGTGAACAGTAGTTCAAAAAATAGTTTGAAGGGTATTCTAGAGCTGTATAGGCCGAAATTTTAAATGATATCTCCGTTTCCTTTTAAATAATTTATTTCAAATAGGGGCAGCACTGGACCCCGAAAAATTCATCTTCACCAGTTTATTTTAAACAGAGTCAGCTTTTTTCTAAACTTCCGTGGAAACATTAGCAGTAGTTGTTGGTCAAAGAAAAAACAGACTTGCTAAGCTTTTCCAAGCCACTTGAGTTCTAAAGAAAAGCTGTAGTGGAAAAAACGTCGAGCTTTTTGAATGCCGAGCTTTTGTTCCGAAGAAATACAAATAAAACCACTCAGGTTTTAATTTCCTTTTTTCTTGCTAAGGCTTTTAAGACAGAAATTATAGATTATTTGTTTATTTGATGCTACTGACACACAAACAAAAAATATAATTATATACCTTGATATGTATGTAGGTATAGTTATATGTATGTTAAATTTAAACACGGAACAGAACAGTAGCCGTGTGGTTCCCGACAGAGTAGAATATTACCACTCGCAAGTCTTCCCGTGGATGTCGTAGAAGGCGACTTAGTAAACACAAGCTAAACATCAACGAGACCTCTCCATCCCGTCTGGCCAGCGTGGACGGTACTGCCAAATTCTCTGACTGCTCTGGCAAATTTTTTGGCTCTGGTAATACAGAGGGAGTCGTGCTCCTGCCAGTGGAGTGGAGACTAAAAAAGACTTGATGATGATGAACCACGTAACAGACAAATTAATACGCAATATACAGTAATATTTATATTAATAACAGCATGTTTGTGTTGCAGTAAAAAAAAAATATCAAAGCTCAGTGGTGATATTGCCTTGATAAACAATAATTTTCAGCAATGGCTATAAAGGGCATATAAAAAATAAAAGATTCCGACGAATTGAAAACCTCTTCGTTTTTTGAAGTCGGTTAAAACACATTTTATTAGATTTTGAACTTACACTTTTGTTTTTAGCCGTTAATTTAGATTTTGAAATTATACTTTTGTTTCTAAGCCGTTAATTTAAATTTTTAATTTATAATTTTGTTTCTAAGCCTTTGACGACCTCCGTGGTTCTGAGTTCAATTCCCAGCCAGGGCAAGTTGGAAAATGGCCATTTTCAAATTTTCCTGGGTCTTGGGTGTTTATCTATATATGTATTTATCATAAAATATAGTGTCGTTGAGTTAGTATCCCATAACACAAGTTTAAAACTTACTTTAGGGCTAGCTTAATCAGTGTGATTTGTCCTTATATATTTATTTATTATTATTATTATTATTTATCATTTATTAATTTAGATTTTGAACTTATACTTTTGTTTCTAAGCCGTTAATTTTTCAACGCAAAGCGAAAACAGACTGGCTTACCGAGCAAAATTGTGTTATAAAGAAAAGCTGTAGTGGAAAATCGAAATCATAGTTTTTTTTTTCCTTTATTGTTTGTAGCAGATATAGTTCACAAAACTATTTTTTAACGACTAATTTGCCCCGATAAGTGGCCCCCATATTTGAAATTTATTTATTAACGTTATACATCCGTCTTTGGGTTACTGATTTACATATGTATGTGTAGTTGTGTACCAAATTTCAACTGAATCGGCCCAGTAGTTTCGTAGCAAATTGACTGTGGCAGGGTTTCGTTTTTACCTTTAAAGTACGAAACCCTAAAAAGACCCGACGCCTGATGTATGGGGACTACTTGGGACAAATAAGTCGACGTTCTCACATAGACAATAGAAGTAGTTCCTCCATTGTTGAGAGGCGATGGACTGTAGCTGTTATAGTTATATTATGACACCCACCTGCGACATGTCTTAACACGTAGGGCTGCCTATCGCTAGAAATAGGGGGGATTTTGAAATCTGAAATGAAAAGGTAAACTTCCGTCTTTCATATAAAAGTACCTAATTACTTAATTAAAAAATAAGAAGTTTTTATGTAAAACAAAGTTTAAAGTGCACCTCAAGACGAATCAATCGGCTCAAACTTGGGGGAGTTATGTTCTTTTATCACAGAGATACCGTGACGTGGCCATCTTCCGGCTACATTATGAGATTATATGTGACGTTCCACGGGTAAAGGTACATTATGGACTGTGGCACTTACGACATTGTGTTTATTTAAGCTAAGTTAATTGTACGAATTGTTTTTCTAATCGTCCTAAGCGCCACCGTCCATAAGGTACCTTTACCCGTGGAACGTCACATATCATTGGTACCATATTAATGAGTCATCATCATTCAACTTATTTAGTGTTTGAAATTTTGAAGTGAGACTAATTTAGCTTGCAAGATTTGATTACGGACAAACACACAACGGGACAGGTGAAACTAAATTTATTAAGCTAAAGTTAAAAGTCGTCTCGTTCTAACTATTTCAAATATTGAAAAGAGAGATAAGGACAAAACACATATTAACTAATATAGGTTTAGCAAACGTTTGTTGTTTTTTTAAGAAATGAAACCTGTAGTCTGATAGATGTCCATTTCCCAGGGCAAGTCAAGGAAAACCGACCGCAAAACGGAATGATATTGTCCGTAGGGTGGCGTGCTCAATCATCCGTAGGGTGGCGCGCACAATCATCCGTAGGGTGGCGCGCACAATCATCCGTAGGGTGGCACAAACACTCAACGGGCCATACAAGACCAATTTGACAAGAGCTGCTCACGATGGTCACGACCCTCAGACATGAGGACAATCGTTATAAAGATTTTTTTTCGTACAAGCTTTTATACGGCATTTGACTCATTTTTTTTTATTCTGCATTTCAAAAAGTTACATATACCGACGCCATTAGGTTTCGCGGGTACGAAAGAGATAGCGAGATGTCCCCACCGCGCTCCCACTTTTCTTCATACCAATATTTGAAATGCTAACTACTACTTCATTTATCAACCAATTTTCTTGCTGTTTTCGAAATGAGTTTTCTTTTTAGTGTTGTTTCTTGTTTCGAATTAAATATTGTCCAAAAACAAACACAGTCAAATACTCTACGCTCAAACTCGATGGTGCTGCGTCGTTTATTACAGTGTTCCTATAGCCACCTGCCGGCTCTATCATCAGATCAGCTTCTCGTTATAATAATATTGCATCTGATTTACATTACTATACAAAATCGGAAACCGGGAAGTGGCTTAAATTTAACTTGCAAGATTTGACCCAAACAAATAAACAACTAATATGTCTGATAAATGCTGGCAACCCTACCTTTACAGCTTCAGTTTCAGTCCCGACTTATTGGCGTCTCAAATATTGTCGGCCTTATCGTGTTTCTACCTAATATCTACATCGTGTTTATACCTAATACCTATCACGTCTTTAACGAGGCAGACAGCATTTTGGACCTTGCGGTTCTTCTTTTTCTTATCGTGTCGATGGTTATATTTTATTAGACCAGAAACGGGCCACCCCCAAAATTTATTGTTTTTTTTCCATTTTTGTGTGAAACTCTTAAGGGTTAACTGGAGGGACGAAATCCCATACAAACGTACTTTCGTTTTAATTTCGAAACCATAAAACTCATCGTATTCAAATTTTTTACAAGCATTAAGATGATAAATATCTAGATCTGTAATTAGTTTTGGTTCGAAAATAATAAACAAAAAAAAAGTTATAGCAACTTAAAATTTGCCTTTTTTATCGACGAAATCGAGTAATATTTAGACGCCTATTACACTTATAATTATATTTTCGATCCTTATGGAAACTAATTATACGACTAGAGTGAAGACTCTAAATTCCAAATAATTTAGTTTTATTTGGGTATGTATCGTATTTATCGAAATAAACGAAAACTACGAAAACTACGATTCACGGCCTATAACGGCCCGTTTCGCTGGCGTTCAGTGCACTCTCTTTGTCGTACGCGGGGGTGTATGCGGGGGTCGGGACGGAGCTACATTTTTTAGCGCCCTTTCTCTTTCTCGACGAAATAGCAACACGACGAAGCGCGTCGGTAGGCAACTCGCTGTGGAGTTCGCCCGCGCCTCCAGTACCACCTTAATGCGGTTTACAGAATACATCTACTTACCAAGTTTCAACACTATAGTTCTTATAGTTTCGACATACGGACGGACCGACAGACATGACGAATCCATAAGGGTTCCGTTTTTTGCCATTTGGCTACGGAACCCTAAAAAACATATATACATCTCCTCCTTTTATAAAATCGCGTAAAAATGCATCAAGCTTCATGTGAGCTTTACAGCCCTGCCTAATCTACAAAATCATGTCTATAGAAAATTAAAATAGCAAATAAAAAGCCCTTTTGCTTTTCAAACTTTTATTTTTTGTGTCCGCAGTCTGGCCGAATGTTTGCTCGAGCCGCGCCGCACACCGAACCTCAAACATTTAAAATCCGGAAATCCATTTCATTGGTATTTTAACCAAACATTAACATAGATTATAAAAGTTAATTTACCAGTTTTTCCATTTGATTGCAATATGAAGTCGTATCGTGAAAATTCGGTAGTTTCTGAATTCATTTGTTTATTAAATATTGTTACCTTTTTCGCCGTGTGGTTCCTGGCAGAGTGGTAGGACCACTCCAAATCTTTTCTTGGACGTCGTGGAAGGCGACTTAGTAAAAACAAGATAACAAAGCTTATAAACAACAATAAGACTTTTCCAACCCGTCTGGAAGCGTGGAGTGTAGGCCAAATCCTGTGGCTGCTACGGCAAAGTTTGGCTCTGGTAGTACAGAGAGGGTCGTGCTCCTGCAGTGGAGACTAAAAAAGACCTGTTGAAGATGATTACTTATTTATTTTTATTTGGGCCAGGCTGAGGGGCCAGGTAGCAAACTTCAGTAACAGGCAGGAAAAGGAAATTGATCGCCGCGCCGCCGCCGTATCGAAAGCGTCTGGAAAAGCTTCCAATAAATGAATGCACTAATAAGGAATACTTAACTTTTTCGTTGATTATTTTAGATTGTTTTTATTAAAAATATTTTTTAATAATTATTTGTTTTATGCAACATTCGTAACAGATATAAAAAAACATTTTTTGGATACAAATTGTAGCCTATGTCACCCGGAAAATAATTATGAATCGATTGACATCTCATTTTAGAAAATTGGATAACCGGTTCGGATGTGGAACACACATAAATTTCAAAGGCCCAGGCCACTTTCAGCGTGATGGTGGGCATGAAGGTGGAAAAAGGAAATCATAATAGTGATGGGTTGCTAACCGCTTCGCCTATTGATATGATTCAGATTCTTGCCCATTCCCTCGATCGGCTTTTACGATCTGCGCGGGAAGAGAAGCAGCTGGTACATTCTTTGTTTTTTCTTTTCTCCCAGACCAGCATGGGAGTACCAAGACCAGCTTTGCCATAGTGTCGGGTAAAAAACAAACTAGTAACATTAGTACGAACATAAGGAACTGGTTAGACTAGAAACTAGGCTAGAGATTTTAAGAATTACCTTTGTATTCCATCTGTTTATATTTACCTCGACCTAGTTGTGACTACCTGACGTCCGCGTCCTAAGTGCTAAGGCTGGTTTTACAGTGATGCTTACCGTCCGCGTCGTAAGTGCTAAAAGGCTGGTCTTACAGTTGCGCTTACTGTCCGCGCGGGTGGTAAGCGCGACCCGCGGGTCTACCGCCGAACTCGATTGTGTTCAGTCTTGCTATGGTTTCTGACGTCATATCGCCATTTCGAACCGCCTAGCTAAGCCTCATGACGTCACATGTACTCTGTGGGCCAAGACAATTTCAGAGTGATGAACGAATGATAAAGGTATGAATTTGACAGATAAACGGTACCGCCTAAAAATTTCAAGATGGCGGCAAAGCAATATGCTAAACAATCATCTGTCATTGATAACAGTTGCTGTCTGCTTACTTTTCTTCCTATAGTTATCATAATTATATTCGATTTTAATATTTTTTGCTTCTTATTTAGTTCCAATAATTGCTATTTTTGAGATTTAGACGTTTAATAATTGTGTTTACTGCTTGTGGTTTGTTTTTTTTCTGTTTAAGTGAGAAATGGCGCGAATGCTGTTACTGAATGAAGCAGAGGAAGAAAGACTGAAAATGATGCTGACGCTGCGAAGACGACAGCTGCGGGAGGACAGCTTGCCCATGCTGCTGCCGGAGCGGACGTTTGTCGAGAATTTCCGTCTAGGAAAGGACAACTTCCGCAAGCTTTGCGAGGACTTGATGCCTATTTTGCATCCCTCGCAAAGAACAACGGCTATCAAGCCAGAGATTAAGGTATTTATCAATCAAATAAAATATTCACTTGTTTATAAACCATTAGATATCTTTAGCCTTTCCCTTTTGTTACAGATTCTGGCTGCATTGGAATTTTATGCAACCGGTTCGTACCAAAAGACTGTGGGCAATGATTTTAGCCTCGGTCTGTCTCAGACATCTGTGTCTGATTGTCTGGCAGAGGTGACTGATGCACTAAACCAACCGCAGATCTTGAGGAAATATATCACTTTCCCACGATCAGCAAACGAACGCAGTGCAGTTGCACGAAGGTATGTATAATTTCGCCTTATTTACCTACTCACTTATAAAAGTTAAGTCATAAGATACATATAAGAAATTGTTGCAGGTACAGTGACAAATTCGGATTTCCGGGGGTCCTAGGCTGTATTGATGGTACTCATGTCGCTATCATTCGACCTTAGGATTATGAAGAAGCATTCTACAATAGGAAAATGTACCACTCACTGAATGTGTTGGTGGTAAGAACTGATTTTATTATATAAAAAAAATAAACTTATTTACCTTTAAGAACACTAGAACGTTATTATTGATATTTTCAGATATGTGATGCAGATTTACGCATTTTACATGTTGATGCATCTTTTGGTGGAGCCAGTCATGATTCCCATATTTGGAATTGCTGCCCTATCAAAGATGGAATGGAAAGATTTCGGGAGATGGGACAGATATTCTGGTTCTTGGGTAAGTTATGTCAAAAGTCAATTACATAAAGTAGGTACTACTGCTATAAGTATTGAATTAAATGAGTATTAATAAAATTACAGGAGATTCTGGGTATGCGCAACGTCCATGGATGATGACACCTATCCTCTATGCTCAACCGGGCAGTCCAGAGGAGCATTATACCAACAGACATGTGCAAACTAGGAATGTGGTGGAAAGATGCTTTGGTATCTTGAAGACACGATTCCGTTGTCTTTTGGCACATCGGACAATGCATTATACACCAGAGAAAGCAGGGAAGATTGTAAACGCTTGTGTTGTTCTACACAACCTCCTCTACGACTCACATATTGAGATCGATGAGGAGGCGATGCGTCTCGACCGCGAGCGTCAGCCGCCGCTTGTGTCGCTAGCCCCTGCTGGAGCTGGGCGCGAACGCGGCGTCTGTCCAGCGAGACAGGCTGTTGTCAACAGACTGTGGAATACTCGTAGCCTCAATAATTGAAGATGTATGTATGTGAACTGAGTTATTCAATAAAAAGTCAATTTAGATTAGATAGAGGTAATGAATAATGTGCCTCCCGAAACTGAACAAAAATAATATAAAATTTTGAATTTATTTACAGACAAGACAACTTTTCTGAGGGAAGGAAGACTGCAAGACTGCAATCATCACATTAGGTATCTTAAGCTTAGTTTATAGATTGGTTATTGTAAACTAATTCCTCTTATTGGTTTTTAGTCATACAAAAATTAGTTTTTTTTTTTTTATTATACAAATAATAATAATTATCTTTATATAAGTAAGAATGTATTACTATGATATAAAACTAAAAAGTGAAATTAATTCTATTGAGATCATTGATTACAAGAGATTAGTAGTAATGTATTTTATGGGTGAGTTTAAGTGTAAACGTGTTTGATTGGGTAGGGATAATATGTATGTACATGTTTAACTTATTGGAACTAATGTGTGCTTTTACCAAGTATAAAACAAGGTGTTAATATTGAACACGCCCGAGTTTGCCGGCACTCAAGGGTTATTCATAATTTAACTCAGACCCTTGTTGAGAAAGCAAGTAAACACCTACGCGGGTCACCAAGAAATCTTTTCAAATAAGTTTTCGAATTTTTTGGTACCACTTTATATTGAGGTGAGGCTGTATACTTGTCAAGACAAATGTAATGGCCCAAATTAGATGGGGTTGCGTAATTTATTACAGGGTTCCTATAGCCACCTTCCGGCTCCATCATCAGCTTCTTGTTATAATAATATTGCATTGACATCTGATTTACATTAAGGTGAATATATAAGCAAATGGCCTGGAAGTGTGAAATAAATTGTTAACTCGTAAATATGGTGATAATTTCCATATTGCTCTTCGTCATGCACTAGATAGCCCTTTAAGATGAAGAGGTAGCATAAGTGGCGCCCTCATTTGAAATAAATTGTTTGAAACTAAATATGGTGATATTTAAAAATTTGATTTGTATCAATGTCTAAAAAGACCTTTAAACTATTTTATGAATAACCTTTGAATTAACATATTTAGTTTTAAACAATTTATTTCAAATGAGGGCGCCACTTATGCTACCATTTCACCTTAAATTATTTTATGAACTGCCGTTGAAACTATTATTGGTGATCCGTCTAGCTTTAAAACTTGCCGTGGCCACTTTTGGCGAAGGCAAGTTTTAAAGCTAGACGGAATAATGTAAATACTTTCAACGGTGGTTCATAAAATAATTTAAAGGGCTATCTAGTGCATGACGAAGAGCAATATGGAAATTATCACCATATTTACGATTTAACAATTTATTTCAAATGAGGGCGCCACTTCAAGGCCATTTGCCTTTATATTCACCTTAAAATACAAGTTCCATCTCAATCGGAAACCGGGAAGTGTCTCAAATTTTAAAAGCAAGATTTGACCCAAGCGAATAAGCAACAAACACAGCAATCTAAATAAAAGCTTGTAAAAAAGCTTGCGGTTTACTTTGTAACGATCCAAGACACTCAAAGCTCGTAGCCCGCCGCGCTAACCAACCGCGCGTGCAAAAGTGGCACTGTATAATTTAAAAAAAAAACAAAACTAAAATTTCCAGCCTTTTTCCCTTGATTTTTCCAGGATTCAGGACAACGAGACTTGACTTTTAAATAAAAAAATATGTTTTTAAACCTTTAAAAAAAATAAGATATTGAGGAAAATCAACATTTTCTACATTCGAATTGAGAAGCTTTGCCTTTTTAAAAACCTGCTAAGAGGAGAGCTTTTAAGCACGCCCATTATTTATGAGCTTTTTCGTAAAACTAGTACAGGGAGTTGACATTTTAACAAACTAGAAGAAAACAAATTTATAAAAATTACCAGACTGCGCCAGAAGGAGGGTTATGTTTTAAGAGTATATGTATCTATATATATACTTTGACACGCTCTGTAGAATAAACGGCTTGATGGATTTTAGCTTGAAGGGTGTCGTTAATTGTGAGAGTAAATGGCGGATTTTAGGCGCCAAATGATACACCGCAGTTCTTCAGTCTACCATCACCGGTATAACTACTACATCTTGGTCACCCAAGCCGGCAGTAGTGTCATTAAAATATCTGACTCAAAACAAAATCTATCGCGGTAAGTCACGTTATTTGAATAATAGATCCTTAGGGAAAATGTTTTAGGGGCAAATTCAGTTCATGATACTGAACAACTTTTCTCAATAAAGGTTATTAAAATACGATTTTGCTTGATATTCCATTTGCAGTAAACTTGTGGCTATGTGAAAAGTGTTTTATTTTTTCGGTTTTCAATTTAAGTTTACTGGGAAAAGTTGTTCACTATTTATCGATTGAATTTGCCATCTTAATGAAAGTATTATTCAACACGTTTTAAAGATTGAAATGTCTCAGAACACAGAATTAGCCACCCGAGCCGAAGTGGCCGAAAGAGGAATTACACAGGAACAATTTAATTAAACAATTCAATTTAATTAAAAAATTTAAATTTTTTTAACAATTAAAAATTAACAATTAATCTATGTTAATTCCTCATTTTGCAGTTAACGATTAATTAGTTGTTATTGTGAAACCTCGCAACAAAAAATTAATTAGTTGAACTGCGAAAACTCGTAAGAAACAATAAGTTAGTTGTAACTGCGAAAACTCGCAACTAACAATTGGTTAGTTGTAACTGCGAAAACTTGCAACTAACAATTGATTAGTTGTAACTGTGAAAACTCGCAACTAACAATTAATTAGTTGAACTGCGAAAACTCGCAAGAAACAATAAGTTAGTTGTAACTGCGAAAACTCGCAACTAACAATTGGTTAGTTGTAACTGCCAAAACTCGCAACTAACAATTGATTAGTTGTAACTGCGAAAACTCGCAACTAACAATTGATTAGTTGTAATTGTAAAAACTAGCAACTAACAATTGATTAGTTGTAACTGTGAAAACTCACAACTAACAATTGATTTGTTGTAACTGCGAAAACTCGCAACTAA
The DNA here is from genome assembly GCA_963576875.1 of Acrobasis repandana. Lineage (NCBI taxonomy): Eukaryota > Metazoa > Arthropoda > Insecta > Lepidoptera > Pyralidae > Acrobasis > Acrobasis repandana. Next base: position 2,095,919 of record OY756214.1, read on the forward strand.
CAATTGATTAGTTGTAATTGTGAAAACTAGCAACTAACAATGTATTAGTTGTAACTGCGAAAACTCGCAACTAACAATTGATGAGTTGTGACTGTGAAAACTCATAACTAACAATTGATTTGTTGTAACTGCGAAAAGTTGTAACTGCGAAAACTCGCAACTTACAATTGATTAGTTGTAATTGTGAGAACTCGCAACTAACAAATAATTAATTGTTAATTTATCGTGACATTTATCGTTATTTAGAGCGACACTAGGTATATGAAAAAAAAACCAAAATGGTGGTTTTTAGTAAAAAAAAAAACATATATCAAAACCATAAGACAAATTAAAGTATTTTATACATGGATTACAAAAATATATACAACTTATAAGTTTATATGAAATTTGGAATAATAAATGCTAAATCAACATATGACATCGCTTCGCCAAGCGTATTCCCGGTTGCGTCGTATAGATACGGATACACTATCACGTCTTTATCCCTAAAGGGGTAGACAGAGGCTAGGGCGGTAGAGCCCATGCGTCCTGTAGGTAGTGTTGTATCACACCGGCGGGATTTTATTCTTTTTAATAATTACTTGTTCCCTAAAAAATCCATTCTCGTGCCCGCCTCAGAACGTGAGTTGAACGATCCCTCCTGAGCTTATAGCTAATCCATGTCCATTTGCGACGCGCTATTTGGTGATCAATCAGTGTGAGGGAGTCACGGGGATACGTAAAGAACCAAAAAGGAAAATAGCTGTTTGTATTCGTCGTGAACTCGTTACTTGAACGTTCCTCCTCCAGACACTTGTCAGGACACTATTTCAAGCACTTTTCCGACAATAAATGGAATAGACCTCAAGTAAGATTCCCAAGATAAATCTCACGCACACACCGCCGCTCATAAATCACAAATATTATGATTCTACTAGTTTCCTGGCCCCATATCCCTGAGGCTTCCGTACATTTATCACAACGCAACTATTGTAACTATATGTGGATTACTTACGTTAAAAACATTTTTGTTCCTTACGGAGATTTGGCACTCCGTGACTTTGTGGATTTGACTGCCTTCTACGTGGTCTAGTGGTCACGGCGTTTGCCTTGTGATCCGGAGGTTGTGGGTACAAATCCCACTGGAAAGCATACTTTGTGAAAAAAACAAACAATTTGGTATTAGTGCGCTCGGTCCCTCTATCTCTGAATGAAAATCGCATTAAAATCCATTGCGTAGTTCGTGCACATACATACAGAGAGGCAAACGGCGAGAAGTTACTTGTAATCGTGATTGTATAAACGACTGAAAATCGAATTTTCATTCATTTTCATTCACTTGGTCGATGTCTTTGAATCGAACAGAGTGTTCTCATCACTAAATGTCACCACTGACATTTCATTTGACAGTTCAACATTGGCACGGCAGGTTTTTATACAAATTGAAGGATTTTATTTATCTACACATACAGATCTGTCTAACAAACCTATTATTAACTAAAAATGTAAAACATTTTACTGGAAAGAACAATCAGTGGGTTACTACTGTATTTATATATATAAGTGTTTACTTCTCGTGATATTCATGACGTAGTCTTGGGCTATCGAGAGAATAGAATACCTTGTTTTATTATACCACGACAAAGCCTTCTGGCGCGTAGGCGACCGATACTGTGTACGAGTTTCCTTCGGCGTTTCTTCTCAGCAGTAATCATCATCAACAGGCTCTTTTAGTCTCCACTGCAGGAGCAAGACCCTCTCAAGACCTTGGAATGATCCTAAATATTCTACTCTGCCGGGAAGGCTGCTCTACTCTCGTGGCTCAAGTGGTCATTAATGGTTCTCAGTAGTGCTCGTTGCGAAACGCACCAGTATCGGTAGCTTAACAAGATATATACAGGCTGACTTTTTAACCACCGGATAAATTTTTGGAGCAAGTTCAGTCCATGATACTGAACTTTCTATAAAAAAAGTTATTAATAACCAATAAAAATTACCCTGTATGAACATTACACTTAATGTACGTACGTAAAATATTTTTTTCGTCTAGTGATTGGAAACAAAACCAACCCGTATTCATAAAAAACCTCTTATTTTAGAAATCTAATAAAATTATCTTAATAAAAGTCTAAAATAAAATATAATATATTCTTTCACTGCAACATATACCCGTATTTTTATGAAACTCGTTGTCTTAACAGATGTATGTATTATGAAAGCAATAAAAGCCCCCAGAGCGGCCTCGAAAGCTCTCACCCTGAATATTACAGTGGTATGACCCGACTTCTTCCGATCACACGAGCCTCTAAGATCATAGATCAACTACCTAAATAGATCACGCAATCTGAATCCGAATATGTTACAAATGGAAGATCCGAACTAGACACCACTCGGAAATAAAACCGATGAATTATCAGCTACGCTGGGACTGTTGACAGCTTGACTTTTTCAACGGCAGGTCAGCGGCTGCCGTCAACCTGCCGTTGACAATGTGCTGTTCATCTGTATGAGCTCTTAATCACTAAATGTGAACATTACACAGTCCATATGGTCTAAGATCCAAATAAGGATCATTTCGAGGTAGACAAATCAACTCAAAAATAACATTATCTGTTCTAATACGTACAAGTCTGTATGGATTTCTTAGCTCTATAAATCATTCTCAACTAAATTCGTTACGGATCATCTTCACCTACTTGTATTTTGTAAAGTATTTAATATCTTTAGTATGTTACAAAATATACCGTAAATGGGTTGGAAAAAAATTCCTGGCAAAGCTATGATTGATTATTATCCAGTGTAGTTAGACCTCTCATTTGTTGGTAGTCACATATAGTTATGTGCCGTTACTGGAAACTTCGGGATTATTCCCGTAAACACACAGATACACTATCGCGTCTTTATCCCTAATGGGGCAGACAGAACCAGGGCCGCAAGACCCAAAAGCCACTTTTAGCATGCCACATGGGCAGTAAACACTCCCGAACATTCCCATTCGAAATTTAGGGGAATATTTACGGAAATATAAAGAATATTCCTGTAAATTTACAATGGGAAAATTCCTTTTTTGGAATATTCCCAGCGGCACATCACTAGTCACATACTAGCGAGTTCAGTCAAAGTTTTCGAAGCAAGACAGCCAAAAGTTTTATCTAGTGCACCACAGAACTATATTGAGTGTGTAGTGCTCTTCTGTGTAGTGCACTGTTTTCATGATTTTTAAGTTCATGACATACTCGTAACTTCATGGCGGATTGTCATTTTTGCCGCCGGTAAGCAATTCACACTTTTCCATCATTAACACGCGATCCGAAGCGGCTCAGATATGATTGCACCCATTTCATAGCTGGCTCAGATTCAGAGTTGAGTGTATGCTTTCCGGCATTTTCTTTCGCGAGGATATGATAAACCATGACGCCACTATATGATATGTTTCGTTCATTTCATATCGTCTATCGTCATGATTTGCAAATGGATCTCTCGTGACCTCGGCCAAGATGAGTCACTGCAAGCTTTACCACAGCATCATTTGTTTCACGGCAGCGAACTGCTTTGGTCAAGCTAGAAAAGCCTCAAATAATTAGTTGAGTTTATTAGAGAACCCAGGTTGGACGCAAAGATAATTTAGTCAGGTGGAAATTATATTTATACAGGGACAACAACATATATTACTGTGGTGCATCTCCACTGTCTATGGGATACCTTGGTGAGCTGCCCAGCGTGTCCTGACTCCTGCACGTTAGAAGACCTGTACAGCGCCAGCTCTAACGCAGAACAGTTCACTCAAAACTAAGTCCAGAAGAATATTAAGTTTAATTTGAATGAACATCGACACTCAAAGAGTAATTGGTATCAATTTCTTAAAGTGACTATTATAAGAAGAATAGATATAAGAATAGATTTTAAATTAATTGGTCTTCCTGCTAAAATAAAAAAAGAATTAAAAATAAAATTTTTAATTTTGCTAAGCGATTCAGAAGCAAACCAGTTAGAAAAAAAATACAATATCCACGATGCACATATTTCAAGATAAGAAACATCAAAAAAAATATTAGTACAGCCTACTGCAGTCAGTCATCGTTCTTCAGGAAAAGCTTTAAGTACCAATCTGGAGAAGATTAAAAATCCAAAAAAAGCGGCCAAGTGCGAGTCGGACTCGCCCATAAGGGATCCGTAGCAGCAAGTAACATAATATAAAAGTTTTATTGCGCGGTAATGTATATCATATATTTTTTTCAGTTTTATCATTCTCTTATTTTACAGGGGGGGGGGGGGCACACATTTTACCACTTTGAAAGTGTCTATCGCGCAAACTATTCAGTTTAGAAAAAAATATATTAAAAACCTCATTACGAGTATCATTTTTGAAGACCTATCCATAGATACGCCACAGGTATGGGTTTAATAAAAAAAAATTTTGAGTTTCTGTTCTAAGTATGTGGAACCCGCAAAATATATTGTTTTTTTTTTCTATTTTTAGTCTCCACAAGATACATTTTGTAAACACGCGTTTTACGACGCAATATAGTTTCAATATTATGTTAACAGGATAACTGACGCGTTATTCAGACTCGTCTGCTATGTATGAACCATATAGTTCCAATATCATGTTAAATGCGTTAGTCTGACACGTCTGCTATTAAGGCCGTACCTGAATTTTCCGGGGTCCAGTGCTACCGCCATTTAAAATAAATCATTTCAAAGAAAATGGAGACATTATTTAAAATTTTGCTACTATCAAGTCAATGCATACGGGAATTACAGCGGCGATGTGCTCCTGTAAAGAACCGACAAATCACCAAATCGGCCATTGCAGAACATCTACTCGAAGCAGGCGCTAATCACTGGATTGAATTTCATCGTACGCAAGTCCTCGCTGGCGATTGCCACTATCGCACTAGGATGGTACGTGAGGCGATTGAAATTAAGAAACATCCTAACAATTTCAACCGAGAAGATGGCCTTAAATTGTCAGCAGTGTGGAATCCAGTGATTAACAAAACACAATCCCGGTTTGTTACACAATCGGTTAACCGCCAGAATACGGTACTTGGAGAATGAACAATATGATGGTGGACGAAGATCACACCGGGCAGGAGGAGGCGTAGGCGTCATCGCTGCTTCAGTCAAGCTGGGACCACGTTCGGTGAAACCCGAACGAAACGTCAGCAAAATAAATAAAAAAAAGGTACGTTTCGCGTTAATTTCCGTATGAATTAATTTAATAATAATGCAACGCGATAGTTTAAAAGTATTTACTATCAAGTCCTAGATAACCCTTCATAGTATTTTATGAACTACTGTTTACAGTTTATAATGAGAACGTTAAGCTTTACTACGCACATTTGCCAAAAGTGGCCGTTTTTCGCAAATGTGCGTAGTAAAGCTTAACGTTCTCACTTTAAACTGTAAACAATAGTTCATAAAATACTTTGAAGGGTTATCTAGAACTTGGTAGTAGCAAAATTTTAAATAATGTCTCCATTTTCTTTGAAATGATTTATTTTAAATGGGGGCAGCACTGGACCCCGGAAGATTCAGGTACGGCCTTAACGAACCAATATTCGGGTGGCTAAACCGACGAGTGTTTACAAATATGCAATCGAGCCACCGAACTTCAGTACAAACTATAGCCCTACTCATCAAGGTCGGTTACGGTCGGGTAAGTTTGAATGTGCCAAGTTTATGAAGTTTAAATTATCTCCCATGTTTGCAGAGATAGGGTTGTGTTATATAAGTTTAGGTCGTTTGAACAAGGGTCTTGCAAATCCATACTAATGTTACAAATGTGCATAGCTGGGCACAAGACCGGTAATTCAGTAACCATTAATTAACGGTGTTAACATTTAACAAGATATTTTTGAAAACTAAAACCACGGAAAAATTCATACTGAGATAACATTTATCCAGTTAATTTAAGTAGCAGGAAACAACAGCTAATAATGTAGTATATTTTTGAAATATGCTTTTTAAGCCATTTCATTTGACACAGTATGATTTGATTCATTTAATTTTTTAATTCATTACTTAATGGCCTATAGTCACAGCGGCGACACTCCCTGTACGTGAGAGTTCGAACGCCGGTGACCTTGAGCCGCAGCACGTAACGCTAGGGTTGATGCCGAACCGAAATGGAATATCGTGCGGTGTGTGAGAAAGATGCGAACTAGGTACAAGCCCTCGGCCCATCCAGCTGGCGATGGGGAGTTCCACGCCCGCGTGCCTCTCAAGGCCCCCGCGCACATCCAGACACCAGTACACCACACATAGCCGCAAGTGATTTTACGTGCACACATGCTTATGTGTCGTTTCTTTTCGCGTAGTGTATATATTCTTTGCTATAGTGTCAAAGTGGATTTATTGTGACGTCACATAGCACATAACCCACGGACAGCCAAGGCGATTCCGACGATACCTCATTTGTGAAGGTATAATGGATATATTTGAAAATAGAAGGGAACAGTTGAACATGCATACATACATACATAGCGGCGAAACACATAACCATCATTTTGGCTTTGCCGTAGTTGTGTAAAAAAAATAACGGGATCGTGAATATGGGAAATGGCAACCGCCTTTTAATATGAAATGTTTTGATGAGATAAGAAGCAGCGTATACATTCTACGTTTTTTTTTCTCCCAGGCCAGCAAGGAAGCAAGAAGGAAACGGACGATAGAAGTCGGAGACACACACCATGGATCAAGATAGACACAGCCACTGTATGAATTTGCGTGTCCATCTGACGTCAAATTAACGTCAATTCATTAGATCGAACATTAATTATTATATACTGTAAATAAAATACCTATCTGCCTTTTTGAGCCGTAGAAACTCTTCGAAAAACGTATAAAAAAGTTTCCTTCCATTTTGTGAGTGTTCCTTCCATTTCTTATTAAATATTTGTATTGAAAATTGGCATGCCAGGTTTTCATACAAATTGAAGGACTTTCGTTATCTAGTAGTAGGTATATACCCATGGTATATACAGATCTGTGTCGGAGACAGTCAAGCTAGTATAGGATTGATTTATCGAGAGTACTGCTGAAATGCCTTCCATGTTCCATGTGACATCGGCGATTTGACCTAAAATTTTTATGAACTTTAATTTTAGTTTGTATTTCGTTACGTTTTTTTTCAGTTTGATTATAAATAAGTCCTCCTCATAAACGAAATACCCTTTAGTTTTAACTGATAAATAATAGGCTGCTAACCGGGTTGCATGCAACCCGGTGAGTTAAGTTTGCGTCTGGTATGGATTGAACACCGAAGTTTAGCTACGGTTTGCAATGTAAAATATTCGGGAAACAATGTACAAACATTCCATGCAACTACCTAACTTATAATAATTGATATAATTTTAGTACTACCTGTATCCAATTACACAACTACAAGCAGGCCTGTTTCACTCCCCGTTTAGGTATCGAAAATGTACCTACATTATTACTATGCGCGCAGGCGGCCCCTCGGAGTGGTAAATTCAGTTATACGAATCGTTTGTCCGGAGTCATAAGAATGAAATTGGCTTGCAATAGATGTCTAGGTATCTAAACAAAAAGGTGCTGAGTTCTGACGTGAGCTAAATTAAACCGTATCAATAACAACATTAAGTAGATATTTCTTTGAATTTCTTTGCTGAGTGAGACTTCTGTACGGAGTATTAGTATCTATTCTGTGCTACATGTAATAGAACCATGGGCTATACTAGATCACTAATGTACCTCTGTAATGAAATAAAAATAACAGTAAAAAAAACCGGCCAAGTGCGTGTCGGACCACGCATAAAGTAGGGTTCCGTAGTCATTTTTGCATGCGCACCGCGCTGTTTTGCATTTCTTGCATCATCATCTCCCTAGCCTTTTCCCTGTTGGATATTTTTTTGGCCGCTTTTTGCGTTTCTGCGCTCTATCTAGGGAGTATATCAAAGCTGCCCGCTTTCGGGTTCTACACTCGAGCACCTCCCCCTCCACACCGCACCGCGCACCTAGACCGCGCCGCGGCTCATTTTGTCTGTCGCCGCGTGTGTTTTTTTCTAGTTCTAAGTAATATTTAAATGATTTACCTATTTATTCTTCTCTGGATGTTATTTAAAATTATTAAGCTTCATTCAGGCCTAACAGTAAAATATGTAAAAAAACTTTTTAAGTTTATACTGTTCTTTTGGAAAAAAGTATATATTTTTATTTTATTTATAATTTCAAAAGTATTCATCACAGTTTTGAATACATAATTTTTGTATTTTTAAAAATGAGATCCTTATGTGAAGTATCCTCGAACCAAGTTACATGCAAATCAGTCTATAAACGTAGAAGATATTCTGCTATGACAGACTAGGACGGACGGACGGACTGAACAATCTTATAAGGGTTTCTTGTCGGACTACGGAACCCTAAAAAAGATATTAGCTAAGAATTTTTGTTTTTTTGTATTTCTTCGTCTAAGCGAATTCCCGGTTGCATACTGAGCTGTGCTGCTTCGAAGCCCGTGGTGCACTTTCCCGCTTTTTCTTCTCCAAATATAATATGCATGTCAGTCAATGGACACCCAAGGATGCCAAAGACCTTGCAAAATTGAGAAGAAATAGCCGGAACACTTTAAATGATTTGGCTAAAGTTTTATAACCGGCCGCCGCCTGCCTGCCTGACGTCAACCCTCTTTGGGAATGAATTTGTGCGAAAAGAAAAGCTTGACTCCGAAAGAACAGCTAGAACAAATTCTCGGACACCTATATCAAAAAGGAAAAATGTTAATAGCGACTTTTAGAATTGCATTAAACATCAAAACGACATCTACCTGTATCTACATTTATCTATATTAAAGTTACTCAAATTAAATCTTGGAATAATAGTTCTATCACATATATCGAAAGGATTTTTTTATAAATTCTTATAGGACCAAAGCTTTACTCAGTATCGTATTTCAGTTTCAGCGTTGGCATAAATACAACGCATAAATACAAAAGAAGAAATCTTACAAACCCAACAGTTATTATTCAGTCCTATTGAAAAATAAGTACAATGTTTATTCAATAAATCAATTTCTTTATAAACAATGCTCAATGATCTTCCTTTTATCTGCTAATGAGAAAATAAGCGAATGGTTCCAAAAATTCATACGTTAAATTATTCCCATTACCATTTATTTGCTTTTAATTTATTTAATTAACGAACGAAACTGGCGGCTTGCTGCGAGTATTTCAAATGATTACATTCAGAAAGAAAGTAGGGAAGGGATGAAAATTTTAAAAACGCTTGAATATTTTTATGCTGTTACGAATAACATTCCTCTTTACCATGAAAAATATCAGATTTTCCTGTTCAGTCAATTCAATATAAAAATTAAAACAAAATAGATATGTATTTCATATTACATAGTCCTAAACACCACTGAAAACAAATAAATGTATTTTCGTCACCAACTTAATGAAACCCCGCAAGTGCCAACGCATCTCTTTTTGACTTGATTAAAAGCCCTCCCATTTCCGATCCCCCCTCCCCCTATATCGACAGATTCCGTAGTAGGTCGAATTCCTATTGGTATTTTATTCGCCTTAATTGTTTGGCTTCTAAAGGCTGTAACAGACCAGACATTGTGTAATCGCTTGTAGCGATTTATGTCGCGATTTAGATTTGTTTAATTTATATTTCTTTTTTAGGGTTCCGTACCCAAAGGGTGCAAACGGGACCCTATTACTGAGACTCCGCTGCCTGTCCGTCTGTCCGTCTGTCCGTCTGTCCGTCTGTTTGTCTTTTCATCTGTCACAGGGCTCTATCTCTTGAACCGTAAAACATACCGTAATACATACAAAAAACGTGTTTTTTTAGCGTTTTAAAACATTGTACGGAGGTACGGAACCCTTCATGTACGAGTCCGACTCGCAATTGCCCGTTTATTTTTTATCCGATTTAGAGAATCCTTTTTTTTATTTAGAAAATCGAAGCACTACAATATCAACCGACATAGGTATTTGATGATGGGACTATCTATTGCAGGGTCTGAGTGATCTATTCCCAGAGTTCTCGTTTTAATAGTTAATCGCTGAGGGTCGGTCCACACTGCAACGACATCACGAGACGTTACTAACTTGCGTATTCACATGATTATAGCATACGTTAGTATTATATATTCTGTGATTATAGCAGGCCTGTGTCACTCCCCATTTAGGTATCAAAAATGTACCGACATTATTACTATGCGCGCAAGCGGCCCCTCCGGGTGGTAAATTCAGTTATACGAATCGTTTGTCCAGAGTAATAAGAATAAAATTGGCTTGCAATGTATGTTTAGGTACGTATACGTGTACGTACGTATATGAAAAGGTGCTGAGTTCTGACGTGAGCTAAATTAAACCATATCGGTAGCCACATTGAGTAGATATTTCTTTGAATTTCTTTGCTGAGTGAGACTTCTGTACGTTAGTATTATTTATTCTGTGATTATAGTTACCTAACTACGAGAATTTTTTTACTGAAAAGTACGTTTAGATGTTCAGACCGTAAGTATTCCTTTTGTTCTTATTATATCTTAAGAACATTGGTATTTTATTGCTTACGATATTTATGATATTTGACTCGGAATATGAGAACGCTTTGGGAAGTCAAAAGTAACGCCTATAACAAACTAAGCTCATCCAGCATACGCCAGAATCAATGATTTCAACTAGTAAAATAAGTCAAAGGCCGCAATAGAATTTCTTCTTCCTTTATTTAACGAACACGCCTGTATGCCTTTCATACTTATATAAACACTAGCTTTTGCCCGCGGCTTCGCTCGCGTATCCCACGGGAACATTACACTTTTCCGGGATAAAAGGTACCCTATGTTACTTCTAGTACCTCCCAGGATATGTGTACAAAGTTTCATGATGATTCGTCAAGTAGTTTTTGCGTGAAAAGGTAACAAACATCCACGCTTTCACATTTATAATATTAAAGTAAGGAAGTAAGGATCTTCTCTCACGGGCCTACTGGAAGAGATCTCTTTTGATATAAGTAGTGCCTTTGTACAACTTTTTGTTTATGTATTCTCTGTATATATTGTCCGTGTACATAAATCTATACTAATCTATACTAATATTATAAAGCGGAAGAGTTTGTTTGTTTGTTTGTTTAAACGCGCTAATTTCAGGAACTTATGGTCCGATTTAAAAAAATATTTTTTTGTTGGGTAGTCCATTTATAGAGGAAGGCTTTGGGCTATATTACATTCCGACAACCACGCGAACGAAGTCGCGGGCACAGCTAGTTGGTAAAAAAAATAGATTTTTTTAATTCTGCAGTACATCACCCTTGTGATTTGTTCATGTAGTCCATTGCAGAGAGTGCCACGTGAGTTGAGGTCTACAAGAGTCAGCTCTTCACACGCATCACACACACACACACACACGTATCACACGAAGATCACGCATGAGTTGATTGTAAAGCAGCGGCGTTGCGAATACTGTCATGAGCGTACGCGAAAAACAGCAAGTCTAACATTGGCTAGCACTTCAAGTGTTGGTATTTATTTTATAATAAATAAGTAATTAAGGCCGTACCTAAATTTTTCGGGTCCAGTGGTCCATTTAAAATAAATCATTTCAAAGAAAACGGAGACATCATTTAAAATTTTGCTACTACCAAGTCCTAGATCACCCTTCAAAGTATTTTATGAACTACTGTTTACATTTTAAAGTAAGAACGTTAAGCTTTACTACGCACATTTGCGAAAAACGGCCACTTTTGGCAAATGTGCGTAGTAAAGCTAAACGTTGCCTCCAAATCACCTTAGAATTATACTAAAACGGAAAGTATTTAAGAATTACAATAAAATAGCTCTTGTAACTTTGGACAGCTATCATACTTGTATGTCAAATTTTTTTAATAACTCTTATATATTCTTTGTAAAAAGAAAATAAACCTCAAAAACCAGAAACGCGTATACCAGCTTCATTGACCCGCCGCGATCTTTTCACTCCGCATGGCTCGCTGTCTCGCTTCGGCGCAGCCTTTATTCTGTGGTAAAGCAGAGCGTATTTGTCGCTTTCAGTATATACAATATTAATCTATGTTTGTCGCGTCGCTATTTACTGCGTACCGACCCTTACGACGCGAACGAGCGCCGAGCGAATTCATTATCTAGATTAAACCAGGCTCCTCGTGTGCTGAATCTGTTAGTTTCAAACATGACTAATCCGACATTTTTAAAAGCTGTGCATATTTTTTTTATTTGGTAAAGAAAATTAAGATACAGGTACAATATCACGTCTCCATTCCATAAAAGGAAGACAGAGCTTAAAGCTAATAGACCCAAGGTCCACGTTTATGTTGATGGTGGCCGGGGAAATAGAGAAAGGTAGTAAGAATAGTGATGGGGTGCTAGGTACTAGGTCCAATCCTTTGGTCGACTTTTGAAATAAGTAATAAGAACGGTATTATTCTGTCTATCATTCATTATTGCTATTAGTTGTCAAGCAATGTCAGATTCGTAGCAACAAACCTTAGTTCATATTTATTCATATTATACCGACTTCCGGGGAACACTTAGTACGTCATCTCGCGGGAGGGGGTGAGCTTCCGTGCTGTACGTTTGTTTATATATATTTGTCTGCCAAAATATATATTTATAATACTACCTACTTTTCCCCCACACACACACACAGTCGCGTGTGTGTGTATCAACGTTGATCCTATGCTTGTTTAAAAATTTACTCAAAGTGTATTAAGCTTTACAGCTGCGTCAGAACATTCATTTGAAATCTTTCTTTTTTCTTATCGGTCAACTGCTATACTAAAGGCCCCTCCCAATTAGGGTTGCCAATCTGCCCGGCTATAGAAGACATGTTTGGGTTGTTCGGGTCGTGATTGGCTAAATCTTTGTGTCCGGCTTGTCCGGCTTTAGTTAGACTTTTTGGCAAACAGGATGGGTTTTTTGAAATTAAAACTTCTTTAGGCGCGTTGGGCACTTTTTGAAATGGAAAAATATATTGTGTATCAAATCAAACAAATCAAATCATTTATTTCAGGCTATGTGTGTGTGTACGTACATTATGTAGACACACATGCATGTAGGTATTTTTTGAAATTGGAAAGAACCATTGAACTTGCGACACTGTTACCGTAACCGTCACATGCCTTTTCTACCTATCAACCTACAGGTGGTGCTGATAAAAGCAAATTTTAGACAACATGGCACATTTCTTTCAATTATTCTTGTTTTTTTTTTTATATACTCCACCAGTGCCACTGTCTTTTTTTAGCATCGCCAGACTTAGAGTTTGTAAAACTTTGATATTGCTCCACCACTGCATGCTATCCATTCCGGGGTTAAATGTCCGGCCTTATTCAGCGCCGTGTCAAGCTTTTATAATTTTGGAGATAGCAACCCTACTCCCGATGAAGGAAAGGATTGCCCATAATCTTCGTCTGATCCGTTCTCTATTACCTTTACCTTCCTTAGTCGCCCCTTACGACACACGTGGGAAAGGGAAAGATTAGTGACAAAATGAATTGTAGGTACTCTGCTTTCGCCACACGATTAAATGCTTCTTCACTATCTACTTACAGACTTCTAACATAAAGCCACATGCCTGACTGACGCGCTATTATAAACTACAGTTGAATGAAACTACAAACTTTGAAAGACTTTAAACTGATTGAATAAACTATTTATTTACCTCATTTCTGACGGTACAGAACGAGAGATAATAGAAAACTGCTGCAGCAAATCTTTTGCGAGTTCTGAATAACTTATTTAGTCCGAGCAAGCTATGGAAAACTTAAAGTAGGTAGGCTTTGCCACGGCAATGATATCTAACAGTATTGCAACTCGGCCCGTTTCTTGAAATTAAGGTGAATATAGAAGCAAATGGGCTTGAAGTGGCGCCCTCATTTGAAATAAATTGTTAACTCGTAAATATGGAGATATTTTCATACTGCTTATCGTCAGGCACTAGATAGCTCTTTAAATTATTTTATGAAGGTTTTTGGCGGGAAGTCAAGGGGTTCAGTTGGGGTTTGCTTAAAATTATTTAGCAAATTGATTTTAGTGGACTTTATAATATGAAATTGGTGTTGTTTGGTGTTATAAATGCTCATGCTCATGAACAATGTGTAAAATAGTTGAAGTGGACAGTCATAGTACGGCTGTAGTGATATTTGTTTTGCAAACTGTGTGGGCGTCTTCGGGCGTCGTCCGCCACTCAGTCGTCTATGACAACCAGTGGACTCGTACAGATTTGTCGCCAGAAGCTCCCTTGAAGCAGTCAAAGGCCACTACACCACCCTTAGATTGTAACATGTTAGGATTAGGTTAGGTTAGGATTAGGAATAAAGAACAAAATTAAAGGTAGGCTCTAAAGGACTTGTATCCAGAGCCGTAAAATAATTAAACAAAAAAAATTACACTTAAAACTAACTAATTATATTCACTTTATAACAATATTTACCCACATAGTAATAGTCGTAAGTTTAGTTTAAACCAAATCAAATAAAATCTAGGGCAAAACAAAAGTTCTCGGATATCAAATAACCTAATATATTGGTAACATGCAAAGAATTTATAATATAATCTAGAATAATTACGAGTAATAATCTCAAAAAAACAACATTGAAAATTAAACTTAATGCCACGCACATAAAGCTCATATTTTCATAATGCTTATTTTTAAATACCTAACGTTCCCAAAAAAATTACCTAAAGTTATAGGCGTCCCTTTCCCGCAAACTGTCAGTGCAATAAAGTAGAAGGGGAGAGCTATAACTTTAGGTATAATTTTTGGGAACGGCTTTGCCACTTCGTAAGCATTCTAGATTTGTATACAATTTCTTTGGTAACATGTTCTTCGGCGTTAATATTTTCATTTGGTATTAGTACGCTAGGTCCGTCTATCTATTAAAGAAAATCGCATTAAAATCCATTGCGTAGTTCTAAGTGCACATACATATATACAGGCAAACGCAAACGGCGAGAAGCTACTTGTAATCGTGATTCGAAATCGTGATTTTCATTCACTTGGTCGGTGTCTTTGAATCGATTTAGCGCGAACAGAATGTTCTCATCACTAAATGTCACCACTGACTTACATTT
Source organism: Acrobasis repandana (assembly GCA_963576875.1). Taxonomy (NCBI): domain Eukaryota; kingdom Metazoa; phylum Arthropoda; class Insecta; order Lepidoptera; family Pyralidae; genus Acrobasis; species Acrobasis repandana. The sequence goes on from OY756214.1 coordinate 2,110,962, forward strand.
GACAGTTCAAAATAGGCACGAGCGGTTCTCATACAAATTGAAAGGTTTTATTTATCTAGATTCTAGAGTCTGGCTAACGAAAGATGCGACTGGAAAAGGGCGGCAAATTCAAAAAAACATCGCATGGCAACTCTAGTTATAGTCGGAAATATAGTTTTGATACTTTTTGTTTTATTATAATATTCTAGCATTCAGTAGAATCTGTAGAATAATATACATCGAATCAATCATAGTAGAAGCTTATTATTTTAATTAATGGATTCCAAAAAAAAAACATCAGTAAGTTAAGGAAGGAAAACAAAAACATGACAATAAAAATACAATTTTATATTTTTAATCAGAATAGTCAAAATCTGAATCTAAAAATTCAACCTCAAATGAAGACTCTGAACTACTATCATTTTCTCTGACTCTTATTATGAACTCTTCCATATCTGCAGTAATTCCATCTCGTTTTTTGTATTGGTCTTCAACATGAATAACATGATCTGTATTTTTTTTCCAGTCCTCTGGTGTTACGCTATTAAACGATTCTTGTATTAATTTTACCATATCCTCTGCAGACAAAGCAATATTTTTACTGGCAACTTTACGTTTCGCCAAACTCCATATTAATTCTATCGCGTTTAGATCGCAGTGGTAGGGCGGGAGTCTTAGCACTTCATGGCCATGCTGCTTTAAAAGTTCATCTACTTGGTAGACCGGCGCTTGTTTATGCTCCTTTGCCAAAACTAACAGTTCTTCTCTTGATAGACAATCTTCATATGAAATACCATTTGAAGAGAGCCATGCTTGGATATCCGATTTTCTAGAATTAGTTGTCGGACCCTTATTAACCTGAACACAGTGATAACTAGCATTATCCATGACGATAACACTGGGCTCACTTAAATTTGGGATTCGTTTTTCAGATACCCATTTATTAAAATTTTGGGAATTCATATCGTGATGATAGTCTGAATTTTTTGATTTTGTACTGAATACGAGAAGAGCATTTGGTACGAAACCTTTTTGTGAGCCTGCATGAACTATAATATATCTCTTACCTGAAGATATGTTTGTAACAGCACCACTTGTGGATGGACCCTGCCATGATTTCTTGGATTTATAGTTCTGATGAACATACGTTTCGTCTAAATATACAATTTCTTTGCCTTCTCTACGTTCAGTAGCAATGGTCCGCAAGAAACGGTGTCTCCATGCTTTCAATGAGAATTGAACGTTCATCTTTATTTTTCTTGAATTCAAACCCATTTGACAAAAGAATGCGACGCAATGTTTCACGACAACCAGTAAAATTAATATTTTCTCTTAGTTCACTTAAAAGGGACCTTAAAGTTGGGATTTGTTTTTTCACTATATAAAACTCATAATTTTGTTTTTAATTGCATCAATATCAAAACTATCCAAACTTGATACTGTTGGTTTATGTGGTCTTTTTTTTCCTGGTGTGTTCCACACGCCTTTATTTGTTTGACCTTCTTTTTTAATTCTTTTGAGGGTACCAACACTGACATCTGAAAAAATATTTAAGTAAAGTTAATTTAAAAGAACATGGAGTCAATAACACATTTCTTGACAAAAGAACGAAAAAAAGATTTTTTTTATAAAATTTTTATTTTAATAAGAAGGCCAACCCAAAATTATGTATTTACAATGTTTGTTAGCAAAGGAGCCATTTAAGGTCTTTACAAATAAAAAAGGAGTATTTAACAAAATGAACAATAAACACTGCTCGAATTCCAGTTACAATAACAAGTACCTATAGTCCAAAGAACTATGACAGTTAGTCTGAACATTAATTGCAGGAAACTGGATAAGTACTGGTAAGCAATGACTAGTGGCCTGATACATGTATTTATCAATCTGTATATACAGGTTGATTTTTTAATACTGAGCTTTATCGAAATCTCAGAATCAGAATCACTAATAGAATACAAAAAAGCAAAAAAAAAATTATTATTTTTTGTAAATTTTTCAAAAGGAAAAATCCCTAAAATTACATTTTATGGCGAACCTATTATTATTTGTCAATGACCGCGTTGCTATGCTACGCGCCAGCCGAACTCCGTGCATTCGGTGCATTCCCCATCCCCGCGCCTCCAACATACCTCGAAATGTTACAAGGTGTGATTAACGAAATGTTGGAAGACGCGCCAATCGGGTATCTTCAAAATTTCTACTTCCAACACGACGGAGCACCTCCACATTATGCCAGACAGTTACAGGAGTACCTTGACGAGGAATATCCGAATCGCTGGATAGGTCGTGGAGGGCCTGTGGCTTGGCCTGCTAGGTCACCGGACCCCACGCCCTGTGATTTCTTTTTGTGGGGAGAAATAAAGCGGCGTGTTTACACCCACGAGCCACAAAGCCGTGAAGAACTAAAAAACTGTATTATTAGTGCATTTGACGCTGTAAAAAAGTGACCGTGCCATAATTTCAAAACTAAAATGGAATGCAGTGAAACGCGCGAGACTCTGCTTGGAGAGAAACGGGCTGCATTTTGAACAATTATTAAAATATCGATAGGTAGGTAATTTAGTTTGATTTTGTTTTTATGTTGATTTTAATTATTTGTACATAAGTTAATTACAATTTTTAAATACGCCTGAATGCAGAAGTAAGTAAATTCCTTATTTACGTTTAAGTAAAAAATTATTTAAAATACCTACTGTTTTTGTCAAGGTCGATCTAAAGCATCTGTATTTTGACGGCCCTAAGCCCGTGAAAGTATGAAGAGAAATTGCAATGCAACTTATGATTGGCGATGTGATAATTAGGTACATTAAGTACAGACCTATTTCATTGAAATTTTGTTTGAGTAGGTAGGTAGCTTTTATGAGTGCTATGATAGGTCAATGGCCAAACTCGCAATACAAAGACCGCTTGGCGCAGGCGCGGCAGGTACTTATTGCTTGCGGTGAATACGGCGCGGCGGCGGCGGCGCGCGGTGAGACATGACACGCCGCTCTCGGTATCGCCACGATTGGGAATTTTCGGTTTAACTTTGACGGCTTCTATCTATGGTTTTTACTATGAAATATGGTAATTTTATGAGATCATGTATTTTTTATTTTGCGCATAGAGTACTTTCCTTGAATATAGCTCAGAAGGTCAAAATCAACCTGTATAAATTGAAATCTCTTAATAGACTTATTTGATTAATATATTTATTTCCCTAATTATATTGCGTGTGTGTGTGTGTGTGTACATTGTGACGACCTCTGTGGTCTAGTGTTCATCATGCCATGCTGTCACACCCATGAAGCTAAAGGGTTCCCTTTTACCTCTAACTTCATGGTCACACCGGAGGTCCCAGTTCGGCCCCGGTCAGGTCAGATTGATCTGGGTCCGGGATGTTTGTCTATATATGCATTTACTATAAAATATATTATTGTTGAGTTAGTATTCATTAACACAGTTTCAAACTTACTTTGGGGCTAACTCATATTTATTGTAAAATAATTACAGTAACAATTCTACATTTTGTTGGTTCTGATAAGGTTGTATTTCCGTGTCATGTTAAGTGTAAGTATTACTTATGTATCTAAGCAACGGTTGTTTTGTTACTTTTCAAAATATAAGAAAAAGAACGGTGGTTTTATAAATTGGTTTTATTTATATTATTTAGGAATATGGAGTATTTCATATGCTATGTGATTTAACGGGTTCCAGGTGATTTGTTAAAAAACGATGGCATAGGTACTTACCGGTCAGAGAAGAAATCTCATCAAGATACTGATTTTGTGTCTTTAAACATTCTTTTTGGAACAAATCATTCAATTTTTTTATTGTTGCTTTTATGACTTCTGCAACTGGATCATTTGCGTCATCCATGTTTTCTGAAAATGAATAAATATTAGACATATCCACTCCTGCGAAATAAATTAGAATGTGCAATCACAATGAAAAGTATCAAAATATCCAAACCACACTAACCAATGCACTGGGATATTTCACGCAAGCACTCTTGTTTTTGCTTGAAAACTACATCGCTTTCTACTTGTTTCTTTTCAAATTTACTAATCATAGTAAAAAGAACCTTTCGCAAGTCGCTTTTCAGTGTTTTCGTCATGTTTTCAATTAGAAATCACGTAAATCGCAGAAATATTTTCACTTTGACACATCAACTACTCAGGTTATAGTGACAGTGACGTTATTATTGGTGTTGCCATTTATAATTTCGGAATAAAAAATCAGTCTCATCTTTCAGTAGCCAGACTCTAGTATATACAGATCTGTGTGTAAATTAGTAGGTTTTATATTTTAGTCAAGTATTTTTAAGTATTATTATTCACGTTACCTACTTCAGTTTCTTTCTAGTTTTGTGATTGTAAAATTACTTATAAATATATTTATTAAAATAAAAGAAACTCGATGTGTATGTAAAACGAAGCGTTCAATAAAAAGATGTTACCGGTAACTGGGACCGCAATAAACTCGGACCGTGGGCCCAGTTGCCGAATCCATTAATTTTTATTTATTCTTGCGGCGAATGGGACCACGCGCAATTTAAAATTTTGCTACTACCAAGTCCTAGATAACCCTTCAAAGTATTTTATAAACTACTGTTTACAGTTTAAAGTTACTACGCACATTTGCGAAAAACGGCCACATTTGGCAAATGTGCGTAGTAAAGCTAAACGTTCTCATTATAAACTATAAACAGTAGTTCATAAAATACTTTGAAGGGTTATCTAGGACTTGGTAGTAGCAAAATTTTAAATGATGTCTCCGTTTTCTTTGAAATGATTTATTTGAAATGCAGCACTGGACCCCGGATAATTCGAGTATGCATAAAGAAAAATTGCAAACTTGAACTATATCGTAGTGTGACATATCTAATTAAAGAGCTTTATAAAAGAATTTCAAATATACTCGTTTATTTTATTTTATAATTTAGATCGGTATTTATAAAGTTATTTAAGAAAATAGGCAAAATTCACCATCCCTTATTTCCGAAACCAAAGAGCCTAAAGTTATCAAAAAAATATAGATTTACTTTACTTATAGATTATAGGAAAAAGAAGTACAAAACACTCTTCATGCGACTTTAACTCGCACTTGACTAGTTTATTTCTGTGAGTCGTACCTTGTTACAATCCAAGCTAATTAGGTCAAACACGAGTACAACATTAACATAATTTATCGCACAGTCATCATTAATGTTTTACACAGAATGGCGTGGTCGAAGGCGGCACCCGTGACGTCACCCACGGCCACCGCAGTATTCCATCGATCACGGAAATAAGGAGGTATTTTGCCTGTTATACCTACTAACAGTAAGCGTGGAGACTGGAGAAACTGTTTTAGTTCCTGCTTAAGCCGCTATTACACTAGTCTTCCTCCAACCAGTGCCTGTTTTCAGGTACATTGCATGTTTTGAAAGATAACTTTCAGATTCTTCATAACAAGACAGCCAATGTACATCAAATCTAAAGCCAGGGACGTAGCTAAAGCCGGATTAGGCGTATAATACAGACAGATACTAAGCTCTTAGATTGCACGGGGTCCCAACGCGTTCTGTGTCTCCTCTACCTGGCCTTTCCGTATTTGGAGACGCATCTATTTGCTTGTAGTAATAGGTATGTATTCCGTGCTATTTGTCCAACTTCTTCCATAATATTCGATTCTGCTGGATAATCTAAGTACGTTAGTACTGAGATGGTGCAGAATTGAAAGTAATTAGCTTACTAAAATAACTAGCGCACTTGTAATAGGTACACTACACGTTTCATAAATGTTATTCACACCACAATAATTTAAGGTTCTTTTGTCTTCACAAGTCTGAAGTTCTGAAGTCTTCACAATTTCAAAAAATAAATAAATTAAATAAGTAGTTATGTTGTAGGTTTTAAAAACGATAAACATATTAGTTACGAGTAAACCAACAGTTTTTATAGATAGTGTTACCCAACATTTCGTTACAATGTTAATGGTAAATAAGTTTAGTCTATTCGTTCAATTGGTTAACATGCTGTCGGCGCGCTTTAAAGGCGGCAGCAGTTACGGCTAGCGCGCCAACGGCATGCATGCATATCAATTCAGCAAATAAACTACGAGCAAACTGAAATATAGGTACCTACTTATTTTCAAACTACGAACCACACCCCACTAGCCACATCTTCGTTTTTCTTTAACCGGTAACCCCACCCCAATTGATAGATTCATTCCTGCATTATGTATCAAAGTACCGGCAAATGTTAGTTTTAGTAGGTAGTAATTTGGTGATTTTATTGAGCATTTCATATGTAGGATCAATGGATTTATACGCTGGCGTTCGTACTAAGTTCGGCTTTTAAAATGAGGATTATTTATTTTATTTAACCTGGCGAGAGTGTAGTGAATAAGGAGTACTCACATTGAAGGTTACGACTCCAGCCCAAGTTCCAATTGACACGGCAATTGACGACAGAAGGCGTAAGTATTTAACCGGAAGATTACAGATAAGTAGGTACCTGAAACAAAAATGCAAAACTTCATTAAAAATGGACCTAGGCTGGTTACTGGTTACACGAAACAAATGAGCACTGATCTGAATGGTCTAAACAACACTGAAAGTTTTTTTTAACATTTACTCATTTATTTATCGCTAACATGTTGCATAAAAGATTACAAATATTGGAGCAGTACCTAATACATGCAGCCAGTTTGAGTGTGGCGATACCAACATCAAGATTATTTACATCGTCAATTTGTTACTTATCGTCAATATAAATGAAATATATAAATTGGTAATCGCAAATGATAAGTTTTGTTTGCACCATCAATATTTCTGACCGTGGAAATGAGGCGATGGGGTATCTTTGACCAGAGCTTATGTGGCATAGATGAGACCAATCCAAGATAATTTGAGGCCAATGTACTTCATACAAACAAGGCGGCGAATCACGTAACTCTGCTTTTGTTTCAAACGCAAGCCAAATCGCTCAACGCATTGGCGAAATAAGGGGTTGTAAATGGGTCGCGAGGTCACATCATCATGATATCAGCCAACGGAAGTCCACAGCTAAACGTAGGCGTCCCCCAAGCATGTCCAGCCTTTTCTTGCAATTTTTCTCAAATCGTTCAGTCTGGGCGAAACTGCTAGACTATCACGTCTTTATTTCTAACGGGTTAGACAGCTTCTAGCGCCGCAAGACTGTAAATCAAAATAAAGGGTACTAGCTGCATCTTCTTTTACATAATGGAGATTTTCCCCATTCTATTGGTTGGCTTCTAGCTTGGGCTAGTCTGAGAGAAAAGAAAAAAACATTACTTCCAAAAGTACGAAACTACTTACTAGTAATATTTTTCGCATATTAATGGACATTCTCCTAGTCGAACAGCAGAAATACGAGTAGATATTTGTGTATAGAAACGTCTGAGTCTAGGTCTTTGTGCAAGACTGCATAAAAGTATTACAGAAGTTTGCAGACTGCTGTCTGGAGGTGTGGAGTCCTATTTTTGAATCCGGGAGCACAGAATTAATATTGATACTAACGGACTGTAGGGACTGTAGGGACCAAGAGAGACACGCAACAATAAAAAACAAAAAATATAAAGAAATATGTAATAAGATTTATCGCTATTAACCTACAGTATCCCTACGTAATGTCTAGGTATAGTTGTTTGACAATTTTGTTTAGAATGTATAGAGCTATAGTAATATAGAAGTCAATGGTATGGTTTCAGAGTTGTGCCGGGAATAGAGAATCCCGGGATCTCAAACTTTTTCTGGTCCAGAAAATCCTGAGACTATACTTGGCTAACCCGAATGTCACATTTTACAGCATTTTGTCAACTTAAATGCCGTTTTGACATCCGACATTGGACGTTATAACCAACCAAAAAAGCCTACGTCTCAGCAGTCAGGAAAATCTAGCGGGAAGTCAAAAGGTCAGTTGGGGGTTGCTTTAAATAATTTTGCAAATTAAGCATTAATTTGCATAATACCTATAGAACAAAGTGAAAAGTAGTGCGGCTGTTATGTAGGATTTGCTACAGCATACTATCATATTAAATTAAATAGATAGGTACCTATGTAAGTCAAATCATTTGTTTATCTTTGGATGTGTGTATGACTTGACAATTGTATTTTTTTCAACTTCAGCTTAGTTTAGAGCTGCTTCATTACATGTACATTTTTGCTTTTTCCCAGTCCAGACATTTTCAAACCCGGATTCTGGTCGGGATTAACTGTCTGATAACTCCTTAGTCGGGGCACAAAAGAGAATCTAATCCATGCATATATCCCTTGCCGACAATACTAACTACACCCTAATTTCAGCTTTATTTTCTTCGTCGTAAAATTCAAGTCAAATTACACAAAAATTTACACGTCTGAAATGGTCTAGAGAAAATTAACTTTTATAACAAAAGTCTCAAAGTCAAATTTCCAATAACAGGCACTTAAGTTTCAGGAAGTTTTGACGCCATTTTAACGCTGTATTAGTTAGTCGTTGCACTAACGTTCAGTATAACTTCACCTTCATCAAGTTTCATTTAGTTCAGAGTAAATGTAATTAATTACACGTAAACAATTAATAGTATCGTCTGTTTCCAAACTTTTAGCAAAGCTTTTGATGAATAATTGGGTAAAGTTTCTCAAAAAGGAATAAACTAATTTTATAAGGTTTTTAGGAGATTAGATCACTTGCTTTATGTACAAAGAGATATAAATTAATTTCAAAAAGTGGGGCAACTTTGTTACAAAAAGTGGCGCACCCGGTTTTACCCTATGCATTTTTATTTTGTTAGAAAATGTTTGTACTTAAACATGTTTTAACAGCACTATTGGGGCTAAAAGTCCGGCCTATTCAGCACCGTGTCCGGATTTTATAATGTTGAAGATGGCAACCCCATTTTTTTATTTTATTTATTTATTTAACTTTATTACAAACGTAATAGGCGGACTTAAAGCCATAGGCTTTATCTACCAGTCAACCCACTGATGATGCAGAGAATAAGAAAATTTTAGAAGGAGGTGCTAGTTACGTAGGTATTTCCTGTAGCTAACTTAAGACTGCAGTCTTCGACCGTGGGAATTTTTCATTGAACACCCGAATCTATATTTTCTATCTACACATACGCATTGCGCTGTATTGTTCATGCACCCTGGAGACGAATTTAGACGAATTCAGAAGCGCTGCGAGCGGTATGCCTTATCAGCGTTTTCATCCCCATATTTATTTGAGAATTTCGGAGAACTTCAAATTTTTCTATCTTTTTACGAAAGACAAATTATTTTTATTTATTTATTGTACGTGTTTAAGCATGAATCAATCGTCATATATGTGTATTTTTTATTTTTTAACTCAGTCGTATGCGCAAGCAATCCGACGACGTATTCGCTTATATTTTCTTCAAAGTTTTTACGTAACTTTTTGAATTAATTAAAAAAAAAATACTAAAATCTTCATTCACTTTTTAGAATTTTCCTTTGTCTTTATTTCTCTGTATTTCATACACAACTTCATATTTTAAATTCCGTGTAAATAACAAAGACATGAACGACGCGCACCACAAAAAATTTAAACACGTCTCAGTTTATTTGGAATTAAACAAACTATTACAATGAAAATCAATAAATTGTCTCATTCACTTTTTTAATACTTAAATAAACTTCAATTTAACGTATCTTAACACATTGTTACTAAGTTAGTTTGGCTACAATCAGCTCCGAAAAAGCAGTCAAAATCACTAAAAATAAAGAACGGGCCCTTAATATGATTCTGTTACCCTCTGATCCTTTTATTGTGGCCTCGTTTAGAATAACCTATTATAAGTCTCTAGAGCAATATCGATAACTAATTGCTTTTCGCTTCGTGTCGGCTATACAACGCGGAAATGCTGCTAGCTTTATGGGAACCTTTGGGCCAGGGACGGTTCGGGGCAGATTATTAGATTGAATATTTTGACGAAGCATGTTGCGGATATTTATTTTTTTTTAAATTGCTATTATATTTGACTACTGTGTCAATCAATAAACAGAAACATTGGGTCCATTATTTTCAGATATCTAAATGACGGACTAAATAAAATATAATTTTTAGGACCCAGTTCACAACCCTATTAATTAGTAGATCTATCCCGGACACATTGTATAATTTTACCAAATGTACTTTTGTATCTGTATCTATATATTGCAAAACATTCGTCAAATATCTACTCACCCAAGATCCCAACCGGCGTGACACAGTCTTATTAGAACCTTATGCTAATACAGGGTTGAGGAAATTCGGGTCCCTCCACAAACTATGTAGGGATCTAAGGATGGTCCCTCTAACCCCAAATATATCCCTACCACACATCTCAAAATAAACCGCGATCTACCTAACGGATTCTTATAAATATTCAATAATAAAAAGTCCTAATTCCGATTCCGATATAACGGAAAACCTTTTATTTTTTAATACCAAAATACATTAAGGTGAAGGTATAGGCAAAAGGCCTTGAAGTGGCGCTCTCATTTAAAATAAATTGTTAACTCGTAAATATGGGGATAATTTCCATATTGCTCTTCGTCATGCACTAGATAGCCCTTTAAATTATTTTATGAACTGCCGTTGAAAGTATTTACATACAGTCCGTCTAGCTTTAAAACTTGCCTCCGCCAAAAGTAGCCACGGCAAGTTTTAAAGCTAGACGGATCACCAATAATAGTTTCAACGGCAGTTCATAAAATAACTTAAAGGGCTATCTAGTGCATGACGAAGAGCAATATGGAAATTATCACCCGAATTTAAATACCTACAAACGACACAAATTCTGACTCAATAATTAAATCTTAACATAAAACGTATCGGATTTTTTGAACTTGGAATAAAGCCGTCCACTTGTAAACAACCTGCTCTTTTCTAAGAAATTGGTAAATTATTTAGAGCTGCGGAATTAAAATTGCGAGGACCGCGCTTTATTAAAATAAAAATATTTGGTATAAGTACCTCCATCGATCGCTAATATAATGAATTCTGAGAATCTCCCTCCTAAGTAAATCAAATTACAAGGACAAAAGACCCTTTTATTTGACTCGAATTTGTAAACGAGAATAGAAGGTTATATAAGTGTTATAATAAGTTATAACCGAACCGAAATAAATCTAACGCCACAGAATTAACATAAGAAGGAATGTACATAATTTTAAATGAAAAAGCGACTTCAATTTCTGGTATTCATCAGTTTCACTTCACCAAAACACACTTTCTGAATACAAATGCTTGATTTATTTACATTAATATCAAAATCACTACATGTGATCACTTGTATATAGAATATTTGATAAGTTCCCTCGATTTCTCATCATCTCCGGCCGCGGTAAGTTCAGACACCGCCAAGTATGCGCCCACTATCCAAGCTGTTACATTGCTCAACGTCTTCAATCATGATTGCACGGGTGCCAATAGACATTTTTTAAGATAATTTAAGAAATTTGTTGATATATGTATTTCTTATTTTTCTGTCTTGAAACTGTAAGTGCACGGAGTATTTTTAAACAATAAGGAATGAGATCTTCACCTGGTGACAATGGGACCAACTATCATTTTCTAAATCAGTTAAAAACGGAGAAGTTATTGAAGAACATATATGTATGAAAAAAACATATACATTCGAATTGAGAAGCTTCTTTTTTTAAGTCGCTTATAAATGACAGTTAATATATAGACATATATATACAAATAAGACACATATAAATAAGACAGTTTGGTAATATGAGTCGATCTACGATCTTCGTGTCGGGTCGATATGGTTCTAGCATAGTATTAACTTCAGATGACCTTTGACCAGTATGTGGCCACGGCGATCCCTCTGTCAATCCACGGTCCTCGATAGTAAATAACGTAGAGTAGTTCGGAAATGGATACTTACGTACGACACACGATATCACCAGTGGGTTGACTGGTAGATAAAGCCTGTGGATTTAAGTCCGCCTATTGTACAATAAAGTTATTACTATCCGTTTGTTACAAAGTTAAATAAATAAAAATGTTCTTCCAGACCAGCATATGTAAGAAATTGTTTGACAAATGGTAATGGTAAATGTGATCTGAGGCTAATACCATCGCCCGATGTGTACATAAGTATTATTTAACTTCATCTTCTGTCCACGAAGTAAGTTTTTACGAACGCGGAGCGGGTATTAATTAATAGTAATTTTAAGCCCTGTCCCTGAAGCACAGCCCTGAGGATAATTTTTAGAGTTCCGTACCTAAAGAGTGCAAACGGGACCCTATTACTGAGACTCCGCTGTCTGTCCGACTGTCACAGGGCTCTATCTCTTGAACCGTAATAACTAGATACTTGAATTTTTCACCGATTATGTAATATTATGGCCGCTATAACGACAAAATACTAAAAATAAATAAAGTTAAAAATTAATACAAGAAACTTGTTCTTTTCAACGTTTTTAACTCGATCTGTATAATGGCATTAACTAGATACTTGAAATTTTTTCACCGATCATGTATTACTATGGCCGCTATAACAACAAATAGTAAAAATTAAAGGGGGTCCTCATCCTCATGCAAGAAGCGTATTTTTTCAGCGTTTTAAAACATTGTACGGAGGTACGGAACCCTGCATGTCCGAGTCCGACTCGCATTTGCTCGGTTTTTTTTTCGTAGTTTTGGTATAGTCTGAAAAGGTCCTGGAAATTTCTGTACATTTCGTAATAATCACACTTCACGTTTCCTGGGTTCAAAGAGTGATATAGTATCCCCGAATCACGTGCTTATACAAACGAGATAAACATGTATGTATGTACTTAGAAGTGAAGACGCAATTTCGTCTCAACTCCAATACCTACTCACACAAGTTTAAATATTTGCTAGGCCGCGCCTCGCGACAACTTTGCTCAGAGACATGAGCGGAAGCTTGAGAACGTATCGTCTTAAAATGTCCCGTACGCAAAATGTCCCTTTCGCAAAACGTCCATTTCCAAAAATGTCCCTTGAGCTAAATGTCCCTTTCGCAATATGTCCCTTGGTAGCAAAATGTCCCTTTTCCAAAATTTCATTATTTTTATAAAATTACTATAAAGTGAATTTCTTGTTGTTTATTTATTACCTATACAGGGTTATTTTTAATTAACCGGCAACCTTTTTGGAGCAAGTTCAGTCCGTGATATTGAACCACTTTCCATAAAAACAATTATCGATAAACGAAAACAAAATTTCGTCCTCCCATACAAAATCCATTTGGTTGAGCGCCGATTTGTATGGAAAGGCGAAATTTTGTTTTTCGTTTTTCAATAATTGTTTTTATGGAAAGTGGTACAGTATCACGGACTGACCTTGCTCCAAAAAGGTTGCCGGTTAATTAAAAATAACCCTGTATAACTGTGACTATGACTATAAAAGACGTTATAGATAAGTTTTAAAGCACAGCTGATACAAAGATATTGATATATGTTCCCATGTTTTGTGATATGTTCATAAGTTGTATATTTTCTGTAATGATGTGCCGTTCACGTTCCCGGGAATGTTCCCAAAATGTTAGGGAAAGTTGTAATTTTATTTATCTAGTGCTCAGTAGCACCCATGTAGGTTGTCATATTGATGGAGTCTGTCTAAACAATATAGTATATGCTGACGATATCGTGTTGCTGAGCGCCTCTCCTTGTGGTTTATCCAAGCTACTAGCTATTTGTGAGAGCTTTGCACGTAAGCGTGGGCGAGTGTACAATGTGTCAAAATGTGAATGCATGGTCTTTCGGGCCGGCTGTAAGCGTGGGGATAATATACCAACTATTAAGTTGAATGATACACCGTTGAGAAGGGTTGAACATTTTAAATATCTTGGTCACATAGTTACCGCTGACCTGAAGGATGATGCTGATATAGAAAGGGATCGCCGGGCGCTGTCTGTTAGGGCAAATATGCACGCAGGTTTGCTTAATGTTCGGAGGGTGTCAAAATAATTCTTTTTAGGGCATTTTGTACATCCATCTACACAAGCAGCCTGTGGGTGGACTATACCCAGAAACAGTACAGTGCTTTGCGAGTTCAATATAATAATGCCTTTAGGATGCTGTTGGGGCTGCCTCCATTCTGCAGTGCATCGGGGATGTTTGACGAGTACCGCATGAATTGTTTTTACACAATAATGCGTAAAGGGTGCACATCCTTGGTGCGCCGGGTTCGTGCCAGCCCTAGCAGTATCTTGAAGGTATTTTCAGACAGATTTGACTGTGTAACTATTGTAATTATGATCCGAAGTTGGTCGAAATAAATTATAATATTATTATGTTTTTACTTCACTACTTGTGCTCAGGCAAAACCTGGTCGTATTAGTGAAAGCACGGGCTTATAACCAAGTGCTGACACTATATATTTATTCTATTAGTTGAAAGTCGCGTTGTCAGAGTCAAGCTGTAAAAATTTTCGGACAATTCTGCAGGTGTTCAATATTGCAGCTTTCTGCATTGTCAGATATGTAAATTTAGGAAGGTTAATTTCATTTAGTTGTCTAAAAATATCCCTTGGTATAACTCCCGTCGTAGATATAACAAGGGATTCTATAGTGATATATTATTATTATTATGTCGGTACGCTTTTCAGCCACGGGTCCATGGGGACCCGGTCCTTTCAGGCGTTCATGGGGCCAAAGCAAACATGAAGAGGCCTTTTAGTAGCTTTTTATCTAAGAAGTGAGATGGCTGCATCTATGGAGGTCTATCCCTTAATATGCCATTGAGATGCACTAACGGCAATCACCACCAGTCCACCATAGCTGCTGAACTATTGCCAGGGAGGGATTTACTTTGTTTGGGCTATGTGGATGGGATGTTAGTGGACCGGCTAACTGGGTTATGGAATGAGATACGGACATCTACCTAAAAATCTCTCACAACAATTTAAGCCTGGTAGATGGTGACTTGCTGATGGTTGGCTACACTGCCTGTGAGCACCCTAACTAGCCACGAAGACGCGGCCAGGGCGCAACACAATGTGAGCAGCTGAGGGTGTCGAGAGGTGCGGCTCCAGTTTCACCATCACGGGACTTACCCCCGATAACGGGTTTCCCCGTTATTACGCCATTACGCGCAATACACTTGCGACTCCACTCTGGCCGGCCGGTTAAGGCAAGACAGAGGCGGGGGGTGTGTAACTGTGTGTATGTGTGTGTGTAAGCGCATGTGTGTATGGTCCCCCTGGAGGTAGGGTTCGTGGTGTCGCCACTCACTATCAGCTCGCCACAAGCTGCCCTGCGTTGACTGACTACACAGGAAATCCAGTGGGCGATGGGGTCGTCACGTCCCGACGCCTTTTTATTACTATTTCGAGCTCTTTTTAATTTTTTCTCTCTTTAATTTTAAAGAGGTATTAGTCGCACGGGCCAAAGCCAAGTGGTAATAAAATTTTGATTGAAAGCGCCTATTCTGAAACCTATTGTAAGAATTTTCTTGTAATACGGCAAGTGTTCAGAATTAAAGCCTTCTGCATATTGTGTATAATAAATGAAGGGATGTGAAGTGTATCTAATCCAGTATGTAGTGATCTGGGTAAAACACCTGTTGTCGAAATTACTATCGGTACTATTATGACATGTTCTACTCTCCATTGTTTCTGTATTTCAATTACAAGATCCTTATATTTAGTCAGTTTTTCAGTATGGGTAGATTATTATTATTATCACAAATATTTTTTATCACTGTAAATATATTTTACTAACGTAAATGCATCACTTGATATGGTTATAATATAATACATATATCCAATATTCCGTAACATTCCCTAGAAATACCCAAATTGTCCGGGAACGTCCCCAAATTCCCGGGAATTTGGGATCGTTCCCGGGGAATTTAGGAACGTTCCCGGGAACAGCACATCACACATTTTCTGTATTTAGGTGACTATGGCTACAAATAAACGTCTTATAAATACTAATAAATATCTATCTATAGTACGGGTCCTTAACTTGATCAGGACCAACGGTTTACGTACTTTCCGAAGCACGGAAGCTGACTTTATTGGTAAATGTTACGGCATACAAGCAACATATTAAAACTACCAGTCAAGTCCAGTGAAAATTATATACATAATATTTATTATAACTAAGATCGCAGGTATCTCCCCACACTTACAGAGACCAGTACAAGGAATGATTTTGACTTTAATAATTTATTTCAAATGAGGGCGCCACTTCAACGCCATTTGCTTCTATATTCACCTTAACAAATTTAAACTACAATATTGTTTTTTATTATGTATAAAAATTAATGTTGTAGGTAGTTTAAATTTGTTCGGATTTAAATTCGAAAAATCAAGATATTCCGAACATAATAATATATGGCATAAAGTATTATTATTATTTAAAACGAAATAGTATTATTAAAAACGATTTTTGATTTGTCAAAATATACCGTATTACAACAGGTTTAGGTACTTGGCGCGATACTCTTATTATCCCAGACCAGTCTGGAACTCAGGACACACTAACTACGGAGCTTTGTTGTCACTAATTTGCGGCGAGCCACTGCTGCGGTCAACAATGAAGTAATAACAATGACGTTATGATTGAGGCAGGCTATTGCATCCAGGATGCCGACCGGCGACAAGATGATGAATTATTCCTTCAAATGGCTCTAGCTTGTATTTAGAGTTGGTGAATGAGCTCGTAGCTCCTTACGTTTGGACTGTATTGTTTCTCTTAGTTCTTGTACAAAATAAAATACTTATATTTTGTTACTTAATATGGTTATATTTAATCTTTTTTCTGACAACTTATCTTGACACACAATACTTATTTTTATCAAAGACAATTTTTTTACTACCTAAATAGCACTCGTCGGCCGCTGCCGCGGCACGCAGTTTTAACATAACTTAACCTATAGGGTGCTATAGGTTTGCCCTAACCTAAATTTGATGAGCAGTCAGTACTTTTTAGGGTTCCGTACCTCAAAAGGAAAAAACGGAACCCTTATAGGATCACTTTGTTGTCCGTCTGTCCGTCCGTCCGTCCGTCTGTCAAGACCCTTTTTCTCAGGAACGCGTGGAGGTATGAAGCTGAAATTTATATCAATTACTCAGGTCTACTGTCCCTTGAAGCTGTGAAAAAATCAAACTTCTAAGCCAACGCAATCAAAAGATACAGCCGTTTATGCCGCAAATTTTCGACACTTGCAAGGGAATCAAAACCTACAGGGTGCTTCCCGTGAACTCAGAATCTTGAAATTTGGTACGAAGCAACGTCTTATAGCATAGATAAAGGAAAAATTACGAAAACCATAAATTTTTAGTTACATCACATAATATATTTTTTTTTAATAATTTTAAACTTACTACCCATTTCCTCATAAACGCGTAGAGGTATTAAATTGAAATTCATACCAAATACTAAACCTTGCAGGTTTGTACGGAACCCTCGGTGCGCGAGTCCGACTCGCACTTGGCCGGTTTTTTTTGCTGTGCAGTCAGTATTTATGATGAGATTGTTGATTTATTTGATGTTAAAAAAGTATATAAATAATTAGATTAAATTGATAGGTGACTATTTTTTTGATGTGCAATTAAGGTGAAGATATAGGCAAATGGCCTTGAAGCGTGAAATAAATTGTTAACTCGTAAATATGGTGATAATTTCCATATTGCTCTTCGTCATGCACTAGATTATTTTATGAACTGCCGTTGAAACTATTATTGGTGATCCGTCTAGCTTTAAAACTTGCCGTAGCCACTTTTGGCGGAGGCAAGTTTTAAAGATAGACGGACTAATGTAAATACTTTAACGGTGGTTCATAAAATAATTAAAAGGGCTATCTAGTACATGACGAAGACCAATATGGAAATTATCTCCATATTTACGAGTTAACAATTTATTTCAAATGAGGGCGCCACTTCAAGGCCATTTGCATATATCTTCACCTTAATAATATCCCATTAACATAATCCACGGTGTCCTATGCTGCCCCCAACTTAAATAAATTATTTGTAAGAAAATGGAGATATCATTAAAATTTTAAGCTACTAAAACCTAGATAACCCTTCAAACTATTTTATGAACCACTGTTTACAGTTTAAAGTGAGAACGTTAAGCTTTAGTTTGCGTTTTTGCCAAAAGTGGCCGTTTTTCGCAAAAATGCAAACTAAAGCTTAACGTTCACACTTAAAACTGTAAACAGTGGTTCAAAAAATAGTTTGAAGGGTTATCTAGGTTTTTGTAGCTTAAAATTTTAAATGATATCTCCATTTTCTTACAAATAATTTATTTCAAATGGGGGCAGCACTAGACACCGTGTATCGTCTTAATAAACACTTACCTTCACCTTAATAATATCCATATCCCATTAATAAACACTTATCTAGAGAGCTGTTACATTTGTAGTACACTCTTAGGCGTAGTGTGTGAGAGTAGTTGAAGAAAGAATGACATGGCGGTGGACGAAGATCACACTGGGCAGGAGGAGGCCTTACATCGCAGCTTCAGTCAGGCTGAGAACACGTTCGGTGCAAGCAGGACGAAACGTCAGCGAAAATCTTGCTAATTAAATGGTAAGTAATTTGAGGGTAAATGGCCACATGCAACAGAGATGTGTGAAGCGGGCCTTGATGGAGAGGGGGGTTAGTACAGATGTTATATATGATAGAAAACGATGGAGGGAGTTAACATACAGAGCCGACCCCAAATAGGGCGGGAGAAGGGAGGAAGATGATTTGTTTGTTTATCGTGTGTGTAAGTGGCCTACACTGGTGTCAGATTTTTCAAGCTGCCTAAAGGCATCTGACATAGCTTGACGAATGCCATACAATGATGACAGCCGGGACCAACGGCTTATACGTGCCTTCCGAAGCACGGAGGAGCTCAAGAAATTTTTGATGATCCCCGTATGCATTAATTTAATAATGACACAGAATACATAAGAGTACAAACAGAATGGAATCTCACAGCGTCTCCCGCAATTTGGCGTACCCCGCACCTCCTCCCCGTTTTATGTGCCCCTTATTGCGCTCTTAAACAAGGTTAGTTGCTAGCCGTACGCAATTCGCGACGTGTCGAACTATCCACCAATAGTAACCAATATGGTACTCTGATGCTAGGAATTGTCATACCTGTGATAATGATGCAATGCGATCGTTTGAAAGTAGTTACATTTGTACCAATGGCCAATGGGGCGCTCATATAACTAAACTTTCTAATAGGCTTAGCTCTGCGGCTTACGCTGTTAGGAGAATAAGACAATTGACAGATGTAGCAACTGCTAGACAAGTGTACTTTAGTTACTTTCACAGTCTAATGTCTTACGGGATACTTCTATGGGGGAGTGCAGCCGACATTCAGACTATTTTTATTTTACAAAAAAGAGCAATTCGTGCCATTTACGATTTAGGATCGAGAGACTCACTGAGAGAATTATTCAAGGAAATAGGTATACTTACTTTTGCATCACAATTCATATTTGAAAATATAATGTATGTAAGGAAGAATATTTCCATCTATATCTATACTTCTATACTAATATTATAAAGAGGAAAGATTTGTACCTATTTTTGTATGTTTGTAATGAATAGGCTCAAAAAGTACTGGGCCGATTTAAAAAATTCTTTTACCGTTGGAAAGCTACACTATTCCCGAGTGACATAGGCTATGTGTGTACCACGGGCGAAGCCGGGGTGGACTGCTAGTGTTCAATAAAGTGATTTTACAGATAGAAATTTATGTAATAAGAATTACTTAGTTAGCCCGTATTACAGACTGAATACAGTCAGTAAGTCTTTTATGGGGAAGTGTATACTTTTTTAAAATAAATTGCCAGAATCGGTCCTTGATATGCCAGACAGGAAACTCAAAGCTTATGTAAAGAAAGAACTTTGTGAGAAGGCTTATTATAGGACCGATGACTATCTTAAAGACAAAAAGGTCTGGCTTGAGCTTGGCGCGGGTCCCTCTTAAAGGTTTGTATACTTAGACCTGTCATAATTTAGGTACATTGGTACATACTAAATTTACAAATTTACTTTATTTTAAATTTCGTGATTCTTATAATTCAATTTAATTATGACATAACAAAAAAATTTAATCTCAGTCCATCCATATAACTAATTTTAAGTTTTTTACTTGACGTCTTTGGAGAAAACGTGCAGTGCAGTTTGTTGCCGCTTCTTCTGCACTTGCGCCTAGGAAGCGGCGTAAACTTAGCTGTAAGAAACGATTTGACGTCAACATTTGTGCAAAACAAAACAGAGTGACTATTATTAAGAGATATTATAAATATCTGATATGATGATAATAAAGATATTTAGAATTGAATTTAATTGAAACCCAAATACGGCGAAGCCAAATAGAAGGGTTATGTTTTGCCGCTATTTATGTATGTTCATCTATTCACTCATATTATCTTTAATGATATCCATGATACCTTAACAAATAAAGTACCTATCGTTGGTATCGTCTTGGCATGGCGCCATCTTTAGACCATATACCTAGCAATGAACTAAAAAATGAAATTCGAATCATACGAGACCCCTGTGCCTTGTGGATCGAAATACAAGGTTCAATCGACAGCGAGGTCAAGATGAAAAATAATACTATGCATCTTTTCTTGGGTTTAGGGGCCATTTTGCTCCGTGGGAGCCATCCACAAATTATGTCATACGAATTCAACTCTGCCCTCCTTGTCACAGTCACCATTTTGAGAATACCCAAAATGCTTTTTTGTTTTAAAGCTAAAATTTCATATTTGAATGCTTCGCATAAGATTTTATATTGGATGTCACAAACCTATGACCTCCCACCTCTCGTCACACAATGTCACACTTCGTTGACCCCACAGACCATATATACAGATCTGTGGTTGACCCCCTTCCTGCCCTTCAACGTGTAACGTAATTTATGGATGAGCCCCTTATCAATCAGTAACGAGCGGTTACTTATATAGCTATGTATAGAAAATAAATGATACTTTTGCAAACAGTTTATATCACAAATAGCTATGCAAATAGCAAATGCAATTTCTTTCAGCTCGGCTTCAATTGGCTTCGAGAAAATAGGTACTTACTCCCCTATATAGTTAATATTGATCGCAATACTCGTAATGGTTGTAAAGCATCCCTTTGTTATTTATTATTGCGTCCAACGACCAGGACTGTTTCCTCACGACTTGCAGCGCTCAATTCAATTCAATTCATTTCATTTATTGCATTGTGCAGCAGCGAAACTACTAAAATTATTATTTTTAATAGCATTACAATGCTCGGAAATTTATTTTCAATTTGGGTAACTACTAAAACCCTCTGTCTTATAAAAAGCACACTATGAACCTATGTAGTTCCCGGCAAAGCCGTGTGGCAGATTAGAATAAGACCACTCCAAGCATAGACTCCAAGTCTTCTCGTGGATGTCGTAGAAGGCAGCTTAGGAAATACAAGGCAAAGCTTATAAACATCAATGAGACCTCTCCAACCCGTCTGGCCAGCGTCGAGAGTGTAATTCTGACTAAATCCTCTGACTGTTAATATATGGCTAATATTATATATGGCTCTAATGGTACAGAGAGGGTGGTGCTCCTGCAGTGAAGTCTAAAAAAAGCGACCAAGTGCGAGTCGGACTCGCCCATGATGGGTCCCGTAGCAGCAAGTAACATAATATAAAAGTTCTATTGCGGTTTACGATTTATGACGTCTTAAAAAAAACTGCTTACTCGATAGATCTCGTTCAAAACAATTTTCTGTGGTAGATTGCTTGGTAATGTACATCATATATTTTTTTTTTTAGTTTTTATATCATTCTCTTATTTTAGAAGTAACAGGGGGGGGGACATTTTACCACTTTTTTTTTCATTTATATATATCCAAAAATAACAATAATTACAATTATATGCACCCATAAACCACGAAAGTTTGTCCGGAAGCATATTGTCTACATTCAATCTTAAAATAAGGTTAATATTCATCTGACATTATATAAGTACTTATATCTAAAGTGGTTAAGTATTAGTTAATAAATAAAAACATAAATCTTCACAACACCTGTCGTTCACTGCAAAGACCGTTTTTGTATGCATCTATAGATGATATGATCTTTATATGTAGATATTGAAAGTGTCTCTCGTGCAAACTATTCAGTTAAGAAAAAATTATATTAGAAATGTCTATATCATTTTTAAGACCAATCCATAGATACCCCAAAAGTATGGGTTTGATAAAAAAAGAATGAGTTTCTGTTCTAAGTATGGGGAACCCCCAAACAAAATTTATTGTTTTTTTTTACTATTTTTGTGTGAAAATCTGAATGCGGTTCACAGAATACATCTACTTACCAAGTTTCAACAGTATAGTTTTTATAGTTTCGGAAAAAAAGGGGCTGTGCCATATGGACAGACAGACAGTCAGACAGACATGACGAATCCATAAGGGTTCCGTTTTTTGCCATTTGGCTATGGAACCCTAAAAAGACCTACAAATGTGTGTCGGGTATCGCAATACAAAAATGGAATGGCAAACGAGTTTTATGTTAACAAAATAGGTATACTTAGGTAAATAAAAAGTTTTTTTAAAGTTATTCTAACAGTCATCGCCAGTATACTAATCAAGTTCATGTGAGATGAACATTGACAGTACGTGAGTACAAAGATCTCGTTGGAGATGAACTTACAAAACATTAAATTAGAAATTCTTGTGTTCTCATCGATTTCGATATAGTATTTCTCTGCTCTTGTTCTCATCACTGCCGCATCGGAAAACTGTTTTTGCGAATTTGGATCTGCTTTCTTGAGTTCATTATTGATATGTTCAGGATCGAACCAACGTACTGGCTGTACTCTTCTGGATTGTACTCGTCACTAGTTGAACTGCAATTTGTGGTATCATCATTGTCAAAAAATACAGAAAGCTTCTTTTTTTATTTGGAATAGAACCATTGTTGTAAATTAATTTTCTAATTAATTAGAAACGGCATATGCATTCTCCAAGTTTCCATCGTTTTCTATATCTAATTCACTCTGAGATTGTGGTATAATCCTACCTAAATATATAAATTACAAGCATAAATTAAAATTTTAAAAAACTCCTCGAAAATCCAGATCAGATAGACATACAGGACTCTCCACGTGGCGTTAATCATCATCTACCTAATACCTATTCATTGAGACCCTTCAGAGCCCAAACACGCTACATAGCAGATGTACGCAGATGTAAGTTGCTGAGAAATTGAGTATCTCGCCGACTTGCTCATTCTGCAGCATCAGTTTAAAGTTGCTACATCTTAGAAATATCATCGAAGTAACTACATATCAAATTTCATATCAATCGGATCCGCGAAAATTGGAGATATTGTTTTTATTACTCAAGTAGGAAATAAGCTGTATATCTGCAAACAACTGAACACATCTCCATAAATTATAGCTAAGAAACAAACTTTCATTTACAGCTTTCAAACAATAAAAACCGCATCAAAATCAGTCCATTCGTTTAGGCGCTACGATGCCACAGACTGACACTCAGATATACAGACACGTCAAACTTTTTCGTCGGGGGTTAAAATCACCAGTTAAAATGCTAACGAACGAAAAAACAAGGCTGTGTCTAAAATGCAAATTTTTGAATATAATAAAAATATTAATACTTGAACATTTCTATCGGAATATCAAGCCAAAAAACAAAAACTGCGTGGCTTGACATTATTCGATCCCGAGAAGGTTAACGTGATTTTACCAATAATACTATTGAATTTTTGCAAGCTATTGATAGTGCAATACTTATATACCTATAGTTTTTAGAACTATCGATAGTATCGATTGTTCGTTGATTTAAATGTGTCAATAGTATCAATAGTATCGATACTATTGATATGGGTACTTAGGTACTTTCGATATTATCAGCCAGTGATGTTTGTTAAACCTCTATATAAAAGTACATACATTTCGAATGTCATCGATAGTCAAACTACATGGACGGACAGTCCTACCGAACGCACCCGAACTCGTATAGATTTGTCGCCAGAAGCTTCCTTGCAGCAGTCAAAGGCCTACACCACCCTTTGATTGTCTTGTTAGGATTAGGAATAAAGAACAAAATTAAAGATAGGCTCTAAAGGACTTGTATCCAGAGCCGTAAAATTATTTAATAAAAAAAAACAAACCAGAACTTGTCATTTCCTTTTTGTGAACTTTGTCGTCATTTCCCTTTTGTTTGTCAAAAGTTCCCGCGCAATATTTGCATATTTTCAATAATTTATTTCTAATCCAAATAAGAGTCAATAAGAATAATAATTAACAAGGCGTGGTAACGTATTAATAGAAATTGTAAAATAAAAATATGAGCTGGATTGGTATTAAAACTACATGCATATTCCTTATTTGTGGCGTAGTCTGTACGGAGTGTGGTAGATTCTCAATCAATTTTCACAACGGCAACATTATTTGTGAGTTTTGTGACCGAATCAAATCCACAGAACATCACTCCTATTCGGAAAATAATAACAAACCTAAGAACAATAAGAGGAATAACAAACAACCGCATACAATGAAAGTGTAGACAAAATGCTGATGAAATTTTTTTTTTTTTTTTATATTTTATTGGTCGGTAAATTATCCCACGCTTCGAGATTGACTCCCAAGAATTAAATAAACCAATGAGAACGGCACTTTTGTCATCGTAATAGGTAGGTAGAGGTAGGTAGGTACTATACCTATATATTCCGTGGTAGTAGGTTAATTTATTCAATTCAAAATATCTTTATTATCATAGGATATTTATAATATCTCTTAATAATAGTCACTTTGTTTTGTTTTGCACAAATGTTGACGTCAAATCGTTACTTAAAGCTAAGTTTACGCCGCTTCCTAGGCGCAAGTGCAGAAGAAGCGGCAACAAACTGCACTGCACGTTTTCTCCAAAGACGTCAACTAACAAACTAAAAACTTAAAATTAGTTATATAGATGGACAGAGATTACATTGTTTATTATGTCATAATTAAATTGAATTATAAGAATTACGAAATTTAAAATAATGTCAATTTGTAAATTTAGTATGTACCAATGTACCTAAATTATGACATGTCTAAGTATACAAACCTTTAAGAGGGACCCGCGCCAAGCTCAAGCCAGACCTTTTTGTCTTTAAGATAGTCATCGGTCCTATAATAAGCCTTCTCACAAAGTACTTTCTTTACATAAGCTTTGAATTTTCTGTCTGGCATATCAAGGACCGATTCTGACAATTTATTATAAAAAAGTATACACTTCCCCATAAAAGACTTACTGACTGTATTCAGCCTGTAATACGGGCTAACTAAGTCATTCTTATTACGTAAATTTCTATCTGTAAAATCACTTACTTTATTGAACATGGAAATATTTTTCCTTACATACATTATATTTTCAAATATGAATTGTGATGCAAAAGTAAGTATACCTATTTCCTTGAATAATTCCCTCAGTGAGTCTCTCGATCCTAAACCGTAAATAGCACGAATTGCTCTTTTTTGTAAAAGAAAAATAGTCTGAATGTCGGCTGCACTCCCCCATAGAAGTATCCCGTAAGACATTAGACTGTGAAAGTAACTAAAGTAGACTTGTCTAGCAGTTGCTACATCTGTCAATTGTCTTATTCTCCTAACAGCGTAAGCCGCAGAGCTAAGCCTATTAGAAAGTTTAGTTATATGAGCGCCCCATTGAAGTTTCGAATCAATTGTGATTCCTAAAAAGGTAGTACTTTCAACCAGATCGAGTTTCTGGCCATTAATTAGTATGTCAACGCAGGCTTGATTCACATTAGGAAGAGAGAATCGAATGCATTGGGTCTTGTTCGCATTTAACATGAGGTTATTGGCCGAAAACCAATCAGAAATTAAAGATAAGGTGCTGTTCACCGCGCTAGCATCACTGTTATGTCGATCTATTTTAAATATTAGCGAGGTGTCATCAGCAAACAGCACCATGTCAGCCTCTTTCTCAACCATGTAAGGCAAGTCATTGACATAAACTAAGAAAACTATTATTATGCATGTAGGTAGGTACCTAACAAGAAATAAAACAAATAAGAATTACTGACAAGGATTTATAAATAAAATGTATAAATAATTTAAAACACTGTAATCATGACCAGCGAAAGCCAAACTTAAAACATTTCTGCCTGTTTTTTTATCTGACATTGATGGTACTTATTACGATACGAGTCTTTTCTCTATGGCAATGTGTGTAAAGATATATAATAAATTGCCTACAGATATAAAGGAACTCCCATTGTCTGGTTTTAAGAAAAAATTAAAATCGTGGCTCATTGACAAAGCTTATTATAAAATTGACGAAATCTTTAAGAATTATTAATTGTGACTTAAATATAATTGTTAATTGTGAATTAAATAGAATTTTCGTCATTACGCCCCATAGTCTTTTTTATTCTTTCATTGTAAATTAGGTACTTTAGTATTATTTTCACATGCTTGTTAACTATAAGCAAAATAGATTAAGGACATGTTTATTATTTAAGATCTTATGTACTCTATTTTATGTGAATAAAAATCATTATCATTATCATTATCTCACTAACTAAGCTTCACAGTCAAACGCAAGCTCACAGGAGTATATTTTCTCGGAACTTCCAAAAAACGGAGGAAGAGCTGTTCAACAACGTTCTCTGACAAGATAATTACTGTCTCATCAGCACAGTTTGCAACGCAATACAGCAATTTTAAAGTCGGAGTAATTTCTTAATGAAACAAAAACTCATCTCGACGTAAAACACACGACAAAGTCCAAAACTCCAGTTCATTGTGAAAAAATCGCCATTTTGGTTTGACATTGAGTAGTGTTGCCAGTACTAATAAAAAAAAGTTACTACAATATTTGTTTTTTCTACTGCAATAGTAGTAAGTATAACTTGTACACAGCCACACTGTTTTTATCCCTCGTAGGTAGTTTTCAAAGGCCCTTACTAACTTGATCATATTTATTCTATCTAATTTGTGCTTGACCAGGGCTGATCAAATCACATATGTCCTAAAGATAGTATGTCCTAAAGGACAGATAGGAAACGTGCCTTGTAAACATCGGTTCATATAGGCTGGGCTTGTGACATTAACTGAAACCTGCGACCCCCGCCCGCCCCGCAGCACCGCACCTTACCCTCTTTTCCCATATCTCTGCTCTTTCCCACCCGATCTCTAATTTTGAGGTAATTTAGTTATAAAGGAAATAAAACAAAAAACATTGACCAATAAATCTTTATTTATTTACAACATATACTTTTATTACAACCGCAATACATTCTAACACGTCTTTCATTCTTCTGTTTATTGTACAATCAAACCTTAGAACAACAATAATACATTCACACTAACAATGTAACAATATTTCATGTTTATCTACACTACACCACAAAACACCACTGAAATACAAACACTGCCAAGGATTTCAAAGATTTAATCATTAAAATAAAATTAATTAAATGAACAAAAATGTAATCCAGTTCAAACAAAACAACATAGGTAGCCGATTTTTTTTTAAATTTTGTATAACGTATCCACGTATGGGTCCTGAAGGTAGAGCATAGAGCAGAACTTATTTTATTCATCGTTTTATCTATCCAACTGAAAAAGAAGGCATACATGCGTATGCTAGCATAGGTAATGTTCGATATCTGTATGACTGTATATGTATGACCATTTTTTCCAAATAATTACTTGTATAAAGATATTACGATATCTGGATATAAAATATTATATTTACTTTTTCTGTCTCTGTGACTCTGTACCTGCATTGTATAATATTTCTCAGATGCTTATTTAATATGCCTACATTGCCAGTTTTTTTACAGTTTAATCATGAACGATCATTAAAAAAAGAGACATTTTCGACTGCCTCCGTGGTCCAGTGGTCAAGGCATTTGCCTTGTGATCCGGAAGTCGTGGGTTTTAATCCCACAGGGAAGTTGTTTCCAGTCTGATTAGGATATTATAGGCTTGAATCACCTCTCTTCTTCGTCTAAGCACGTTCCTGGTTGCATCCTCACCTGTGCTGCTTTGGAACCCGGGGTGCGCTTTCCCACTTTTTCTTCTCCAAATATAACATGCATGTCAATGCTCTGGTCACCCAAGGATGCCAAAGACTTAGTGAAGTGGAGATAAAATAACCGGTACAGTTAAAATGATTTGGCTATAGTTTTACGACCGGCCGCCTGCCTGACGTTAACCCTCTTTGGGAATGTGTTTGTGCGAAAAGTTTTCAACCAGCCGCTGCCCGACTTTAACCCACCTTGGAAATGCAATTACAGCACGAGATGTTTATGCTAAGTCCTTAGTTCTTTAGTCGCCTCTTATGACATCCACAGGAAGAGATGGAGTGGTTCTATTCTAACCCGGAACCACAAGGGTACAGGCTTGAATCACCTAATTGAGAGAAAGATGATTCCATGCTTCGGAAGACACGTAAAGCTGTGGGTCACGAACGCCATCTAGCGTTTGTTTAACCTATCCTAGGATTGGTTGTGGTTCTTTCTACCCTTTGGGTTGCGGAGTTCAGACGGCAGTCGCTCTGTGTAAAAACCAATAACCTAGTCAAATCAAGTGAAGTTCGCCTATTGTTCTGTACATTTTGTATTTGTAGGACAGTAAAAATTAAATAAAAAAAAATAACCTAGGTTAGGTAGCGGACCCCGTGCTCTGAAGCATTACCTACCGCTGAGGATGTAACCGAGAATACGTTTAGTTAGATGAAGATGATTTAAAAATAAGACAAATGACAATTAATACAGCGATGAAACTGAAATGATGAAATCTTCTACATTACGTTTTTTTTTTTCAGGAAGGCGAAAATTCTAATTTGTTTTTATCATAGCAACATTTTAGCAAATATTTTTTTTTAAATGGCGATCAAAATGAGTTAATTTCACATAAAGACATTTGATTTGAGTAAGCATCTGTCAAATGTATTACGGTTTCTAACGCCGGATCCTCAGGCCGGGAGTTTTTGGCGGGAAGTCAAGGGGTTCGGTTTGGGTTTGCTTGCTTTAAATTATTTTGCAAATTGATTTTAGTGGACTTTATTATATGAAATTGGTGTTATAAATGCTCATGCTCATGAACAATGTGTAAAATAGTTGAAGTGGACAGTCATAGTACGGCTGTAGTGATATTTGTTTTGCGGACTGTGTACGTCTTAGGGCGTCATCCGCCACTCAGTCGTCTATGAAAACCAATGGACTCGTACAGATTTGTCGCCAGAAGCTCCCTTGAAGCAGTCAAAGGCCTACACCACCCTTTGATTGTAACTTGTTAGGACGCTTTTGCATTGCTCCGAATCCGAATCATATTCAAATCAAATCCAAAACGAGAAAAATTCGGACTGAAAATTCTTGAGTAGCGTCTGTGCACTGCAGCCAAATCCGAATCGAATTCGTGAATTTCGAGGCCACCGATTTCGTTAGTGCACCGCCAGACATTAGAGAGGCCGCATTCACTATGTGTCCTGCCTGCATTTAACCGCCGTCAGTTGCTGGCACTATTATTATACTTATTATTTATTTACCCCAACCGTTGTATGGAAACATACGAATTGACACGTCTCAGTTTACATTTTTTGCTGGAAAATGTTGGTAGACCTTATTATATGTTAAACTAGGCAATCAGACATCAAACGCGATGTAAACATATGGACACCCCTCATGCAAAACAAAGAGAGAATTATTTTTGACTGCTTATTTGAAGGCCATAACTACTGATTTCGAGGTTCGTCCCGGAACAAAAGATATTCGTATTGACAAGTTTTTCAATCCCCCATCAACTTTTTATAACATTTCCCACAAATTAGTATGTCGGGTATTTACCCTAATCTACCCGTTGTATGGGAACATACGAATTGACATGTCTAAGTTTACATTTTTTACTGGCAAATATATTTTTAACCTAGTAATATTTTAAAATATGCAAATAGACATCAAATGAGATTATATCTGTATATTTAATATGGCTAATTTAGTTATGGCTATTTGAGATATATTAATTACAGATAATTAGAGGACTCGCACTAATTTATTTGGGTTCCGTACCCAAAGGGTGCAAACGGGACCCTATTACTGTGACTCCGCTGTATGTCCGTCTGTCTGTCCGTCTGTCACAGGGCTCTATCTCTTGAACCGTAATAGCTAGACACTTGAAATTTTCACGGATTATGTATTACTGTGGCCGCTATAACAACAAATACTAAAAATAAAATAAAGTTAAAAATTCAAAATTCAAAAAAAAAAATCAAAATTCAAAATATCTTTATTATCATAGGATATTTATAATATCTCTTAATAATAGTCACTTTGTTTTGTTTTGCACAAATGTTGACGTCAAATCGTTACAGCTAAGTTTACGCCGCTTCCTAGTAAAGGGGGTCGTCATAGAAGAAACGTGTTTCTTCAGCGTTTTAAAACATTGTACGGTGGTACGGAACCCTTCATGTACGAGTCCGACTCGCACTTGCCCGTTAATTAATAAATATTTCAATATACCCTAGTTAATAGTTGATCATCCAACACTTTTGCTTAAATTTCGTCGATACGGTTTTGATGATAAGTCAATTAAATTAATAGAATCTTACTTAACAGATAGGCTTCAAACTGTTGATATAAACGGCGTAAAATCACACGGGTCTAATGTGAAAATGGGCGTACCCTAAGGTTCAATTCTAGGACCGTTCCTTTTCTTAGTTTATGTCAATGACTTGCCTTACATGGTTGAGAGGGAGGCTGACATGGTGCTGTTTGCTGATGACACCTCGCTAATATTTAAAATAGATCGACATAACAGTGATGCTAGCGCGGTGAACAGCACCTTATCTTTAATTTCTGATTGGTTTTCGGCCAATAACCTCATGTTAAATGCGAACAAGACCCAATGCATTCGATTCTCTCTTCCTAATGTGAATCAAGCCTGCGTTGACATACTAATGAATGGTTAGAAACTCGATCTGGTTGAAAGTACTACCTTTTTAGGAATCACAATTGATTCGAAACTTCAATGGGGCGCTCATATAACTAAACTTTCTAATAGGCTTAGCTCTGCGGCTTACGCTGTTAGGAGAATAAGACAATTGACAGATGTAGCAACTGCTAGACAAGTGTACTTTAGTTACTTTCACAGTCTAATGTCTTACGGGATACTTCTATGGGGGAGTGCAGCCGACATTCAGACTATTTTTCTTTTACAAAAAAGAGCAATTCGTGCTATTTACGGTTTAGGATCGAGAGACTCACTGAGGGAATTATTCAAGGAAATAGGTATACTTACTTTTGCATCACAATTCATATTTGAAAATATAATGTATGTAAGGAAAAATATTTCCATGTTCAATAAAGTAAGTTATTGTACAGATAGAAATTTACGTAATAAGAATGACTTAGTTAGCCCGTATTACAGGCTGAATACAGTCAGTAAGTCTTTTATGGGGAAGTGTATACTTTTTTATAATAAAATGTCAGAATCGGTCCTTGATATGCCAGACAGAAAATTCAAAGCTTATGTAAAGAAAGTACTTTGTGAGAAGGCTTATTATAGGACCGATGACTATCTTAAAGACAAAAAGGTCTGGCTTGAGCTTGGCGCGGGTCCCTCTTAAAGGTTTGTAGACTTTGACATGTCATAATTTAGGTACATTGGTACATACTAAATTTACAAATTGACATTATTTTAAATTTCGTAATTCTTATAATTCAATTTAATTATGACATAATAAACAATGTAATCTCTGTCCATCTATATAACTAATTTTAAGTTTTTAGTTTGTTAGTTGACGTCTTTGGAGAAAACGTGCAGTGCAGTTTGTTGCCGCTTCTTCTGCACTTGCGCCTAGGAAGCGGCGTAAACTTAGCTTTAAGTAACGATTTGACGTCAACATTTGTGCAAAACAAAACAAAGTGACTATTATTAAGAGATATTATAAATATCCTATTGTTTTGAATAAAAGTGCTTTGTAAGGAGACTAGCGCCATCTGCGTGTGATCTCCACAAACACGGGCAAAATTATCGATTCATCGATTTCCCGTGTGGGGATTGTCTTTGCCCGACCAGAAAAATATTCATTGTTTTTTGTGTCAAAGTCTCAACTTGTCTTTACGTCAAAATAATGTACTTGCTTTTGTGAAGAAAAAATGTAACTGGGTGTGGCAGCCGCGTGTTTTAGAAATACTAAGTTTGTAATTTGATATATAAAATCGAAAGTTTCATGAGAATTGTCGTTAATTGGGTTTGTGACCAATTCATTTGAACGGCGGGGCGCCGAAATTGTTTGTATTGCGTAAGGAACATTGACTTGTATGACAATAGTGAACCGCGTGCCATGCGTCCTTATAAGATAGTGTAAGTGAACAATAGCGGCGAAAGAAGAACAAGAAACTTATTGTGCGGTCTTGAATTGGTGTTATAAGTGCGACGTATTAGTTGGGGCAACAAGGCATGAGCTCATGTAGGGTTAGTTAGGGACCCAATTCTTCTGCACCACTGATCTCGGGTCTATGAAGAGACCTGAGGCCGTCGCCATCCCTGAGGACGACCAGGGGATCGACGCGAAGGTCAGTCGAGGCTGCCCGAGGACCGCGGGGAGGCGGTGAGTTTTATAATTAGTATAACTACTTTCAATTAGAATTAAGTTCAAATCATAATTAGTTAAATTAGATTAAAATAGGTCCCTGTACCTAGGTATGTACTGTATTTATATATAGTATGTATATACAGGGTGGTAGCAGACTGCGTAGGTTGTATGTGTGTTTGTTCGTTGCCGTTGAGATTGCCGGACTCGTACCAAGAGCGTAGTCACAAAATCTCTTGGTACCCAGAACGGACCCAGAATTTGGTAGCAGAGCTTAGTTAGTAACACCTATGATAATAAAGATATTTTGAATTGAATTAAATTGAAAAAACCCACCAAACGGGTAGATACGGGTATTTACCCGGTGCATATCGGGTATATATCCAAGCGTGGGTTTACATACCCGGGTATATGCCCATCTCTAGTGACAACGTCCGGTGTTCGTAAGGGGGCGTCTATAAATTACTTTTAAGGGGGGAGGGGGTCGAGTCAAATCTCATCTATTCTTACGTTGGAGAGGGGGGGGTCTCGGCAAATATCACGTAAATTTTTTATGATTGAAACAAAATAAAATATACTATTTTGGTCCATTTAATCCAGATTGTACATTCTTAAGCGTAATCGTAATACGATTAAGATCATTCACTAATTCGTTCGTAAGAAAATAATTTCATTCATACTTTGACGTTATACATCTACTAACTGGTCAAACTACCATATTTGTTTTATACCAAAAAGCTCAATTTAATCTGAATTTACGGTACAGTGTAGCCCGCCTGTCTATTGTTAAATTTTTATTACACTTATAATTAAACTCTCAGTAATATTGATTACTAGTCTTAACTAGTGTAAATAAAAGCACGAAGATTTTTTTTTTTCTTTTTACAATAACAATCCAACGCGTTTACGTAATAAACCCACATTTTGAAAAATCTCACGTGAGATTGGGGTATGGGGGAGGGGGTTGAATAAAATCTCACGACATCTCACCTGGGGGGGAGGGAGGGACAGAAAATTAAAAAAAAAACACCTTACGTAATTTATGGACGCCCCCTAACCAATATTACCTACTTAAATAAAGGTCATTAATTATCTATAATATCAAACTATCAATAGTACACAGATACACTATCACGTCTTTATCCCTAACGGGGTAGACAGAGCCAAGGGCGGTAAAGCCCAGGCCACTTTGGCCAGGCAGGCAGGAAATACAAAAGATTGATTTACGTAAGAATGATTGTTGTTTGTTAAACTAATTTAGCATAAATTTGGCTTGTAGCAAGGGCTTGTAAATAGGTAAGATTTAAAAAATCTAGTGTTTTTAGTTTCCCCACAATTTCGGTTTCAGAAATGGAATTATCGGGTTTTAGTCCGGCCATAGTGTAATTATCGGTATTTGAACGGCTATATTGTAATTATCGGGTTTTGTCCCGGTACTTCCGTAATAACCGTCTTTATGCAGTTATAAGTTTTTTATGGATAGGTAAGTTAGTATAAAATACATGTTTGTTTTCTCTAATCATTATAATGTCGTTTTATTAAGTATTGAAAAATTACAAATGCCTACACTAAAATATTGCTTGATTCTTCTTCATTACAGTCACATAAAATTTCTTCATCTTCAGGTTCCTGCTCATGTTGGTTTTCATTTTGTATTAAATCTTTATACCACTTAAATTCCTCATTTATAGTCCAATTATCACCAAATTGTTTTTTCATTAAGTTATTAACGTCTTGTTTTTTAGCTGCATTCAGAAATTTAAAGTTGTTTTTATTTGAAAGTGCTATTGGGTGCTGTTTGCCTCTTTTAAGCAGACAAAATGGCTTACGCTCTTCGTCTGATTTGTTCCTGAAATTTTTGTAGGCGTTGATCAAATACTGTGTTATTCTAACCTTTTGACATTGATTAATAGACGTTTGATTTTGACAGACGTATGACTTTTGTGTCAAATCACACTTGATTTGACACAAAACTAGTGTTTTCGTTCTAAAAAATAGAAAAGTAAAAGAAAAATACATTTGTCGGTTATTGGTCTGAACAGGATTTTTTTAAAAGAATTTGTAAAGGATTTGTCGGTAATAGATCCGAAAATTTTAAAAAATCTAGAAGTACATATATTTGTCGGGTTTAGGTCCGGCTGCCTATCTTTAGAAATTTATTTAGTACGTTTTTAACGAGATCTGCTGCGACCTGTTTGATGTATGTTATGTATAAGTACTAGGACTGTTAGAAAAAAAAATAAAAAAATATCAGGCCTAAAATGGATTTATCGGCTTTTGTTCCGGAGCTCCTCACATTAATTTCTATATTTTCGGCAACACTATCGGGCGAGACGGGACAGTGGGCGGGGCGTGCAACGTGTGCTTCCCCGTACCTCACCCGAAATTCGAATATGAATCGAATTCGAGTGGGTGCACAGCCGTACGTACAATTTCTACGGCGGCCAATTCGAGTCGGTTTTGATCCGAAATAAAAACGACCCGAAGTGAAAATTCTTGGTTTGAATACGAATCGGATTTGAACCGTTTACGACTAAGTGCACAAGCATCCATACAATCACTAGGAAGGCCAATTTGGGTCAGATTCGGATTTGATTTGAATATGATTCGGATTCGGAGCAATGCACAAGCGTCCTTAGGTTAGGTTAGGATTAGGAATAAAGAACAAAACTAAAGATAGGCTCTAAAGGACTTGTATCCAGAGCCGTAAAATTATTTAATAAAAAAAAATCCTTAGGCCGGCCGATCAAATCAACCGAAACGAATGTAACTGTCATTAATTTTTAAATTTCATTTCAAGAAGAGTTGGGTCAAGATTTTTATTTTCTGGTAGTGATTTTAGAATTTTTCAGGTCCAATGGGTAAGTTATGTTATCTTCGCTTTTCGTATCAGCAAGCCTTCGAGCTTCAATAATTATCAGATCAATTGATAAACAAACAAGTCAGAAATTAAGATATACACACACATGTTCTAAAACTGAAGTCTTGTTACCTATTTATGTTTCAGAGAGAGCCTTAAGACATCGGCAGCGTAAAAAAAAACCTGTCCAGTTTTTGAGCGTCGCCAGCGGGGTACTGTGACCTTTTACCCATAAACGTACATTAGACCCATCAGTAGACCCCAGATTTATAAAATGCCAGTAAATTGCTTAAAAATGCATGTAGTAGGTCATTTCCATGTATATTTACCCTGTATTGTAACTTTAGGCTATGTTTATATTATGATAATATAGTTCAAATCAGTACAATTTTGATTTTCAGGTTCAAACAAGACTTGAAAATAATTTGAAGGGCAGAAAAAACAGTCGTCTGACTCTTATTGACAGTAATCGAAGTTTTTCGACATGTGTGAGCCCTGCCCAGACAGAACAGCCAGCCCCAGTGTCTGAAGCCCAGAAAGTGGAAAGAAGGCGACAGCGAAAGGAAAAGCAGAAAAAAGAGCAAGCTGTTGAAAAGAAGATTCCTTTTCGCACTGTGGCTCCCAAGCCACCTAAGTATGTTCCACCAGCTCCAATGCCGAGTACCTCTGGACGAGTGACCAGATCACAAGCTGCAGCTGCTAAGAACAATGTATCAAAGCAAGCATCAGACCCGAAACCTGCCAAAGCGGTTAAATCATTTGCTCCCCAGAATGCTTCCTTTCGGCCACCTGAAATAAAAAATCTAACGAAAGTCCCAAAACTGGTTCCAGTTAGCAAGTCTAATGTGGTCAAAGAATATAATTTTGAATTTTGCTCTTCATCTAAGAATAATATGTTGGAGCCAAATATTATGAGTAATAAAGATTCAAAAGCTAAAGAGACAAAATCTAAGCCTGCTAAAACAGATTTCTCAGTGGAACCACGAATGACCACACGCAGATATGCCAAAGAACAAGAGAAGAATAGTAAAGTTATGAAGAAACCCACTCCAAAAAATTATTTTGAGTCATCCGATGGTGGCTTGGTTGAAGTAGTAGTGCCCAGGAGTGAGTCAAGTTCCGAAGAGTGGTTGCGATCACCAAAGTCTGCAGTCATAGATTTGATACATGATGACCCAATAAGTAATCTGCCAAAAATGGAGGAGAGTATAAGTCCCTGTGTAACAATGTCACGAGGCAAAGAAAATGCTAGGAAGGAAATGAAACAGAAACTTAAAGAAGGTAAGGTTTTATATTTTTTTATTATGTATTCATTGTCTGTATAATATTAAAAATTAAAATTTCTGCATCGGTTAGTGTTTTCTAAGATTCCGTACCTGAAGGGTTAAAAACAGGACCCTACTAAGATTCCGCTGTCCGTCCGTCTGATTGTCACTCATGAATTGTGATAGCTAGACAGCTGAAATTGTCACAGATGATGTATTTCCGCTTTATCGACAAATATTAAAAACAAAATAAAATAAATATAAAAGGGGGCCCACATACAACAAACGTGATTTTCTTGCCGTTTTTTGCTCGATATCGCGAGTCCGCCTCGCACTCGTCGGGTTTTTTAGTTAGTAACGTCGTATTAGTTTAGCAGACAATCTTAAAAATTAAAATTACGAAAAGAAAAACAACTGACTTCATCATCAAAATGCTAAAGGATGTTAAGGAGTGTCTCCCATACCTATCTCCAAAGTTATTAATCATATCTTCATCCACCTTCTCATCTACCATCATGCTAAAAGTGACCTTTAAATTTTGCGGCTCAAGGCTCTATCTGTTTAGAGCCAAAAGTCTCAAAATACTCTGTCCCATCAGGGATAAAGACAAAGTGTATGAAAACTTCAGCCCAATCTTTTTAAAGATTTAAGAGACCTCAGTGGTCTAGTGGTCATCATGCCAGGCTGTCACACCGGAAGTCCCGGGTTCGATTCCTGGTTAGGTTACAATGGAAAATAATCTTTTTAAGATTGACCTGGGTCTTGGATGTTTATCTATACAACGAGTTAGTGCGCGTCTGTAGACACGCGGCGCGGTGTGCGACGCGAGCCGCCTGCCGGACCGCCGTAAAATTTCGCAGTGGCAGCCCGCGTCGCACACCGCGCCGCGTGTCTGTGGACGCGCACTTAATGAAATAACGCAAAACCTCTCAGGTTGTAACTCAGTCCATGAAACTGAACAACTTTTGTCCTACAACATTCACAAAATACCAAAAATAAAATTCTGATTTTGATACAAATTGAGCCATCCTATTCACCTTCCTATACGACACGGCGTAAACTTTCTTCTTTTATGGCTCAAGAGAGGGAGACATGGAAACTTCACCGACAAGAACATAGTTTTTAAATTATAGATAGATACAAATTGGCTCGATCAGCTTGTATGAAAATTCAAATATGTTTTTAGGGTTTCGTGAAAGTTGTAGAACAAAAGTTGTTAAGTTTCATGGGCTGAGGTACCATCTGAGAGGTTTGGCGTTATTTCATTAACACATATAAGAATTCGTTACAAAAATATAGTATCGTTGAGTTGGTATCCCATAACACAAGTCTTGAACTGACCTTGGGGCTAACTCAATCTGTGTGATTTGTTCCTATATATTTTTTTATTTATTAACAGGTCTCCTGGACGAATTCGACGGCTGCTTGGGGCATGTAGACCATTTCCGGAGCCAGCTCTCATCAGAGATGACTCGGCTCACAGAGCTCTGTGACTCCTGGGATAAGATTCGTGAGCAAACTGTGCTCCCTGAGCATGTGCAGGTACGATAGTGCTATTTTTTGTCAGAAAAAGATTAACCAACTAAATATACCTATTTTTAGGGTTCTGTACAGAAAATGAAAAAATGGAACCCTTATAGGATCACTCGTGCGTCTGCCTGTGCGTCCGTCTGTCACAGCCAATTTGCTCCGAATCTACTGGACCGAATCAGGTGAATTTGGTAGAATGTTGTAATCCTATGACCCAAACACATATGTGCAAAGTAAATAAATATTTTTTTTAAAATAGGGATCATTTTCGGGGGCCAAATTAGGAAAGAAAAATAATATATTGCAAACCTTACTGTGTCATAATATCAAATATCAAATGAAAGAGCTCGTTATGAGGATTTCAAATATTATTTTGTTATTATTGTAAAATGAATAGTTTTGATTTTATTTATGAAAGAAGACAAAATTGACGATCTCCGAAACCAATGAGCCTAAAATTTTGAAAAAGAACAAAATTTAAGTTTGGAAAATCCAAAAGTGCACGCCTCATAGCGGTCACTCAATTTTCACAAAAAAAAAAGAACTTGAATATTGCATATTTATCGGTATATAATGAACAAAATAAAAAAATTACTTTTAAATCTTCGCGCCATTGCCCACACAGAAAAGAAAGGTACTGCGCATGTATTGTCAATGTCAAGAAGAAAAGAAAAATGAAAAGATTAACATTGTATCCAGAAAAAGAATGGAAATTAAGAATGGCTAAAAAGCAGATGCTAAACGCCGTAAAAAAATTTAAAAAAAAAATTGTCAATGTCAACGAACCTTATTTACATAGATTTAGATATACCAACGATAGGTGGATTTCAGTTTATTGCTAATTATAATTAAACTACATTAAATTAGACCGTGATCTTCAAAAGGACTTAGTTTTGGATAATACTGAAGCGTATAAAAAAAAATGGACTTGATCAGATAAGTTTTTCGGGAGTTATCGTGACCACGCCAGTTTCCATACGTCCCGACATACGGACGTCCACAAAATGATTTTATTAAACATTGTTTTTATTTATTTAAAAGGCAAAATGTCTTTTAAAAATATCATAAGTGTTGAAACTAGTGTTTTTCCTTGATATTTATGTGTAAATATTATTGTACAAGTGCGATAGAAAATAAATAGAGACACATTTAGTTAAAAAAATCACTTGATTTTTGTAAAGGTACTGCGCATGTATTGTCAATGTCAAGAAGAAAAGAAAAATGAAAAGATTAACATTGTATCCAGAAAATGAATGGAAATTAAGAATGGCTAAAAAGCAGATGCTAAACGCCGTAAAAAAATTTTAAAAAAAAATTGTCAATGTCAACGAACCTTATTTACATAGATTTAGATATACCAACGATAGGTGGATTTCAGTTTATTGCTAATTATAATTAAACTACATTAAATTAGACCGTGATCTTCAAAAGGACTTAGTTTTGGATAATACTGAAGCGTATAAAAAAAAATGGACTTGATCAGATAAGTTTTTCGGGAGTTATCGTGACCACGCCAGTTTCCATACGTCCCGACATACGGACGTCCACAAAATGATTTTATTAAACATTGTTTTTATTTATTTAAAAGGCAAAATGTCTTTTAAAAATATCATAAGTGTTGAAACTAGTGTTTTTCCTTGATATTTATGTGTAAATATTATTGTACAAGTGCGATAGAAAATAAATAGAGACACATTTAGTTAAAAAAATCACTTGATTTTTGTAAGGCGACAGTAGAGCACTACCTCATATGCGCTTCGCTAATGAGGCGTGCCATAGTTCATTGCTTGTAGATTACAGGAAAACCTATAAGAATTCAATCAATTGTACGGAACCCTCTCCACGCGAGTTTAACTCGCACTTACATACGATAGATTACGATTACGTACAATAAAAATATAAGTACAAATCACACTGACTGAGCTAGCCCCAAAGTAAGTTTAAACTTATGTTATGGGATACTAACTCAACGATAGGTACTATATTTTATATTAAATACATATATAGATAATCACCCAAGACCCAGGACAATTTGAAAAAGGCCATTTTCCAACTTAGCTGGGGATCGAACCCACAACCTCTGGATTGGCGGGCTAGCGTGTTGACCATTACATCACGGAGTCGTCGATTAGGGTGCAGCAGCATAGGACAGTGCTGTTCCGTGCTGATAGATGAGATCCAGCCCTTGACTGCCTCCGTGGTCCAGTGGTCAAGGCGTTAGCCTTGTGATCCAGAGGTCATGGGTTCAAATCCCACTGGGAAGCATACTTTGTGAAAAGTTGTTTCCAGTCTGTTTAGGATATTTGCAGGCTTGAATCACCTGATTATTCGAAAAAGAAAGATGATGCCGTGCTTCGGAAGGCACGTAAAGCTGTTGTTCCCAAACGCCATCTAGCGTTTGTACCTATCCTAGGATTGGTTCTGGTCTACCCTTTGGGTTGCGGAGGTCAGACGGCAGTCGCTCTGTGTAGAAAACCAGTAACCTCGTCAAATCACCTAGGTAAGGTAGCGGAGCCCGGGCTCTGAAGCGTAACCGCTGACGATGCAACCGGGAATAAGCTCGGATGATGATGATGAGATGAGATCCAACCCTAAAAGTTGTTGGGGGTTTATGTTTGAAGTCGGATTAGTCAGAGCATTCTGTAGCAAATACATGCATAGCAAATTACGCGCGCCGCGTGCGTGCTGTGTAGTGGAACTATCGGTACCTAATTTTATTTAGTCATCATGAAGATAGATGAAGTTCTTGACAATCGGGGTTTTTTTTTTAATTTGCCTAGCAAATAAACTTGTCTTATGATTGTTTGATTGAAAAGTGTGTACTGTGAACAGGAAGAGATCCTATCGGGTGTGGAGCTGGGCCGGCTGCTGGCGTCGTCGAAGCTGCACCAGTTCGCGGAGCTGGTGGCGCGGCTCGAGCCCGGCGCGCCGCAAATATCGGAGGAGTTGCGCGGGTTCTGGAACTTGGTGTACATGCAGGTCACTATATATAATAAAATAAATATAAATATAAGGACCAATCGCACAGATTGATCTAGCCCCAAAGTAAGTTCGAGACTTGTGTTATGGGATACTACCTGAACGATACTATATTTTATAACAAATACATATATAGATAAACATCCAAGACCCAGGCCAATCTAAAAAATATCATTTTCCATCTTGACCTGACCGGGGATCGAACCCGGGACCTCGGTTGTGACAGCCTGACATGATGACCACTACGCCACAAAGGTCGTCAACTATATTCCAATCTTCTGCCTTGCTTATCATGGTATTTTTTTTTAGTTCAGTTCAGTTCTGTACTCGCAACCGTTCAACTCGTGAACGGGTGCCGCCAGTAGGGACTGGTCAGCTCGGCTCCGTTTTTTAAACTACTTAGTGTTACTTATTTCTGTTAATTGGATTTGGCACTCGTTCGCAAGCTTTACATGTTACCTTGTGATAACATTGTACTAGTTTCTGTAAATTAAAAAAAGAAGTAATAATAATAATTTAAATATACATAAACATTACATGTAATGTACGCTAAAATTATTGACGTGTAAAAGTGCCTGCGAAGGCCTAATTACTGAATAAATATTTAATTCTTGGTTCTTGACCCAGCCAGCGTTTAGCAGCAAGAGTGTAGGAACCACACACACAGCCTCTGTATCGATCTGACGTCAAATTGTCTTCATTTAGGATCGTCACTTACTCTAAAATACGGAATACCTAAATCTGACGTTTTAAGCTGTAGAGACTCGTCGATAAACGTTGGAGGAAGTAATAAAAAAGATTCCTTCCGTCCTTATTAAATATTGTATTGAAAATCGTCATGCCAGGTTTTCATACAAATTGAAGGACTTTCTTTATCTAGTAGTATATACAGATCTGTGGTAGGAACTAAGTC
This sequence comes from Acrobasis repandana, assembly GCA_963576875.1. Classification (NCBI taxonomy): domain Eukaryota; kingdom Metazoa; phylum Arthropoda; class Insecta; order Lepidoptera; family Pyralidae; genus Acrobasis; species Acrobasis repandana. The sequence continues at coordinate 2,152,998 of OY756214.1, forward strand.
CACATTGGAGTGGACGTGGCTGCTCTTACAGCCACGAGTCGATAAAGGTGCTCATCGTCTCCGTTTTACTAGCGCAGCTACATCAGAACTCTTTAAACCTGCCAGGCTCGAGAAATCAGGTATAGAAAGTAGTTAAGTATCATGAACTGAACTTGCTCCAAAAATGTTGCCAGTTAATTAAAAGTTACCCTGTATAGGATATTATTTTTATTTTATTTTATTTATTAGGTACACCAACAGGTTACACGACAAAACTTACAATTATCGTTTTACATGTACTAGCATCATCGAAATATAATTCTCTAGAATTCTAATGCTTCTACATTCACCGCTTCGTTTCTGATTCCATTTACGCAAACAAACGAACAGTAATTATAACGAAACATTCGAACGCACACATAGACAAAGATGCATGCGATTGGTTGCGACGCGAGCGGTGAGGTACAACGCGCGGATGGTACGTATTATGCAGTATGCTACGCTAAAATAAATAACCTTGTTTACGTGTTACTTTTTTTTTAATAACTAATTTTCATGCCTATATGGCTTCTACACTACTTCAAGTACAAACTCCAACTTCAAAAAACTTTTTGCGACGCAACTGCACGACTCGAGTGTCACGGCGAACTGTCGCGCCGCGCGGTTCATACTTTAAGCCCTGCCCACCGCAGTACATATCGCGTGGAATGATTTTTCGGGATTACTTAAGATTCTAGAGAATTATTGTTCGTAGTAAATACCTATACCTACTCCGATTTTGACGATTTTCGGCTATGATGTAGTAATTTATAACATATCATTTTCAAAAAGGTATTAAAATTCTAAAACAGTTTCGAGATTTGGCGATTCTGAACACGTAAAATATTTTTCATCTCATCTCTTCGAAAAACGATGATTTTATCCCAAATATTTGTGGCTAAAGTCACTGGTTAATCTTTAGACACTGAAAAGTAAAAAGTAAATTCCCTAGGCGTTAAAACACATTTGAAAACCGAACACGAATGTAGAATCAAAAATAATATTGGCAGTCAGCTAAAAAAAAAGAATAATTTAGTTTTAAAATTATAAAATATAGGCAAAAGCGTCGTAATTTTTTTAAATTGGAATACAACACGTTTTACGTGGATGATTGTAGGTCAAAATGTTTTGGTTCTCTTGCTTCAAAATAATAATGTATTAAAAACCAATAAAAATGCGCATTTGTTGTTTTTGATTTAAATAGTCATTTCATTATGGAACTATTAGGTTATTTTTACAACTATTTTAAATGTGACTAATTTCTTGATGAGGCCGATAGTAAATATGGAGTTTACGTATAATATACATATTTAAATATATAAACAATTAACACACAAGGAAAAAGTAATGAAACGATTCTAATGACTGGAAAATGTATAGGATGTGGTGGTCCTAGAAAAATATTTTCATAGTTCTTCTTCAGTGAAAACGCCACCAAATAAAGGTTAGTAACTGTCTGTTAAACTCTGATTAGCTATATGTAGGTATTCTACTTTCGTTATAAGTATACTAGCTGTGCCCGCGACTTCGTTCGCGTGGTTGTCGGAATGTTATATAGCCTAAAGCCTTCCTCTATAAATGGACTACCCAACAAAAAAAGAATTTTTCAAATCGGACCATTAGTTCCTGAGATTAGCGCGTTTAAACAAACAAACAAACTCTTCCGCTTTATAATATTAGTATAGATATTTGCAAATTTTCCTCATAGATGGAGATGAAAAGAATAATGTGCTACACGGTGTACGGTAATAGTTTTATCTCGGGCGATATACTTGAATCCCTCGCTTCACTCAGGATTCCACCGTAGAATCCCTCGCTACGCTCGTGATTCTATTGTGGCATCCTTCGTTTCGCTCTGGATTCAAAGTAGCGCCCTCGCACTAAAACTATTACCTTTACGCCTTGTAGCACAATCTACTATTTTCAGATGTTTTTGCGTTATATTCTTAGAGGTACACGAAAAAATATGAAAAGTACAGGTCGCGCCAAACTTCTAGTTCGCTCTGAAGTTGAGGCGATTCGCGTCGCAGTAGTAAAATACCCATAACAGATAGAATTTGTTTTATTTTTGTTTATTGTGTATATACAGTGTCTAACAAAATATACTGAAACTATTTTAAGGGTGGATTTAGTCCATGACACTGAACAACTTTCTTCAAGGAACGTATAGCGAAATATGAAAAATATTTTTTGGCCTCCCATATAAGTTGACTGATTAGCTGATCCGAGTTTGTATGGAAATTCAAAAATGATTTTTCATATTTCGATATGTTTGGGGAAAGTTGTTCAGAATCACGGACTGAATTCACCTTTAAAATAGTTTCAGTATATTTTGTTAGACGCTATATACCATATCTACATTCTTACAATCATTCTGAAAAAAATATTATTGTGGTAAATATTCTGTCCCTGTTTGTAACCTGAGTGAGGCAACTTCAGAGCGAACTAGAAGTTTGGCGCGACCTGTGTACAAGGAAATCGGCATTTCACAGGTTACGCCTTTTCTTTAACATCTAAAATTAAAAAAAAAAATATATACAAGCTGTCAAATCTAGAACGCGCACGAAATGGCAAAGCCTGCGTGGTATTTAAATATAAGCTTTATGTGCGTGGCATCAAGTTTAATTTTCAATGTCGTTTTTGTGAGATAATTATTCGTAGTTATTCTAGATAGTATTATAAATTCTTTGGTAGTTTTTTTGACGTTGCGTTGTTGTTGTTGTTTGTTCGGTGTTAATTGAATTTCGCTTTATTTACTCATTTTCCTCAATTTCTAAAGGAGACTCATATCTTTAAGTGCAAATAAACTGTGCATATTAGCTACATGGCTGGATTCTTTCAAAATGAAGGTTTTTGAGGGGTTTTCTATGACCGACACTCGCAACTTGCCTAAAGTTGACCTCATGATACTACTGCAATCTGCTATATAAGCGGAAAAACGACAGCTTCCATGTAGCGAAAATTCGAGGGGCTAAGGTGATGATGTCGTCGGGAGACTCCTATGTGGAAACTTTGTTAAAGTAAAGACAAACTCCACTTTGTTACACTAAAGGAAGAGTTACTCCATTTTAAACTTTAAACGAATACAGTAAATTAAATAATTATTGATTACTTGTTAAAATAAAATAAACAATGTTATGAACGTCAAATTCATTTTATTAAAACAAAACTATTTCGACAACGAGTTGCAAACTAAAATTGAACATGCTGTGTTCACGCGCGCCATCGCTCAAAACCGGTAATGCACGGAGCGCGCAAACAATGTCTATGGAGAGAGGACAGCGCGTTATCAGGTACCGCGCATGATATGAAAAAAACAACTTTCCATAAAAAATATTAAGTTTAAATTAAAAAGATACTTTCTAGAAAATATTAAGAAATTAACCTTCAACTTTTGACGTGGTTACCCAGATATGTATAACCAGCAGAAGTACTAGTTTGTTACAAATAGGGTAGGTTTGGCAGGCGTTTGTCCAATTTTTTGAGTACGAGGATATATGAATGTGTTTAAATTTTTGTATGTATACTCGTAGGCATTTCATCACAAACCTCAGTTATTTATAGAAATGTCATGTAAATATTCTGTTGTACATAATTGTGATATGTTAGTAATAAATAAATAAAAATAAATTGGTAAAACAGCTTTATTTTCTTTGTGTTACCCTACCATTTCTTTGTTTTGGTACGTAAAATAAATAAATCCCTGGACACTGAAACTAAAAAAAACTAAACTAAAAAAAACCTAAGAACTGAACAAAACACGAAACTGGGGGATTTAGTTTCATTGATGGTCGATTTTCAATCACGAATTTTATAAAGCACAGACGAGAAGAACGGTACCAAATTTATATCACAAATTAAATAGATATTGTCCAATGATTTATAGGTAGGTATTCAAGAAGTTCTTTGTTTTGTTTGTCCAACTGACAACTGACTGACATGACATATGACATCATGAGTTTTTATTATTATTATTTTTTATTTTATAGAAATATCAGTTCGATAGAAAAACCATCTATTAGGTCCTTACATATGAAATTGCCGATTTTCAATACTGGCAACTTTAAAATCAAATATCTTGCGTTTCATTAGGAATTCCAAATTCAAATTTATTTCGAAATAAATCCAGAAAAATATTGTTTTGAAATTCGTATTTCATTTGTTTTAACATCATTTGTTTGAGTTTCAACATTGCTATAACAACAACTATGGACAAATTGAAAATTCGCGGTATTTACGAATACGAGTTCCACCGTGGCACCAGTGCTGCAGAAACGACTCGAAGAATTAACGACGTGTATGGACCAGGCACCGCTAACGAACGAACGGTGCGTTTTTGGTTTCAACGTTTCCGTTCTGGAAATTTCGATTTACACAATGAGCCTCGTGGACGACCTGATACTCAAGTGAATAACGAAGAATTGAAGGCGATAGTGGAAGCGGATCCATCTCAAACCACTTCTGAATTAGCAGCAGCCTTCGGCGTAAGTGACAAGACGATACTTATCCACTTGCGCCAAATCGGAAAAATTAAAAAACTCGAAAAGTGGGTACCGCAAGAATTGACTGAAGCAAACCAACAAACACGCGTTGCTTGCTGCGTTTCTTTGCTTAATCGCCACAATTATGAGGGGATTTTGAACCGTATCGTGACTTGTGATGAGAAATGGATCCTGTACGACAATCGGAAGCGATCATCACAATGGCTTGACCCTGGAGAACCGGCAAAACCTTGCCCTAAGCGAAAACTGACCAAAAAGAAGATTCTGGTTAGTGTTTGGTGGACCAGTGCTGGTGTTATCCACTACACCTTCTTGAGATCAGGCCAGACGATTACTGCAGACTTGTATTGCCAACAATTGCAAACAATGATGGAAAAGCTCGCCATTAAACAACCGAGACTGATGAATTGCTCTAGCCCACTGCTCCTTCAGGATAACGCTAGACCACACACTGCACATCAAACGATCGCCAAGTTAGAGGAGCTGCAACTGGAACCTCTGCGTCACCCACCATACTCTCCAGATCTTGCCCCAACCGATTACCACTTTTTTCAAAATTTGGATAACTTTTTACAAGGAAAAAATTTCAAATCTGATGAGGCAGTCAAAACCGCCTTCAAACAGTTTATAGACTCTCGCTCCCAGATTTTTTTTTCCAAAGGTATCAATGATCTGCCTATAAAATGGCGGAAGTGTATCGATAACAACGGCGCATACTTCGATTGATTAAATAATAATTTCATTAAAAAAAACTTGTTTCACTATTTTGATACTGAACGGCAATTTCATATGTAAGGACCTAATAATATCGATAGCTTTTTCAGTATAGTAGAATTAGGATTGGTAAACAAGATTATACAGTTTTAAAAACTAAAATCCGACTACGGAATAATTTTAATATTGCCTATGCCTATGACACATGGACAACATAGAGTCGAACATACATACAGGTCAAACACATACCTAACCCCCCTTTTGGACTTTGCCGCAGTTGGGTAAAATACACATGCATTCAAATATTTACCTAGTGTTGACGAGTTATGGTCGAGTTTTGAGTGGATAGCACTAACTGTGGTTTTAAAAAAATTAAACACTGGTTCGCTTGCGAGGTCTGTATTGCGACTGACTTAATAACAGATGATACACTCGTTATAAGTAGTTGTAAATAATGGCGTGAACATCCCGCCCACCGAAGGGCAAAGTCCTTAACTACACATCAAAACAGTCTATGAATAAACCCTGAAAAAAACTAAACTAAACAAATAAAAGTAAAATAAAGTAACATTTTATGAAATTAAACTAAGTTCTAAGTTCAAGCCCATACTAACTGACTGAATTGAATCTTAAACAAAATCTGAAACAAATATTCAACGGAAAATGTTCTATAACGTATTAAGTATCAGCCACTCCAAACTTTGGTGTCTTAAAACTTAATAAAATACTTAATTTTTACTTGCAGAAGACATGATACAATATAAAATTTAATCTATATCGATTGGTAAGGGACAAATTCTAGAAAGTGTTCTTTTAACGATACCGCTACGACACTTAATACTGTAAACTCTTGTAAGATTGTCATCTCCAGGATGTTTAGCTACGATACGGCCAATAGCCCATTTGCCAGGCGGCAGTTGGTCTTCTTTCAGAAGCACAATGTCACCGATCTCAAATTCCTTCTGCTTCTTAACCCATTTAGTACGAGTCTGAAGCCGCGTCAAATACTCGTTTTGCCATCTGTGCCAGAAACTTGCTACTAGACGTTGCGCATGCTGCCATCGTGATAATTTACTTAGGCTGACATCTTGAAGATTTGGATTCGGTATGGATATAGGTGCTTCCCCAATCAGGAAATGTCCGGGTGTCAAAATTTCCAATTCCGTGTCTGATGTGTCTATAGGGACCAACGGGCGTGAATTAAGGCAAGCCTCAATCTGGCAAAGTATGGTGGTCGTCTCTTCGAACGTCAGGTGAGTATTTAATATTCTTTTTAGGTGAAATTTAGTCGATTTCACGGCCGCCTCCCATAATCCCCCAAAATTTGGACTAAAAGGGGGGATGAACTTCCATTGCGTGCCATCTGTTGCCAGGACATCTGCTAAATGACCAGGTAAATCAAGTTTTGCTTCTTTCCATGCCTCTTGCAAGTCCTTGTTTGCACCAACAAAGTTTCGGCCATTGTCACTCCAAATTTGCAGACATCGTCCACGCCGTGACACGAATCTGTTGAAAGCTCCGATAAACGCCTCTGAAGTAAGATCGCCGACCAACTCTAGATGTATGGCCTTTGTGGACATACATATGAATACGGCGATGTATGCTTTATTGGTTTTAGCTCCTCTGCCCTTTGACATTAAGACTTGAAAAGGGCCGGCAAAATCGATTCCACTACAAAAATAAAGGCTCTAGATGGCGTTGTGCGTGACTTGGGAAGGTCTCCCATTAGCTGAGTCTTCGACATAGATTTATATCGAGCACATATGACGCATTTATGTATGTGCGTTTTAATCAAGTTCTTTACTCGTATTATCCAGTACTTAGACTTGATGTAACACAGCATAAGTTGAATGCCACCGTGCAATGTTTTTTGGTGAGCTTCGGTAACGACGAGACGTGCTAAATTACATTGTGTACCAAGTATAATTGGATGCTTTTGATCGTGGCTCTCATCAGCATTTCTCAATCTACCGCCCACCCTGATCAGTTGCTTTTCATCTAAGTATGGATTTAGATTTCTTAAATTGCTTTATCTTGCTACATTTCTTTGTTGTATTAATGCTTCTATCTCTTTACTAAACTTTTCTCTTTGTGCGATTCTTATACATTTTATTGAGGCGTTTTCTAATTCATCTGTCGTAATAGGCGTATCTAAATTTTCTGGATTCTTCTTTGAATTTATAAATCTTAAACTGTAAACAATTGTTCTTAAAAGTTCTTGTGTGTGTTGAATTCTTCATTTATTAATTTTGTTTTATCTTCCCTTATTTGCATATTTACTGTTACTTTCTTCATTTCTAATTCTGTACTTGGAATGTTCGGTTTCGAAAATTGTAAGTTTTTATCCTTTAGCCATTCTGGCCCTTCCCACCATAATTTATTGTCTATGAGATTGTCCAAGTTTATTCCTCTTGACCCGATGTCAGCTGGGTTTTCTTTCGATTTCACATGAAACCATTGAGTAACGGAGATGTTGTCTAAAATCTCGACGACACGATTGCTAACAAATGTTTTCCATCTGTTCAGGTCACCCATCAGCCACGACAAAACGATTGTCGAGTCTGTCCATGCAAAGGTTTGACTTTCCTTCAGTCTCATAGCCTCTGTGACTTGCTTAGCCAAAAGCACAGCGCTGCTTAATTCTAAGCGCGGCAAGGACACAGGTTTGAGTGGAGCCAATTTTGTTCTGGATGCAATGATGCCTGTTTTAATGTCACCATTCTGAGTTTCAACTCTATAATAAACAACAGCGCAATATCCCTTATTCGATGCATCACAGTATCCGTGGATGTTTATTTTACTTGTATCCTGGTTTGTATATATCCATCTTTTGATTTGTATTTTATTCATATTCTCAAAACTTTGTCGTAATCTTATCCATTCTTCTTCATCCTTTTGTTCTACTATATCATCCCAATCTAGTCTTTGTTTCCAAATATTTTGTATCAACATTTTTGCTGTGATAATTGCTGGTGATATCCATCCTAGTGGATCAAATAGGCTTTGAACGTCCGCTAGGATGCTTCTTTTTGTTATAACTGTTGGTTTAGGAGGTAATTTTGTATGATACTAAAATTAATCTGTTCTCATATTCCAAGTTAATCCTAAAGTTTTAATTATGCTCTCATCTGTAATCCCCTTCTCAACGCTGTTGCTCCTCAATGATTGTGGTATTTGATCTAGAAATTCTTTATTATTTGACGCCCATTTTTGCAGCACAAATCCTCCTTTTTCTAGCAGTTGTAGTAACTGTCTACTGCCCTCTATAGTGAAATAACCGCTGAGACAATCATCTACGTAGAAATCTTCTTCAAGTATTTTAGCACCGATAGGAAATGTGTCACGTTCATCGTGTGATAATTGTTTCAGCGTTTTGATGGCTAGGTACGGTGCAGAGGCAGTACCAAAAGTAACGCGTAGCATCCTGTATTCTTCAACTTCATCGGTAGCATTTTTTCTCTACAGTATTCGTTGACAGTCAGCATCTTCTTTCTTTACTAGGATCATGCGATACATTTTTGAATGTCAGCTATGTAACAAATTTCTTTCATACGCCATCTCATTATTAGGTTTCTTAAATCTTCTTGTAGCTGAGGTCCCACGAACAACAAATCATTGAGTGAGGTATTGTTTGACCCTTTGCATGACGCATCGAATACAATTCTAACTTTTGTTGTCTCACTATCTCGAAGTACGGCATGATGCGGCAAATATATTGAAAAAATTTCTTTTTCTTTCTTCGGCACTCTTTCCATGTGATTTAATTGTATGTACTCTTCCATGACTTTCGTGTATTCTTCTTTTAATTTTGGATTTTTCTCTAATCTTCGTTCTATTTGTTCCGATCTTTTCAATGCTATGTTTCTTGTCTGTCCTACTTCTTGTGGCGATTTTTTTAACGGTAACTTGACGATATATCTTCCTTCTGTTGTTCTAGAATGCTCTTTCTTGTAAATATCTTCACAGGCTTGTTCTTCAGAAGTAAATTTTCTGTGTTTTGTGTCGTCGTCTATAGCCCAAAGATTTTTTTAAAGTTGATCCATATCGACGTTTACCTGATGATGCATGGCGACAAGGTGAGTGTTTGTTGTTGGCTTATTTATATTTCCAAAGAGTATCCAACCAAGGTTGGTGTATACATCAATGCCAAGCAATAAGTCGATTTTACTTGACACGAAGTATTGTGGGTCAGCTAAAGTTAGGCCTTCTAAGTGAGACCAATCTGTGTTCGGCTGTATTGTAGTACATGGCAATGAAGAAGTGATCGACTTCAGTACATATGCCTTTACTTGCAGATAAAAATCTTTATCTTGATAGGAGATTTAATTGGACTGAATAACGCACTGCAGTGGTTGTGGATCCTACTCATATGACTGAACCTCGGATTGGGATTTTTTTGAGTTGCATTTTCACTGATGAAAGACGCCTGGGATCCAGGGTCAATTAGAGCTCTTAGCAAATTATCTTGGCCATTCTCACTTCTGACCGGTACTAATGCTGTTGCTAGCAATGCATTCTTCTGCTTTTGTGCAAAATTGGATACTATAGACTCATCCTGAAGATCATCTTGTGCATCGTCATCGTGTGTATCCGTTGAGGAAATTCAAGGTGATGAACCAATCTTCTCTGTGTCCTGTGAACCCTCTTCTTTCTTACAATAATGAAGAAGTGAGTGATGACGCTTCCCACAAATTTTACAAGAAGTCTTCTGTTTGCAATAATATATAGGATGGCCTGGTGATAAGCAGTTGTAGCATAATCGATTGGTTTTGACTACCTCGCTTCTCTTCTCCGGGTCAAGCTTTGCAAATTCCTTACAGTGGCAAAGAATATGTTCTCCGTTACATAATTTACAAATCATTTGTGTACTTGAAGCATGAAAGGTACGTTCTTTGAGTGTTCTCTGTGTGTTAGATGAAGCTTGAAAGGTTACCTCGAGTGTTTGTATTTTATTTTCTAAAAAAGATGATAAATTTTGCAAAGTAGGTAGATCGGTTTGATGTTCTCGGCTTACATGTGATTCCCATTCTTTGTGTGTCTCAGTGTCCAATTTTTGCACTGTTAGGAATATAATGATAGGGTCCCAAGACATTGTACTAATATCCATTGATTTCAAACTCTTTAAACATTCCTTTGTTCCATCAATCAAAAATTTTAGCTGTCCCGGTGGCTGCGAGTTGATTTTTCTAAGCGAAAATAACCTCCTTAACGTGGCATTCACAATAAGCCGCTTGTTGCTGTACTGCTTCTTAACGTACTCCAGGCTTCTTCATAATTTCGCTCTGTCGCCTGTATGTGGTTGATAGTATTTTTTGCTTCACCCTCTAAACACGACTTCAAATAGTGAAACTTTTGTACATTGCTTAATGATTTGTTTGTATGTATTAACGCCTTAAATGTGTCTTCGAATGATTGCCAATCCTGATAAGAACCCGAATGCGACGGTAAAGTTATCCGTGGAAGCTTGACTTCGGTGGTGTACGAACCCTCTGTTTTAGACGAGTGTGATGATGCATCTCCGTGTTGTGATAAAGCTTCTCTGTTTATAGTAAATAACTCGAGCGCATCCGCAATTTCCGACTTCAAGTCTAAATAAATTTCTTCACATTCACTGTACTTTTTTTCTTTAAAATATTCGATAGTCTTACTTTCTTCTTTATTAGTAATTTTTATTAAAGTCTGATGTGCATCTTTAAATGATTTCCAATAATCTTCCAAAGACTGGATTCGAGTTTCTAAAAATCCTTTAGTTATTCTCGTTTTCGGAGACTTCTTATAGTTAGATTTACATTTCACTATCAAATCATATAAATCTTCCAAAATCGCAGTGATTTCTTCTGAGTTCGCCATAGTTATTCACTTGTTATTTTGTTTACGTTAAAACGTTCAATTTGCACTATTCACTTCAATGCATCAATATCCATAGGTAGTATAGCCGCGCTCGACTCGTCCTTTTGTTCTCTAATGATCTTCATACAGAAAAAACGGCTTAGCGACAATCCTTATCAGTTGAGTCGACCGGTTATTGCGCGCTGGTATGCGGATCGAATAGGACCATTATGTTGACGAGTTATGGTCGAGTTTTGAGTGGATAGCACTAACTGTGGTTTTAAAAAAATTAAACACGGGTTCGCTTGCAAGGTCTGTATTGCGACTGACTTAATAACAGATGATACACTCATTATAAGTAGTTATAAATAATGGCGTAAACACCTAGTTTGAATTTATTTTATATGATTGATGTTTCAGGGTATAAAAAAATTGACATCAAGGTTTTAGAAACCATAAAAAAATAAGTAGGGAAAATTAGCTAAGTAAGTTTTCTGTTACTTACTATTTAGATAAAAATAATAAAATTATAATTACATAAGTACCTTTGTATTTAATATACTGTCGATATATATCTGCTATAAAATACAACTCTATAGTCGTCAGTAAAAGTTTTATTTTTTAATTATAAAATATGACAATGACGAACTCGTTACCACCTAACTCTTGTACTTACGCTCTTTTAGAATGGAGAGATTTTAAACAATTTAATTTTAGGAAAAATAATGAAAATAAATAAAAAAAAATATATACGTAGGTATGTCTTATTTTTAGAGTTCTTTAAGGAAAAAAATTAAAATAAGCATATAAAATTTTTGAAATGTTGTCAATTATAAAAAACGTATTGATTTTTTGAGTTTTTTTATGTGAGATTTTTTATATATAATTCAAATATAATTTTTCGCAAAATGTTCATATTTAAATGTCTTTTCCAGATCGAAAGAATAGACATGCGTTTCAAGTGCCTTGAGGAGCGCCGCGCGCGGGCTTGGGCAGACAAGCCGCAGGCCGCGACCGCCGAGAGAGTCGCCAGGCTGCCCGCCGCGGAGCCTAGCCGGCTTAGAGGGGTGATCGCGGGTAAGTGTATCATCATGCGACGACCTCCGTGGCTTATTGGTAAATCCGCTAGATGCCAGTGCCAACAAGTCAAAACAGATATTTCTTTTTAAACGATTTCTATGAAAAACGTACAGCGTGACGTCACAGTTTCTTTCAGTCAATTAGCATAGCACTCTTAATATCAGTTTTTCGGCATTATTAAATCTAAAATCACGTTAAAATGGATATGATGAATGACAAGTGACATTATTATGTGACGTTTTATTCTCGTATCATTACAAAATAATTTATTTTTGACCTATCCTATTATTATTTGTCGGTACGCTTTTCAGCCACGGGTTAATGGGGACCCCGTCCTTTGAGGCGTTCATGGGGTCAAAGCCAACATGAAGAGGCCTTTTAGTACCTTTTTATCTAAAAGTGAGATGGCTGCATCTATAAAGATCTATCCCTTAATGTAGCCTGGTACATGGTGACATGCTGCTCGTTGACTTATTATTTATTTTACTCTTTAATGCATACAATTAAACAAATGAGACACACATGAAAGAGATAAATGTTAGCATACATTAGGCAGTCTTATCACACAGCAATCTCTTCCATTCAACCTTAGGGTAGAATGGATACAAAAGAAAAGTATGTTACTGGTGAGGTGCAATATTTTAAGGGAGATATAGAACAAATAAAATACTATCCGTACTTAGATAATCTATCGCTTTTACAAAACTCCTACATATAATACTTACTAAATTAATTTATTCCACACACTTTACAAATTGAAATAAATTAAAATTTACAAATAAAAAAGAGGCTCCAACGTCTCGCCGCGAGGTAGGGTACCCAGAAGGCTGGCAGTATTACCCCTCTGCACGGCGATAAAAATTCTCTGTGCAAAGTAGCTGCCCGCCCTCGGATCGCCCGCAACATCGCGGAGACGCGTTGAAATCTCAGTTACAAGGGATTTTGCTTCTGAACCACATGGACCCATCGTCTTCGTTGAAGGGCACAAATATAAATATAATTTCCGATGAGGTCTTCATATTTTCTGCGTTTAATGGCTTCCGCCGAAACAGCCGCAGCGCCGGCTCGCACAGACGTTGACGCCACATTCTTGGACGCGAGAGTATCCACGCACGTGGCGACCCAAATCAGGCATTTGCCCATCCTCCATGGTACCTATCAGTGACATCCCGTCAGGCCTTTTGCCATCTGATCCCAGTGAACCGCTCGCTTCCAAGATGGATGGAACGGTAAAAGATGAAAGGGCCCTTCGGATGATGTCATTTAATGTACCATGGCGGGATAAACGTACTATCAGAGCCAAATATTAGCCAGTGCAGTGAGAGGATTTTGCCTACACTCCACGCTGGCCAAACGTGTTGGAGAGGTCTTATGTTTTGTTTAGTTTGTGTTTCCTAAGTCGCCTTCTACGCATCCACGGGAAGACTTGGAGTGGTCCTATTCTACTCTTCCGGGAACCACACGACTAAAATTATTATTGTTTTGCAGCCGCAAGAAAAACGAAAAAGGAATCCGAAGAGCAACCTACAGCCACCCCAGAGAAACCGCCGGAGGAGAGCAAGACGTTCGAGGCCGGGTTCTTCTCCGTGAAGTCCCCGGTTCGGCACAATTTGCTGAGAGCGGTGCTCCCCAGTGAGGCCAAGACTTCTGCGTCGAAGGTAAGCATTGTACTCAAACAGCCCATTCTACAGTCTAAAGACTTCATCATCATCAGGTCTTCTTTAGTTCCCACTGAAGGAGCACGACCCTCTGTACTACCAAAGCCATAATTGGCCAGAGTAGCCAGAGGATTTGGCCTACACTCACTACAGAGGTCTCACTGATGTTTATATTATAAGCTTTGTTTAGCTTGTGTTACCTGAGTTCTACGACATCCACGGAAAGCCTTGGAGTGGACCTATTCTACTCTGCCGGGAACCACACGGCTAGTGGCAGGCACGGTCTCTCAGAAACTTGTACACACGTAATACGGATATAGACAAAAAAAAATTTTGGCTCGTCGGTGTATTAATAAAAATCTTTTATATATATGTATTTTGATTATTCTGATTAGCAAATAATGACGGAGATACAGCGCATTTAAATTACGCATGACGTCACGATCTAGTACGATTTTCACAAGACGGTGACTTTAATAAAAAATCCATGTTAAAACACATGGCTTTTACTCAGTAATTATATATTTTCTTGCTAGCCCAATCGGCGGCTATTAAAAGAAAAAAGTTTGTCAAGGTGCACCATCAAGCCACTAGTGATTTAGATGAAATGTTACAATATATGTTTATTATTTACAGAGTTCAACGTCATTCGCGAAGCTACGGGCTTCGATCCTAAACAAGAGTTTGGAGGACGGAATAGCACCCTTGCCGGTGAGTAAAGAACTAAAAACAGAAGGTTTTTTTTCCCCAGTGCGTAAATGTTTACAAAAAATTCAATCTGTAATTCAGATTATATTCTCCAAGAAATATGTAGCCACTTCAGAAAAAAAATATCATTAATTCATATCATTACCTATTTAAGATTTAATTTAATACAACATATTTACTATACATATACTTTTATAAAAAACGGAGAGGTAAGAAGTACCCGTAACCAAAGGGCATGTATGAAGAGGTTGATGAGTGTCGATGAAGCGAAAGAGGTCTGTTAAGATCGTAGCAAGTGGAGGTCCATAGTCTCTGCCTATGCCTGTGGGAAACAGGCGTGATAATATGTATGTTGTACTATACTAAGAACTCTCCTACTGGGTACTTCCATAGTGGAGATGTCCAATAAAAATCAGCTACTGTTTTCAGGATGCTGTTCTGACTACCCCTAAGTTTGTTGAACAGGGATGCTGTTTTTTTGCGTATTAGCGTGGAAGCCATTAGTGTGGTAGTACGCCAACATCCCCGATGCGCTAAAGAAGCGAGGCAGCCCCAACAGCATTCTGAAAACATTGTTATTTTGAACACGCAGAATATCTAGCGTTCTTTTGTCAATCTTACATCATATAAACTGACACATACTATTTTCAGCAAACACCTCTAAACCCAATCAACTTAGGCGCCACCCCCGGCCGCAGCATTCTTAAGTCTTTTAACGACAAGACCGCCAATTGTGGCAAGAAATCCTGTAAAGTCATCCTTCTCGGCGACGAAACCGACGACGATGACGCACAGAAAACCGGTCCACCCAAGAACCATACATTCGAGGTCCATACAGACAGCGGACAATGCTCATTGGACGACGAAAAAGATGCGAAGGACAAAGTAACTCCTAGGGAAAACCCAAGGCTTTACCATCAAGTCGCTGTCGACACGAACGACTATAGTGGCGTCATGACCAGGAGTCGACGTAAGAGGCTCCAAACGCCACACACAGAAGAAAAAAGATCAATGAAGTGAATGAAAAGAAAGAAATGAGATGAATCGCCGGTCTTCCAGAAGAAAGCCCTTGCAGGAAACTGATGTTAATGTGCTAGAGGATGTTGAAGTGCCAAAAAGGTCAACGAGCAGGCGTTAGACTAATAATATGCAAGGTGTAGCGTAAGTTTGGTTAGGTTGGGCTATAGAGTAAAATTATTGTGCACACTGCTTACTCTACTACTACACTACTGCTTACTCCAGTGATAATCTGAAACATGTAGACCACGTTGTGTCATAGTAGTTTGTCGCAGGGTCTTGGTGCCGCGACCAGGATTGTGGAAGGATACCAAAAATGGAGATGCATTATGTAAATACCTCTACACATTTTATACTACATTTATAAATTTTCGTAGCTTGATTTTGAATTCCGTTCATCAAGGTTTTTTTTTCTTGTTGGTATGAATGACGGGATTGTTACCTTTTTTATTATTGTGGAGATTATCTACCAACCAATTAGGTATCTAGCCTAATTGGTTGGTAGATAATCTCCAGATGTTGATGTAATTTGTGGCTTTTTTTATAATCTTATTTTCATCATGGTTTGGCCAGTCTGTATCATTTATAAATTACCAATGTTAATAGCAATGTTTTTGGTTAGATGGATATTTTTTTTCTTGACTAAACCTTTTGTCTTTTTTTTGATTGAAACTTTGACATTTCTTAACATTAAATATGATTAATACTCAATAAAACACGAATTTAAGATATTGACATTGATAATAATGCATGTGATTGTGAGTGCCTTTTTTAAATAAGTTATTTGTAACAGATCTGTATATGTTTAGTTATTAAATAATGTCATAAGTGTAAGCTCACTTATTATTATTCATCACATCATTTAAGATTAGGCGCCATCTAGCGAAAGTCGCAGATCAGTTGAGCTCCAGAATTATTTAATTTTAAAAATATATTAAGACAGTTTTGTTTCGTTTTATAAGGGTTATTACGTGCAGACTATTATAACTGAGTGGTAAAAACGTTAGCAAGTGTGTGAATATAAAATAAAATAAGAAAACTGTGCATTAATGAACTATGTAAACAAAGTGACTATAAACATTTAAAAATACAACAACAAAACTTTGATCTAAGAACTAAAGAAGAAAAAAGGAAATTAAATGAAATATCGATGCTTTTGACATTAATTTAAACAACATAAAACCCTGTTAAATGCTTTAAATTAGTTTAACCAAAAAACAATGATACTCCGTGTTTGTGAACAATTGAATGTGCCACCAAAATAAATAATCAAATAAAAATATATAAATTGAATAATAAACATTATATCCAAAACTGTGCGGTGTTATAAAAATAAATCTGCGTTCAAAAATATATGAATCATCTTTGCTAACGAACTTTTGAAGGTGCTGTGTATATAAAGTATAATTTCAACCATAGATTAATATTGTATATATGTACTGAAATAGATAAGAAACTGTAGCTTTAACATTAGATCAAACCAGTGGCGCCATCTGGTAACATGCTTTCGCAACACCAAAGGACTAAAAGATGAAATAAAACGGTGAAAAAATTACTCCGTGAGCTGGGACTTGAACCCGCGATCTGGGTTCAAATACGACTTTGTTCAATAGCCTAAACAACGGAGCTATTGAGTGATTAACCGCATTTGTCGAATTTATCCATCATATAATCTATACTAATATTATAAAGCGGAAGAGTTTGTTTGTTTGTTTGTTTAAACGCGCTAATCTCAGGAACTAATGGTCCGATTTGAAAAATTCTTTTTTTGTTGGGTATTCCATTTATAGAGGAAGGCTTTAGGCTATATAACATTCCGACAACCACGCGAACGAAGTCGCGGGCACAGCTAGTATTCCTATAAAATAACAAATGGTGTAAAAAGTATACTGCGTGAGTAGGACTTGAACTCGCAACGTTGCTCTTATTTAAACCATGCTCTAATCAACTGACCTAACACGTGTTCTGCTTCGTATGGCGAATTTCTCCACCATTTGATATTACTATTCTATAACACGCATTTTTTTTTCATTTGGAGTTAGGTCAGCTGATTCGTGACTAGATGGCGTTTTATTGAATTTTTTATCAAAATTCTGGAATGTTCTAAGTTTCATACGCATGACTTGAAGTGCACCGGATACGTATGCTAGGGTACCGATTTAAATTTGCGCAAAATGTTTATAATTGTCCAAAAACATGTCCTTTCTTCCATAGGTCGTGTACCCAAAAATTTATTTTCCTTCTTAATCTTATCCGCTTTTCCTCTTCTTCTTCTTCAATTATACGTGCAATAACAATTAAATTAAAAATACTCATTTTCACAGAACTAAATACACACGTGTTTCCTTGTTATATTAAGTTTTCTATGTAAATTATAATAGTTGTTGGTCTTCCGAATGAAATAAAATATGTAGAATATAAACTGCGCATAGGAATAGCGTGAGCCTGAGCCGTGACGTGAGTTGCGATGCGAGCGGCCGCGAGCAGAGGCGGGAGACACCGACCGTCCGTGCCCTCTCTTCCGAGCCACACACAGATAGGATCACTCGTGCGTCTGTCTGTCCGTCCGTCTGTCACAGCCAATTTGCTCCAAATCTACTGGACCGAATCAGGTGAAATTTGATAGAATGTTGTAATCCTATGACCTAAACACATATGTGCAAAGTAAATAAATATTTTTTTTAAAATAAGGGTCATTTTCGGGGGACCATTTAGGAAATATAAAAAAAGTTTTGCAAACTTTACTGTGTCATATATCAAATGAAAAGGCTCATTATGAGGATCTCAAATATATTTTTGTTATTATTGTAAAATAAAAAGTTTTGATTTTATTTATGAAAGAAGACGAAAATTTACCATCACCCTCCCTGATCTCCGAAACTACTGAGCCTAAAATTTTGAAAAAAATACAAAATATTGTTAATTGCTTGTAGATTACAGCAAAACCTATAAGAATTCAATCAACTGTACGGAACCCTCTCCACGCGAGTTTAACTCGCACTTGGCCGGTTTATTTTTTATAGTGGTCATAGTAATACATAATCGGTGAAAATTTCAAGGATCTAGTTAATGCCATTATGAAAATAGAGTTAAAGACACTGAAAAAAACACGACGACCCCCTTAAATTTTTAACTTTTTCTTATTTTAAACCGACTTCAAAAAAGGAGGAGGTTATCAATTCGACTGTATGTTTTTTTATGTATGTTTGTTACGCGATATCTTCGCCAATTGTGAACCGATTTTGATGATTCTTTTTTTATTTGAAAGCCTTTACTACCAAGTTGGTGCCATTTTAATTTAGTAGATAAGTTGCTAGCCAGAGGAGGAGAAGCAGCTGGTGGGAACATTCTAGGTTTTCTAAAATTTTATTTAGTCACAGGAAAAAGGCAAATGGAATTTTTGTTGAATCTGAAGAGACTACAAAAATAAATTTTGAAATTATTACTCATAGTCCGTCTTGTTCCAAAAGTGGCCACTTTGGCGAAAACCCATTTTAAAACTAGACGGACTACCAATATTACTTTAAAAGGTTATTCATAAAATAGTTTAAAGGTCTTTTTGGACATTGATACAAATCAAATTTTTAAATATTACCATATTTAGTTTTAAACAATTTATTTCAAATGAGGCCGCCACTTATGCTACTTCACCTTAATACTTTTAATGGAAAGTAGTAATTTTTTTTATTCAATAAAAATCACACATATTACAAATTACATACCTACATTAAATTATTAGCTTGCTTAAAAAAAAATCTGGTTTAGAAAGCCTGTATATCTGAGCCTGTATATTTTTCCAAATGACTTAATTTCTCATTAGCCCCTTGGACAAATTTGCCTATGTCATGTGTCTCGCTGAGGCATGTCCTTATCACTTGCTTTGATGTTTTATCTACCCGCATAGGCAGTGGCGTAGCGAGGGGGGGGGGTGGCGGGGGGCCATGGCCCCGGGCGGCATAGTAAAGAGGGGCGGCGACAAGGTCACAATGGGGCGGCAAATTTGATATATAATCTATATTAAGTGAATCAATAAAAAGTGATACGTAGAAGTTCAAAATGAAAAGCACTCCACCGACAAGACCTTGGCTCTTAAATACAAGTAAATAAACGGTGACAAGAACAATAAAAGTAATTACTAAAAAAACGAAAAACTATACCCTATACTGTGGAATCAAAATATTTTGTTAGCCTGTATTGGTGTGCCACTGCTGGGCAAAGGCCTCCCCTTTTTCTTTCCACTCATCTCTATTCAGAAATACAGCCCGCCAGTCTGGCATGTGTTCAGGTAAGGAGTAAACGTGTGACTTATTCTTTCCGTTCCGGAATGGTTTCGGATCACTAGGCTATTTAATAATAAAAGTTTTCTTTTTCTTGACCCGAAACTTTTCTGTTTTGAATCACTCTATCTATAGATGAAAACGAAATTAACATCCGTTGCATAGAATAAAGAATGCAATTTTTTTTTTAAATCTGAAGGTCGAAATGGAAAATCTTACCTTTTCGCTCATCTCCCTGTAGAATCCGCTGGATCTCGCCCGCCTCAGATCCGCTCTCCGACTCCGAATACACTAAATGTCCCGAAAACAGATTTTTCCGATTCGTTCCGTGACTTTTCCCGACACTAGTGGTCCGAACCGGTGGCCGCGGCGGGCAACGTGCCCCTTGTAACCCCAAAACACTCGAAGAACTTTCATTCACTACTTTATCTGCCACTTTTGAGTTACCACTGTAGTTCCTCACGTAATCACTGTTCTTTGACAAGTATTGCTCTTCAAAACTGACCCTTTTCGCTTGTTGAATCAAACCTCGCGAAACTTGTGTCAACGACCCTCTTTGGAAAATAGGTTGCTTTCGGTCTTGACCGATCGCTGGCGAGTTAGCCCTCAAATTAAATTTTTCTGGATGTCTATAAATTATTTCTTGCTCTATAGAAGGAGTTCTTGTCTTTATAAAAGTATCAGTTCGCCTTTCTGGCGCTGCTCTAATGAACGGAGATAGATCATAAATAGGCTGGTTGGAGCAGTAACTCTGCAAATCTCTGCCTCGAGGCAAGGTGCAACTTTTAGCTTGAACAGGCAAAGAGTTCGGTGAACTGCACGTCGAATTCGAGTAAATATTGCTTCGCACTGGGTTCCTCACAGAAGAATACTGCAAAGACTGCCTCATCAAGTATTCGTCTTCTTTCTGTTTCTGCTCTTTTAGCTTCTGCCAGTAAAATGCTTCCACTTTCTGTCGCGTCTTTTCTTTCTCAACTTCTTCTGGTTTCGATACATCAGTATTCGTTGAAGGTGTTGGTGTCTTCAGTATTTCGTGAAGATCTATGAGTCTGGGTGAGGGAGATAATTTGTTCCGAACGCTGACACGATGTAAAGAATTTCGTTTTTCCTCCGCTTCTGTCATAGTTTTCCTTACTTGCTCATAAGGGGAAACAGTTTTAGGCATGCTTGGAATTCTGTGATTTATAGGCATAGGCGAAGTCGGCGCAGAATAGTTGTATGGCTTCCTGAAATTAGCTTCCGTGGCATTTTCTAAAACTACTTGACCTCGAAATTTTGCATTACGTTTGTCAAGCGACAAGCTTCTTGCTCTTGTTGGCTGTATAGTGCGCACTTCTGCCTCTTTCTTCGGCGAAATAAGAAACTTGGTACTCACTCTTTTTATTTCAGCACCCACTGGCGCCGGGTCAGCTTGTACTTTAGATGCTCTGTAGATTTCAACTTCATCTAGAGGTGATATTTTATCAGAAAGTTTCTCCAAAGAATGATAATATACGTCTGGATACTGATCGTTTTTGTTCATATTACTGCGATTATTTAATGCAGCTTCGTTGAATGGTTTCGGCGGTACCTGGGGTCTGGCCACGTGTTGGGAATACGCTTTTTCTACAGATTTTCTGCCATCAGAACTATAATTTATATGCGTTCTGTTCTTGACACTATCTGAAACTAAAGTACTACTCGATGAATGATTACTGGGCTCGTCATTGCACTGCGATTCGTTATCTGTCGATTGTTGTATTTGCGATATAGTAAGATCTTCGTATATACGGTCATTGTTATCTTGATTGTCAACACGCTTTCCTGTGTTATTGATAACTATTTGTGGGTTTTGATACGTATTGCTATTAGAAGGATTATCTGTGGTATTTTTTAATCTTGTAGCATCTTTGTTACCGTTTTTGCCTTTGGATTTATGAAAGAATATGGGAAATAGTTTCCTAAAACTGCTAGTTCGTTTCCTGCCGTTTTCGTTCATTTCGTTTCTCTATGGTTTTCTTGTTTGTACCTGGAACAAATAAAGTATACTTTAGCTTTAGCACTTGAAGCTTTGATGAACGCATTATTAGAGATTTCGCAAGTGACACGGGTATTAGCACAAATATTGATATAACTGGGGGCGCAGCTTTATTAAACACACCGCCCGTGGAGATCCTCTCCTAAGAACTTTGTAATCCGGGTATTAAATAAATAATTCAAGGTTCTGGCAATATTTATATTAGGAAAATAAAACCCTCTTATTATATGGTAGAAAGTCCAATATCACGGGGTTACGCCTGTCTCGCATTAAGTCTTTTATTTCGTAACAAAAACAACACAATATTATTTCGTTATAGAACTTATTTCATACTACATACAATTGACATTGATATTTAATGACCTACCTAAGTACTTGAAGAGGTTATTCAGACCGTCAATGAACAACTTGAAGAGCTCGATTTATTTTTCTCATGTCTGGGCGACTGACGCCTGAACACTTTAATACTGGAATTAAACGCTGGAATTTAAAAAAAAGTTATTTTTTTTAATTCCAGCATTGATCCCTTTTTAGAGTTCTGTACCCAAAGGGTGCAAACGGGACCCTATTATTAATCCGTATTTCACAAGGCTCTATCTTTTGAACTGTAACAGACACTTGAAATCATCGATTATGTATTTATTGTATTGTCAGTAGATACTAAAAATGAAAAGTTAAAAATTAAAGAAGATCGACATTACAAGAAACGTGTTTTTTCAGCGTTTATTACCCTTCATGTAAGAGTCCGACTCGCACTTGACCGGTTTATTAAAAGTGTGCAAGTTTATAGACTGAGTCACATTATATGAAAAGAAATGCTGGTCTGGGAGCATCGAAAAAAACGTAGAATGCACCAGCTGCATTTCTTTCCGTGCAGATGGTATAGACGCCGATCGAGGGAATGGGCGAGAATCTGAATCAAATCATGTCAATAGCCGACGTGGCTAGCAATCCATCACTATTCTGATTCCCTTTTCCCACATTCACGCCCACCATCGCGCTAAACGTGGTCCTTTTGGCACATAAATTAATATAATTGCTTTTGGTCTAACAGACCCAGGCCTGTAGGCCAAATATCCGTGCTACAATTGCATTCCCAAGGAATTAACGTCGGGCGGCGGCCGGTTGTAAAACTTTTCGCACAAATACATTAATTCCCAATGTGGGTTGACGTCAGTCATGCGGCCTGTCGTAAAACTATAACTGTTCCGCCTATTTCTTCTCCATTTTGCAAGGTCTTTGGCATCCTTGGGTGACCATTGACATGCATGTTAAATTTGGAGAAGAAAAAGCAGGAAAGCGCACCCCGGGCTCCGAAACAGGACAGCTGAGGATGCAACCGGGAACGCGCTTAGACGAAGAAGGACCCAGGCCTGTAGAGTTACTCGAAAAGGGGTACGCAAGACGTAGGTACGATCATTTCAGTGTCAAGCAACATTGAGCGATACTGATAGAGTCTAATTTGGTTTGACATAGTAATAGGACGTCACTATCGGACGATTGGGAGCTCCACCCTCGAAGTTGTAGACCAATATAATATATCAACCTGGGTCAATTGATCCAGGCAGGAAGTTCCAGCTTCGAGGAAGAGTTCTTTCGGCGAATTCGACTCGGTTGGGCAGCGTTCGGGAAGTTGCGCACCGTCTTCTCGTCAACAATACCTCAGTGCCTCAAGACTAAAGTGTATAATCAATGTGTGTTACCAGTGATGACTTATGGCTCTGAAACGTGGTCCCTTATTACTATGGGTCTCAGAAGAAGGCTCAAGGTCGCTCAACGCGCTATGGAGAAGGCTGTGCTCGGTGTTTCTCTACGTGATCGAATCAGGAATGAGGAAATTCGTAGGAGTCACTGAAACACAACAAAAGTCACTGATATAGCCCAGCGGATTAGCTCGTTGAAGTGGCAGTGGGCGGGACACATGGGGCCGGCCGGCCGGGGGCTGGCCGATGGGGCAGAAAGGTTCTCGAATGGTGACCACGTACCCACCTACGCACGATGGTCGCACGATCTGACTAGGGTCAAAGGTATCAAGATATAGGTACAGGGTTACTTTTAATTAACTGGCAACATTTTTGGCGCAAGTTCAGTCCATAATACTGAACTATTTTCTATAAAAAAGTTATTAAAAATTGATTAAAAAAAATTGTCCTTCGATACAAAATCCGTTTGGCTGAGCGCTGATTTGTATGGGAGGACCAAAAAATTTTATCGATTTTTAATAACTTTTTTTATAGAAAGTAGTTCAGTATCATAGACTGAACTTGTTCCAAAAATGTTGCCAGTTAATTAAAAGTAACCCTGTATACAGGTCTGTGGTCATACACATGTGCTCGATAAAACAGAGGCCCGATGCCAATGTGGTCACTCCGATTAGACCATGCAGCACCTTTTCTCGTGTGCTTCGTGCCCGACCAGCTGCACGGAACACGACCTGTACACGGCGTTGGAAAGTGGCATAAGAGTGGCGACTTACTGGAGGAACAAAATATAATGTGTTTTTTAAGCCAATCGACACGAAAAGAAGAAGAAGCTGTGGGATTTCGGTCTAATATTGTCACGCCTGATTTCCATAGGAAGAGACTTGTACCTCCACTTGCTAGAATCCTGACAGACCAGCTCGCTTTATCTACATTCACTCTAGCATGCTCGTCGATTACAGCTACTTCTGTCCTCTCCTTTTAAAATAGTAATAAATATGTACTTCGCTGCAAGTTTGCTAACTAGACTATGTCAGGCGCTTCATTACGATATAGGTACATTTTAAATGATTAATTTATGTGCGCGTAGTTGCTAGTATGGTACTATAGCATGAGCTTCTCCGAAATTAGCGTCTATAAGCTGTTGATCCCCTACATACATATTTATTATAAAATATAGTACTAATATAAATAAGTATTTCATAAATTCATAATACAAATTTTATATTAAAGCTGTGGGTACCAAACGCCATCTAGCGTTTGTTTAAACATACCCTAGGATTGGTTCTGACTTCTGATCTACCGTTTGGGTTGCGAAGTTCAGACGGCAGTCCCTCTGTGTAAAAACCAGTAACCTCGCCAAATCACCTAGGTTAGGTAATACGCTCGGATGATGATGTAGATGATTAAGTATATTCCTATATCCCGCGGTAGCCCAAGGTGCGTCACGTTTGTCACGAGTGTTACTACTGATTTTTCCTTTCAGTAAATTTAAAAACTTTCTCAATTAGTTAATGAATATAAAATAAAATAGGTACTAACTGAACTATTTCGTATATGTATCACAGTCTAACAACTATATTTCACAGTAAAACAAATTTTTGAACGAGTGTGTAAGTATACAGTTACTGTTTCTCGTTTATTTTGCATACGGTGCACTGCAACGATATCATATTGCAGGTGAACGAATAACGTATTGCTGAGTGCAAAAAGTGTGTACCTACAAATCTATACTAATATTATAAAGCGGAAGAGTTTGTTTGTTTGTTTGTTTAAACGCGCTAATCTCAGGAACTAATGGTCCGATTTGAAAAATTCTTTTTTTGTTGGGTAGTCCATTTATAGAGGAACGCTTTAGGCTATATACGAGTAACATTACGTTCCGACAACCACGCGAACGAAGTCGCGGGCACAGCTAGTACTTATATATGTGAAGCCAATCGGCACGGACACAGTCACCTTGTAACGATGCATGATGTCAAGGCGCATGCATAATATAATAGATAGATAGTAGAATGGGCTTGTTCAACTTTTCATTCAACTAAGTAATGGAAAATTCAAAAAGTTTTTAGGAGCTACGAACGATGCCACATGCAGACACAAACACGTCAAACTTATACTTAACAACCCTCTTTTGTGTCAACCCTTTTGTAAATGGCCATAAAAATTTTAATAATACTTGGAAAATTAATGTGTTTGATTGTCAACTACTACGCAGTGTGGTCCCGGTAGAGTAGAATAGGACCACTCCAAGTCTTCCCGTGGATGTCGTCGAAGGCGACTTAAGAAACACAAGCATAAAAACATCAATTAAACCTATCCAACCCGTCTGGCCAGCGTGGAGAGTGTAGGCCAAATCCTCTGAATGTTCTGGCTAATATATGGCTCTGGTAGTACAGAGAGTAGACATGGGTAACTCCGGATTCGAATAATTAAATGAGCTGATTCATCAACAGGAGCCGATACCTGTACTGAATCCTGGTAATCGTTATCGGCTCCCGCGAGTTATTGAGTCCGCACCGACCTTGGTCCCGCCGGGAACCGGCGGCGCCTGCCAGGTCGCGAGCCGCGTTTCGGCTCCGCCGCGTCTCGGGAGTAATCGGGAGTTGGGAGTCAATATTATTCTATATTGAAACCGGTACCAGAAAGGACGTCTGTATTCTGAGATTCAATAGCGAAACTTAGCGGACCTCGGAGCTGGAGCCGATAAGGGAGTAGGAATCATTAAGATTAGTCGGTACCGGATGCGGAGTAAGATTCGGTGAGCCGAAACACTCCTCGGAGTCGAGATTACCCATGTCTAACAGAGAGGGTCGTGCTCCTGCAGTAGAGACCAAACAAGACCTGATAATGATAATTGAGTGCTAACAGTCGCGAAATGAAAAGCGAACCACAAACCGTTGTCGTCGCAAGGCCTCGTGTCCAAACAACATTATAATAGAATACCCGACTGACCGCAACTGCGGTTAGCTTCCAATCTATGAAATATTGTCTATGTCACTCACAATATTTTGTTTGACATGACAGAGCCTCGCCATTTTGGTGACAAAATCTGGAACTAGATTTACCGGGATAGCAGAAAAAACGTACAATGTACCAGCTGTTTCTCATCCCGCGTAGCAATTCCAATAGATCATCCAAGCGCGGTCGGTATGCGTGTTTACAAAATTTACTTTTTGGAGACTCCCCATATGGGTTTCGTCGGATATAAAATTAGATGATGTCTTTTCTCTAAAATCTAAATTAAAAAATTAAATTAAAACCTAAATTAAAAAATAAAACTGTGTTTAAAAATCTAAATGTTGATCATGTGGCATGGTGCCAAGAACACTGGCTGCATTCCCGCGCTGAATGGCTACTGCAATTCTCTGCGCGAGATATGAGCCAGCCCTCTTGTCACCTCTTGTCGTTACTCTTCTGTGGTATGATACATTATTACATCTTTATCCCTAACAGGGTAGATAGAGCCCAGGGCCGTTAGACCCAAAGGCCACGTTCAGCGTGATGGTAGAAGATGGAAAAAACGAATCGTAATAGTGACGAGTTGCTAGCCGCATCGGCTTCTACGAACTGCGCGGTTAGGGAAGCAGCTGGTACATTTTAAGATTTTTCTTTTCTTCCAGACCGATATGGATGAAGTTAGTATGATGGTCACACTTTATTCGCAGTTTAAATTTTGTCTCCGGCCATAGCACGGCATTTTAAACCAAAGATCTATACATATCCTCCTTCTGTAAAAATATACATGACAAAATAACAGTAATGAATAGAAATAAAATGGAAATGTGAAAAGTACAAGTAAAGAGATAATTAATTCAATTACTTAAAGAAATGATAATCAAAGAATCAAATATTTATTCAGTAATTATGCCTTCGCAGGCTTTGACACGTCAATATTTTTTTGTGAACACATTACGTGTCTTTAAAAAGCTACCGATAGCTAGCGTTTCGCATTCGTGTATAATATTAATTTATATTTAAATATATTATTAAAAAATAACTGGGCAAGTGCGAGTCGGACTCGTACATGAAGGGTTCCGTACCACCGTACAATGTTTTAAAACGCTGAAGAAACACGTTTCTTGTATGGCGACCCCCTTTAATTATTAACTTTATCTTATTTTTAGTATTTGTTGTTATAGTGGTCATAGTAATTCATAATCGGTGAAAATTTCAGGTGTCTAGCTATTTCGGTTCAAGAGATAGAGTCCTGTGACAGACGGACAGACAGCGGAGTCTCAGTAATAGGGTCCCGTTTGCACCCTTCGGGTACGGGACCCTAAAAAGCTACCGATACTAGTGTTTTGCAACGATCACTTGGCAGCCATTTAATTTTAGATCTCAATTATTTTGTCGGATTTTGAACTTGACTCATTTTCACATTTTTATTTTTGGTGGGATGTTTTTATCTCCTAAAATAATTCGTGTGTTCCGGTCATTCATTAAACAACCATATTGTTACTAACAAAACCGTCAGTCCTAAGTATACCCAAGCAAGGCCTATACTATCTTTGACGTCCTGTGCGTCCACACAACGGATATGTATGTACCTAGATATGAGTCTACTTTCGCCGTTTTATATTTATAAAAATAATTTAAATATAAATAAACATTACAAATTAAAATTATTGACGTGTAAAAGTGTCTGCAATGGTATAATCAAGTAATGAATAAAAATTTGATTCTTTGATTCAAAAGTCGCACGGTGGCACAAGCGGCCATTCATTATTGCAAATCCTAGGAAACGTTTTTAGGGTTCCGTACCCAAAGGGTGCAAACGGGACCCTATTACTGAGACTCCACTGTCTGTCCGTCTGTCTGTCACAGAGCTCTATCTCTTGAACCGTAATAGCTAACACTTAAAATTTTCGCCGCTATAACAACAAATACTACAAATAAAAAATAGTTCAAAATTAAAGGGGGTCGTCATACAAAAAACGTGTTTTTTCAGCGTTGTTAACTAGATCTTTATAATTAGTCTGTGAAAATTTCTAGTATCTAGCATTAACTAAGTAGATACTAGAAATTTTCACAGATTATGTATTACCATGGCCGCTATAACAGCAAATACTAAAAATAATCCGGCCAAGTGCGAGTTAAACTCACGTGGAGAGGGTTCCGTACAAGGTAGATTTTCCTGTAATGTACAAGCAATGAACTATATTTTGTATTATTTTCAAAATTTTAGTCTCCGTAGTTTCGGAGATCAGAGGGGGGGGGAATGGTTAATTTTCGTCTTCTTTCATGAATAAAATCAAAACTATTCATTTTACAATAATCACTTTCGAGGGCCGGATCGGCTGCCGAAGGTGCTGAGCTTGCCAAGCGACGCAAATATGTGTCCCTCAGTAAGGATTACATATTTGTGCCGTTTGGTGTGGAAACGTTTGGACCATGGGGCCCCAGCGTGAAGGCTTTCCTGAAACAGATAACTCCGCACCTGATCACCGCCGCTGGTGACAAGAGAGCTGGCTGCTTCTTTTCTCAATGAATTAGCATAGCTATCCAGAAAGGAAACGCAGCCAGCGGTCTTGGCACCATGCCGCACGGTCATAATCTTTCAGATTTTTAAATTTTTCAGATTATTTTTGGGTTTAGTTTTTAGTTTAATCTTAATTGTATTTTTTTTGTCTTAAAAAGGTTTTGCAATAATAAAAAAAATATATTTGAGATCCTCATAACGAGACAAACCCTTTCATTTGATATATAACACAATAGAATACAATACAACACAAATTATCTTTATTGCACCATAATAATTCATAAAATAAAAATAACAAACACAACGAAAATATTGGTACAAAGGCGGACTTATCGCTAGATGCGATCTCTTTCAGTCAACCTTTGGGTAGAGGAAAAATTAATAGTACGGAATAAGGTGGGCGCAGTATCTATACCTAATTATATACTTACATATATACATACATAAGCTTATTCTATAATATATATATATATATAATACTTAATAATAAAATATTTAAATATATTTAGTGACGCTTAACAGAACTGAGACTTACTGGCATAACGACAAATAATATTTATGCAGACGATTTTTAAAGCTTGTTTTAGTATGAGCAGTACGAACTCTACGAGGAAGAGCATTCCAGAGGTAGACAGCTGGAGGACTGTAAAGGATTTCGAGTAGAATTTGGTCGAATGAGTTGGGGTTTTAAGACGTAGGGCATTAATGCTACGCGTGGGTCGATCATTGTATTGGTGAAGAAAAGTAAAACGCTCCTTTAAATAAGTAGGAGAAGATGGCATGAACAGTACAGAGTATAAAAGTGAAAGAACGTGATAATTACGTCGAAGTCGGATAGGGAGCCACTTAAGTAGCGCACGGAAAATGGAAACGTGATCATATTTGCGTAATCCAAATATGAATCTGATACAGAAGTTTTGAAAGGACTCAAGCTTATTCAATTGCTCCTCTGTGATAGCAAGAGTCGGCGTAATCAAGAATAGGAAGAAGCAATGACTGTGCAAGCGAAGCTTTAGTTGCAATAGGTAGGAAATTCTTGAGCCTTCTAAGAGATGCAGCAGACGCAAATACCTTCCGACTTACTCATGCAATTTGCAGTAATATTTACAAAACTTTTTTTTAAATTTCCTAATTTGTCCCCTGAAAATGTTAAAAAAATATTTATTTACTTTGCACATCTCTGCGCGAGATATGAGCCAGCCCTCTTGTCACCAGCGGCGTCGACGAGTCGAGGAGTAATTTTTTTAATAAATTGTTTTCTGGCTCATATCTCGCGCAGAGAATTGCAATAGCCATTCAGCGCGGGAATGCAGCCAGTTTAAGTTTTTAAATAAGTGTCGACAACTGTCTATTGGTCCACATAAGTTTCTCACACATTTCTTTTGTATATGAAAAACTTCATCCATGAACACAAGAGTTGCCCCAGACGATTAGTCCATACCTTAAAGCCGAACACACATAGCCATGGTAAGCGATTAAGGCTGTTTCTTGGCCACAAGTGTTTTTTAGTCGATATAAAGCGTACACAAAGCGGTTGATTTTTTGATAGACGTCTATAAAGGAAGAAGAATATAGAAGGAGCATATAGCATCTATATGCCCCTTCCATGACAAATGTGAGTCGACCTCAATACCCAAGAACCTTGTTGAAGTTGCCTCTGTGATTTAAAGTTTAAAAGTTTGCCGTTTTTATTTATATATTGTAAATATTTTGTTTTATTTAGGTTAACGCAGAGATTATTACATTTCAACCGTGTTCTGTAGACTTTCCCCTCTGAAAACCATGTTGTTCAGGTCTAATAATTTGAAATTTATCTAAAAATTATATTAATCTGCTATATATTACTTTTTCCCAAACCTTAGATAGGACAGGTATCAAAGTTATAGGTCGGTAATTATTTAGATCATGTTCATAATGTTTTTTGTGAAGGGGCTTCACTATCAAGTGCTTAAAGGTTGGTGGAAAGATACCACTTCCTAAGGACAGATTTATCAGATATGCCAACAATGGGGATAGCTCATAGGCACAGGCTTTTATAATTTTGGTAGAGATTTCATCATATCCTGTCGATTCTGTGTTATTGATTTAATTATTTTCAAGATTTCATTTTCGTCAGTGGGTGTAAAAAAGATTGTAGCGTCATTCGTTTTGATTAGTTTAAGGTCAGCTTTTACTTTAGGTGTATATCCCGTGTGTGTCAAGTTGATAAAATGTTTGTTAAACTCCTCTGAGATTTTGTCAGGATTTTTAATTATTTTGCTGTTACTTTTTAGGTATTTTATTGTTTTTAAACTATGATAATTTTTTTTGTTGTTAATTATTTTCCACGCTGACAAACATTTATTTTTTGCTTTATTAATGAATTTTTTATTATTTATTTTTTGAGATGCATTAATAATTTTTTTTAGAAGTAACTTATGTTTTCTGTATTCTGTTTTGTTTTGTTTAGTGTTATTTTTATAGTATGACATACGTCCTTTTCCTAGCACACGATGTTCTAATTCCTCTTGTTAACCATCGCATTTTATTAGTTTTGTTTATTGTACATTTTATTTTGTATTTAGAGCACAGATTATAAAGTAGTTGAAGTTCTTTATGAAAACCTGTAAATGTTTTTCGAACTTCGTCTACATATAGAATTTCTGACCATGGATAGTTTGTTAAATAGTATTTAAATTTCGTAATGTTCTCCTCACTGAAGTCTCTTTTTGTCTCGAACCAGTGAGTGATACATTGTTCTCTCCTTTTAATGGGAACAGTTAAAATTGCCCTGTATCATGGTCAGATAATAGAAGAGGTAGAGTTTTTCCATTGGCTCCTGGGACATTGCTTGCAAAATGATCAATACAGGAAATTTTTCGAGTAGCTGTATGTATATGTAAGTTAAGGTTATGACTGTGGATAATTGTATGTAATTGTTTTGTTAATTTAATTGATTTTGCTATTATTATATTTGATAGGCAAAGGCCTATAGTATTTTTATTCCAGTCTCCTGTTAGAATTATTTTATAAAATTTCAAGTTTGTTATTTACATCTAATTTTGGAATCCTATAAATACAAACTAAAATAATTTTGTTTTACAAATTTAAATTTAAATAAATTTAAATCTTAAATAGATACTTATATGAACAAACCAAAAAAAATCTTCCTTATAGAAAAAATAATTTAGAAATCGTTTGGTAATCAACTAAAACACGCGACGCGTGAGCGGGAGCCCAAAGATTCGCAGATAATAATATGACTTTTTTCAATTGTTAAGTACGTCAGAGAGAAAATACTCAAACCGCAACAAAATATTAGGACTTTTCCCTGGAAATCAGGACTTTTCTCCGGACTTTTTCATCAAGATTTTTTCATCTGGTAACTCTAACTGCGCGTAATCTTTGACGTTTCCAGAACAAAAAGCCGGAAAGTGCACCCCGAGCTCGGAAATTGCACAGCTAATTATGCAACCGGGAATGCACGAACTACCGAAATGGGGAGGCCGGCAACAATTATATAAAGGGCCCTACTCACCTGCACAGGTTTCCTCGCTACGGTTTTCGCCAATTAACTACTGAGTATTAATTGAATTAGCATCTTAAGTCTTCACTCGTGCTGTTGCATCATACATCGCCTCACCGACCGCAGTTCATAGAAATACTCTACCTACTATTATACACTAGCTACCTAATTACTCTACATTGACCGAGTAAACTGGTTGTTAATTTTATTTATTAAGAATGCCCTTACCCTCGACTTTCCCATACAAACGTAGTCCACGTTTTACTTTCAAACGACATATCAGATTTCGGTAAAAAATTGTTTTAAACAAACTGCATATATCTAGGGTTATAATTGGTTTTCACAGTCAAAATATGAACTTGAAAGAAAATATAAGGGTATAAAAGATTTCCATACTGATGGTCAAAAAAGATATAATACACTATATCTTAACTAATATTATAAATGCGAAAGTGAGTTTGTGTATTTGTTTGTTTGTTTGTTACCTCTTCACGCTTTATCTACTGAACCAATCTTCTTGAAAATTCGCATACACATAGTCAGGAGTACTGAGTAGGACATAGGGTACCTTTCATCCCGGAAAAATGTAATATTCCCGTGGGATACGCGAGCGAAGCCGCGGGAAAAAGCTAGTTCTATATATTTTATACTTATAGGTAAATAAACACAAATGTAAATATTTAGCTGCAAAGGACTATTATTTTATATAGGCTTCGTTCGTAGACTGTAAATAAATATTTAAAAACAAAATAATATTATGAGCCTAAAATTAATAATTAAAAATAAAATGTTGAAGCCCCAGTTCATCCTCCATTTTAACCCCTTTTTGTAGGGAATGTAGTACGGTGGTTTCCCTATTTGCCTTCCGTGCCGCAGTGCTTGGGATGATCCTATTTGCGATAAAAACAATTTATTTCAATTGACCCGTTCCCCGATCTGTATCCTTTCGCCTTGAATATGTTCATCGATTGCCCATTGATATGTATTTTCAGAACGTCTTTTCCAAACTACTCGCCAGCCCGCTAACTCAATTTAATCGACCGATGTAACTCTGACACTAAGCCACAGCGTTCCACATAATCATACTCGTATCTACTATCTACGGTGAACCAACAAGTTATCGCTTATTTGTATTGTCAACGGTTTTGCATGTGTCAATAAGATTAAGCAGCAAGATAACCAGAGTAAGGGGCCAGAGCACGGTAATGTCCGTGTTTAGGACTCATAATAAAAGTTTGTAAGAAACAAATATTTAGTTTTCTCTCATGTCAGCTAGCATGGAATCGAAGGGACATAGAAGAAGAATTGGTACTTTTAAATATTTCTTTTTTAATCACTGTGAGCTGTTGACCTCGCGAGTACATAGCTTAAAACTGAATAAATGTTAAATAAAAACTGGTTCCCGAGTGTGTCAAATAAATACAATACGACCACTAATGCGACACGATACTGTGTAAATGAGTTTCTTTCGGCGTTTCTTCTCAGCAATGGTCGTTGCGAAACGCTAGTATCGCTAGTTTCGACTTGACAAGAAGAAGTATCGGTATTTTTTTTATATAATTTAGATAAAAATAAACATTACACGTAATGTACACTAAAATTATTGACGTGTCAGTGCCTGCAAAGGCCTAATTACTAAATAAATATTTGATTTTGATTTTGACGCGGGTCACGCCAGCCCCCGGGAGTACTACTTCTGTACCTTGGTACTATGTGCCGACTGCCGATGCCGCGGGAAACAGCTTATACCCATTATATTGTTTATTAAGTATATATTGGATATGTAGTGATTGTAGGTATATTATTTATGTTATATCGTTTATGTATAATCATAAATTAATTGTAATACCTACTTTATAATATTTATTTTTGCACCGCAACTGATTTTATTTTTATCTGTTTATCCCTATGGTTGACTGGGAGAGAACGCCATTAGCGTTAAGTCCGCCTATTGTAAACAATTATTATTGTGAATCAATAGTTTTAATAAATAAATAAATTATAGCTTTTGATTCGACTACTTTTTCTTCACCACTTATAAGAAACTAAGTAGGTAGGTAGATAGAAGATTATTTTTTGTAGAATAAGTAGTAAGTACGTACATACTTACTACCACGACGTACCTACGTAGAATAACTTTTTTTGTGGAGTTATAAAATAGTAAAGTCACATTATTATCGGCTCATATCGTGTACTGCCGATAGTGGTACAAGCATGGCCTTCATTTTAGTAGTACCTACATTACGTCATGTCATTATAATATAAGTAAGTACTTACCTACTGACTTAGTTATAGGTACGTGTCGTAGAAAACTTCGAAAAAGAAAAGTAACATTTACATATCTTATTACTTTAAAAAGAACAATTTAGTAAATTTAACGTCGAATATACTGAAATCAGCTTAATGGTATTGATCAAACCCAAGGAACATATATTAAAATAGGAATAATATTTTTTGATTTCCATACAAATTTGTATGGAAATTGTCCGCCTTCCATACAAGTTGAACGATTGGAAGACGGATTTTTTTGAAGTGAAATTTCTTTAGCGGCGTTGTGCATTTTTTTGTAATGGGTAAAAAATGTTAAACTCGCGTCAGGACACTTTTTAATGTAATATTATAAATTGTCATGTTTGTGTACGATAGCGCAATAAATAAATATTGTATTCTACCACATAAATTATAGTACTTTTATACTGATAATTAAAGCAATTCGTGCAAAATTATTCCCTAACCATTCCAAAATATCAAAAATGCACAACGTTAATATTCAAGTTTTCACTTCTGCCGGCACTCCCGGAGTGCAACCCGTCGTTTTTTTTCATATTTCGATATATTATAGGTATGTTCCTTGGGGTCAGTTATTCAGTATTATTGACTGAATCCACCTTTAAAATAGTTTCGTGAGTTATATTTCGATGAAACTACCTATGTTGGGGGTGTGGGACCTAAAAATTTATCTATCTATTCATTTTTTTAAAACCTAGGTTTTAGAGTTCCGAAGTCTCAAGACGGTACTCTATACCCTAGATAGAACCAGACTTTCTCATTCAAGCGTAGTCTACCAGTCTACCTAGCTTTTACTTTGAAACGACATGTCAGATTTCGTCAAAATTTTATAAGCATATATTTTAGGTTTACACAGGCCAAACATGAAAGAGAATATAGTGTATCATTCATATAATTTAGATGTGGTAGAGCCACGCTAACGGCAAACAAAACTCAGTTTTGCTAGTACGAGTAGCATGAATGGGCCCGGCTCGTCCGGGGAAGTACCACACTTCACAGAAAATCGATGTCTGAGTAGTAGCTTCACCGCTTCTATGATTCGTTCGGTGAGTGAGAGAGCCGGCCATTTTCCTGTTGAAATGTAGAGTGGTTTCGGCGTCGGTCTGAAAGGGTTATACCTACTTACCTACGTAAATGGGGATGATATTTTTTCCGCATGTAGCTACCTACCCCATAGTGAATAGTATTGTAACTCAGGTATTTTACCACATTTCGATTAGTGATCCGTTTTCGAAAGAATTACCTATTACTTGTTCGAGCATAGCGCCCCACCCCCCAGCCTCTAAAAGCTAAACTGTTAGCTTGAAAAATCGAAAATCGTGAAGTAGTAGGTATATGTACTAAACTTTAAAGAAAAGCTATGCCAGTTAAGTTAGCTTTGTTAATTGAAATTAGGCCCGCTAAACTTATTAAATGTAGGTAGGTAGCTACACATGAACTTTTTTAGAAATTTCTAAAATGTATTATGTATTTTTAAATTTATTTATTTAATAAATTTAAAAATACATAATCTTAGTAAACACTAAAGTTGTAATATTCTTTAAAAATCGTAATAACCTACAATCATATGCAGATCCATAATTTTATAAGTATGCATATCATCCCTGGTAAGTTGGTAACCAAAACCAATAAATACTCCACTGAAGGCATTAAAGGTGAATGACACCATTTTGAGCTTCAACATCAAACCAGACGTACCTACCTAATGACTGAGGAAACGGGCATTACAAAACCTGATTTGAAACCAGCATTAGACCATACTAGACTTCTTAATCCTAGAAATTAATCTAAATAATGACTAAGTGGTCGCCGCTTTGTAGGTAAGCTTCTCTACCTATTTCGACAGGATGGTGTTTAGGTACTTTCAAATTATCGAGTTACGAGTATGCTATATGTATGTAGGTACGCTTATATCTTATTTGAATGCCGTTTTTATCAGTATAGAGTGACTGAGAATGTTTATTTGAGTAACATATACCCGTGCGAAGCTGGGCGGGCTTTAGGTCAAGTACCTACGGACGTTAAGGGCGTACCTGAATTTTCCGGGGTCCAGTGCTGCCCCCATTTAAAATAAATCATTTCAAAGAAAACGGAGACATTATTTAAAATTTTGCTACTATCAAATCCTAGATAACCTTTCATAGTATTTTATGAACTACTGTTTACAGTTTATAATGAGAACGTTAAGCTTTACTACGCACATTTGCTAAAAGTGGCCGTTTTTCGCAAATATTGATTTGCAAGTAAAA
This sequence comes from Acrobasis repandana, assembly GCA_963576875.1. NCBI lineage: Eukaryota > Metazoa > Arthropoda > Insecta > Lepidoptera > Pyralidae > Acrobasis > Acrobasis repandana. Next base: position 2,190,043 of record OY756214.1, read on the forward strand.
TTGTGGCATGGTCCTTCCGTCATTCAGCTAAAAGGTTGAGAACCACTGTACTATGTTGGAAAGTGGTTTTCTGTAGGTTTTGAGGTGTGTGTTACATTTGTTTTTTCTACATTCAATATATCGCACTGAATTTTAACAAAGTTACTCGTACTGCAAAAACACAACGTTAGCGAAAAATAAATAAAAAGAGTAGGTCTTGCGTTTATTCCCACGGAAATTCCATCATCAATGCGTCATCAAATTTCTTCGGAAATGTTAAATCGATGGTCAGGTACGCGTTTAGGAAAATAATTTCGAGTCGTGAAGTTTGGGAAGAAGTGCGAAGCAGACTTGTACATAAAGGGTTCCGACCGAACCTTCAACGCTGAAAAAACAAGTTTCTTGTATGACGACCCTTTATAATATTAGGTCCTTACATATGAAATTGCCGTTCAGTATCAAAAAAGTGAAACAAGTTTTTTTTAATGAAATTATTATTTAATCAATCGAAGTATGCGCCGTTGTTATCGATACACTTCCGCCATTTTATAGGCAGATCATTGATACCTTTGGAAAAAAAATCCTGGGAGCGAGAGTCTATGAACTGTTTGAAGGCGGTTCTGACTGCCTCATCAGATTTGAAATTTTTTCCTTGTAAAAAGTTATCCAAATTTTGAAAAAAGTGGTAATCGGTTCGGGCAAAATCTGGAGAGTATGGTGGGTGACGCAGAGGTTCCAGTCGCAGCTCCTCTAACTTGGCGATCGTTTGATGTGCAGTGTGTGGTCTAGCGTTATCCTGAAGGAGCAGTGGGCTAGAGCAATTCATCAGTCTCGGTTGTTTAATGGCGAGCTTTTCCATCATTGTTTGCAATTGATGGCAATACAAGTCTGCAGTAATCGTCTGGCCTGATCTCAAGAAGCTGTAGTGGATAACACCAGCACTGGTCCACCAAACACTAACCAGAATCTTCTTTTTGGTCAGTTTTCGCTTAGTTTTGCCGGTTCTCCAGGGTCAAGCCATTGTGATGATCGCTTCCGATTGTCGTACAGGATCCATTTCTCATCACAAGTCACGATACGGTTCAAAATCCCCTCATTATTGTGGCGATTAAGCAAAGAAACGCAGCAAGCAACGCGTGTTTGTTGGTTTGCTTCAGTCAATTCGTGCGGTACCCACTTTTCGAGTTTTTTATTTTTTCCGATTTGGCGCAAGTGGATAAGTATCGTTTTGTCACTTACGCCGAAGGCTGCTGCTAATTCAGAAGTGGTTTGAGATGGATCCGCTTCCACTATCGCCTTCAATTCTTTGTTATTCACTTGAGTATCAGGTCGTCCACGAGGCTCATTTTGTAAATCGAAATTTCCAGAACGGAAACGTTGAAACCAAAAACGCACCGTTCGTTCGTTAGCGGTGCCTGGTCCATACACGTCGTTAATTCTTCGAGTCGTTTCTGCAGCACTGGTGCCACGGTGGAACTCGTATTCGTAAATACCGCGAATTTTCAATTTGTCCATAGAAACTCAAACAAATGATGTTAAAACAAATGAAATACGAATTTTAAAACAATATTTTTCTGGCTTTATTTCGAAATAAATTTGAATTTGGAATTCCTAATGAAACGCAAGATATTTGATTTTAAAGTTGCCAGTATTGAAAATCGGCAATTTCATATGTAAGGACCTAATATTTTTTAACTTTATCTTATTTTTAGTACGAGTACGGAACCGTTACAATAATAGAATAACGCTACTAGTTTACGAAGCATTGTTTTTTTCTGCCGATTGCATAGAGTAGTCCACTCCTTAAATTGGTAGTATACACAGTAAGTATATGACAGATTTAGGAGGACAGACTTTTTAATGAATATGTTAGGTGTGACAGAGTGTAACAGAAAGTTGAAATGATCTTTAAAGGGCATTTTCAGATAGGGTGGTTTGCCCAGGAAAGAGATATCACAAGTTTATTTGACAGACAAAAACCCCTACATTCAAGTGTTCACCACCAATAACTTTTGAACAGCCGTGATAAAGCAAAGTACAAGAAAGTCGCCTACGCTGGTATGGTCATGTCTTGCGGAAACCGGCGAGTTACGTGGGAACAATGTAAGGCCATGCCGCCTACACCGGGGCCCAGCAGACGTGGTAGACCCAAGAAATGCTGGCTTGACGTCGTCAAGGATGATATGCGTGCCAATGGTCTTACAACCAAGGATGCTCAAGACCGTGCGAAGTGGAGAAGCAAAAGGCGGAAAGTGGACCCCGGTCACCCCGGGCTTCAAAGCATTGCAGTTGAGGATGCAACTGGGAATACGCTGAGATGAGAGAGACAGAACTTTTGAACGGCTGTACACAGACAGACAGACACACAGACGCAGACACAAAGACACGTCCTGATAACGCCCAGCCCTCTTTTTCGTCGAGGGTTGAAAATACGGAAAAATACTTTTTCATAAAAAGTCGATCACCTACATATGTACATATATTGCATGTAAGTAAGTAAACATTACTAAACTGGCCAATATGTTTCGACCTTATCCGGAGGCCTTCCTCTGGGCGAATGTGACTCGCGGCGCGCACACGAAGAGGAGTGCGGCTCGGGTCGTCATTAGCTGACTTTTTAGGGTTCCATACAAAAAATGAAAAAACGAAACCCTTATAGGATCACTCGTGCGTCCGTCCGTCTATCACAGCCAATTTGCTCCGAATCTACTGGACCGAATCTGGTGAAATTTGGTAAAATGTTGTAATCCTATTACCCAAACACATATGTGCAAAGTAAATAAATATTTAAAAAAAAGGGTCATTTTCGGGGGACAAATTAGGAAATTTAATAAAAAAAGTTTTGCAAACCTTACTATGTCATATATTAAATGAAAGGGCTCGTTATGAGGATCTCAAATATATTTTTATTATTATTGTAAAATGAATAGTTTTGATTTTATTCATGAAAGAAGACGAAAATTTACATGAAATGAGCCAAAAATTTTGAAAAAAATGCAAAATATAGATCATTGCTTGTAGATTACAGCGAAACCTATAAGAATTCAATCAATTGTATGTAACCCTCTCTACGCGAGTTTAACTCGCACTTGTGACGAATAGTGTAAGTTTTTTTTTATTTTTCTTTAGTAAGCTAAGCATGAGCGTGGGTTGTAGTCGTGATTTTTTTAGCAATTAGGTAAGTAGGCACTGTAGGCAGGCACCTAAACGATCTCAGAGTAAGATTACAAGAGCATGCGATATACTCGTACGAGTATATATACGAATTTATACAGGGTCTAACCAATAATACTGAAAATATTTTAAGAGTGAATTCAGTCCATGATACTGAACAATTTTCCCCAAGGAAAATAGGTAACTACCTAAAAAATAATATTTATATTTCGAGAGGTAGGTATAGGTATCTACCTACCTACCTATCGATATATTGATAGGATTGACCCCCCCCCCCCCCAACTGCAATTCAGATTCTGACTTAGGCTTCAATCTTATAGGATATATTTCTGCCGAAGGAGGGGGGGAGGGGTGCAAGTGCGATATAGGATTCTTCAGATTTGCCGCCCCATTTTAAACGAAGGGAGGGAGGGGGGAGATTGCATACAAATAAAGAGTCTAGGAGTTGCGGCCATTAACCAGCCGCTATTTATATATGTATGTATTTTTTAAATATGTATTACCTGTGACCCCCCCTTGCCCAAAAACGCCCTCTGTCGCCCCTTTGTATCTTACGCCCTGGGCGGTCGCCCAACCGCGCCCTACCCTAACGCCGCTACTGCCTATACCATATTATGGGCGTATAGGTACCTATAAGTACCAACTAGAAAAAGAGAATTAAAATAGTGACGTGTTGCTAAACTTGCTGACCACATTCACATTCTCGATCATTCCCCTCATTCAATTCCCATTCTAGGTAATAATTTAAAAATAAATAGGTAAGTCATAAATATAAAACATGTATCAAACAAACAGTATCCTTTGACCCCATTAGTTAATTAACAAAGGAACGCGTTGTAAGCCAGACTTACCACAGAAATGAGTTGGTTGAGTCATAGCGAAATATAACCCATCTTGTTGAATTTGCCGCCGCTTCACTTAACCTTGCTTTCAAAACTTATATGTTAATTACAAAACTCACTATTAAGTTGTCACACACAATTTTAATGATTGAATTACACAAAACCACATTAAAATCCCTGTTTCGGATTTAGAAAACAATAAACAATCACTCCAACAATTCGAATAACTTTGTTCGAAACAAAACGCGAGTTTTGGAATAAATAAACTGTAGTAATAATATTAATAATACACTTGATAACAATATAATTCACTTGAAACACGAATTTTGTCTTTCTATGTAAAGTTTTCGTAAACGCGACGAAAATAACCTTTTAGGTGCATATCCTCGCTTTAGACTGTGTTTTGTTGTATGTGTAACTTGTCGAAGGCCAGAAAGGCCCATAAATGCCCATGATAGAGCATGCCTTATATAGAGACTGTAGAGTTCATTTTGCTAGACTATTATTTAGAAACTTGAGCGTTCCGTTTCACTTATGTGGACGTTTTAATATTACAGAATGAAACTTTATTTTATGTAGTTTGGGTTGATACTATAACTAATATGTATATTATTATTACTGTGCTAATTGTACCAGTACTGGTACTTATTCTGTGTATGTACATAGTATATTATTACTGTGTGGTATGATGGCTACTCTACATTATTTATAGCTCTTTGCTACAAACAAGGCGGCCTCATAATTCTAACAACATTTTAGTAGGTAATATTAAATTACCTTCCTAAATAGGTCCAAATTCTTTTGAACATTTGAATATAATATATGGTTCTCTATTTTGTCTCATAAAAATCTATAATTTAAGGTCTCATTTTTTTTTCCATAACCATCATGTGTCCGAATGATTTCTAAAATTGTTTTTGCTACTAGAAAAACGGTATATCGTACTAACATTTCATATAAACTTTTACGTTATCGATAAAACATGTTTTATTATGTAACCTAGTAAAATGGATAGAACTATCCTAGCTAGTGTTGGTCGCTGTTCTAACCTAACCTAACTGATAGGTTTGCCTTAAACTGTCCTAGCACTTGTTTTAAATGCTTCAACTATTTTGCAAACTGAAACTTACTTGGAAACAAAATTATGGTAAAAAAAACTTTAATGTTACATTATTATCAGACTACAAGGAGTCGGTCTTACAGCAATTCGTTTCTGTCACTGAATCCTAATTATAACCTTATGTTTTTAGGACTAAAATTTTTGTTCGAATATCCGAAATTTTGTTTTACATAATAATCTTAAGTCGTAAAAGTTTTGTATCATAATGTTAGGTGCTACAATAATTGGATATTCTAATTTTCCATGCTATAAAGTCACATGTCCTAAGTGTTGTATTGTTTAATACAAAACTTTTATGACTTAAGATTATTATGTAAAACAAAATTTCGGATATTCGAAAATTATTGCTACTGAAGTTTATAGCAAATATGTTATGGATGATGAAATTCGGACAAAAAATTTTAGGAAAAGAAATAGAGTACCATAATATATAGGTACCTATCTAAATACCTTTTTTGAAAATTTATAGTCTAGTAATTATGACCACATGTAGTGCAATGCAATGCAAATATCATTAAATGTCTACTCGATCACACAGGAAGCGGATTTTTCCAAGAGCAGAGACAACGTAAGAGACATAGATACGAGTAACTATTTATTCAAGTTGCTGGAACCCAAATATTGCGTCGAACTAACCCTTTTGCTTGAAACGCTCATCTTAGTTAAAAAGATATTAAATAGATGGCGCTAATAGCATCATGCATTTTTCGGGGTTCATTTGAAATAAATCATTTCAAAGGAAACGGACATATCATTTTAAATTTTGTCTTTGTGAAGCCGTAGATAAACCTTCAAACTATTTTATAAACTACTGAAACGGCCACTTTTGGCAAGAATGCGGAGAAAAGCATAACGTACGGTAAACAGTGGTTTATAAAATAGTTTGAGAGCTTGACAAAGACAAAATTTTAAATGATAATATCATTTAAAATTATTTGAATTTGAAATCATTTCAAATAATCCTATAAGGGTTCCATTTTTTGTACAGAACCCTAATTAAGTCTTGGCATGTGGATAGGTATAATAATCCAATACGAACTTGGTACTTAAGTGCCATGATACTCAAGTACCAAGTTCGTATTGGATCGTCAGTTTTTCTGGCAAGATTTATTTCCAGCAGAGGTAGTTGCAATCTGGGTCTGCAGTAACTGTCGTGTACTATTTTCAGTGCTCATAGTTACTGTTCTTCTCCAAAGGTTCCATGGCTTTGAATTGAATGGGTATTTCCTTGAAAAACTACTTCAACTTCTAGGTTATTTTTCCGCTTCTGAGCTGTAAGCCTCCTATTTCATATATACGAGTATGTCGCAGTTGGATAGTATACTCGTAATCTGCTAATTGATAAAACCTCTAGCTGTTTGGCATTACAGCTCGGTTTTGTTAAACAGCGAACCCTAATACGCGAAATGGAATGAACGATTTGTATTCATCCATGCGGCAAAAAAAGTTGTTGAACAATTCGGTCTAAAGAAATTACATACTACTATTTTATTGCTTTGGCAGTTTGCGGGAAAGGGATGCCTTTATGTATGTTTTTGAGAACGTTAGATATTTGAACATAAGCAATAAGGAAATATAAACCTTATACACATTCAGTTTAATTTTCAATGTTTATTTTTGTTGAGATTAGGTATTACTATTAGCCGTAGTTATTCTAGATTGTATTTAGGTAATTTTTTTGATTCTGTCACACTTCAAAAATCAATATCAAATATTTATTCAGTAATTAGGCCTTTGCAGGCACTTTTACACGTCAATAATTATATTTAAATAAATTTAAATTATTATTTTTTTGTTCAAAAGCTACCGATACTAGCGTTTCGCAACGACCACTGCTGAGAAGAAACGCCGAAAGAAACTCATTTACACAGTATTGGTCGCCTATGCGCCAGAAGGGCTTTGTCAGTTTACAAAGATATTATGTCTAATACAATGTTATCACAACATAACATGTAAAGCTTGCGAACGAGTGCCAAATCCAATTTACAGAAATAAGTTACACTGATTCTCTTAAAAAAAACCGAAGCCGAGCTGACTTCTGGCGAAGGAAGTGGATTGGATGCAGTCGTCATAAAAATATGGAGTCCGAGTCCGCTTAGGGCAAACCGGGTTAGGTTATATTAGAACTGCGACCAACTCTGCGACAAGCACGCACGCTCGCTTCGCTCGCTCGGCTCGTGGTAGGAAAGTTCTATCCATTTTACTAGGTTAGGGCAAACAAATAGGTTAGGTAATTAGGTTATGTTAGAACTGCGACCAACATCGGTATCCACCCTTAAAATAGTTTCAGTATATTTTGTTAGTCCCTGTATATGTTTGGGATAATCGTGGGCGTTCATTAAAACTATTCAGAGTTTATGTCCATTATAATTGTACTTATATTATTTTACAATGAACCTTACAAATTTGTGAAACAATTATTATAAAATAACCTACAACCGATGGTTCTAGCAAATCACTGTCTGACATCTCTAGAACTTCACATACCTACATCGTTTTACGACCATACCTACGTCAATAATATTTACTTTCAAAACAAGTAATCTTATAAAATAATTATAACAATATACAACTGCAAGGGACATACCCGTAATAAATGTAACCACGGTCTATACTAGATCACTAAGGTATAATGAAATTAAAATAACAGACAAATAACAAAAAAAAAATTGGCATTTCCATACAATAGCGTGCGGTCGCCTAGGCGATTTGACTGTTATTTTAATTTAATTATACTTTAGTGATCTTGTAGATTTGATTTATTACGGGTATGTCCCTTCCACTTTGTATAAGTGCGCATCCACGGACACGCGGCGCGTCATGCGACGCGAGCCGCTAGGCGGGCCGCCGCAAAAACAAACATATGGCAATATTGCAGCGGCCCGCCTAGCGGCCCGCGTGACGCGCCGCGTGTCCGTAGATGCGGCTTAAATGTAAAGGGTGTTTTTTTAGAGGTATACAAATTCAAAATAAAATTTACTTTTACTTGTTCTCGTTTATGCCAACAGACAGTCCCTGTTAACATCAGTTTTAAAATGACTCCTTGTTCTTTTTGTAAATGAGGGAGAGTCCTTTAACAATTTCCCTCTCGCCCTCCTCCTACAGCCTTATACTCAGGTGGCCGACCGATGGGTCGTCAGCGTTCCTCACGTAGTCCAGTAGGAGTTTGTAGCAAACCTTGAACAATAGCATTCATTTTATACATACAATATAGTTCCCGGCAAACAACTTGAACACTGATTGTTATACCCTTCTCGCTCTCTCGCATTAGCGGGAGAATACACAAGAGCGAGAAGGCTATATCAATCGGTGTTAAAGTTGTTTGCTGGGAACAATACAATACAAATTCGCTTCAGTTCCGTTGCTTTCTCTCGCTCTTGCAAATGACGCTTCTGAGCGACAGAAAAGGATAGAAGCATAGGAAAGTGCTGTTCCGTGCTGACAGATGTGTCCCAACCCTATTGCACCATAATAACACAAAAATAAATTCTATCTAGCTAAATTCGATCTCTTTCAGTCAACCTTTGTTACTTACTACATATTTTTAACCTCTTTTTTTTACTGATTCAAATTAAGCCTTTTTACCCGACAGCGGCAAAGCCGAAAAGGAGGCTTATGTGTTTGAACTGTATGTGTGCCCCTATGATTCCATGTTCGCTCGTAACTAATAATCGGCTCAACCGGTTTTAATAAATTATACATGTACTGTTATTAGAACAAAACGTCACAAAATAATGCCACTTGTCATTGATCACGTGTACTTTGAACGTGATTTTAGATTTATTATAGCAGAAATACGGATATTAAGGTGGTACTGGAGGCGCGGGCGAACTCCACAGCGAGTTGCCTACCGACGCGCTTCGTCGTGTTGCTATTTCGTCGAGAAAGAGAAAGGGCGCTAAAAAATGTAGCTCCGTCCCGACCCCCGCATACACCCCCGCGTACGACAAAGAGAGTGCACTGAACGCCAGCGAAACGGGCCGTTATAGGCCATGAATCGTAGTTTTCGTTTATTTCGATAAATACGATACATACCCAAATAAAACTAAATTATTTGGAATTTAGAGTCTTCACTCTAGTCGTATAATTAGTTTCCATAAGGATCGAAAATATAATTATAAGTGTAATAGGCGTCTAAATATTACTCGATTTCGTCGATAAAAAAGGCAAATTTTAAGTTGCTATAACTTTTTTTTTGTTTATTATTTTCGAACCAAAACTAATTACAGATCTAGATATTTATCATCTTAATGCTTGTAAAAAATTTGAATACGATGAGTTTTATGGTTTCGAAATTAAAACGAAAGTACGTTTGTATGGGATTTCGTCCCTCCAGTTAACCCTTAAGAGCGCTATTTGACTCCAAGGAACTATGACGTCATAAATCGATATTTCATACAAATCCCATATAAAATGTTTGTTTTTGACGTTAAGAAAGAAGTATCTGATTTGACTTGTTGCAAAATAGCGTATTAGTAGCATTGATTATTTATTACAGTAGAATATTATGTGAGCAGTCTCAAATAATTTGAATTAATTTCATTTTGAAAGCACGCCTGTCTGAACATGCCAAATTTATTGTAAAACAATCTTATAACAATATAAATTACCTAATTTCAGATATGAAAAAAATATTATTGCCAATAAAGTCAGCTTTTTATGCAACGTTGAAGGGACACATAACCGTAATAAATCAAATCACAGCTATACTAGATCATGTAAGTACATATAATGAAATTAAAATAACTGTCAAAAAACAAAAAAACTCAACATTCCTATACAAATCGCCCGGACGGCTGCACACTTTTGCATGGAAATGCCGAATTTTTTTGTTCTTTGGCTGTTATTTTAGTTTCATTATACTACAATGATCTAGTAGACCGCGGTGGTTTGATTTATTACGGTTATGTCCCCTTGTATATAGGTAAACAGTGAATTATTTGTAAGCAGGGAAATCGCTCTAAAAGCGTATGGAGCAGAAGTAAAAAATCTTTTTGTTGGTCTCACACTAGCTCAGTCTGATGGTGATGAAACTAAAATAGAGTTTAACGCAAAACTGGGCAAGGGACGCGATGGAGAGATCAGGGTGGGGCAATTTGGATATGGTAAGCGCAATGACAGGGGGCACAGGCTGGCTGATTTTCTGGAGGAAGAGGGACTCTTTGCGATGAACTCTTTCTTTAAGAAGCCGCCACAGAAGAAGTGGACCTGGATGGGTCCTAGTAAGAATAACCAGCCCCCAGTCAAGAACGAGATAGACTTCTTCCTGACAGCGAAGAGGCAGATATTCAATGATGTCTTCGTGATCAATATGATTAAAACCGGCAGCGATCACCGAATTGTAAGAGGCATCTTGAATATCGACCTCCGACTTGAAAGGTCAAGGCTTATGAAGTCTACGCTCCGACCATCGCTGAGCCAGATCCAAAACCCCGAAAGCTTTCAAGTTGAACTCTCCAATCGCTTTGAACTTCTCCAGGATTGCGTTTCGCGTGGACGAGATAAGCAACGGGTTTATAGAAACTGTCCAAGCAGATCTAAGTTTTTTAAGTCCCGCCCTAAAAGTAAACCTCAAAAAATCTCTGCTCCGACCCTAGTCCTTATGACACAGCGACGATCCATGCCGCTGCAAACCTCCGAAGACGCTAAGTCATATCGAAAGCTTAACCGAGAAATTCAAAAGTCCTTGCGACACGACATTCGCTCCTTTAATACTAAATGTATTAAGGAGACGATAGAACAAAACAAAGGTTCCAAAGTGTTTGCAAGGGCTATGTCTACTGGGCAGAGCCGATTGACTAAGCTGAAGACGGAGGGCGGAAACGTTGTGTCGACGGGGGAGGGGGTTCTGGGAGAGATCGAGAGGGTCTATGGGCAGTTATACATCCGTTGCAAAACCTAACATAAATACGGCAAAAGATCTAAGAGCCAAGTTAACCCGACACCATACCGAAGATATCCCGGACATCAGTCTATACGAGATTAGGATGGCTCTCAAACAGCTTAAAAACAACAAGGCGCCGGGCGATGACGGAATCGCAGCAGAGCTTTTGAAAGCGGGCGGAACGCCGGTACTGAAAGTCCTTCAAAGGCTCTTTAATTCCGTTCTACTCGAGGGAGTGACGCCAGAGGCGAGGAACGGGGGTGTGGTGGTTCTGTTCTTCAAAAAGGGTGACAACACTCTCTTAAAGAACTATAGGCCCATCACACTTCTGAGTCATGTCTATAAGTTGTTTTCGAGAGTCATCACGAACCGTCTCGCTAACAGATTTGATGCCTTCCAACCTCCCGAACAAGCCGGGTTCCGAAAAGGCTATAGTACCATGGACCACATCCATACGCTGCGGCAGGTTATAGAGAAGACGAGGGAGTATAACCAGCCGTTATGCTTGGGGTTCGTGGACTATGAGAAAGCCTTCGATTCGATCGAAACATGGGCCGTGCTTCAGTCTCTCCAGCGGTGCCGTATTGACTACGAAAGTGCTTAATCAATGTGTGTTACCAGTGATGACTTATGGCTCTGAAACGTGGTCCCTTACTATGGGTCTCATAAGAAGGCTCAAGGTCGCTCAGCGGGCTATGGAGAGGGCTATGCTAGGTGTTTCTTTACGTGATCGAATTAGAAATGAGGAGATTCGTAGAAGAACTAAGGTCACAGACATAGCCCAGCGGATTAGCTCATTGAAGTGGCAGTGGGCGGGGCATATAGCGCGAAGAACCGATGGTCAATGGGGCAGAAAGGTTCTCGAATGGCGGCCACGTACCGGCAGGCGCAGCGTAGGACACCCACCTGCTAGGTGGTCAGACCTGTTGCAGGAAAACGCTGGAAGCAGGCCGCTTCCGATCGGTCGTTTTGGAAATCCTTGGGGGAGGCCTATGTCCAGCAGTAGACTTCCTGTGGCTGATATGATGATGATGATGATATATTTAAGTAGGTACTAAAATGGTTTATTCTAGTGTAGGTAGTAGATATATATATTTTATAATTAGTATTTTATTGTTTTAGCGCAAATAAATTCAAGCAGTCAACCATGGAAAGAACAAATCGATTCACCCCATTGTAAAAGTTTAAGGCCGTACCTAAATTTTCCGGGGCCCAGTGCTGCCCCCATTTTAAATAAATCATTTAAAAGAAAACGGAGACATTATTTAAAATTTTGCAACTACCAAGTCCTAGATAACCCTTCAAAGTATTCTATGAACTACTGTTTACAATTTAAAGTGAGAACGTTAAGCTTTACTACGCACAATTGCGAAAAACGGCCACTTTTGGCTAATGTGCGTAGTAAAGCTTAACGTTCTCATTATAAACTGTAAACAGTAGTTCATAAAATACTTTAAATGGTTATCTAGGACTTGGTAGTTGCAAAATTTTAAATAATGTCTCCGTTTTCTTTGAAATGATTTATTTTAAATGGGGGCAGCACTGGACCCCGGAAAATTCAAGTACGGCCTTAAACATTCAATACCTAACCTATCTTCCATATAAAAGGTACCTACCCTAAGAAAATCCGAAGTGAAGTCCAATTGTAAGTACATTTAATACCTAAGTTATTATCGTAATTATCAGACTTTTGTAATCTTCCATGCCATTTTTGGAAAAAAGAACCCACGCCAGTCGTAAAAGCCGAGTCAGAACTCACTTCATTCCAAAAGTGCACATATAAGTTTACTTTGTCACAAACTATTTAGGGATATCTTTGTTTGTTTACCTCTCGCTCAAACTCGGCTTTTACGACTTGAACGGGTGAGGCAGCAACATCCAACGTAAGTTTATATTATTTGATAGGTACAGAATTAAAGTAAGTAGTACTTAGGTATGTAAGTACATATTTAAAGTAAAATGTCTTACTTAAAGCTAAAACTAGGAGGCCAAATTGACCGTAAGACCATCGGCATTAGTTTGTAGTTTGTTTGAAGTAACTGCTGCGGCTATGCTAGCCCATGTGCGAAAGCTCTAAACTTGTGTCTGACATTTTGAATTCCTAATAAAGACTTAATTTTTTGCTGACGACGTAAAAATGGATATCCTAGCCTAGGGCCGCGTGACCCGAACGCCTCTTTTAGCGTTATGGTGGAGATAGGAATCAAAATAGTGGTGGGTTGCTAGTCGTGCTTATTAAAATGATTCGTTTTTTCGCCCATTCCCTCGATCGGACTTTATACGATCTGCGCGTGAAAATAAGTAATGGAATATACCAGTCCAATATTTTCTTTTCTCCCTGACTAACATGTAAAAATGTCTGTGCCTCTACATAAACAAGTAAATAAAGATATTTTCTTCTTTTTTCAGATAACAAAAATCACACAAATCAAATTTGCTCCTCCCTGCCTGAAAGGACTACTTTAAATTTTATATAAAAATGAATAAGTATTATATCGATGTACCTACCTTTTATATTTCACGTACGATGTAATATTATACATAAATAAAAATATATCCTTTTTTATTTCGTTGTTTTCTTTGTAATAAATATTTGATGGTATATGAGGTTTTAATTAACCTTAAAAGGTACCTGCTATTTAAAAAAAAAAACAAAATATGATGCGTTTCATAGAATAGTTCCTTTGCCGTCATGTTGGCAGTATTGCCTATCAGTGTTCCCATCTACGGTTCCCATACTACCCCATTATACTACCTTAAATTAAGGGAGATATTTTTATTAGTAATACAATAATATGATCGTTGAATCATTAGGTATTCATCTATATATATCATTTTGTTACAATTAACTACTAGCAGATTTCATGATTCCCTTTGATTGGTAGGCGCTTTCGATGGGTTATACGTTTGGATTGGATTAACACGAAATTTACGCTGATTTGTCTTACATAGGTCATAGGGGTTTTGACGAAACTTTGACTGGTTCCAAGTTTGGCGCTACTCTACTATGGGTGCTAATATGGGATACTATTCAGGGCGCTAGGAAGGATAGGTTATCATCATCAATAAAAAACAAAACATTTAAGGTATCATTTTATTATATTTTTTTACAATAACTGTGTTCATCAATCATGTCTACATCTGACATTTCGTCATAAATAGATTCACTGTCATCAGAAGTATCACTATCGTCTCCTACTTCGATTATGAATCTATCTGTTTCATTGTCGACGGCTGGGCCAGCAGCGTAGTATTTTTCTTCAATATTTATTACGTGCTGGCATTCCTTTTTCCATTCCTCCTGAGTGATCGTAGCAAAAGCTTCTTTCGTAATTTGTACTATCTTATTAGCTTCTTGACCTACATTTTTTTCGGCTATCCTTCTTTTTAATACACTCCATATTAGCTCAATGGGGTTTAAGTCACAATGGTAAGGTGGAAGCCTTACCACTTTATGGCCATGTTCTTCCAACATCACATCTGCTTCATAAACAGGTGGCTGTTTATGTTCTCTGATAATTTCAAACAGCTGCGCTCTTAGCATGGTCGGCAAATATGAAAGTCCTTTATTCGTGATCCAAGATTGCATCTCTGACTTTGTACTTGACATTGTGGGTGCCTTATTTATCTGAACAGTATGGTAGGATGCATTATCCATGACTACAATGGACTGTGGAGGTAGATTAGGAATTAATTTTTCCTTCAACCACTTATTGAAATTTACTTTGTTCATTTCGTCATGATAATCAGCAGACTTCGATTGGGATCTAAAAATCAGTTGAGCATTGGGTATAAAGCCCATGGCGCCACCAGCGTGGACAATGATCCACCGTGGTCCTTTGGAATCTGAAGACAAAACACCTTCTTCAGTCTCGCTTTGCCAACATTTTCCAGCGCAATATGTGGCGTGTATATATGTTTCGTCTAAATACACGACTGGCCGTTGGGCTCCAAGACGATTATTTCTTAATTCTTCCAGATATCGATGACGCCAGGCAACAATGTCGTATCTCTCCATCAAAACCTTTCTTTTGGATTTGCATTTATTGAAATAAAATCCCATCTCTTTTATAATTCTCCACAAAGTAGTGCGACTACCTTTAAAGTCTATCTCATTTCGCATTTCATGTAACAATTTCAACAATGTAGGCAATTCCTTTCTAACGGAATAAAATTCATGTATTTTATGCCTTATAGTACATCGTTCAAAATCATCCAGTTCATGAGTTTTGCGTCGAGGACCAATTTTGCGCGGTGTCGTAACTTTTTTCGACGTTGAAGCTGCCTCCTTACCTTCTTTGCTGATTTTCGACACTGTTTTTTCAGATATACCTAAAACAACGTCAAATTATTTATTATTATATAATCATGACGTAACTCTCTATTTTTCTATTATTTTTCTGAATACGCTATAGATGAAGAAGATATGATCGCATCCTTAATTTTAATAACAAAATTATATATCATCAGAAAATTAAACGAATTTGGACTTATGAACAAAAAATAACTACTTTTTTCCACTGGTGGCATTAAACAGCAAGGGTGATTAAACTGATGCTGGTAACCCTATTTCACTAACCTGTAATGGCGGCGACCCTAGCTTGTACACATCTTAATGGAATAATTAGGGCATCGTTACGTTTTTCACGTTCACAAAACTCCTTCACTTTCAACACCATCATTCTTTCACCACTTTTCAACGTTTTCGGCATGATTTTCTCTAGGAATTACAATTATAGTAATAAAAACTCGCAGCGTATGTTCACCGTGTTGACGTTATTGACAAACACTGGTGCCAACATGACGACAAAGGAACTATTTGATGAAACGCACTAGACAATTTCTATGCTTCAAATGTCACGGGACAGAAAAAAAGTCAAATGTCAAATTCAATCAAGGCCCCGCCCATAGACACTATCCACAAAAAAATATGTATGGCAGTCGGTCGTACGGCCGATTCACTTGCCTTTTAAAAAATTAAGATATAGGTAGCAAAAAAAAAGGAAATTAATTCTTATTGGCGAGGCCTTGAATGACCTGCCAACTCACGCACCGCACCTCACCCCCGCGGTCGCCCAGCACTTACTTACCCAAAAAGGTTGGCAGTACTGCACAACAATATCCCCGAACTCTTTGTTTGGTTTCGAAATAATTTGAATTCTATTTTTTCATCTTGACGCCATTTTGTGAAAATTATGTCAACTATTGAAAAAATTAAAACAAATAATTATAATTTTGTTTTCTAAGATAAACAAGCGACAGTTCATCTTTTTTTGTGCTGATGCTATGTAGATTGGAGTTTTCGCTCGTCATGGAATGAGGAACATTGAAAGAAGTAGGTAGGTATTTGGTAAGTAGGTACCGATTAGGTATCTCTATATATTTAAGTAGGTACTAAAATGGTTTATTCTAGTGTGGGTATATATTCAATTCAATTCAAAATATCTTTATTATCATAGGATCTTTATAATATCTCTTAATAATAGTCACTTTGTTTTGTTTTGCACAAATGTTGACGTCAAATCGTTACTTAAAGCTAAGTTTACGCCGCTTCCTAGGCGCAAGTGCAGAAGAAGCGGCAACAAACTGCACTGCACGTTTTCTC
Organism: Acrobasis repandana; assembly: GCA_963576875.1. Taxonomy (NCBI): domain Eukaryota; kingdom Metazoa; phylum Arthropoda; class Insecta; order Lepidoptera; family Pyralidae; genus Acrobasis; species Acrobasis repandana. Next base: position 2,206,647 of record OY756214.1, read on the forward strand.
CAAAGACGTCAACTAACAAACTAAAAACTTAAAATTAGTTATATAGATGGACAGAGATTACATTGTTTATTATGTCATAATTAAATTGAATTATAAGAATTACGAAATTTAAAATAATGTCAATTTGTAAATTTAGTATGTACCAATGTACCTAAATTATGACATGTCTAAGTATACAAACCTTTAAGAGGGACCCGCGCCAAGCTCAAGCCAGACCTTTTTGTCTTTAAGATAGTCATCGGTCCTATAATAAGCCTTCTCACAAAGTACTTTCTTTACATAAGCTTTGAATTTTCTGTCTGGCATATCAAGGACCGATTCTGACAATTTATTATAAAAAAGTATACACTTCCCCATAAAAGACTTACTGACTGTATTCAGCCTGTAATACGGGCTAACTAAGTCATTCTTATTACGTAAATTTCTATCTGTAAAATCACTTACTTTATTGAACATGGAAATATTTTTCCTTACATACATTATATTTTCAAATATGAATTGTGATGCAAAAGTAAGTATACCTATTTCCTTGAATAATTCCCTCAGTGAGTCTCTCGATCCTAAACCGTAAATAGCACGAATTGCTCTTTTTTGTAAAAGAAAAATAGTCTGAATGTCGGCTGCACTCCCCCATAGAAGTATCCCGTAAGACATTAGACTGTGAAATTAACTAAAGTACACTTGTCTAGCAGTTGCTACATCTGTCAATTGTCTTATTCTCCTAACAGCGTAAGCCGCAGAGCTAAGCCTATTAGAAAGTTTAGTTATATGAGCGCCCCATTGAAGTTTCGAATCAATTGTGATTCCTAAAAAGGTAGTACTTTCAACCAGACCGAGTTTTTGACCATTAATTAGTATGTCAATGCAGGCTTGATTCACATTAGGAAGAGAGAATCGAATGCATTGGGTCTTGTTCGCATTTAACATGAGGTTATTGGCCGAAAACCAATCAGAAATTTAAGATAAGGTGCTGTTCACCGCGCTAGCATCACTGTTATGTCGATCTATTTTAAATATTAGCGAGGTGTCATCAGCAAACAGCACCATGTCAGCCTCCCTATCTACTATGTAAGGCAAGTCATTGACATAAACTAAGAAAAGGAACGGTCCTAGAATTGAACCTTGGGGTACGCCCATTTTCACATTAGACCCGTGTGATTTTACGCCGTTTATATCAACAGTTTGAAGCCTATCTGTTAAGTAAGATTCTATTAATTTAATTGACTTATCATCAAAACCGTATTGGCGAAATTTGAGCAAAAGTGTTGGATGATCAACGCAATCAAATGCTTTCGAAAGATCGCAAAATGATCCAATTGCATCATTTCTGTTTTCCCACGCGTCGTAGATATTAGTAATAAGTGCTACTCCTGCATCGGTGGTCGATTTTCCATTATATATTTTATTACTTGTATTTTATTGTTTTAGCGCAAATAAATTCAAGCAGTCAACCATGGAAAGAACAAATCGATTCACCCCATTGTAAAAGTTTAAACATTCAATACCTAACCTATCTTCCATATAAAAGGTACCTACCCTAAGAAAATCCGAAGTAAAGTCCAATTGTGAGTACATATAATACCTAAGTTATTATCATAATTGTCATACTATTGAAATCTTCCATGCCATTTTTCGGAAAAAAAGAACCCACGCCAGTTGTAAAAGCCGAGTCAGAACTCACTTCATTCCAAAAGTGCACATATAAGTTTACTTTGTCACAAACTATTTAGGGATATCTTTGTTTGTTTACCTCTCGCTCAAACTCAGCCTTTACGACTGGAACGGGTGAGGCAGCAACATTCAACGTAAGTTTATATTATTTGATAGGTACAGTATTAAAGTAAGTAGTACTTAGGTATGTAAGTACATATTTAAAGTAAAATGTCTTACTTAAAGCTAAAACTAGGAGGCCAAATTGACCGTAATACCATCGGCATTAGTTTGAAGTTTGTTTGAAGTAACTGCTGCGGCTATGCTAGCCCATGTGCGAAATCTCTAAACTTGTGTCTGACATTTTGAATTCCTAATAAAGACTTAATTTTTTGCTGACGACGTAAAAATGGTATATATTCTAGCCTAGGGCCGCGTGACCCGAACGCCTCTTTTAGCGTTATGGTGGAGATAGGAATCAAAATAGTGGTAGGATGCTAGTCGCGCTTATTAAAATGATTTGTTTTTTCGCCCATTCCCTCGATCGGACTTTTTACGATCTGCGCGTGAAAATAAGAAATGGAATATACCAGTCCAATATTTTCTTTTCTCCCTGAATAACGTGTAAAAATGTCTTATACTTCCTTCTACCTGTGCCTTTACTTATACAAGTAAATAAGGATATTTTCTTTTTTTTCAGATAAGAAAAATCACACAAATTAAATTTTCTCCTCCCTGCCTGAAAGGACTACTTTAAATTTTATATAAAAATGAATAAGTATTATATCGATGTACCTACCTTTTATATTTCACGTACGACGTAATATTATACATAAATAAAAATATTTCCTTTTTTATTTCGTTGTTTTCTTTGTAATAAATATGAGGTTTTAATTAAACTTAAAAGGTACCTGCTATTTAAAAAAAAACAAAATAGACAATTTCTTTGCTTCAAATGTCACGGGACAGAAAAAAAGTCAAATGTCAAATTCAATCAAGGCCCCGCCCATAGACACTATCCACAAAAAAATATGTATGGCAGTCGGTCGTCTGATACTAGTATAGTAACAGCTCCGTAGTCTGTGGTCGGTCGTCTGATACTAGTATAGTATCTGCTCCGTACCTAGTCTGTGGTGTGGACGTGGACGACAATACGACATTCAGACAGTCTCACAGCACAGCACAGACAAACACCCTCACAGAGATACCTACAGAAACTCATACGTGTTGAATTTGCATTTGATGAAGCAAAAATCTATAAAATATAACAAAAATCGCAAGAGGCACGTGTCCACTGCTCTAATTAGGTATCTTGTTACAGTAAAATCATTCTTGTGTAACAGCATCTTTCTGTCATAAAACTCGTTCAAATCCTAAAATGTCGAGAGGCAAGACTGAATTCAAGTTCATTTTTTATTCGGCCGCTATATTTTTCTGCTATTTTGTGTTTGCTATACTCCAGGAGAAAATAACAAGGGGAAAGTATGGACAAAATGACAAATTTACTTGTGCTTTATCTCTTGTATTGGTGCAGTGTGTGGTGAACTACATTTTTGCACAAATCCTTATGGTAAGTGTTGAAAATACTTCTTAGCTGATGTTCCAACTTAAACTGTATTATTAGAAAACGTAGACTTAACCATTATTTACCCTAATGAAGTTGAGAGTGGCAAAAGAGAAAGGGACATATTGCTGGAGGTCTTCCTTTTTGGGAAAGTAATGTATAAACCAAGTACTGAAGTCTGGTGGTGACCAAGCGGCACTGGCTGTGCATCTGTGAGGCATAAGTTGGATTCTCACTTGACTTTTACCTATGAGTTTGCCCTAATCATGAATCATGAGAAAACCTACACACAAGTTTACTAGTTTCCTTCATCGGTGACACCAGTCATTGTTATATTAGATGACAACAATAAGGAATATGCATGTAATACCAATCTGGCTCATATTTTTATTTAACAATTTTTATTAATACATCGCCTAGTTAATTATTTTTCTTACTGATTCTTAATTGGATTGAAAATATGCAAATATTGCACGGGAACTTTTTAACAAACAAAAAGGAAATGACGACAAAGTTCACAAAAAGGAAATGACAAGTTAGGGTGCGTTCGGTAGGACTGTCCATGTAGTTTGACTATCGATGACATTCGAAATGTATGTACTTTTATATAGAGGTTTAACAAAAATCACTGGCTGATAATATCGAAAGTACCCAAAAAAGAAAAACATGCGTTGACAGCTTCAGTCTCTAGCGGATCTTGCAGTCTTTGACGTCATATTTTAAAATGGCGTGTTTTGGTTGTTAAAATCTACTTGATATTTTTAATATTTATTTTCTACACCATATGCATTTATTTTCTACACCATATTTCTCGACGAGGACTATCGCTTAAAATAATGAAAAAAAAGCATGCATACTCTCTATTATATAAAAGTCATTCAGTGTTTCTCTACGAGTACTAGCATGCTTCATTCCATCTAGGTATATCATCTTACATCAAGTCTGTTTCCTAACTAAAGGCACCTACCAAAAAATTTAGAAATCGTCTAAAATCAGTTATAAGAATTTCATAACCCCAGAAATGCCTGTAATTCTCTCACGTTTTTTGGTGCTGGTGTCTTCACTATAGTTTTGACCTTATCTCCACAATGATGTAGTCCATTAGTATCAATGATATGTCTCAGGAACTCTAACCTGGTTTCCGAAACTGACACCTCTCTTTGTTGACCCTCAACCCTGCGTTCTTCAGGGTCTGTAAGATTTGTTGGAGTCTAGCATTGTGCTTCCAGTTACTATAATATTGTCAAGCAGAACCGCTGTTCCTGAAACCCTTGTTACACATCATGTGCTGGAAAATTCCACAACAGGCTTTGACACCAAATGCGAATCGTTTGCATCTAAGTAATCCTTTTGGAGTGTTCAATGTAAGAAATTTTGAAGTAGGTTCATCAACAACCACCTGCGTGTATGCCTGCTGTAAGTATATTCTACTAAATATGACACCGCCTTGCAAAACTGCAAAAGCTTAATTTAATGTCGGCATGGCAAAGTATTAGTTTCTTGGGACCTTTCCATTCATCTTAATTATGGGCACAACTGGACTGGCAAGCTCGGAGTGACTCACTGGTTCTGCTAACACATCTGCTACTAGCCTTTTTATTTCTTTTAATACCCTCTCTTTAATAGCAATGCAATAGGTCTACATTTAAAAAAAATCAGCTTTGCATATGATTTTAATGGTATCGACACAACTGGTCCAGTATACTTACCTAAACTTGGCTCAAACAAATCCCTACATTTTTTTAACACTGCATCAATGTTTACATTTTCCTCTTTCGGATGATGATATCAGTGGTTTCTGCAAGTCCACCTGGTTACTCGACCAGGTGGTCAGCCTTACTCACGAAGCATCCAACTTTGTCAACCGCCCATTCCAATTTTTTCTTGCTGTACTTACTTTTAACATCTTAATACGCAGCCCCAGAGTTGACTTCCAATTATAGATGAGTGGGTCAAAGATAAATTATTTTGACCGATAAGAGAATAAAACGTCACAAAATAGTGTCACTTGTCATTGATCATATCTGATTTCAACATTATTTTAGATTTATTTATGCAGAAAAACTGATATTAAGATATTTGACTCGAAAAATCTATGACGTCACGGTTTTGTATTTCATTAAAATCCCATAGAAAATGTTTGTTTTGACGTTTAGAAAAAAGTGTCTGATTTGACTATTTGTCATCTAGCAGATTGTATTGTACTAGCCGACCATTTATTTCAACACGAAATTACAAAAACTGTCTTCATATAATCCATTAAAATGACTCACGTCTTGTTACATACCTCGGAAATATCTATTGATTTTAAAACGAAATTCTTTTTACTAGAATGCCAACATTATGACGACCTCCGTGGCGTAATGGTTAACACGCTAGACCGCTAATCCGGAGGTTCTGGGTTCGATCCCCAGCCAGGGCAAGTTGGAAAATGGCCTTTTTCAAATCGTCTTGGGTCTTGGGTGTTTATCTATATATGTATTTATTATAAAATATAGTATTGTTAAGTTAGTATCCCATAACACAAGTTTAGAACTTACTTTGGGGCTAGCTTAATCAGTGTGATTTGTCCCTATATATTTATTTATTATTTATTATTTATTATTATTTTTCAATTTATGTAGATAAAAACATTCGTGTTTAGTTTTCAATTTTTTTTCATCTCTTTATCTTTTTTATTCCACTTTTTAATCCCGCCAGGTCAACAAGCGACTTGAGCGTGACTATTTATTATTATTTTCAAATTTTCAGCCACACCAGCTTGGTGATACCTCCTATCTTACATTATCTCGCTAAAAAATTTTTCACCGCAAATTTTGATTATTACCTTACAAGCTTAGTCCATATAGGTATAAAATTGCCATTGGAAAAATAAAAATCAGTTTTTTTCGCCTCTTGTAAAATTTGGTTTTTGTAAATTAGGAGTTGTTAGCACTTCCCCGTCGATATATAAGCTGGTTTTCTACTATGACCTGAATTAAGTTATCGACAAGACTCTTTCGGAACAAAAAAAATAAATAAAATTATTCTTTAATTATTCTTAAGCCGAGGATAGAAGTTATTGGAAACGAAAAGGGGCCCAACTATGGGACATAAATGGCTATTAAAAAAAAAATCTGCTTGGCAATAGAAAGAGAGGAGTTTGGGAAGCTGACGGCCAACATCCAGTAATGGAGAAGCACTAAAGGAAGAAGAATAAATTAAAATTACAGTAATGTGCATCTAATACATAGGGCGCACTGTAAGTTTCCGGAACTGGCCACTTACATAAACAATATTTAAAAATTTATTGCAACATTTGAAAATAGAACTCTTTGGCTGTAAAATGCAGTTTGTTTCATTTAAAAAATTGTGTGTCTGCATCAACATGGATTTAACTCGGGAAAATTTTCGTAGTATTATTTTCTACGATTTTAAGTGTAATTTGACAGCTCAACAGAGCATCGCTCGGCTTGAAACAGCTTTTGGCAATGAAGCACCATGCAAGACAACTGTTTATAGCTGGTTTGCAGAATTCAAGCGTGGTCGTATCAATCTCAGTGACGAATCTCGCGATGGTCGGCCGTCCACCGCTGTGACCAACAAAAACATCAATGCTGTGCGCCGTATGATTGAAACAGACAGGCATGTGACCTACCATGAAATTCGCGCATCCTTAGAAATAGGCATGAGTCAAATACAATTAATCCTACACAAACATTTGGGTGTGAGAAAGCTGTGCTCGCGGTGGATCCCACACAACTTGACCGAGGCTCAAAAAACGGACCGCGTCACTTGGTGCAGTGCCATGCTTACCAGATTCAACGAAGGTGCGTCAAATTTGGTGTGGGACATAGTAACAGGTGACGAAACATGGATTTATTGCTACGATCCCAAAACAAAGCAGCAATCGAGCGTATGGGTCTTTCAAGGTGAGCCGAAACCAACCAAAGGGGCGCGCGTGAAAAGTGCATCTAAGCGGATGATTGCTTCTTTTTTTAATAAAACTGGACACGTGGCTACTTTTGCTTTAGAGAATCGTCGTACAGTGAATAGTGACTGGTACACGACCATTTGTTTGCCGGAAGTTATTGACGAACTCCGTAAAAATAACCGTAAACGCCGTATCATCCTGCACCACGACAATGCTAGTTCTCACACGGCCAGACAGACAAACGACTTTTTGAAGGCGAAAAATGTAGAACTCATGAGTCATCCTGCATACAGTCCCGACCTGGCACCTTGTGACTTTTTTCTGTTCCCAAAAATTAAGAACCAATTACGCGGTCAACGATTTTCATCACCAGAAGAGGCTGTCGAGGAGTATGAAAAACACGTTTCAGAGGTCACCACAGAGGAGTGGCACAAAAGTTTTCAAAACTGGTTTCATCGAATGAAAAAGTGCATAGACGCCAAGGAAGATTATTTTGAAAAACAATAAATTAATTTTGTACCTTTAATAGTATTTTTTCATATTCATTCCGGAAACTTATAGTGCGCCCCACGTAAGTACATTAAATTCGTGTAAATTTAAACTACTTTTTTTTTTTTCAGCTATCATGGAAGCACGAGACGGACACCACCAGAACGATGTACTACTTTTCATCCGCGCTTACCTACCTGCTGGCTATGGTGTGCTCCATCATGGCGTTGCAGTGGGTCAACTATCCTACTCAGGCAAGTATTGTCTGGGTGTTCCTTTATACATATATGATGTATTTATCATACGAGTATATACTCGTATCGTTGAGTTATAGAGGTAGTATCCCATTACACAAGCTAGCCGCTCTAGCCGTCTAAAAGGTCCCGGGAATCCCGGATTTTAAAATTTCTACAATTATTAACCGAGCGAGCGAGGGCTATAATTCAAGTTGGGGCGAAAACACATTGTTTGTATGTATGTATGTTTGTTTGTTTGTTCCGCGATAACTGCCGAACCGATATGGTCCGATTTGATAAAATTTGGTAGGCATGTAGGAAATATCAAAAGAATTTTCAAGTTCGTTGGGCATCAAAATCGGTTCAGTAGTTTTTGAAATATTATTAAAAAATCGCGAGGTCTAAGTTCGCGGCGAACTACTAGTTAAATGTTAAGTAAAATCCTTAGATATTTAATTTTTTATTTCTCGTCCACCATTACGCTAAAAGTGGTCTTTGGTCTTGCGGTTCTGGGCGCTGTCTGCTTAAAGCAGCAAGACCCAAAATGCTCTTTATGCTAATGGGACATAAAGAGTATTTTGGTCTCGCAATGTTATCATCATCATCTGAGCGTATTCCCAGTTGCATCCTCAGCGGTAACGCTTTAGAGCCCGGGGTCCGCTACCTAACCTAGGTGATTTGACGAGGTTACTGGTTTTTACACAGAGCGATTGCCATCTCACCTCCGCAACCCAAAGTAGTAGTAGACCAGAACCAATCCTAGGATAGGTTTAAATAAACGCTAGATGGCGTTCGGGACCCACAGCTTAACGTGCCTTTCGAAGCATGGAATTATCTTTCTTTTCGGATAATCAGGTGATTCCAGCCTGCAATATCCTAACCAGACTGGAAACAACTTTTCACAACGTATGCTTCCCAGTGGGATTTAAACCCACGACGTCCGGATAACAACAAGGCAAACGTCTTGACCACTGGACCACTGAGGCTGTATATAGTATAGTACAGGGGTCACGCTCGGGGTCCGTTTTTAAGAAATGAAATGACCATCGCGGTCCGCAAAACATTTTATAGAAAAAAATATTTATTAAACAAATGTACGAGTACCTAATTACGGAAATACCAAAGATATTTTTTACATATCAAAAAGAAAAAAATCATTTTTTGTTGCGGACTATCTGTCCGAAGTTTGGAGTTAAGTTGGTGCAAGCTATTGACATTAAATCCTGGAGATGTTCATCAGTAAGTCGAGATCGAAATTTATTCTTAATAAAGTTCAACTTCGAAAAAAAAGTGCAAAGTGCTGTTCTCGCGGCCCGCACAAAATGGGTCGGCGGTCCGCCATTTGGCGACCCCTGGTATATAATAAATCTTGAATCTAATTCATTGCAGGTTGTCGGTAAAGCCGCCAAGCCGATCCCAGTCATGATACTTGGCGTGCTCATCGGCCACAAGGCTTACCCCCTCAAGAAGTACTTGTTCATCTTTCTAATAGTTGTCGGTGTGGCCCTCTTCATGTACAAGGATCAAACTAGGAAGACAACGGATGATGGCCAGGGCTTCGGCATCGGTGAGATCCTGCTACTCCTGTCTTTGATCATGGATGGGTTGACGGGTGCTGTGCAGGTATGTTCTTAAGTTCTTAAATTTTTGGTTCATAAAATTGCTCCGGCCTTTGCTCTACAATAAAAGCCCCCAGGTAGGGCAGTCAAGTCTTTTCGTCATCGCGATCGGTCAATGGCTAAGGTTAATAATAAATAAACGGGCAAGTGCGAGTCGGACTCGTACATGAAGGGTTCCGTACCTCCGTACAATGTTTTTAGAGCGCTAAATAAACATGTTTCTTGTATGACGACCCCCTTTAATTTTAAACTTTATCTTATTTTGTCATAGTAATACATAATCGGTGAAAATTTCAAGTGTCTAGCTATTACGGTTCAAGAGATAGAGCCCTGTGACAGACGGACAGACAGACGGACAGACGGACAGACAGCGGAGTCTCAGTAATAGGGTCCCGTTTGCACCCTTTGGGTACGGAACCCTAAAAATCTATCTATTTAGGTCTCATAGTTGGGCAAAAGAATGCCCTGTTTGGTTAAAAAAAAAAACATAAAAAACAATACTACAGTACAACTCCAAAATTTAATTAAAAGTAGATTGTGACCACTAAGTAACTTTGTTTTGATAAGCGAGAAAGGCTATAAGAAATTACTTGGCGATAAGGCCACCTTTTGTGCATTTTCTAACTCTTGTATGCATAATATTGTACATAATGGTGTGAAAATGTGTGTGTATGATTCCATTCATGGAAGTGTGTGGGTTTATTGAATACTGTATAGTGTGTGAGTATTATATGTAGTAGGCATAGGAAATTAAAGAGGCAGTCCCTGAGTGCCACACGTTTTTTTTAAATAATTACTTATTTAAACTATATATCTTGTTACTAATTTTCAGGAGCGTATCAAGAGTGAATCTTCGCCAACTGCTTACTCAATGATGCTCAACACAAACTGGTGGTATGTAGACAAAGGGACTATACTGCTAAATTGTGCTATGCCCTTCTTGTTTATGTTTTCCTATGATTATTTCACCTTTCTGTGTCACCTATGTATTATATTAAATGTTTTGTTACATAGAAATATATGTTAGTTTTGAGCACAACACCGCACAGCAAAAGTTGTTAATATGCTTAGGCCGATTGTTTTAATACGATAGTACTTATTAGCCTTTATTTTCGGTATATCTAATATATGCGTGCGAAGCCTAGGCGGGCTTCTTGTCTATATATAAATAGGACGATGCTTTTTATCCCGTTAAATTCATCCAACCATCTGTCATAGGATGCATTTCACTAAAGCAAAAAAAAAAACTAATGTTTTTCAACCCAGTTTTTGTCAAATTTTGCGTTTGCTTAATGTAATAGCTTAAGACAGATGGGTAAAATATAAAATGGGTCGATCTCGACAGCCCTAAGTTTTTCTGACACACGGTCGCTTGTGTACGAACGGTGTATCTGTCGTGCGTGGCCAGATCGTAGAATTGATCGTTTCATGACGTGGCCGACCATTTCGTGAAATGGTTGTATTTCATCATGTGGCCAGCTAAAACTGACCACATCGTTTCCACGTCAACGTTGATGATATGTCAAGCAACGTTTGCCCATATCATTAATATAGGGTTTCCATGACAACAAAGGTTTAATAAAAAAATTAAATAAGGAACTGTATACATTTTTCTTGTAATTAGAATGGGAATTCAACTAAATAACACTATTTGAGATTGAAATCCTGTGAAATATGTCTCGGACTCATAGATGTTTGTGGGACCATCCTTAAATTTAATTTTACAAGTGTTTTTATTTATTTATTTAACAAACTTTATTGTTTCAAAGTAAAAAAATATACTTTGAACAAACGGCGGACTTAATGCTAAGAGCATTTTCTCCCAGTCAACCATGTGAAGGGATTTTTGTGTCGTAACAACATTTCACTCCATTTTTATTCTCAAATGGCATGATTGTGTGACAATTTTATCAAGAAAGTAAGCTTTAGTGACCGAAAATTCCGCAGGCGTGGCAAGAACTCCCTGGAAATAATCCCACCATATATTTTTATTTCGTTTTTTGGCGCTTACGCTATAAATGCAAGAGCGAACAGTTTATACTATTTCGCTAGTCGGCCACTAGTTCGTTACATCCCTAATTTTCATTATTAGTATAATCATATTAAAATTTCTTTTATGTTTTTTTTCCACATTATTTTCGTTTTATTTTTAATCAAATAATGAAATAAGAAGTGGTGAAAAAATACAACGTGAGCAGGACTTGCACCCGCGACCTTAGTTAGTACTGCATCTTGAATGCCTAAAAAAACCCTATACAAATTATTTTTAATCATTTCTATTCGAAAGTCTGTGTTGTCTGCTTCTATGTGTGACCTTATATGTATATTGTATAACGTCTAAAAAAATATACTGAAACTATTTTATGGGTAGATTCAGTACATGACAATGAAAAAAATTATATCGAAATATGAAAAATAATATTTGGCTTTCCATACAAACTCGAATCAGCTGATCGATAAACTTGTATGGGGGGGGGGGGGGGGGGAGGCCAAAAAATATTTTTCATATTTCGATATACGTTCCTTGGGGAAAGTGGTTCAGTATCATGGACTGAATCTACCATTAAAATAGTCTCAGTATATTTTGTTTTGTGTATGTGTTGTGTTTTTTCTGAAAATTAATCTATCTATCAAACCCTTTTTAGTATTCATGGGCGAATGCATGTATTACTTACGACATATTTATTTATTTACTAGCTTTTGCCCGCGGCTTCGCCCGCGTAGATTCGGGGTATGAAAATAGATGTTGGCCGATTCTCAGACCTACTCAATATGCTCACAAAGTTTCATGAGAATCGGTCAAGCCGTTTCGGAGGAGTACGGGAACGAACATTGTGACACGAGAATTTTATAAATAAGATTTCATCAAACTTTATTGTCCAAAGTAAAAATATACTTTTAACAAATGGCGGACTTAATGCTAAGAGCATTTTCTCCCAGTCAACCATAGGGATAATCAGATCATGAAAATGACCATATAAAATACTGAAATCCAAAAAACATAAGGTTGACAATAATATGTTTCTTCAAATTAAAATATTTGCTGTGCATGCGTGTGCATGTGGCTGTTATATGAATGTAGGTATAAGAAATATATGTAAAATGTGTATATGAACCTTACCGAATTTTATCGTTGTATCTATATATACGACGACTTTTCTTTGGCTTTGGAGCCGAATGCCACTTCATAGGGATCGTTAGTAAAACCTAATTAGCTAGTCAAAATAAAAATTCAGAAACAAAAAATGTTGACTAAAACTCGAAAGTAAAAACGTGATATCAATTAGTAGCGTAACAAAGTTCGTCGTTCGCCGCGCGAGTACCTACGTATTCGTATGATAAGACGAGCGTAACTACGTGGTCTCGGATCGCAAATCCTTTTCGTTATGTCGTACACAAATTTGGATTATGTATATGGATAGATGAATTTATTTACTATACGACTTTTTTATTCCAAAGCCAATGAAAAGTCTGCGTGTATAAGACCACCATCACCCTGAATGTGGCCTTTGGGCCTTACGGCCCTAGGCTCCCAGTGAGGTACATAAATAAATGAATATATACGGACTATATACGAATATAACACAGATTGATCTAGACCCAAAGCACAGAGTAAAAATATACTACGTACAACCCCAAAGTAAGTCCGAGACTTGTGTAATGGGATACTAACTCAACAATACTAGAGGTATATTTTATAAAAATTACATATATAGATAAACATCCAAGATCCAGGCCAATCTGGAAAAGATAATTTTCCATCTTGACCTGACCGGGGATAGAACCCGGAACCTCCAGTGTGACCGCCTGGCATGATGACTAGATGAGAAGAAGTATTAGTGTACAAGTAAGCCGTGTGGTTCCCGGCAAAGTAGAATAGGACCACTCCAAGTCTTTCTGTGGATGTCGTAGAAGGCGACTTAGGAAACACAAGCTAATCAAAGCTTATAAACATCGGTGAGACCGCTCCAACCCGTCTGGCCGGCGTGGAGAGTGTAGGCCAAATCGTCTGGCTACTCTGGCTAATATATGTCTCTGGTAGTACAGAGAGGGTCGTGCTCCTGCAGTGGAGTCTAAAAAAGACCTGATCATGATGAATAGTGTATAGTTTCATCTTCACGACCACCATCACACTGAAGGTGGCCTTTAGGCTTTACGGTCCTATGCTCTGTCTGCCCCGTTAAGGATAAAGATGTTTAAATACAGATACATTATCGCTTATCCTAACGGGACAAAATGGAATCTCCTACGGTACGCGCAATATGTGTCCCTGTTCCCCGTCCCCGCACCTCTCCCCCGTTCGCTTACTGTCTTCTGTGGCCCAGGGCTGTAAGACCCAAAGCCCACTTAGCATGATGGTGGGCGTTAACAGGGAACAACGAAATCAAATTAGGGAGAGGTTGCTAGCCGCATCGCCGAACATGTTTCAAATTCTCGCCCATTCTCTCGATCGGCTTTTACGATTTGTGCGGCAGAAACAGCTGGTACATTCTAAGTTTTTTCTTTTCTTCCAGACTAGCATGGAAGTGTACTATTTTGATTCCATTATTCCATCTTCACGACTACCATTCTTATGGCCCTATACTCTGTCTGCCCCGTTAAGAGTCCATAATCCTAGACTTTTCCATTCAATCCTAGACAAACTAGTCTAGCATTTATTTTAAAATGACATATCAGATATTTAACGTTATTATAAAATACAACGTGGAAGGGACATACCCGTAATAAATCGAACCACGGGCTATACCAGATCACCAAAGTATAATGAAATTAAAAAAACACCCAAATAACAAAATAACATTTTGGCTACTAAAGTACACACTTTGTACATTTGTAAAAATTTGACATTCCCATACGAATACGGGCGGCCGTGTGGCCGCCCGGGCGATTCGTCTGGGAATGTCTAATTTTTTTTGGTTTTTTGACTTACTTTTATTCATTATACTTTTGTGATGTAGTATAGCCCGTGGTTTGATTTATTACGGGTATGTCCCTTCCATTTTGTATATAAAATTTTAATGATGTAATAAAAAAAAAATACACATATCTTGGCAAATAAATGGTTTCGACAGTTACATGAACTTGAAAGAAAATATGAGGGTGTAGAAGTTTTCCATACAGTTATCAAAAATGATATGATAGGTACACTAAGTATAATCTCTTTCAAGTTCGTATTTTGACTTTAAAAAACCAGTTATATGTGTGTGTACAGTGAAATTTCTTTGAAAATTACATAATTTTCCCGAAATCTTTGTCAAAATTTCAAAATTTAAAATATCTTTATTATCATACGATATTTATAATATTTCTTAATAATAGTCACTTTGTTTTGTTTTGCACAAATGTTGACGTGAAATCATTACTTACAGCTAAGTTTACGCCGCTTCCTAGGCGCAAGTGCAGAAGAAGCGGCAAGAAACTGCACTGCACGTTTTCTCCAAAGACGTCAACTAAGAAACTAAAAACTTAAAATTAGTTATATAGATGGACAGAGGTTACATTGTTTGTTATGTCATAATTAAATTGAATTATATGAATTACGAAATTTAAAATAATGTCAATTTGTAAATTTAGTATGTACCAATGTACCTAAAATTAGTTATATAGATGGACAGAGGTTACATTGTTTGTTATGTCATAATTAAATTGAATTATATGAATTACGAAATTTAAAATAATGTCAATTTGTAAATTTAGTATGTACCAATGTACCTAAATTATGACATGTCTAAGTATACAAACCTTTAAAAGGGACCCGCGCCAAGCTCAAGCCATATCTTTTTGTCTTTAAGATAGTCATCGGTCCTATAATAAGCCTTCTCACAAAGTACTTTCTTTACACATGTCTTACTATTACACAAATCTGACATGCGGTTTCAAAATAATAGCTACTCGTAGACTACGTTTGTATAGAAAAATCTAGGGCACTCTAGGGTAAGGGGACTTAGAATAAATAAAAGCCCTGCGTGTCCAATATAATAATGGGCTGAGAGCGCTTTTGGGGCTGCCGAGATACTGCTTCGGGTAGTTTGCAGAGGTTAGGATGGACACCTTCCAAGCCATAGTGCGAAAGAGGGTAGCCTCCCTGATGCATAGGGTGGCCTGCAGCTCCAACAGCCTCCTCACCATCATTGCTGGCAGGGTAGATGGGCCCATTTTGAAGCACTGGTCCCAACTTCATGCGAGTTTTAACCGCGTGAACACATACTAATATAGACAGTAAGATCAATGTAACTAACAATATGGATTTCTTTGTCCGAATTAAACATTATTATTATGGTATAAAAAAGTTTAAATGTTTTTTTCTCGTCTGTATTCCAGGTCTATGATAATTTCCGCGGGCGGTGTGGTGCTCAGCGGGGAAATCTTCAAGTTTATCGCTTTTGTCTCGCTGTATCCTGAGATCCTGGTGTACCTAGTCGCCTTCGCACTCACTGGCGCCTTGGGACAGCTGTTCATCTTCTTCATGGTGAGTTTCATAAATTATAACAACTCGGTCTTGAAAATAAAAGGATTGTAGACGTAGAGAATAGAAGAGGAAATATAAGATGGGTAAATAGATAGATATAGATAAAACCCGTGTGGTTCCGGGTTAGAATAGGACCACTCCATCTCTTCCTGTGGATGTCGTAAGAGGCGACTTAAGGATTAGGCACAAACATCTTGTGCTACAATTGCATTCCCAAGGAGGGTTGACGTTGGGCGGCGGCCGTTGTAAAACTTTTCGCACAAATACATTACCAAAGAGGGTTGACGTCAGGCAGGCGGCCGGTCGTAAAACTATAGCCAAACCGTTTTAACTGTTCCGGCTATTTCTTTGTTTTGCACAACTTCCACTTCCACTTCGCAAGGTCATAGGCATCCTTGGGTGACCATTGATATGCATGTTATATTTGGAGAAGAAAAAGCAGGGAAGCGCACCCCGGGCTCCGAAGCAGCACAGCTGAGGATGCAATCGGAAATTCAATTCAAAATATCTTTATTATCATAGGATATTTATAATATCTCTTGATAATAGTCACTTTGTTTTGTTTTGCACAAATCTTGACGTCAAATCGTTACTTAAAGCTAAGTTTACGCCGCTTCCTAGGCGCAAGTGCAGAAGAAGCGGCAACAAACTGCACTGCACGTTTTCTCCAAAGACGTCAACTATCAAACTAAAAACTTAAAATTATTTATATAGATGGACAGAGATTACATTGTTTATTATGTCATAATTAAATTGAATTATAAGAATTACGAAATTTAAAATAATGTCAATTTGTAAATTTAGTATGTACCAATGTACCTAAATTATGACATGTCTAAGTATACAAACCTTTAAGAGGGACCCGCGCCAAGCTCAAGCCAGACCTTTTTGTCTTTAAACGCGCTTAGATTAAGAGAGAGAAGAAGATAGTATATAGATAAAACATTTATTACATCACACTACAATACATACGAAAAGTTAAACTTCTGGGGAAAACTCAAAAATAAGAATGCATGAAGAAGGAAACATGCAGCTTGAATTAACTTAACCCATAGCCGGGCATTGTAGGTATACATTTTTGATTAGTAAACTTTATGTCAGAAACATAAGGTTAGAATTGAATATGGGAGCAATGCTGCCACGATTTATGTCGTTTCAAAATAAAGGAAAAGTCTAGGGTAAGGCTTACCCTAGAACGCCATTAGGCGTTCTTAACAGGAACTTATCTCGGGTGGTGAAAGAACTCCTGTACACCACCAAATGATAAAATATGAACAACATTCACTATTTGTAGGCGTGTTACAAAACGACCTATATCTCGGAAACTAAATGCCGCCCATTGGAATCTTTTTGCTTGGACGTCCACGTCGCCTACATTATCCATACAATTGCCAGAGTAGTAGGTATGTTAGTATTTTACTTAGTAGGAAACATCTTTTGGGTATTGTTTGCATGAGTTTCAGATAACTTACCAATAGATCCCAGTTATAGCACTTATAGTCTATCCAGAAATCGCCTCGGTGGCGCAGTAGGTAGCGCGTAAGTCTCATAATCTTAAGGTCGTGAGTTCGATCCTCACCCGGGGCAAAAGTTTTTTGATGCTTTATTAAATTATTCTTTAATTTTATTTTGTAGTTTTCGTTCAAGTAATATGTATTACCAGTATTTTTTCTAGTTTTCGCTGTATTTATATAACCAGTTATAAAATAGATTTAGGATAATTATGGAATCGACGACGATTGGAATAAGTAAGCCAGCGTGTCAGGGCCCCATTTCGCAAGAGTGTCGTCTGACACTAACAGACGGACAGCTCCTCTCAGGTCGCCATCAAAAACCTTTGAGTCTATAATTTTGGTACCTTCCACAGCGATATCCGACTCGTCCTCGAACTTTTATGTTCCAGACGACTCAATATTACACTTGACCTTAGATGTCATGTTCCTTGGTAAGGCCTTTAAAGATCCACCCCGTAACATTCGACGCACCTATCCACTATCTCACTCAATTTTCCCGCCGCCTGGTTTCGCGCGCCCTTAGGAACATGCCTAAGCACTTGAGTACTTCCCCTTAATCCAGCAAGTGTATCCAGAGAACATTGTCGCGGCGAAAGCGCCCCAAGCCCAAGAGTAACATCTATCACGGCGGTGCCCGCGGGTCGAGGTACTGCGTTTGAAGAAAAGCCCTTGTGTTTACGCCCTACATGGACCTTAAAGCCGTGCGAGCTAAAAGTACGCAAAGACTCTGGACAGTGAGGACACGTCAACATTGGAGATAGGGAACTCATTTTTAACTCCCTACTTATTCATTTAAAAATTCAAATAAAAATACCTAAAATTAATAAATAATGTCGCGAACGTGACAGAACCTTCTCGAACAATGTTCGCGAGCCAAAAGAAATACGATAGAATAAAATAAAATACAAGTGAAACTAGGCCCTATGTCGTATGTCATAAATTCTAGAGTTACTTGACCATGTTACACTCACACACATACCCGGCGCCTGGATGCTTTGGAACACATTCATCGACTATGTAGAATATTCGAGATTAATGTGGATCCATTCGATGGCGCATATAAATAGGTAACCGTGGGTGCGCCACGGCAGTTCAATATGAGCTATCAAAGCGATCACTTCGAAGCGAAGGAAACCTACCTTAGTGCTACGCGACTTGGACCTTGGACGTTGGGAAGACCATCCTCACGTGTCAACCTAGGGTTCCGTAGTGAATAAAAACCCTCATACGAAGTTTGGCGTTTCTCTCCAAATACCGAACCCCAGTTTCGTAACAATAATAAAAAAAATTACTAACATCATCATTACCGAAATAAATAATTTAAAATCAATTGAATAAAGAAGTAAATCAAAATTGATTGCAGGCATAAAATATAATAGATGAAAAAAAATGTATTTTCAGGTGTCTGAATTTGGGCCGCTCCCGTGCTCGGTGGTGACGACAACGAGGAAGTTCTTCACCGTGCTCGCGTCCGTGATATTCTTCGGAAACGTGCTCATTCCTCGGCAGTGGGTCGGCGCCGTCCTTGTGTTTACAGGTTTGTATTTTAAACTTGCTGCTTCGCGCGGCGTCATTCGCGTTTTTAAAGATAAAATATAGCCTATGTTACTCGCTGATATTGTAGCTTTCTATATAGGTCAGGGGTCACCGATTAGTTTCGATCGGGGGTCCGTTTTAAGGCCGTACCTGAATTTTCCGGGGTCCAGTGCTGCCCCCATTTTAAATAAATCATTTCAAAGAAAATGGAGACATCATTTAAAATTTTGCTACTACCAAGCCCTAAATAACCTTTCAAAGTATTTTATGAACTACTGTTTACATTTTTAATGAGAACGTTAAGATTTACTACGCACATTTGCGAAAAACGGCCACTTTTGGCAAATGTGAGCAATAAAGCTTAACGTTTTTATTATAAACTGTAAACAGTAGTTCACAAAATAGTTTAAAGGGTTATCTACTCGTAGGACTTGGTAGTAGCAAAATTTTCAATGATGTCTCCGTTTTCTTTGAAATAATTTATTTTAAATGGCGGCACTGGCCCCGGAAGATTCAGGTACGGCCTTAAGAAATGAAATGACTATCGCGATCCGCATTTATTAAACAAATGTAATTACGGAAATAACAAAGGTATTTTTTTACATCAATGAGAACAATGACATTTTTTGTTGTGGACTGTCGTCTGAAGTTTTGAGTAAATATGGTGCAAGCTATTCACATTAAATCTTGAAGATGTTCATAAGTAAATCGAGATCGAAATTAATTCTTAATGAAGTTCATCTTCGAAAAAAAAGTGCAAGTTAGTGTGTTTTCGCGGCCCGCACGCTCCGGATGCAGACCGCGGTCCGCCATTTGGCGACCCCTGCTATAGCTGAAAAAAAATTTAAAATCGGTTTAGTACCTAGTTTTTGAGTTTATCCATTACAAACAATCAATCAATCAAATATTTTCTTATTAAGTATAAGTGTAGATTAATACAGGTTGACTTTTAAACCACATGCCAAATTTTTGGAGCAAGTTCAGCCCATTATGCTGAACTACTTTCCACAAAAACAATTAATGAAAAAAATCTCGCCTTCCCATACAAATCAGCGCTCAACCAAACTTTTATATGTGTTTTATATTATATGTTGAAAGTAGATGTGATGATATGTTCATAGTATCACAATATATCAAATCACCCTGTATAGATTGATGTTACAGATTAAATATCCATTCAGTATGATTAGTGAACTCAACTCTGTGCCACAGCTGTAAAACTTGATACATTTTTGACAAAATTGTCGAACAGAAACGTTCGTACAAACGCGTCAGTGTGTGTGTAAAGCGGAGGGCTATCGTACGTCGACTATTTAGCCACAACATGAACTGAACAATTTCTACAACGTTTTCGAGAAAATTATTTATTTATATTAAAGGCAGCACTTTCTTTTGTAATTACATGGGTTTAACAAAACTGATTTAAGGCGGAAAAATAATTGTTAGATATCATTTCTTAACATTTTTTTACAATGGCATATTTTTTTTTAAGAAGATTGTGTAGCTGGAAATTTTCATACAAAAAGCGATAACGTTTAGCTCCCCTTTCACATAGTCCAATTTTGTTAATTTTTTTATATGTTGTTGATATATTAGATAAGTAGGGCCGTACGTTTTTTATTTGAAAGAAATATTGCTTATAACAAAATTTATTAGCATCTTAATATCTATATTCCAATCCAATTTTTTACTAAAAAACTACCTCGAGCGTTTTAATTTATTTAAGTTAAACTAAACCTAATTACTAAAATAGGAAACCGTACCTAACCGCCCTAGATTCAGGTGTATTGAATTGAATGATACCGAAATTGCCTCATTTTGTAAAGGTTTAGGGGGGTGGAAACGTTATCGCCCAAAACAATTTTTCAAAAGGAAAAATTAGGCAATCGCCTCTAAGAATTGCAACTCTATCGCACGACACGGGTCGCAAGCAGAGCGGCGTGAAACAGATGGAATTTTTGCAAATACCTACTCGCGATGCGTATCGGCACTACACAATCCTCTTAAATTTTAAGAAGGCGGTAACCTTGTTATGTATCCGAACAAACCTACAAAAGACGTTTTAACGCTTAGAATCACTTCAGGTCAAAGTTCTAGTGAACATAAATACATAACGTATTATTATAAAAACAGGACTAACTTTGTTACTAGGTTTAAACCATTATCCGCCCAAACCATGTGACATTGACAGGTGAGATAGTGTGATATTACTAGATGTCAACTTGATTTGGGCGGGTAATGGTTTAAGCCTAGTTACATAGTTAGTCCTGTTTTTATAATAAGACGGATAAAGTTTCGACAGTTCTCATCGTATTCCGCCTTAACTTAGGATTAAAAAAATATATATTTAAAGATTCGACATTAATAATTTTACAATTTTGTAGGTATATTAGAACCACCGTAAGTTATTACTGGTATTTTCATTTTCCAGAGTGTCAATGAGGTCATTGTAGTGGTTTGTTTTACATCTTCATTTCAGCTTTTATGCAATCCTCTTTTACAAGGTTCTACGAGTATTTAGCTCGCCCTGTTTGTTGATTTTGGGTCAAATCTTGCAAGCTAAATTTAAGCCACTGGAAGGTGGCTATATAACCCTGTAATAAAACGACGCAATCCAATCGAATTTGGACTTTATTACGTTTGTCTTGATAAATACTTAGGCCTAACAATAAAAGCTTTATAAAAAAAATACCTCTTACCTAATACCGTTAGGGTTAAGTATTTATGATGATATTATATTAAGGGTCACCCATAATATAATATCATTTACCCAACGCAGTGATGAGTGTCGTCTATATCAGGGATGTTATGGATATGAAATGATAAATCTGTATAGGGATACGGATGTGGAAATAATATTATTCAGGATTCAGACAGGGTTTCGGATTAAAAAAAAAAAAAAATTCGGATTTGGATCCATATCCAGATCCGTATCCGTATCCATATATGAATATGGAATAATTTAAGAATATCCGTTAGTTTCGGATAGTTTTGGATACGGATATTAGATAAAATCTATTATTTTTATTTAAATGTAATATTAATAGGTAACAATAAGAGTCCCCTTACCCTAGACAGAATCAGAGTTTCCCATACAAACGTAGTCTACGTTATATTTTGAAACGACATGTCAGATTTCGGTAAAACTTTAAAGAAATTGCATATATCTAGGGTTATAATTTTAAACTACTACAATTTAATTCTCAAAAATTTTACATAAAAATTATACAATCACCTTTTTATATAAAAATTCTACCAAATAATACGTCACAAAATACATTTTACAAAACATTTCAAAATAACATCATCATAGTCAAAACAAAATAATAAATAAAACAAATAAAATAATATAAAAAAATAATAATTAAATAAACATAATAATAATTACAACCCGCTCTTTAGCGTTTCCGGTGCAAAGGTGCCCAGAATGCTTGCCGCGTTACCACGTTGGATAGCTATGGCCATTCTTTGCACCAGAAACGAGCCAGAGCGGGAGTCCCCAGTTTTTTCCGCGATTTGTTGACCTATCTCTCTTATAAGGCGCTTAGCGTCCGATCCCCAGCTGCCCATGGTCTCTACGGCTATAGGCACAAAACAATATTCTGGCTCCAAAGCTGCGTACTTTAAACGCTTTCTATCAGCCGCATCCTCGGCAGCCGCCGCCGCCGTGCATACAGTACCGTACTGACGCAGGTGGCGTCCCAAATTAGGCATTTGCCGTGCTTCCACGGCACCAGCGTCAAGCCGTCAGGTCTCTTGCCATCCGACCTATTAAGGCCCGGCGGCTCCAGCACGCAGGGTACGTTGGCTGAGACGAAAGCCCTACGAACTATATCGTTGAGAGCATGATGTCGTGGGAACCTACCCGAGCAGCGGCGACAACTCAATGCGTGATGGCCGTCGCCCTCCACCATGGACTCGCAGACGCATATATGTGGTTCACACACTCTGCTGCCCATGCGGAGCGCCACGGCCACCCGCATGGAGTCGTCGTCTAGTAAAGTACCCAGGTGAGGCGAGGGAAGAGCGTGCAACCATGCCCCTGATTCCGGTTGTGATACTGCTTTTAGTCTTGCCAAATCCGGCCCCGCAGCAACGCCCAATAACACCTCATGAACCTTCCCCGCGCCGACGTCATCCCAGGCTCGCTGGACTGAAAGGGCAATCGGGGACGGCGCACCCGAGCTGATAGGGGGCTGGGTTATAATTGGTTTTTACTGTCAAAATATTAACTGGAAAGAGAATATAGTGTATTATATCATTTTTGACCATCAGTATGGAAAACTTTTACACCCTTATATTTTCTTTCAAGATCATATTTTGACTGTGAAAACCAATTATAACCCTAGATATAATTGCAATTTCTTTAAAGTTACAAATTTTTACCGAAATCTGACATGTTGTTTTAAAATAAGACGTAGACTACGTTTGTATGGGAAAGTCTAGGGTGAGGGGATTCTTAAAGCCCCGCCCTAATCCAAAATGACTCTAAACTTTCTAGATTAGATTCAATTATGGTTACAGATATACTTTTATTTCGGATATCCGTTAGTTTCGTATAAGAATATGGAGCTCCCTAACATCCCTGTTCTTTATCACGTTTTGGCCCTATGATTGTATAGATCAATTACACAATGTCTTTGATATTTATCTTCCCGTTCGCGTTAATTCCCATACGCGTATTTCCCCATTTTTTATTTTCCCTACGATAATTTCTCAATAGATAGTTTTCTCACACGATTTAATTTCTACTCGTTCTTTTTGCTACACTCATCTTTACCTATGCATTTTTTTTGTCACCTGGGTCCATCACCATAAATTTCACCTTGCCATGTCGGGGCCATTTCTATGTCTGTTTCTTTATAGTGTGTGAAATGTCTCTTGAATGGATTTACTTCAACCCGTTTGCTAAAAAAATGGACCTCGCTCGAATGCGACAAGTAATAAAATATGATTATCGTATGATTATCAACAGTCATACTGTATGATTTCTCGAGCTAATCCGTGCTTCGGAAGGCACGTAAAGCCGTTGGTCCCGGCTGTCATCATTGTATGGCAGTCGTCAAGCGTAGACATGGGTAACTCCGGATTCGAATATTAAAATGAGCCGATTCATCAACAGGAGCCGATACCCGTACTGAATCCCGGTAATCGTTATCGGCTCCCGCGAGTTATTGAGTCCGCACCGATCTTGGTCCCGCCGGGAACCGGCGGCGCCTGCCAGGTCGCGAGCCGTGAGCCGCGTTTCGGCTCCACAGCGTCTCGGGAGGAATCGGGAGTCGGGACTCAATATTATTCTGTATTGAAACCGGTACCAGAAAGGACGTCTGTATTCTGTAGATTCAATAGCGAAACTTAACGGACCTCGAAGCTGGAGCTGATAAAGGAGTAGAAATCATTAAGATGAGTCGGTACCGGATGCGGAGTAAGATTCAGTGTGCAGAAACACTCCTCGGAGTCGAGAGTACCCATGTCTAGTCAAGCGATGTCAGATGCCTTTAGGCAGCTTGAAAAATCTGACACCAGTGTTGGACACACAAACTGTATGATTATCAACATACTTATCTTGGAGGTAAAAAAAAGTTTTAAACACTAGTGGTTATGTGAGAACAGTAGATCTCGCAATGCTTGCAAAGCACACATAACTGATATCTTTTCCTTTCCCCTGGCTTAGCAAAGCCATTTCAGTGAAATCCGTCTAAATCAGTTCAAAAACGGGAAGTTATGGGCGAACATACTTAAATGAAAAAAAATTGGTTATCTGTAAAGTCGGTTTACGGACGGTAGTTTGACGTGACAACGTCAAACATTCCGAACTGAGCCGATCGCTCGAGCCGATCATGCCTCTCTCTCGTTCGTGCCGCGCTCTCGCTTGGGGAACGCGACAATGAGCGTAACGGGACAATGACGTCATCTTTTTCGTGCATGCAGCCCGTAGTATCGAGTTATTAGACGTTGTCACGTCAAAAAAACATGTATACATTCGAGTAGGACACATTGCGCAAAACTCGAGGCAGATGGCGCCACTAGCACATACAGTAAACAATCTGCTGTCATTCTATCTTCTATATTCTCTATCTATATTTCTGTCATATTTTTTCGTAACAAATAGTCGTTATAAAATGTATTTAATTTTAATAGTTTTATTATTATTCACTCATTCGAAACCTGTGCTGTGGTGTCTACGATCATATATTCTATAGATGTACAGTTCCTTTCAAAATCAAACAAAATATTGTCCCCGTGTCAATACATACATAGGACGCTATTGACGAGCGTTTAGACCAATTCGTCATTAATACTGGCGATTCGACTTCGTCGTCCTCGTCTTCAGATGAAGACAATAACATTAGTGATGAAGAAATGTCAGGAATAGTTCCACTAGACTATTCTAATTGATTTATTTTTATTGAATCTGCAGTAAACTTTAAATTAAAATAACATTAATGGTATTTTTCTTTGCCCTCAAGTGTAATATTAGGAGTACAAGTATTATGAGCGAGATAGCATGAATTCAGGTGTTTTGGATTTACAATCTTATGTAGTAGCAATAAGTTCGTTATTTCACTGATGTTTTCATTCGGTTGGAGTCGGCGGTGGGTTGCGCTATTCTGAGCCATCGAACAATGCCGAGGTACACCTGTAGATGTATACCATTTCAAGTATTGCGAAAAAAGTTCTAAAGTGTCATACAGTTTAATCTAATTTAAACCTTAAGAATCTCCTTACCCTAGACTTTCCCATACAAACGTAGTCTTCGTTATATTTCAAAACGACAGGTTAGATTTCGGTAAAAAATTATAACTTTAAAGAAATTGCATATATCTAGGGTTATAATTGGTTTTCACAGTCAAAATATGAACTCGAAAGAAAATATAAGGGTATAAAAGTTTTCCATACTAATGGTCAAAAATGATATAATGCACTATATTCTCTTTCAAGGTCATATTTTGACTGTAAAAACCAATTATAACCCTAGATATATGCAATTTCTTTAAAGTTACAATTTTTTACCGAAATCTGACATGTCGTTTTAAAATAAAACGTAGACTACGTTTGTATGGGAAACTCTGATTCTGTCTTGGGTAAGGGGACTCTTAAGTAACTGAAATAAGCGTGGAAATAAATCCGTATTTTTACCACGCACTTTGGCATCTTTGACGTAACGTCACGCGCGCGGCCACCGAGCGAAACAAGGCATAATACGGTTTTATGCCTTGGTTTACCGGTGCCATTTTTTAAGCGGCAACTGTGCATCTATAGAATATATGATCGAAGTGTGGTGTTATATTTACAAATTTATATGACATTGATGTACTTGTCAGTGTCAAACATTTGCCTACGGTCTGCGCTAATGCTGCACTCTGGCGGCAAAACATTGCAGTAATGACGACCTCCGTGGCGTAATGGTTAACACGCTAGACCGCTAATCCGGAGGTTCTGGGTTCGATCCCCAGCCAGGGCAAGTCGGAAAATGACCTTTTTCAAATTGTCCTGGGTCTTGGGTGTTCATCTATATATGTATTTATCATAAAATATAGTATCGTTGAGTTAGTATCCCATAACACAAGTTTACAAAACTTACTATGGGGGGTAGCTTAATCAGTGTGATTTGTGCCTGTATATTTATTACTATTTATTTAGTAATGTCTTCTATTTTTTAAGTCGCATAAAAATGAGGAAACACATTAGTAAACCGTGTCTGCTTTTTTTTTTCAGGACTCTTCTTGGATATATTCTACAGCAAAGGCAAAGCCCAGCCGAAGCGCGCGGCCCAGAAATGATCCCGGGTGGTCAGGAAGTACCTGTAGCAAATGCATTTTGACAAATAAGTGCAAAAGACACTGACCAGTTCGACCACAGACGCTATGTGTAGCTTAGTTTTTAAGTGTATTTAAACGCCACCAGTATAAATGTTTAATGTGGAATATACAGGTATTTTTTGTAACATACGAGGAAAATTGTGTGCAATATGTATTTAAATTTGGAATTTTATTATTATTTATATATGTATATTTGGATCTATTAACATAGAAGGTAAAGTCTAAGTTCAGTAGGTACCTAACAGAAAAGGGGCGCACCCCTATTTGACCCCATTTATTGCGTTATAACAATTTGCTGTCATCAATATATACAGGCTGACTTTTAAACCACCAGCCAAATTTCTGGAGCAAGTTCAGTCCATGATACTGAACTACATTCCATAAAAAAAATTAACGAAAAACTAAAATAAAAATTCGCCTTTTCATACAAATCAGCGCTCAGTCAAACGGATTTTCTATGGGAGGACAAAAAATTTTCATCGATTTTTAATAACTTTTTTTATAGAAAGTAGTTCAGTATCATGGACTGAACTTGCTCCAAAAATTTGGCTGGTGGTTTAAAAGTCAGCCTGTATATATATAGTATAATACAAAGCCTCTCCCCGCCGTCTGGGTTGCTACACACTTTCAGGCCGGCATTGTCGGTTCGGCAGTACTTGTCGGACAAAGCCGACCAGAAGCAGAGGCGTTTCCTTAAAAATAAAATAGAACAGTAACTTATGATAGATGGCGCAGCAATCACTTCAATTGATCCGTCAATGTCAAATATTGGTCAAATTTCTTTAAAATTTTCAGGTAGCGTGTTAGTTGTTGGATTTTTTTTTTAAATATTTAGTTTACATGTATATATTTAAATAAGTTATTGTAAAATTTAACAGAAGACGTAAGACTCTAGCTCTTGTTTAAATAAAACTGCGGGCTGCGCCGTCGTGACGTGCAAAAATAAATGAGGGATACTACTGATTTAATATAAAACTGATGTGACGAACGCGATGGTTTTACATTTTTTTCCATGTCATGACAGAAAAGCACAACGATTGAAGCAAACTCTATGGTTATTATTCTCTGAACCAAACGGCGGCGTGTTAGTAGGTATTTTTTTGACAACGATTTCAAACTATTAAACGCCATCTATTGAGAATATTTTTAACCTCGTTTTTTAACTGAAAAACGCCTCAATATATCGTAGGCCTATAAAGAAATTGTTGAAGTAATAAATACAATACAATATCGGCTTTTTCCCCGAACATTTACATTTATTCAATTTTACTGCTCGGCTGTGCCGATTAATGCCCGAATAAGTGTGTAGAAACCCTGTCTCTCTGAATATGTACGCTTAGACCTTTTACACTACGTAACTGATTTTAATGCTGTTTTAATCAATGTATAGAGTAATTTAAGAGAAAAAAATTCTTCATGAGTGGGATCCGAGCCCACTACCTCTCACGTATGCACTGTGAATGCTGAACCGTGATTTCGAATCACCGCGTCGAACCCCTATCTCGCTGCTAAGTGAATTCATTACATAATATTTAAATTAGGTGTTGTTCCATACATAGTAATACTACATGAATCAATAAATAAAAAAATAAGTGTTGTACTGTAGACTAGCAAAATGTATACAACTTCTGGGCGGCCAGACCGAATTTAAGTATCACAGCTCTGTAGCGTCATACTTGTCTGCCAAAATTTTCGCACAACGTGCGTACACACACACGCGTTTGTGTGTGAATGAAACGTACTCGTAAGGCTACCGAAGATTGACACATTTTGACCGAATGTCTTATTATGGCAAATGAGAAACTATTTCAGATTCGTAGCGATAAATCTTTTTTCATATCTATCCATATTATACCAATTTCCGGGGAACACATTTCATCCCGCGGGAGGGATGAGCTTCCGTTCTGTACGTTAGTACTTATAATAATTCTGTGGTAGTATCTAAAAGTTGGCAACAGAAAATGTAAGGGCACACCATATGCCCTTAAAATACGTCACAAGATATACTACTCTGTGTAAAAAGTATCGGGAATATGTCAATAAAAAGACCTGCGTAAAAGAGGTCGTTCTAATTTTTTTACTGCATGTTGGTAGCACTGTACTGATTTAGCGCGCAAAATTTGAGCGGGATCTGTCATTTAATTTGTTTTAAACTACACTTTTTGTTGGTCATAGTTTTGAGTTCTCGGCGATTTTTACAATGGAAAATATTGTTGAACAAAGAGTGTGCCTTAAATTTTGTGTTTCGAATGATATTTCATGTGGTGAATCACTAAAAATGTTGCGAAATACCTACGGCGAATCGTGTATATTGAAAACAAGGGCTTATGAATGGTATAAGGCTTTTAAAGAAGGCCGAGAAGTAGTAGTAGACTTGCCTCGTTCTGGTAGACCTTCAACCGCTACGACCAAAGAAAACATCGACAGAATCAAGAAGCTAGTGCTCGAAAATCGACGTATGAGTCTGAGAGATTTGGCTAGTGAGGTAAACATATCTTTTAAGTCCGTCCACAACATTCTTATTGACATTTTAGGCATGAAACGCGTCGCCGCTCGACTAGTTCCGAAAGAGCTCAATTTCGTTCAAAAAGCGCAGCGAAAGCATGTCGCTGAAGACATGGTTTCCCGAGCTTCTACGGATCCGACCTTTATGAAACGTATAATAACTGGCGACGAGACATGGGTTTATGAGTACGACATGCAAACAAGCCAACAGTCTTCAGAATGGCGTCTCGAAAACGAGCCGAAACCCAAAAAACCGCGGCTAAGTCGCTCCAAAATCAAGGTGATGCTGACAGTTTTTTTTGACTACCGTGGTGTGGTTCACTCCGAATTCCTTCCTGAGGGAGAAACAGTGAATAAAGAATATTATTTAGGCGTCATGAAGCGTTTGCGTGAGAGTATCCGCCGAAAACGTCCAGATTTGTGGCAACACAACTCATGGATGCTGCACCATGATAATGCACCATCACACACAGCCATTATAGTGAAAGAGTTTTTAGCAAAAAATTCAACAAAAATTCTCGACCAAGCACCGTATTCACCTGATATGGCTCCGTCTGACTTTTTTTTATTTCCCAAGTTAAAATTACCACTTCGAGGAAAACGTTTTGAGTCGATAGAAGCCATAAAAGAAAATTCGCTGAATGAGCTAAAGGCCATACCGCAAATAGCCTATGAAAAATGTATGGAAGACTGGGTGAAGCGTTGGAGATGTTGTATTGCAAGCGATGGGGCCTACTTTGAAGGCGATAAAATAAATTTAGATGAATAATTTGTATTTTTTGTTTTATTGACAAATTCCCGATACTTAGTACACAGAATGTATATATATATATATAAGTCATGTATGAATTTAATAAGTCTTCGGCGGGCGTGAATAGCGTGAGACACACCCGCACCTCAGTTCCCTTAGTCGTCGTACTCTCGCGCCCTTGTACCCCGCAGGCGAATATTCATTAAAGCGGTTGATCTATAGCGTACTACGTGAATAATCACGTAAAAATATTATTGTGATAAGCATAAAGACATTTTACTTATATTATTGTATACTATTTATATACTTATTAATTACAATATCTTGGGCTTTCCAAATGTGTCTTTTAATAATTGACAAATTATTTTTATAAATTACCTACTCTATTATACTTACTAATTGTATATTTATTTTGATATCGGTTTATTATGTGCAATAGCTATTAATAAATATCTTCCAATATATAATGATTAAGTTAAGAATATACAGTTTTCAAATAATTAACTGAACTGAAAATAGGCAGTTTCTGTGACGGTGTAAGAGTATGAAAATATTACTAATAGCGAGTCAACTCATTTGTCACGGTCCAAACGATGATATGGCGATGTGCCAGGGGTTCTGTGAAACGTGTGAAACCAATTTTTTTCCCAGTCTATCAGTCTACTGCTGGCCTTTTCCGAAAATGGAGGATATGAGGAAAAAAATAATTGTGCAAAAAGGTTTATTTACAATTATTTTTTTCCTCAAATCTTTATTTATAGGTTTTAAACATTCTTCTGTCAATGTCATCTTGATTTGTACTGTTCGGATTTGGAAACCATTTGCATAATGGTTTAAGGCCGTACCTGAATTTTCCGGGGTCCAGTGCTAAAATAAATCATTTCAAAGAAAATGGAGACATCATTAAAAATTTTGCTACTGCCAAGTCCTAGATAAACCTTCAAAGTATTTTATGAACTTCTGTTTACAGTTTAAAGTGAGAACGTTAAGCTTTACTACGCACATTTGCGAAAAACGGCCACTTTTGGCAAATGTGCGTAGTAAAGCTTAGCGTTCTCATTATAAACTGTAAAAAGTAGTTCTTAAAATACTTTGAAGGGCTATCTAGGATTTGTAGCAAAATTTTAAATAAATGGGGGCAGCACTGTACCCCGGAAAATTCAGGTACGGCCTTAAACCTGTTTAAAATAATCATGATAATTATTTATTCAAACAACTGCAGTCCATTTGTTAGTAAATTGTCCTGGGTCTGGTGTTAATCTATATAGGTATTTATTATAAAATAAAGTATCTTTAGTTAGTATCCCATATATAAACTCACTTTAGGGCTAGCTCAATAGGACATATTACGCAAATCTCGACGCAAATGGCGGCTCTAGCACATATAGTAAACAATCTGCTGTCATTATACATGTCATATTTTTCGCAGTGCAGTAATATCTCCTATTAACGTGATTTGTCATAAAAAGTCTCGATGGCATTTCCTTTCCTTTGGTCATATATTGAGTAGCTACCAATTAACCGAGTGCAGACATTTTTATGCAACTGATAGAAAAAACAGTGCTTCTTAAAGTAGCGTCATACTTTATATTATAATAACTGACTTAGGAAATGCTGACTTTATGAATACAGCGGTTATAAACCGCAAAGCAGACACGTTGCGACGTGTTAATGTACTGCCGCCGAGTTGACTTTCTATTAGGAATATACTTATAATCATATTTTAATGGATTTTACCTCTGCTATAATTCTATGTACAAAGCATATTATACACTAATACAATCATCGATGAATGTTGTGCATAAGTAATACCATAGAATAAGCTCTGAATAAAAATGTAAGTAGTCCCTATAAATATTAGTGGTCGGATAATATACATATATATATATATATATAAAGTAATACTGGTAAGTCGACCTATATCCATTGCAAAGTGTTAGATGTGGCCAAAACAATTCGATTTCACCCCCCTATTGCCTTAACAAAAAGTTGAAAGTTTAAGAGATATTCGAAATTTTTTTTTATTAGAAAAAAACACTTTTTTTTTAAATTTATTTAAATCCAAAAAATAATAGTTTTTATTTTAATTTTTCAATAAAATCCCGTTTTAGAAGTTGTAGTATTGACGGTAGTGACAGGCACATCGGCACATCGGGACATCACATGCCTTAATTAACGCGATCCGATTCCGCCCGATGTGTTCGCGGGTCATCACCACTGCAAATATAAAAAAGGATCAAACGTTTAAAAGGTATTTAATGGACAGAGATGATGTCCCTTTTATACGTCCATTAAATCGGTCGCTTTGAGATTTACAGCCGCCGTTAGATAGCTATGTGTGTGAATGGAAAAGGGGGTTTTTTATCAATTTTCAGATCGTTTGTAGCCTTAGATCATTGTAGCAGATTACGTGAGATCGACGTGAATAGAAAAGTTGGAGGTCTCTGTTAGAAATATAGTCGTTTTTACGTTTGAATAAAAAATCAAAGAGATTACATAGATTCATGTGAAAGATTACAATTCTTTGAGTTTAAAAGAAAGTGAAGGAAAAAAAATATTTTTCTAGGAATTGAAAGCTTGTTTTTTTTTCTTTTTACTTTCTTTAAAATGGTAAGCTCGCCACGGGTTATAGATAGAATATACATAGACTTCAAAGAATTCGCTTCAATCAGGCACTCAATCTTCACAATATATACTTATATCTTTTTATAAAATTGTAAAAATGACGTTTTTGTAAGTTTCAAAAATGTTTTTCTTGTTCGATATGGCTTACTAATTTTACTTACTTTTTTATTACCTACTGGTACTTTTTTATTTTTAATTAATGGCGGCGTGATCGAGTCCGTAGAATCATAATCTGGTATCTCTTTTTTAAGAAATAAAGTATTCTTCAAATATTTCTTGAACTGATTGATAATTTTCACATAAGTATCTTTCTTTTAGGTACATAACTAAATTGCCATGGTGATTTGGCATCAATAACTGAAAGACAACAGAATTGACAGATGTCACAAAAACAACATGGCTGCCACAAACTGTCAACATCGACCCGCCCTATTTGAAAGATCCTTTAGTTGAGATGCAACGTGAATCTTATTCTTTAATGACGGTGGATTACATGTTTACCTAGTTTTAGGTATTTTTTTTAAAGAATTATTTTACAGCTCTGGCTGGATACGAGCCATATAGAGCCTATTTTTAGTTTTTCGTTTCTTTATTCCTAACTTTTAACCTAACAAGTCAATCAAAGAATGGTGTCCTATTGCTTCAATAGAGCTTCTGGCGAAAAATCCATGCGAGTCCACTGGTTTTCACTGGTATAAATAATGATGATTGATATTTATTTTTATTAGGTTGTGGTTGCATCAACGCTGTGTTATGTACACGCGTGAAGTTCAGGTAAATAAGCCCCCGATTATCCGACCACTAGTAATTATATTATCTGTGCTGTACTGTAACCAAACATTCCAAGTACCTAGATAAGACATTTCGTATTTGTTTGTTCAAGTCAGTGTCTGTTATTATAAAACATATCAACTATATTTGTTTAAAACCACCACCACTAGTTGAGATCTACCAATTGGTATGTAATTTTTCATTTGTCAGTATCAACCAAAGAAATTATGTAGGTACTATTTAGAATGCCTACGATTCCTACGAAGTGGCAAACTGTGTATTAAGTGTTTAATCATAGCATCATGGAAATATAAACTTTATGTACGTGGCATTAAGTTTAATTTTCAATGTTGTTTTTTTGAGATTATTACTCGGTAGTCATTCTAGATGTATCTGATATACAGATATACTGATGTAGTTGATCAACTCTATTTTGGTACACAATGATTTCGAGATCATAGCGCGCTTCTGGTTGCATCCAGTTGTGCTGCTTCTGAGCCAGGTGTGCTTTTTTCGTCTCCAAATATAATGTCTATGAATACGAGTATCAATGGTGCACTCTAGTGACTACTGCTAGTGATGGTGGCTATAAGGTTGCCATCTTTTTTATTTTATTTATCTTCTAAAGGCGAGGCCTAAAAAAAATCTCATCCGCTTTTTCAAAAAGCTAAGGCGTTTTAATATTTATGTGTCCTGCCTGTATGGCTTTTGTAAGCATAATAAAAATAATAAATAACACATAAATAAAGAAAAAGCAGGGGTCATGTCGTATCAAGCACTAAAAAGTAAGGCAGAGAACCGAGAAGTTTGGCGCATACTCCACCGACAAGAGCCACTAAGCTCTTAAATAAGAAGAAGAAAATATTTGGCCGGACACGACACGAAAAAGTGAAAATGTCCGCCTAAAGCAGGACAAATGGCAACCTTAGGTGGATATGCCGCGTAGTTGCGTACGATTTGTTCAGTCACTCTCCAGTTTTTTTTTACTACTGTACTATAATATACGCATCACCTTTTTCCCACTTAAATAAGCGACACGTTAATAAGACGGATAACAAAACAAGACATTGTATAGTCGATAGTTTTCTTTTACATTTGGTGTTAATTGACTAAATGCAAGCGGGAAAAAAAATATGTCCCACTGCTGGGCAAAGGCGTCCCTCTTTCCTTTCACTAGTTCCTATCCTTGGTCTTCACTTTCCATTCCTTATCAAATGCACGCAAATCTTCCTTATCCAATGGATACAGAAAGAGAGGTAGACCGAAGACGAGATGGACACGTACATTAGGTAGCAAAAAAAACCTGGCGAATGACTGAGTTGGTGTTCCCAGGGTTGGTAGAATTAGGTTTTACCGTGGTTCTGGGGACAAATACCTAACTGCCACCTGTAATAAGAACTTTCGCTTGCATCGCGATTAGAACGCCATAATCTAAAAGCGCTCTTAAATTTATTAATGAGTGAAATGGAAAAAGCAAACCCCTCTGCCAAAACGCGTCATTATCGACAAAAGCATGAATCTTAAATTTTAGAAGGCGAGAAAGTGACATATTCCTAGATTTCAACTAGTTCTGGAACAATCCACGCTTTGTTATAAGCTAGTGTTTTTATCTCATCAAAGAAACTATGTATTAGTTCTACCTGTGTTAACTATTTCCTAACATAACTATTGTCTACCTGTTAAAAATGTAAAATAAATTTTGAGATATTTGAAAACAACTGTAAAGCTCCATCTATACGCCTCCAAAAAGACCTTTGAGCTATGAGGTTAGTTTTATTATTCCTAACAACGCCATCTAGCGACCATATTTTTAACTATTAACAGCGCCATCTAGTTTTGGTCGTAGTGAATCGAATACAACCAAAGCTAGATGGCGCTAAGGGTACGAATGGTCAAAGAAATTATAAACAATCTAGAATGCCTACGAAATGGCAAAGCCGTTCCCAAAAAAGATAGGTAGGTACCGAAAGTTGTTGTATTGCACTATCAGTTTACGGGAAAGGGACGCCTACAACTTTAGGGTACGATTTTTCGGAACTTCAGGTATTTCATCATAAGCGTTATGGAAATTTATACTATGTACGTTGAATATTGTTTGTTTGAGATTATGACTTTTAGTCATTCTAGATTTATTTTAATTTCTTGCGGATGGCTTAGGCCACAGAGTAATAATAATAAATACCTTTGGTCAACAAATAAAACTTTTAATGGTCTAAATCCCAAATAATTTTGGTTAGGTACCAGAGTTTCATCACCATTATTTACGTTCGAATTTCAACGGTTACTCTTTTACCACAGGGGGTAATCACTAGTTAACAAGTTTTTTTACCCACGCACACTTGTAGCGGTTTCTTATAAAATTCATTGCAATAAACACAAATCTGGTTATAAAAAATATTAGGACGTCTAAGTTTTAAAATATATCGTGTCAAAATTTTTCGTGTTCGTAAATTCCGCCAATTTAAAAAAAAAATACTATAAATTCAATTCCTTTTTTTTGGAACTTTTCAATTTAAGTTTATTATAGTGCTACCTGTGAGTGCAACCTTTAAATCCTTTGTACAATTCATTTACATAACAGCCTGATACCTTTACGAATTTGAGTTATTCGTGTTTATGTATGGGTCTTTATTAATGCCATACAATGCGCACGGTGCTCAAATTTAATGGGAAATTTAATTTCATATAACTGTGTACATAAAAATGGTAGGACGATAAATCAAAATTTTATTTTGATTAAGAAAAGTGTTATAACAATACTTCCAATACTGACGTCCTAGAAAAAAGTCATAATCAGGTCCGTATATAGTAAACAAAAATCTAATAAAAACGAGTAGTTTCATATATGGGTGCCAAAAAATGAAAAATTTTGTAAACTACTTAGTGAAATTATTCGTAGGTAATAGTATAAATTTTGTAGCTGCTTTTCCAAACGACGTCGAAACACAGGTCGACACGACAACGTTAAGGCCGCACCTGGATTTTTCGGGGTCCAGTTCTGCCCCCATTTAAAATAAATCATTTCAAATTGAAGGAAACTGAGACATAATTTTATTTTCTATGTACTGTGTGTTATAGATGCAATAAATGATCTATCTATCTATCTATAATTTTTTTTCTACCAAGCCCTAGATAACTTTTTAAACTATTTTATGAACTACTGTTTACAGTTTAAAGTGAGAACGTTAATTTTTACAACGCACATTTGCGAAAAACGGTCACTTTTGGCAAATGTGCGTAGTAAAGCTTAACGTTCTTCAGTAGATCATAAAATAGTTTGAAGCGTTATCTATGGCTTGGTCTTAGTAGAAACAAAATTTTAAATTATATCTCCGTTTCCTTTAAATTGATTTATTTTAAATGGGGGCAGCACTGGATCCCGGAAAATTCAGGTACGGCCTTTACGGGGCTACATGAATTTTCCGGGGTCCAGTGCTGCCCTCATTTGAAATAAATTAGGTGAAAGGAAATGGAGATATCATTTAAAAAATTTGTTCACATTTGCGAAAACGGCCACTTTTGGCAAATGTGCGAAGAAAAGCTTCACGTTCTCACTTTAAACTGTAAACAGTAGTTCATAAAATAGTTTGATGGGCTTACTAGAGACAACATAATAAACTCTCCCAATCAACCCAAAGGTTTGACTGTTAGAGAATGCTTTTAGCATTAAGTCCGCCTGTTGTACTATTACATTTGTATGTGTGTACAATAAAGTGTAAATAAATAAATAAAACATTTTAAATGACATGTCCGTTTCCTTCTCCTTATTTCGTAACCGCTACTTTTTAAGCTGTATTTTCGCAGTCCTTTCACACAAGGAATATTACGCTCTACCCTGTATACAACTTATAGGCAATCAACTCATTTGTGGCAGCTTAACATTTAATTGGGAGTCAAATCGTTTGTGGCACATAAAAGCCGCTTTAACATGACTCTCAGTGTGCGTGGGTGAGAAATAACCTTTTTGTGCTCGTAGTATCTAGATAATTAGTGTACTTATGTGCATACAGACTGACGCGAATCGGCTGCAAATTAGAGGTGAAATTGCGGAGGTGTAATAAATTATACAAATGCAGCTACGTGGGTAGGTAATTATTTTAAATCGGCAAAATGTTTTCATGAATATTAGGTCCTTACATATGAAATTGCCGTTCAGTATCAAAAAAGTGAAACAAGTTTTTTTTTAATGAAATTATTATTTAATCAATCGAAGTATGCGCCGTTGTTATCGATACACTTCCGTCATTTTATAGGCAGATCATTGATACCTTTGGAAAAAAAATCCTGGGAGCGAGTCTATGAACTGTTTGAAGGCGGTTTTGACTGCCTCATCAGATTTAAAAATTTTTCCTTGTAAAAAGTTATCCAAATTTTGAAAAAAGTGGTAATCGGTTGGGGCAAGATCTGGAGAGTATGGTGGGTGACGCAGAGGTTCCAGTCGCAGCTCCTCTAACTTGGCGATCGTTTGATGTGCAGTGTGTTCTAGCGTTATCCTGAAGGAGCAGTGGGCTAGAGCAATTCATCAGTCTCGGTTGTTTAATGGCGAGCTTTTCCATAATTGTTTGCAATTGTTGGCAATACAAGTCTGCAGTAATCGTCTGGCCTGATCTCAAGAAGCTGTAGTGGATGACACCAACACTGGTCCACCAAACACTAACCAGAATCTTCTTTTTAGTCAGTTTTCGCTTAGGACAAGGTTTTGCCGGTTCTCCAGGGTCAAGCCATTGTGATGATCGCTTCCGATTGTCGTACAGGATCCATTTTTCATCACAAGTTTAAAATACGGTACGATACGGTTCAAAATCCCCTCATTATTGTGGCGATTAAGCAAAGAAACGCAGCAAGCAACGCGTGTTTGTTGGTTTGCTTCAGTCAATTCGTGTGGTACCTACTTTGCGAGTTTTTTAATTTTTCCGATTTGGCGCAAGTGGATAAGTATCGTTTTGTCACTTACGCCGAAGGCTGCTGCTAATTCAGAAGTGGTTTGAGATGGATCCGCTTCCACTATCGCCTTCAATTCTTCGTTATTCACTTGAGTATCAGGTCGTCCACGAGGCTCATTGTGTAAATCGAAATTTCCAGAACGGAAACGTTGAAACCAAAAACGCACCGTTCGTTCGTTAGCGGTGCCTGGTCCATACACGTCGTTAATTCTTCGAGTCGTTTCTGCAGCACTGGTGCCACGGTGGAACTCGTATTCGTAAATACCGCGAATTTTCAATTTGTCCATAGTTGTTGTTATAGCAATGTTGAAACTCAAACAAATGATGTTAAAACAAATGAAATACGAATTTTAAAACAATATTTTTCTGGATTTATTTCGAAATAAATTTGAATTTGGAATTCCTAATGAAACGCAAGATATTTGATTTTAAAGTTGCCAGTATTGAAAATCGGCAATTTCATATGTAGGTAAGGACCTAATATTTCGGTATCCCAGTAATCTTTTGATCAAATACAAGTACTTATCTACCATGTAACAAAAGACGATAATACTACTGCTATTTAGGTATACTATACTGTTACAACGTGGAAGGGACATCCCCGTAATAAGTCGAACCACGGCCTATACTAGACCATTATATTGAAATTAAAATAACAGCCGTGAAACCAAAAAAAAATTGACATTTCCATACAAAAGTATGCAGCCGCCCGGGCGATTTGTATGAGAATGTCGAATTTTTATTTTTGACAGTTATATTAATTTCATTATACTTTAGTGATGTAGTATAGCCCGTGGTTCGATTTATTACGGGTATGTCCCTTCCACGTTGTATACTTAATAAGATACCGATAATCCGTGTGGTTCTCGGCAGAGTAGAAAAGGACCACTCCAAGTCTTCCTGTGTATGTCGTAGAAGCCGACTTAGGACACACAAACTAAACAAAGGAGTCTCCAGCGTGGAGAGGAGAGTGTAGGCCAAATCCTCTGACTGTTCTAATATATGGCTCTGGTAGTACAGAGAGGGTCGTGGTCCTGCAGTGTACAGTAAAAAAGACCTGATGGTGATGATGATGAATCAGAAATGAGGAAATTTGTAGGAGAATAAAAGTCACTGGCATAGGCTAGCGGATTAGCTCGTTGAAGTGGTAGTGGGCGAAAAACAGCGCGACGAACCGATGGCTGATGCGGCAAACCAGTTCTCGAATGGCGAGTCAATGTCTTGTTCACACAGTGGGTTGATCTATAGCAATATACATATTAGGGATGCATCGATACGCCTTTTTGCCGATACCATACCGATACTGATACTCCTATAAAAATATCGGCGATACCGATGCCGAAACCGATACGCTCAAAAACATTATAAAAATGGTAAAATTAAAATAAAATAATATAATAAAATTAGTTATTAAAATTAGAATTAAGGTGTTACCTATTAAAATTAACATTATTAAGGTTTTTGTTTAAAAAAATAAAATCTAATAATCAAATATTTATTCAGTAATTAGGCCTTTGCAGGCACTTTTACACGTCAATAATTATAGTGTACATTACGTGTAATGTTTATTTATATTTAAATTATTATTTTTTTGTTTAAAAGCTACCGATACTAGCGTTTCGCAACGACCACTGCTGAGAAGAAACGCCGAAAAAAACTCATTTACACAGTATTGGTCGCCTACGCGCCAGAATGACTTTGTTAGTTTACAAAGATATTATGCCTAATACAATGTTATCACAACATAATATGTAAAGCTTGCGAACGAGTGCCAGGTAGAAAATAGTCTCTCGGATGCGACAGAACTCATTTGAAAATAAGTATTTCAGTGCCATTTTTTTAAGTTTGGTTAAAAAAAATGGCAAAGACATGATTGCGCAAACAAACGGATCTATTACGTAAGTAATATATAAGTATTTCTTTACTTTCCAAACTATCAAATAGACGAACAGCACGCGCGTTTACGTTACCTTCTTGAAGCGCAAAATTTAAAAAGTATCGTATCGGCAATAAAAATATCGCCGATGGCGATATATCGGGAAATCCGAAGTATCGCCGATATATCGGCATCGGTATCGGTATCGGATGCATCCCTAATACATATGTTCTATAGCAAAACAACGTTTGAAAAAATAACGAGGATTTAACCCTTTCACCGCGAGACTATATCAGTTGTCGTGCTCCCAGCGCGAGGAATTGTGAATATCCATAGTTTTCGCCGGGTCGGATAAATCCGACGCTTGCGAAATGGGCACGAAAATGTTTGTCGGATTAATCTGACGTTCGCGGTTAAAGGGTTAAGTTATATAGGGTTTTTATAGCAAGTAATATCCAGACGAAGCCTTATGTTGCCGTTCCCGGCAAAAAACTACGTACCTAGACTATCTAGATGACTTTTTCTTAGTATGAATTTCTTAGTTCAATTGAATAGCATTGTAAGTCTTCATGATATTACCGTGCACAGATTGCTTTAAAATAAGTTTCATAGGGAGACGAGGAAACGAAAGACCGAGGATGAAGTTTTCCAACAAATTAATGTACAGACGGTTAATCAGATATCTGTGCCACCGCGCGCGTCGCGCACTACGTGAGATGGCACAGGTATCTTAACTTTCCTCTGTACCTCCCTACTCCCTGTACATACTGTGGGGATTGTTTTCTCGCGTTTCATAGTGTGGCGTATCGTTAGAACTTTTAAAAATATTGTGGGGCAGGCCTGTGTCACTCCCCGTTTAGGTATCGAAAATATACCTACATTATTACATCAGTAAATTCAGTTATACGAATCGTTTGTCCAGAGTAATAAGAATGAAATTGGCCTGCAATGGATGTTTAGGTATCTAAACGAAAAGGTGCTGAGTTCTGACGTGAGCTAAATTTAATCATATCGCTAACCACCTTGAATAGTTATTTCTTAGAATTTCTTTGCCGAGTGAGACTTCTGTACGTAAGTACTAGTTCTTATTCTATGGTTAAAGGCAAGTTTTCGATTCAATGAACCGTTAGTAAAATATTTGACTAATTCTAACAAATTCACAGTCCAGTTACCAGACACAATCGAAAAGCAATTGTTTGTTAATCCACATACGGACTGTTGATGTGTTAAACTATTATCTCGTTTGACATCCTTTTTTCTAAAAAGCATCAACTGTTCCTGTGATTATTGTACTTACCATTTTGCATACCTGAGAAAATGTGATGTTTTTCTTATCATTCGCACATACCCATATCATACATCTTTTTAAGATAGGCGGGTCTAAAGGCATCGTAATTTTCTTCAGCAAATGACCTTGAAGTGGCGCCCTCATTTAAAATAAGTCGTAAATATGGTGAAAATTTCCATATTTCTCAATGTTAGGCACTAAATAGCCCTTTAAATTATTTTATGAACCACCGTTGAAAGTATTACATTAGTCCGTTTAGCTTTAAAACTTATTGGACCACCAATAATAGTTTCAACGGCAGTTCATAAAATAATTTAAAGGGCTATCTAGTGCCTAATATTGAAATTTTCACCATATTTACGAGTTAACACTTTATTTCAAATGAGGGCACCACTTCTGCTTGGTATTCACCTTAAAATGTTTTTTTAGGCTGTATATAATATATGTTTGTTTCATCGTAGAAATGTGCAATAAACTTAAATATATAAATAAAATTAGGCTAAGAATGTATTTGATTTTAATTGTTATTTCTTTTGTAATGTGTATAACAGTTTTACAAAATAAATATTTTATCTATCTCATCAAATGCGCGATACATGGTGTCCAGTGCTGCCCCCATTTGAAATAAATTATTTGTCTTTATTTGCTTTAGTTTGCATTTTTGCGAAAAACGGCCACTTTTGGCAAAAATGCAAACTAAAGCTTAACGTTCCCACTTTAAACTGTAAACAGTGGTCCATAAAATAGTATGAAGGGTTATCTAGGTTTTAGTAGCTTAAAATTTTAAAGGATATCTCCGTTTACTTACACAAATAATTTATTTCAAATGGGGGCAGCACTGGACTCCGTGTATCGTCTTAAGTGGATTTATCAGAAATAAACAAAAATTTCGAATGTCTAAAACTTCCACGTAAAATCGAATTGTTTTGGCCACATCCTCGCAACAGATACCTATAGGCGGACTTCCCACTAGTCCTACCAAGTTTGTTCTACCGGTAGGACAACTGGGAATTTTAGTCCCAATCGACCTAATATTTCGGTATCCCAGTAATCTTTTGATCAAATACAAGTACTTATCTACCATGTAACAAAAGACGATAATACTACTGCTATTTAGGTATACTATACTGTTACAACGTGGAAGGGACATCCCCGTAATAAGTCGAACCACGGCCTATACTAGACCATTATATTGAAATTAAAATAACAGCCGTGAAACCAAAAAAAAATTGACATTTCCATACAAAAGTATGCAGCCGCCCGGGCGATTTGTATGAGAATGTCGAATTTTTATTTTTGACAGTTATATTAATTTCATTATACTTTAGTGATGTAGTATAGCCCGTGGTTCGATTTATTACGGGTATGTCCCTTCCACGTTGTATACTTAATAAGATACCGATAATCCGTGTGGTTCTCGGCAGAGTAGAAAAGGACCACTCCAAGTCTTCCTGTGTATGTCGTAGAAGCCGACTTAGGACACACAAACTAAACAAAGGAGTCTCCAGCGTGGAGAGGAGAGTGTAGGCCAAATCCTCTGACTGTTCTAATATATGGCTCTGGTAGTACAGAGAGGGTCGTGGTCCTGCAGTGTACAGTAAAAAAGACCTGATGGTGATGATGATGAATCAGAAATGAGGAAATTTGTAGGAGAATAAAAGTCACTGGCATAGGCTAGCGGATTAGCTCGTTGAAGTGGTAGTGGGCGAAAAACAGCGCGACGAACCGATGGCTGATGCGGCAAACCAGTTCTCGAATGGCGAGTCAATGTCTTGTTCACACAGTGGGTTGATCTATAGCAATATACATATTAGGGATGCATCGATACGCCTTTTTGCCGATACCATACCGATACTGATACTCCTATAAAAATATCGGCGATACCGATGCCGAAACCGATACGCTCAAAAACATTAACTGTTCCTGTGATTATTGTACTTACCATTTTGCATACCTGAGAAAATGTGATGTTTTTCTTATCATTCGCACATACCCATATCATACATCTTTTTAAGATAGGCGGGTCTAAAGGCATCGTAATTTTCTTCAGCAAATGACCTTGAAGTGGCGCCCTCATTTAAAATAAGTCGTAAATATGGTGAAAATTTCCATATTTCTCAATGTTAGGCACTAAATAGCCCTTTAAATTATTTTATGAACCACCGTTGAAAGTATTACATTAGTCCGTTTAGCTTTAAAACTTATTGGACCACCAATAATAGTTTCAACGGCAGTTCATAAAATAATTTAAAGGGCTATCTAGTGCCTAATATTGAAATTTTCACCATATTTACGAGTTAACACTTTATTTCAAATGAGGGCACCACTTCTGCTTGGTATTCACCTTAAAATGTTTTTTTAGGCTGTATATAATATATGTTTGTTTCATCGTAGAAATGTGCAATAAACTTAAATATATAAATAAAATTAGGCTAAGAATGTATTTGATTTTAATTGTTATTTCTTTTGTAATGTGTATAACAGTTTTACAAAATAAATATTTTATCTATCTCATCAAATGCGCGATACATGGTGTCCAGTGCTGCCCCCATTTGAAATAAATTATTTGTCTTTATTTGCTTTAGTTTGCATTTTTGCGAAAAACGGCCACTTTTGGCAAAAATGCAAACTAAAGCTTAACGTTCCCACTTTAAACTGTAAACAGTGGTCCATAAAATAGTATGAAGGGTTATCTAGGTTTTAGTAGCTTAAAATTTTAAAGGATATCTCCGTTTACTTACACAAATAATTTATTTCAAATGGGGGCAGCACTGGACTCCGTGTATCGTCTTAAGTGGATTTATCAGAAATAAACAAAAATTTCGAATGTCTAAAACTTCCACGTAAAATCGAATTGTTTTGGCCACATCCTCGCAACAGATACCTATAGGCGGACTTCCCACTAGTCCTACCAAGTTTGTTCTACCGGTAGGACAACTGGGAATTTTAGTCCCAATCGATCTACCGGTTGGCTGTGACGTAACAGTATTTTAAACGGGAATATTATTAATCCCAAATTCCCAATAGACCTACTAGATTTTTTTAGGATTTGTTAAGAGAGGTACGACCTCTACGCATTTTTCCCCAATAAAATAATATCAGAGACAAGAATGGAAGATTATTAGCCGGGTTACGTTATGATAATCCTACTTTAGAAACAGTTAAATCTAACTTCATAAAAAACCGGCCAAGTGCGAGTCTATACAACACACAACTATGTATATGTCGGAGTTGGATAGTATAAACCGCTAATTCATGAAACCTCTAGTTGTTTGGCCTTACAGCTCGGTTTTGTTAAAAAGCCGAATATCGTTCAGCTGGATTAAATATTGCGC
Source organism: Acrobasis repandana (assembly GCA_963576875.1). NCBI lineage: Eukaryota > Metazoa > Arthropoda > Insecta > Lepidoptera > Pyralidae > Acrobasis > Acrobasis repandana. Next base: position 2,251,554 of record OY756214.1, read on the forward strand.
AACGTGTTACGTTCATTTAAACCACTAACCACGTTTCCAAACGGCTAGCGGTTTTGTGAAACAGTAGCGGTAATCCGCTGTTTGACGAAACCGTTAAACAATCCAACTGCGACCGACACATGCATGATAAGGATTTGGTGTAGGGTTACCATAATGAAATATAACTGGGTGTCTATTAGAATACAGATTTTTTCGACATCGAATTTCATTTCCCAGAAAACTATTCCACGATATTTATTGCTATAGGTTTGCCCTAACCTAGTAAAAAGGATAGAACTTTTCTGGCACTCGCTGTTCAACAACTTCTCTAGCCGCATGGATGAATACAAGTCGTACATTCTATTCCGTATATTAGGGTTCGCTGTTATACAAAACCGAGCTGTAATGCCAAACAGCTAGAGGTTTAGTGAATTAGCGGATTATACCATTCAACTGCGACATATAAATCTATACATCATTAGACACCAAAAAGATCTCGTTGTATGGGAGAGCCCCTTAAATATTTATTTTATTTTAATTTTATTATTTATTTTTAAAGTGAAGATACTAACAACTAAATATTCTGTGAAAATTTCGAGCGTCTACCTGTTGCCGTTATTAATATCGAGCAAAAAACGGCAAATAAATCACGTTTGTTGTATGGGAGCTCCGCTTAAATATTTATTTTATTCTGTTTTAAGTATTTGTTGTTATAGCGGTAACAGAAATAGGTACTTACATCATCTGTGAAAATTTCAGCTGTATAACTATCACGGCTTATGAGATACAGCCTGGTGACAGACAGACAGACGGACGGACGGACAGTGGAGTCTTAGTAATAGGGTCCCGTTTTTACCCTCTGGGTACGGAACCCTAACAATTTCAAACAAACAAACTTTCTAAGGTAATCTTAAAAGATATACTGAGGCAGTTTTAAATACTACGGTTTTTTATGCTGTTCTGGGAGAAAAGTAAAAACTTACCCTTTTATTCATAAAAAATATGAAGTGTTTGCTAACCCTTTTTAAGAATTTTAGTTAAATTATTTTTCGTCCTTATCTCTCTTTTCAATATTTGACATAGTAGGAATGAGATAAAACATATTTTAATTAAAAAAGGTTTAGCAAAGGTTTCATATTTTTTTATGAAAAAGAGGGTTAGAATGTACCAAGTGTGAAAAGTGATTGTTAATATATATAAATACTAGCTGTGCCCGCGACTTTGTTCGCGTGGTTGTCGGAACGTAATGTTATATAGCCTAAAGCCTTCTTCTATAAATGGACTACCCAACAAAAAAAGATTTTTTCAAATCGGACCATTAGTTACTGAGATTAGCGCGTTTAAACAAACAAACAAACAAAAAAACAAACTCTTCCGCTTTATAATATTAGTATAGATAGGTGAGGACCTCCTAGGCTTAGTGGTAACACGCCAGTCTGCCAAGTCAGAGGTGCTGGGTTCAATTCCCAGCCAGGGCAACTTGGAAAATGGCCTTCTTCAATAATTGCCCTGGGTCTTGGGTCTTGGTCTATATATGTCATTTTCATTTTTCATTTCAGCGGCATAACGCCCACTGCTGGACATAGGCCTGTCCCAAGGATTTCCAAAATAACCGATCTAGAGCGGCATGCATCGAGCCTTGGTCAGGTCGTCTGACCACCTTGTGGGTGGGTGTCCTACGCTTCCCTTGCTAGTACGTGGTCGCCATGCGACCATGCGACACGCTTATGAGACCCATTAGTAGGGACCATGTTTCAGAGCCATAACTGCCATAAGTCATCACTGGTAACACACATTGATAATATACTTTCGTCTTGAGACACTGAGGTATTTTGGACGAGAAGACACTGCGTAGCTTCCCGAACGTTGCCCAGCCGAGTCGGATTCGTCGAAAGAGCTGAAACTTTCTGCCTATATAACGTCTAACAGAGCATACTGAAACTATTTTAAGGGTGAATTTAGTCCATGATACTGAATAACATTCCCCAGAAACACATATCGAAATATCATCATTAGGTCTTTTTTAGTCTCCACTGCAGGAGTACCACCCTCTCTGTACTACTAGAGCCATATAAAGCCAGAGAGTCTGGCCTACTCTCACCACGCTGGCTAGATGGGTTGGAGAGGTCTTGATGTTCATATGCTTTGTTTAGCTTGTATTTCCTAAATCACCTTCTACGACATCCACGGGAAGACTTGGGTCCTATTCTACTCTGCCGGGAACCACACGGTGGATATCAAAATATAAAAAAGAATTTTTGACTTTCTGTATATTACAAACTAGCTGTGCCCGCGACTTCGTTCGCGTGGTTGTCGGAACGTAATGTTATATAGCCTAAAGCCTTCCTCTATAAATGGACTACCCAACAAAAAAAGAATTTTTCAAATCGGACCATTAGTTCCTGAGATTAGCGCGTTTAAACAAACAAACAAACAAACTCTTCCGCTTTATAATATTAGTATAGATTCTGATCAGCTGATCGGTGAAATTATTTTTCGCTACATGTTTCTTGGGAAAAGTTGTTCAATATCATGGACTAAACTACAATAGTTTCAGTATATTTTTTTAGACCCTGTTTATGAATTTATTATAAAATATACTATCGTTGAATTACATAAATTGTATTGTATAAATTCTTTTTTGTCTTTTATTTTAATTTCATTTTACTATGGTGATCGTGGACGTGTACGTACCTATAGCCGGTGGTTCAATTTATTAAGCATATGTCCCTTACACGTTTATCCGTGTGGTTCCTGGTTAGAATACGACCACTCCATCTCTTCCTGTGGATGTCGTAAGAGGCGACTGAAGGACTAAGCACAAACATCTCGTGCTACAATTGCATTCCCAAGGAGGTTTAACGTCGGTCGGAGGCCGGAAAACTTTCCGCACAAATACATTCCCAAAGAGGTTGACGTTAGGTAGGCGGCCGGTCGTAAAACTATAGCCAAATCATTTAAACTGTTCCGGCTATTTCTTTTCTATTTTGCAAGGTCTTTGGCATTCTTGGGTGTCCATTGACATGCATGTTATATTTGGAGAAGAAAAAGCGGGACAGCGCACCCCGGGCTCCGAAGCAGCACAGCTGAGGCACGCTGAGGATGCAACCGGGAACGCGCTTAGACGAAGTAGATGTCCCTTACACGTTGAATATGTCGCAGCTATCTGGTTAAAGTAGTCAGCTAATTTGACGCCAAGCCCGGTCATTAAAATCCGGCATCCAATAATACGGCTGAAGGACTAGCCAAGTCATTGCACGCTACGTTTAAGAGGCTTACACCTACTAGAAATACTCGCACAAACCGTTTGTTTCAGTCATATTTTTTCATTACAGTAAGGGAGAAAGATAAAAATCACAAACAACCTCTAAATTTGCCTAAATTTACCTTTAAAAAGATATTACTATTCTATACTCGTAATAATAATATTAGATAATACAACAGCCCACATCGGAAATATCCTATGCAACGGAGGCCAAAACTGCTTGGTCAGAGATATGCCCAAATTCCAAATTCCCTGACTACCCTCGCAGAGACAGTGGGACGAGCCGCTTTGCAAACTTGTACAGAGTAATTTACTTGAATCTTCTGATTACAACTCTGTAGAGCGTGCTCGTCTCCTTGCCACCAGTGCCGTAAATAGCTTTTTCTGCGCCCTGTGCGAGCTTCTATAACTGCGCCCTCAAAGACTCCTATTTGCAGTCAAAGACTCCTATTTTGAGTCGCCAGAAATAAGTAGCCATGGAGTATTTTAGAAGAAAAATCTATTTTTTGAAAGAACTGATGTGGGCCATTCTTGCGCCGCCCAGACTCAACGCCCTGTGCCTGGGCACCGGTGGCACCACCCTATTTACGGCACTGCTTGCCACTGCTGAGTGGGAGTCTAGTTTGTGGTTGCAGGCCCTGCCATCTTGGAATATTCGAACATTCCTGGACGATAACACCTTTCGCCTAGCGATATCCCTCCGATTAAGAGCTAAGACAAACGTTTCCCATCATTGCCTCTGCGGTGATACCGTCGACCAGTTCGGCCACCACGGACTCTCATGTACCAGAAGCGTCGGCCGGATGGCCCGTCATGCCAATTTGAATAACATCATACACCGTGCTCTTGTCACCATTGGGTTCCCAAACATTTTAGAACCAAATGGTTTGGCCCGCGATGATGGCAAGAGACCGGATGGTATGACACTTGTGCCGTGGAAGTTGGGAAGGCCGTTGGTGTGGGATGCTACGTGTGTCGACACACTGGCGGCAACCCATCTTCGCGGTACAAGCTTGAAGGCTGGCGCTGCTGCAGCCACTGCTAAGCTAAAACGGCGCAAATATGAATGCCTAGGGAGCGGCTTCATATTTGAGCCGTTTGGGGTCGAGACGATGGGTCCATTAAAATCTTAAAAAATTTATGGGCCGATGGCGCCCCGCCCATAATTTTTTTAAGATTTTAAATAAAATGCTGGTCGAGGTGTCGGGTGACCAAAGGGCTGGCAATTACTTCGCTCAACGAGTAAGCATTGCCATCCAACGCGGCAATGCAGCCAGCGTTTTGGGCACCCTACCGCAGGGCATTGAACTCAACGATATTTTTTATTTATAAAAATATTTTTAAATTTTTATTTTAAATAATATATTTAGTTTTTAAGCTCTAGTTTTAAGTTAGTTTTAATTATTTTTATTTAGTTATAATTTAGATTAAATAATTAATAGTAGTTATTGTTACCTATATTTAATATAATATTATCTATTCTATACAATCACCTTTTTTTATGAAAATAATACAAAAAAATGTATAATCTAAATAACTAGTCGATTTCGCTACACAAAAAATTATAAATATAATTCGGTTACAGTTGGCCTGGCTCCCCCAGCGTCGAAACGTTAGAATCCTATGCATTTATGCTATCCTCAAACATCCTTACTCCCCCTGCTTATCTCAAATCTCAATTTTCTCTTAGCTCTACGCATTTGTGAAATCTTAGCTCTTCTAATCTTCTAAAATTATCCATCCCTTATCATCGCACTGCATTATGAATAAATCTTTTCAAATTCAAGCCATCCTTCTCTGGAATGCTCTTCCTGATTCTATTAGACGTACGGCTACTCGTTAAGATTTTAAACGGGCGGCTCATAAACAGTTTCTCCAAGTCTCTTCTTCTCATGGTGTCCCTGCGCAGTAATAAGTAGTCATCCATATATATCTATTTATCCGTATACAAATACATATTATATATATATTAGTTGTTAATGTATATATTTACATACTGATATACTTTGTACATTTATTTTATCATTGGTATAGATATATTTATTTTAAATAAATATGTATATTCTTGACTAGCAGTCCACCCCGGCTTCGCCCGTGGTACACACATAGCCTATGTCACTCGGGAATAGTGTAGCTTTCCAACGGTGAAAGAATTTTTTAAATCGGCCCAGTACTTTTTGAGCCTATTCATTACAAACATACAAACATACAAAAATAGGTACAAATCTTTCCTCTTTATAATATTAGTATAGAAGTATAGATTTATTCTTGTAGGTATTTATAGATATTTTTCAATTCGCACCACCCAAATTATTTCTCTACTTGGTCTAATGGTTGACTAGCAGAGAACGCCATAAGGCGTTTATTCCGCCATTTGTACAATTTTTATGTGCAAAAAAGTTTAAATAAATAAATAAATATAATACAAAAAAAATATAAATAAAACACAGCGAAATATCGTCGAGCACGGGTCCGGGCCTTTGTTCGCTCTCGACGAATATTTATTACATTTTATATATTTGTGGTTTTTTTTCTATCGAGCCTAAAATGCTCATGTCGTGGTGTGGATATGTAAAATTTGAGAACTAAACTGTAGTAAGTAGTTTATTTACAGTGATTTTTCAAAAACACTCACAGTATCCTTTGCTCTGAACTGACGAATTTGATTGTAGAGCCTGCCTTATTTTATTAATCTTTCGATTAAGGTGGAGGGGTAAGCAAATGACCTTGAAGTGTGAAATAAATTGTTAACTCGTAAATATGGTGATAATTTCCATATTGCTCTTCGTCATGCACTAGATATCCTTTTAAATTATTTTATGAACTGCCGTTAAAACTATTATTGGTGATCCGTCTAACTTTAAAACTTGCCGTGGCCACTTTTGGCGGAGGCAAGTTTTAAAGCTAGACGGACTTATGTAAATACTTCCAACGGTGGTTCATAAAATAATTTAAAGGGCTATCTAGTGCATGACGAAGAGCAATATGGAAATATGTATATATATATCACCATATTTACAAGTTAACAATTTATTTCATACTTCAAGGCCATTTGCTTATCCCTTCACCTTAAAAGCCTATTCAAACTCATAATTCATTTTGTATACTTACCTAATGAGAGTATCGGCGCCTCGAGAAGAAACAACGTAGAATTCTCTTTAATTTTAGGTACTTTTTTCATCAGCAAATATCAGTCCAGTACTAGATTAGCCTCTGGCTTTAAATGAAGGATTTACCCATAATCACCACGCAGGGAACAAACCTTGACACAGATATATTTTTTATATATGTTTCTTGTGGATTTAATCAATTCCATGGACTAACATTGCTGTAAAAATTTGAGCACTGGAAAAAGCAATCTTATCTTGTAAGGCCATAGGGTACGTTCCCTAAGGTATTTAGCTAATGGTTAGGTTTCTTTACAGAATTTGATAGAAGGTGACAATGAAACACCAATATCATTCACTACATTTTATTATTCTTTAAAGATAAATTTCAAATTCTTGAAGACATTAGATTGAACAGTAAATAACAGCAAGTATCTACGTCACTACATATATTTTTTTTTAAATATATTAGAATGTGTCTATGAATGAATTAATGTATTAGAATAATGTAGGTAATCATTTAAAAAAAACCAAAAGAACTGACAGCGTTAACAATTATCTAACCAAATAAATGAACTCGACTGTGCCAGAAGGAGGGTTATGTTTTTCGAGTATATGTATGTTTGTATATTTTTTATGGCAAGCTCTGATGCCTAAACGGCATGACTTTTTTGTCTTGTTAGGGTTGTTATTGTTCTAACAAGACAAAAACATCATGGTATATACTGTATACTAATACATACATAGACAGCTAATATCATTACCCTTCCTTTTGCTTTGCGTAGTCGGGTAAGAAAGTAAAAAAGGTGAATATAAAAATATTTTTTATAAAAATATTTTTGTAATATGTATTATCTAATATGTTTGTCGATAATATTAATTAAAATTCTTTATTGTATTTATAATATAAAAAAATATGTTTGTGTAACTTGTGAGTAAATATATTTTTTTTCTATAGTGTAACCTATATTAAAAAATGTATGATGATTTGGAATAAGTAAAAATGAACGGGCTAAGTAAACTTAGTAAATTATGTGTTAGATTTGTAGGACAACAATTGCCTGCGTAAAATCTAGATGTTAACTTTACACAACTCACGCGCATCGATCAGATCAATTTATCGTACCTTAAAAGGTACCTATACCATTCTCAGCGTCTCCGTTACTGTTACATTTTAATCATCTTACATTTTTTAAGAGTTTTATACACAGGTTGAATTAATCACTTCAAACAATTTAATCAGCTGATTTGTGGCGATCGAATTCGATTCGATTTTAGAATTGACAAACAATTTCTGAATTTTTTGTTTTTGAAGTGATCTAGTCTTCCTGTAGGTATGTGTACCTATCATAAATATTTTTACTAAATAACATGTGGTAAATATTTTGTCATAAATATAATAAATATATATTTAGGTATTATATTTACTATAATTAACTTATACTAAACAACAAATGGTTGCTTTGCATACCCATTTTTTTATATAATTTTAATTTCAATGTCTGAAACAGGTGTATTTTATATCAATATAATTAATTTCTTTTATTCTATCACAAAATCTTGTCGCATGTATGTTCCATTATATTTTCCTTTTTCTAAATTGTCTGTTGTCCCACCCTGTTATCATTATATTCATTATATTAATAAAAGTATCGCTTTAAAAAAAGATTAATAAGATTGCGAAGGTTTTTATATCTTTAGTAAATAAGTTTTTAATGGTGGATGGATGGTTTTAATATATTACGAGTATATATCATTTTGACTACTTTTTTTTTTGGAACAGCATAATATTTCTATTAATAATTTGAAAGATTAAAATTCTGGGCTTCCGTCGACTTAATTTTTGTCGGTTGCGTCGGTGTCCTCTGTGGACACCACAGCTGCACCCTTAAAGCCGATGCTCCGACCAGGTATTGGTGGCCTGGGGAGAAAAATATCTATTGTAAATATAATTCTTCTTCTTCTTATTTAAGAGCTTAGTGGCTCTTGTCGGTGGAGTATACGCCAAAATTCTCGGTTCTCTTCTCCTTACTCTTTAGCGCTTGATAATATAATTTGTAAATATAGATTTGTATAGAGATTATGTAACCTGTAGGTTGACTGGTAGAAAAGCCTTAAGGTGAAGATATAGGCAAATATACTTGAAGTGGCGCCCTCAAATGAAATAAATTGTTAACTCGTAAATATGGAGATAATTTCTATATTGCTCTTCGTCATGCACTAGATAGCCCTTTAAATTACTTTATGAACCACCGTTGAAAGTATTTACATTAGTCCGTCTAGCTTTAAAACTTGCCTCCGCCAAAAGTGGCCACGGCAAGTTTTAAAGCTAGACGGATCACCAATAATATTTTCAACGGCAGTTCATAAAATAATTTAAAGGGCTATCTAGTGCATGACGAAGAGCAATATGGTAATTATCACCATATTTACAAGTTAACAATTTTTTTCACACTTCAAGGCCATTTGCCTATATCTTCACCTTAAGTCATTCTGTTTTATTTTTTGTAATAAAGTTAAATAAATAAATAAAACTAAATAAAATGCTGCAGTACAGTTTGTTGCCGCTTCTTCTGCACCTGCGCTTGGGAAGCGGCACTAAACTTAGCTGTAAGTAAGGATCTGACGTAAACAACTATACTTCATGAAATCGAAAACAAAAAAATACAATTATCAAGCGATAAAATACTATTTGGAAAATTATTAGAAACTAGCTGTATGTACATATTATACATACATATTAAATCAGTCTATCTATTGATGAATACCGCATTTAAATCCGTTACGCACGGAATTTTAAAAATCATAAAACGTACCGAGGGATGGACGGCGGGAAGTGACTATTTTCTTTAAATAATTCCAAAAATATTTATCTTAAAATTATAAAAATATGTAAATTAAGATTCAATCAACAAGCCTTTATTTAATATGTCACACGACAAAGTGAATAGTTTGCAGATCTTTTTTTTATACCGATATATAAAGAATTGCTCGTTTTAAATAATGGGATAGACATTTTATAAATTTACCTGTAAGTAAATAACTAGGTATTATTATTTTATTTTTTTAAAGTTTAGGTTTAGTGTGCAAACGGGACCCTATTACTAAGCCTCCGCTGTCTGTCTGTCCGTCTATCACAGGGCTCTATCTCTTGAACCGTAATAGCTAGACACTTGAAATTTCACCGATTAAGTTTTACTCTGGCCGTTATAACAACAAATACTAAAAATAAGAAAAAGTTAAAAATTAAAGGGGATTGTCATACAAAAAACGTGTTTTTTCAGCTTTTTTAACTCGTACGAGCGTATTCACAGTTGTACAATCAGCTTTTACGCTTCAGAGCCAGGGGACGGCTACCTAACCTAGGTGATTTGACGAGGTTACTGGTACTAGGTATTACACAGAGCGACTGCCGTCTCACCTCCGCAACCCAAAGGGTAAACCAGAATCAATCCTAGTGTAGGTCAGATAGGGACCCATAGCTTTACGTGCCTTCCGAAATACGGAATCATCTTTCTTTTCGGATAATCATGTGATTCAAGCCTGCAGTATCCTAACCAGACTGAAAACAACTTTTCACTAAGCATAAAACTCGTACTACAAACACTAAACACAGCTTGAGTCAGACTGACGTCGGTCTCCGTCTTTACGCTGGCAGCAGCCGCGGCAGCGACTGCCGTGTATCTAATATTCATGTAAAATTTACCACAAATACTTACACAGCTTGAGTCAGACTGACGTTGGTCTCCATCTCTACGGTGGCAGCAGCCGCGGCATCGACTGCCGTGTATCTAATATTCTTGTAAAACTTATCACAAATACTTACACAGCTTGAGTCAGACTGACGTCGGTATCCGTCTCTACGGTGGCAGCAGCCGCGGCATCGACTGCCGTGTATCTAATATTCTTGTAAAAATTACCACAAATACTTACACAGCTTGAGTCAGACTGACGTCGGTCTCCGTCTCTACGCTGGCAGCAGCCGCGGCATCTACTGCCGTGTATCTAATATTCTAGTAAATACTACTACGAGTACAAATAATACTTACTCAACAAAAGCCTCCACGAATGATTCTTGGCCAGTGGCCACACGTGGTTGGGTAACAACTACCCTCACGGGCGGTTGGTGCATTTCTACTGTTGGTGTGCCTCCATTTCCATCCTCCCTATTTGCTCGCCACTCCCTGAGGCGTCGAACTCTAGAACAAGTAATCAAATTAAAATTATGAAACACGTTTAAAAAAGTCACAACAAAAAAAAAACTTAATGTCCTTAGGTGTGTCATAAACAATACTATACGAGAGACATACATTATATAACTTCTAGCACTACGAGGATACTAGTCTAACAAGATACAGGCTGACTTTTTAACCACCTACCAAATTTTTGGAGCAGGTTCAGTCCATGATACTGAACTACTTTCCATAAAAACAATTAACAAAAAACTAAAGTAAAAATTCGCCTTCCCATACAAATCAACGCTCAGCCAAACGGATTTTGTATGGGAGGATGAAATTTTTTTATCGATTTTCAATAACTTTTTTTATAGAAAGTAGTTTTGTTTCATGGACTGAACTTGCTCTAAATAATTGGTTGGTGTTTAAAAGTCACCTTGTATACTACAATACAACTTTCCCCAACAGAAAAAGTATTTTTTGCTTTTCATACAGACACGGAGCAGCTGATCGGTCAACTTGTATACAGGCTGACTTTTTAACCACCAGCCAAAGTTTTGAAGCAAGTTTAGTCCATGATACAGAACTACTTTCCATGAAACAAATAAGTAACGAAAAACGATAAAAAAATTTCGCCTTCCCATACAGATTGGCGCTCAGGCCAACTGATTTTGTATGGAAGGCCGAAATTTTTTTATCTATTTTTAAGGTGAAGTGGTAGCATTAGTATCATTTGAAATAAATTGTCTAAAACTAAATATGGTGATATTTAAAAATTTGATTTGTATCAATGTCTAAAAAGACCTTCAAACTATTTTATGAATAACCTTTGATTTACTAATAGTCCGTCTAGTTATAAAGCGGGTTTAAATATCACCATATTTAGTTTAAAACAATTTATTTCAAATGAGGGCGCCGCTTATGCTACCATTTCACCTTAAATTTTTTTTTATAGAAAGTATTTCAGTATCATGGACTGAACTTGCTCCAAAAATTTGGCTGGTCGATAAAAAGTCACCTGTAGGTATAGTAGGCCAAATATTTAAAAATATTAAAGGCTAAATATTTTTACTTTATAGCTTAGCTTAGGGTATTTTGTAATGTAATGCAGCATTATACCATTATTCCAAGATACTATTTCCAAGGTGAGGTAATACACTTAATACTGCGCGCCACTGGCGAGCCCGATGGGTGTCGGTCTGTCGGTAGAGCGTCAGCAGCGCGCATTGGGCGCGCCCGATGCACGCCACGCCGCTTGTCTGGCTTGGCGCAAGCCAGATGCGCGGCGTGCGCGCAATATGCGTCCCGTCATCTCATATTAAAATATTAATAATAATATGATAGAATGATGATTATATGAAATGAAATGAAAAAAACTTTGGTATACTTTACTTACTTTGTTTTTATATTCTATGTCAACGCAGTTTACTATTATAATAAATCTCCAAATCTAAAGTGAGAATATAGGTACGTAGGACATGATAAGAACACTTTATAAAAAAATCAACATTGGTGCAGTCTGTGTCTCCCTTTTAAAAATACATACCATAATTAAATTACATATAATATATGAACAGAGGCATAGCTAGGTAACCAAATGCCCAGGTGCAAAAAGTAAATTGGTGTCCCTATATAAAGCAGACAAAGACGGCGGCTTATTCTGTTTTAGCGGGCGCCAGAGTCGCTTATCCAGGTATCTATTTGAGAATGTTTAGCTAATAATACGAGGTTTGTTGGCCCAGCGTCCGAGGGCCCCTGTGGTTGAGGACACCGGTAGCTACGCCACTATCTATGAAATAGTCTAGTCTATAATACTCGTACGATCCCATCGCCCACTGGATTCCAAGTGCAGTCAGTCAACGCAGGGTAGCTCGTGGCGTGCTGGTGGTGAGACACCACGTACCCTACCTCCAGGGGGATCACACACACATGCGCTTACACACACACACATACACAAATCCCCTCTGATTGATTGTGTTAACCAATCGACCAGAGTGGAGTCGCAAGAGCAGAACATACGCTCCAAGGTGGAAGTGTATTGCACGTAATGGCGTAATATCGGGGAAACCCACTCTCAGGGGTAAGCCCTATGATGGTGAAACCGGAGCTGCACCTTCGTGGCTAGTTAGGATACCCACAGGTTGTGTAGCCAACGAGTAGCAAGTCACTATATATCTACTAGCGTAAAGTTGTTGCGAAAGATTTTTAGGTAGATATTCATATCTCACTTCATAACCCAGTTATCCAGTCCACTAACATCCCATCCACATAGCTCAAACCAAGTAAACCCCTTTCTGACAATAGTTCGGCAGCTATGGAGGACTGTTCGTTACTGCATCTCAATTGCACTTGGTTCTTGAAAAGGTGAATTGGGAACAATTTGGCCTTAACATCAATGGGAAAAGACTAAACCATCTTAGGTTCGCAGATGATATTGTGCTATTTTAAGGAAATCCACATTCAGGGATGAATGTGGATTTCCTTCAAACCTCCATAGATGCAGCCATCTCACATTTTAGATAAAAAGGTACAAAAATGCCTCTTTATTTGGCTTTCGCCCCATGAACGTCTCAAAGGACCCCATGGATCCGTGACTGAAAACCGTACCAACAAATAACAATAGATCTGTTATCACGAAAATAACTATTGTCTCCAATAAGCAGTGATATAGAGCTGACCAATTGATTGATGCGCCAGGCAGTGCTCATCGACATCACCATCCCGCATGACGAGAACCTCGTGTAGGCCGGGAAGGAAAATCTTAGAAAGTACCTTGACATGGCCCACGAGGTGAATGCTATGTGGGATGTGGATTCGACAATCATTGTACCGATAGTCGTATCGGCGAACGGTCTTATAGCGAAGAGTCTTGATCAACATCTTAAGACTCTCTTGCTAGATAGCTGGATCAAGGGTCAGATTCTGAAGGCAGTACTGTTGGACACGGCACGCATTGTCAGCAGGTTTTTTTATCTGCGGCTCTAACCGCCGGTAGCTTGGGCCTTGTCCGGTGCCAGCTGGCAACTATGTAAGGGTTTTTAATTTTTTTTTGTATTATGTATGTTTAATATTTTAATTTTTATAAATGTATTGTAATAAAACCTAACCTAAGATTAAAAATGAATAGAGTAATAATTATATAATAATTAAATATAAAATAATTAACACGAAGGGCTATTCAGTCAGTCAATATAACCGATTTTACCTGTAGAACCCCTCCCCACCTCGGTACTCCTATGTGGAGTCGCCATTTTATTCGGTGATTTTTATACCTGTAGCACCTTTGATGACACCTGTGACTCTCATCGCTGCCCCTCGGAACAGTCCCCCTCATAGCCATGTAGTTGTCATAATGCTTACGTATCACGTCCCTCACCTGAAAATAGATCAACAATTAGGGGCCCAGGCTCCACTCTAGATGACCGGAAATGTGCTGTGTTTTGCCACCAATAGAAATATTTTAATTTAATTTCATCTAATCTAATCAAATATAGTCTAATCTAATCTAATGTAATCTTATCTCATCTCATGTCATTCAATTAAACATATACTTAATAGAAAACATTGTGTGTAAAAAAATATTATCATGTCTAAACTACAAGTTATCATTTAAAATCTACTTATAAGAAGTTACGACTTTTAAATCGTCAGCATTTTCAGTGGGTACTTACTTAATAGATATGAAATATTGCATTCAATAGTGTCAATTATTTTAGTATTTTATTTTAATTATAATGTCACTAGACATATAAGTACTATTTCTTTTGATGTGACAATATCGAAGTATCATTGTATATTTGAACACAAAAAAGCCTTCGTCATCTTCAGTGGAGCTTTGGCCTAAAACAGGCAGCAAATTTGTTCCTTACGAAAGGGAGAGTGTAGACAACATTTTCTATGGAAATTAAGTTAAGTCTAGCGTCCAACTGTCACTGTTTTCTGAATAGGCGTCTTGAGATGATGAGCATAAGTGGTATATCAAGCTCATCCGGAAGGTACGTTACGGCCTGGTTACATATATATAGTTATACCATGGATGAAAAATACAAGAAGCCTAACAACCTTCATACTTTGAAGCGTAATTAGATTTTTATTTTAATTTTTTTTTTAGCTAGATGGAGCTACTAGTTCGAAAGAAGGTAGTTTCGTAGTGGTGTCTCTTAATTTCGGAAAGATGGCGGTAGAAGCGTTAATTTTCTACGAACAAACAAGCGCCTTTTTTTCTCCGATTTTTCGTGAATACCGTCAGCCTAAGGCGGTGATCTCACTCCACCGCGCTCCTTTGCGGAGCGCGGCGCGGCAGATTTTAACATTGTATGCAAGTATCTCAGTTTGTATAGAAAACACGCCTACTCCTACCCACTGCACGCGTCACCGCGCGGGAGCGTCAGTATGTAGAATAGAAACCGCTTTCCGCGACGGTGCGCGGTGCAGTGGGGTACAATACAATACAATACAAAAATCTTTATTGCACCAAATAAAAAACAATAAAAATTACAAAGTTTACGGAACTTATAAATAAATAAGGTACAAGAGGCGGCCTTATCGCCGAAGCAATCTCTTACAGGCAACCATAGCCATAATCGCCTAAGTACCTAGAATCCTTTGTATGGTAAGCGGGCGAGATATAATAGTAACATCTAGAAATAAATACAGGATTTTTCCTTTTTAGCAGAGTACGCTTTTTTGTATGGGTGCCATACGGTCGTCATATTATCACGCCTGTTTCCCACAGGGGTAGGCAGAGAATATGGACCCCTTGCTACGATCCTGACAGACCTCTTTCGCTTCATCTACACTTATCACTCTCTTCATACATGCCTTCCGGTTACGGGTACTTCTGACCTCTCCTTTTTTCTAGATCGTCTGTAATTTGATCTCATTTGCCAATGCCGAGCCAGTCCTACTATTCCATATACATTTGCTCGAACAAATATTGCAAGTTAACTGAAAGCTTCTAAATATATTTTATATTTTGTTTCCTTTTGCTAAATGTAAAATATCAAATACCAAACAAGCGGTGGCTTTTGTTCGGCCACCACACGATAAGGATGTCTCAAGCAAGACTTGTCCCGGATAACGAGAAACACGCGTGTCTGTTGTGTCGAACCATATGCAGCGTAAGTTACGCGACGCAACTTGTGTCGCGTACGTGTCCACATTGCGTTTTATAGAATTTTTACCCACCGTTTAGGGCATCCGCTACGAGCGGGAGCACGCGACTGGTTTAGTCTATCTCTTTCACAAACTCTACTCACGTGCGACAGGGACACGGCATCACGCGACGGATTCCGCTATCTCTTTTTTACATAGAGTCTGTGACAGAGATAGACTGAACACGTCGTCGGGTGCGCTCGCTTAACGTAGCGGACGCCCTTATACTCACGCGCAAGTTGCGCGGGTAGAAATTATATGAACGACGAAAGTTGCGTCGCGCAACTTACGCTGCGTGTGGTTCGACCCTACCTAACACTGTTTAGGACTCCATAACACACGACAGTCGTCCAATTGTGTCTGTATATTACAATATATAATATATAGACAGTATAATTGCATTCAAAGTAGCTTTGTAGATTCACGTAGCTACGTACGCATGTCGTGCCGCGTTTGGAGTAAAGGTCCAAGTTTTCAAGCTGCCTCAAGACATCTGATAGAACTTAACGCTTGCCAACTAATGACGATGAAATTCCGGGTCAACTGTTTAATATGCCTTCCGAAGCACGGAGAAGCCTAAACTCCGTACTCCGTACTCACACCATGCCGCCAAGCCAAGCTCCATTCGCTAAGATGAGAGAGCGAGAGATATTTGCCACACATCTAAACTATATATGTCTTAGTCTATGACTTACCTCACCATTCATGAAACAGTATATAACCGCTACAAAAAATCCTTGAAAGGACCTAAGGAAGTGTGTTGTGTAGCTCCATAGACCAAACAACCACACTGGGTTTAGAGGCGGCTCTATCATATTAAGTACGTTCGTTATTCCTAATAAAGGTAACAGCACCAAAGCAGCTCGGACCGCTTTTCTGAAAATATTATGAAGAAATAGTATGGCATTATAGAAAATTAAAATAATAAAATGTCTTAAATAATCATATAGATCTCATGAAAAAAAATGTGTTGACAATTCATGTTTGAGTGCATTTAGTGCGATTACACAATATATTTTTGTAATTGGTCATGAATTATGATGCGATTAGTAAATGAAATGTGTATGCCACTTTCACAAAAAATATAAAAAATAAATGAAATTAAAAATTAAAGGAGCCTCAAACCAATACCTAACCTTGTCCTCCATTAAAGTATGTGTTATTATCAAGACAATGTGAAAGTTATAACAACAACATCCATTTGGTGTACCAAAACTGGTTTTATTTCAGTTTACTAATCGTGGCAAGCTTTTCTTACCTCACTTTATGGATTTCATTGCTCTCACTCCGCCTGAGCTTCAGTATAAGGACTCTCATAATATTTAATAAAAATCCGAGGTTCACCTATAATAAAGCACATGTTTTTAACTCTGTGGTACAAATCAATACCATTAGATAAACTACGGTTAATATTTAAATGTAAAATAACTATCACGGGTTAATACTCTTATTAACCCGTGATAGTTATTTTACATTTAAATATTTGCATTCAGCAACAACAAATCTCTAAAATATGCTCCTCATACAACACTGATCATCACCATCATAATTTCAGCCACATAACATCATTCATCATCATCATTTTCAAGGATTTCCAAAATAACTGATCTACCAGAGACCTTGGTCAGGTCGTCTGACCACCTTCGCTTGCCAGTGTGGTCGCCATTCGAGAACCTTTTTGCTACTTTGACCATCAGTTATGTGTCCCGCCCACTGCCACTTCAAGATAATCCGCTGGGCTATGTCAGTGACTTTTGTTCTCGTTGATCGTCTGGAATCTGATCATCTTTCCGGATAATTCGTACAAATTTTTTTCAAGATCCTATCACCGGTAATTACATATTGATGGACATTGTCAAGCGTACGAGTATTTTTACTCCCTATGTGAAAAAGGCCTTACGTCACGTGTTTAATACGGAACGGGTGGCTGTCAGTCTGTGCTGTCAGCCGCAGCGTGCGAAGAGTGTGTATGAACTGCATGGTTTAGTAGGGTTGCCTTTACAAATTACTGTTTGTTTGTTTTTCGTATCTGTAAGTGGCCAACACTGGTGTCAGATTTTTCAGTCAGCCTGAAATATCTTGACGACTGCCAAACAATAATGAAAGCTAGCACCAACGGCTTGAAATGCATTTCGAAGCACAGAGGAGCTCGAGAAATATTTGTGCCACTTGTGTGCCGTTGCGAAAGCGTTAGTAAGGTGTACTCCAACCGAGCCACTGAGTTCGTCATGTTTAGTAACTTAACGTAGAAACTTAGTAGTTACCTCTAGTGAAGTGGCTAGAATATGAGTCATAATAATAGGCGTGCGGCTAACAACCTGTCTCTATTTGGGTTTCCATTTCCCATCTTTAAACACCGCAAATGTGGGTCTTACGGCCCTAGGCTCTGCTGGGATCGATACGTGGTAGTGTACCTGTTAAACTGAAGTATTGTCCTACAATGCCGTAATTTATTGTAATTTTTTGAAAAGAAAAGAAAAAATATGAACAAGCATTATTTTTGGCTCGTCGCTGTCTTTTCTTCTAGTACCTATATATTTTTTTACAATATTTCAAACTAGATTAATATTTATACCACAATATTATTTACGAAAAATCACGACGTGGCAACCCTATTGCAAAATCGCAATTAAGGGTGAATAAACCGCTCTAAAAATATTTTACTCGTTATACCTGCGACGCGACGGTGGTTTAATAGACATACAATACCTTCCATCATCAATACAATACAATTGCAAAATTGGATATACGACTCGACATATACGATGGGAGGGTGGGGGAGGGGGTGAATTTGTTTGTCAATATGAACTGTCACAGATATATATGACAAGTGGGCGGCAAGTCCTGAGAGTGGTGAGAAGGCGAATACTGTCTTAATGAGTTTCTTACGGCGTTTCTTCCCAATAAATAAATATGTAAATTTATTTCGTCATAATAATATGACGAGATAATTGATACGGTTTTCGTCAATAGATAGTGATAGTGATAGTGTGATTCAAGAGGACGGTTTATATGTATAATACTTAGAGGTGAAATGATTTTTTTGCTTTCCATACAAACTCGGATCAGCTGATCGCTCAACTTGTATGGGAGGTCAAAAAATATTTTTCATATTTCGATATATGTTTCTGGGGAAAAGTTGTTCAATATCATGAACTGAATTCACCCTTAAAATAGTTTCAGTATATTTTGTTAGATCCTGTATAGCCGTGCGAAGCCGGGTCACTCGTAAGATATGAATAGATAGAGGGTCTATATGTCATCTACGATATAGTCGATTACGACTTATGTTAAGGCCGTACCTGAATTTTGCGGGGTCCAGTGCTGCCCCCATTTAAAATAAATCATTTCAAAGAAAACGGAGACATCATTTGAAATTTTGCAACTACCAAGTCCTAGATAACCCTTCAAAGTATTTTATGAACTGCTGTTTACAGTTTTTAATGAAAACGTTAAGCTTTACTACGCACATTAGCCAAAAGTGGCCGTTTTTCGCAAATGTGCGTAGTAAAGCTTATCGTTCACATTTTAAACTGTAAACAGTAGTTCATAAAATACTTTGAAGGGTTATCTAGGACTTGGTAGTAGCAAAATTTTAAATAATGTCTCCATTTTCTTTAAAATGATTTATTTTAAATGGGGGCAGCACTGGACCCCGGAAAATTTAGATACGGCCTTAAAATACACAAGACTTACGATTATAATTCCTAATCTTGGACCTTGCAGAATCCAATACAACTTGGTAAAATTGTATCCGTACCAGCAACTGAAAAATAAATACTTATGTAGGAAAACTAAGGAAAAACCGGTCAAGTGCCAGTCAGACTCGTACATGAAAGGTTCTGTACCTCCGTACAATGTTTTAAAACGCTGAAAAAACACGGTTCTTGTTTGACGACCCCGTTTTTTAGGGTTCCGTAGCCAAATGGCAAAAAACGAAATCCTTATGGATTTCTCATGTCTGTCTGTCTGTCCGTCCGTATGTCACGGCCACTTTTTTCCGAAACTATAAGAACTATACTGTTGAAACTTGGTAAGTAGGTATAGATGTATTCTGTGAACCGCATTAAGATTTTTACACAAAAATAGAAAAAAATACAATAAATTTTGGGGGTTCCCCATACTTAGAATATAAAATTATTGTTTACGCGAGAGACACTTCTAAAGTGGTAAAATGTGTCCCTCCCCCCTGTAGCTTCTAAAATAAAAGAATGATAAAACAAAAAAAATATATGATGTACATTACCATGCAAACTTCCACCGAAAATTGGTTTGAACGAGATCTAGTAGGTAGTTTTTTTTTAATACGTCATAAATCGTAAACCGCAATTTACCTTCAGAACTTTTATATTATGTTACTTGCTGCTACGGGACCCTTCATGGGCGAGTCCGACTCGCACTTGGCCGCTTTTTTTAAATAAAAATTATTTAATTTTTAACTTTATCTCATTTTAGTGTTTGTTGTTATAGCGGCCACAGTAATACATAATCGGTGAAAATTTCAAGTGTTCAAATTTCTAGCTACGAGTCTACGGTCCAAGAGACTTTGTGATAGACGGACGGACAGACAGACTGACAGCGGAGTCTCTGTAAACGGGGTCCCGTTTCAAACTTTGGGTACGGAACCTTAAAAAGAAGTAGGTATAAAAGAAAAAGAAGATGAAACAATTTATTAGAATTTATAATGTATATACTCGTACCAAGTTAGTCCTACTAGTAGAGCTTTCTTTTGCATTAAAGAGCCAAGGCTCTTGTCGGTGTTACTGTATGAAAAGAGACGCACACCTGTGTTAGCAGTATAATCATCATCATCATCATCATGATCAGGTCTTTTTAACCGACTTCAAAAAAGGAGGAGGTAATCAATTCGACAGTATGTTTTTTTTTAAATTTTATGTATGTTTGTTAAGCGATATCTTCGCCAATTGTGAACCGATTTTAATGATTCTTTTTTATTCGAAAGCTTTTACTACCAAGTTGGTCCCATTTTAATTTGGTGAAGATATGATAAAGAACTTTGGAGATATGGAAGAAACTCCTAAAAAAATTGAAGTCGGTTGTTTTTTTGTTAAAAATTTAATTATTCAGTCTCCACGACGGAGCACGACCTATTTATTAGGTAGCCACACACGCACCACAGGTAGGTAAGTAGGATCAACACGACTTATCTGAAAGCCACGTCACGGGGCTCTGCCTCTAGATCTCAGGCTTCGCAGGCGCCGCGACCTTGACGTCACTCAATGATTATTTTTGGCAGAGATAATGGAGTGGTTTGCCATTGCCTTCTCCATTACACACACAAGGAAACGATAGTATAAATAGTGATTAGTGTGCAGGTTTGATGTTTTCCTTCACCGGAAGCAAGTGGTTGTAGCGGGTGCTCGACCGCCACAAAGGGAAAATCTTCCCGCCAGGTTAAGTGTTGCGCGGGGAACCGTATCTCCGACGGTGAATTGTCGGAAATTGTATACAGGGGTCTTTTTAGCCACCGGCAAAATTTTTAGAACAAATTTAGTCAGACTGAACTTGCTCCTTCATCATCATCATCATCAGGTCTGTTCTCTCCACTGCAGGAGCACGACCCTCTCTGTAACACCAGAGCCATAATATTAGCCAGAGCAGTCAGAGGATTTGGCCTACACTCTCCACGACAGCCAAACGGGTTTGAGAGGTCTCATTGATGTTTATGTAAGCTTTGTGTAGCTTGTGTTTCCTAAGGGTTGGATCTTATCTTTTAGCACGGAACAGCACTTTCCTATGCTGCTATCCTTTTCTGTCGCTCAGAACAATAATTTTCCAGAGCGAGAGAGAGCGACGGAACGCTGCAGCACGGCCGGTGCTGGTTGCGAGATCCAACTCTAAGTCGCCTTCTACGATATCCACGGAAAGACTTGGAGTGGTCCTATTCTACTCTGCCCGGAACCACACGGCTTGTTTGCTCCTTACTTTTTCTTTCGATTATCGATAATTGTTTTTATTTAAAGTAGTTCCGTATCATAACTCAACTTGCTCCAAAAACGTTGCCGGTATTTTAAAAGTACTCGTAACCTTGTATAACAAAGTTTAAAGGAAAACTATCAGAGCTAAGCAGGGTTAACAAATTAAAGAGTTCCAGTAGACCAATTAAAGAGTTTCTAGTTTCCCTTGTGAAATAGGATTTGACAACGCTTTCTTCATTTACCATCGTCTTATGTGGGCTCGTTTTTAGTCGTCAAACCATGAGGCGTGAACAATCCACAACTACGGAACCCTACACTGTGCATGGCCCGACACGCACTTGGCCCATTTTATTATCTATTGGTGCACTTTTTCTTATTTATTGAGCCACTTCTATACCGTGAAAATGAATTCATTTTAAAGTCAGGCTTACTTTATTCACTTGTTGGTGCAATAATTAGCATTGGGATAATGAAGCGAATTTCCAATGTGTTGTGAAATGATTTTAGGGTGTACATATATTTACCAGACTACCCTACCTACCAATTAGGTACGTACATGGGGCTGGTCTGGGATTTATTTGTTAACGAGTGGGTAGTATTGATTTTGTATGATTTTGTTTTTTTCAAGCTTTTGTTCAATGATTTGAGGACATTTGATCTAGCTAACTGGGCATAACGAATCTATGGAATATATTGATCTATGGAAGCATAAACAAGCGTAAAAAATTACCCCATCAAAAGTACATTCAAGTTGGTAGTTAAAAATTACATCTCGTTTTCCAATACTGTTACGGACGTTATGTTATACGCATTACTTATTATGTATTCTTTTAGTCTGACAATGATTACCAATTTCCTTGACGGTAAGGAATTTTTAATTTAAATAATTTTTACCTGACTGTGCCAGAAGGAGCGTTATGTTTTTCGAGTGTATGTTTGTATGTAAATTTCTTTGGCACGCTCTACAGCCTAATCGGTTTGATGGATTTTAGCTTGAGAGGTGTCTTTAGATTTGTCTGTTTGTTTGTGTGTGAATGTATCTAGTGTTACTCTGAGAGTAACACTAGATACATTAAAAAATAAAAGCGTCCTAAGCATAGGTACTGCAGTCGGGTTTTTTGTTTTTTTTAATAATTGCTTCTTAAATTTATCTTGTGACCGAATTATGTAGTTTAACTTTAGACATTTGCAGCTCCAATATAATAAACCAAAGTTCCTTATGTATACTCGTATTTACCTACTTAAATATTTGTATGCTATATATGGCAAGACATAGCTTACGATTGCATTGTAAAAAATAAAATAATGATTGATTGGACCAATCCAGTGGCCAGCCGTGAGGTTCCCCGCAGAGTAGAATAGGACCACTCCAAATCTGGATCCGTGGATGTCGTAGAAGGCGACTTAGGAAACACAAGCTTAATACCTCTCCAGCCCTTCCTGGCCAGTGTGGAGAGTGTAGGCCAAATCCTCTCACTGCTCAGGCTAATATATAGCTCTGGTAGTACAGAGAGGGCCGTGCTGCTGCAGTGGAGACTAAAAGAGACCTGATGATGATGAATCCAGTGGCTTTTGTATGACGTTGCGTCAAGCGACAGTCATTTTATGTAAATTTCGTAGGCCCGTTTTGTGCGATGAAAATGTTTGAAGTTACCTACTCTCAGTATTTAGTTCGCTGTCTGGAATATCTGAATTTTCCTAAAGGGTTAGTTTTTAAGGTTTCGTACCCAATGGGTACCAACGGGACTTTATTAGGTACTCATTGCAGACTTCACTGTCTGACAGTCTGTCCGTCCAGCGCTCTGTCTCTTGACCTGTAATAGCTAGACACAAAATTTAAACCGATTGTTATAATATTAAAGGAGGTCGTCATACAAGAAACGTGTTCTTTCAGCTCAGTCCGACTCGCACTTGACCGGTTATATTATTAAGTTTTTAATTAACTTGCAATGTTTGTAGGTATGTTTGTACGTGTAAAATATTGCAACTGAATTTTAAAGCTATCCTGCAATGAACTGAAATAAGTAAGGCGAGCATTTTGGCGGGAAGTCAAGAGGTTCAGTTGGGACTGGGGTTTATTTTGCAAATTGATGTTGAAATTAAAGCGTAAATCTAGTAAAATAATAAAAAAGACTTACCTGAAAGCGTGTTCTTGCCTATAATGTAGATGAGTTAGAACAGCCCAAACAGCTGTCATCGGAACTGGTAGCCCCCATCCGATAACATAGTACAGTTTGTGGGACCTCCTCTCTCTCAAGCAGTTCCCGGTCACCATGTTATGGAGGTACACCCCTTTGATTAACATCCACATGAACATCACTGTGCTGGCGTACTCCAGAAGAATGTAGGCCGATTCGCACACGTATGGCTGAAAGAAATGCATTTATTCAAAATATGATCGAATTAGCGCCGATTCACAGTGCACTTTAGGGTTAGGACACATCACATCTGTCAGCACGGAACAGCACTTTCCTATGCTGCTATCCTTTTCTTTCGCTCAGAAGCGTCATTTGTTAGAGCGAGAGAGAGCGACGGAATGCTTCAGCACCGGCCATGCTGAAGCGTTCCGTCGCTCTCTCTCCCTCTAGTCAAATGACTCAAATACGGCATTTGTGACACGTGTTTTGGGCCACAAAACGTCTACACATTACAATCTGCAGATTTTCATGTATGTGCAGACAGCATAAAATGCAAGTGGAGGTCCATAGTCTCTGCCTACCCCTGTAAACAGGCGTGATAGTATGTATGTATGTATGTGCAGACAGCATTAGAATTTTACTAAAAATTGTATTCTACCTAACTTGTGTCGTGTGTGACCTTGTCATCCTCTTTTCCCATGTTTTCCATCGGATACCCATGTTTATTAAAATGCCAGTGTCGACACAGTATTATACTGTCCCCAATATATCACGAGAGCTCTCTTAAGGGCTCGAAAGCTCGACCAATTGCACAAGTCGGAAAGTTGTGACGAGTGGTCCTTGAATATCTCGTGTAGCGATGGCCTTATCACTGGAGCTTTGGCGAGGTCAGCTTACGTTTTTACCCAACTGCGCCAGGAGAGTTATGTTTTTCAAGCGTATGTACCTATCTGTATATTTCTTAGGCACGTTCTGCAAACTAAACGGCTTGATGGATTTTAGCTTACAGCCCCGCCAGATCAGAACCAAGAAAACTGTGAGTATTTAAAAAAAAACACTGTAATTGAACTACTACAGTTTATTTCTCAAAAAAATTACATATAAATTTTAAAGATTTTCTACTGACACCTAAAATAGCCAAAACACGATTGAGCATTTTTGGCTTAATAGAAAAAAATCACAAACATAGCTCTAAATTTGCCTAAATTTGACTTTATAATACATATTACTATTTTATACAATCATCTTTTTATATGAAAATTATACCAAAAAATGTATTATCTAAGTATCTATCCGTTTTGGCTACAGAAAAAATTATAAATATAATATAAAAAAATAATAAATAAAACAGTGAAATATTCGTCAAGCGCGAAGAAAGGCCCGGAGCCGTGCTCGACGATATTTCGCAGTGTTTTATTATATATATTTATAATTTTTTCTGTAGCCAAAACGGATAGATATTTAGATAATGGATAATGATGGTATAATTTTCATATAAAAAGGTGATTGTATAAAATAGTAATATGTATTATAAAGGCAAATTTAGAGGTATGTTTGTGATTTTTTTCTATCGAGCCAAAAATGCTCAATCGTGTTTTGGTATTGTGTGTCTGTAGAAAATCCTTAAGATTTTTATGTAATTTTTTTGAGGATTAAACTGTAGTAGTTTAATAACAGTAATTTTTCAAAAACACGCACAGTATTTTAAAATTGTGAACCCATGTTGCCTTAAGAGGAGTCGCTAGATTCGTCTCAATTTTATTAAGAGAGAAAACTATAAAAATAAAATTACGGATTTGTGGCATAAAATCATGTCTTCAAATATGATTTTATTTAAAACCCATGAAGTTGGGTATCAAAATAAATAAATAAATATATAAAGACAAATTACGTAAGTGGGAGAGTGTATGATTTGCTTATCTTTGATGACATGGCGTTCTTGACAGTCAGGGATTTTTTAATTTGCCTAGCAAATAAACTTGTTGTCTGTCTGTCTGTTCTCGCCTACAGGTCGCATTTTTCTACCGATTTTTGTGAAAATGGGCACACAAGTTCCTTGATTTATTTAATTATTTTCACTTTGATAAGCCAGGGGAAGAAGAAAATGTCGGTTATTTCATGGTTATAACAGCTTGCGAAGTCTACTGTTCTCACACAACTATTAATAATAATACTTAATAATAAATATTAAAAGAGGAAAGGAACTTACCATGTTCTCTATAGACCAGGAAATGTCACTGGATCCACCAGCGATCCTGCTCCTGGTCACAGCCTGGTCTATATACAGAGTGAGTCTAATAATAACCTGCACGGTCATTGCCGTAAACAGACTCTGGTGTATCCGGGTACGGCTGTTCCGGAGGGATCTACGGTGAAAAATGTGTGTGTCAAAACATAAGTAACTTTGCCGAAGTTGCGCGACCGAACTTCTGCGATGCTATTTGAAATACAATGCGATTGCAATAAGAACAGGACAGACCGTTTTCTAATATTAAGTACTGTTTGCAATAAAAAAGGATTGAAAAGATATAATGGCTATCCCATGTGTGTGTTTTACACCTCATCTATTTTCCAAATATCGATTGAAAATTAAAAATACGGAAGATGATGCCGCACTGAGTGGGATCGAATAATTGGCGTAGCACCAAACATTGATTATAAATACTTAAAACAAATTTAAATTTTTATTTTATTTTGCCCTATTTTTTTGCACATCATACTGAAGTGAAGTTAGTTTAACACATGTTTGACATGATGACGTCACAAAATGGCGGCGGTTCGACCCTATTCTTCTTGTAATCGCGTTGTACTAACAACAAACCTACTGTTTTATTATAAAAACAGGACTAACTTTGTTACTAGGTTTAAACCATTACCCGCCCAAATCAAGTTGAGTTGGTAGTATTGTCAACAACATTGTACCTCACAGAATTAATAACTAATTCTGTGTTGTACCTATTTAAAAGATATAACCGTTTCTCGTGGGATACGTTACTACTTACTTGTAATTAACTCGTACTTGGTTGCAAACGTAGTTTAAAATACAATTATGATTTATAAAAGTGAAATAGCATAGATATAAGTTGATTTTCTTTGGAATTATTTGAGTCTCAGGCATGGCGCCATCCCCACCCTTTTTGTATAAAAAGGGGATGCCGCCATTGCCTCGGGCAGTTCGTTTCGATCGCTGGAGCAGTCAACACCTAAAAATTGTAAGTGGTTATTATGTTATTTTTCTTGTATTTCACTGAATTTCTTATAATATTTTTGTGTACCTATAAATATTTATTTTTAAAACAAACTAGTTATTTCCTGTAATAAAAATATTTCATAGTTTAACGGATTTAATTTAAATGTCATTGCATTTTTATAAGTAAATACTTATGAATTTACCAAAATATACCAATTATAATTGATTGAAGTCTTTTATTTCACAGTATCACACTATCTCAGCTGTCAATGTCAACTTGATTTGGGCGGATAATGGTTTAAACCTAGTAACAAAGTTAGTCCTGTTTTTTATAAGACGGAAAGACTTTTGGTATGCATTTTCGGCTGATATCTTTGGCTTTTATTATGATTTATGTCACAAGATAAATTTGGCAGAATGTACTTTTTATTTCGCTTAGAAAAGTACGTCCCTTGAATATGGCTACGAGGTTAAAAATCATCCTGTATATACCGATTTGCGAGGGTCATTCAGAAACGTAATCTCGCGGGAGGGGGTAAGCTTCCATTCTGTACGGTAGTAAAGACGAAGAAAACATGACGTACCCTTCTTCTTCTTTTCGTGTCGATGGTATTCTACTTACTATATTATATGACGTACCCTATTAAGTATTACTAACCTGAAAATCGCAAAGATGATGAGAGATATGATCAACGCTACCAATGACGAGCCATACCCGACATGTTCAATAAATCTCGTCCTTTCAGCCACATCAAATTTATCCTGAAGACAAAAACATATTTGAAGTTTCATGTGTGTCAAAAAAGTAGTTAATACAAGTATGGAAAGGTATTCATTACAGTTAAGGCGGATTTGACACACAAGCTGGCGGAGTCGGCGCTAATTTCTATGCATCCGAAACTGTCATGAATAATCCACACGAGTGCCATATAAAGCTTTTTTAAAAATTTGCGATGAAAAGACTACATTAATAAATTAGCTCTCGTAAAGAAATATTACGTCGGAAAATGCATAAATTGCGTAGACAGGTGAAAGGAGAAACCCAGGATCAAGCGGCAAACATCCTACTTACGATTAAAAAAAAAAAAAAAAATTTCATTAATGCAGAAAACGTGCAAAATTGACCAAATACTTATAATGAATAATAAACTATACCTAGACAAAACTTATTATTTTAGCAGATTAAAAAAGATTTTTTGTAATAACAAGTACTATTTCATCCCATTTATTGGAAAAACTATGGTTTTATCCCTAAACAGTAGCCATCAAGTCACTAATGTATTGATCCCGTGGGAATAAAAAGTGAAAAGTAAAAGGGAAGATTTTTTTCACTTAACATGAATGTTATCATGAAATCCAGAATATTGTCGGAAGCTCTCGATTCTCGATTCTTGATTCTTGGTTCTTGAGTTTTGTTTCTTGATTCTTGTTGTTTAATTTGAGATGATGATTAGAATGCCACGAAGTTTATAATGCGTGTCTAGCCAGTTAATAATAAAACTGTCTTGAAACGCTTTAGCAACTTAGTGTCATCTCGGCTCTTCTATGCTGGAAGCTAATTAGAGTACCATAAATTCTTCTCCACTGGAAACAAGTGTTGGATCTTCACTCCAAAAGCGGCACAACATACGGAGGTACGTAATACGTACGTAATAAAATAAATACATTAAAATGTACAATGGGGCGGTCTTATCGCTAAAAAAGAATATAAATAAAGATAGCAGACTGGGTGTACGTAGGTGTAGGGACATGACTAAAATACAATAGTACATAGTGGAACTTTCTACTATGCGAGGCGAGGCGACGTGAAACGAACGAAAAAAAATAGGAATGATGCGGGACAATTTTATAAAATTTAGCAATGCGGGATAACGGCCGTCAATGCGGGACTGTCCCGGAGAATGCGGGACGGTTGGCCGCCTTAGTTAATTGTTACTCGACTTGGGTGCTGTCTTTAGATGGCGATCAAAATGCCATAACGTTAAAAATATGTGTAAATATTAAACCGACTGCCACGCACTTTTAACGCTGCAGCATCATGTCTCTCCTTTGCTAAAAAAATATTAGAGTACCATGATTTTCTCTTCACTAGGGCGAGTGCTACAGCTATTTCAATACCTTCTGTATGTAGCCAGACCAATCGGACAGCACAAACATTCCGCTTTGATGTTGGGGCTCCTGGGCAGTGCACTACTGTACGTACAATGCTACCAAAATAAAATATCGGATCTTTCTTGGGCCGTTGAAGCCTATGGCTGTATCCTCATAATAGTACGTAATGTTTAAGCAATTTATATTTTGCTAATTTAGCACATCACGTATTTTAAATCAATTTAATTTAACACGTAGGTACCTATATAAGTTTTAGTTATTGACACTATTCGACACGACGAAGAAAAAGAACGAAAAATAATAAAATTACAAGAATTAGTAACCTTTTCTAAATTGGTTAAAAAGTTTATGTTTTCACATTTTATTAGCAAAGACACACAAACAAAGTGCCATCTTCTTCTTCATATAAAGAAAATTAAAAAAGTGCCGATGAAACACATATTATTTATAGATTATATTACATATAGATATAGATTACGAAAAAATTAACCTTTTAAAATTTTAGAATATAATAAAAACTTAAAGACTAGTACTAACCTGGGCGTTTTGCTCATCATTGTAGACCCTGGTGAGCAAGCTACGTACGTCCTCAGGGAAGCATAGGGTATAGTTAGTCCATCCTAGAATGCTACTTGTATTAGGTTTGCGGTCTAGCCAGAGTCCATCTACGCCGCAGAACCGGAAAGCATCGTCTGAAAAATAAGAGTTTCTTAATCCCCTTCTCCATATCAGAGGCCTTTGGATCTTAGGGCTCTAGGCTATGCCTCATATCAGGTCTTTTTAAGTCTCCTCTGCAGGAGCACGACCGTCTCTGTACTAAGTACCAGAGCCATACTTTGCCAGAGTTGTCACAGGATTTGCCCTACACTCTCCACGCTGGCCAGATGGGTTGGAGAGGTCTCATTGATGGGTGTCCTAATTCATTTCGATGCAAGTTAGTGCGATTGTTTTTGTGTTTTCTATAAACGTTAGTGCTACTTTTTTTTTGTAATTTCGATGCATCATCATCACCATCCGAGCGTATTCCCGGTTACATCGTCAGCGGTTACGCTTCGTTGTAATTTCGATGCATGGCGACTTAGGAAACAATTTAGATGGCTAAATTGTTTCCTAAGTCGCCTTTTACGACATCTACGGGAAGACATGAAGTGCTCTATTCTACTCTGCCGGAAATCTCACGGCTCTGTCTACCTAGGGAAAAATACGTGATAGTGTATCTACTTATATCTGCTCATAAGAGCGTGTTGCCGGTTAAAATGCTCGACATGTAAGTGAAATCTTCTCCAAAATCGGCCCAGTAGTTTATTTTTTTATTAAAGTTTTTTTTCTTTATTTTTGTCTTCACTGTAGAAGCATGACCCTCTTTTTACTAGAGTCATACTTGCCCAGAGTAGCAAGAGGATTTGGCTCGGCCTGCGTGGAGAGTGTAGGTAGGCCAAATAAACATTAATTTATTAAAATTTATTCATAAGCATCTCAGTATAAACAAAACAGGTCACAGACCTAGATTTTTTGTAATTGAAACAATTACCTAGGTACTATAAAGTACACGTTTTTATAAACCAAAAGTATAGCAAGTATTGCTTTAGCAAAGCCTTAAGGTGAAGGTAGAATCAATTGACCTTGAAGTGAAGAAAAAAAAATGTTTTCACAGCAATTAAGGTGAATATATAAGCAAATGGCCTTAAAGTGTGAAATAAATTGGTAACTCGTAAATATGGTTATACATACATATATATATATATATACTCGTATGTAGAATGTTTTTATATTTTAAATTATTTCTTGACATATTTTTTTAAATTTTGTTGTACTATATACTATGTTACACAAATCCATTGTATAGCAATGCAATATTTTCTGTTTGTTTTCTCATATTTCTATAACGATCACTTTCATTTTCACGTTATAACTTTTTTCAGACTCCACTGATGATGATCCACAATGGGAAAATAACAATGGAATTATTTTAAGAATCATCAATAACATTTAGCCTTTATATTTTTTGGCAATACATAAGCTAAGTGCTACAGAGTGGAGAGTCCTTAGGCTGAGAAAAACAAATATTTTTTAAACATCGATACTGCTAATTGGGCTTTAACGAGTATTTACGTACCTATCTATTGTTTTTAAATACGTTTTTTGTTAAGTTTGTTTTTTCCGACGACAAAATAATTCTTATAAATGAACTATGAATCCTCCTTTGAAAAAATAAACAAGTCTGATGTTTAGAAAAACATTTCCAAGTATCACCTCCGCCAAAAGTGGCCACGGCAAGTTTTAAAGCTAGACGGATCATCAATAATAGTTTCAACGGCAGTTCATAAAATAATTTAAAAGGATATCTAGTGCATGACGAAGAGCAATATGGAAATCATCACCATATTTACGAGTTAACAATTTATTTCACACTTCAAGGCCATTTGCTTATATATTCACCTTAATGATTCAAAAGAATTTAAGATTTGGCTTACAAATCCTACTTTTTATAACTAAGGTACTATTTTTTTTTAATATGTATAAAATTTGTACCCTGCCCTTCGAACTATACGTGGCTTTTACTAAGGGGTCATCTTAATCACGTGATGTTTTTTAACAACTTTTTAACCCTTCGTCCTCGGGTGGTGAGGTTTTACACTCACCCTATCCCTAACCAAATTTACGTATATTTTTTGTTACAAATCTTAGTAATTTTCTAAATATTATCTTTAAATACAGGTGCAAACTAAATAAATTCTAGAAAATTAAGCCGAGTCAAGATTTTCTGATTAAAATTGGCCTATCAACAAAATAATTAATACTCGTGATATCTCCCTACATCCCCCCTCCTCCTTGTCATATTTCGTGATTTTTCTCGAACGGGTTTCGTGCACCATAGGATTAATGGACAATCTCTAAGCCCAACACCCTGTCTACAACGTTCTTTCATATTCATTATAAAATGAAGTCAAGTCGTACCCTTTGGGTACGGAACCCTAGAAATGATATTGAGGTTTCTTATACTATCATTTTTTTCTAAACTGAATAGTTTGCGCGAGAGACACTTCCAATATGGTAAAATTTGTGTCCCCCCTCTGTAACTTTTAAAATAAGAGAATGATAGAACTAAAAAAAATATATGATGTACATTACCATGCAAACTTCCACCGAAAATTGGTTTAAACGAGATCTAGTAAGCAGTTTTTTTTTTAATACGTCATTAATTGTAAACCGCAATTTACATTTCATTCAATCAACTCAAATATTATAACTTGCTGCTGCGGAACCCTTTTTAGGGTTTCGTAGCCAAATGGCAAAAAACGGAACCCTTATAGATTCGTCATGTCTGTCCGTCCGTCTTTGTATTTGTCTGTCTGTCCGTCCGTATGTCACAGCCACTTTTTTCCGGAACTATAAGAACTATACTGTTGAAACTTGGTAAGTAGATGTATTCTGTAAACCGCATTAAGATTTTCACACAAAAATAGAAAAAAAAATTTGGGGGTTCCCCATACTTAGAACTAAAACTCAAAAATTTTTTGTAGCCAAAACGACTTGTTTTTTATATAATGCATTTTTTGGTATATTTTCATATAAAAAGGTGATTGTATAAAATAGTAATATGTATTATAAAGGTAAATTTACGCAAATTTATAGGTATGTTAGTGATTTTTTTCTATCAAGCCAAAAATGCTCAATCGTGTTTTCGGCTATTGTGAGTATCTGTAGAAAATCCTTAAGATTTTTATGTAAATTTTTTGAGGAATAAACTGTAGTAGTTTAATAATAGTGATTTTTTAAAAACACGCACAGTTTTGCAAATTGTGAACCCACCTCGCCTTAATGCGATGGGCGGGCGTGGTTACCACGTGGTGCTTTTAAAGGACAGGACAAAGCCGCTTAGGAATCACATGCCACCTGGATGATATATAGAAGCATGCAACGTCATCATCATCCAAGCCATTGACTAATATATTACTAGATCCAAGCGTATTCCCGGTTGCTTCGTTAGCGGTTACGCTTCAGAGCCCGGTGTCCGCTACCTTACCTAGGTGATTTGACGAGGTTACTGGATTTACTTTTACTTAGAGACTCCCGTCTGTCCTCCGCAACTCAAAGGGTAGACCAGAACCAATATTAGGATAGGTTTGAATAAATGAAAGATGGTGTTCGGGGCCCACAGCTTTATATGCCTTCCGAAGCACGGAATCATATTTCTGCCTGCAATTTTCTAACCAGACTAGACATAACTTTTCACAAAGTATGCCTCCCAGTGTAAGTTATCAAATATTTAAAGACGGTTTTATCCTATTTAAAATCTAGTTCTATAGAAGAGAACTTCTGTACACATGGAATTCTATTCTCGTCCTATACTACAATAAACACAAGGTACGCTAAAACTTAAAGATTCCACTTACTCGAGAGCATAGACGGCAATATGAACGCCACCCTCTCAAAATTCCTTATAACTTCTACAACTAAGTTGTTTTGGGGTTAACTGCCAATGAAAGTATTTAACAAGATGGTGTAAAATTAGTTAAAAATTAGTCTGCTTATTATATTATGAATACAAGTTTTTATTTAAATGGGCAAATTTCTAATGTATGTACAGTATGGTCGTTACTTCTTGGATTCGTTGTTATGGTCTGTAATGTCATATCAATAGAGTCATCATCATCCAAGCGTATTCCCGGTTGCATCGTCAGCGGTTACGCTTCAGAGCCCGGGGTCCGCTACCTTACCTAGTAGAGGCTTAGATCCTTTAAATGATCTAAGAGTAGAGGTGATTTGACGAGGTTACTGGTTTTACACAGAGCGACTGCGTCTGACCTCGGCAACCCAATGGGTAGACCAGAACCTCCCATCCTAGGATGGGTCCAAACGCTAGATGGGGTTCGAGACCAACAGCTTTACGTGCCTTCCGAAGCACGGAATAATCTTTCTTTTCGGATAATCAGGTGATTCAAGCCTGCAATATCCTAACCAGACTGGAAACAACTTTTCACAAAGTATGCTATCAAGTTGGATTTGAACCCACAACCTCCGGATCACAAGGCAAACGCCTTGACCACTGGGCCACAGAGGCAGTGTGTAATGTAATTATTGTAGAAAAAATAAATAAATTTTTAATTTTGTTTTTTTTTATGTTATAGGGCGGCAAACGAAAAAGTGGGTCACCTGATGGTATTAAGTGATCACCACTAGTAGTTTATCTTCGATGTTAGCCTGTGAGAAAATAAAAGAAAAAAACAATGAAAGTACCAGCTGTTCCTCTTCCCGCGCAGACAATAAAGGCCGATCAAGGCAAAAATGTGAATAATACGCGATACGGCTAGCAACCAATTAATATTTTATGTTAACTGAAGCTGAAGTTTATTCGTACCTGAATCAGCAATTTTATGATTGGGTTCCTTTTTTATATTTTTAGGGTTCCGTAGTCCGACAAGGAACCCTTATAAGATCGTTCAGTCCGTCCGTCTGTCCGTCCTAGTCTGTCACAGCAGAATATCTTCTACGTTTATGGACTGATTTGCATGTAACTTGGTTCGAGGATACTTCACATATAGATCTCATTTTTAAAAATACAAAAAATTAAAATTACCCCTTTTTAAGGGCACCTGCCCATACATGTAAAGGGGGGGGGGGGTGAATTATTTTTTTGAGTGCACCTCCTTGTGTGGGGTATCGTTGAAAAGGACTATGAAAATAAGGTAGGGTTTCCATACAACACATTTTTATCGGCTTTACCATTTGCGAGATATAGCCCGCCAAAGTCGTTTACACGGTGTCCCCCCCCCCCCCTGTAATTTCTAAAGTCTTGGACCTATAAACTTCAAATCACTCACGTAAAGAAATAGGGCGCAAAATCTTATTTAAAATTGTTTCGGGTATCCTGTGATGAATACTTTTGAAATTATAAATAAAATAAAAATATATGCTTTTTTCCAAAATGTAATTTAAAAATTTAATGCAAAACAGCGCGGTGCCAAAAATTACTACGGAACCCTACTTTATGCGTGGTCCTACACGCACTTGGCCGGTTTTTTTTTATATCAGGTTTTTCAAGCTGCCTAACAAAGCTTGACGACTTCCATCTAATATTGTTCAGGACCAAGACAGAGCCGGGGTTCGCAAGTTCGTAAGGCATGCTTAGCAAGATGGGGAAGCAAAGGGATCAGAAACAAGTAATTATTTAAAAATATGTTTTAGGACAAGATTTTCTCACATCAAAAAGTTTCAAGACGAAACAGTTAAGCCCAATCTCGGTAGAATTATGTTTAACACAGAGATGCTGTAGTGGCCACCTTCCGGCTTCATCATAAGATTATAATATTGCATTGTCACTCAACTTAAATAAGTATGTGAAGTTTCTACTCGATCGAATAATAGGAAATGGGTCTAATTTAACTTGCAAGATTTGATTACGGACACGGGTAACGGGACAGATAAAACTAAATAAAAGCTTGTAAAATAGTGGCGGGTTGTTAGCCCTCCAATTATTTTAAAGGATGTTATACTTATTTACTCTTACCATTCGCTTTGCTATAACAATTGCTGTGCAGACTGTAGACATACAATATGTATTTTCTGTTTTTTAGGGTTCTGTACCCAAAGGGTGCAAACGGGACCCTATTACTGAGACTCCGCTATCTGTCCGTCTGTCTGTCTGTCTGTCGGTCTGTAATAGGCCTCTATCTCTTGAACCGTAATAGCTAGACACTTGAAATTTTTTTATGTATTACTGTGGCCGCTATAACAACAAATACTAAAAATAAAAAATAGTTAAAAATTAAAGGGGGTCGTCATACAAAAAACGTGTTTATTTCAGCGTTTTAAACTTGATCTTTATAATGGCATTAACAAGATACTTGAAATTTTCACCAATTATGTATTACTATGACCACAATAACAACAAATATGAAAAATAAAATAAAGTAAAAAATGAAAGGGGGTCGTCATACAAGAAACGTGTTTCTTCAGCGTTTTAAAACATTGTACGGTGGTACGGAACCCTTCATGTAGAGTCCGACTTGCACTTGCCCGTTTATTTAATATACGTACCTACCTACTTACTTGAATTTAAACAGTTTCGCCTTATGTAAAGCAAGATTGACACTTAAGTTAGTAGACACTTAGATAGATCTGAAATTATGGCATCCTTTAACTTAACATTATACAGGCTGACTTTTTAACCACCAGCCAAATTTTTGGAGCAAGTTCAGTCCATGATACTGAACTACTTTCCATAAAAACAACTAACGAAAAACAAAAATAAAAATTCGCCTTCCCATACAAATCAGCGCTCAGCCAAACGGATTTTGTATGGGAGGACGAAACATTTTTATCGATTTTTAATAACTTTTTTATAGAAAGTAGTTGATTATCATGGACTTAACTTGCTCCAAAAATTTGGCTGGTGTTTAAATTATTTATCGGTACCTACTTATATCTAGAACACGTTGTACAGGTACACTTTATGTTATAAGTTGTACCTATTTAGTACACATCATTTTGCAAAACGTATTTGTGAAAACTGAGTAAAAGGTGGACATTCACATTGCGGGATAATATTGGAACTAAATTATCGAACCACACATATACAATATATAATATACATGAATTCAGTCCATGATACTGAACAACTTTCCCCAAGGAACATATATTGAAATGTGAAAAATATTTTTTTGCCTCGCATAAAAGTTACTAATCAGCTGATTCGAGTTTGTATGTACAGGCAAAAATTATTTTTCACATTTCATTATATGTTCCATGGGGAAAGTTGTTTAGTATCATGGACTGAATTCACCCTTAAAATAGTTTAAGTATATTTCGTTAGACGTTATATAGTGATTTTAAAAACGTCATCTTTAATATAAAAATTTTGACTAGGACAATAATTCCGAAATTGTGAAAAAAGTCCACTGATGCGGTAGGGTATGTAATTTACTATAGGTTTATCCTGAACATATTGTATGTATATACAATAAATAGGGCGCCGCACGCGCAAGCTCAAAATAGCGCGAAAATAATGATGTGTAAGATCGGAGAAAAGATGATGGTATTCGCCGAGTTCCTTTCTCTTGGAACAAATAGAATGTATCCATATTTTACGTTATCTCTTTTGTCATTTTTTTTTATAAGATTTTCATTCTCTTCTTCTTCTAACAGCATGTAAAAAGAAAGTTCTTCGTCAGAGCTATCCATGACGTACGCACGCAACGTCTACTCGTAGCTGTACACTGTTCTCAAAATCCGCCAAAGCGCTGCGGCCCGCTCGGTCACCAATGTGCTAAGTACGCATTTTGGGCTGCGATGCGGCCCGTCATAATGTGCGCGTACCTTAACTAGTAACTGAATTAAATGCAAATATTTTCAGTCAATGTTCATGAACTATTTTCTCCAATCTATATCTAAACCACAAAAGACAGTAAGAGTATACAGAACTGAATCTTCTAAGATCCCGCGCAATATGCGTCCCCGTTCCCCGTCCCCGCACCTCTCCCCCGTTCACGCCTTGTCGACGGGCGAGAGCGGGCGAACACACACACTGCACCACGCACGCGGCCGCACAAGAATAGGGGAGAGGTAGAGGGACGGAGAACGAGGACGCATATTGCGCGTACAGATTCCGTTCTGTATATGCTTACTGCCTTCTGTGTCTAAACACTAAAAACAATTTGTATGGGTGCAACGTTTTTGGTATTAATCAAGGAAACCTGTTCAGAATGATGGGCTGAAATGTGCCTTGAAATAATCTATGGTAAGTGTACCGTAGCTCCGTAGAAATATCACAATTGGAGCATAATAAAGTGGTGAAAAAGCATAGATCTTCCTATATGGAAAATAAATTTGGTGTACCTCAAGGGAGCGTACTTGGCCCTCTGCTTTTCTTAGTGTATATCAATGACCTGCCGAATGTTATTCAACACAAGAGCATATTATTTGCTGACGATATATCAGTTATTGTAACAACAGATAGTAAACATACCCTACAAGATCATGAACATGACATAAATTATACAATAAAAACTATAATTGACTGGCTTACTAATAATAATTTAAAAATAAATATTGACAAAACATTTTATATAAATTTTAATAACTCAACCCCATCATTAAATATATCCCATGATGGACATTTATTAAAAGGCGTAGACATTGGAACATTTCTAGGAATAACTATTGATCATAAATTAAACTGGAATAAACAAATAGAAAGTGTATGCAGTAAACTTAATAGCTTTTTTATGCCCTGTATAAACTTGCAAGAACTGCAACAAGAAGCACGGCCCTTACAGCATACTTTGCTTATGTGGAATCCGTCTTGCGATATGGGCTTGTTATTTGGGGAAATAGCACGAACATACAAGATGTCTTCCTTGTCCAAAAAAAATGCGTACGAGCTATATGCGGAGTGTCATCGGACACTTCATGTAGACCCCTTTTTAAATCCTTGAATAAACTGCCTCTCCCTTGCCTTTATATTTTTGAAATTGCCAAATTTGTGAAACTTAATTATAAATTATTCCATGAAGCTAGAGAAGTGTTTCCGAGAAATACTAGAAATGGGAGCAGGCTAGCTTTGATGGCTAATATTATGCCCAGAAGTGAAAGATTTAAAAAGAATTGTTATTATATGTGTATGTTAATTTACAATAAGATACCAGACTCCATCAAAACTGCGACATTTAATTCTTTTAAAACAAAACTATTTAATTGGCTTAGTGAGCAAGGCTTCTACACAGTGAAAGAGTTTCTCAATTTCAAGAAATAATTATTAATACAAATTGCTTATATTTAATATTATTGACATTATTCATTCCTAATTTTATTTGTGACATAGTTTGTAGGTAATTTATAAACTTTTAGATTTGCATGCTATTGGTAATGGCTGATTAGGTGTTACTTTATGATTTAAGACCTTGTATGTATATCGTACCCTTTTCAAGTGCAAATAAAATATTCTATTCTATTCTATTCTCAGCGGATGGACTGATTTTGATTCAGTTTTATTTTATTTATTAAAGAGTCCTGGTTCGAGTGTTCTAAGCTGTGGTTCAAGATAGATTCAAGAGATATATATTTAAAAAAAATGCTGCACGTCGTATATTAATAAATTATTACTCTGTGGCTTAGATCTGTGGTTTACCTAATCAAAGAGCAACTAGCACCTCAAATGGCGGTTCGAGAGCTCGCTGAATTAATCAATGCTTCTGGGAAACAGTAAGAGCATATCTGAGGGGCATATACATACACATACATACATCCACACAGACTTGCAGCACAGTCACAACCGCAGACGAATATCTGTGAAAATTTTGCGCAAGCATTTCGCTGAGCTCGGAATCCCAACCTCCAAGTTTCTATTCAATCTAAATTGATATTCAACTTCATTGTAACATTGCCTTTGCAAGTTAACCGTCTAAGACGTCAGTTTAACTTACAGTAAAACGTGACCTTTATATCATCCGTACCTAGAATTTTCCAATTTAAAAAAAGGGAATCTATGTCACTAGCACAGCATTAAGTTATAAAATGTAAAGTAGGTACTTACTATTTGTGTCGATGAGCCGGCCGGGCGGGCACTTCTGACTGGCCGTCTCGCCACCGGCGGTGGGCGGCCAGCATAAGTACCCATCGTACGTAGCTCCACAGTATATTTTATCTGCCAAAAAAGAAAATCCGTAAGTCAAAAAGTCAAGTAAGCTTCATCATAATCATCATCAGGTCTTTTTTAGCCTCCACTGCAGGTGCACGACCTTCTCGGCACTACCAGAACAATATATTAGCCAAAGGAGTCAGAGGATTTGGCCTACACTCTCCACGCTGGCCAGACGGGTTGGAGAGGTCTCATTGATGTTTATATACTTTTTTAGCTCATATTTTCTAAGTGGCTTTCTACGACATCCACGGGAAGACTTGGAGTGCTCTATGCTACTCTGCCGGGAACCACTCGAGTCAACACGGCAAGTCTGGCTTGGTCATTGTTAATATTTACATTACATGAAGGGGGCCCTCCCCCTTCGTGTAAAGTGGAGGGATTGCAAACCGATGCTAGGCTTGTAGCCTTCTCCACATATTTGGTGGCATGAGAAGGACGATCTCGCCCCTGATATTCTGGTCCTAGGCCCAGGCCTACAAAACTTCCGTTTGGAAGATTTCAGTGAGGCTAAATTAATATAACCAGGACGAACCGTCAGCGAAAATAAATAAAAAAGTATATTTCACGTTTTCCCGTATGCATTAGTTTAATCCTATATCCTAACATCTTAGGTCATTGAAATGGCATTGGGTGGGGCACAAAGTGTGATGAACCGATTGCCGTCCACTTACTAGTCTAGTAAATGAGTGCTCAAAAGAGGGGTGTAGATGGAAAAGTCGAAAGCAGAACTTTGTTTGGACTACATAAGAGACCAACATATAATACCTAAAGTGGTACCACTGTCGACGCCACTAGTAGGTCTACTTATAGGAGCAGCCGGGCGATCAACAATCGATAATCGATGTACTTACTCAAATCCCATCACTCTCTCTCCGGAAACTTCTACAAAGCTATTTTTAATTATTTTTTTTAAATAAGTGTTTTCGTATTTCGTTATACTTGGTTATACATTATTCGAATTCTCGAAAAGTTGTTCAAAATGATAGACTGAAACACTTAAAATAAGTATTTGTACTAAATTAGAAATAATAGTGTATCCACGCAAGCACGTCACAGTAGTCTTATATTTATTTTTATAACAAATAAAATATTTAAAATCGGATAAACAAAGGTAGGACTATGGAAGACCCCAATACTGTACAACCACAGAGGCTTTGATTAGTTCATTCAAGAGATTTTGTTTCACTCATCCATGACAGAAGGCTAGCCAATAAATCAATCAGCGATATCCAATATTGATATCTATACTCGTACCACAGAAGACAGTAAGAGTATACAGAACGGAATCTCCTAAGGTACGCGCAATATGCGTCCCCGTTCCCCTTACTGTCTTCTGTGCTCGTACTTAAATTCAAACTGAACAACAAATATTTTGTAGTATGTATTTGCTTTTTTCCTTCTCTTTCTTTCCAATTCATCATCATCATCCGAGCGTATTCCCGATTGCATTCTCAGCAGTAACACTTCAGAGCCCGAGGTCCGCTACCTAACCTTATAAAGTTATTTCCAAGTATATTACCTAATTGGTGGTGAACTCTCAAAAATAACAAAAAAGACTATAATGACTCAACATTTAATAACATGTTTTAAATTTAAGAATTTTACAAATTATTACTGGGTATGTATTAAAATTATTCAAAATATAAATAAACTTAAAAATAAACTATGAATAAAAAATTCTAAACTAAGTAAAAGGTACGTACTAAAATAAAAGTAAATTAAATTAACAAAGTTACAAATTATTTTTCGAAATAGGTAAATAATTCTCCTTTCAGTAGATAGTTAGGTCCAAGATAATAAATAAACATTATATCTTTTAAAAACAATTAAGTACGGTAGACTAGAAAGATATGATTTTAATACTATGACACAATGTTGTATTATTTATATGTATATTCAAACCTAAATAATGTTGGAAAAAATATATCTCCCTTGCTAATATGAATTAAAGATATATTTTTACAAAACTTTTTTCCTAGCCTGTCGGTGTCGGTGTTACGTCTCACTGCTGGGCAAATAAATTTATATCAGCATAAAATAGAATTAAACTAGGTAGGTGCAATTTTTTATAAAACAAGGAAACATCACACCTACTTATTAAATTCCACAAAAATTATAAGACACGATGAAAAATCTCAGAATTCCCTTTTAAATTTGACGAGGCGGTAGATGGAGCAAAGTTTATTTTTGTGTTTTGCACTATTTTTCTCGGGGAAAGTTATCAGTATCACGAGATGGTGCAAAATCCACGCAATAAAAAATCTGTCTGAATACTTTTATTAGCAGCACACAGGCACCAGCAGCTGTAGCATGGCATTGTAGATAAACCATCGATAAAGTTTAACCTACCTATCAATCTTTTCAATACCTAATTGATATTGCAGGAACAAGACAAGACATATCTTAACTAAAATAGGTTTAGCAAATGTTTGTATTTTTTTATGAATAAGGGGTTTAGTTACTCGATATATTAGTTATCTCGCTAGTTATTGTTGCGTATAGTGAGATGGCGTCAGTCGATAGCGGTCGATATGCTATCGCCAAAACCAGGCTATCTGGCTGTTCGGGTTAACCCATTATCATTTTTTCTTTGGGTTTGTAAGTCTTGAAGTATTCTCTATACTCTGGCACATGCACAGGGGTCTGGCCCGGCAGTCCACAGTTGGTCAGAGTCTCCTGAAGCTTCTCTAAGTTTAGATTTTTCAGTTCTGATAGCTCTTCTAATACTTGTAGAAATTCTTCAAAATTGATTTCAGTTTTGCTGGAAAATATTGTTAAAAATGTTTTGAATGGCATACTTCAATATTAAACAGTTAGTTTAATATTGAAGTATGCAAGTATATGTATTAAACTAACTAATTATTTTGAGCCATTTAAGAGCTATGCTCTTGTCGATGGAATAACAATTCTTTCTTCCCTCTCATCTGCCAGCTGTTTTACTTCGCTGTACGACATGAGATTCACCTTCTCCTTTATCTGTTTCATGTTGCTATGCGTCGGTCTTTCTGGTCCTCTTTACCCTTTTATCTTTGCTTCAATTATAGTCTTTCTGAAATCATCGTGTCGAAGCATCTTTTCTTGTGTATTCCCTATTATATCTAGAATGCACCTTTTCTCGATACGAGTACGTACCCAAAAGTTGCTTTAGTTCGGTCAACCGAACTATCAACCGAACTTCTGCTAATAGACGGTATATGCGTCCACCAATATAAGCCATATGGACCTTAATGAAGCTAACGACAGAGGAATCGCCGTGGCCACATACTGGTCACAGGTGATTTGAAATTGAAGCCACAGTATAAACATTTCGACTCATTAAGAAGAAGCCATATGGAACATAAATGTACTTAATTCTGAACAATAAGTTATGGAGAACGGGTATTCGGACACTGTTGTCCGAATACCCGTTCTCCATAACTCGAGTTCGCAAAACAAATATCTCGAACAAAATGCATTCACCATCATCATCATCATCAGGTCTTTTTTTAGTCTCTACTGCAGGAGTACGCAGGAGCACGACCCTGTGTACTACCAGAGCCATCAATTAGCTAGAGCAGTCAGAGGATTTGGCCTACACTCTCCACGCTGGCCAGACGGGTAAGTGTAGGCTAAATTATGCAGAGATCTCATTGATGTTTATTTGTGTTTCTTAAGTCGCCTTGTATGACATCCACGGTAAGACTTGGAGTGGTCTATTCTACTCTGCCGGGAACCACACGGCTTGAAATGCATTCGAATAAATGTAAATCGGACTTCGATATCGGACCCGGGCAGCAGCGTCCTTTGTGCAACGACTACCATGTACTGCGATCACCAACCGCAAGCCCAGTGAGGTGATTATTGGCAAATTCTCCCTTCAGAGAGACCTTTAGACCCGCGGTGGACTGGTGTATGTACAGTAGATACCTAAATTTGTTGAAAATAATTCCGGTGTCAGTCATGGTCACGTGTCTATCGTCCAAAATCTTGCCTTGCCGCATCCAGAAGTCCATCCTGTAGAGGGTGATCGTATTGCCATCTCGACCTTTCGGGTCAAACAGCTTCGCGAAGTCGAAAAACTGCCCTTCGAGAGTGGCTGGTTCTTCGTCACCCATCTTGTCACGTTATTCTTTTGGTTAATACTAACGTAAGACGTAATCACGTTAACAGTAAGGGTCAGTTCACAACGAGACGCGACTAGACGCGACGTAGCGCGCACTTTGGAAGAAATATAGAACTTGTTTACTAGGTAAAAAGATACTGATTTCAGCGACAGCCAGCTTTGCCGCGCTGCGTAGCGCTGCATAGCGAGGCGCAGCGGGCTGACACTCT
Organism: Acrobasis repandana; assembly: GCA_963576875.1. Taxonomy (NCBI): domain Eukaryota; kingdom Metazoa; phylum Arthropoda; class Insecta; order Lepidoptera; family Pyralidae; genus Acrobasis; species Acrobasis repandana. Next base: position 2,295,566 of record OY756214.1, read on the forward strand.
TTTTGTCTAGTAAACAAGTTCTATATTTCTTTCACGTGTGCGCTATGTCGTGTCGCGTCGCGTCTCGATGTGAACTGACCATAAAAAGTCGCAAGATACGAGAAGCTATAGCAATTAGTCGAAAGCGCTCGATTAACGCTGTTGCCGGTGTTATATAATACTAGGAAGCATAGTGCTGGTGCTAGGTCCCCGGGGCAACTATACTATACAAGTCTTCCTCTTTGAAGTATGGAAACAAATAATCCAAACCATCGCAAGGAATAATGTTAGTCGGACGACCAATGACCGGTTTAATCATACCATACTTCTTCGTCTAAGCGCATTCCCGGTTGCATTCTCAGCTGTGGTGATTCGGAGCCCGGGGTGCGCTTTCCCGCTTCTTCTTATCCAAATATAATATGCATGTCAATGGTCACCCGAGGATGCCAAAGACCTTGCAAAATGGTGAAGAAATAGTCGGAACACTTTAAATGATTTGGCTACAGTTTTACAACCGGCCGCCTGCCTGACAATGGTTCTGATTCTTTCTATTACAGTTTGCACGGTCTTTGGATACTTTGGGTGACAGGAATAATGGCATATTTGGAGAAGAAAAAGCTAGATAAAGGAACCCTGGCTCCGGGAACGCGCTAGAGCGAATTTTCTTTTTGTACTTACTTTTAGATTTGTACAAGTGACTATAAATTTAGGTACAGTGTTAGAAAATCTATGTTACGTAAAAGGAAAATAATTTATAAATATTAAAATGTCTTGTCAAAACTTTATATCAAAACAGCCAAAGAGAAAAACAGTCGGTTTTTTTCAACGGTCTTAATTTAAAAAAAACAGACCAAAGAGAAGAAATCTTTTACCGACCTACGAGTAAGAGCGTTTTCACACGGTGCCCGTGTGTAGAGCTAAGGATGTCAGAGCACCACCGAAACCTTACCGAGATCAGGATAGTATACCACCTTTTACACCAACTGTAATTACTAAAGCTATATCTCATCATCATCATGTGTACCAAGAGCCAAACATAGTAAAGTTTATCAAGATAGGACACGCCTCCAATGAGCCGGTCACGTAGAGCGAATAAACGATAGTAGAGCTCCCAAGCGCATCCTAAATGGTGTAAGCCAGACGTGAAAAGACCCCCGGTAGACCAACTTCAGATGGCTGGATGGACTGCAACATCTAAAAGTGCTTGGAGTGAGAAATTGGCGAGAAAAGGCCAAGGACAGAACCAGCTGGAGATTTGCTTCACCAGGCCCACCCGAGGCTTTAGTGCCTAAGATTGATATATCTCATCATCATCCGAAAGTATTCCCGGTTGCATCCTCACTGGTAACTAGGGTTCCCAACCCTCCCGGATTGCCCGGAAGGCTCCGGTAATAATGGTTAACGTCCCGACCTCCCAGAGAGCAATAATTTCTCCGGTTTTTCTAAAAATTATATGCATCCGTGAAAAGCAGCATGATGGAGCAAGTAAAGAAACCTAATGAGTATTTCTTTAGTAAAAGCCGAGTTAAAAGTACTAGCAAACTTCGATTTTTGATTCTAGAAACTTTTATGATTTTGTGGTGAAAAACCGACAAATATTAGATGCTGCTCGAAAACAAAATTATATTTGTTTTTTTTTTATAAATTTAAAAATTAATTAATGATTTTCTTTAAATCCAGTTTTTGGCAACCCTACTGGTAACGCTTCAGAGCCCGGGGTCCGCTATCTAACCTACTGATATCGAGGTTACTGGTGTTTACACAGACCAACTGCCGTTTGACCTCCGCAATCCAAACGGTAGATCAGAACCAATCCTAGGATAGGATTCAGCATCAATTGGATTTAAACAAACACTAGATGGCGTGTAAACAAATACAGATCTGTGTAGTTATATCATATTTCTAAACTTCTAGAGATTATAAGTACTTATAAAGGAATAGGTAGGTAGGTTACACGTTGTAACCTAATAAGCTAAATACTTTAACTGTAATATTAATAAAAAATCTCAAATCTGAAGGCATTTATTTTATTTAAACATAAAACTATGAATAAAATAAAAACTACATAATAATAATTTCTTAAATAAAATTAAAAATTAAGTCCCTTTGTAAATTAGTTATCCCTTCACTTATCTCAAAAAGAAGGGTTATTAAATATTTATTGCAAATTAAAAATTAAGCCATTCATAATTCGTTTTAAAAGTAAAAGCTTGATTTTCGCTCAGAACAATAAAACATCTCAGGATTTTCGTTTCATTTCATTTTTATATATTTTATAACAAAACATTTTTGTGTTTGTGTTTCAAGTTTTTACCTAACTGCGTCAGAAGTACCGTTTAAAAATTGGGAAATAATAATACAATGGAAAATATACATATTGTTTTTATCGAAACTTTGTATCTTTCCTGTAAAATACGAGTAATTTTCGAAAAAAACAAAGAGCTTCGTCTGAAAAATACAATCGTACACGTATAATAGTTGTTTTATACTGTGTATTTTCATAACAAAGATACCTATGCTTGTTAACACGTTAAACGCAATGGGGGTGTCACCGGTGACCCCTATCCAATCATAAATCTATTGTGTCTGCAATGATGGCGTTCAAAAGCTTAAAATAATTAAACCGCGATGTACTTTAATCGATTCAATATCTCGGTTAACAAAATAAAGAGAGTACCTAGGGATTAATTATTGGAAAAGCAAATAGTCTACAATCCAATATTACTAAAGAACGGATGAAATTTTCCATTTACATTTTATGAAATATATTCGTTTTCGTTCAAATGGAAAATTTTCAGATTACTAGTTTAGGGCCCTCGCCCACGGCGACTTTTTGTAGCGATGCTTCGCGATTCAGAGCTCGGTTCACCGCTCACGCGCCACCCTCCCTCCGTTCTTTCCCCGATATCGTCCGACACGGTCGCGCGTTGGCATCGATACACTCGCAATGCTGTAGCGCGTTGCAAATGCGTTCGTTACGCGACTGACGGACGTTAGTACCGATGCTGGCGCGTTTACGAAACGCTATTAACACGCGTCGTCGTGGGCGAGGGCCCTTACAAATACCTACCTATTAATTTTTTTAATCGATCTACCTTCGAACGGTATGTACCCGTAAAAATTTAATGATACTTACAAGCTTTTTGTATTATACTCAACATCATTATAAATTTACCCTAAAAATACTATCTTATTATAACATACTAGCTGTTACCGCAGCGTGGCCCGCGTTTTAAAGATAAAATATAGCTATGTTACTCACCGATAATGTACCTAGGTTCCTAAAGAATAAAGAATTTTTGAAATTGGATTATTATTTTTTTGCGTTTATACATTATAAACAAACACAAACAATCAAGTATGTTTTATATAATATTAGTATCCGTAAAAACATGTAAAAAACTAAAACTTGAGAACGATTCAGTCCAAGGTCCGCATGGAAAGAATCTGTATTTTATTGAAAAATACACTGGCGTTTCAAAGATAGTCACTTTTAACGCTAGTCAGAAAGTTATAATTTTTTTAGAGTCCATGTAATTTCTTTGGAATGCTTTGCAGCCTAAATGATTTGATAGATTTTAAAGCTTGAGAGGTGTCGTTAGATTAGCCTTTATTGTCAGAGTGACTTTAAGGTGGAAGGGACATACCCGTAATAAATCGGAACACGGTCTATATATACTAGATCATTATAGTATAGTGAAATTAAATAACAGCCAAAGAACAAAACAAAAAAATTCGGCATTTCCATACAAAAGTGTGCGGCCGCCCGGGCGATTTGTATGACAATTTGTTTTTGACTCTTATTTTAATTTCATTATACTTTAGTGAGCTAGTACAGCCTGTGGTTCAATTTATTACGGGTATGTCCCTTCCACTTTTTGTAAAAAGAAACACACAAAATCCATTAAAATCAATTTGCAAAAATAAAGCAAACCCTAAATGAACCCCTTGAATTCCCACAAAAAACTCAAGCATGGTCATGACGTGCAGTGACACGTCAAAAGTGTCAAAACAAAAAGCAAAATGCACAAAAGCCCGATTTTACATTACGTGTTCGACAGTTTACACAAAGCTTTGGGCCGGGCACACGGCGCCCGACAGGTGCATTCGCAAATAGACAGTTTAAAGCTGGGCCTGATGTGGATAATCTAAGTTTTGCTCCCGCTTCCACGCACACATTTACTCTAGCCGAAGCGAGACAGCGAGACTATGCAATATTTTTCGTTTTTTTTACAAAGAATATTTAAGAGTGATTAAAAAAAATAAGACATATGATCCCTGCCTTATGTTTAATACAAATATAATCCAAAGTTACAAGGGCTAAGTTATTGTATTTCTTGAATACTTTCCGTTTTAGTATAATCCTGAGGTAATTTAGAGGCATCTTCGCAATTATTTCTATTTGTGTTTTCGAAACATATTATGTATAGAGTTAGTCCTGAACTTTGCTGTGTTTTTATTTCAAAGTATTTCGTTAATATTGATAATATTTACGATCGCTCTAAGAACTTTAGGGCAGTGCGGGCTCTTAATGCCCTTATATAAAGTGTTTTAATAGCTAATACTGGTATTAGATTTTACCAGCTGCCTAAAGCCTAAAGGCATCTGTCGTAGCACGAAGCCTTAGAAACAATATTTACAAACAACTGATATACGAGTAGGTACCGGATCTAGTCTTGTTTTTAGGCAGGGCAAAATCTGAATATGTCGCCCTTTCTCCCTCAATGTCCCGCTATTCTGGCGACGGGGGAGAGAGGGGTAGAGGGGGCGGTCGAAATCTGAATGTTACGCTAATACTTTGTTTAGTCCCACACAAGTCCTGCTATTTCTGTGGCCATTGGGGAGGCGTTCAAATTGATTTGCAGCCCTATTCAATAAAAATAGGAAGGTATGTGTATGTGTGCAGCATCTGCAAAGATTGTATTGGTAATGAATTTTCTCAGTAAGTAGGTTTCAAAGATTTTTTTTTAATGTTCATTCGCATAATACACGTTAGCAGCCAGATTCAAAATGTGCAATGCATTTTTCGCTCGTCGGTCTCTGATTGAGCTCATGTTTAATTTATTCTGACAAAAAAAGTGCATATGGCCGTTTTCGGATAGGGTAACTGGCTGTGCGTTTAATACCAGTAACTAGTTACTTAAATCTTTATACCTAGTCTTAATCCCTTTTTGACATTATTATACTTCGTCATTTTTAGGGGTCCGTACAAAAAATTAAAAAACGGAACCCTTATAGGATCACTCGTGCGTCTGTCTGTCCGTCCGTCTGTCACAGCCAATTTGCTCCGAACTACTGGACCGCATCAGGTGAAATTCGGTGAATGTTGTAATTCTATGACCCAAACACATATGTGCAAATAAATATTTATTTTTTTTAAATAAGGGTAATTTTCGGTGTTTTCGGGGGACAAATTAGGAAATTTAAAAAGAAAGTTTTGCAAACCTTACTGTGTCATATATCAAATGAAAGGGCTTTTTTATTATTGTAAAATAAATAGTTTTGATTTTATTCATTAAAGAAGACGAAAATTGACCATCCCCCCCCTGATCTCCGAAACAACTGAGCTTAAAATTTTTTAAAAATAAAAAATATAGTTCTTTGCTTGTAGATTACAGGAAAACCTATAAGAGTTCAATCAATTGTACGGAATCCTCTCCACGCGAGTTTAACTTGCACTTGGCCGGTTTATTCTATTTCGTTATTATTATTACTCGATATTAACTTTTATACTTTACTGTTTTATGTTTGGAAAATCGTCATTTTTATATCTCGTCATTTTTCAATAAACACATTAGGTAGTCCGCTTAATCCTTTATTCAAGGCTTCGTTCGTGTGCCTTTAGATGACTGATGTACTCTTTGCGGAAAAAGTGCGTCCAATGTGGACATGTGGGGTAATGATGGGGGTAAGACATGGGGGGTGTGGGGTGCTCAAGACCGTGCGAAGTGGAGAAGGAAAAGTCGGAAATCGCTGTACGACACGACGCTCACCTTTTCCTCTATCTTTATTACTTCGATTTGTATGACAATCAAACTTTTTTTCAAGCTTTTATTTAGTTTCACCTGTCGCAACGTCAGCGGTTACGTTTCAGAGCTCGGGGTCCGCTACCTGCTACCTGACCTAGGCGATTTGACGAGGTTACTGGTTTTTACACAGAGCGACTGCCGTCTGACCTCCGCAACCCAAAGGGTAGACCAGAACCAATTCTAGGATAGGTACAAACGCTAGATGGCGTTCGGGACCAACGGCTTTACATGCCTTCCGAAGCACGGAATAATCTTTCTTTTCGGATAATCAGGTGATTCAAACCTGCAATATCCTAACCAGACTGGAAACAACTTTTCACAAAGTATGTTTCCCAGTGGGATTTGAACCCATGACCTCCGGATCACAAGGCGAACGCCTTGACCACTGGACCGCGGAGGCAGTCAAGACCTGTCCCGTTGTCTGTGTCTGTCCCTAATGCAAGCTAAATTAGACTCACTTCCCATTATTCGATCGAGTTGAAACTTCACATACTTCTGTAAGTTTGGTGATAATGTAATATTATGGACAAATGATCTGATCTCCTGATAAAGCCTAGAGTTTGCCGCGGCATCTCCGTGATAAGACAACATAATCCCACCGAGTTAGAGCTTAATTATTTCGTCTTGAAATTTAAAAGTGCAAAGTTTAAAGTGCTCCACTTTAAACTTTTTAGATAATTGTTTTAGATAAAAGCATGCTTATAAAATATTTTTAAAATAATTATCTGTTATCTTTAGTCTCCGACCGAAACTGATTTTTACGACCGAAACCGAATTTCGGCAACGGTCTCAGTTTCGGCCGAAACCGAAACTGAAACCGAAACTTCTTTACAAGGATCATATTTTGAGAGAAAAATTAAGAAAACGTTATTATAAATGTTTACTGCCTACTCTTATGCTATATCACGTGATAAAACTTACCGGACTCAAAATAAATCACACGAAAACTCACAACAAACAAAAGGATCTGCAAACACAAGCCAGTCACAACATGATTAGGCACGCGGACGCGCCTAAATGTCTTCGTCGCTTCACGCTTGGATGGATTCTCAGAACAATAAAACTAAACGGATTTACCGCGCCGAACATGACCGAGCACAGCCCGAGAACTCCCGAATGTAGTTGGCAGGTTTGACGCCGAAACCGAAACTAAACCGAAACCCATTTTTATGCCGAAACTCGACTGAAACTAAAACCGAAACCGAACATTCGGTTGGACACTAGTTATCATACTAAGTTTGTATGGATGTATTGTATGTAGGTTTGTATTAATGTTCGTTTTCACGCCAAAACGACTGAAAGGATTTGAATAAAATTAGGCATTGATAGATAGATAGCTTACATTATTAACTGGATTACATATAGGATACTTTTTATCCCGGGAAAATGTAAAGTTCAAAAATTTTACCACGTGGGCGACGCCGCAGCCAGCTATAGTTAATTAATCGGAGATAGAGCGGATTAAAAGCATTTGCTAATGGAAGCGGTGAGTATCGTAAGCACTTATTATACAGGCTGACTTTTTATCCACCAGCCTTTATGGAACAAGTTCAGTCGATGATACTGAACTACTTGCCATAAAAACAAACGGATTTTTTATAGAAGGACGAAAAATTTTTATCAATTTTTAATAACTTTTTTATGGAAAGTAGTTCAGTATCATACACTGAACTTGCTCAAAAACTTGGCTGGTGTTTAAAAAATCACCCTGTATAGTAGGGGAGTCAAAGGGGATTTTGTTATTTACTCGAGCGCGTCAATTTACATTGCAGTCAGGATGACAGTGCAATATAACGATATCAAGTTACTGTAATGATAGAGCCGGGAGGTAGGTACATAGCTTTTTAATTTGACGCATGTTGCTAGTTTGATCTGACACTCGCGCTTGAATATTTTCATTAAACTGGTCTGCCTTAATGGGGTATTTTAGTGGGTCAAAAATAAATTATTTGCTACTGTTAATAGAATAAAACGTCACAAAATAATGCCACTTGTCATTAATCACATCCAATTTGAACGTGATTTTAGATTTATTAATGCATAAAAACGGATATTAAGAGCGCTCTTGAAGTTTAAGAGATGTATCCACGGTAAAACAACTAAAGCGTGTATATTATGCACTTATTGAGTCAAAGTTACGTTACAGTATAAAGCTTTGGGGTAATGGGTATAATTTGATCAAGGCATTCACACTACAGAAAAGGGCTATCCGCACCATTGCAGGCATTCCACAGTATGTGTTATGTAGAGATTTTTTCAAGGAGTATTCTATTTTGACTGTACCTAGCCTGTATATCCTGGTCGTTCTTTCAGACTTTGTCAAGAAATTGCCCTTCTTAGAATCGGAAGAGGACAGGCTTAATAGGGAAAGTACGAGAAGACGTGATTTCACTAATGGCATCCATCCTAAATTGGATATTGTAAAACACGGAGCACAGTACCAAGCCATTCAATTATTTAACAGGTTACCAAGAGAACTAAAAAACATTCGCAGTCATCTAGTGTTTAAGTCCAAGCTGCGTGATCTTCTGTTGGAAAAGTGCTGCTACTCGTATACCATTGACCAATTTTAGGTACATTATGAATATTGTAAAATGTAAAATGCACTTGACTTAATTTTTAATTTAACACTGACAATTTTATATCTTTTTACTTTTATTTTCTAATTTTTAATTTGTGATCTTATTTTTATTTTTTATTTTATGTTCTTATGTTTTTATTTTTGTATAGTTATATTATTTTCTAACACAATGTACATTGTTTAAGAAATAAAATAAATGAAATGAAAAATGATATGCGTCCCCGTTCCCCGTCCCCGCACCTCTCCCCCGTTTTCGCCACGATGACTCACGTTGGCCGTCAAGAACCGGGGGAGAGGTGCGGGTGCGGGGAACGGGGACGCATATTGCGCGTACCTTAGGAGATTCCGTTCTGTTTACTCTTACTGTATTCTGTGTCTAATCTTCAAAATCCAATAGGCCCGCCACGACGCTCGAATGAAACTTTTATTTTTATATTTCATGTACGTTCCCCGATTACCCACTCAAAGAAGCCTGGACCGATTCGGAAAAAATATTTTTGCAGTGAAAACTTCTTTTGGCAAATTGGACATTTTTTGAGATGGGAAAAAACCATTGAACTCGCGTCACTGTCACCGTAACCGACACCTCTCTAGTTTTAACTTCTGTCGATACCTACTCCCGGAGTGCTACTGTTTTTTTTGCAAGGTAACTTCACGTTTAAAGTCGGTTGTGTAGTTTTGTTTTTAAAAGAAAATAACTGGAAAGTATGTCGGTCTAAGTTGCGTATTTAACTTTTCTGACTGTCACCAATACAGAAGTAGGTTTTTATTGTTTTAAAAAATTACACAGTCTACGTTTTCGCTTTTCTAACAGATCAGCATCAAAGAACAGAACTTCTTCAGACTAGAAATGTGATGAATTTGTGTAATAACTAGAATATCATTTTCTCCTTAGGTTTGTAAGTCGCGAAGAAGTCTCTGTACTGAGGCACGTAAACAGCACACGACCCTGGCAGTCCACAGTTGGTCAACGTCTCATGCAGTTGCTCCAAATCGAGACTCCTCAAATTGGCCAGGTCCTCCAAAAATTCTAAGAATTCGTTAAAATCTATTTCAGATTTGCTGAAAGAATTTAATTAAAAAAATTAATCGTAAACTTTATATATTATATATTATACAGGGTCTAACAAAATAAACTGGAACTATTTTAAGAATCCCCTTATCCTAGACTTTGCCATACAAACGTAATCTACGTTTTATTTTAAAACGACATGTAAGATTTCGGTAAAAAATTGTAACTTCAAAAAAATTGCAAACATCTAGGGTTAGAATTGGTTTTCACAGTCAAAATCTGAACTTGGGTGTAAAAGTTTTCCATACTGATGGTCAAAAATGATATAATGACCCTATATTCTCTTTCAAGTTCGACATGTAAGATTTCGGTAAAAAATTGTAACTTCAAAAAAATTGCAAACATCTAGGGTTAGAATTGGTTTTCACAGTCAAAATCTGAACTTGGGTGTAAAAGTTTTCCATACTGATGGTCAAAAATGATATAATGACCCTATATTCTCTTTCAAGTTCGACATGTAAGATTTCGGTAAAAAATTGTAACTTCAAAAAAATTGCAAACATCTAGGGTTAGAATTGGTTTTCACAGTCAAAATCTGAACTTGGGTGTAAAAGTTTTCCATACTGATGGTCAAAAATGATATAATGACCCTATATTCTCTTTCAAGTTCATATTTTGACTGTGAAAACCAATTATAACCCTAGATATATGCAATTTCTTTAAAGTTACAAATTTTAACTGTAATCTGACATGTCGTTTTAAAATAAAACGTAGATAGTGACGTAGACTACGTTTGTGTGGGAAACTCTGATTCTGTCTCGGGCAAGGGGACTCTTAAAGGGTAGATTAAGTCCATGATACTGAACAACTTTCCCCAAGGAACATATATCGAAATATGTAAAATATTTTTTGGCCTCCAATACAAGTTAATCGATCAGCTGATCCGAGTTTGTATGGAAAGCCAAAAAATATTTTTCATATTTCGATATTTGTTCCTTGGGGAAAGTTGTTCAGTATCACGGACTGCATTTACCCTTAAAATGGTTTCAGTATATTTTGTTACACGTTATACAACGTGGAAGGGACATACCCGTAATAAATCAAACCACGTCAAACCACGGTCTATACTAGACCATTATACTGTAATAAAATTAAAATAACAGCCAAAAAACAAAAACTATTTTTGGCATTTCCATACAAAAGTGTGCGGCGATTTGTATGGGAATGTAGAATTTTTTTGGTTTTTTGACTGTTATTTTAATTTCATTATACTTTAGTCATCTAGTATAGTATAGCCCGTGTTTCGATTTATTACGGGTGAATAGTAAAAATAAGGTGTTTTCGTGTGTGCCGAACACTAGTGTAAGATGTTAAAAGCTGCCGAAAAGCATCTGACATAGCTTGCCGATTGTCATACAGTGGTCAAAGTTGAGACCAACAACTAAACGTGCCTTCCGAAGCACGTAGGACCACATAATTTTTTATACCATTTGTGGTTACCCATCCAAGTGCCGAACACGCCCAGGGTTGCTAAACTTGTGAAAGCGCTAGCAATGCGTGTTCCTATCGGGCCACCGAGCTCCGCAAACAAAGAGCAGAATAAGGTTAAACAATGTGGTTCGATTTATTACGCAGATGTCAATTACACATTGTATATACGAGCGTTTATGTGGACATGTGCGCCGCCGGCAGCACTTTAATTTCGCACATTTGTTCCGACCCTTTAAGGCGACGTGGGTTCACAATTTGCAATACAGTGCGTGTTTTTGAAAAATCACTGTTATTAAACTACTACAGTTTATTCCTCAAATAAATTACATTAAAAATTTAAGGACTTTATACAGACTCCCACAATAGCCATAACACGATTGAGCATTTTGGCTCGATAGAAAAAAACCACAAACATAACTCTAAATTTGCCTTAATAATACACATTACTATTTTATACAATCACTTTTTTATATGAAATTATACCAAAAATGTATTATCTAAATATCTATACGCTTTAGCTACAAAAAAAAATGTATAATACAAAAACATAATAATAAATAAAATACTGCGAAATATCGTCGAGCACGGCTCCGGGCCTTTCTTCGTTCTCGACGAATATTTCACTGTGTTTTATTTATTTTTTTATTTTTTTATTATATTTATTATTATTTTTGTAGCCAAAACGGATAGATATTTAGATAATACATTTTTTGGTATAACTTTTATATTATAAAAAGGTGATTGTATAAAATAGTAATATGGATTATAAAGGTAAATTTAGGCAAATTTAGAAGTATGTTTGTGATTTTTTTCTATCGAGCCAAAAATGTTCAATCGTGTTTTGGATATTGTGGGCGTCTGTAGAAAAGCCTTAAGATTCTTATGTCAAATTTTTGAGGAATAAACTGTAGTAGTTTAATTACAGTGATATTTTAAAAACACTCACAGTTTTCTTGGCTTTGAACGGGCGTGGCCTTATGGCGACGTGGGTTCACAATTTGCAATACTGTGCGTGTTTTTGAAAAATCACTATTAATAAACTACAACAGTTTATTCCACAAAAAAATTATATAAAAATCTTAAGGATTTTCTACAGTCACCTACAATAGCCAAAACACGATTGAGCATTTTTGGCTCGATAGAAAAAAATCACAAACATACCTCTAATTTGCCTAAATTTGCCTTTAAACTGTAGTAGTTTAATTACAGTGATATTTTAAAAACACTCACAGTTTTCTTGGCTTTGAACGGGCGTGGCCTTATGGCGACGTGGGTTCACAATTTGCAATACTGTGCGTGTTTTTGAAAAATCACTGTTATTAAACTACTACAGTTTATTCCTCGAAAAAATTACATAAAAATCTTAAGGATTTTCCGTAGTAGTTCAATTACAGTGATATTTTAAAAACACTCACAGTTTTCTTGGCTCTGAACTGGCGGGGCCTTAACAGGATGCACCGCAAAAACCACTGTTGCGGGTGCATGACAAATACTAATGTAATCAAAGTGCGCGGCGGTGGCGCAGCGGCAAATACTGTTGCCGCGGCGGCGGCGTCGCGGGAAATAATATTTACATACATACTATTGACTCTGACCACCATCGCTGTACCGCTCCTGAGGTATGCGACCGGCGGCGAGACGGGGGCTGTCTATGTCAGACGCACAAGAGATAGAATATCAAAACAATTAATTGAATACCACACTTCTAAATAGTATTTAGTAGATTAGTATAGTAATTAAGAAATACGCATGTTAAATTGCGTTGGTACCTACTCATATAGTATAATTCATCAGGGTGATTTGAAGTCACAATTAAGAGTGCACTAACAGTACATTATATGCAAGGGGCGTGAGTTTAAATCTTCATGAAAATTTTGATGACATATTTTTAATTCAGATATTGTACCGAGCATTGCAATGCTGTGAGTATAAATAATTGTAATATTTACTAGTATTTATTAAAAATAATGCCCGTATCAGTCATTGTAACTTTCCTGTCATCTATCACTTTACCCTGGCGTAACCAGTAGTCCAGTCTATACAGGTTAATAGTTAGGCCATCTCTCACTTTTGGGTCCAGCATCTTTGCGAAATCCACGAATTGCCCATCTAAAGTGGCTTGTTCCTCATCTCCCATTGTATCCTTATTAGTTCGTTAGCAATATCACGTATTTATTTCTTAAGAGGTAAACAGAACCTCGGGTCTTACGATTATTATTTGGTTTGAAAAGTAATTTTACAACTTTTCTTTCAACTTTCACAAGTCAAAAATATTTTTGTGCTTTTTTATGTCATTCCGCGACTTTTTTTTTAATGACATCTATGGATCACAGAATTTTTTAACTTTTTGCTATAATACTGCGCGGTAGTTCAGACAAGTGAGTATCCTATAAAAGGGTTCCGGTTTTAGCTTTTGAGGTACGGAACCTTAAAAATTCCTTCAATCAATACACAGTAAAACAAAGTCGCTTCCCGCCATCTGTTCCTTTGTTACTTGTATGTAGGTATAATACTTTAAAATCTTTTATCACCACCTTTTATTTTTAAACCACGCACCGGATTTTATTGCGATTTTCATTAAAAGACAGGGTGATTCAAGTGAATATTTTATAATTATTACAAACCCGAACGAAGCTAGGGAATACTATTAAAAGATAAATTAATTTTACATTTTATAAAGTTTTTTTTATTTTCACCTTGTTTAAAATGGAATAAAATGTTTAGATAACCTTAGTGATCTCAGGTGCACAATCTTAAAACCTAGCAAGCAATGATTAGTAATATATAAGTCAATGCTAGCAAGGGACAAAATTTTGAAAAAACTGGTTTTGCTACATGCATCTTTTTAGGTAAGCGCCCAAATCTGCGTTTAAATTTTAAAATCTTCGAAAAATGCTTCGAAACAAAAATATGGGTATCAGTGAAGCAAAATACATTGAACGCGTTTTCGCCGATTTTTTTTCAGTCGTATACAGTCGGTATGTAATTACAGTCGGAATTTCCGATTCAGCCAAAATGCGTCGGAAATTTGGCATGGTGTGTTGCTAGTAATATAAATAACAATACAGGCGTGCTTTTGCTGAATTTCAGCCGCGGAATTTCGGCATGGTGTGTTTTAGACACTAAGACTCGAAAATAGGAAACTGAGTTGAATGGAAAACCAGTTTAAAATCTAGCAAGGCACATCGACAACTTTAAGTTGTTGGAGTGCCTTGCTACGTATTGATGACTTTTAGTAGTTAGAACTGATGTTCATTATGAAATGAATTGAACTTGTCAACGCAAATTGAATTTGGCGCCTAAAGTTCTGTATGTGTCAGGAACAGTAATTGTAATTTGTAATTCACACCATATAGGCAAATAAACCTACTAATAAATATATTTGTGTTTTTCATTGTTCTGTACGTACTCTGTGACTGTCCTTTGCCCTATTGGTCGACTAGAAGATATCCCTTCTGGGATAAGTCCACCATTTGTACAATCACCTGTTATTATCCCTACTAGATTAATCCAGTTAATAAAGTAAATAAATGGTTAATTACCGTAGTGATCTGGGGTAAATTTTATATATATCTATTATAATGCTTTACGATTATTTAGGTATAATTTTAGTCTATAGTTTTATATTTATTAATTTATTATGTATTTTCATGTTATAGTATGCTTAATAATTAATTGTGTAACGAGCAGAGTCCTACCCTGTCTATAATGCGGCCCTGTATGCCCTCCTCCCGCGCCCTTGCGTCGCAGACGCCGGGCAGCTTGTCAGTCGGACGATGACAGCAGAGAAAATTGTCTCGAAATATTTTACTTTTATTCGGTATTATCTCATTTAGTTAAGTTTAGAAACGTGTTTGTATTGTAATAAACTTTAAAACATCAAAGTGGCGTCCCAACGTTTTGGCCGAACTGTGAAATCCAGTGATTACCGATAAAAGTAACCTAACCTACACGCGCGAACATGCCGCCGCGTAAAATTCCAGTCGGAAAAGACGATGCTGGGAATCGTTCTAGTGACGACGAATCTCCTAAATCGGTGGTTATGCAGGCGAACCCCGTGCTTATGTCTGGAGACCAATTTTCGTCTCTCTTGGCCGCCTTTTCAAAAGTGCAGGCAGAGACGAATCAAAGACTTTTAGAGTCCCTTCTGACATCGCATTTGGCGCCGTCCGGCATCGATGCCGCCGACACTGCGAAGGCTTCGCAGTCTCAAGCGTCACTCAAGAAGACTGGAAACTTTTCAAAATGCTCTGCACGTTTTGACGGCTCATCACGGCATCCCGAGGCGGTGGAGGCCTTCATTGACGCGATTGAAATATACAAAGAATGTGCTTTGGTTGCCGACGAGATGTCGCTTCGGGGGCTTCCGATGCTTTTGCAGGGGGATGCGGCTGTGTGGTGGCGCGGCATCCGTGCGGAAGTGGCAACGTGGCCCGAAGCTTTGAAGCGACTTCGTTCGATGTACGGCGTGCCACGCCCAGCATACAAACTTTTTCGTGACATTTTCGCCGTTGAACAAGACTTGGAACGTGCCGATGTTTTTATAACAAAAGTACGTGCATTGTTGGCAAAACTACCATACAACTTGCTAGAGGAAACGAAGTTGGATATCATTTATGGCCTTTTGCATAAGCGGATTAGGAAGCGTCTACCTAGAGACGCTATAGACGACGTCGAGACTTTAATAGAACGGGCAAGGTCCATAGAGGAGTCCCTATCGGAGAATTCGGAGCGAAAGCCGTGCCCGTCATCGTCAGAGACATCGTCAGGGACATCGTCATCCAAGCCGAGTGAATGTGCGCCAGTGTCCAAGACTTCGGATTCGAGTGTGGTGTCAACGAGGGCTGTCGCCGCCGCGC
This sequence comes from Acrobasis repandana, assembly GCA_963576875.1. NCBI lineage: Eukaryota > Metazoa > Arthropoda > Insecta > Lepidoptera > Pyralidae > Acrobasis > Acrobasis repandana. The sequence goes on from OY756214.1 coordinate 2,311,517, forward strand.
AGTCGACCCGCGCACAGACAGCATCATCGTCACAACACAGTGAACAAAACAGTCACACCAGTGGTAACAAAAATGATAAGTTGTTTTGTGTATACTGCAAAACGCGAGGTCATGTGCGTGACTCATGTATGAAGCTAACTAAAAAGACATCATCAGGTACATTTTGTTATAGTTGTGGTAAACAAGGACATATTAGAGCAAATTGCCCTCAATGTAAAGAAAGTATTAGTAATGTTAATGTCAGTGATAATGTCAAGGTTGAAAATGTGTTTTCATCTGTTTTTGTCAATAGTCAGTCAAACTCTCTACAGGGTCGACCAATAGTACAAGTATGTATAGAGGGATATATGGGTACTGCATTATTGGACACAGCTGCTCGACGTAGTATTGCGAGTAGTTCACTTTACCGTTTATTGAAACGTAGTGGGTTATCTTTTCGCTCTCAGACTATGTTAGTGAAGCTCGCAGATGGTACCGTGAGACATACTGAGGTATTACTGACAGTCACCAGGGTTCGACTCGCTGAGTTTTCTACACTTGTTGAATTTATTGTATTACCCGATGCGGTTAACAATGAAACTTTGTTAGGCATAGACTTTATTCTAAATGCAAAAATGGTTATTGACTTTTCTAGTTTAACTTGGCATACAGCTGACCGGCCCCAGATCTCTCACCCCTTGATGTGGGAAACTACACATGATCCAGACCCCGTCGAGTGTGCTTCTGTCAATGTGTTGAGGAATGATGAAGGTGTCATGCTATCAGAATCGGAGAGGTCTAGTATGGAGAACTTATTAAGTGAGTACTCAGATATTTTTCATGTCGTAGGGGATCCGACTCCGTTTGCTGAGCATCACATAGATACAGGAGACCACCCACCTATTGCTGTGCCCCCTTACCGTGTAACTCCTGCAAAGAAAGAGATTATACGCTGCGAGTTGGATAAGATGTTATCCGAGGATGTGATAGAGGAGTGTGAGTCTGCATGGGCTGCACCATGTGTATTGGTGCCTAAGCCTAATGGTACTTATAGATTCTGCGTAGACTATCGTAGGCTTAATGCCATCACAAAGACTGATGCTTATCCCATGCCACGCATAGATGAGCTCTTGCAGTCCACCAAAAAGGGTTGTATCATGACATCTTTAGACCTTCGTAGTGGCTACTGGCAGGTTAGAACAGCTGATCGAGACAAAACATCATTTGTTACCCCTTTCGGTACCTTCCGTTTCAAACGGATGCCGTTCGGCCTAAAGAATGCCCCGGCAACGTTTCAACGGCTCATAGACCGATTTAGGTCCGGTCCCAGCCTTGGTGGTAAAACTATTCTTGGGTACTTAGATGATCTTTTAATAATTTCAGAAAATTTTGATACTCACGTCGAAGATCTTCGTGCGGTGTTTGAGCGACTCCGCGTGTTCAAACTGCGAGCGAATCGAGAAAAGTGTTTCTTTGCCCGTGAGCGGCTCAAGTACCTGGGTCACGTCGTCTCCCAACAAGGTATTTCGCCGGATGAGGATAAGGTACGTGCTGTCCTTGATATGAAGGAGCCAAGCAACATCCAGCAGCTTCGTACCTTTCTCCAAACTTGTTCTTGGTTCCGCAAATTTATTCCGGAGTTTGCAAAGGTGGCTGAACCACTTACCCGTCTTACAAAAAAGACGCAGCTTTGGATATGGGGAGATGAGCAAGCATGTGCTTTTATGCAGTTGAAAAGGCTTTTAGCCTCACCGCCCATCCTGGTTCAACCGGATTATTCCAAGCCATTTATATTAAGAACGGACGCTAGTCATTTTGCTTTGGGTGCAGCTTTACTTCAAGGTGATTCACCCCACTATGAACACCCGCTTGAGTACGCCAGTCGTCTTCTCTTGCCAGCCGAGCGCAACTACTCCACCACAGAGAGGGAGGCGTTGGCTGTTGTGTGGGCAGTAGAGAGATTTCGGGGGTACATCGACGGTCATCAGGTATTGGTTCGCAGTGATCATCAACCTCTGAAGTGGCTATTTTCACTTAAAACTCCAAGTAGCAGGCTTGTTCGTTGGGCTTTAAAATTGCAGTCTTTCGATTTACAAATCGAATACACTCCCGGTAAGGCTAATGTACTGGCTGATACGCTTAGCCGTCCAGTCACAGAGACCGCTTCATCGCCTGATTGTGTGGTTTGTCCTGTGACTATAGATGTTCCACGCTGGAATGCTACATCCACTCGTGAGGCCCAACTGGATGATCCAGAGGTTGCTAAGATCCTTAATGACCTGGAAAGTTCAGATGAGCTGTCGGTTCATAGGTGGACGGAAAGAGGATATCTCCTAAATCAAGGTGTGTTGTACAGATTCGCTGAAGACGCAGATTCTGAGGAACCTCAATTGGTCATACCTGAGAGTTTGCGAGCTAAGGTCATGTCTGAATGTCATGATGCCCCGACCGCCGCCCATGGTGGCGTTCAGCGCACCATACATCGTATATCCCAGCAGTTCTATTTCCCCGGTATGAGGCGTTACATCACAGATTATCTTAAAACTTGTACTGAATGCCAACGGTATAAAGCGTCTAACACAAAACCTCCTGGTTTGCTTCAGACTCCAGTTCCGGCTCAACGCTTTGAGGTAATCGCAGTCGATCTTTTTGGCCCTTTACCAAGAGGTCCCCAGGGTGAACGATGGATTTTGGTTGTGGAGGACACCGCTAGCAAGTGGGTTGAACTCTTCGCTCTTGTTGAGGCCACAGCTGAAGCCTGTGCTAAGACTCTTGTAGGCGAGGTTTTTATGAGGTTTGGTCTCCCAAGGCGTATGATCTCTGATAACGGCGTTCAATTCGTTGCCGATGTGATGCAAAAGGCTTTGTTTGTTTTGGGGGTGCAACAGAATCTGGTTCCACTTTATCATCCCGAGGCGAATCCGGTGGAGAGGAAGAATCGAGACCTCAAGGCTCAACTCGCCATTCTGGTTGAAGGTAACCATAAACAATGGCCCGAAGTTATACCTTTCGTCCGATTTGCTCTCAACAGTTCCTTTACTAATTCCACCGGCCATACTCCAGCTTTCATAACTTTTGGTCGTGAACTACGTTCCCCATTGTCTGCTCAGGCTGATTTGCGGGCTGTCATAGAGTCTGAAAATTTCGTCCCCCAAATTACACCGTATCTTGTCAAACTTGTTGAGTCTATTTCCACAGCTAAAGAGAACATCGAACGTAATCAGGATCTACGTAAGGTCCAAGCTGATGGTGGTCGTCGGGAGTCGGATCCGTTTGAGGAAGGTGATCTGGTTTTAATGAAGACCCACGTGCTTAGTAATGCCGCGAAGGGAGTTACTTCAAAGTTTGTCCCAAAACGGGACGGACCTTACGTCGTCTTTAAGAAAGTGAGTCCAACTACTTACCTAATTTCTTCACAGAAGTCTGGAGAACTCGTAGGTAAATATCACGTGTCAGATCTGTGTAGGTATCACAATAGGGATGGTGAGTGTCCGGAGCCGGTCGCTCCAAAGCGTCGTAGAGGTCGTCCACGGAAAATCCATTCTTAGAGCGTTACTTTCATAGTTTGACCATTCGAGAGAGGTTTCCCTCTTGGTCAAAAGGGGGGGTATGTAACGAGCAGAGTCCTACCCTGTCTATAATGCGGCCCTGTATGCCCTCCTCCCGCGCCCTTGCGTCGCAGACGCCGGGCAGCTTGTCAGTCGGACGATGACAGCAGAGAAAATTGTCTCGAAATATTTTACTTTTATTCGGTATTATCTCATTTAGTTAAGTTTAGAAACGTGTTTGTATTGTAATAAACTTTAAAACATCAAAATTGATATTTTGTCAAAACAAAAAAAAAACAAATTCAATACCAGAAAAGCTAAATATCAATTGTATACTTAGACGACATATTTTTTCTAGTAATTTTCTTTTAAAAAATAAACCACTAACCGATTTTAATAAAATTTCTCAGGGCTCGAACCCTTACAAACAAAAAATATCCAAATCGGACCAGAGAAAAGGGTTCCGTACCCCCGTATAATGTTTTAAAACGCTGAAAAAAACATGTTCCTAGTATGACGACCCCCTTTAGTTTTCAACTTTATCTTATTTTTATTATTTTTTGTTATAGCGGCCATAGTAACACATAATCGGTAAAAATTTCAAGTATCTAGCGGCTCTGTGACAGACAGCGGAGTCACAGTAGGGTCCCGTTTGCACCCTTTGGGTAGGGAACCCTAAAAAAGGATTCCGACAAATTGATAATCTCCTCCTTTTTTGTAATCGGATAAAAAACGCGTAATACGGCTTAGTAAACGTAATTTCACATCAATAATATGAAAATGAACTATCTTCTTCATCTCAGCCTTGCTCTCAGGTTGCATCCTCAGCTGTGCTGCTTTGGAGCCCGGGGTGCACTTTCCCGCTTTTTCTTCTCCAAATATAACATGCATGTCAATGGTCACCCAAGGATGCCAAAGACCTTGCAAAATGGAGAAGAAATAACCGTGGCTATGGTTTTACGACCGGCCGCCTGCCTGACGTCAACCCTCACCTGTTTTCGCTAAACATATCCAAGTACCTCGGTTGTCTAGAAGAGATTTCATTTGCGATAAGGCCGCCTTTTGTCATCTGTTTTCTATAATCTAATAATTTGTATTACTTTATGTTTTGGTGCAATAAAGATTTTAACTAACTAACTAACCCTCTTTGGGAATGTATTTGTGCGAAAAGTTTTACAACCAGCCGCCCAACGTTAACCCTCCTTGGGAATGTATTTGTAGCACGAAATGTTTGTGCTTAGTCCTTTAGTCGCCTCTTACGACGCCTACAGGAAGAGATGGAGTGATTCTATTCTAACCCGGAACAACACGGGTTATTAATAATATTAACTATCTACGTGCCAAATTTCATTCCAATCCGTTTATCCATACATACATACAAACTTTTGTATTTTTAGATAAGACGCAACTTTTTCGTTTGAACAACTTTTTTGTCTGAACAAATTTTTTATCCAATAAACTTTAACGGATGGGGGTTAGTCGCGAGGTTTACAGCTCACAGATATAAAGTAAGAAGTAGGTAGCAATATTTACAAATCACCTTCATACCTCACAGACATAGGTACTTACTTATAAAAGTGTAAGCAGTACCTACTTACAAAATCAATAGGTATTACTTGAAATAAAAATATCACCAGACTCACCTAAGGACAAAGCTCAGTCGTAAATCAAAGCTGAATGAGCTTTTAGCTAATTAAAAAAGATCATTATCAATGTTTACATGCAATCTGTTTAATTAACGAAGTCACAGTACAATGTCCATATATAAAACTAATGATTTGATTTTAAAAATTCTTTCAACTATAGAAAACTATGTGATCAGCGAGTAACATAGGCTATTATACAATGTGGAAGGGATATAACCGTAATAAATCGAACCACGGTCTATACTTGATCATTATAGCATAGTCAAATTAAAGTAACAGCCAAAAAATCAAATTTCCATACAAAAGTGTGCAGCCGCCCGGGCGATTTGTATGGGAATGTCGAATTTTTTTAGTTCTTTGACTGTTATTGTAATTTCATTATACTATAGTGATCTAGTATAGACCGTGGTTCGATTTTTTATGGGTATGTTCCTTCCACGTTGTATAATATATTTTATATAAGTTATTCGAAAAAGTTTCACTTCCTACAAGCTTTTATTGTGAGGCCTAAATACCTAAGTGTTAGTTTTCTTTTCTTTTCTTAATAATAATAAGAACACGAGTATCTCTATTGTTGAAATTAGTCGATGAGACCGCGGTAATATTCAAAATTAGCTGATGCCAGCGACTTCATCCACGTGAAATTCAGTTTTTTGTTTACATTGGTTGGCGTATTTAAAAATTTTGTTTCTTAGTGGGTAATTTACAGTCCGAGTTTATTAATGCGATTGGGCACATAGATTACTCTTATGGTTTATCTTTATACAGCAAGCTTTTATATCATACTAGCTGTGCCCGCGACTTCGTTCGCGTGGTTGTCGGAACGTAATGTTATATAGCCTAAAGCCTTCCTCTATAAATGAACTACCTAACAAAAAAAGAATTTTTTAAATCGGACCATTAGTTCCTGAGATTAGCGCGTTTAAACAAACAAACAAACAAACTCTTCCGCTTTATAATATTAGTATAGATATGTAGTTGATAGTAAAAGTTTTAAAGGAAAATTTTATTTTATTCTTTTTAGCGCATTCAAATAAAAGGTTGTTTTTAAAAAGTTTTTTATTTTAATTTTAATTTTACTTTTTAGTTATCACTGGACAGGTTTCTCAGCTTTTTTATCTCATTCAACGCATTATTGTTGCAAGGTCGTTTGCATGTTAATTTCGAACAGTCTAGCTCTTAGCTCTTCAATAAGGAGACCTTCTAATGATTTTATCCTACTTAAGGCTACGTATGCTTGACCAGAAGCGAAGAGCTTCGAGCCTAAGTATACAACGGCCTTTGTCCACAGTACTACCCTGCATTTTGTGTACTGTGCAAACCAACATAATAATCCGCTCTGAAGTGCCGTGACTATATTTTTTTTGAAAATTTCACAGTCTTGCGTTGAATGAGATACACTGTATTTACCAAAGTTTTATTATTACGTCGTTTAATTACAGAGTTCCCATGGCCACCTACCAGTTCCATCATCACTCTGAATACCATGTAATGACAAAGTACTCTTAAGCCGAATCAAACGAGCCCAAATGCGTTAGCGCCGATTCATTGCAGAGTTCCTATGGCCACCTTCCGGCTCCATCATCAGATCAGCTCCAAGCCATCATAATATTGCATTGTCACGCGATGTATATCGCGTGCATGCAAAATCTCAGATCAGTCGGTTGAAGATATCTGCTTCAAAATTGAATTGCAAGATTCCACCCGACAAACATAGTTACATACATAGCAATTTAAATAAAAGCTTGTAAAATTGCGCAGTTTTTCGTATAGGACTGCCCCAATCAGTGACAATCCCGGACGACACATGACTGAGTGAACAAGTTCGTGCAAATTAGTAAAAAAAAATAATCTCTTTGTGGCACAAATCGATTTTCCTGAACGATTTTCCTCACGAAATGCGCCGTATGGATGCATTTGTGAGTAGCTCGGTGGCCCGTTGGGAATACGCATTGCTAGCGCTTTCACCAGTTAAGCAAGGCGTGTCCACATTGGGATGGGTGGGCACAAGTGGCATAGAATTTTCTGGAGATCCTTCGTGCTTTCAAAGGCAAGTTCCAAGTTTTGTTGTAATATGTCCTTTTGATGTCCATTGAAATTGGAAAAAGTATGGCAGGTTATGATTTTTGCTCCTAACTTTGAACTGATACCGATTCGCGAAGTACACTAATATCCGCTACGTTGACTTCAAAGGACCGCTACTCAAACACAGACTTCGGCTTAAAGTTCGGGATCCTTTGAACAAATTCGTTTGCTGCAACTCCAGGTTAAGAGAGTTTTTGAGTCGGAAATTGCACGCAATGCACAAAGACTTCTAAGGACAGTTGATCTAAACGCCAATTTTTATATTTTGGCGTGATGTTGGTATTAAGGAAAAATGAAATTAAAGAAGCGATTTGTTTAGCCGCATCGGCTATTAACAGATTTTCATTTTCGCCCATTTGATTGGTTTTTACGATCTGCGCGGGAAGAGAAGCAGCTGGTACATTCTAAGTTTTTTCTATTTTCCCAATTTTTCTAAAATTATCGTAGAGAATTTGTACGTTTGGCATAAGAGCAATCAAGGCGTTGAGTAATGTAACGGATTGGTTTGTATAGATAGACAGATGTAGATAGCTCAATCAGCGTGATGTGGTCCTTACCATAGCCCCAAAGAAAGTTTAAACTTGTGTTATGAGATAGGGATACTAACTCAACGGTTCTATATTTTATAATAAATACATATGCTTGTGGATAAACATCCAATAAACCATCCAACAAAACAAACGCTATTTGAAAAACTTGCCTTGGCTGGGGATCGAACCTAGAACCTCCGGATTGGCAGGCTAGCGTGGTAACCATTACACCACGGAGATTTTCAATGTATGAACTTAGCGTTGTATGAACTAACCGCGGCCGGCACGATAAAGCAAGTGGGTTATTTATCTTGCCATTCAGAAGAAAATAATATTATATAGTGGATATTTATTTTTAGCGCCTTACTTTCCAACATATATATTACTATGCCGAATAGGGAGTATTCATAAATTTTATTGTATAACGCTCGAGCAAATCTCCACCGAATATGTTCAAACATTAATTTGTTTTTTTTCCTCATATTCGGGATCCCACAACATGAAATTATACTCCAAAATACTGCGACCGAAATAAGCCCTGATGGCATTAAAGTAAGTAAATTTAAAAAAACCTGGGTACCTACGTTTCGTACTACCACTGCTTAAAAGAAGTATTGAAAAGAAGAAGTACTCACTTTGTCTGTGTCTGTACCAAACGTTCACGAAAATATTTTACGCTTAAATTATACATACTTTTGTGTCCTACCCATACTCACGGTATTGAAACATGGACTGGATTTTTTTAAAACACGCACAGTATTGCAAATTGTGCATCCATCTCGCCTATGGTTACACGACTTGGGGTGCAGTGTGTATGTATGTATATGTAAGGTCTGGCGGGCCTCTGCTCTCGGTCTGTATTTGTATAATCGATAAAACCGTGGCCAAGTGGATGCATTTACCTTTACAGTTAAAGTTACCGCAACCATAGTAACCGATAACAGCCAAAACAAAATTAATATTGTACTGCAAATCACTGTCATAATCATAATACACTTTACGTAGTTACCGTTAATTCCTCATATTCTGCATTTAAATATAAAGTAACATTTATATAGATACTCGTAAATTCATTATAAATATCGTTAATACATATTATATTAAATAATAATAATTATTATAACATAACAATAATTAACACGCGTAATATAGTGGTAAAAGCCTACCAGTTTTCTATTGATTTAGACAATAATCCTCAGGGCGAGTGTTATGGGAGGCGACCCCACGGTGTCGATGTACTAGATCCCGCAGAGTGCAGCGAAATAGTCGGGTCGTAGGGATACTGTTCTAGCAGAAGGTACGTAAATACCCTTGTTGATTGCTTAAGACGCTGACTAAATTAAGGCCTGGATAGTTTATAAAGTGAAAAAAATATAGTTTCAACATTTTTTTAAACAGTTATAAGCAGGTACTAATATTAATGACTAAGTAATATTTTCTTGGGTGTTTATCTATATATGTATTTATCATAAAATACAGTATCGTTGAGTTAGTATCCCATAACACAAGTTTGAAAAAACTTACTTTGGGGCTAACTTAATCAGTGTGATTTGTCCTTATATATTTATTTATTATTCTTGTTCTTTTTTAAGTTTGTCGGTTGCTTTGAATAGATTCAGTTGTATTTGAGGTCCCGATTTGACATCTGCTTTCCGTGTAATAATGTCTTTGATGAAAAGTTTTGAAGGAAAATTGGGATGACCGTTTTATGAGATTTCAATGCTCAGTAATTACATGAAAATTCATAAAGTAGATAAAAATGAAACAAAAAAAAGTATAGATATTTATTTCTTCTTTTTTAGAGTTCCGAAGTCACTAGACAGAACTTTAGATTCGGTATGTCCATCTGTCCGTCCGCGGCTTAGCTCAAAGCCTGTTAGTACTAGAAAGCTGCAATTAGAACTTAAACTGACAAAACATCAAAGTAAAATGTTGAAAATAAATTTGTTTAGGGTAGCTCCCCAAAACGTAACCCCACTTTACAATATGCTGCACGTGGGTATCGTTAGATAGGTAGTTTTGTCCATTTAGGGTTTGCAAAGACAACTTAAGTAACTTAAAAAAAATTAAGTTAAATATTTCAAATCGAAAATTCGGAATATTTAACTTAATTTTTGTTTGGTTATAACGACTATAAAAGCTCAACTGTTAGCTTGAAAAATAATCGTGATAGTAGGTAGTATAGGTACTCGTATGTACTAAACTTTTAATGAAAACTTTTTCAGCTAAATTAGCTTTGATAATTTAAAAGTTACAGCCGCCTAAAATATTAAAAAAATTTAGTCTTTTAGATCCCATAGTTGGGCAAAAGCCTCCCTTTTTTGTTTCCAATTACTTTTATTTTCAACTATTTCCCTCTATTATAAATTTTCAAAAATTAATGCGGCAATGATTATTAAAAACTATTGTAAACATATATTTTCTATTCTCTGATTAGCAAATAAAGCCGAAGATTTCGCATGACGTCACGATCCGATTGTAGCTAGTGATGTCCCGTTCCCGGGAACGTTCCCAAATTCCCGGGAATTCGGGAACTTAGAATCGGGAATTAGAGAATTTTGGCACGTTCCCAGGGAACGTTCCCGTATTTCAAGGGAATGTTACGGAATACTGGATGAATGTATTTGTATTATAACCATATCAAGTGATGCATTTACGTTAGTAAAATATATTTACAAAAAATGTCTAATAAATAACTTTACAACTTTCCCTGACATTTCCATTTTTTGGGAACGTTCCCGCGAGCGTTCCCGGAAATCTGGGGAACGGGAACGGCACATCACTATGCACATTTTAATTACAATTATTGTAATGATGATGATACTTTTTCCGTGTGTCCCATACTGAAGGGTATCGTTGGATAGGTCTTTTGAAAACATTGAGGGATGGCAAGGACACATTTTCGATTCAGTGAATATAATAAACATGTCAAATAACGGAAAATAAATCCCCATGTTGCAACGCGTAACTTCGAAACTCTACTCTGAGCTCTACTTGGATAGGTATTTATTTTCTTTAGTATTGAAACTAAATACCAAAATACTTATTTGTAAAATTATAAATCTTTAGTTCACGAACCAAGATGACAGATAAAGAAGAGGTAGTGGTCGTGTCCCTTGATCAGCAGTTTCAGAACTTCTCCAGAATGTTAGAACCAAAAGAAAGGGATGGGACCACCATAAACCTGTATAGAATCGACTATTGGATGCGACAGGCCAAACTATTGGATGATAGGAAGCTTACAATGACTGACACGGGAACACTTTTTTTTAGAATAAAGTAAGTTAATTAATCTTCTCAAAAATATACTTGTTACGAAGAGTCAGCATATAATCTGTATCTGTATCGATTTTAGGGTTCCGTACCCAAAGGATGCAAACCCTATTACTGAGACTCCGCTGTCTGTCCGTCTGTTTGTCTGTCACAGGGCTCTATCTCTTGAACCGTAATAGCTAGTCTTAAGCATCACTTAAAATTTTCACCGATTATATTTTTTACTATGGCCGCTAAAATAACAAATACTAAAAACAAGATAATGTTAAAACTAAAGGGGGTCGTCATACAAAAACCGTTTTTTTTTTTGGCGTTTTTAACTCGATCTTTATAATGGCTTTAACTAGATACTTGATTTACTACATACTTTACTGTGGCCGCTAAAATAACAAAAAATACTAAAAATAAGATGAAGTTAAAAATTTAAGGGGGGTCGTCATACAAGAAACGTGTTTCTTTAGCGTTTTAAAACATTGTACGGAGGTACGGAACCCTTCATGTACGAGTCTGACTCGCACTTGCCCGTTTATTTAGTTGCATAAGGTTTTGAATTACATAAAAAACGGTTATGATGACAATTTTTGTATATACGAGTAACTTAAGTACTTAAAATTAATCGTAAAATAGAATAAACCAGCTAATATAATATTAAGTTTTTTTTAAAGAAGAATACATTTTCATTAGCTTATCAATTTGTTTCTCCAGATAAATAGGTAATTGGTATAAAATGAAAGAAATTCTTATTTCTAAAGAAGGTAATAAGCAAAGGCTACTTAGAAACCTTTTTAATCAACTCAGACTACTTTATACTCAAAGTTTTATGGCATCTACGTAATTCATTAAGTTCAAAGGAAATAAATTATTATAATGTTTCGATTTATTACGGGACATCCCCGTATAAATCGAAACACGGGCTACATTAGATCACTAAAGTATAATGAAATTAAATTAACAGTCAAAAAACCAAAAAATTTCGACATTCGCATACAAATCGTCCGGGCGGCTGCACACTTTTGTATGGAAATACCATTTTTTTTTGTTTTTTGGCGGTTATTTTAATTTCATTATACTATATTGATCTAGTATAGATCGTGCTTCGATTTATTACGGGTATGTCCCTTGCACGTTGTATAAAATCATACCAAGTCGCGGACATTTCAAATTTTGTTAGTTTGTTCTCTTTCTTTTCGTACTTATATACAAAAACATATTGATTTTTTTAAATTAAGTACTTATTTACCAATTTTAACACGCCAGCTACATATATTTTCTACTTAGTCACATGGTTGACCGGTAGAGGATGCCATATGGTATTACGTCCACCACGTTTGCAATACTTTTTTGTGCAATAAAGTATATAATAACACTCTTGCCTGTCTTTGAGTCATATGACCCTAGGCGCCGTCTATCTCATTAAAACTAAAAACGTGATCAATATGTGCGCTTGAAAATTTTCAAACATCTTCAAATCCAAAAATTTGTAATAAATGTGGTTTATTTTAGATAATTGGAAAAATGTTTTTGATGGTAGAATTTGAAATTTATCTATGACATATATGTGATGAAAAATTTCGTCTCGAGTGTGATTCGAACTCACGCCCCTCACATCTGCACAGTGCACTTCCAATTGTGCTACCGTGACCTCGATTCACCCTGACGAAATTCCTCATCACATATTAATATATTATATTTTATAGATATTGTATACAATAATAATTGAAATATTTAAGTTTTAAAAATCCGTTTTCAGCAAAACAGAGATGAGTTTAGAAGAGTTTCAAGTATTCCTGAAAGATTTGGCGGACTTGAAAGAGATGGCTTTAGAAGATATTTTGGAGGCACTCTGTAGCTGTGGCGTCCCTGGGGAGCACCCTATAGATGTACCACAATACCGGGATTACTTCTTGACATGGAAACCGAAGAATAAGTTATTTCAATAAATATGTGAGGGAGGATTACTGTAATTATTAAGATCTGCGGGTTGCATTACCAGCGCTAATGCACTTCGCTGATCCCATATTACAAGCAGAAGTTTGTTTGTTTGCGGAGTATAGAAGTTTATTTTCGAAGTATGCCTACAGGATCTAACTAAATATACTTTAAGTAACTATTTTAAGAGTAAATCCAGTCAACACTAAACAACTTTACCCTCGGAACATATATCAAAATATATGAAAAATAGTTTTTGGCCTTTCATACACGTTGATCAATCATTCAATCAGCTGATCAGTTTCTATGAAATTTTTTTTTTTTTTTTTCATGTCTGGTTATGTGTCTCTTGGGGAAAGTTGTTAAGTGTCATGGACTGAATCTACCCTACAATTAGTTTCAGTTTATTTTGTAAGACGTTATATAGTGCAAGGTCACGTGAAAACGTGTATAAAACTTGCACATATATACTTCGCATGGGTATATGTATAAATCGATATAAATCGCTTACTCTTTTTTTTTTTAAATATAAACTGCCCCTTTATTACTGATAAATATAAATACATGTATTACTTACTCTTAAATCAGAGACTGATCTTTGATAAAACCGCATTAAAATCATAGTTTATCAAATCATTGCAAATCATTAAAATTCAAACTGTTTCGCCTACTTCTCCATTTCGCAAGGACTTTAGCAACTTGGGGTGAAAATTACGATGCATTTTATATTTGGAGAAGAAAGAACCTGGAAAGCGCGCCCAGAGCTCCAAAGCAGGTTATTGTTCTATCACTATGATTTTATAAAACCTGTTATTAGGTATTTATGCGCAAAATAAGGAGCCGATATAAAAATTTCGTTAGATTAAAAAACATAGTATCTTAAAATAATCTTATCATATTTTCAAAAACTTTGCTGTAATTTTTTAAAACGCTATCGTTCTCTGGAGTTCTGTCTGGGTCGTAGCAATTGGAGGTCCATAGTCTCTGCCTACCCCTGTAGGATACAGGCGTGATAGTATGTATGTATCGTTCTCTAACTACCTATATGAAGATAAACTCATTTATTTGCTGCTATAACACACACACACACACAAAAATCAAAAAACATTTGAAAAGCAGACACAAAAAAATATCCTTGGCTGCACAATTTTCAATGTGTGTGCTAGCGCAATACAAAAAGAACACAGCGGTGATACTCGAGAGCAATATCGATTTTCAGATGGGCCTTTATTCCGATAAAATGTTTTTGCTTTGTACACTATATTACGTCGGATCTTAACTTTGTAGATTTCAAAGCAAAATGTTCTGTTTGTAAGATTTAGCTAGTTAGAGTGGATATTTCTACGAAGCCACAGATGTCAAAGCATTAGCTACCTAACGTTCGAGACGTTGGTTTGCGATTGAAAACTATTTCCTGAACGATATACGAGGAGGTATGTTCCAGAAATTTGTTAAAGTTTTCTTTCAGGAGAAAATGTGAAATCGTTTTATTATTATTTCAGGAGAAAATGTGAAATCGTTAGCGTATGTCTCTAGCAGGCAATGGAATTTCCGACAAGCTAGTAATTACAAAATAAATAAGTTTACGACTGAGTTCACAATTTGCAATACTGTACGTGTTTTTGAAAAATCGCTGTTATTAAACTACTACAGTTTATTCCTCAAAAAAATTACATAAAAAATTTAAGGATTTTCTACAGACGGCCACAATAGCCAAAACACGATTAAGCATTTTTGGCTCTATAGAAAAAAATCACAAACATAGCTCTAATTTGCCTGTATATGAAAATTATACCAAAAAATGTATTATCTAAATATCTAGCCGTTTTGGCTACAAAAATAAAATATATATATAATATAAAAAAAAAACATATAAAAAGGTGATTGTATAAAATAGTAATATGTATTATAAAGGCAAATTTAGGAAAATTTTGATGTATGTTTGTGATTTTTTTCTATCGAGCCAAAAATGCTCAATTGTGTTTTGGATATTGTGACTGTCTGGACAAAAGCCTTAAGATTCTTATGTAAAATTTTTGAGAAATAAACTGTAGAGTAGGTAGTTTAATTACAGTGATTTTTTAAAAACACTCACAGTTTTCTTGGCTCTGAACTGGCGGGGCCTTAATGACTATTCAACGACTATTCAATTATATTTAACGACAGAGGGTTCGCCGAGGCCACATACTGGTCACAGGTGATTTGAAATTGAAGCAACAGTGTAACCATTTCGACTCGATAAGAAGAAGAATGACTATTCTTTGATAGCAAAATAATTTCATTAAATAGTCATTGATCTTTTTTTTACTTTCACTGTGGATAACTTTAGTCCAATTCAACTTCTAAATTTTTATTAATCTATATTACAAAAAATGGGTGGAAAGTTTTCTCGTATTCATAAAAACATTTGCCCTCCTAAATATGTCATATAGTAAGTATGTTACCGTCACGTGCATTTCGTAGAGACCTATAGCAAGAAAGGATGTTATACCTGAGACATTGCCAGACAATGTCTTCCTTCCTTCATATTGGCAGGCATGTGCTTAGAGACATAAAGATTTTGTCTATCCAGACGACAAATGGTTAGGTTAGGTAAGGAAGTAGTAAAGACTACTTCTGGTTGTCTACTCTCATATTTTTACCTGTACATGTCTCTGGTATGCTACCAATTTAAGTTTAAGTCAAAGTAATAAACGTGCTTCTGAAATGGGTAGCATTATAACTGATTTGAGAAGTTGTAAATATTTATGAGTGGGCAGTGGTGGAACAGGTGTTATAAAGGAGCGACAATGACACAGACAATGATGCTTTATTCATACTTGTATTAGAGAACAGTAATTACAGTAAGTTATAGTTCATGAGATAAAATAATAATATTGTTAAGTGAGTGCTGTTGATTATGTGATGAATGAATAGATATAAAATAAACGGGCAAGTGCGAGTCGGACTCGTACATGAAGGGTTCCGTACCTCCGTACAATGTTTTAAAACGCTAAAAATACACGTTTTTGTATGACGACCCCTTTATTTTTTAACTTTTTTTTATTTTAGTATTTGTTGTTATAGCGGCCACAGTACTACATAATCGGTAAAAAATTCAAGTGTCTAGCTATTACGGTTTAAGTGATAGAGCCCTGTGACAGATGGACAGACAGACAGATGGACAGACAGCGGAGTCTCAGTAATAGGGTCCCCTTTGCACCCTTTGGGTACGGAACCCTAAAAACAGTGGCACTCCGGGAATGCCGACCGAAGTGAAAACTTGTACAATGTAGTGCCGATTACGGTAACAGTGTCTCGACTGAAATGGTTTTTTTCTCATCTCAAAAAATGCCCAACGCGAATGAAGAAGTTTTCACTTGAAAAAAAAACCCCGACGTGGCAAGGAGCCCTGAGATCTCATCCAAAATTCACATTTAGGCGTTACGATAAAATTAACCTGCTTGTTTGTTAAATGGCCCGTGTATTTGACATTTGAAGTTAGTATTTAAGGTCGTACCTGAATATGGCGTGTATTTGACTTTTGAAGTTAGTTAAATTTAACCAAGAATATTTAATAAATATTTATGAGCGGGCAGCCGCACAGGACTTGCGAAGGAGCGCCAAGGATGCTTCATTTTGAAAACGCCGACGGGGCAAGGAGCCGTGTGACCTCGTCCAACGGAACGATAAAATAAAGCGTGTTCACAGGATGTACCTATAAGAAGACTAGCGTTTGCCGCGATTTCTGATCCTAACTGGTTTCCAGTAGGAGCTTAGGATACCTTATTGGTTTTTCTTCTTCAAAAATGACACAACCATGTAATTATGTCCATTGTTACTTAAGGCCATACATGAATTTTCCGGAGTCCAGTGCTGCCCCCATTTGAAATAAATCATTTCAAAGGAAACGGAGATATCATTAAAAATGTTGACTTTGTGAAACCCTAGATACCCTTCAAACTATTTGATGAACTATTGTTTACAGCTTAAAGTGAATGAAAAAAAATGCGTAGAAAATTCATGTATTTAAGGATGCTGGGGACCGTTTTAAGTGGGGAAGAGTAAGTAAGAAAAATTAAAATGTATTGTCTGTGGTTTTTTTTCCTTGGGAATGCATTTATGCGTAAAGTTTTATAACCGGCGGCCACCCGACGTCAATCACCCTTGTGAAAGCAGTTGTTGCACTGTACAAGGTGCTTTTTAATTACATACAAATATATTAAGTGCTTTTTTTGGCGTTTTGGAAATCCTTGGAGAAGCCTATGTCCAGCTGTGGACTTCCAGTGGCTGATATGATGATGATGATATTAAGGGCTTATTTAGTCCATCATTTTCCCAATAAATGTATATCGATACACGCATTTTTTTTTTCACTTTACATCGTAACTAGTTCACTTGTTTCTATTTATAATCGTATTTATCGATATACGTTGATTGGGAAAAGTTGTTCAAAATGATGGACTGAGTCATCCCTTAAAATATTTGTAAGTACTTAATTAAAAAGCACTTTGTATAAGTAATAGTGAATACTATACATACATATACACCTACATACATATATGAAATGTATAAGAACATAGAGTTAGTATCTATACTAGGAATTCGTTCGTAAGTTGCAAGTTGTCTCACATGTTTGATTTGGCTGATACCACTCATAATGTTAAAAATTCGAGACATTGATCCCCTACGTGCAAGGGCATGCTGCCAGCATTTTGAGCACGTTACCTCGATGTGGCGCTTTAAATGAAAAAGTTATTTTAATATTACGAGTAAGTTTAGCGAAGCTAGCGAGGGCTACAATTTGGGGCGTTCAAGTTGGGGCGAAAAAACATTGCTTGTATGTATGTTTGTGTACATTGCTCCACGATAACTAACTCTCGAACCGTTGAATTAATTTTGATGATATTAAGAACGAGTGTAGAAATTACTATAGAAATTACTATAGAATTTTTAAGTTCATTGGGCATCCAAATCAATTTAGCCGGTTTTGAGATATACGCATTTTGGTGAAAATAAATATTGCTCTATTACTTGCGAACTTAAAATGAATATGATCAAAACCAAGGAAAACCAACACACCCAGAACTATGGAACCTGCAGTCCTTGTGGGAAACAAAAGACTAGAGGCAGTGGATAGATACACATATCTTGGTCATATTCTATCCTTCAATAAAGTTCTCAGAAAAAATTAGGTCTTAGGAAAACTCAAAGACGTCTTCAAATCACGTCATATCCCACAATGTTTGAAAACTCGCCTTTTTAATCAATGTGTCCTCCCTACGATGACATATGGTGGCGAATCATGGCCACTTACCGATGAGGCTGTGTACCGAATAAGAGTTGCACAGAGAGCCATGGAGCGAGCCATGCTAGGCATCAAACTTCAAGATCGAGTTCCCAAAACAGTTATAAGAACGAAAGT
Organism: Acrobasis repandana; assembly: GCA_963576875.1. Taxonomy (NCBI): domain Eukaryota; kingdom Metazoa; phylum Arthropoda; class Insecta; order Lepidoptera; family Pyralidae; genus Acrobasis; species Acrobasis repandana. The sequence goes on from OY756214.1 coordinate 2,329,911, forward strand.
TCAAGATGTTGAAAAACGAATGACAGAACTCAAATGGAGTTGGGCAGGACACCTAGCAAGACGTGGTAATGACAGGTGTAGTAAAATATTAACAGAATGGTGGCCCATTAATGGCAAGCGCAGCGTGGTTCGTCCGTTGGCAAAATGGGTAGACGACATCAGAAAGTTCGCGGGTCGAATGTGGATGAGGTCGCTCAGGACCATGGTAAATGGCATTCATTGAGAGAGGCCTATTCCCAGCAGTGGGAGGTTCAAGGCTGTGAATGGTGATGATGACTTTCGACCAGTTAATCAGATTTGGATGAAACCACAGAATAAATAATACTAGATGAAATTTAACATTTGACGAGATAGTATTATTACGTAAGTACTCGTATTTTGGAATAATAATCACGAGATCTAAGTTCGCGGCGAAAAAATTGTGTTATTTTTTCTGTACCTGAAAAAATAGTGGACCTAATTCAATGATTTCTGTGTCAAAGCGCGGAATCTGGGCCAAGGTTAATTTGACATCAAGTGGCGATATCAATGAACGAAGAGGCTGTCACCCCGTGTCGATTATACATATACCCATCTATAAGGTGAACTAGAGCTTGAGTTAAAAGATTATTATCTAATTTATAGTAAATAAAAATGACTTGAAATATGATTGTCGTATCTACAATAGTTTAAAAGTTATATAAAAAAATTAAAATTTTATCTAAAAGTACATAGCTGTTTTATTTATTTATTTAAACTTTATTGTGCAAAATACAATTTGTATAGCACAATAGGCGGACTTAATGCTGAAAGCATTATCTGGCAGCCAACCTTTGGGTTGTTAGAAAACTTAAAATGGGTACACAAGATATATTGATAAGCATTCAGATATATATTTACTTTCTACATATACTACTTAATTAATACTTACTGTACTTCAATAATATAAATATCTACATAAATATACATACATTGATACATACTATTTAAATTCATCTATAAAATACACTACTAACAAATAATAGTATCTAATAAGAATATTACTCGTACAAATGCAGCAATTAGGTACTTAGGTATTACACTTGATTGGACTGAGCGAGCATATGCTTGAACAACAAGGCCTTAAAGTCAGCACGACTAGTAGCAGTTCTCACAGTGTCAGGAAGCGCGTTCCAAAGTCTTTGGCTTGCAATGGATGTCTAGGTATCTATGCGAAAAGGTGCTGAGTTCTGACGTGATCTAAATTAAACCATATCTAGCCATATTGAGTAGATATTTCTTTGAATTTCTTTGCTGAGTGAGACTTCTGTACGTTAGTATTATTTATTCTGTGCTTAAACTGAACTTAAATATAAATTTAAATTGATATCTTGACAACTGCCATACAATGATGACAGCCGAGACCAACGTTTAACGTGCTTTCTGAAGCACGGAGGAGCTCGAGAATTTATTATGGCACTTGTGTTCACCCATACAAAGGCGGACCACGCCCGGGGTTGCTTAACTTACAAAACCACAATACGTATTACCACTGGATCAAAGAGAACACAGTAAACTTTTGAAAGTGAAATAAAGAATATTATTATATTTAAAATGGCGGTCGGAAAATGATTGTTCCAATAGACTAGGATAACTTCGCTGGCTTTTTCAGATATCTAAATCGAGATTCCTTTGCTATAGGCCATACTCCATTCCACTGAATCTGGCCAGCAATCGTTATAAATCAATTGTTTCGAGTTACAAATCCCGCAAACAGCAGGCATATTGATTGAGTCCTCAGCCCAAGGATATACAGATCTGTGATTGAGTCTGAGATTCAATATCACAAATTAATTGGTTCCCCTGTCACAGTGACGCCGAAATTTAAGCGCGCAGTTGGTAAGTACCAATTGTACCTACTGTCTTAATTAAGCTAAGGCTTCGGACATGACTGTGGTTGTTATTTCGTACTTTTAAAACGCTTATTGAGTTGCTTTTTTTCGAGTTGCTACTATTAACACTAGTTGTTCATCATCCATATCGTTACAGCAAACTCCCCCCTTTTATACCCTCTACTCCCCCTTTTTTTTGCAACATCTTATGTAGAATGAAGTCCTTAGTGTACCTTTCAAATTTGATTGAAATCCGTCAATAAATAACGCTACAGGAAAGTTCTCATCTTTTCCCCATATTTTCCCCAATGTAAAATCGCAATCGACTACAAAGATTAAATAAATCAAGGAACTTGCGTGCCAATTTTTGTCAATATCGGTTGTAAAATGCGAGAACAGACATACAGACAAAAGCGTTTATGGCCAATCCCGGATTTGAGACGCTTCCCTCGCTCATTCAATAAAACACATAGGATCTGTAAGTATAATACATTATAACTCACAGAATCTTTTGATCTTCCGCTTCAGCTTTAGGATTCAGCCATAATGACTGGGTCAGAAAAGTATTATTCTAATTAGCGCGTTAGTTAGATTATCCAAAAATAATGTACCCATATTTTTCAGTTTATCATAAAGTGAAAATTCGTAAAGATACAGAGTATCTAAGTTCGAGAGGGGGGGGGGGGGGCTTGAGAGAGAGCAAGAGTAAACAGAAGGGACTCTTCTAAGGTACGCGCAATATACGTCCCCGTTCCCCGCACCCGCACCTCTTCCCCGGTTCTTGACGGCCAACGTGAGAATCGAGGCGAAAACGGGGGAGAGGTGCGGGGACGGGGAACGGGGACGCCTGGGTGACGCATATTGCGCGTACCTTAGGAGTGTCCGGCCTGTGCCGATGTGTAAAAATCGTACGAAAGCGTGACGTCATGCGAAATTTAAATGCGCTGTATCTTTGTCATTTATTGTTTCTCAGAGAAAAGAAAAAATATGTGTGCAATATTTTTAATAATCTTACAGATGGGCCAAAAATATTTTTTCAGTCATCATGCCTATTAGACTTTTAGCTGAGCACCAGTTAACACGAGTTTATTGTAATTCGTAGTAAGAAGAGGTTTCTGATTAATCCTTCCACAGGTGCACTAATTAAACGATGTTCGGCGAACGTCAGTTGCAAAGGGTCTCGTCAGTTCAGTACGAGCCTTTCAAAAGGGACGAGATTGCACACCAGATTGAATGGCGCCCGCCTAAATTTACACAGGAGCTTTTGGTCGCAGATTTATAGGATAGGTTTCAAACACCACAAGCGTTCGGACTAGGTATTTATTTCAGAGTTTCTAAGGAATTCCATATTGGAAATTCAGAAATGAAATTTCAGCAGGTTCTATATAGTGTCTTTTATAGCGACAACTAAGGGTGCACCACTTAATAGTGATGAGCTAATGAAACCAATGGATCTGGTTGATCCATCACCGTCTATAGGCCAGGAGTGGCGACGGGACAATGGATGATTTATTATCATAACAACGGGTTTTTATACAAAAATATTTACAATGTTAACCTTAGATTTATACGTCCGTTTAGTACGTGATGTGCTAAGTTAACAATATAAGTATAATTTGCTTATTAAGTAAATATATATCCTAGTGCACATCATGTACGATTATAAGGATGCAGCCATGTCTATATTAGATATTCACTTATCTCTCTATCGAATTGTGCCTGAGAGACTGCTATGTAATAAATCCGCCTTTGTGCTATTTGTCTGCTTTCGGTCCCTGTTTTTTGTAAATCCTTTCGTTTAAAGTGCAATAAAGAATGCCTTTGTATTTTTAATAAAGTCAGCTAGGGTTGGGTAGTGTCTGAATAAAAAAGACCTAATTGAAATACAAATACGTATTTGGTATTCGTAATTCCGTTATTACTTTTATTCACGTTACATAGTTAGAATAGTATTATTATTATTCAAATTTTAATTTATATTAAAACTAGATAATAAAATTTTAAAAAATTAAAAGTTTGTTAGAACTAAAACTAAAAAAATACCTACAAATTGTGTAGTCCCCCTAGGATATTAGTCCTCGGCAGTTTAGCCAAAAGGCTGGCAGCATTGCCACGTTGTATGTCAATGCTGATTCTTTGTTCCAGATAATTTTAAGCTTTGATCAGGGGATATCTTGAATAGTCTTTTTGATATTGTAATGTAATGTCCTAGCCACAGAGTATATAAAAAGAAAAGAACTAATCCTCAAATTAATTATGCTAACGATATGAAATATGAAAATTGAATTGAATCTTTGATATGTATTTAATAATTGAACTTTTAAATATCCAAAAAGCATATTTTTAGAGAAAGAAAATAATGTTGCCATTTGCAGAACAAATAGAAAAGATCGCAATGAATTTACGGGGAACTCGTCTCGAGTCGAGACCAATTAGGGTTCCGCAGATCAAACAGATTTTTTTTATTATCACATTGTCAGATTTATATACATTTATTTCTGTAGAATATGGTTTACATTATAAATTATGGACCCCTTCACAGGAGAGGCCTTCTCCATTTGGTTCCGCATTTTCCTATCTTGTGCCTTTTTTGTCCAGTCCATTTCGGCAAATTTTACAATATTATCGACCCAAAAAAAAAACTTATAAGTTATTCGAATTCACGTCGTATCCCGCCATTTTTGTTCAATATTAGTATTGCAAAAAATATTACGTTTTTGTTTACAGTAATTATTTACTGTAAACAAAAACGTAATATTTTTTAGAATTATTTCTATTATTACCTATACTTACATAGTTTATATTAGACATGAAATTACATAGAGTTCTTACAACACTGTATGTACAACACCCTATGGTTTCAGTACCTTTTAGAGAGGATTCATATCATGGTTGTAGATAAATCCGTGTATGCAACTGTACATAATTATGTATTAAAACACTCATGTTGTATTATTATCACACTCGGCTTGGCTTCAAACCCACATTCGTGTTTTAATAGCTCTTTTTACACAACATTAACAAGCGGTTTTTCATCGTATTCAATACAAAGCTGGCTTTATATAAAAAGCTGCTTATTGGAAGCATTCTCAGAAGCACCCATTTTGTATACAATACATATTTCTTTTTTCTTTACAAATTATATCAGTCGCCTCCCGGAATAAAGGGAAGATTTGCTCATGATCACCACCTTGGCAGGCGTTTCTATGACTACTACAGTTAAAATATCGGCGAAATAATTTGAACCTGAGAGCTAATAGCGCGTAGGTTAAATCGTTACAGAAAATTTTCTAGGCATTCCAACATGGGACGCCCAAACCATCTCATTTCATATCTTTATTAGCCCATGAGAGTGAAGATGAAGCGAAAGAGGTCTGTCAAGTGGAGGTCCATAGTCTCTGCCTACCCCTGTGGGAAACAGGCGTGATAGTATGTATGTATGTATGTATTAGCCCACAAAACAGATATTACATTAAGATTTTAGTGTGAATCTAGATTGTTTTCCTTAGATATGTATTTTGTATGCCTTAAAAGTCTTAATACAAATCAAATCATCGTTAGTCTGACAAATTTTTGATAAAAATAAAATATTACAAGAAAAATAAAATAAATAGAAAACATGAAATATGAAAAAGACAGAATTAATAAATTAGGTTACTTAATTTTTTTTTTATTGATGCCTTGACGCTTCTGCGTATTTAGCCAGGAACAAGTTAATAAAACGTGGAAAATTCTTTTTTCCTAACAAGTTACAATTAAAGGTTGGTGTAGGCCTTTGATTGGTTTAAGGGAGCTTCTGGCGACAAATCTATAAGTCAACTGGTTTTCATAGCCGATTGAGTGGCGGACGACGCCCACATAATCCGCGAAACAAATATCACTGCAGCCGTACTATGACTGTCCACTTTAACTATTTCACATATTGTTCATGAGCATGAGCATTGATAACACCAAACAACACCAATTCATATTATAAAGTCCAATAAATCCGATTTGCAAAATAATTTAAAGAAAACCCCAACCGAACCCCTTGACTTCCCGCCAAAAACTCCCATTAGGTTACTTGGTTATGTCACAGAATAGAGACTAATACTCACGTACAGAAGTCTTACTCAACAAAGAAATTCAAAGAAATATCTATTCAAGGTGGTTAGCGATATGGTTTAATTTAGATCACGCCAGAACTCAGCACCTTTTTGTTTACATACCTAGACATCCATTGCAGGCCAATTTCATTCTTATTAATCTGGAAATACGATTCATATAACTGAATTTACCACCCGGAGGGGCCGCCTGCGCGCATATATAGTAATAATGTAGGTACATTTTCGATACCTAAACGGGGAGTGACACAGGCCTGGTTATGTGAATTAATATTTGCCGCCGTAACTTGTGTAATGAGTAAATGTCTATATCTGTATTAGAACTAGGATTTCATTACATTGGCGACACATTCAAACGATGGGATTGTAATATGAGGTGTGGTTGGCATAAGCCTGAAGACTAAATGCATTATAATTTTGATTTCTGTAGGTCTAAACTGGGTATCAAAATTAATTACAGAAAGGGTAGCCAAATATCCCGCTTTTGGCGGGTCGTCTCGTTTTTTAACCCTCTCAGGACGCGTCCCGTCGGGCCCCTGAACGTGACGTCCAAAATCCTGCTTTTTAATGGAAGTTGCCAATTCAGTGCAGTAGGTACTTTGTTGAATGTCTGTCGAACTGTGCGACGCACGGGTGTGGAAATAATTACTATCATTATGACTTTTTCTACGTCCCGTTTTTTCATCCCAGTCCCGCTTTTTATACGTTTAAGTCCCGATATTTAGAAAAATGGATCTGGCAACAATAAGTAGGGGTTCTAGGAGGTAGTGAATAATTTTATAGAGTTGATGTCGTCTCGACGTATGTTAAGAGGGCGACGTAATCCAAAGGCCCAAGGCCCCTTGACTCGCCGCGCACTTTACAACTTTTGGATATAACTATACATACAATAATAAGCTTAGACTGACTCATAAATCTCTTGACATATTTTATAGTGCATGCCTAAGGACGCTTTCGGTTGACTTTGTCAAATTTCCGTGGAGTACGCGAAATATGAGCACAATATGAGAACCGCACTCTGTGGTAACTTTTTGTTTGTGTGTGTAAGTGGCCAACACTGGTGTCAGATTTTTCAAGCTGCCGAATCTTACATAGGTTGACGACTGCCATACATTGATGACGGAAATCGGAATCAACGGCTTTACATGCCTTCAGAAGCACAGCAAACAACATGACCCCACCAAGTTTGGGCTCAATTAATTCGTCTTTAAACTTTGCAGTTTAATGTTTTAGATAAGAGCTTGTTATTAAAAATTATTTTTAAATAATTATTTGTTTCCCAGTCTAGCTTGGCAGAGACTTAACAATTGATAAGTATTTAACTATTGATATATTTTTGTATCGATAGATGAAGGCAAAGCTGAGTTAGTCCACAAATGATTGAAGTATGTTTAAGTGACGTATGTTTTTAGAGATTTATCAGTCAGCCTGTAAGGGTTACTACACACATAAACAAGCCGGCATCGTCGTTTCGGCAGTATTTGTCTGTTTGTTTGAAGCAATTATACCGGCTTATTCCCCGAACATTTATCTCCTCATATTCGATTTACCGCCCGGTTGTGCCGATTAGTGCCGGCCCGCTTAAGTGTTAGCAACCCTCACTTTTTAATCAAAACTAGGTACTTACCATTATCATAGGTGAAGTTGGCGTACTGTCCCAGGCAGATCTCTTTCCGAGTGAGGGGCATCTGAAAAATTTAAAATTTTTTAGTGCTGTAATGGTTAACACGCAATAGAGATGGGGACTGGGTTAAAAAGTATTTATTTTGTCATCATCATCATCGTCAGGACTTTATTTTTTAGTCTCTCTCTACTACCACAACAGTCAGGAGATTTGGCCCACACTCTCCACGCTGGCCGGACGGGTTGGAAAGCCCACATTGATGTTTGTTTATATTCGTAAGCTTTGTTTAGCTTGTGTTCCCTAAGTCGCCTTCTACGACATCCACGGGAAGACTTGGATTGGTTCTATTCTACTCTGCCGGGAACCACACGGCACTCAATTATTTTGTACTGATAGGAAAAAAAACACAAAATAATGTCACTTGTCATTGATCACATTTATTTTGAACGTGATTTTAGATTTATTAATGCAGTAAAACGGATATTAAGAGCGCTATTTGACTCCAAGAAACTATGAAGCCATTCGGTATGACATACAAATGCCATAGAAAATGTTCGTTTTGAGATTTAGAATAAAGGATCTGATTTGAATTGTTGGAAACTAGCGGATTCCGCCACCTCAAAAGTTCTAGGTTCAATTCCCAACCAGGACAAGTTGGAATGTGACATTTTTCAAATTTTCCTGGCTCTCGGGTGTTTACTGTTTATCTACCGGGTGTAAATTTATGGTTGACACATACTGGAAGGGTTATCTATGTCCTTAAATCTGAACAAAATTTCTCATAGGTTCAATGTATACGTGCCGACCGAAAAAATTATATGGACAAGTCGACTATGTAATTTATCATAGTCATAAATATTTCTTAGGGGTGAACTTAATCAATCAATATGAACTTTTTCTATTGTTTGTTTGTGTAGATATCTAAGTAGCCAACATTAGTGTCAGATTTTTTAAGCTGTCCATAGGCATCTGACATAGTTTGTCAACTGCCACACCGCCTGCTTACATGCCTCCAAGAAATTTTCTTGCCACATGTGGCTCCATCCGAATTTGGATTACACCCAGCGTCACTTAACTTGCAAAAGCGCTAATAATGCGTACTCCCTACCGGGCGTCCGAGCTCCTCAACGTTTTCTTTTTCTATGGGACCCTATAGAAAAAGTTCTTGTGAGTTGCTACGGGATTAGACACCCACCCTCTCGAGTAGTAAACAAAGAAAACTTCAAAAAAATTATATTTATTTTAATTAACATTATTAGTTAATTTAATTTTTAAAGAAGATACATTCCAATTACAATTTAATAAATCATTATTTTTTTAAACTAAAATGCCTAACTAAACTTACCTAATATAACTAGTAGAAAAAAGATGGACAAATTACGTTAAATAAAATAAAATTTGGACCCTAAATCGCACCGCTCGCTGGGTTGGGTGCTCGAGGCTAGCAGCATTGCCGCTTTAAATGGCCAGGCTCAACTTTTGGCCCAAAGTCGCAGCATCTCTTGGATCTCCTGAGGCGTCGATAGGCGTGCGGAAATCTCCTTGTACAGCTTCGGGCTTTCGCACCAAGGTCTACACGACAAAAGCCACATATATGGACGACATACGAGTAGGTAGTTTAATTTATAAAATCACATCATAACACTTTTTCTCTAACAAAATAATGTTATAATCCTTGTTTGTTTCCATAACAGAGAAAATCCACACAAAGAAACAAAGGAGGAGATTCCTTTAAAAAAATAACAGATTTATCTCCTTCAAATAACTTTAAAAAATACGTCGAAATCGCTTTCGGGAATTAGGATACCGCAAATACCATCACGTCAAACTTATAACACCCCTTTTTTACGTTCAGGATATAAATATTCCAGTAGGATGGTATAATCCGCTGTTTGACAAAACTTCTAGCTTTGGCATAACATCTCAGTTTTGTAAACAACTGAATATAGTTCCGCTGAATTGTCAGCTGTTGCTAAATATCTCATAGTCAATGTCAATAAGTGCTACGATGTCTAGCAGCATGTGAATTATTTTTTATATATATAAGTATGTTAAGTTTTAACTGAGTAGGTAGTTAGGTGTTTTATAAAAAAAGTAACGGAGCAAAGCCGCCCAGCTAGTGTAAATTAAATACGCTTTGGAAATTCAGACGTAGGGTTTACTAATTGGGGGTCGAGTCGAGACCAGAGGAGTGCATGTGTAATCTGTGGGCCGAATTACCCACAGACAATGCACCATAGCCATGTACCTATATTCTAAAGTTGTATACAACGGTCAACGGTCAACGTTTCGGTTTGTTACACAATGCCAAAATTATTTTTACAGGTATTAGAAATACCTATAAATTTTCTTTGCTAGTCTAGTCTTTTCCGTCATAACGCCCACCATTATACTAAATGTGGCCTTTGGGTCTTGCGGTCCTGTGCTCTGTCTGCTCCGTTAGGGATAATCGGTAGGGATAAAAGGGATCTCGTTATTTAATATCGAGATTGTGATGTAGTTTTCGGTTTGGCCAATTGGACACAATACAGAAATATTGTAATGACTTAGTACACTGAAGTGCCAATTACATTACAATGTTTAATATTCACATAGGCTTACAATATGCCTTAAAAACGTTAAAAATATAATTCATTTATAAAATAACTAGCTGACCCGGCGAACTTTGTTCCGCCTTAATGTCAATAAATAAGCAGATTTTTTTTTTATTGGAAAAAATACAAAAAAAATTAACAATGTAACTCTCATGTTTGTTGCCAGTTGCAGTTTCTTCACATGGCGCCATAGATTTGACGATTTGAGGCAAGCGTTTATTTCGTCGGCAGCCGTAGATCTTGGAATTACTGGCAGTATTTGGCGGAAATCGCCAGAAAGTAAAATCATTGCTCCTCCAAAACATCTCGAGTCATTGCGTAAATCTTTTAATGTTCGGTTAAGTGCTTCTAATGCACGTTTATGCGCCATTGTGCATTCGTCCCAGATGATGATTTTCGATACCGCTAAAACTTTGGCCATTGCTGAGTGTTTTGCAATATTACACGTTGGTTCTTCAATAGTTTGAAGATTTAACGGTAATTTGAATGCTGAATGAGCCGTACGGCATCCTTCTAACAATGTGGCTGCTATTCCAGAAGAAGCAACTGCAACCGCTATGTTAGATCTCGCCCGAACAGTTATTTATTTAATAGAAATAGTTTTATTATTGATTTCTTACAAATATAAAATTGTCATCCATACGTCATTACATAGCTGTCATTATACGTCAATTTTGTTATTCCAAGTCTGATTCTTTTTTGTTATACCACGTTTTATAGTGACTGACGTTACATGTCAAGTCACACGGGAATGATGTCGAACGGGATAAAAAGTATCCTATGTCCTTCTCCTGGCTCTAAACTACCTCCCTGCCAATTTTCAGCTAAATCGGTTCAGCCGTTCTTGAGTTATAAGTGAAGTAACTAACACGACTTTCTTTTATATATATAGATATATTAACATAACATACAATGTGGATGGGACGATTTATTACGGGTATGTCCCTTCCACTTTGTATAATGTTTTTTATGTTCAGTTATAATAGTCAAGTTAAGTCATCAATTACTTATGTTACATAGGTATACACATGTGAGTAGATTAAAATAGAGCTATATTTAACCATTGTTTGATGACAATAATAAAGTAGATTGTGCTACAAGGCGTAAAGGTAATAGTTAAAAAGTGAGGGCGCTACTTTGAATTCAGAGCGAAACGAAGGATTACAAAGTAGAATTACAAGCGTAGCGAGGGATTCTAAGGTGGAATCCTGAGTGAAGCGAGGGATTCAAGCATATCGCCCAAGATAAAACTGTTACCGTACACCGTGCAGCACATTCTTCTTTTCATCTTCATCTATGAGAAAATTTTGCAAATACATATATACCAAAAACAAAAGTATAATACATAAATATAGGTAATCAGAGTTTAACAGTCAGTTAATAACCTTTATTTGGTGGCGTTTTCACTGAAGAAGTACTATGAAAATATTTTTCTAGGACCACCACATCTTATACATTTTCCAGTCATTAGAATCCTTCTATTACTTTTTCCTTGTGCGTAATTCTTTATATATTTAAATATGTATGTATATTATACGTAAACTTCATACTTATTTACTACCGGCCTCATCAAGAAATTATTCACATTTAAAATAGTATAAGTAAAAATAACCTAATAGTTCCATATTAAAATTACTATTTCAATCAAAGACAACAATTGCGCGTTTTTATTGGTTTTTAATTATACTCGTGTATTACTTTGAAGCAAGAGAACAAAAAAATGTTGACCTACGGTCTTCTAAGTAAAACGTGTTGTATTTCAATTTTAAAAATTACGACGCCGTTGCCTTTATTTTATAATTTTAAAACTAAATTCTTCTTTTTTTGCTGACTGCCAATATTATTTTTGATTCTACATTCGTGTTTGGTTTTCAAATGTGTTTTAATGCCTAGGGAATTTACTTTTCAGTGTCTAGAGAATTACCAGTGACTTTTAGCCCCAAATATTTGGGATAAAAACATCGTTTTTCGAATAGATGAGATAAAAGTAAATTTCATGTTCTATTATAATAGATTCAGTCACGGATTACCTATTCTAATGTATTAAAATATAGGTCACTTGTTTGATATGATTCTGGAATTCCGGTTGTTTTGAAAATCTTGAAGCCTATAATATGTCCAGCTGTAGACTAGACACCCTGTGCAATGATGATGATGGTTTTCTGGACCCTTGGCGTTGTATTTCCGGTAGTTAAAGGAAATGTTTGCTTTCAGACGATACTTAGAGACATCGGCTTAAAGACAACATTCCATCCAACTCCCATAATTATGTATGTCTTCTTATCTTCTTAATTTTACTACACTATAATACTATAGAAGTACTTTTTATTCTTTATATACCTACCTAAAAAAAAAATTTGGTAACTTCAAACATTTATCATAGCTAAAAACCAGAGATATGGAGGAAAATAGACTCCGCGATGACCTCAAAAGCATAACCTGTTTCGAAAAGTAGTGGTCACATTTTTGTACGTTGTGAAATGCAAGTCATATAAACAGAAGGCAATGTTATTCAAAATTTCGTCGTATTATGCAGCAAACAGTTTACATTTTCATTGTTTTAGATAAAAGCTCTCTCCAAAAATATTTTTTTAAATTATTACTTACATGTTTAAAGATAATCATTTATGCACGCAGCTCCGAAATGACGCCTCTTCCCTAAACTTCATAGGCCAGGCTGGCCAGGTAACATCGACGCCAACGTGATGGTTTTCGGGGTTATTCTCAAAGCAAAAGTTGTACATACTAATTTATTGACACATAAAATACTTTGGTCAATGTGTCATAATCATACATTAATAAGTTGAAACACTGATCTATATTTTTATGGCAACAGAAATATTCAAATTCGTACATCAAAAGTACACTACACTGTGGTAATCATATGGTCAAAACAATTGTTTCTACCCTCCGTACTAGTTAGGGCAGCATTCCTCGTCCGACGACATACATTCAAAATATACTATATTATGTATGTAATATCCGAATATTCAAAAGTTACAGATGGTATGAAGTTATGATCTTACATTATTTTGTATCACTTTTGTTATCAAGAGCTAGTTCTTATAAAATCGGAAGCAATTTTTTTTTAATTCTTAATGTTACCATAACTTTGTAATGTTACCTAAAATTTTGAAAAAAATACAAAATATATTTCATTGCTTGTAAATTACAGGAAAAGCTATAAGAATTCAATCAATTGTATGGAACCCTCTCCACGCGAGTTTAACTCGCACTTGGCCGGTTTATTTTAATTCACACTTATAATTTTACAGATAAAAGAGACATTATCACGTTTTAATCCTTAACAACAATCCGAAACGCCGTTGACCGTTGTATACAAGTTCAGATATATTTATTTATTTATTTAGATATAGGTACATTGCCACTGGTATGACTCTCCATTGATTCAGAGTAACATATATACCTACTACTACTACAAACGAAACAATTTATCTGTACTCACGTCGATGTGTGAGTTTTATACTTAGGGTCGCACCGCAGAATTAATTTAATACTTACCCACTAACGAGTTCGACATATTTACGATTATATTTTTCCATACCTGAAGATTTGCGAACACTATGACGTAAAAAATATTCTGTTTTATATGTATCAAATGTTACAGAAAAGTCGGAAACAGCTACATAATATCACTTCACAAATATTTTTCATTATGTCCATTGTCCATTTCACCATTAGTTCACTTTACTGATTATTATTGAGTCATTTATAATGTAACGCACTAATTCACTATTGTAATATAGTAATTTGCATATTCGGCGCTAAACTATACGGTAATTATATGAATAAATTCAATAAAAATAAACAAATGTTTATCACATTTTCACGCACAGCATGTCAAGTTGTCATTGTCAACAATGGCATTTACCCTATAACCCGCGGAAATCTATTTGGCATCTGCGTGTATGTGATTACCTGAGAGCGAGGAGCCAATGTAACATTACCGGATTGCTAATACCCCTCTCGCTCTTGTGTATCTCCCGCCAATGCGAGAGAGCGAGAAGGGTATATATATCAAGATGGTTGCTGGGTAATAACGTGAAATTATATTTTTGCTTTGCTTACCTGTTTTCATCATTTGGAAATGTATGAAATATACGTTCTTTAGAGTATTGGATGGATAAACAATTATTATACGCGCACCTTCTCACCATGATGGTTACTATTGGTTGACAGTTCTCAAGACAACACTCGTCGCGTATTGCGTGCGGCTAGTAATTAAACCCTGGTTTGGAGCTGTCGAAGCTCACAAAGTGCGGGGGAGAGGTGCGGGGACGCCAATTTGCGGGAGACGCTGTGAGATACCATTCTGTTTGACTCTTATGTATTCTGTGACATTGCACCAGGCATTGTCTGTGGGTAACTCGGCCCACAGAATACACAAGCACTCCTCTGGTCTCGACTCGACCCCCAATTAGTAAACCCTACGTCTGATTTTCCAAAGTGTATTTAATTTACCATTAGCTGGGCGGCTTCGCTCCGTTACTATTTTATAAAACACCTAACTACCTACTCAGTTAAAACTTAACATACTTATATGTATAAAAAATAATTCACATGCTGCTAGACATCGCAGCACTTAACGACATTGACTATGAGATATTTAGCAACAGCTGACAATCCAGCGGAACGATATTCAGTAGTTTACAAAACTGAGCTGTTATGCCAAAGATAGAGGTTTTGTCAAACAGCGAATTATACCATCCTACTGCGACATTTATATCCTGAACGTAAAAAAGGGGTGTTATAAGTTTGACGTGACGATATTTGCGGTATCCTAATTCCTGAAAGCGATTTTGACGAATTTTTATAGTTACGAGTTACGAGTATTTGAAGGAGATAAATATGTTATTTTTTTAAAGACATCTTCTCCTTTGTGTCATTAGCTTCTTGGATTTTTTGTTATGTAAACAAACAAGGATTATAATATTATTTTGTTATAGACAAAGTTTTATGATGTGATTTTATAAATTTAACTACCTACTCGTATGGCAATACATATAAATATGTGGAGCCGTCCATATTTGTGCCTTTTTTCGTGTAGACCTTGGTGCGAAAGCCCGAAGCTGTACAAGGAGATTTCCGCACGCCTATCGACGCCTCAGGAGATCCAAGAGCTGGCGCGACTTTTGGCTAATCGTTAAGCCTGGCCATTCAAAGCGGCAATGCTGCTAGCCCCTCGAGCCCCCAACCCTGCGAGCGGTGCGATTTAGGGTCTAATTTTTATTTTATTTAACGTAATTTGTCTTTCTCTATTAGTTATAGTATGTAAATCTTTTTTCTATTAGTTATAGTAGGTAAGTTTAGTTAGGCATTTTAGTTTTAAAAATAATGATTTATTATATTATGATATATAATCCTTAAAAAATTAAATTAATTAATAATGTAAATTAAAATAAATACAAATTTTTTTAAGTTTAAAATCGATATTTAGGATATGAGAGTAGTTAAGAGACATTATAAGTACGAGTATGTTATGTAGGTAGCCTTACCTGAGCGTCTCCGGAGGCCATTTCAGCTATTTTAGTAGTTGTCGTTGCAACTTCAGTAGACTCCATGATAAATCTAAAAACAAAAAATATATTAAAATATATTTATAACATCCTTACTAATATTATAAATGTGAAAGCGTGGATGTTTGTTACCTTTTCACGCAAAAACTACTTGACGAATCATCATGAAACTTTGTACACATATCCTGGGAGGTACTAGAAGTAACATAGGGTACCTTTCATCCCGGAAAAATGTATTGTTCCCGTAGGATTTGGGATACGCGAGCAAAGCCGCGGGTAAAAGCTAGTATGTATATAAACGGGACTTAACACGAAGCTTTTGGGTGTAACGTCTTTCGGTCGCAGACAGTCTTTTCTATAAATATTACAAAAAGGTTCGTGCTACGTCTCGTTTTTCATCCCTTATGTTCGTCAGGTTGATTTTGCGCCCCTTAGCTATATTGTAATCTTGTAATAATTAATAGACCATAAAACCGTAAGAAAATTCTAAGGTACAAGTACCTACAATGTCTGGTATTAACTAAATGAAAAACTAACTATTTAAGTGAAAAATGAAAAGCAACTTTTGTATACTGTTAAAACCAAAAATTAAAAGCAAATAGTTGCAAAACATTTTTCAATAGGTACCTGAAACGTGACCTGCTTCATTGATCAAAATTATCAGGAATAGTAAACAATTTCGGCAGACAGTTTTGAGGTTTTGTTCGCCTCGGCAGATTTAGGAGCTTAATGTACGCTTAATGCCTCAGCGGCGGCGCTTGTGATTTTTAAATGAACGCTTGTAAATTATTACTATACGAGGCGTTCATTAATTACGTGAGACGTTAAAAAGTGGCAGGGGTCAAGCCGAATCTCATTTTTTTCCGCAAGAAACAGAGTAAAATTACGAGAAAATAGTATTAAATTGAGTAAAACATGTTTTTGACGTGACAACGTCTAATAACTCGATACTAAGGGCTGCATACACGAAAAAGATGACGTCATTGTCTCGTTACGCTCATTGTCGCGTTCCGCAAGCGAGAGCGCGGCATGAAAGAGAGAGAGAATGTTTGACGTTGTCACGTCAAACTACCGTCCGTAAACCGACTTTATAGACAACCAATTTTTAACTAAAATATGGACAAATCGTACACAAGTTGACAGTCGAGAGGTCAATCCTCAACTGGCAATCGAGCATATTATGCGAAGTGTTGAATTATCCCCGGACTAGCATTGACGCAGTTTTGCCCCCACATATTTATTATTTAATCCTCAGATTTAATCTATTTCCTGTTTATTCTGACTCAGTCAAACATTAATGGATAAACAAAGACATAAACATGAATATCAAATGAATGACCATGAATATAAAATCAATGGTCTGATACCCATCCATATATTTTTAATTTGGTGGCAGAATAAGGAGTAATCATATTAAGGTAACATAGTAATTTTCTCACCTTTGCTATAAATAGGATTTAACTTACATACTTACTAAAATAATTATTTAACACCGGCCAATGGGGTATTAACTACACAACACCGACACATTTCAGTATAGATTTGTCATAAAATCACAGTATTTCCTCATTGTATTTACTATCACCACTAGTAAAACTATATAGCTACACATTTCACTATACATAACACAAGTAACATAGTAACAATTTTCTCTGTTTTGAGATAAAATTGATAAAACTTTAATTCTGAAATCATTCTTCAACACCGGCCAATGGGGTATAATAAATATCACACAACACTGACACATTTTGACAGATTTCTGTAGATTTGTAATAAGATCACATTATTTTGTCATTGTATTCACTATCACACACGCACACATTTCAATATGCATTAGTTATATAGTATAATAATACACTTGAGAACTACAACACAGCAAAACAAATTATACGCGCGGTTACAAATTACATGGCGTTTAGCGTATCACCGCGAACTGAGAAGTATTTTTTAACCTACCCGACGCGAAATACAATCTGGAATAAATACGAGTAATCATCTTAAAACAAACAACACTAGAAACACACACTTTGAAAAAAAATATCACGTAATATTGGGGGTTGGGGGTGGGGGTTCAGAAAATTTCTAAAAACGCCTCACTTAATTAATGGATGCCCCCATCTTTGGTGTTTTGTCCCTATCACTCTTTTCAACATTTGACATTGCAAGAACAAGACAAAACATATTTTGACTATGTATAGGTTATAGCCAACGTAAGTATTTTTTTATAAATTATGGATTAAGTTGGGAGTAAGAATGAACTTTTTGTCAAAGACCATTATAACCCTTTTCATCATTACTGGAAAGAGAGAATATAAATAGATAGAGCTATGGACAAATCACACTGATTGAGCTAGCCCCAAAGTAAGTTCATCTTGTATTATGGGATACTAACTCAACGATACTATATTGAATAATAAATACATACATATATAGATAAACAGCCAAGACCCAGGACAATAGGCATGATGATTTAAAATTTGCTTTTAGCCCATCGGTTAGATTATTAAAAAATATTGCACACATATTTTTTATTTTCTCTGAGAAACAATAAATGACGAAAATACAGCGAATTTGAATTTCGCATGACGTCACGGATTCCTACAATTTTTACACAGTGGTGACGTCACAAGCCCCTTCTCGAACTTAAATAGAGAACTTAAATACTCCTGTATCTTTGTGAATTTTTAGGGTTCCGTAGCCAAATGGCAAAAAACGGAACCCTTGTGGATTCGTCATGTCTGTCTGTCTGTCCGTCCGTATGTCACAGCCACTTTTTTCCGAAACTATAAGAACTATAATGTTGAAACTTGTAAGTATATGTATTTTTTGTAGTTTATTATTTTTTTGAGTCTGCGTGATACACCTTAGACCTCATCTTAGCTTCCCATCAGGCTAGATAGAGATCAAACGCACTCAAATTTCTAATAAAAAAAAAAAAAAAAAATTCTGTAAACCGCATTAAGATTTTCACACAAAAAAAAATTTAAAAACAACATATTTTGGGGGTTCCCCATACTTAGAACTGAAACTCAATAGTTTTTTTCATCAAACCAATACGTGTTGTGTATCTATGGATAGGTTTTCAAAAATTATATTAAGGTTTCTAATATATATTTTTTCTAAACTGAATAGTTTGCGCAAGAGACACTTCCAAAGTGGTAAAATGTGTGTGTGTGTGTGTGTGTCCCCTCTGTAACTTTTAAAATAAGAGAATGATAAAACAAAAAAAAATATATGATGTACATTACCATGCAAACTTCCACCGAAAATTGGTTTGAACGAGATCTAGTAAGCAGTTTTTTTTATACGTCATAAATCTTAAACCGCAATTTACCTTTCATACAATCAACTTAAATATAAAAATAAAATAAAAAACATTTAATTTTCATGAACATAAACATTTTACGGAGGCATGGAACCCTTCATGTACGAGTCCGACTCGTACTCTTATTCGATAAACTAAAAAATATGCATTATTTTGCGATAATCATACTAACGGACTAATTACAATAATACTTTCTGACCCAGTCATCATCCCTATTTTAAAAAAGCCATTTTCCAACTTGCCCTGGCTGGGGATCGAACCCAGAACCTCCGGATTGGGGGTCTAGCGTGTTGACCACTACACCTCGGAGGTTGTCGTATATAATAATAGTTGGTAAAAATTAAACTAAAGTATAAATGAACAAAATAGTAAACTAAACTAAAATTAAACAAAGAAAAAAAAACAGAAGAGGAAATAATAATAAAAATTTTAAATAAAAATAATAATAATAATAAAAATAATTGGTAAATATATTATATTATTATGTTTGGCTTACCTCTCATATCCTTGTTCCGAGGGAAAGAAGAAAGCCGAGATACTCAGACACTGAGTAAATGAACTTCAATTGCTAGTACTTATATATAACTGAAAGATCCAAATATTCAGATCACTTCAGTGAAATTAGCTGCAAAAAAGAACTTGGATTAGGACTTAACCTAAGTCATAGTAAGGTAGACACAAAACTGCACCAATTAGTAGACACAAGTCATACTACGTTAAATACCTTTTATATACATACTCGTATTACCGTATATACATGAAGTAGGTACATTACACAGATATTAGCGCTAAATTTTAATAATATGGATTGGTATGGATGACATGGATACACGACAATGTCAATAAATTCTAGAAAAATATACTTATTCGTAATTATAGGTATGTATCTAATCTATTTTTTTTAAACTATCGCGTTGCATTATTATTAAATTAATGCATACGGGAATTAACGCGAAACGTGCCTCTTTTTTTATTTATTTTGCTGACGTTTATTTATTTTGGGACCACGTTCGGTGAAACCCGAACGAAACGTCAGCAAAATAAATAAAAAAAAAAAGGTACGTTTCGCGTTAATTCCCGTATGCATTAAGTTAATATTTTTTTTTAATTTCTTAAAAAAAGTTGACGTGAGGTATTTTCGATCCTTACAGTCCTGACAAACGGTATTACTACTGCATCAGTGTGATTTTCACGTCAGTTTCGCCAGCTGGAATCCGTTCAACGCTTAACAGTAGTTTATTGACAGATTGACAGTTCTTAATTATTTTTTATATGTATTTATTTTTGAGCTAGAGTTGTGTTATAACATATAACTACATATTTCTCACAAGCAATTACGCTTATCATGAAAACATCTGCCGTACAGACAAGCGGTGCCTTCGATGGGGGCGAATTTTAATTAAAGTTTATTTATTATACTTAAAGGTGACTTTTTAAACACCTGCCAAACTTTTGGAGCAAGTTCATTCCATGATACTGAACTACTATTACTATTCTATATTTTTTTTTAATTAAAAATCGACAAAAATGTTTCGTCCTCCCATACAAAATCCGTTTGGCTGAGAGCTGAGAATTTGATTTGTATGGGAAGACGAATTTTTATTTTAGTTTTTCGGTAATTGTTTTTATAGAAAGTAGTTCAGTATCATGGACTGAACTTGTTTCAAAAATTTGGCTGGTGGTTAAAAAGTCAGCCTGTATAAGAGGGGTGTTATTACTTTGACGTTTCTGTCTGTTTATATGACTATATGTCTTTGGCATCACATTTTTCAAACGGAAGAAGCGATTTTGATAGTTTTTTTTTGTTTGAGAGTAGATCGAGTAATGTTTGATCAAGTTTCGATGTGGCCATTTACAGGATAGGTAGATAATTTTTTTTTTTTTGGTATCAAAAAGACACGCGATGCACATAAATTACACAAAGAAAAGAAGATATATGCAATATGACAAAAAAATACAACATAAATATAAAAAAATGCAAAGTAGTGTGTATGTGCCGCAGCGGTACCAACTGTTGTAGATAGAAAGGAGAAGGTCTGGAGGTTCCCAATTTTTTTATTTAATTACCTTCTTGTTATCATATAAATTTTTAATTTTATATTTATTTACTTTCTTGTTATCATATGAACTTTAAATTTTATACTTAATTACCTTATTGTTATCATATCAACTTTAAATTTTAGTCTGTACAGTCCTTTAGTGATGATATAACTTTTATGAGCTACGATCGCACATGCATTCAAATGTATTATTTATAAACCTTTCTCTTTAACCACTCTATTTATTATTGAAAACCGAATTAAAACCGTAGGTCGATTTTTTTTTTCGCTAAAACTTCATCAAGTTAACTTCAATTGTTTACGTTTTTTATTAAAAAGAACAAAAATTAAAAAAAGAAAGAAACGTAGTACTAACTTAATTTATAGTATCATGACTCGAATAATATCAAAATTGGTTAATTTGATAGTTTAGTAATTTGATAGTATTGCTATTCAACGTGGAAATGCCACCAGCCTTTCAGGTACTGTGCCCTGTGACGGCAGCGATTTGGCCTCTTTTTTTATATGATTTAATATAAGTTAGTTTTATTTTTAAATATTTTTAGTTTAGTTTTATTTTGGTAACAAACTAAAATAGTTTGTTTAGTTTTAATTTAGTTACTTGTTAGTTTTACGTTGTATTTTTAGTTTGTCACTATTTAAATATGTTTTAAGGACAAATAAAATTTCATTTGATAGTTTTCAACCATAATTTAAAAAAAAAAGACGCGGGACGCAGAAGAAAAATAATCCATCTAGAAAGTAAATGGTCCGAGAGCTGGCACGAATTTTTGGGTAGGTATTTGAGGCAAGTTGAAAACTTGTCACATACCTCTCCTATTATACCCCAAAACGGAACTGCAGACCTGGCTGGTGAGTAGCGGGGCTTAAGCAACCTATAAATTTTTACAAGATTTTTTTTTCAAAAAAGGTACCTAGTTTTGGCAATACCTTTGCATTTTTTATGTTCTGGTTTAATGTTTAAAGAATAAAAAAATCAATAAGCCAGACGATTTAGTCGAAGCGTTGATATTGCCAGGCGCGTGCAAAAGAATTTTTCAAAAAATTATGAAATAGCTATTTGAGGCAACTTGAAATTTTAATAGGGTATTACTTATAACTAAAAAATAAGATTCTCAAAAAGACAGGTCATTGTGATGGGACTTTCTACCTGCCAGGTCAATCTAAATAAATTAAAAATGGTTTAGCCCCGCTACTCACCAGCCAGGTCTGCAGTTCCGTGTTGGGGTATAATAGAAGAGGTATGTGACAAGTTTTCAACTTGCCTCAAATACCTACCCAAAAATTCGTGCCAGCTCTCGAGCTATAAGTGTTTTAGCCGCAAAGTATATAAAGAATTTATTTATCTTCTTTCTTTTCAATAACTTTTCGTAGAAAAGGGGCGGCCTTGTGTCATGCTTACTGCGTAAGGCAAAGAAAGAAGGGCTTAAACTCAAAGCATACAGACAGGAGGATTATTGTGTCTATTGTGACAATAGATACCATGCGTACTACTATTTAAATGTCCTCTACCAAGATTATAGCAGTTCACTTTGCTAGTGTGTTAGAGGCTCGTTGCTACATGAAATGTTTATAGTTGGTACCTATTTAGAGAAAAGAAAAAAAAGTTAAAACTTAATGGTTTATTTGGAATTTATTATAGTTATTGGTAACAAATGGTATTTTTTTATTATATTTTATTTACCATATAAAGAACAAAATTTTTTTTTACATAAATAACATACATAAACCACGCAGGTTTGACCTTATGTTATTATTTATTTACTTATTTATTTATTTTATACGCGAACCGGATGTTTATTGTGGCGTACTATTGGATAAAATCGTTGTTCAATCTCGTTTATTCATAATAAAAACATTGTATATAATACATAAAAATAATGAAAAATTAAACTTAACTATAGATAGTTTAGTTTAATTTTTCATTATTTACAGTAAATAGTGTTCAATTACTTCGAACAATAATATCTAATGTTGGATAAATACGCAACATCTTAGGTACATAATTTCTTTAATGTAACGTAAAGGTGCCTATTACCGCCCTACAAAAATTTAACTCTATTACCGCTCGTTATTTTAAATCTTCCTTAAAAGATATTTAATATAAATTTCAGACCATTATTACTGAAAAACATTTTAGATATGTTTATTATGCAATGTTCAGAATAAAGCTTAAGTGTGTAAATTATCAGTGAACAGAATAATAAAACAGCGGGACTACCTCTGATCGGGTGCACTTTCCATAGTGATGTGCGATTATTAATTTTATTAGTCGCTAATAGAATATACCAATTTTCATACAGAGTTTTATTACCGACCCATGCTATATGGCCAGTATTTTTCAGTTTTACCATTTCCTATTTTAGGGATCCATATATTTTTCGTAAGGAGTTCAGTATTTATTCTCTTTTAAATATAAATACTTAAATACGCTAGTTTGCCTAGGAACTGATTTATAACGGATTTTATCATTGTGGCTTATATTTAAAAAAGTCCGTCTTTTAGCTATGAATAATCATCATCAACAGCCTATAAACATTTGACTAGTAGGTACAAGAACTGTAGAACACTTGGGCATTATGCTCTTACAATATTAGCCGGATTTTTTTATTTTTTCTTAATTATATTTTGTGATTTTTTATACAAACATGGAGCACCTTAAAGATAAATATAGTGCCATTTATTTGGAAGCTGCTCTCATAGTTATAAATGAAGGAAAAAGTATATATGAAATATCGAAAATCTATGGTATTCCTAGAACTGCCCTACGCAATTAGAGAGACGATGAAAATATGATTGAAAAATATTTTGTTTCAGTCATTTTGAAGTGAGAATTTTAACTTATTGTATTTTTATTAATTTTAACTTTTACTTTATCTTTTATTGATGACAAAAAGTAGAAGTATAATTTCAAGACTGTTGTTGAGATGGACTATTTATTTATAATTTTCTAATAGCAAAATTTAAATATGTAAATATTATTATTTGTCATTTTTATTCTTACTATTATTCTTTTTTTAATATTATTTTATTTGTTTTATTTATTATTTTGTTTTGACTATGATGATGTATTGGTATTTGATACAAGAAATGAAAACAATACTTAGGTATAGGTAAACACTTGTAAATATTTTATTTTATTGTAAGAGCTTCAAAAACAGCAAAATATCCGAAACATAGTTCTAAGTTTAATACCTATCAATCATAAGCAAAATCTGCATGAATAAAGATTTATGTCATTGTATGAATATTTTGCAGTGGTCGGTATTAGAAACAGAAAACACGGTAATAGAAACAAACCCCTTTCTTGGGGCGGTAATAGAAACAATTGCCATTTCAGATTAAAATTTTATTTATTAAATAACAATTGATTTAATATTTAAATTAACCTCTGAACTTCGTAGAAAACTAAATTAAGATAATGAATAAATTGAAAATCCTATATTAACTTTGTAGCTAACCCCTAATGTTTGGGTGCGAATCTGAACAAAGCTTAAACTGGCGGTAATAGGAGCGTTTATGTTATAACATATAATATTTTTTATTTAAAAATCTGGAAGTTAGATTTTATGTTTGCCTCTAACGAAATTTCCGACTTGTCATAAAACCGTAAGCGTGCATTTGTTTTTCTTCTAACACTAGTGACAGATTTTTCGAGCAATTCATTTTTTTATTAAATAATTTTACAGCTCTGGATACAAGTCCTTTAGAGCCTATCTTTAATTTTGTTCTTTATTCCTAATCCTAATCCTAACAAGACAATCAAAGGGCGGTGTAGGCCTTTGACTGCTGCAAGGGAGCTTCTGGCGACAAATCTATACGAGTGCACTGGTTTACGACGATTATAGACGATTGAGTGGCGGACGACGCCGGAAGGGCGTCTTCGGGCGTCGTCCGCCACTCAATCGTCTATGTCCGTCCGCAAAATAAATATCACTACAGCCGTACTATGACGGTCCACTTTTAACTATTTCACACATTGTTCATGTCATGAGCATTTATAACACCAAACAACACCAATTTCATATTATAAAGTCCACTAAAATCAATTTGTAAAATAATTTAAAGCAAACCCCAACCGAACGCCTTGACTTCCCGCCAAAAACTCCATTTTTCGAGCAACCTAAAGGCATCTTTTTTTTTTGAGAATAATTTTACGGCTTTGGATACAAGTCCTTTAGAGTCTATCTTTAGTTTTGTTGCTTTTGAGCTATTGAGTGGCGGACGACGCCTGAAGACCCACACAGTCTGCAAAACAAATATCACTACAGCCGTACTATGACTGTCCACTTTAACTATTTCACACATTGTTCATGAGTATGAGCATTTATAACACCAATTTCATATTATAAGGTCCACTTAAATCAATTTGCAAAATAATTTAAAGCAAATCCCAACCAAACCTTCCCGCCAAAAACTCCCTAAAGGCTCAATGATTCATACCATCTAGCTACAACAATAAATTTTACATTAGTGTAAGGTGTTTTGATGCCCCCATGGAGAAAAAGTTAAATAGATGCAAGATAGTATTTATAATTAAAATTTAATTAAAGCAATGTATTTTGCTAGCTTAGAAATGCTACACGTTCCGTCGCAGCAACTCTGAAACTTTACAGTTTTCGTCACGTTTTTCAAAAGGGAACATTTTCTTCGACAGCGAACCAAACTCAAGTTAATTAATTGGGTGACCTTCATGGCCACTGACAAAACGGGTTGTTTGGTATTCTTTGGTAATCATGTTATATCATCATGATATCAAAACCTATATATTATTGTAAAACAGTAGAAATTGCGTGTTTGAACATGTGATAACTTATTAAAAATGAGTGTGGGCGATAAGAAATAAGTAGCAGAACAGACAGATTGACAAAAAAGATTTATCAAATTTTTGTCAATCTGTCTTTCTTAGAGATTAGAAGGTTTTTAGAAGTGCGTAGTGTTCTAAGAAGATTCTAAGATACCAAAATGGATTCATCCGTTTAAAAGCTTCAGACAGACAAGCAGAAAAACTCATCAGACTTATAACAAACAACCCTCTTTTTCAATGGTTTAAAAGTTTCTTTTTAGAACCAAAAACAAAATAGATAGATTGCTAATTTAGAAATGCTTTCATTGTCTCGTTTTTAGATGCCAAAAACTGTCGGTTTTTCACTCTACTGGATTTTGCATGTTTTGTTTGTATTGATAAACAAATGACTGAGTATTTAATATTTCAGACAATTCAACTGAAATCCGTTTGATGTTTGTTACGTAAATCGAATAAATGTAAAATATTTATAAACTTGTTACATATAGATTCCCTACTATCCCTACACAGCCTTTACGAAACAATCAACACATTGCATAATCTCGTCGGAACCGAAATGCTGACATCGCGCGAGTGCAGGTGTGGATGACGAATTCTCGATGGGAAAACGCGAACAAGTGTCGATGCCTGTATTGCTTCAATCGCGGAAGCGACCGGACATTTTAGTTATATATTTTAATTTTAAGTCATAATCATTGTGATTACTGAATAAATCTATATTCTCCTATATCGTGGTTTTTAAAAAGAACCTCCCTGCGTCCGGAACCGTAACTAACTTTTCTTTCTTTTCTTGTTGTATTATTTATTTATTATTCATTGATTAATTTGTTTTTAATTTAATTTTAATTTTGTTTGACATTTTTGTTATAATATTATTTAAATCATGTTGACCGCAATAACGATTTATTATTATTAAAAGGTTTCCTTTTGTTGAAAAACATTAGAACTAATTACTTTCTTTAAACAGGGTCTAAAAAAATATATTGAGGTAGAAATCTTTTTTATTTTCAACACAATATGTTTCTTGGGGAAAGAAAGTTGTTTAGTATCATGAATTCACAATAATATTATTTTTAGTATAATTTGTTACACGTTAGATTTTACGTGGGGGAAATGGAGTCCGTTTCCTCTAAAAAGCTGTGCTAAAAGTCCGTTACCGTTGAATCAGTAGTTTATAGTAGATCAGGTAATGTATTCTAAGGGTAAGCCCAGTGTATCAAAACGAACAATGCAAAAGCAAAAATTG
Source organism: Acrobasis repandana (assembly GCA_963576875.1). Classification (NCBI taxonomy): domain Eukaryota; kingdom Metazoa; phylum Arthropoda; class Insecta; order Lepidoptera; family Pyralidae; genus Acrobasis; species Acrobasis repandana. The sequence continues at coordinate 2,357,057 of OY756214.1, forward strand.
CTTATACAAAATTCAATTATCGCGGAAAAATTTTAGCAAACTTTTGTTTTTTGTTTCGTTTCAGATTTGATTCTGTTCTAGGATTTGTTCGTTTTGACTGGATTGCCCTTGTTATAAGACCCGATTTAACAGTAACTTGAATAATATAAAGAATAAAGCTATTTCTACAGTAATTATACCTTATCAAAAATACTTACAAGTCTGTGTCCTCAACGATACGCTGCAAAAAAATAAAAATGTATTAGGTATATACAAGTATATACGTACTGTACTATATTAAATAAACTAGAGATTAAAAGGTTTTACCAAATATCAAAGGTTTCAGATAATAGTTGGCATGGAGCATGAAAAACATATATATTTTAATATTCTTAGGACTGCCTCCGTCAGTCGAAATCGCTCTGTGTAAAAACCAGTAACCTCAAATCACCTCGTCAAATCACCTAGATTAGGTAGCGGACCCCGGGCTCTGAAGCGTTACCACTGAGGATGATTCATTTATTATTTAATCAAATGAATATCAACTCCTGTTACGGATGGTACGAACGCCTCGATGAGCTAGTTTGATTCGGACTTATCCGGGTTTTTTTTTACAAAAATCACAAAAAGTCAAGGTGCGATTATATTAAATTGTGCACTGCGCGCAATTTTCCTATGTTTGACAAAAATATTTTTTTTCTTCTAAGTAACCACGGATTCCCGTCGCGACCCGCCCCAATTTGCTCACCACTTAATAAAAAAAAATCAGAAGTGTGAAAAGCGGAAGTAGTTACAACAATGACTCACACTAATCAGCATTCTCTGCGCTCTAATTTAAGCGCAAGTCCAAAATAGAACTTTATTTATTTCTCCGCGCATCATAAAACGTGGAAAATGATTGCCTCGTACGTAGCTGTTTATTTAAAATGGGAATAGTGAGCTACCTTACTATAAATCGTTGTTAAATAAATGTGTATTTGCTTTTACCGGATTTTGTAACAGCGTTTACTTTTATCTTTTTACACGACTGCGCCAGAAGGAGGGTTATGTTTTTCGAGTGTATGGAATTATGTACAAGTATGTATGTATGTATATAACGTCTAACAAAATATACTGAAACTATTTTAAGTTTACATTCAGTACATGATACTGAGCAACTTTCCCCAAGGAACACATATTGAAATATGAAAAATAGTTTTTTGCTTTACATAGAAACTACATAAAAAATCAGCTGATCGGTCAACTTGTATAAGAGGCATAAATTATTTTTCATATTTCGATATATGTTCCTTGGTGAAAGTTGTTTAGTATCGTGGACTGAAATCAGCCTTAGAATAGTTTCAGTATATTTTTTTATACCCTGTATATGTAAATATCTTTGGCACGCTCTGCAGCCTTAACGCCTTGACGGATTTTAGATTGAGAGGTATCGTTAGATTCGTCTTAAGGCGGAATACGAAGAGAAATAGAGGGATGAGGTGCGGGGCGATCCGCAAAGCAACCCCGCACGCTTTTACATATTTCGTTTGACTGTGAAGCGGGAGGCGGGGAATGAACGCGGAATGACGCGGAATGTAGATTTTATAGGTTTTTAGGTATTATTTCAATAACAATTTTTTTTGTTAAAACAATGAAGAAGGCGGGCCTCCTTCATTTTTGATACACCTTCGGAATCACAATACTTATATTTTTTGAGTAAAAATATTTTTTCCTCAATTTATATTCTTAGAGTTTTGGAAGAAAAACAATTTTTAGATCATTTCTTAACATTTTTTTAATGGTTTATTGATTTGTTTTCAAACTGTAAGAAGGTAGGACCTCGTGAAGTATCCGAACAAACCTACAAAAATGTTATAATGCTTAGAATCACTTCAGGTCAAAGTTCTAGTGAACAGAAATACATGGAGTTTCGACAGTACTCTTCGTATTAATGGTAAGGGTGACACTGGATATATCCAAAATTAAAAAAAAAACAAAGTGGTGGATTTTTGGTGCCAAATGTTGTCTTAAATTTTTTTATTCAAAACCTATCGAGTCATCAAAAGAAAGGATTTTATATAAGAATTACAACTATATATATATATATATACTATAACCCTGTATATATATATATATATATATATATACAGGGTTATTTTTAATTAACCGGAAACCTTTTTGGAGCAAGTTCAGTCCGTGATACCGTGTCCGTGAACCACTTTCTATAAAAACAATTATCGAAAAACGAAAACGAAATTTTGCCCTCCCATACAAAATCTTTTTGGTTGAGCGCCGATTTGCATGGAAAGGCTTTTTTTTTCGTTTTTCAATTATTCTTTTTATGGAAAGTGGTTCAGTATCACGGACTGAACTTGCTCCAAAAAGGTTGCTGGTTAATTAAAAATAACTAAATAACTTGACAAAGGAGGTATCGTTGGTAGCGTCTTGATTATCGTTGGTTATAGGTTATGTGACGTCACAATAAAATCAACAGAGATTTTGGTCAAAGTTACATCCTTTCTTGCTCGAAAATCAATAGCGCGCTCTCTATAGGCCATTGAGTAAAGAACTAAAAAAAACAGTGGCACTCCGGGAGTGCCAATATAAGTAAGTCGGTCGCTTCCCCGTCAGTCGCAATATGTAATTACGTGCGGGGTGACCGCGAGGGTCCCGCACCTCAACGTGGAGATGTTGAACTGGACGCGGGTCCCTAGGTTTATTACACAAATGTCATCATTTGGGTTCATTTGGTTCATACTAAATTTACCATTTGACACAAGGATAAGGTTCAATTTCGTTAAAATGACGTGTGCAGCCGCCCGGGCGATTTGTATGGGAATGTCGAATTTTGTTTTTTTTTACTTTTATTTCAATTTCATCATAGGTAGGTAATTTAGTGATCTACTCGTAGTATAGCCCGTGGTTTGATTTATTACGGGTATGTCCCTACAAAAGTAAAAGTCTAAAAGCAATTTAAAAGTTATTCTAGTTGAAAGCCTCTCAAATATGCTTTTATGGACGACGAAAAACGTGAATGTATTTATGACCCGTAAAAAGTGAAACACTAGCATAATTGCAGCGGTTTCAGAATTCAGTACACAAAACATGAATGTATATAGTTATACAAAGTTTAAGGGACACACCCGTAATAAATCGAACCACGGGCTATACTAGATCATTATAGTGTAATGAAATTAAAATAACAGTCGAAAATCTACAAAAAATTGACATTCCCATACAAATTGCTAGAGCGGCTGCACACTTTTGTATGGAAATGCTGAAATTTTCTTTGTTCTTTGGCTGTTATTTTAATTTCATTATACTATAATAATCTAATATAGGTCGTGGTTCGATTTATTACGGGTATGTCCCTTCCACGTTGTATAAAGTTCTAAGGACCTCTCAGTTTTCAAATATAGGTATCTCCTAAGGTACGAGGAATATGCGTCCCTGTTCCCCGTCCACGCACCTCTCCCCCGTTCTTGTGCCGCCGCGTTCCGCCGTGCAGTGTGTGTTCGCCCGCTCTTGCCCATCGACAAGGCGAAAACGGGGGAGAGCGGTGGGTGAGTGGGTGCGGAGACGGGGAACGGGGACGCATATTGCGCGGGACCTTAGTAGATTCCGTTCTGAATACTCTTACTGTCGTCTGTGATAAATGTATAATTTAAATTGAATTTATTTTGCTAATTCTTTAATTCTAATTAAGTCTTGCTTTGAAGTGCAATACCGTATGCTCTCGTCTCGTGTAATTTTCGCTTGAAGTGAGCATGAAATTGCTCTCTACCTTTGCTGGTGGCACACCCGTTCGAAAATGTGATTTTGTCCCAATGTAGTTACTTATACAACGTCTGAAGGTTAAAGCCCATTGAGTTTATGGTACTGGAAACTTTCCTTGCTTAACATAATTATAAGGTATTTCTTTTTATAGTTTTTACCAGACTGTGGCAAAGCTGAAAAGGATGGTTATGTGTTTGATCTGTATGTTTGTCCCTATAATTCTATATTCCGTCGTAACTACTAAACGGCCAAACCAATTTAATTAAAATGGTTAGATTCGTCTTAACCACTACTGTGACATAGGCTATATTAGAATTATTGGAAATCAAAATGGCGGATTTTTGGCGCCAAATTGCGTGGCATAAAAAATCTTTTCTTTTTAAAAACTATCGAGTGGGGTATCAATTAAAGGATTGTATTCAAGAATTACAAAAATATATACAACTTATAGATTTAAAATGGTTTAAAATTAAATTTGGAATGAGAAATGCTAAAAAACCACGATTTTTATGTCCGATTCTATGTTACCTAGTAACTACTAAACAGCTATACCGATTTTGATAAATTATATGTTAAAATTATTGGAAAGCAAAATGGCGGATTTTTAGCGCCAAATTGCGCGGCATAAATTTTTTTTCTTATCAAAACCTATCGAAAGGGATATCAAATTAATGGATTTTATTCAAGGATTACAAAAATATATGCAACCTATAGTTTTAAATGAAATTTGGAATGAGAAATGCTAAAAACAACGATTTTTATGTCCGATTCTATGTTCCCTCATAACTACCGAACGGCTAAACGATTTTGATAAATTATACGTACCTAGTTAGACTCGTCTTAACTAGGTACTAGGGTGTCATAGACTATATTAAAATGATTAGAAATCAAAATGGCGGATTTTTGGCGCCAAATTGCACGGCATAAAAACCTTTTCAAACCTATCGAGTGGGGTTGAGTCACGGATTTTAATTCTTAGTATTGGCACAGAATACAGTAAGAGTAAACAGAAGGGACTCTTCTAAGGTACGCGCAATATACGTCCCCGTTCCCCGCACCCGCACCTCTCCCCGGTTCTTGACGGCCAACGTGAGAAATCGAGGCGAAAACGGGGGTGAGGTGCGGGGACGGGGAACGGGGACGCCTGAGTGACGCATATTGCGCGTACCTTAGGAGTTTCCGGCCTGTGGTATTGGGTCAAAACATGTTTTAACATAATAGAGGTAATGAGGTATGAGTAATTCTATTGCTTATATTTTTTACTGAAATGTTGATGTTTATTGTTAGTTGTATACTGTTATTTAAAAGTATAGTTTATGTTAATACTACTAGTAATTCAATATATTATGTATGTTCCTATTCCAAGTAAATACACATAAAATAGCAAAGATTCCGTAATGAATTTTTCAAAGTTTGACATCCACCTATGGCCAAAGCGGCGCGCATGGGCACATATATTATACCTTGTAGGAATCAGCTTTATTAGTGCAATACACCATGCAAGCGGCAAGGTGGCAGTTCCAAGCAGTCGCGAGAAAAAAATATTTTTGTATTTTCCTCCATACAAAAAAAGATTAAATATTTTTTTACTCCGGATCGGCGAGCTTGTTAATAACGAAACCTGCATGTTTATACATGAAAAACAGCCTTTAAATTAATCGAGTACAAAAATCAACACAAATGCGACTTTCGTTTCTATGTGTATGAAACGCGATTTTCAGACCACTGGGTGGGGTCTTACCAGTGCCGGTTTTAGCTCTACCAGCGCCCCGGGCGAGATTTTTCCGCCGCGCCACCCCCCCTCCCCCCCAAACTGCAATTCAGACTCTGACTTAGGCTTCAATCTTATAGGATTTATTTTATTTTTATTTATTATATTATTTATTTTATCTTATAGGATTTAATTATTTATTGACCCCCCCCCCCCCCAAAAACGCCCCCCGTCGCCCCTTTGTATCTGGCGCCCTGGGCGGTCGCCCAACTGCGCCCTACCCTAACCACACACCACAGAAGACAGTAATGCATAGGTAAGTACTGGTGTTGTATCACGCAGTCGGGTATTTTGTTTTTTTTAATAATTTACTTTTAATCGATTAGTAGATACATAATAAATACAGAGTACAAATCATATAAATAACTAGCTTTTGCCCGCGGCTTCGCTCGCGTCCTTTCTTAGCGGATGCCTACGTCACAGAATACATAAGAGTCAAACAGAATGGTCTCTCACAGCGTCTCCCGCAAATTGGCGTCCCCGCACCTCTCCCCCGCACTTTGTGAGCTTTGACGGCTCCAAACCAGGGTTTAATTACTAGCCGCACGCAAACCGCGACGTGTGTTGTCTTGAGAACTGTCAACCAATAGTAACTATCATGGTGAGAAGGTGCGCGTATAATAATTGTTTATCCACCCAATACTCTAAAGAACGTATATTTCATACATTTCCAAATGATGAAAACAGGTAAGCAAAGCAACAATATAATTTCACGTTATTACCCAGCAACCATTTTGATATATATACCCTTCTCGCTCTCTCGCATTGGCGGGAGATACACAAGAGCGAGAGGGGTATTAGCAATCCGGTAATGTTACATTGGCTCCTCGCTCACAGGTAATCACATACACGCAAATGCCAAATAGATTTCCGCGGGTTATAGTGTAAATGCCATTGTTGACAATGACAACTTGACATGCTGTGCGTGAAAATGTGATAAACATTTGTTTATTTTTATTGAATTTATTCATATAATTACCGTATAGTTTTGCGCCGAATATGCAAATTACTATATTACAATAGTGAATTAGTGCGTTACATTATAAATGACTCAATAATAATCAGTAAAGTGACCTAATGGTGAAATGGACAATGGACATAATGAAAAATATTTGTGAAGTGATATTATGTAGCTGTTTCCGACTTTTCTGTAACATTTGATACATATAAAACAGAATATTTTTTACGTCATAGTGTTCGCAAATCTTCAGGTATGGAAAAATATAATCGTAAATATGTCGAACTCGTTAGTAGGTAAGTATTAAATTAATTCTGCGGTGCGACCCTAAGTATTAAACTCACACATCGACGTGTGTACAGATAAATTGTTTCGTTTGTAGTAGTAGTAGGTATATATGTTACTCTGAATCAATGGAGAGTCCTACCAGTGCCTACGTCATAACATCTACCTACATGCCAAATTTCAGCCCGATCCGTCCAGTGGTTTGGGCTGTGCGTTGATAGATCACTATGTCTGTCAGTCAGTCGCCTTTGAGTTATATATATTTAGATATTGATCAAATAAAAAAATATAAATTTAATTAAATACAAATACTAGTGGCTCTAGCTGTCTAGCTGTAGACCTCGCGAGTCTGTCTTTAATAATAATAACTACAAATAATACTACAAAGAAATCTTTCTCTGAAAACAGCATAAAAAATTTCCTATGTACTCTTTTGTACGCGCGATACCTATAATAATACTCGAATGGCAGTGACGTCTCATACGCAGTAGGTATTTTTTTAAAATAATTTTACGGCTCTGGATACAAGTCCTTTCGAGCCTATCATTAATTTTGTTCTTTATTCCTAATCCTAACCTAACCTAATCCTAACAAGTTACAATCAAAGGGTGGTGTAGGTCTTTGACTGCTTCAAGGGAGCTTCTGGCGACAAATCTATACTCCACTGAGTCTGTAGTGGTTTTCATAGACGATTGAGTGGCGGACGACGCCCGAAGACCCACACAGTCCGCAAAACAATTATCACTACAGCCGTACTATGACTGTTCACTTTAACAATTTCACACATTGTTCATGAGCATGAGCATTTATAACACCAAAAAACACCAATTTCATATTATAAAGTCCACTAAAATCAATTTGTAAAATAATTTAAAGCAAACCCCAACCGAACCCCTTGACTTCCCGCTCAAACTCAGCGCAGTAGGTATGTGCATCCTTTTTCTGTTAGTTGTCAGCTTACCACAAGATTTAAAAAGCTTATAACTTCATTATTTATAAGGGGATTAAAATAATACATTTGTTTTTGGTTTCGGATTAAGTATGTTACTCTTGATAAAAATAATTTAAAAAAGTGTGAAATACAGTATTGTACAATAAAATAATTTTGATAAAACCTGAACTCGTGTTCAGCCAATAATATTTTATATTAAAATATATCACAAAGGGCTGATATTTTTCCCGCACTAACACATGCAAAGCTACGAGTACATATGCTTATTGGAATATTACTACACACGTAGTTACAGAGTTTCGCCATTATCTGCATAGGTATATGTGGGGGACATATTCTAGCGACAGTCACTTTATATTTGAATATTTTATTGCTTCGTTCCCCGAGGCAGGCCGATAAATGTCTACTTATCTCTTTAAACCTTCTATGACATAGTCGGCGGAACGCCGGTACTGAAAGTCCTTCAAAGGCTCTTTAATTCCGTTCTACTCGAGGGAGTGACGCCAGAGGCGTGGAACAGGGGTGTGGTGGTTCTGTTCTTCAAAAAGGGTGACAACACTCTCTTGAAGAACTATAGGCCCATCACACTTCTGAGTCATGTGTATAAGTTGTTTTTGAGAGTCATCACGAACCGTCTCGCTAACAGATTTGATGCCTTCCAACCTCACGAACAAGCCGGGTTCCGAAAAGGCTTTAGTACCATGGACCACATCCATACGCTGCGGCAGGTTATAGAGAAGACGAGGAATATAACCAGCCGTTGTGCTTGGGGTTCGTGGACTATGAGAAAGCCTTCGATTCGATCGAAACATGGGCCGTGCTTCAGTCTCTCCAGCGGTGCCGTATTGACTATCGGTATATCGAGGTGTTGAAGTGTTTATACAACAAAGCCACTATGTCGGTCCGAGTACAGGAGCTCAGTACGAAGGCTATTCCATTGCAAAGAGGCGTGAGACAGGGAGATGTCATATTTCCAAAACTGTTCACCGCTGCTCTGGAAGATGCCTTCAAGCTTCTAGAATGGAAAGGACTGGGCATTAACATCAATGGCGAGTATATCACTCACCTTCGATTTGCCGACGATATCGTTGTCATGGCAGAATCGATGGAGGACTTAAGTACGATGCTTGAAGACCTAAATCGAGTTTCCCAACAGGTCGGCCTGAAAATGAACATTGACAAGACGAAGGTCATGTCGAACATGCACGTAACGCCTTTACCTGTTTCTGTTGGGAGCTCCACCCTCGAAGTTGTAGTCCAGTATATCTACCTGGGTCAATTGATCCAGGCAGGATGTTCCAGCTTCGAGGAAGAGGTCTTTCGACGAATCCGACTCGGCTGAGCAGCTATCGAGAAGTTACGCAGTGTCTTTTCGTCCAAAATACCTCAGTGCCTAAAGATGAAAGTGCTTAATCAATGTGTGTTACCAGTAATGACTTATGGCTCTAAAACGTGGTCCCTTACTATGGGTCTCATAAGAAGGCTCAAGGTTGCTCAACGGGCTATGGAGAGGGCTATGCTAGGTGTTTCTTTACGTGATCGAATCAGAAATGAGGAGATTCGTAGAAGAACTAAGGTCACAGACATAGCCCAGCGGATTAGCTCATTGAAGTGGCAGTGGGCGGGGCACATAGGGCGAAGAACCGATGGCCGATGGGGCAGAAAGGTTCTCGAATGGCGGCCACGTACCGGCAGGCGCAGCGTAGGACACCCACCTGCTAGGTGGTCAGACGACCTGAGCAAGGTTGCAGGAAAACGCTGGATGCAGGCCGCTTCCGATCGGTCGTTTTGTAAATCCTTGGGGGAGGCCTATGTCCAGCAGTGGACTTCTTGTGGCTGATATGATGATGATGATGATGATGACATAGTCGAGAGATATCATAACTGAAACATTTAAATTATATGTATATTTACTGTGGAATATTATATAGGAATGTTGTAAATAATAAGACTGCTACACTTGCATCCCTTCTACCAACTTCTCGACATATCCCAAAGGCAAACTGGCAGATAATGCATTAACGTTAAGTTTGACCCATTGTAATCAATCAAATATAAGGCTGTGCAATAAACTTAAATAAATAAATAAAATTATTGACGTGACAACGTCTTATAAATTGGTTAGCCGGGTGACACTTCAAGAAACTGCGTTACGCTCCGCTCACGTTATGCGCTCACAATGAGAGCGAGTGAGAGGCACGCGTCCCTTCCACTCGGGCATGGTTAGCCCGCCTAAGAGCGAGAGAGACAGACATAAAAAGACTTGTCACGTAAAACTTTCGCCCGTATACCGACTTTACAGGCAACCAATTTTTTTTTTGATGTCTGTGAACAAATTAAACTGAGACTAGTTATTTCAAAGTAAAAGGCTAAAAGTGTTTTTTTGATCAATTTTTAGGGTTCCGTACAAAAAATGAAAAAACGGAACCGTTATAGGATCACTCGTGCGTCTGTCTGTCCGTCCGTCTGTCACAGCTAATTTGCTCCGAATCTACTGGACCGAATCAGGTGAAATTTGGTAGGATGGTTTAATCCTATGACCCAAACATATATGTGCAAAGTAAATAAATATTTTTTTTAAATAAGGGGCTTTTTCGGGTTATAAATTAAGAAATTGAAAAAAAAAGTTTTGCAAACATTACTGTGTCATATATCAAATGAAAGGGCTCGTTATGAGGATCTCAAACATATTTTTGTTATAATTATAAAATAAATAGTTTTGATTTTATTCATGAAAGAAAACGATAATTGACCATTCCTCTTCTGATCTCCGAAACTACTGAGGCTAAAATTAAAAAAAAAATACTAAATATAGTTCATTGCTTGTAGATTACAGGAAACCCTATAAGAATTCAATCATTTGTACGGAACCCTCTCCACGCGAGTTTAACTCGCACTTGGCCGGTTTTATTTTGATATATACGATTAAGGTGACGTGGGTTCACAATTTGCAATACCGTGCGTGTTTTTGAAAAATTACGGTTATTAAACTACTACAGTTTATTCCCTACAGACACCCACAATAGCCAAAACACGATTGAGCATTTTTGGATTGATAGAAAAAAATCACAAACATACCACTAAATTTGCCTAAATTTGCCTTTAGAATACATATTACTATTTTATACAATCACCTTTTTATATGAAAATTATACCAAAAAATGTATTATCTAAATATCTATCTGATAAAATAAAAATTATAAATATAATAAAAAAAATAATAAATAAAACACTGCGAAATATCGTCGAGCACGGCTCCGGGCCATTCTTCTCTTTCGACGAATATTTCACTGTTTTATTTATTTATTTATTTTGTATTATATTTATTATTTTTTTTGTAGCCAGAACGGATAGATATATAGATAATACATTTTTTGTATAATTTTCATATAAAAAAGTAATATGTATTATAAAGGCAAATTTAGGCAAATTAGAGGTATGTTTGTGATTTTTTTCTATCGATCCAAAAATGCTCAATCGTGTTTTGGCTATTTTGGGTGTCTGTAGAAAATCCTTAAGACTTTTATGTAATTTTTTTGTGGAATAAACTGTAGTAGTTTAATAACAGTGATTTATCAACAACACGCACGTTATTGCAAATTGTGAACCCACGTCGCCTTAATGAACAATTTTTAAACAAATACACGATATTCTCAAAGATATTGTCTAAAGCATGTGCTATTTTGTTAAAATAAACGTTAAATTAAATGCTGAAAATAAGCTAAATTAATTTTTAGCACGAACGTGTTAAATTATAAAGTTCTATATTTATTAATTTTATATTTATGCAAAGAAAACCGATAAAATCTACAGTACGCTTTTATTCCGTTTACAATTTTAAATTGCAATTTTTAAAATTCTTTTGGCCTCGACCATTCTTCATCTTAGCCCGTCCCTATCCATACTTGAGTTACATACTACCCCATAATTTTGTTGAAACCCTCTTGGCTGAAAAACTAATACCCAACAGGAAAATTCTGACTGAAAAGTATGAATTTTGAAATATTACAACGCAAGCGATATTATGCGTTCCTTTTAGCCGATTTTGCTTGAAATCGGAACACAAATCTTCCATCCTACTTTCGCAAATTTACATAAGTAGGGCTAGTAGAGGCGTAGCTACTGTCGAATCAGCCGTATCAACGAAACGGGGCTCCCTAGCCGCCGGGGCTCCGAACGTGTAAGTAAAAATTCGGAAAATGTAATCCACAATAGAGTTGATGAGAATACTGGTTCCGCATTCCTCATAATGAGGCAGTTGTGTATTTTTGAGTTCCTCAACCGCTACCGCATCCTTCTCCTCACAAATATATCCTCATCCGCTTCCATTAACTTTGTACTTGACACTTCCGCCTCTCCTTATTACCAGTTCCTCATCAACCCTAATCCACAAAATAACTCTCTCTTAGACCATACGCTAATAACCATATGCAATCATACAAGCAGTAGCGGCGTTAGGGTAGGGCGCGGTTGAGCGACCGCCCAGGGCGCCAGATACAAAGGGGCGACAGGGGGCGTTTTTAGGCAAGGGGGGGGGGGGGGGGTCACAGGTAATAATAAATATATAAATAGCGGCTGGTTAATGGCGGCAACTCCTAGTCTTATTTGTATGCACCCCTCCCTCCCTCCGTTTACAATGGGGCGGCAAATTTGAAGAATCCTATATCGTACTTGTACCCCTCCCCCGTTGGCAGAAATAAATCCTATAAGATTGAAGCCTAAGTCAGAGTCTGAATTGCAGTTTGGGGGGGGGGGGGGGGGAATCTCGACCGGGGCGTTGGTAGAGCTAAAACCGGCACTGCATACAAGATCATATTTGGGTTTATTTACATGAACATTATCAGCTACGCTCCTACGAATGTATTTTAAGAAGTTACCAGTAACATATTTATTTTATTTAAATTGGGTAGATGACTGGGTCAAAAATAAATTATTTGGTTCTGTTATGAGAATAAAACGTCACAAAATAGTGTCACTTGTATTGATCATATCCATTTTCAACATTATTTTAGACTTATGAATGCAGAAAAAAGGATAATAAAAGCGCTATTTGACTCGAAAAATCTGTGACGTCACGGTTTTGTGTTTTATACAAATCCCATAGAAAATGTTTGTTTTGACGTTTGGAAAAAAGTGTCTCATTTGACTTGTTGTCATCTAGCGGATTATAGGTATAGGCTAAAAATTTTGGTACAGGGCCCGTTTGGTTCTAGATACGCCCCTGAGTGCTGGTACACACTGTTCGGATGTAAATAGTAAAGCGACGAGCTCATAACTCGTTCATAACACAAATTTCAAATTCAAAATATCTTTATTATCATAGGATATTTATAATATCTCTTAATAATAGTCACTTTGTTTTGTTTTGCACAAATGTTGACGTCAAATCATTACTTACAGCTAAGTTTACGCCGCTTCCTAGGTGCAAGTGCAGAAGAAGCGGCAACAAACTGCACTGCACGTTTTCTCCAAAGACGTCAACTAACAAACTAAAAACTTAAAATTAGTCATATGGATGGACTGAGATTACATTGTTTGTTATGTCATAATTAAATTGAATTATAAGAATTACAAAATTTAAAATAATGTCAATTTGTAAATTTAGTATGTATGACATGTCTAAGTATACAAAACTTTAAGAGGGACCCGCGCCAAGCTCAAGCCAGACCTTTTTGTCTTTAAGATAGTCATCGGTCCTATAATAAGCTTTCTCACAAAGTACTTTCTTTACATAAGCTTTGAATTTTCTGTCTGGCATATCAAGGACCGATTCTGGCAATTTATTATAAAAAAGTATACACTTCCCCATAAAAGACTTACTGACTGTATTCAGCCTGTAATACGGGCTAACTAAGTCATTCTTATTACGTAAATCTGTAAAATCACTTACTTTATTGAACATGGAAATATTTTTCCTTACATACATTATATTTTCAAATATGAATTGTGATGCAAAAGTAAGTATACCTATTTCCTTGAATAATTCTCTCAGTGAGTCTCTCGATCCTAAACCGTAAATGGCACGAATGGCTCTTTTTTGTAAAAGAAAAATAGTCTGAATGTCGGCTGCACTCCCCCATAGAAGTATCCCGTAAGACATTAGACTGTGAAAGTAACTAAAGTACACTTGTCTAGCAGTTGCTATATCTGTCAATTGTCTTATTCTCCTAACAGCGTAAGCCGCAGAGCTAAGCCTATTAGAAAGTTTAGGTATATGAGTTACACTTTACACAGCCACTTGTATGAGTTCTTATAGGAGTACCTGTTGCATATGAACGAAAGTTTCAGATTGTGTTGTAAGAAACGTGAGACCGTGAGTCGTTTTTAGGGTTCCGTACCTAAAGGGTGCAAACGGAACCCTATTACTGACACTCCGCTGTCTGTCCGTCTGTCGGTCTGTCTGTCTAAGAAATACAAAAAATAGTAAAAAATAAAAGGGGGTCGTCATACAAGAAACCTGTTTTTTTCAGCGTTTTTAACTTGATCTTTATAATGGCATTAACTAGATACTTGAAATTTTTACCAATTATGTATTACTATGACCATAATAACAACAAATACTAAAAATAAAATGAAGTTAAAAATCAAAGGGGGTCGTCATACAAAAAACGTTTTTTTATAGCTTTTTTAACTCTATATTTATAATGGCATTAACTAGATACTTAAAAATTTCACCCATTATGTATTACTATGACCACTATAACAACAAATACTAAAAATAAGATAAAGTTAAAAATTAAAGAAGGTCGATATACAAGAAACATGTTTCTTCAGCGTTATAAAACATTGTACGGTGGTACGGAACCCTTCATGTACGAGTCCGACTCGCACTTGCCCGTTTATTTACAATCTTTTATTAAGCTTGCTCTATTTGATTTTTGTTTGGGTCAAATCTTGCAAGTTAACTTGAGCCACTTCCCGTTTTATTGACATGAAATTTTGTATTAGCCCTAGACTTATGTAAATCAGATGACAATGCAATATTATTATAAGAAGCTGATCTGTGGCTATAGGAATCCTGTATAGTTGGTAGGACTACTGGGATTTCTTTTCCCAATAGACCTACTAGTAGGTATACTGGGGGTTTATGTCCCAATAGTTCTACTGGTAGGTCTATTGGGACAAAAAACCCCAGTAGTCTTACTGGTAGGAAAAACTTATAGGAGTACTAGGACAAGCCCAAATAAAGCGACGCAACCCGTTTGGGCTTATTATAATTGTTTTGATGAGTACTTAGGCCTCGTAAGAAAAGCTTGTCATCATCATCCGAGCGTATTCCCGGTGCATCCTCAGCGATTAAAGCCCGGGGTCTTAAGTGATTCGACGAGGTTAATGGTTTTTACACAGAGTGACTGCCGTCTGACCTCCGCAAACCAAAGGGTAGACCAGAACCAATCCTAGGATAGGTACAAACACTAAATGGCGTTCAGGACCTACAGCTTTACGTGCCTTCCGAAGCACGGATTCATTTTTCTTTTTCGGATAATCAGGCGATTCAATTAAGCCTGCAATATCCTAATCAGACTGGAAACAACTTTTCGCAAAGTATACTTCCCAGTGGGATTCGAACCCACGACTTCCGGATCACAAGGCAAACGCCTTGACCACTGGACCACGGGGGCAACTTACGAACATAAAATTTTTTTTCAAAAAAAAATAATTATTAACTTTAAGAAGGGTTTTATCGGTACTAAAAGCTAAAAAGAAAACGCGTGGTGCGCCTAATTTTAGTCTGCTTTTTCTCACAATTTCTGTAGTCTAGTCTGTTATCTAATAGTTTATTTTTAAATTTTTAGTTTTACTTAAGTATATTTTTATAGTCAAGCTTTTTCATTTGATACCTATATTGCGGGGTTGTATAAAAAAAGATTTTTTAAATAATTTTACGGCCCAGTCCTTTAGAGCCTATTTTTAGTTTTGTTGCTTCTTTATTTCTCACGAGTAACATATAACCAAAGTTGGTGTAGGCCTTTGATTGCTTCAAGGGAGCTTTTGACAACAAATCTATACGAGTCCACTGGTTTCCATAGCCGATTGAGTGGCGGACGACGCTCGAAGACCACACAGTCCGCAAAACAAATATCACTACAGCCGTACTATTATATGGCTGTCTACTTTAACTATTTCTCATATTGTTCATGAGCTGCAAACACCAAACAACATCAATTTCATATTTAAAGGTCCACTAAAATCAATTTGCAATTTCCCTTGACCTCCAGCCAAAAACTCTATAAAAAAGGTGTGATTCGTCATTTTGTCAAAGTCAAAGTTTTTCTTAAAATTCAATATAAGATAAAATATATCACTTATTGATGATCATTATTAAAAACTACAAACTTCTAGCGTTTCGGTACCACTACAGCTGGGAATATTACGCCGAACGAAACCTAGTTCAGTATAGGCAAAGAATATATAGGTCCCTACCCAGCCTGATGTAGCGGCACAGAATACATAAGAGTCAAACAGAATGGTATTTCACAGCGTCTCCCGCAAATTGGCGTCCCCGCACCTCTCCCCCGCACTTTGTGAGCTTTGACGGCTCCAAACCAGGGTTTAATTACTAGCCGCACGCAATACGCGACGTGTGTTGTCTTGAGAACTATCAACCAATAGTAACCATCATGGTGAGAAGGTGCGCGTATAATAATTGTTTATCCACCCAATACTCTAAAGAACGTATATTTCATACATTTCCAAATGATGGAAACAGGTAAGCAAAGCAACAATATAATTTCACGTTATTACCCAGTAACCATCTTGATATATATACCCTTCTCGCTCTCTCACATTAGCGGGACATTCACAAGAGCGAGATTGTAACATTACCGGATTGCTAATAAGCAATCCGGTAATGTTACATAGGCTCCTCGCTCACAGGTAATCACATACACGCAGATGCCAACTAGATTTCCGCGGATTATAGTGCTAAATGCCATTGTTGACAATGACAACTTGACATGCTGAGTGTAAGCGTGATAAACCTTTTTTTTTTTCATTGAATTTATTCATATAATTACCGTATAGTTTTGCGCCGAATATGCAAATTACTATGTTACAATAGTGAATTAGTGAAATTAGTGCGTTACTACAGTAAAGTGAACTATAGGTGAAATTTTAGATCATTTAATACAGGATAAGCCTTACCTGCGCGTTCCCCTCTGCCGAAGTATAAGATCGCATGCTTTATAAAAACTAGTTGCGTAATCGATTATGATCATTATGTGTATCGGTAAAGTATCGAAAGGACGTCTACAAGTGCTCGATTAAAAATGCCAAATTGTGCAGTTAACGCATGTAAAAAGAGGTCAAATACTTCTAATCTTAGTAAAGATGGAATAACCTTTCATTTGTAAGAATTTTTTTATTTTATTAACATTGATTTCTATTTTAATGTAATTACTTAAAAATCGATATAATATCTTTCAGTTTAGATTACGGCAAAAATAATCGCGTAATGACGAGACATCGCATTATTATCGATGTCGATAAAAATTACATTTCCTTGATATAGTTTTATTTGTGATATAATTTTAATATCGAAATACTTTAATTATTTTACAAGCTTTTATTTAGTTTTACCTGTCCCGTTGTCTGTCTGTCTGTAATCAAATCTTGCAAGTTAAATTTGACCCACTTCCTGGTTTCCGATTGAGCTGAAATTTTGCACGCATACGTATGTCGCGTGACAATGCAATATTATGACAACATGGATCTGATCTGATAATGGAGCTGGAAGGTGGCCATAGGAACTCCATGATTAAACGACATAACCCCATCAAGTTTGGGCTCGTAATATTCATCTTGACGAGTATTTTGTCTTTAGATGGTATCCAGGGTCTGATGATAGGGCTGCAAGGTGGCCATAGGAACTCTGTGATTAAGGACATAACCCCATCCAGTTTGGGCTCGTATGATTTGTCTTGACGAGTATTTTGTCTTTAGATGGTATCCATGGTCTGATGATAGAGCTGAAAGGTGACCATTGAAACTCCGTGATTAAACGACATAAGCCCATCGAGTTTGGGCTCGTATGATTCATCTTGACGGGTTTTTTGTCTTTAGATGGTATTCAGGGTCTGATGATGGAGCTGGAAGGTGGCCATAGGAACTCCGTGATTAAACGACATAACCCCATAACCCCATCTATATATGTATTTATTATAAAATATACAATAGTTGAGTTAGTATCCCATAATACAAGTTTTTCAGTTTTCTGTTTCGGCTATGTCTTCTTCACTTCGCAAGTTCTTTGGCATCCTTGGGTATATAACTTTATTATATTTGGAGAAGAAACAGAGGAGAAGCAGCACAGCTACGAATTCAACCGGGAACGCGCTTAGATGATGAAGAAGATGATAAAATATATGTTGTCGAGTTAGTTTCTGTTTCGGCTATTTCTTCTCCACTTCGCAAGGTCTTTGGCCTACTTGGGTAACCATATTATATTTGAAGAATAAAAAGCGGGGAAGCGTCACAGCTAAGGATGCAACCGAGAACACGCTTAGATGAAGAAGATGATAAAATATATATTGTTGAGTTAGTGTCCCATAATACAAGTTTAAATACTCAAAAACCTGTATTATATTGTAGTATGCTTGAAGCGCCACGTAGGCAGTTTAAATAATAAAACTTGTAAAACTAAATAGATACTAAACAAGTTCTATTATTTAAACTGCTCACGTGGTGCCTCACGTGACGTATTAACTTCTATCCCGAATTTCTGACATAATTATATGAAAACATTCCAGAGTTAAAACGAACGTAATTTTTTTTTTCCGAAATTTCGATGTCGAAATTTTTTTTTGTTGTTCAATCCTTTTGCACTAGGGTGTATTATTACGTGTACCTACACATTTGTTTTAGTGTGAGTCTTGCTAGTGTGCAGAAAATAAACTAGTGTGTCAATTTTACGTAAGTGTGCGTTTTTTAACGACACAAATTATTTTTGTGACTGTGTGTGTTTTTTAGATGTAGTAGTACCCTCCCCCCGCACCAAAAACGGCAGAAAGTTTTGTAAGAAGATTTGTCTGCGTAACTTATCCTGTATTAAATGATCTAAGGGTGAAATGGACAATGGACATAATGAAAAATATTTGTGAAGTGATATTACGTAGCTGTTTCCGACTTTTCTGTAACATTTAATACATATGAAACAGAATATTTTTTACGTCATAGTGTTCGCAAATCTTCCGGTATGGACAAATATAATCGTAAATATGTCGAACTCGTTAGTAGGTAAGTATTAAAATAATTCTGCGGTGCGACCCTAAGTATAAAACTCACACATCGACGTGTGTACAGATAAATTGTTTCGTTTGTAGTAGTAGTAGGTATATAACGTCTAACAAAATATACTGAAACTATTTTAATGGTGAATTCAGTCCATGATACTGAACAACTTTCCCCAAGGAACATATGTTGAAATATGAAAAATAATTTTTGGCTTTCCCTACAAACTCGGATCAGCTGATCGGTCAACTTGTATGGGAGGTCAAAAATTATTTTTGATATTTCGGTAATGTTCCTTTGGGAAAGTTGTTCAGTATCATGGACTGAATCCACCCTTAAAATAGTTTTAGTATATTTTGTTAGTCCCTGTATATGTTACTCTGAATCAATGGAGAGTCATACCAGTGGTAGCGGCTCCCATCTTGATTCTAGAATAATTCTTGTATAGTCATCGAATTTAAATTACAGACCGAACGGTCAGCTGGAAGGGGTTGACATTTCAGTTACTAGATTTGACCCAAGACGCAAACAGTTCAAACTAAATTAACACAGAGCTCTGAATGCTTATCGTATTACGAGTCTCCCGAGTTTTCGAAGGAATTCAAGTTCAGTATTCGTGGTCGAGTCGCGCTTGAACGACGACGACGACTCCTTACATAAGTGGACTTATGTAAGGAGTCGTGCTTAATTCTAATAAGTTCAGCTTAGTGGGTATTTTCGTTATTAAATATACTTTAGGTCTATTTATTCAATGTCGTCTCTTAAAACTCGTGTGTACGTAAAGCTACGCGGCGAAAAAAGGTAGTTTTTAGCTAGATTATTGTTTCATATTTGTATTTTTCGTAAAATTATTTGTGCGATAATTGTTTTCCACTCCTGAAATGAGACTTTGGGAAATCAGACAATTTTGATATTAGGAGTATACAACTCATAAAACTAGCTTCGTTCGTTTTGATTTATTTATAATAGGTAAAGTAGGTACCTACATAAATGTGAAGAAGTATTTGCAAAAAAAAATAACAAAATGGATGTTTACTCGTACATAATAAAATCCAACATATAGGTACCTATGAAATAAAAAGAAATCATCTAAACATATGCATATAGGTAGTTATTAATAATGTATATACGCTTGCAAGTCTTGCAACATGTTACAAAATCGTGAGACTCAGAGCAGGTTTGAGGGGTGAAAACCGTTATCGCGTTATTATATAGGGTAGACCAGAAACAATCCTAGCATAGGTACAAACGCTAGATGGCGTTCGGGACGAACAGCTTTACGTGCCTTCTTTCTTTTATTTTCGGATAATCAGGTGATTCAAGCCTGCAATATTCTAACCAGATTGGAAACAACTTTTTACAAAGTATGCTTCCCAGTGGGATTTGAACCTCCAGATCACAAGGCAAACGCCTTGACCACTGGCCCACGGAGGCAGTAATCTGTTAATATTGTTTATGAAACAAAAATAAACACTAAAAAGAAATATTTAGCTGAAAACACCAAAAAAAATTGGTTATTTAATAAAGCAGTAATTAGCATTTTAAATATTAGTATTAAGAAAAGTGAGTGCGTGGTGGACATCTCACGTTTCGTACACGCGAAACCTAACAATGACGTCGGTCGCATTTCTATACGAGCATCCTTTTCTTCTGTTTCTTGATAGTTTCCCTTTTCATCAGATTTTAAAGGCTTATTACATTTATGTTTGAGTGGATAAATAAAGTTTTTATTTTCGGTTTCAGATTTATTTATTTATACATGAAGGGTTCCGTACCTCCTTACAATATTTTAAAACGCTGTAGAAACATGTTTCTTGTATGACGACCTCCCTTTAATTTTTAACTTTTTTAGGGTTTCGTAGTCCACAAGGAACCCTTATAGTTTCGCCATGTCTGTACCGTCCGTCCGTCCGTCTGTCTCGTCCGGGCTCGTACTCCGCCGGTACTGCACCGATTGTCACGAAAATTGGTGAAGAGATAGATATTGAAGTTCCAAAAGTTGGTTTTTAAAATTATGAAAAAAAATTTTTTTTTCCGCCCCTCCCATACAACGAAAAGTGAATTTAAAAAATTAAATTGAACTAACCCAAACGTGTGGGGTATCGTTAAAAAGGCCTTTTAAAATGCAACAAAAACTGCTTTGAAACTATGTAGATCAAACCCCCCAGTCTTGAGATAATCTAATACAAAGTTAAAATTTGAGTTGTCCCTCCACCGTAACTTTTGAAATAATACTAAAATAATTCCGAAAAAATGTGGTGTGTGGTGTGGTGTGGTAGTAAAGTATGTACTTTCAATTAAAACTAAAGCGGTTTCGGTATCATAGATAGTTATTTTTTAATACGTCATAAATCGTAAACCGCAATTTACCTTTAGGACTTTTATATTATGTTACTTGCTGCTACGGAACCCTTCATGGGCGAGTCCGACTCGCACTTGGCCGCCTTTTTATTTTTAGTATTTTTTGTTATAGCGGCTATAGTAATAACATAATCGGTGAAATTTTCAAGTATCTAGTTAATGCCATTATAAATATCTAGTTAAAAACGCTGAAACGTTAAGAAAAAAGTATTTGATTTGACTTGTTGAAAACTAGCTGGTTGAGCTGCTTTTCTACAGAAAGGTAGTAACTGTAGTGAACCCCAGTCTACCCTTAATGGAATACAATGTACTTCTTTTGATAAAATGATTCGTAAAAAATGGTTTCTTTTTCAAAATGGCGTTGGGGATTGAGAACGTAAAAGAAAATTACAATCTCCTGAGGTCTACAGCTCGTAGAGCCAATAGTAATTATAATAAATATAAATTAAAATAAAAGAATTTTTTTAATAAGCTTTTATTTGAATGAGCTAAAAAGAATAAAATAAAATTATCCTTTAACACTTTTATTATCAACTTATAATGTCAGTACACAATTTATCCTAATCCTAACTAATATTATAAATGCGAAAGTGGGTTTGTATATTTCTTTGTTTGTTTGTTTGTTACCTCTTCACGCTTTATCTACTTAACCAATCTTCTTGAAAATTCGCATACACATAGTTAGGAGTACAGAGAAGGACATAGGAAATACCTTTCATCCCGGAAAAATGTAATGTTCTCGTGGGATACGCGAGCGAAAGCTAGTATGATATAAAAGCTTGTCGCGGGATTTAAGTACTCGTATTTAGTTAGAAAATTTTAAAAATTACAATCAATCCGATCAATTTATAAAATGAACTTGTTTCTCTACACAGGTGAATCTCGCGATACGCTTTTTCATCTCATATAAATTGTGTACTGACATTATAAGTTGATAGTAAAAGTTTTAAAGGAAATTTATATTTTATTCTTTTTAGCGCATTCAAATAAAAGCTTGTTTTTAAAAAGTTTGTACACAGGTGAATCTCGCGATAAGCTTTTATTTCATATAAATTGTGTACTGACATTATAAGTTGATAGTAAAAGTTTTAAAGGAAATTTTTATTTTATTCTTTTTAGCGCATTCAAATAAAAGCTTGTTTTTAAAAAGTTTCTACACAGGTGAATCTCGCGATAAGCTTTTATTTCATATAAATTGTGTACTGACATTATAAGTTGATAGTAAAAGTTTTAAAGGAAATTTTTATTTTATTCTTTTTAGCGCATTCAAATAAAAGCTTGTTTTTAAAAAGTTTTTTATTTTAATTTATTTTTTACTTTTTAGTTATCACTGGACAGGTTTCTCAGTTTTTTCATCACATTCAACGCATTATTGTTGCAAGGTTTGCAACGTTTCCATGTTAATTTCGAACACTCTAGCTCTTCTGTGTATGTGTGTTCTGTATTCTTTCAAGGTAAATGGATACCATCTAAGGACAAAGTACTATCGTCAAGACGAATCAAACGAGCCCAAACTCGATGGGGTTGCGTCATTTAATTACAGTTCATATGGCCACCTACCAGCTCAATCTCCAGATCCTGTATACCATCTAAAGACAAAGTACTCATCAAGACGAATCAAGCGAACCCAAACTAGATGGATTTGCGTCGTTTCATTACAGAGTTCCTATGGCCACCTTCCAGTTCCATCATCAGACTCTAAGTACCATGTAATAACAAAGTACTCTTAAGCCGAATCAAACGAGCCCAAATGCGATGCGGCTCTGTCGTTTCATTACAGAGTTCCTATGGCCACCTTCCAGCTCCAGCATCAGATCAGCTCCAAGTCATCATAAAGTTGCATTGTCACGCGATATACATATGCATGCAAAATTTCAGCTCAATCGGTTGAAGATATCTGCTTTAAAATTGAGTTGCAAGATTCCACCCGAACAAACTTAGTTACATACATAGCAAGTTAAGAGGGCGCCTGATGTCAATAATCTAAATTTTGCTTCCGCTTCCACGCTCGCAAATTTACTCTAGCCGAAACGAGACAGCGCGCCATGCGGGGCGTCGGGAATCGCGGTGGGTCAATGAGGCTGGTTCTGGTTTCGAGGTTTTTTTCGTTTTACAAAGAATATTTAAGAGTTATTTAAAAAGTAAGACATATGATGCCTGCCTTATGTTTAATACAATTATAATCCAAAGTTACAAGTGCTAATTTATGGTATTTCTTTAATACTTTCTGTTTTAGTATAATTCTGAGGTGATTTAGAGGCAACTTCGTTTAAGCAATCGTGTTTTTGAAATTTATTATGTTTAGAGTTAGTCCTGAACTTTTCTGTGTTTTTATTTCAAAGTGAGTATTTCGTTAATATTGATAATATTTAAGATCGCTCTAAGAACTTTAGGGTAGTACGGGCTCTTAAATAAAAGCTTGTAAAAACAAAAAGCCTCTTTATTATACCGTTCCCATTGTTTTTTTTTTTTTTTTTAATTTATGGCTTGACACTACTGCGTATTTAGCCAGGAACAAGTTGATAAAACGTGGGAAATTCTTTTTTCCTAACAAGTTACAATCGAAGGTTGGTGTAGGCCTTTGATTGCTTTAAGGGAGCTTCTGGCGACAAATCTATACGAGTCCACTGTTTTACATAGCCGATTGAGTGGCGGACGACGCCCACACAGTCCGCGAAACAAATATCACTACAGCCGTACTATGACTGTCCACTTTAACTATTTCACATTATTGTTCATGAGCATGAGCATTTATAACACCAAACAACACCAATTTCATATTATAAGGTCCACTAAAATCAATTTGCAAAATAATTTAAAGAAAAACCCCAACCAAACACCTTGACTTCCCGCCAAAAACTCCATTGTTTTATTTTGCTTACATAATAGTGTTAGTAAAGTGTTAGTAGTTATGAATGGGTATGATTTAAGCTGTCACCAATTTTTTTGGTTTTGCATTTCCTAAATAATAGGGTTTGTCCTCAAAAAAGCAGATCTGTCACTAAAATGTAGTCGCCAAACAATATAAAAACGATTTTATAATAAATCACGTACAATCATCGGGTTTCATTATCACGTGTCAAATAAGTATTCTTGTAATAACTATAAGAGTTTTGTTAGATAACAATATAATCAAATTAATTGAAAACTGTCATTTAAAAATAAGTCGTCTCTCTTAGGATTTTAATTTCTATCGGTATTTAATTTCTGATAGAATAGTAAATGAAAAAAGTAATTTATTCCAAGACCAAATAATCAAATTTATTGCCAAAATAACAATAAAACACAATTTTAAACTCCAAAGTTCCATCTTGGTTACAAAGGTAATAAATCAAAAATACTACACAATAAAGAAGGTATCTAATTATTGAAAAACCAGCGCTGCTTTTGATTTTGACGGGCGTCCCCTTTTTATTTTTTGCCCGATAGGTACATTCTTTGCTTCTGGTGGCGGAATAGCCAGTTTTAAAAGCGTATGGCTAATCCCATAATATGTTTACACATATATTCTTTGTAAAATGCAGGGCAGTTGCATTTACCATGTATCCAGTCAATATTCAGGGGTAGTTCAACTTTCCATTTGCTGAACCATTGGATTTTGTAACCATCGAAATCAGTCCAAGCATTCTCAAAGTTTTGTTTTTGGTAGTACTACTTCGTAGTCTTTAAAAGTACCATTGCTGTACGTCAGTGTTATTTCTTTAGGCAACTTTGCCCATTGGTATGCTTCTGTCCAATCTTTTAGAGCCATGGTTGTTGTTGTCGCAAATACTTCGTTGACAGCTGAAGACCATTCTCCGCCCCTTTGAACATTTTTTCATTAAATTTATAAACTGATCTTTTAAACTGGTAACAAATAGTATTATTACGTAAAGACTGCATTGGTGACAAAATAGCAAATAGAAGCAAGTCGTAATGAGAGGACGTTATTCGATTTATTTGGTGACAGATCTACCATTCTGATTACGAAGCTATTATTTAAGGAATAAACCCATTTTTCGACAATTAAAGTTTTTATTCATGGAATAAAGCATGATTTTACTGGCAAGCCATCTCTTATTTTGGATACGTATTGACAATAATTTGGTAATGCATACCTGGCGAACCTTTTTATTTATCTGAAAATAAATATATTTTGCGGCGATAGACCTATTAGTACAGGTCGCGCCAAACTTCTAGTTCGCTCTGAAGTTGAGGCGATTCGCGTCGCAGTAGTAAAATACAGATACCCATAACAGATAGAATTTGCTTTATTTTTGTTTATTGTATATATATATCATATCTACATTCCTACAATCATTCTGAGAAAAATATTATTGTGGTAAATATTCTGTCTCTGTTTGTAACCTAAGTGAGGCAACTTCAGAGCGTAGAGAATATGCATGCATTTTTTTATATTTTTAATCAATAGTCCTCGTCGAGAAATAGCTGCAAAAAATAAATCAGTGCCGAAAAACATGTATATGGTGTAGAAAATAAATATTAAAAATAGCAAGTAGATTATAACAACTAAAACACGTCATTTTAAAATATGACGTCAAAGTCTGCAATATCCGCTAGAGACAGAAGCTGTCAACGCATGTTTTTCTTTTTTGGGTACTTTCGATATTATCAGCCAGTGATGTTTGTTAAACCTCTATATAAAAGTACAAACATTTCGAATGTCATCGATAATCAAACTACATGGGCGGACAGTCCTACCGAACGCACCCGAACTTGTCATTTCCTTTTTGTGAACTGTGTCGTCACTTCCCTTTTGTTTGTCAAAAGTTCCCGCGCAATATTTGCATATTTTCAATAATTTATTTCTAATCCAAATAAGAGTCAGTAAGAAAAATAATTAACTAGGCGTGGTAACGTATTAATAGAAATGGTGAAATAAAAATATGAGCCGGATTGGTATTACATGCATATTCCTTATTAGACAATACAAGTTGATGACAAATACAAACTTGACAAAAAATAAAATTTCCGTTATGAATCTTATTTATTTATTTCATTGTAAGTTACATATATGTGTATTATTTATATATATAATATAATCTTTTTATGTATAGTTATGTATGAATCTAAGTACTTAAGTAAGTACATTTATTTCTTTTTAGTGAATGTAACAATGATCAGAGTGCCTAACTTTTAATTTGTCTATAAAGCAAAATGCCTAAAATTAATGTCTAAATTGCAAATTACCTAAGCTGTAAATTACCTAGAGGTCAAAACGACTATCGAGCAAAATGCCTAAAATGCAATAATTCCTAAATAGTAAATGGTCTAGAGAACAAAACGTATATCAAATGTAACTACTTGTGTTAGTAAAGTAGGTACATAATTATGTTAATTCCTGTACCCGAGAGGGGTGAATTCCCACTAGTAATTGATTCCTTTATATCATTACGCCTTTCAGTAAAATGTACAGTTCGCCTCGTAGACTGAGGTACGATTTACTCGATTTTCATGCACAATAAATATTTAAAGGAAAATGACAGCCGTGGATAATGACACGCGAAATATGGACAATGCCTGAAGAATGGCCGGCCGAACACGAGGGGCAAAGGAAGGGATTTGTTTCCATTATTTTATACGATACAAACCACGAAATTACATTTATTCCGGGGATATTCAATCTAGAGACGGAAGGCATAGAAGGTACGCTTGTAAAATTGTGGGCTAATATCAAAAATCTAAAGTAAAAGAAATTCAATGTAGTTAGCATAAATTCATGTCTTAATGCTGATTATTTATTTATTTACATAATGTATGTTCACAAAATACAAACAAAAAAAAAACAAAGTAGGAAAATAGAGTACATAGGTACTGCTTATTTCATAAGAAATCTCTTCCAGCAGACCCAGGAGAGAAAAATTTAAGAAAACAGGTTAATTATTTTAATTTAAAAAGAAATTTTCATCGATTATGTAATACTGTGGCCGCTATAATAACAAATACTAAAAATAAGAAAAAAATAAAAATTAAAGGGGGTCGTCATAAAAAAACGTCTTTTTTCAGCGTTTTTAACTAGATCTTTATAATGGCATTAATTAGATGCTTTAAATTTTCACCGACTATGTATTATTATATATGGCTGCTATAACAAAAAATACTAAAAATTAGATAAAGTTAAATATTAAAGGGGGTCGTTATACAAGAAACGTGTTTTTTTCATCGTTTTTAACTCGATTTTTATAATGGCATTAACTAGATACTTGAAATTTTGATCGATTAAGTATTCCTATGGCCGCTATAACAACATATCATAAACCAAAAATAAGATAGAGGTAAAAATTATAGAGTCGTCATACAAGAAACGTGCTTTTTCAGCGTTTTAAAAAATTGTACAGAGGTACGGAACCCTTCAAGTACGAGTCCGACTTGCACTTGCCCGTTTATTTTGTTTATATTTTTAATATTTTTTTACAATCCTTGTTATAAAGGGTGTAATGGAGTTGCGCTCCAAGGTAAAACAAGGGCACGGGTAGACGGGGTCGGATAAACTTGAGCCTTCTTTTGTTCGTATACCTACCTCAATATTTTTAAAGGCCCGTTTTAAAGTAAGGTATAAGGCGGTTTTTAATATAGACTGGTATGTGGAATGGTATGTCTAAGAAACGGTTGGGCGCCATAGAAAATTAACGCATTCACTTTGTATAACCGTCATGATGTATATGGCATTTGGCTCTGTCTGCCCCGTTAAGGGGTGAGGGTTCCGTACAATTGATTGAATTCTTATAGGTTTTCCTGTAATCTACAAGCAATGAACTATATTTTGTATTTTTTTCAATATTTTAGGCTCAGTAGTTTCGTTGATCAGGGGGGGGGGAATGGTTAATTTTTTTCTTCTTTAATCAATAAAATCAAAACTATTTATTTTACAATAATAGCAAAAATATATTTGAGATCCTCATAACGAGTCCTTTCATTTGATATATGACACTGTAAGGTTTGCAAAACTTTTTTTTTTTAATTTCCTAATTTGTCCCCTGAAAATGACCCTTATTTTATAAAAATATTTATTTACTTAGCACATATGTGTTTGGGTCATAGGATTACAAAATTCTACAAAATTTCACCTGATTCAGTCCAGTAGATTCAGAGCAAATTGGCTGTGACAAACGGACGGACAGACGGACGCACGAGTGATCCTATAAGGGTTTCGTTTTTTCGTGTGTTGGTCGCAGTACTAACCTAACCTAACCTATAGGTTTTCTCTAACCTAAGGATAAAATAACCGACTAATAGATTTTATTACTGTTCATGTTTTACTGTCGCAATAATTAATCATCCGCCATGAAATTTAATACCTGCTCAATATGTTTTCCAACTGATCATAATAACATCTCGAATATTTAAATAACAGCTCAAAAAATTAGTTCCCATTTTAAATTTATCTCTATATTTTTATTGTGTTTTTTATACACAGTCAGGTCTTTATCCCTAGGGCGGCAAGGTCCAGGCCACTTTAAGCATGATAGTAGCAGTGTTATAATGTTTGCCTGTGTCTGTGACCACTACTGTGTGAATGAGTTTTTTTTCGGCGTTTCTTCTCACCAGTGGTCGTTGCGAAACGCTAGTATCGGTAGCTTTTGCACTGAAAATAATTAAAAATAATGACCTTCAATAATTTATATAATTATCCTACATTGAATAAAAAAGTTTTGACTTAGACTTTGATGCTTGAATGTCAGGGGTTTTGAATTTGTCTTGTGAAAAATTTGACAAACCAGCGAGTCTTGCTTAAACTGAAAGTATGTACATACTAACACTACTTTATCGCACACACATGTTAGTGAGAAAGGAAGTCAGCACGTCTGCAGCTCTTGGCCCAATATTATACCGATTAGAGGGGGGCTGCGTAATTACACGGGTGGGGGGGTGCTCTCCCGATCTACTAGGTTAGTACGCGTACGCTACTAAACTTGTTGCAATGTACACCGGCCTTAAAAAACAATTCGGGTACACTAGTTTGGTGCGTTTGACAATCTTTGTGCCATTGTTAAGCTTTTAATAGGGCGTTGCTACGAAACCGTCTGAGTACCTTTACAACGATACATTCGTATGAAAGATTGAACACGTGACTGGGTTAGCGGGAAAAAATATTTATTTCACAATTTCTAAATGTTCGGTGGGATGAAAACGTTTATACGAAAAAGATTCTTTTTTCAAAAAAAAAATTAAATTCTTTTATTGTATTTCATAATATACATTACTTCTAACTATTAAAATAGGACAAAAATAAAGGCGTATGACGTAGCTCTGTTACTATCATCTAGTGACAATAGTCATTATTATCTACCCGTGTGGTTCCGGGTTAGAATAGGACCACCATCTTTCTGTGGATGTCGTAAGAGGCGACTAAAGGACTAAGCACATATATTTATTTTAATGTAGTGTAATATAAAACTTTCGTTTAGGTAGATCATGTAATACCCAAAAAAAAGAGCCACATTCATGGATGTAAAGTTATTCATAGCAAACAAACAAATTGAATATCAATATTTGCCAAATGATGTCCATTGCAAAGGCATTTATTGCTTATAATATTAATTCGAAAACCATGTTTACCACATTTTTCGACATGAACGTTGATGTGAAATGTGAAAGCTTTTACTATTTTGAATATATTTTTGTATTTCTTGTTTTATTTATTTAGTTTTACTTTTCTGAATAGAATGTCTGTGTGAAGAGCAGTGTGGTGACGGCAGAGTAGATTAAATCCCCCCTTTCCCCCCTCGGATATTGTCAGAGGTGACAAAGGAATGTAGAGGTAACAGGGAACATGAAGCACCGTCCCCTTTGCAACGACTTAATACTGCGATCACCAACCCCCTGCCTAGGGTGAGAAATATCGGAGCCTTTAGTTCATAAATGAACTGATTTACTCGTAGCTTGTTACTGTTAGTTACTTGTTAAAGAATGTCTGTGACATTGTTGAGAGTTTATTGACCGGGCGAGCGTAAGGCGATGGCGAAGTTTCAGCTTGGGTGAAAATGCCTTCGTATGTCTGTCAGCCTGTCCTATTGTTCTACTGTTCTCCTTTAATGGTCGTGTTTCCCGATTTTCGTGTAATTTTTGTGTTTGTATTTGTGAACAAGTTCGATAAATCATTTTGTTTTACGTGTTTGACACTGAGTTAATAATAATTGAATGATCTTTTATGTTACAAGTTTGCACTACAAACTCAGAGGTAAAATCCGGGTCGGGCAAGAATTGAACCCGGCACCCCTCGACCCTATCATAATCATAATCATTTATTCATCGCTAACATGTTGCATAATATAAGATGACAAATGTTGGTGCAGTACCCAGTTTGGGTGTGGCGATACAATTGTCAGAACTAATTTACATCGATTTAATATGAAATCTAAAAATGTATCTATGTATATAATGTATGTATGAGTCACACGGGTCTAATGTGAAAATGGGCGTACCCCAAGGTTCAATTCTAGGACCGTTCCTTTTCTTAGTTTATGTCAATGACTTGCCTTACATGGTTGAGAAAGAGGCTGACATGGTGCTGTTTGCTGATGACACCTCGCTAATATTTAAAATAGATCGACATAACAGTGATGCTAGCGCGGTGAACAGCACCTTATCTTTAATTTTTGATTGGTTTTCGGCCAATAACCTCATGTTAAATGCGAACAAGACCCAATGCATTCGATTCTCTCTTCCTAATGTGAATCAAGCCCGCGTTGACATACTAATTAATGGTCAGAAACTCGATCTGGTTGAAAGTACTACCTTTTTAGGAATCACAATTGATTCGAAACTTCAATGGGGCGCTCATATAACTAAACTATCTAATAGGCTTAGCTCTGCGGCTTACGCTGTTAGGAGAATAAGACAATTGACAGATGTAGCAACTGCTAGACAAGTGTACTTTAGTTACTTTCACAGTCTAATGTCTTACGGGATACTTCTATGGGGGAGTGCAGCCGACATTCAGACTATTTTTCTTTTACAAAAAAGAGCAATTCGTGCTATTTACGGTTTAGGGTCGAGAGACTCACTGAGGGAATTATTCAAGGAAATAGGTATACTTACTTTTGCATCATAATTCATATTTGAAAATATAATGTATGTAAGGAAAAATATTTCCATGTTCAATAAAGTAAGTGATTTTACAGATAGAAATTTACGTAATAAGAATGACTTAGTTAGCCCTTATTACAGGCTGAATACAGTCAGTAAGTCTTTTATGGGGAAGTGTATACTTTTTTATAATAAATTGTCAGAATCGGTCCTTGATATGCCAGACAGAAAATTCAAAGCTTATGTAAAGAAAGTACTTTGTGAGAAGGCTTATTATAGGACCGATGACTATCTTAAAGACAAAAAGGTCTGGCTTGAGCTTGGCGCGGGTCCCTCTTAAAGTTTTGTATACTTAGACATGTCATACATACTAAATTTACAAATTGACATTATTTTAAATTTTGTAATTCTTATAATTCAATTTAATTATGACATAACAAACAATGTAATCTCAGTCCATCCATATGACTAATTTTAAGTTTTTAGTTTGTTAGTTGACGTCTTTGGAGAAAACGTGCAGTGCAGTTTGTTGCCGCTTCTTCTGCACTTGCACCTAGGAAGCGGCGTAAACTTAGCTGTAAGTAATGATTTGACGTCAACATTTGTGCAAAACAAAACAAAGTGACTATTATTAAGAGATATTATAAATATCCTATGATAATAAAGATATTTTGAATTGAATTGAATTGAGAATTGAGTATATAAAGTATAAATAGTAAATAAAAGTACCTATTTTGTTAATATGCATTCGAAAATAATTAATTACATATTGCTACGTAATTACATATGCTAAGTCAGTAAGTATGTAATGTTGTAAAAATAGTACCAATTCTTCTTCTTCTGCCTTGTCCTTATAATCCTTATCCCACTATTATGTGGGGTCGGCACAGCGATCTCATTCTATCCTTTCTCTATCTTCCGTTACTCCCTTTCTACCCATATCCCACCGTAACGCTTTCCGCCCACCGTTTCTTTAGTCTCCCTCTATTTCGATGCCTTACTTCCAAATTTAAAACCCATTTTGATAAATGACATTAAAAATTTATAGACAGGTACGTATGATTACGGGAAATTAGTTTTTTTCCACTTATTAATAACGAAAATATATATTTTTTTTAATTATTTTTTTAGTAACTAGCTAGGGCAACTTTTGCCCTAGTTCAGTCAACCGGACTAACAACCGAAATACTGCTACTATACGAAAAATAAGGAAGAAAAGCGCCCTCTTGCCATCATCCTAGGGATATTTAGTCTCCACTACAGGAACACGACCCTCTCTATACTACCCGAGCCATATATTAGCCAGAGCAGTCAGAGGATTTGGCCTAAACTCGCCACGCTGGCCAGACGGGTTGGAGATATCGCAAGTTATGTTTAGCTTTTGTTTCCTAAGTCACCTTCTATACGACATCCACGGGAAGACTTGGAGTTTTCCTATTCTACTCTGCCGGGAACCACACGGCTATTACACGAAAAAATTATTAAGACATTTGTTTTTAGTTTTTTTGGCTATTTTACCTTATTTAAGGGACCTAAATATCCAAGTGTTTCAGACATAAATGAAAATAATATGAAGTCATGAATAATGAAAATCTTTTAAAAAAGATCTTGTAAGAATCTTAATTTTTAGAATTTAAGAAGTTTAAGAAGAATTTTAAGAAGTTTAAGAAGAATTTTAAGAAATTTGAAGTTATTTAAGAAAGTGGGCGAAATTTGACCACCTCCGACCAATGGGCCTAAAATTTTAAAGAAATACAGAAAATAGTTCTTTGCCTATAGATTTCAGGAAAACCTATAAATAAATAAATATATAAATATATAGACAATGACAAGTATGAAACCCTCTACATACGACTTTATTTCGTACTTTACCAGTTTTTTTTGCTTTGAAGTATCGTAACAAAAGTGGGCCGCGGGCTCACCTTGGCTGGGATCAAAAACGAATGTATGTATTTATATATCTTCTGTAATGCTGTGAATCTCAACTCCTATATTACTTTTTAAGAAACCACATTATTGCCCATAAATCTCTGTACTATTTTGGTTTGGTGATTATTTTTATGGACGATGTGAAAGAGTTATTTTAGGCGCGCTCTACTTAGTCTTGTAGTTAGGATTACATTCAATGAGATTTTGCCCGCAGTTTCGTCCGATCGATTTTGTTGGAAAAGGATAAGGGGAAATTATTATTACTGTCATGTTTCTATCGGCGTTTCTTAGAAGTGGTCGTCCCAAAACGTTCGCAGTCTTGAGAAGTGAGCCGTGAGACGTGAGAAGTGAGCCGTGAGACGTGAGACGTGAGATGTGAGACGTGAGACGTGACGTTTGTATAAGAATAATCAAAACAGAGTGCTGTAATACAAACATTTTTATTCGATAAGTTAATAGACGTATGGATGGATAAGAGGGAAAACTTTGCCCAGCCATTCGACATTACACCTACAGGCTAGTAAAAAAAAGAGTTAATAACACCCGCGATGTTTGCGGTGAACTTGAAGTGGATATCTACTGATACGCGGTATATCCGATTATTACACATTTTAATATCAACTCGTTCTGTTGCTTTTAAATCTTGCAGTGGTTTACTCAGCTTAAGAGTTTACCCTAGACTTTTCCATACAAACGTAGTTTCGATAATCACAAATGATAGGAAATATGATTTGATTATGAGGGTGTAGAAGTTTTCCATACTGATAGTCAAAAATGATATGATACACTATATTCTCTTCCAAGTTCATATTTTAAACATGAAAACTATATGCCTTGATATATGCAACTTCTTTGAAATAAAAAAAATACCGAAATCGGACATGTTGTTTCAAAATAAAAGCTAGTCTACGTTTGTATGGAAATGTCTGATTTTGTCTAGGGTAAGGGGAATCTTAATTAATTAAAGTAATCACATACGGGGTTTTATTGTACAATAATTCAATAACGTTAAGTTAATATTTCGTTGTATTTTTACAGAAATTAAATATAAATATTGTGGCAGACAGAGCGCGTTTTGGATCTTGAGTGCTGTTCAAGTATCACTTAAGGGTCCATGCTACCTCACAGTAGGCATGATGACTAAAAAATATTCCTTGTTCATCTGTTAGATAATTAAAAAATATTGTACACATATTTTTTCTTTTCTCTGAGAAACAATAAATGACGAAGATACAGCGCCTTTAAATTTCGCATGACGTCACGGCTTCGTACGATTTTTACAAAGTGGTGATTCCACCTTCATGCCCACCATCATGCTAAAAGTGGCCTGGGCCTTACCCCACTAGGCTCTGTCTACCCCGTTAGGGATAAAGACGTGATAGTTTATCTGTATTACATTTCTTAAAATTGTTATAACACCTGATTTGATATTATACGGACGGTAAAGTATAATGTATACGAACTATACTTGCTCATGAAAAGAATAAAAAGATTTATGTAGATATTGTAAAAAAATAATCAATGATTAGGAGGGGCGGACAAAAGATTTGCTTGTTTTTGCTGACGAAAAGAGGTTTGATATGGCTAAAATTCAACGTAATACAAACGGTCCCTTGCTACTCTAAGCAGGCAGAGCCCAGTGCTGTAAGATTTAAAGGCCACTTTTTCTGTGATATAGTGGGCGAGGCGGTGTAAAAAGGAATCAAAATAGTGATGGGTTGCTATTGCTAGCCGCATCGCCTATTTACTTGATTCGCATTTTTGCCCATTCCTTTGGCGTTTACAATCTGCGCGGGAAGAGAAGCAGACTGCAGATGGTACATTGTTAGATTTTTCACTCAGACCAACTTGAAAGAGTCCCGTATATTACAATACAATACAAAATCTTTATTGCACCAAATAAGAAACATTAAAAATTACAAAGTTTACGGAACTTATAAATAAATAAGGTATATTGTTTCAATTTATTTCATTAGTCGTTATATAATGCAATCGTTTGTAAAAAGTAATTAAAAGAGGGATCATAGAAACGAAACCCTATACGTATACACGGGTGAACGGTTCTCTGAAGGCGTTATCGATTTTAGCACTTGAGGACTCGCGCCCTATTTTTGAATGGCTACGGGGTCTGCCGGACCCAAGAAAATAACTTCGTATTATGTAAGCAGAGTGAAGAAAACATTTTTTTTTTAATTCACTTACTCCGCACTGTCGGGAAAATCTTCCTGTTTAAAACCTTAATTTATTAACCGGTTACTGCGTAAAAAAAATTAAATTTACATAAAAGTTATAAAATGGCATTTTAGGGTTCCGTACCCAAAGGGTGCAAACGGGACCCTATTACTGAAACTCCGCTTTCTGTCCGTCTGTCTGTCCGTCTGTCTGTCCGTCTGTCTGTCCGTCTGTCTGTCCGTCTGTCTGTCCGTCTGTCTGTCCGTCTGTCTGTCCGTCTGTCTGTCCGTCTGTCTGTCCGTCTGTCTGTCCGTCTGTCTGTCCGTCTGTCTGTCCGTCTGTCTGTCCGTCTGTCTGTCCGTCTGTCTGTCCGTCTGTCTGTCCGTCTGTCTGTCCGTCTTTCTGTCCGTCTGTACGTCCGTCTGTCTGTCCGTCTGTCACAGGGCTCTATCTCTTGAACCGTAATAGCTAGACACTTGAAATGTTCACTGATTATGTATTACTGTGGCCACTATAACAACAAATACTAAAAATAAAAAAATATTTACAAATTAAAGGGGGTCATCATACAAAAAACGTGTTTTTTCTGCGTTTGTAACTAGATCTTTATAATGGCATTAACTAGATACTTGACATTTTCACAGATTATGTATTAATATGGCCGCTATAACAACAAATACTAAAAATAGAAAAAAGTTAAAAATTAAAGGGGTCGTCATACAAAAAACGTTTTTTTATAGCTTTTTTAACTCTATCTTTATAATGGCATTAACTAGATACTTAAAATTTTCACCCATTATGTATTACTATGACCACTATAACAACAAATACTAAAAATAAGATAAAGTTAAAAATCAAAGGAGGTCGTCATACAAGAAACATGTTTCTTCAGCGTTTTAAATCATTGTACGGTGGTACGGAACCCTTCAAGTACGAGTCTGACTCGCACTTGCCCGTTTATTCAAATAATCCTGGGTGTTGTATTTCTTATGAAATATTGTAACTTTAAGTTAGTTTTCCCCAACACAAGTTTGAACATACTTTAGGACTAGCTCAATCATATGCTTCTACACAACTCGGCTGCGCCAGATGAAAACCTAGCAAGTGCTTAAAACAAAATTTTACAGGAGAGCGCAAAAACGTAAATCAAGCTAGCCGTTGTAGAATTTTGACATAAATTATTTAAAAACGCTTTTATCATGTAAAATAAATATAAACGATGATTATGTATTAAATATATTATAATATTTGTGTATATTACATAAATTATACCCCTTACTAACTTATTTAAACAATCGACAATCGGTTCGCCCTTGCAGAAACCAATAATTAACCTAGTATGAGCACTTGCTATGTCTGAATGTGGTTTACTGAATATTGTAGATAGTAGATATTACGAATTTGAACTCTAGTAAGTCGATAGGTGTATGTATTTAAAAGAAACAACTTGGTGAAAATAATTTTATTAAAATATTTATTTATAAAGAAATTCAATAACTGTCTAATTGTCCATGAATTGTTAAATCGGCAGATAAGTCATTAACTGGTAAATCGTTCCAGAAGGTCTTTCTGGACTCTGGCATAAGACTTACAAGCTTGGAGATTATTTCACGTTTTTTCTCAATTTTTATGCCCCTTGGGCTGTCGTTGCTAGCAGGAGGAAGTTGGCAGTTAAATTTTTTCATTAGAAAATCTAATTCCACCAGGCCAGGTTCACTGAAACTGAAAAATAAATAATTATTTTTTTATTGAAATAGGTAAACGTAATTATTCGTTTTTATAC
The DNA here is from genome assembly GCA_963576875.1 of Acrobasis repandana. Classification (NCBI taxonomy): domain Eukaryota; kingdom Metazoa; phylum Arthropoda; class Insecta; order Lepidoptera; family Pyralidae; genus Acrobasis; species Acrobasis repandana. The sequence goes on from OY756214.1 coordinate 2,394,261, forward strand.
TAATAATATACTTATTAACTATACATCAATATTAAAATAAATTAAGTTTCAACCTTGTTCCAAGAAAAAGCTCAACTCGTAGGTAGGACAGTGAACAAATAGGTTAAACTGCATTCCAAATCTACATACACATAGTCATTGACACAAAAAACCTAGATACATGATTTATGATGAACTTACCACTCATTTGTCTCAGTACTACGTCCAGCAGCTGGCTCTGCATCACTGCAGCAGTGTTCATGTTAACAGCAGCCATTATTAATTTTGTTCGATGCGATCGTAAACTATTCATGTTAGTGAATAAAAATCACTATTTACGTATAAATTAGCAAATACAGTCACAGCTCCTATATTAAGTACGTGTAACAAGTCAATTACGCGCCAGCGCACCCAAGTGACTGATCGTGTCGTGACTTGCTAGCTGCGCAGTACCCCCGCCGCGCCCTTTCCCCTCTATTTATTTTGTCTGTTGACCACTTCATAAACCTAGCAAGACGCATCGACCGCTTAAAAACCTAGCAAGTCTCAGAGACTTGCTAGGTTTGATAATGGTCAGAGCGACATACTAGGTTTCTAAATGGTTCTGGGATGATACGTAGTGCACTTACTAGGTTATGAGTTCTCTAAATTTTGGTTATTTCGTAAGATTTACGCGCGGGTGTTTTTTTAATTTGTGGGGACTTACTAGTTTATAACGATACTGCAATAAAAACATTTTTGACAAAAATGACCCTTGCTAGGTTTTCATCTGGCGCAGCCGAACTTGCCCACAAAAAAACACATTCAGTGTTATTAGAAAACAAGATTTATAAATTGAAAAAAATAATAATATGAAAAGATAAATCGAGTTTTAAAGTCATTTATACTAAGTAACAAGAACTGCAATTTTTGCTCTTTGGAGTATACGGCCTATTTCGAATGCGGCCAGGATTTTTGGTAATGATGTCAAGGGTTTTAGTACGTTAAAATAAAAAGTGTAACAGTATTTTAACGTGAAACAAACATTTTCTATGGGAAATCACAACAAAAATCACAGCCGTGACTTCTTTGTTTTTTGGAGTCAAATAGCGCTTTTAATATTAGTTTTACTACCATAATTAATTTAAAATCATGTTGACAATATATATTATCAAATGACAAGTGACACTTTTTTGTGACGTTTTATTCTCTTAACAGTCATCTACCTAATCCGCTTGAGTTACTTGTTGCCAACAAGTCAAACAGATAAGAACTTTTTTCTAAACGTCATAACAAATATTTTCCATGGATATCTAAAAAAAACTCACGGCGTGACGTTATAGATTCTTGGAGTCAATTAGCGCTCTTAATATCAGTTTTTCGGCATTAATCAATTTAAAATCACGTTCAAAATGGATATGATGAATGAAAAGTGTCATTATTTTGTGACGTTTTATTCTCTTAACCAATTCACCCAAATTGTTGTCGTGCCGGTTCTGTTCTGTTCTCATTGACCAGTTCCAGCACTTCCTCCTTGGCAACAAATAGTGTCATAATAATATTGCACTGTTCCCGGAAACCAGGAGGTAGGTTAAATTTGAATTGCAGGATTTGCCCCACACATACATACATACTTAATAGATACTCAAGTGAAACTATAGGTTATAAGAACTGCAACCATAAAGCGGTTTGAATCGACTACTGAAATATCTATTTTAATTATTTGCGTGTATGATAAGTATGTATACTGCGCCAACCCCCAACATTAACTCAAATCACTATTTAGTATTTACCCAAAGGTTGGCTAGAAGAAATCGCTTTAGTGATAAACAGTCACAGAAAAACTAAATACGTTTACTTCGATGACATATTTTAAAATAAATAAACAAATAGATAGGAACAAATGACACTGTAAAAGACCCAAACTAAGTTTAAACTTGTGTTGTGGCATACTTTATTTTTTTTTAAATACATATATAGATAATTGCCAAAGAAAAAAGGCCATTTTCCAACTTTCCTTGTCTGGGGTTTGAACCAAGGCTTTATTTTGCCGCCCCCATGCTACCGTTAGCGGGGTAGCGCAGATGCGCGGAACGGGGGAGGGTGATATTTTGGTTAATTCCGTAAGAAAATAAGAAAAGTTGTAATTCCCAAGTTTTTTTAGTCTATCCTATTCGCTCATATCTCCGACGTATCGGTTCCATTACATCCTAGATCTAAGTACGCAGAAGTGTACTTTGATCTGTAATCCCTCTCCATACTTTCTACCGCTTCGTTATTACTACAGAGACCGCAAAGGCGAGTACTCGTGTGATCTCAGTATATAATATTTTTTTATAAAAGTCAAGCTTTTGTTGTAGGTTGCTTTTGCTTATTTACACAAAAAATCATGGCTACGTCTACCGTCTGTAAAACTGATTTGTACTTACACCCTATATTGCATTGTAATAAAATGTATGACAAAACTGATGTGCAAGTGGCTGAACAATTTCTTCAAAATAAATCAGACAATTTATTAACTTGTAAAAACGTCTAACCTGCTATGTACATGTTTTTTCTTTATTTTTTTATTAAAAAATATATATATAATGCAAATTAATTATATCTACAGCTACTGAATTTTCGTTTGCTTTGCTTTATTAAAATCTATTTTTCAGCTAATTTTTTTTTTATTTGATTTGAGTGCGTTTGAACTCTATCTAGCCTGATGGGAAGCTAAGATGAGGTCTAAGGTGTAACACGCAGACTCAAAAAATGCCTATTCACTCTTGCCTTGAAAATCCCTAAATCATATGTATGGGGATTTTAAATTAATTAATTTTAGTAAATTGATGTACATTTTATTTGTTAAAAGAATTCATTTCCGGTTACAACAAAAATTGTTTCACACCCTATTGTTATTACGTTTCAATTCACGATACAACAATTTGACAATAATGGTCATTTAATTTCACCAATAAACAAAAGCGTCCGTCATGTTTATTATTGTATATAACGATTCAACCCAACGTTATTATCTATCCATTTATTATCTCTTTAAACAATTCAATTATTCTTCTCGTGGAATAAAGCAGAATATTTAAGCACTACAAGTAATCATTTTTTGTAAATCAATAATACCTACTTACTATAAGATCCTAATAAAATATTTTCGAAAAAAGGTCAACTTTTTTTAATTTTTTTTTAACTTACCTGCCCCGTTGCGAACAAAACCACAGCCATTTTTTACTTAAAAACAATATTTTAGAGCCACCATCACAGAATCACAGCACAAATAACACAAAACAGCAACACCTCATCTACTTACCATAAAAAAATTAAAATTTAAAGTCTATGCATGTCGAGAAAAACATCGGAAAACTTCTAAAAATATATTCTTTTCCGTTTTGCACAACCTCACACTTCTAATAAGAAACCGCAAGTGAGCAGGCCGCCTACCCCTCGCGCGATCACACGACGGGAATGCGCAGTGTGCGCGCGACCTATGCCTAAGATTGTTTATTATGCAACCAGCAATAAGGAAAGGCTTATTTTTGGATAGTATCTTGTAAACTAAAATCAAAATCAAGTATTTATTCAGTAATAAGGCCTTTGCAGGCACTTTTACAGGTCAATAATTATAGTGTACATTACGTGTAATGTTTTCTTTCTTTTTGAGTATTTTATTTCACTTGCAATAAATGTATACATTTATGTATTATGTTTGGATCAATTCTTTATAAAGATAGAAATAAATTTATTTGTAAAACATGTGTTACAAGCAAAATATTTACGAGTACACTTCGTTGCGTCCATTCATGTACCATCTCGGATGAGCAATAGAGAGTATGCATGAATTTTTTTTATATTTTTAATCGATAGTCCTCGTCGAGAAATACCCGCAAAAAATAAATCAGTGCCGAAAAACATGTATATGGTGTAGAAAATAAATATTAAAAATAGCAAGTAGATTAAAACAACTAAAACACGCCATTTTAAAATATGACGTCAACGTCTGCAATATTCGCTAGAGACAAGCTGTCAACGCATGTTTTTCTTTTTTGGGTACTTTCGATGTTATCAGCCAGTGATGTTTGTTAAACTTCTATATAAAAGTACATACATTTTGAATGTCATCGATAGTCAAACTACATGGACGGACAGTTCTACCGAACGCACCCAAACTTGTCATTTCCTTTTTATGAACTTTGTCGTCATTTCCCTTTTGTTTGTCAAAAGTTCCCGCGCAATATTTGCATATTTTCAATAATTTATTTCTAATCCAAATAAGAGTCAGTAAGAAAAATAATTAACTAGGCGTGGTAACGTATTAAAAGAAATTGTAAAATAAAAATATGAGCTGGATTGGTATTACATGCATATTCCTTATTGTCAAGGCTGTTGTCTGTCATAATACTAAAAAAATACTACTTACATGTACCTACTAAATCTATCAACCTGCTATAATATTCTATAAATCAAAGTGATATTATAATCTTGGTTGTTTAAATTGACCCACTTCCCGACTTCCAGTCGAGATGGCATGTCGTATGCAAACAGTTGACAATAAAATTTCATTGTGACAAGAACCCGATCTAATAATAGAATCGGAATCTGTCCAGGGTATCTGTAATACTCGTAAAACGACGCAACCCCATCAAGTTTGAGCTTACCTAGTTCGTTTGTCTTGATCAAGACATGAGCAAAATTTCAAATTGATCTAACGTTTTGAAGTGGCTGATAATCACGTTCGAATTAAATTTCACAACAACAAAATTCCAGACCCTTGGGAGGTCACAGTGAGACGTTATGAACGAAATAAGTTATAATTCTAAAATCCAGATACCATCTTAAAATTCAAAAAAAAGTTTAGATATTCAACAAATTGCCTTTATTATTCAATTATTGAGTATTTACTGGTATTTTTCATACCAGTACTGCGCATTTCCTAGTTATTATGATAATTATGTTCTGTTTTTTACTTTTGTGCTATATAGGGTATTGTATTGTATTGTACTCTTCATTCTGACATAAAAAAAACTAACTGTATCCAGTAAGTACCTATACAAAAATCTATAAGATAGGAATGGAAACAACTAGTTTTATTGAAGGCATACAGTGTAATGAATACATGTCTAGTTTAAGTTTATTTGGATATTGCCCAATTGACTGACCTGAATTATATAGATGAACTATAATTAATAATTATAGAGTTTACCTTACATATATGATAGTATTTAGGACTTCAAAATTACTTAAATAAATAGGTACTTACATAAAGCAAATAACAGCAGCACACACAAACATCACATATGATCTGTAAACAAAAAAACATAATTAAATTTTTAACAAAAAAACCATCGACTTCTCATATATCTATAAAAAAATAGTCGAATTGATAACCTCCTTCTTTTTAGAAGTCAGTTAAAAATTATTGTAGTTTGAGGAGCTCAGTAGTTCAGTAGCGCAGTAGTAGCGCTTAAGTAACACTGGACGTCCGCACTTGGATGATGGGTGATCACAAGGGAAGGGGCAACTTTCTCGAGTGCTTTGGAAAGCAAAGCGTTGATCACGGCCGTCATCGTTGCATGGCAGTCGTCAGGCTATGTCAAATGACTTTAGGCAGTTTGAAAAATCTGACACCATTGTCACTTAGAATGTTGTTCAGTATCATGGACCGAGTCTAACCTTAATAAAAAAGTTTCAGATATTTTTTTAGACATTATTTATTACTTAGAAAAAGTTCAGTACCATAGAATAATCTGCACTTAAATATACCTACAAAATAGTATAATTTACTCACTTAAGTAAATATGTAAGTATTACATTTTCGTTAAAAAAATAAACCTACTACATTAAACAACTACATTACAACTAAATATATTTCGATAATAAATTTCGATAAAATTACATAAAGTTTGTCGCACAGTTTACCGGCTGCGTAAGGGTGGTGTTGCCAACGCTGCGCGTTCTAAAACTTACTAATATATTTTTAATTGTATTAACCAATTTCTTGTATATTTTTGTTTTCGTTCAGTATTTATAAATGACTGAAATTTTATGCATTTGCAAAGTCTACGAAATAAAATATGAGTAGGTATAACGAAGTGCTGGGTTCAATCCCCAGCCAGAGTAAGATGGAAAACGGCCTTTTTCAAATTGTCCTGGGTCTTGGGTGTTTATCTATATATGTATTTATTATAAAATATAGTATCGTTGAGTTAGTATCCCGCAGTACAAGTTTAAACTTACTTTGGGGATAGCTCAATTAGTGTGATTTGTCCATATCTGTTTATTAATTATTCAATTTAGATGCTTTTTAAATTTAAATTGAAGTATCGTACGCATACTGTCATCTCAGGTTGGTTGAAAACTGAAAATCAGTGATTGTGTCCCTTAAGGCTGGGCCTAATGCTCATAATCTAAGTTTTGCTCCCGCTTCCACGCACACAAATTTACTCTAGCCGAAGCGAGACAGCGAGCCATTGAGTGAAGCGGGGTGAAAAGATCACGGTAGGCCAATGAGGCTGGTTTTGGTATTGAGGTTTTTTTCGTTTTACAAAGAATATTTAAGAGGTATTTAAAAAGTAAGACATGATAGCTGCCTTATGTTTAATACAGTTATAATATAATCCAAAGTTACAAGGGCTAACTTATTGTATTTCTTGAATACTAGCATTAAGTTTTACCTTTTGTATTATAATCGTTAGATTATTGTGCAATAAATATTAAATAAATAAATAAATACTTTCCATTTTAGTATAATTCTGTGGTGATTTGGAGACGCTTAAAATTTTAAGCGATCGTGTTTTCGAAACATATAATGTAGTCCTGAACTTTGCTATGTTTTTATTTCAAAGTAAGTATTTCATTACTATTGATAATATTTAGGGTAGTACGGGCTCTTAAGCAACATTGTGCTGAGTACCTATTTGTGCTACTATAGCACACTTACTTACAATCAGTTAGACCATATAGTTTTTTTTTAAACTTTTTATGTATGTTTTGTAAGTAGTGTGTAACATCACCATCATCAGGTCTTTTTAAGTCTCTACTGCAGAAGCACGACCCTCTTTACTACCAGAGCCATACTTTATTCTTTATTCTTGTTTATTATTTTAAAAATACTCCGTGCACTTATAGTTTGCCAACGTGTGCACGTGAGTCAGGCACAGGCTAAAGTTAACTAAATAGACAAATAAAAAATACATATATCAACAATTTTTTATAAATTGTCGTAAAATTGTATAGGCATTCGAGCAATTAAAGCGTTCAGTAATGTAGTGGCTTGGCCAGAGCAGTCAAAGGATTTGGCCTACACTCTCCAAGCTGACCAGATGGGTTGGAGAGGTCTCATTGATGTTGATAAGCTTTGTTTATTTTGTATTTCTTAAGTCGCCTTCTACGATGTCCGCAGGAAGACTTGAAGTGATCCTATTCTACTCATACTCTGCCGGAAACCACAAGGCATAATTAATAAATACAGTTGAACGGCAGTGTGAACAGTTCAAATAAATAAACAATAAATGTATTACCTATCTATCTATCAATCTATCACAAGGATAAATTAGTATATCTTCTAAAGTTTTGATATATTTTTATATTTGATGTTACAGATGTTAAGATTTACGTTTGGTAATAATTGTATGTTTATATGACTGAACCCATACTGAATTTTTTTTGCTAAAGCAAAGCTATTCTTAACAATCGATTAGTGTAAAAAGGTCCGTGAAGTATGATAAAATAAAAAAAATAAGATACTATAATTGCAATAACTTTAAATGTTAAAGTTACAATATTTTTGATACATAGATGTAATACATAACATCGTCCAACCCTCGAAGTGGGAGGGATGGGGTGTTGTTTTCAAGGTCTCGACCAGGCACCATATTGGACCATGCGCAGTAGATGCAACCCTGCAGTTTCAAAATCAATATTGCATTTCCAACCACCTCCTCCTCCTTTTACTGAAAAGGATGGGGTAATTTTCAGGGTCTCGGCCATTATCCATGTTTGTCATGCGCAGAGAATTCCTTTTGACAGGTCACGGACATCTTCAAAATCAATACCGCACTAACCTCTGGCCCTTCTACCATCTCCTCTCCGCTCTTTTCAGCCTTCTTAGTTGTATTGCCCTCTCAAAATAAGGATTTCTCATTTTTAACAAACTATAGCTACTATAATTTTGCAACCACACAATTTTTAGTAAACCATACTTAATCAACACAAACATTAATCTAAAAATAAAATTACACTTTTTCATTACTTTTCGTTTAAACTATAAATTATATCGTAAACTACATTTGAAAAAATACTGCATATTTTAATAGTAATATATTTATAGTTCTTTTAAAATAAGCGTCATAATTTTTTGAAGAAATCGAATAATATTTTTTAAAATGTTATCAAATCAGTACTTACGGATTTTCGCTGGCAACACATGTTCGAGGCAAACTTTCAAACCGAAACCTCCTATCAGAAAGCGCTGCGCGCGCATTACTGCGTCTTAACTCAGAAAGTTCTAAAACTAGTTTTCAGGCTATCCATCTAGAAACTAACTTTTTTTAAAATAAGTTGTCCCATTGTTGGACAAATGTATGGCCGTTGGATATCAAATTTAAAAAGCAGAGGTACACTAAAGGAGCAATAGATATTAAATGAAAGGAGAACCTTGAACAAAGAATATTTTTTTTCTTTTACATAAGTACACAAATATAAAGAGACGTTAAAAAAAATGTTCGCGTATAATTTTTTTAGTTTATTTCGATTTTAAGATTTATATAATTTAAATTTAAAAAGTTGTTTTATTAAATAATTTTCAATGTAATAGTATAAATTAATATAAATGTTCATGAATTTTAAGTGTGTTTTAAATATTTAAACAATTTTTACTAAGTTTTCAATTTTCTAAACACTTTTCTTAACTATTATGTTTTATATATATATATATATATTAATCTAGTCTTGAAGCAGACTAAAAGAATTAGTTAATAATGTTAATACTCGTAAAAAAAAACTCAACCATACAAATGATTGCTAACATTTATTTCTTATTGTCACAAACGAAATTAAAAAAAAATGTCTAAAACTTTTTGACACCCATCATAACTATGCAGGGTTCAAATGACCGGTCTCGATACAAATTTGATTTTCCCATACAAAATTGGTACATGAATTTTATTTTACAAAAAGGTCAAATCATTCCCAAAGATCCCAGCATCCATCCCATAGGAAAGGTGAACCCCAACCCACCCTAGAAGTGTGTTGACTGACCCAATAGGTATAAAGCACTTTGCTAGATTTTAGAAAATAATCTCAGAAAATGTTAATATATACGAGTAACTATGCCCTGGATATGCTGGAGCTGTATCTAGGCTCAAGGTTTTATGGGATAGAGGCCAGCACCAACAGAATGGGACCTACGGCCTTCATTGATGCGCATGCTATTTGCATACAAATATTGACACTACCTGGCTCCCGGGAAATCTAGCTCAATAAAACATTTTCATAAATTTACACATTAAGGCCGTACCTGAATTTTCCGGGGTCCAGTGGGCAGCACTGGACCCCCATTTAAAATAAATCATTTCAAAGAAAACGGAGTCATTATTTAAAATTTTGCTACTACCAAGTCCTAGATAACCCTTCAAAGTATTTTATGAACTACTATTTACTAGTTAATTAGAACGTTAAGCTTTACTACGCACATTTGTCAAAAGTGGCCGTTTTTCGCAAATGTGCGTAGTAAAGCTTAACGTTCTCTCTTTAAATTGTAAACAGTAGTTCATAAAATACTTTGAAGGGTTATCTAGGACTTGGTAGTAGCAAAATTTTAAATTATGTCTCCGTTTTATTTGAAATGATTTCTTTTAAATGGGGGCAGCACTGGACCCCGGAAAATTCAGGTACGGCCTTAAAAAAACATATTTAATTTACAATTATAAATTTATTGTCACTAGAGATCTCGATTCTTAAGAACTTTGTTTTTTTTAGTATATATATACGTAATACGACATTATTTTTCAAAAAATATCTCATTGATTTTGTATTTGTTAATTAACGTAAAGATTATATTAGGAAATCAACTTCTACCATTTTGTTCAATAGTTTAAAAACTTGTTTCAAAAACGTTAAAACTTTTCTCATGACAAATATTTTCATTGTATTTTTTATTATATTGAATAAATGTTGTTTATATGTTTGAAAAATTAATTTTAATATTAGTTGGACGCGGCGTAGTTAAACAAAATCTATAAACTATCAATAAAAATTAATTAAATAAAAAAAATACTCACGCAATATGGTCGTTGGCCCAAAGACATTTTTACACTGTTTTACGAATTAACTTGTTGCGCTCAGCCGCGGACTAAACACGTAGGCGTAGGGAGGGAACTCAAACGTCCTCCTGCGGGCGGAGTTACTAGCAGAATGACATGATTGCGAGAAGGCCACCCTGCAATAGCAGGGTGGCCTGCTTCTCAGAATTGCACTGTTAAAAGCGCGGGATGCAACCTTCGCCCCCTCCCCAGAACCCCTCGCCCAGATTTCATTTAGCTCTATAATAAATCCTTTGTTCATTTTTATTACATAATAATACGTAATATATTAGATTTTTATAGGTACCTAATTATTTATTTTACGATTATTAAAGTGCTTTCAACTTACGTAAGTAGCTTTTAATTATAATTAAAAAAAAAAAGGAAATTAAAATAAAAGTGATAGACAATGTTTTACTGGTAAAAATATAGAAAATTAAACCTTAAACCAAAATTTTAAAAAGAAGGTAGGGTAATAAGTAAATTTCAAATTATAAAGATTATTATAGATTACGTTTACTATGGTTACATTGTTTATTTATCGATTGAAAATTACATTTCTGATGACTTTTTGTAATTGACGTCAGAAATAAATTATCAGTCGTTGTATAACAATCCAACAATTATTGAATTTAAATTAATTTTTATTTATTAAAGGTATAATCGAATTGAGGCATAAAAGTATATTAATTAGGTATCCATTTACACGTGTTGTACTAATACATCATGTAATCTGGTTTTATAATATTTTTTGTTTTGATAAGGACATCAATAAACTTATACAACTTACAACTTTAAGTTTAGAAATACGTTTTAAGTACCTTGATACATTTGAATTGAGTATTTTAAAGATTTATTTTAATTGTTTATTTAGTTTTACTAGTTAAGACATGTATGGTAAATAAATCTTTTTACTGTAATCGAAAAATAATTGTAAATATGTACATTTGTTTTGTAGTTATTAAGTATAATAAGGATCCAACGGCTCCAACAATTTGAATGAAATTTGGTTTGTCATTGCATTGAAGTACTTTTTAGTAACTTACAAACTAATTCCTTTCTTTCTTAATACTGTTAATAAAATATTTTTTATCTCATCTATTTGAAAAACGATGATTTTACCCCAAATATTTTGGGCTAAAGTCACTGGAGAATTATTTCTAAACACTGAAAAGTAAAAAGTAAATTCCCTAGGCGTTAAAACACATTTGAAAACCGAACACGAATGTAGAATCAAAAATAATATTGGCAGTCAGCTAAAAAAAAAGAAGAATTTAGTTTTAAAATTATAAAATATAGGCAAGGGCGTCGTAATTTTTTAAAATTGGAATATAACACGTTTTACGTGGATGACTGTAGGTCACAGACTACGGAGCAGTTACTATACTAGTATCAGACGACCGACTGCCATACATATTTTTTTGTGGATAGTGTCTATGGGCGGGGCCTTGATTGAATTTGACATTTGACTTTTTTGACTGTCCCGTGACATTTGAAGCAAAGAAATTGTCTATTTTGTTTTTTTTAAATAGCAGGTACCTTTTAAGGTTAATTAAAACCTCATATTTATTACAAAGAAAACAACGCAATAAAAAAGGAAATATTTTTATTTATGGATAATATTACGTCGTACGTGAAATATAAAAGGTAGGTACATCGATATAATGCTTATTCATTTTTATATAAAATTTAAAGTAGTCCTTTCAGGCAGGGAGGAGAAAATTTGATTTGTGTGATTTTTCTTATCTGAAAAAAAAGAAAATATCCTTATTTACTTGTATAAGTAGAGGCACAGGTAGAAGTATAAGACATTTTTACATGTTAGTCAGGGAGAAAAGAAAATATTGGACTGGTATATTCCATTTCTTATTTTCACGCGCAGATCGTAAAAAGTCCGATCGAGGGAATGGGCGAAAAAACAAATCATTTTAATAAGCGCGACTAGCAACCTTCCACTATTTTGATTCCTATCTCCACCATAACGCTAAAAGAGGCTTTCGGGTCACGCGGCCCTGGGCTCGGATATATACCATTTTTACGTCGTCAGCAAAAAATTAAGTCTTTATCAGGAATTCAAAATGTCAGACACAAGTTTAGAGCTTTCGCACATGGGCTAGCATAGCCGCAGCAGTTAATTCAAACAAACTACAAACTAATGCCGATGGTCTTACGGTCAATTTGGCCTTCTAGTTTTAGCTATAGGTAAGACATTTTACTTTAAATATGTACTTACATACCTAAGTACTACTTACTTTAATTCTGTACCTATCAAATAATATAAACTCACGTTGGATGTTGCTGCCTCACCCGTTCAAGTCGGAAAAGCCGAGTTTGAGCGAGAGGTAAACAAACAAAGATATCCCTAAATAGTTTGTGACAAAGTAAACTTATATGTGCAGAATGAAGTGAGTTCTGACTCGGCTTTTACGCCTGGCGTGGGTTCTTTTTTTCCAAAAAATGGCATGGAAGATTACAATAGTATGACAATTACGATAATAACTTAGGTATTATATGTACTTACAATTGGATTTTACTTCGGATTTTCTTAGGGTAGGTACCTTTTATATGGAAGATAGGTTAGGTATTGAATGTTTAAACTTTTACAATGGGGTGAATCGATTTGTTCTTTCCATGGTTGACTGCTTGAATTTATTTGCGCTAAAACAATAAAATACAAGTTATAAAATATATATACCTACTACCTACACTAGAATAAACCATTTTAGTACCTACTTAAATATATAGAGATACCTAATCGGTACCTACTTACCAAATACCTACCTACTTCTTTCAATGTTCCTTATTCCATGACGAGCGAAAACTCCAATCTACATAACATCAGCACAAAATAAGATGAACTGTCGCTTGTTTATCTTAGAAAACAAAATTATAATTATTTGTTTTAATTTTTTCAATAGTTGACATAATTTTCACAAAATGGCGCCAAGATGAAAAAATAGAATTCAAATTATTTCGAAACCAAACAAAGAGTTCGGGGATATTGTTGTGCAGTACTGCCATCCTTTTTGGGTAAGTAAGTGCTGGGCGACCGCGGGGGTGAGGTGCGGTGCGCGAGTTGGCAGGTCATTCAAGGCCTCGCCACTAAGAATTAATTTCTTTTTTTTGCTATATCTTATTTTTTTAAAAGGCAAGTGAATCAGCCGTGCTGTAGGTCAAAATGTTTTGGTTCTCTTGCTTCAAAATAATAATTTATTAAAAACCAATAAAAACGCGCAATTGTTGTCTGTGATTTAAATAGTAATTTTATTAGGTTATTTTTACAACTATTTTAAATGTGACTAATTTCTTGATGAATATGAAGTTTACGCATAATATACATATTTAAATATATAAAGAATTAACACACAAGGAAAAAGTAATGAAACGATTCTAATGACTGGAAAATGTATAAGATGTGGTGGTCCTAGAAAAATATTTTCAGTGAAAACGCCACCAAATAAAGGTTAGTAACTGACTGTTAAACTCTGATTAGCTATATGTAGGTATTCTACTTTTGTTATAGGTATATGTTTGCAAATTTTCCTCATAGATGGAGATGAAAAGAAGAATGTGCTACACGGTGTACGGTAATAGTTTTATCTCGGGCGATATACTTGAATCCCTCGCTTCACTCAGGATTCAGCATCCTTCGTTTCGCTCTGGATTCAAATTAGCGCCCTCGCGTTAAAACTATTACCTTTACGCCTTGTAGCACAATCTACTATTTAGTAACTTACAAACTAATTCCTTTCATTCTTAATACTATTAATAAAATATTTAGAACTACACATAGACAACTATTTCACCTAACCAGAAAAAAATGTTAGAACATCATAACTACTCGTATGTTTTTTTAGTACCGATTTCATCGATGCCACGCATTTTTGGTCTCGGGAAATTCACCCACATGTAGTTTATAGTTTGAAATTCCGATCGACTTAAACCGCACAGAGAGTAATTAATCTGTGAACAATAAAGAGATGTAGACAATAAGAAAATACCAAAATGACGGTGTTTAAAAACTAAATTCCACGCGGACGAAGTCGCGGGCAACAGCTAGTATTGTAATATTTTTGTTGTAAATCATCATCATCATCAGGTATTTTTTGTCTCCTTTCAGGAACACGACCTTCTCTGACAAAGCCCTTCTGGCGCGTAGGCGACCAATACTGTGTAAATGAGTTTCTTTCGGCGTTTCTTCTCAGCAGCGGTCGTTGCGAAACGCTAGTAACGGTAGCTTTTGCACTAAAAATAATTAAAAATAATGACTTTCAATAAGTGATATATTTATCCTACATCGAATAAAAACTTTTGACTTGACCGGAGCCATTCTTAGCCAGAGTAGCTAGAGGATTTGCCTCATTGGTTTGTATAAGTTTAATTTAGCTTGTCAAGTATTTCTTCAGTCACCTTCTACGACATCCACGTGAAGACTTGGAGTGGTTCTATTCTACTATGCCGGGAACCAAAGGGCTTCTTTCTCTGGGAGAAAAGAAAAGAAAAAACTTAGAATGGGTCTTGCGGCCCTGGGCTCTGTCTGCTGGGAGCCGCAAGACCCAATATACTCTGTCTGCCTCATTAGGGATGAAGCCGTGATAGTGAATTTGTATGTATACCTATTACTTAATCTAAACTTATCCTTTTGAAGGAATGCTTGAAACCCAAAATTAGCACACACATGCACACACGCACACGCACACACGCACACGCACACACGCACACGCGCACGTGATGGTGGCCGAGAAGGTGGAAAAAGAAATTAAAATAGTAATAGGCTAGTCGCTTCACCTATTCGCATTGTCCCTCCATCGGTAATAATTCAATGCTCGATCGGATTTTACGATCGGCGCGAGAAGAGAAGAATTTAATAAAAGATAAGCTTGGGTTTTTCTTTTTCGTGATTTGAACAATATTGCCCCTCTGGCCAAAGCTAGAAAAAACCGGCCAAGTGCGAGTCGGACTCGCGCACTAAGGGTTCCGTTTTATTATCGATACAACATAAGACACCAAATAAAAATCACGTTTGTTGTATCGTGGAGGCTTCCACTCTTAAATATTTATTTTAATTTTATCATCTATTTTTAAAGTAAATATACAAGTAAATATTCTGTGAATATTTCAGGCGTCTACATGTTGCCGTTATTAATATCGAGCAAAAAACGGCATAAAATCACGTTTGTTGTATGGGAGCTCGGCTTAAATATTTATTGTATTCTGTTTTTAGTATTTGTTCTAATACCGGTAACAGAACTACATCATCTGCTAAAATATCAACTGTATAGCTATAACGGTTCATGATATACAACCTAGTGACAGACAGACATACGGACTGACGGACGAACGGACAGTGGAGTCTTAGTAATGGGGTTCCGTTTTTACCCTTTGGGTACGGGTCCCGTTTTTACCCTTGGGGTACAGAACCCTAAAAAATTAGTCCTTTCAATAAACCGGCAGTCAGTATAAACGGATTAATCCCATAATTGGACGTTGCAATGTTACCGGGAAATTGTTTGTTTTTTTATCAGTAAATACTTTAATCACTTTTAAGGGATTCTCTAAGCAGTTAAAGGATTATTTATGCATACAAATCAGCGCTCAGCCAAACGGATTTTGTATGGGAGGACGAAAAAATTTTATCGATTTTTAATAACTTTTTTTATAGAAAGTAGTTCAGTATCATGGACTGAACTTGCTCCAAAAATTTGGCTGATATTTATAAAGTCACCATGTATATGTATTTATTATAAAACATAGTATCGTTGAGTTAGTATCACATAGACATGGGTAATCTCGACTCCGAGGAGTGTTTCGGCTCACTGAATCTTACTCCGCATCCGGTACCGACTCATCTTAATTATTCCTACTCCCTTATCGGCTCCAGCTCCGAGGTCCGCTAAGTTTCGCTATTAAATCTACAGAATACAGACATCCTATCTGGTACCGGTTTCAATACAGAATAATATTGACTCCCGACTCCCGAGACGCGGTGGAGCCGAAACGCGGCTCACGGCTCGCGACCTGACAGGCGCCACTGGTTCCCGGCGGGACCAAGATCGGTGCGGACTTAATAACTCGCGGGAGCAGATAACGACTACCGGGATTCAGTACGGGTATCGGCTCCTGTTGATGAATCGGCTCATTTAAATATTCGAATCCGGAGTTACCCATGTCTAGTATCCCATAACACAAGTTTAAAACTTACTTTGGGGCTAGCTTACTCAGTGTGATTTGTCCCTATATATTATTTATTTATTTAATTATTCAGATTTGGGATTGGAGATGAAAAAGTTTTAGGCTATGGGGGTGTTATGGGATGACGCCTGCGGATGAATAAACTATATAGGAACTATGTTATGTATACTTTATGCTGTTTCCAAAGTCTTTATTTCGTTCTTTAATTCTGTGTGAGTAGGTGTTTTGTTTACTTATTATAATAATAAGTAAACAAAATTGTTTATTGTATTGGCATAGAATATATAGACCAGCTATCTCAAACATTGGCCTCTGTTCAATTTTGAATATATGGCGGCTCATACGTATTTAATTTTAAAACAATGAAATCTGGTTACTTACTTAGGGAAAGTTATTAATTTGCACTTTGCTGAGTAAGAAATACGAGCAAAGTGCAAAGAAGGTTTTTATGCCTTCTTATAGTTATTACATATTTTTATAATTCGTTTTAGACTTATTATAAGTGAGATCTTTAAACCTATAAGTCTAGGAAAAAAGGGAAAACAGAATATACCAGCTGCTCTTCTCTTCTTCTTTCCACGCAGATTATAAAAGCTGGTCGAGGGAATAAATGTAATAAATGGAACCAAATTATAAAAAAATCAATACGTACGGTCCTAGTTTATAATATCATTCAATCAAATTTGGCTAATTTTATAAATTTTTAGGGAAGGGACACGTTATACGTCCGAAACAATAAATTTTACGAAAATATAATAGGCCTTTGTCTGGGAGACACAAACAAATGTAAAACAACAATCTATCTACAAACTCCTAGTTTCGCCGCGTAGCATACGTAGGTATGATAAGGAGGATCTATCCAAGCGTGAATTTCGCATAGGAATAGTGTACGATAACTAGACAAAACGGATTAGCCTACGAGTGCTACGGTAAATGTAGATCTCGTAGCAGAGCTACGAGACTGTGCTACGTAATATGTATGGGAGCCTAAGAGGGGATTTTAGGATTTACTCGAGCGCATTCGATTAATCATGCTGGCATGTAATGTTAGGATGACAGTGCAATATATCGATATCATAAAGTTTCATGATGTGAGTGGCAAATTGCTAATAAGGCGCACTCGAGGATTAAGGTGACGTGGGTTCACAATTTGCAATACCGTGCGTGTTTTTGAAAAATCACTGTTATTAAACTACTACAGTTTATTCCTCAAAAAATTTACATAAAAATCTTAAGGATTTTCTACAGACACCCATAATAGCCAAAATACGATTGAACATTTTTGGCTCGATAGAAAAAAATCACAAACATACCTCTAAATTTGCCTAAATTTGCCTTTATAAAACATATCACTATTTTATACAATCACCTTTTTATATCAAAACTATACCAGAAAATGTATTATCTAAATATCTATCCGTTTTGGCTACAAAAAAAATTAAAAATAATTTAAAAAAAATAAAACAGTTAAATATTTGTCGAAAGAGAAGAAAGGCCCGGAGCCGTGCTGGACGATATTTCGCAGTTTCTTTTTTTTTATATTATAATAATATTTTTTTTGTAGCCAAAACGGACAGATATTTAGATAATTTTTTGGTATAATTTTCATATAAAAAAGTTATTGTATAAAAAAGTAATATGTATTATAAAGGCAAATTTAGGCAAATTAGAGGTATGTTTGTGATTTTTTTCTATCGAGCCATCAATCGTGTTCTGGCTATTGTAGGTGTCTGTAGAAAATCCTTAAAATTTTTATGTAATTTTTTTGTGGAATAAACTGTAGTAGTTTAATAACAGTGGTTTTTCAAAAACACGCACAGTATTGCAAATTGTGAACCCACGTCGCCTTAAAACTTGAACAACACATTCATATTTCCCTCATCTGCATGTATAATAATCACGCTTACACACTTCATACAACTGCAACGTTCATGAATTCACTACATTCCCTAAAACCAAAAATAAATTTGCAATAAAATATCTATTTTTTTATTCTGAAATTTTACTTATCTATATGTACCCAAGACCCCAGACAATTTGTAAAAAACCATTAACCAATGCCCTAGCTGGGCATCAAACCCAAGCCCAGAGCCTCTAGAGTGCCGAATAGCGTGTTCTTCTATCATGTCGAAATGGTGCCAGTGCATTTCAATTTCAAATCTTCTTTGACCAATGGCCACGGCGACATCGTTAGCCTCATTAGGGTCCTCGATGGTACCTACGTCGTAAGGCAGTTCGGACACGAGAGGTGTAATTAGCGTGTAACCATTATGTACGCTACGGACACTGATCTAGGATTACAAATTGGTACGCAGTTACGTTGACAAACCAAAACGGACTTTAACTTGGCGCAACAGAACTGAAACTCGTTTGGATTAGCATGGAAATGCAACTGCATAGTTTCAAAGTAAGTGAAAGTAAAATTCCTGAACTCGATTACCTGAGTTCCATTTCAAGGTAGGGCGCGCAACATTCTTGGGCTGTAATATAAGTTTGAAGTGTTAGTAGCCTACTAGACTAGACAAACTCTCATCAATTTATTCTGTCAAATATCGAAAAGAAATACAGTGTTAACAATACCTTTTTAACGTTATCTGATTAACGGTAAATAGTGGGAAAAATACCGTTAACCAGCATAACGTTATCTTTGCTGATAACGTTCACGCCGTTTGACAGAATTAACGTTACCAGATTTTTAACGGTATTCCAAGTCCTGCATCAAAGTCAAAGGAGATGGTATGTACTCGTAATGCAGTTCCAGTATTGCAGAACATTAACTTTGAACACGTATTTGCACGTATTTACATTATAAAAAATAAAAAAAGCAAAATAGTAAGGAGTTCCTATCCGCATCGCTTATTAACATGATTCGCATTTTCGCCCATTCCCTCAAGCTTTTACGATCTGCGCGGAAAATTAAACAGCTGGTACGTTCTAAGATTTCTTTTCTCCCAAACCAGCAGCTTTTAGTAGATAACTACAGTATATTTGGAACGTCGACAGAAGATTTGTATGAATCTGCTTCTGATTCTTCAGATGAATCTGTATCTAAAATACCCACATTTCGCAACTCACTGACACACTGACCCACTGACTGACTCACTCACTCACGGCAAAATTGTTAGGGTACTTCCTGAAGTCGTAGAAAGCTGAAATTTTGTTTGAAAGCTAAGGTTTGCACACAGACAACGTTAAAATTATATTTTTTATTTTTATTATTATTACTTTAACATTTAAACTTCGTACATTTTTAAGCTAGGAGCATAAAAATTGGTATTTAGAATATTGGTAACATATTTTTTTTTAACAAGTTACCTTACCCTTATTCAAAGGGTTGAAAGTTATTCCTCTAAAACACTTTTATGTAAAATAATGCCAAGGTTTCCCTTCCCTTTTCTTCTCCCACTGAGGTCGTAAGAGACGACTAGAGGAGATAAAGTTGTAATAACTGCAGAGTAGATTACTATTTGTCACTACCCCTTTCTTTTCCCACGGATGTCGTAAGAGGCGACTACGGGAGATATAGGTAACAGGAAATATAGGTGTGATAACTGCAGAGTAGAAAACGATTTGTCACCACCCCTTTCTTCTCCCACGGATGTCGTAAGAGGCGACTACAGGAGATATAGGTAATAGAGAACGGGCTGCAGCGTCTGCTGTGCAAAGTCAACATTTGATATGGTTGTTGAGTATTTTCTTACATTTGAGATGTTAGTTAAAAAAAATACTAAAAGAGAAAGAGAAAAACAAATCAAACAAACATTTCTTGTTTATCCTGACAAAATTTGAATCGATAATTTTATCAGGATATACAAGAAATTTATGTTTTTCATTATCTTCTTGTATTTCTTTTTTAACTAAGAACTGGTTAGTATAAAGTCAGGAAATTGGATGTCCCGGTTAGCAGTCACCTGACTCTTGAAAATGGGGACACCTAACTGCTTCAAACTTCTTGTTATTACATCGATGCCTCTACCAACCGAACATTAGTTTGATTCCCTTTGCATCTAAACGCTCACCGTTACAAAATTAACTTTTAGATTTTTCATCCTCCCATACAAATCAGCGCTCAGCCTAACGGATTTTGTATGGGAGGACGAAAAATTTTTATCCATTTTTAATAACTTCTTTTTATTATGAATTTTTGATATGAATTTTTTTATCATGGACTGAACTTGCTCCAAAAATTTAGGAGGTGGATAAGAAGTCAGCCTGTATACACTATCACACTATGACAAAGCAATTATATTAAATTTATATAAATTATTAAATAATTATAATAAATACAAAGGCATACTACTTAACACTCAATTATCGCAAAAATAATCGCTGCATCTAGAACTCTATAATATCGACTTCATATTATCAACCGTTAGTTATAGGAAGAATGATTATTGTGATATAATTGCAAAGCACAATTAATCAAAAAGTCTTTCCTAAAATTAAATATATATTATTACTTCATTTATCTTTTTCTTGTTGTATATATATGTCGGAGGAAGTCATGATTACGGACTATCAATTGATTGGAACGTAGGCGCCATCTAGCGGTGATTACGTCACAATACAAGGGCGGTGCCTTGTAACGGACAACGGCGCTCGGATCGGTTCACGGGGTGTGCGCACGATTCATTACTGATCAAGCAGCGGTCGAGTGCACATCTCCAAGGAACTATCCCTCGCGTTCCTATCGTGAATTAGTTTATTGCTTTGCTGTTTAGCTTGATTTAAAATTACTGTTGAGTGGAAATAAAATTAACTTTTGTTCTGTGAAGTGAAGTTTACTTGTACGCGTCATCCAGAATGTCAGATCCTGATCATGCTCAGCTGCCTGATCCGTCATCAGAAGTGGGATTGGACACTTCTTCAGCCCGGGACAACCTTAACTGGCGGTTACTATTTGAACTCCAGAACGAAAATATGAAGGCGCTGATCGAGAGCCTGAAGAAACCATACACTGGTACTGCCAAACCTGTGTGCCTGCCGGAGTTCAACCCAGAAAAGGTCGAAACGGACGCGCGTGCTTGGTGCACTACGGTCGATATGTGCTTTGGAGACCAGCCGCCTGAGGGAGGTCCACTGATCGTCGCCTTGAGCAAGGCCTTAAAGGGAACAGCTTCAGCATGGTTGTCCCAAGTTGCACGGAAACTGCGGCAGCTACCCTTATTAACTTGAATAACGACAAGCCGAAAGAGGGCGAAACTTTTGCCGCGTACGCCAGCCGTCTCGTGACGCTATTAACGGGCAAGTGGAAAAATGCCACGGTGGAAGAAATTGCAGTGTCAACGGTTTTTGCTCATGTGGCCAAGTTCGATACCCGGCTTCAACATCATGCTTACACAACTGAAATCACCACGCGTCAACGCCTAATCCAAGAACTACAGGCGTTTTCATTTTTGAAAAGAAAGGCGGATACTTCCCAAGATTCGAAAAATAATACGCCCGACGGTAAACGAGGAAAATTCGCCACTAATACCGTCCTGAAGTGCTTCTTTTGTGGCAAGATGGGCCATAAGCAATCAGAATGCCGAATGAAGAACGCTGATGCGAAAAACAAGACTCAGATGCCCCAGCCGTATGCCACTGCTAAGAAAAATGCCCCGCAGCAAGCAACATCCTCGAAGATTGTCTGCTTTAAGTGTGGCGTAGCGGGCCACATCGCCAGTCGGTGCCCAGGCAGTGGAGACTCCAGCGGCAACGGCGCCAGCAGCCGCGGCGCCGGGCAGACCGAGCGGCGTGTCGACGTGTGCATCGTGGATCCACCGACAGGCACTCTTCGTAACCAAGGTACATACTTTGTTTTTCACTTTGATTCGGGTGCTGAATGCTCGCTTATAAAAGAAAGCATTGCATCAAGGTTTAATGGCAAACGTATCACTAAAACTGTGTCCCTGACGGGAATTGGTCAATCTAGTGTATTCAGCACCCAGCAAATACTATGTTATGTTGAAATTTGTGATTTTAATTTAGAACTTCTATTACATGTGCTGCCCGATGTGTATATGCGTAGTGATATTATGCTAGGTCGCGATATATTGAGTCAAGGCTTTGTCGTTAACCTTTCTGCTAATCATTTTGCTATTTCCAAACCAAGTAACTTGTCTGTTTTTAATTGTGACGTTTCAACCTTAAGTTCTAATACCGATTTTAGCAATATTGACACGGATATACCCTCTTCTAGAAAATCAGACCTTTTGTTTATTTTACGCGAATATTCCAATTATTTCACTACGGGGTTGCCAAAAACACGTGTAACGACTGGTGAACTTGAAATTCGGTTGATTGATCCGAATAAGACTGTGCAAAGGCGTCCGTATAGGCTAAGCCCAGATGAGCGTGCGATTATGCGTAGTAGGATTAATGAGCTACTTAGTGCAAATATTATTAGGCCAAGTTGTTCCCCGTTCGCGAGTCCTGCACTCCTAGTTAAAAAACAAGATAATTCCGATCGCATGTGTATTGATTACCGGGAATTGAATAGGAATACAGTACCCGATCGGTACCCCTTGCCGCTCATATCTGACCAAATCGCCCGGTTATATGGCGCTAATTATTTTACAAAACTTGATTGCGCCAGCGGTTTCCATTTGATACCAATTAAATCGCAAGAATCGATCGCACTTTAGTAAACGTACTTCCGCGGCTGAGTCTCGTTATCATTCCTACGAATTAGAGACGCTCGCAGTCGTAAACGCCATAAAACATTTTCGTCATTACTTACACGGTAGGAAATTCAAGGTAGTGACAGACTGCAACTCTCTGAAGTGCTCTAGTAAGAAAATAGACTTAACACCACGTGTGCATTTGGTGGGCCTTTTTACAGTCTTTTGATTTCGAAATCGTATATCAAGCTGGCCGAGATATGGCGCACGTAGATTTTCTGTCACGTAATTTGCCTAAAAACATTTTAGAGGCAAAAACAGAGCAGAAGCGCGTTGATTTAACCGAGTTGTCGTCTAATTGGCTGTTAGCAGAACAGCAGCATGAAATCAAAAGTATTGTGGAAAAGCTCAATAACGACGAATTAGATAGAGACGTCGCGAAAACGTATGAGCTTCGCTCTGGAGTACTGCACCGCAAGGTACAAAGGAACGGTCGTACTAAATGCTTACCTTTCGTACCTCGAGCTCTCAAGTGGTCAGTTGTTAGTAATATCCACGAATCGATAGTTCATTTAGGGTGGGAGAAAACGCTTGAAAAGCTCTACGATTACTATTGGTTTGATGGTATGTCGCGATATGTGAAAAAATTCGTTAATAACTGTGTTACTTGTAAAGTTGCCAAGTCTCATTCCGGAAAAATTCAAGCAGAGCTCCATCCTATCCCCAAAGTTAAAACCGCTTGGCATACTGTCCACATCGATGCTACAGGCAAGTTGAGTGGCAAAAGTGATTCAAAAGAATATGTCTTCGTTTTAATTGACGCATTTACGAAATTCGTGTTTCTCTCCCACACTGTAAATATTGATGCAAAAAATAGCATTAGAGCCGTAAAAGAGTGTGTTGCCTTATTTGGATCCCCGTGTTAGGATTATCGCCGACCAGGGATGGTGTTTTGCGTGCAAAGAATTTAAAGAGTTTTGTGAAAGTTCTAATATTAGCCTCCATTTGATAGCAACAGGATCCTCTCGCGCAAACGGCCAAGTAGAGCGAGTTATGAGTGTGCTTAAGTCAATGCTTACAGCAGTAGAGACCTCTAAAGACAAATCGTGGCAGGATGCTTTAGGAGAAATCCAGTTAGCAATCAACTGCACGGTGAACCGAACCACAAAGGCTTCCCCTTTAGAGCTCATGATAGGGAAGGTAGCTAGACCGCTCTCGTTGATGGCTCACGAGGAAGATGAACACGAAGTAGACCTTCCAACTGTCAGGGATGACGCTGCCCGTAACATAGAAAAATGCGCTCTATATGAAAAAGATAGGTTTGATAAGACGAAGGCTCGACTCAATAAATTTTCCGTAGGTGATTTTGTTTTATTGGCTAATGAGGAGAGGAACCAAACTAAATTAGACCCAAAGTTTAAGGGTCCTTTCCAAGTAACCGAAGTTTTAGATGGAGATCGGTATACTCTCCGGGCATTAAACTCGAAGCGAACATACAAGTATGCTCACGATAGGCTCAGGTGAATGCCAGAGACTGAAGAGATCATTGAAGAAACTGATACCGTTGAGACCATAGATGAAAGCTCATTGCCAGAGGTAGAATGATGTTTTGACCGTACTAGAGTTGAATCGTAGCCGTAGCTCGAGAGAAATCGGTGTCTGCCTTGCGTAGTCCGTGAGTAGGCGGTAGGCGGTCAGCTCTAGCGGAGGTCGGGTTTCTAGAGGAAACCGTAGGGTCTGGTGGACCCGGCGATCACAGGGTGGTGATGCGCGTACTGGTGTGTGGCAGTGATGCCTATGTATTGAGGTTCTGTTTCTTGGTGATTTTGAGTTACTATGTTCAGTTTGTTAATGATATAGTTCAATGATCTCTCTCACGTCTCGATTACCATTACTTTCTTTGTAAATCGTAAATATGAAGTAATTTTTGTATTTTCGTTATTTAATCATGTAAACTGTTTACAGTTTAAAGTGAGAACGTTAAGCTTTACTACGCACATTTGCGAAAAACGGCCACTTTTGGCAAATGTGCGTAGTAAAGCTTAAATTTCTCATTATAAACTGTAAACAGTAGTTCATAAAATACTTTCAAGGGTTGTCTAGGACTTGATAGTTGCAAAAAGTGTCTGATTTGACTTGTTGCCATCTAGCGGATTCTGCACACGTCCGTGGCGTGACACACGTACACACACGCGTACACACACACGCACACACACACGTACACACACACGCACACACACACGTACACACACACGCACACAAGGCTCCACTGAAAACCAGCGTCGTCTTCTCGACAAGGAGTTCGATGACATATGCTGAGTGGAACACTGAGAGGGGTACCAGCTCTATGCTGTAGTAAATGTGCCTAGTCATTTGAAATTTATTTTATATCTGCTTTTTCGGATAAAATTGGCTAGGTTTTATTTTTGTTTTAATTTTAATAATTCTATTCGAAATCCTATGTTGTCTTCTTCTATGTTACCTTTAGTATATGATATTTGTTGTGTTTTTCTGGAAATAAAAATCTGTCTTTGTCTATGTTTATGTCTAATTAGGGTTTAGCGGAACAAGAGCCAACAAAAAGAGGTCAGATCCGCAAGGCCCAAAGGCCACTTTGCGTGATGGTGGCCGAGAAGGTGGAAAACGAATCAACATAGTGATGGTAGCTAGCCGCATCGCCTATTAACACGATGCGCATTTTCGCCTATTCTCTCAATCGGCTTTTACGATCTGCGCGGGAATAGAAGCAGCTGGTACATTGTAAGTTTTTCTTTTCTCCCAAATCAGCAAGAAATTTTAGATTTTAAGACGCTAAAATCTATCTTTATTCCATATGGCCTATGGACCATATGGACAGAGCTTAGGTCCGCAAGTTCCAAAGACCTCTTAGTGTGATGCTGGGCGAATATTGGGATCGATACCCGATTCAGATTTTAGCCCATCCCCTCAATCGGCTTTTACGAACGAGAAGCAGGTAGTACATACATTCCTCGTTTTTTATTTTCTAATCAATAATCAATCAATCAATAATCATTTATTTGCCAAAATACAGTGTTACAAGTTGTTGTCATCATAGTTTAGTACATGTATTAGTCTGAGAAAAGACATGCAAATATTTTACAATCAAAAAATATCTAGGTATTTATATTTACTTCATTACATAAATTTAAATGTATACAGTTTACATTACATATAAATGCACACAGTGAAATAAGTTAATTGAATTTTAATACATATTAAGATTAAAGTAAGTATGTCATATTTATATTAATTAAAATGTCACAGTGCATAAATTTAAACAAATTACTAGATAGGAATTAAATGAAATTATCTAGTATTTTTTTTTGACTCACAATGTGTCATATATTCTTTTACGGAATAAAAACAGTGTTCCAGAAGCCATACATATGCCTCGTAATATACTTATACCTCGTAACTCTCGTAAAGCCTTTCCCACACTGGCGCGGCCTGTTTGTCTCAGCGCGGCCGCGGTGGCGGCCTGCACGTGGTCAGTTGTTATTCGTCACAACCAGCCGCGAGTGTTTAAATAAAAATGGCACACGAGTCGTCAAATACTGAAGTTTTTGATAAAGTTTTAGATTTTTCTTTTACATCATTACCTCAAACTACTAATCGCTCTTCTGCACTAATAGGCTGTCTCCAATTAGTATGTTGCTTTTGGATTTATTTTTCGATATTTTTAAAATATCGTCAAAACAAAACATGCACTGCATCCTAAACTAGATTTAAAATATATCTTCATTACGTCGCAGCGTCGGATACAATGTCCAATATTCTCCATCTTGCTTCCTTTCCAGATTAATTTCGTTAACTAATTCCCTTCGCCTAAAATTATTTAGTTAAGCCGTTACAATAATATTTAATGAAAAAAGCAACACTAGGCCAGAAAAAAATTAGGCACCTCTCCTGCTCAACCTCGAAAAGCGCAAACAAAAGCAAAGTTACAAGACCTTCATCTTGTGATTGATTGTGACGACCGTTCATGATGAAGAGTGCAATGGCATTTCAGGCCGCCACCGCTGCCGCAATGTGTGAATAAAAGATCGCGGCCTGAGCCTTTGCCGTGTGGTTCCCGGCAGAGTAGAATAGGACCACTCCAAGTCTTCCTGTGGATGTCGTAAGAGGCGACTAAAGGAGAGTTCCGTCACTGCACATGAACAGACTTCCGATGGGCAGCAGCGTCGGAAGTGCGATAGTGACCCCCCACTGCGCTCGCCAACCCGCCTGCCAAGCGTGGCGAGTATGGCAAAACCCCTCAATGAAGGTACAAAATGCGACCAGGCCCCTAGTACCCGGCAGCCCTGCTATTCCTGACTCCGGTAGCGGTCATGGAAACGGCAGGGCAGGGGGTGCTAAGAATCCCCGGATGGGATCCGGCTACCACCACCGGCGAAAACTGGCCCTGGTAACACACAACGTCTGCACTTTGAGGACAGACGAGAAACTGACTGAGGTGGAAGAGGAGATGAGTAGGTTACGGTGGGACATAGTGGGGGCAACCTTAGAGTTCGGTAACCTACTCTATCACCGGGAGGGAGACGAAAAGAAGTCCCAGCATGGTGTCGGGTTTTTCGTTCACAGGTCCCTCATAAATAACGTAGTGACCATCGACAGTGTTTCCAGCAGGGTAATATACCTGATACTCAGAGTATCCAAAAGATACTCGTTGAAGGTCATACAGGTATACATGCCGACCGGAACACACTCAGATGCGGAGGTTGAGGTAGTGTATGAGGACATTAGTAGAGCCATACACGCCTCCAAAACCCATTTCGCGGTTATTATGGGGGACTTTAACGCAAAACTGGGGAAGGGACGCGATGGAGAGATCAGGGTGGGGCAATTTGGATATGGTAAGCGCAATGACAGGGGGCACAGGCTGGCTGATTTTCTGGTCAAGATCCAAAACCCCGAAAGCTTTCAAGTTGAACTCTCCAATCGCTTTGAACTTCTCCAGGATTGCGTTTCAGTGGACGAGATAAGCAACGGGTTTATAGAAACTGTCCAAGCAGTGGAATCTAAGTTTTTTAAGTCCCGCCCTAAAAGTAAACCTCAAAAAGTCTCTGATCGGACCCTAGACCTTATGACACAGCGACGATCCATGCCGCTGCAAACCTCCGAAGACGCTAAGTCATATCGAAAGCTTAACCGACAAATTCAAAAGTCCTTGCGACACGACATTCACTCCTTTAATACTAAATGTATTAAGGAGACGATAGAACAAAACAAAGGTTCCAAAGTGTTTGCAAGGGCTATGTCTACTGGGCAGAGCCGATTGACTAAGCTGAAGACGGAGGGCGGAAACGTTGTGTCAACGGGGGAGGGGGTTCTGGGAGAGATCGAGAGGTTCTATGGGCAGTTATATACATCCGTTGCAAAACCTAACATAAATACGGCAAAAGATCCAAGAGCCAAGTTAACCCGACACCATACCGAAGATATCCCGGACATCAGTCTGTACGAGATTAGGATGGCTCTCAAACAGCTTAAAAACAACAAGGCGCCGGGCGAGGACGGAATCACAGCAGAACTTTTGAAAGCAGGCGGAACGCCGGTACTGAAAGTCCTTCAAAGGCTCTTTAATTCCGTTCTACTCGAGGGAGTGACGCCAGAGGCGTGGAACAGGGGTGTGGTGGTTCTGTTCTTCAAAAAGGGTGACAACACTCTCTTGAAGAACTATAGGCCCATCACACTTCTGAGTCATGTCTATAAGTTGTTTTCGAGAGTCATCACGAACCGTCTCGCTAACAGATTTGATGCCTTCCAACCTCCCGAACAAGCCGGGTTCCGAAAAGGCTATAGTACCATGGACCATATCCATACGCTGCGGCAGGTTATAGAGAAGACGAGGGAGTATAACCAGCCGTTATGCTTGGGGTTCGTGGACTATGAGAAAGCCTTCGATTCGATCGAAACATGGGCCGTGCTTCAGTCTCTCCAGCGGTGCCGTATTGACTATCGGTATATCGAGGTGTTGAAGTGTTTATATAACAAAGCCACTATTTCGGTCTGAGTACAGGAGCTCAGTACGAAGGCTATTCCATTGCAAAGAGGCGTGAGACAGGGAGAAGTCATATCTCCAAAACTGTTCACCGCTGCTCTGGAAGATGCCTTCAAGCTTCTAGAATAGAAAGGACTGGGCATTAACATCAATGGCGAGTATATCACTCACCTTCGATTTGCCGATGATATCGTTGTCATGGCAGAATCGATGGAGGACTTAAGTACGATGCTTGAAGACCTAAATCGAGTTTCCCAACAGGTCGGCCTGAAAATGAACATTGACAAGACGAAGGTCATGTCGAATATGCACGTAACGCCTTTACCTGTTTCTGTTGGGAGCTCCACCCTCGAAGTTGTAGACCAGTATATCTACCTGGGTCAATTGATCCAGGCAGGTAGTTCCAGCTTCGAGGAAGAGGTCTTTCGACGAATCCGATTCGGCTGGGCAGCGTTCGGGAAGTTACGCAGTGTCTTCTTGTCCAAAATACCCCAGTGTCTCAAGATGAAAGTGCTTAATCAATGTGTGTTACCAGTGATGACTTATGGCTCTGAAACGTGGTCCCTTACTATGGGTCTCATAAGAAGGCTCAAGGTTGCTCAGCGGGCTATGGAGAGGGCTATGCTAGGTGTTTCTTTACGTGATCGAATCAGAAATGAGGAGATTCGTAGAAGAACTAAGGTCACAGATATAGCCCAGCGGATTAGCTCATTGAAGTGGCAGTGGGCGGGGCACATAGCGCGAAGAACCGATGGGGCAGAAAGGTTCTCGAATGGTGACCAAGTACCGGCAGGCGCAGCGTAGGACACCCACCTGCTAGGTGGTCAGACGACCTGAGCAAGGTTGCAGGAAAACGCTGGATGCAGGCCGCTTCCGATCGGTCGTTTTGGAAATCCTTGGGGGAGGCCTATGTCCAGCAGTGGACTTCCTGTGGCTGATATGATGAGCCGCTTGCCTCAGCCTCGGCTGTGTGGGAAAGGCTTAACTCGACGCGAAGGGCGAGCGAACAAACAAAATGCATTTTCACTTTATTCATTAAAACCTGCAGATCGTGAGGTTGGCAGCCAGAGGGAAAATTGAAATATCTGAACAATTTGGAAAAGCGAACAAGTGCGAGTTAGAACCATTCACAGAGTGTTCAACAAAACAATTCACTCGCTCACAGAGGGTACGTATGTACTTACGTTGTTACGTTGTAACGTAAGTACATACGAACCCTCTGTGAGCGAGTAAATTGGTTTGTTTTAAAATTACGTTTTCGAAACTTTAATTATTTTACTTATTTTAAATTTTATATTAGATAATTTCGTGGTCTAGGTATAGTTTGTGCTATTATTTATAATGCTATATGTATTTTATGCGTTGTATAGAGATACCTTCACAAAGCTAAAAAAAGTAAACTAAAATTTAAAAAAAGTAAAATAATTAAAGATTAAAAAACTTAAATTTCAAACAAAATAATTCATAGCTTTTCATGTTCGAAGCCGCTGAAATTTCAATTATGATTTTCTCGCAAACTATTGGTTGGATTTCAACGATTGATTGCACATAATTATTCAATATTACTTTCTTTCTATGGTACATTTGTATCAAATATCGTAATAATACATTTGTAACAAAAACAGATCTCAGGAATAGCGGCCTGCGGCAAGCGGCAAACGTCAACTGTTTGTATTTGGCTACAAAAAATATATAAATATGCCCGGACCCGTGCTGGACGAAATTTCGCTGTTTTTTTTTGTATTATATTTGTATTGTTTAGCAAAATCGACTAGTTAATTAGATTATAAATTTTTTGCTATAATTTTCATATAAAAAGGTAATTGTATTAGAAATAAGATTTTTAAAGGTAAATTTAGCCAAATTTAGAGGTGTTTGTGATTTTTTCTATCGAGCCAAAAATGCTCAATCGTGTTTTGGATATTGTGTGTGTCTGTAGAAAAAGCCTTAAGATTCTTATGTATAAACTGTATTAGTTTAATCACAGTAATATTTCAATAACACGCAAAGTATTGCGAGCTGAGAACTCATCTCGCCTTAATTTGGTTTGACAATGAACGTGCACTGCTGGCCGCTGTCATTCCATTCTGAAGCTGGGGTCAATAACTAATAATCGTGTTTGTGGGGATAGATTGTATTTGATCGAGTATTTGGGCATTACATGAAATATCGGGACAATCCCGACGAATCTCCACCGTCTGGCCACCCCTTTCGCCCGTGCCCCTGTAACAGTTTATTTTCTCACTTTCGTTTATTCATTAGCTCATCATGTAGGAATTTAAAAAATAAATTGGTCTCTTCTACTCAACTCGCCTGCGATAACGAGTATTTTATTCTTTTTTTTGTCAAACATGTGAGTTCCTATTCACCCGTGTGATTTCGTATACTCGTGTGGTTCCGGGTTAGAATAGGACCACTCCATCTCTTCCTGTGGATGTCGTAAGAGGCGACTAAAGGACTAAGCATAAACATCTCGTGCTACAATTGCATTCTCAAGGAGTATTAACGTCTGGCGGCGGCCGGTTGTAAAATTTTCGCCCAAATACATTCCCAAAGAGGGTTGACGTCAGGCCGGTTGTAAAACTGTAGCCAAATCTTTCAACTCTTCCGGCTATTTCTTCTCCAACGCAAGGTCTTTGGTATCCTGGGGTGACCATTGAAATGCAGGTAATAAATATTTGAAGAAGAAAGAGCGGGAAAGTGCACCCTGGGCTCCGAAGCAGCACAGCTGAGGATGCTACCGGGAACGCGCTTGCATGAAGATGTCTCTATAAAAATAGGTATGGTGCACCCACGCTGCTGTTAAAAAATGATTATAAACTTTTTCTAACAAAATAAAAATGCGTAATAACATAAAATACTGTTATGCCGTACGCTTTTCAGCCACGGGTCCATGGAGACCCGGTCCCTTGAGGATATAATATTTATAATTACTATAATTATAAATATTAATACTTATTATAACAACAATGTTAAACAGCAGTGTGGGAACAATACTCCCACACTGCTGTTAAACATACAGTAGGTAGGTACCTACAGGACACTGTCTCGTTGAGTTTCTTTCGGTGTCTATAGCTCTTTTGCTTTTACATACTCGTAACAGTGTAATAATTCATACTTATTATAAAAATAATTCCCACTTCTAAAAAAATTTGTCTGTCAGTCAGTACGAGATAAACTCGCAAAGTACTGCTGATTATATGCGGTTTTTGCTACGCGTAGCATGTAGTGGATTTTCCCGGGTAGGTGTCTAATATTTACCTGTGCAAAACGGGGCGGGCCGCTAGTCAATATAATTAATACAATATCATGTATTTAATTCTAACGGGGTAAATTTTATATTATTTTAGTGGTCTAGTATAGCATATGCTATAATTTATTCATTTATTACGCTAATGTCTTTTCCACGTTGTATACCTACTCCCAAAAGCCGGACTAACTCTGAGAACTTCGCTCATGCGTCCAGTATGTAAGAATATTGTAATAGAAAGTGCTTTCCGTCCATAAGTGCATCAAAGAACATAGCCCTCAGGCCCGGATCTTGTAGGGGTTCAAACCGGGGCTAAACAAGGCGCCAGTTTTAGGGGTCACGAAAATCGAAAAATATTTGAATCCTCTTCTCTTTCATCATCATCACCATCGCCATAACCATCATCATCATCACCATCATTTAGAGGTGTAGGTTACGGTAACAGTGTCGCGAGCTCAATGGTTTTTTTTCCCATCTCAAAAAATGCCAACATGCATGTGTACGTACATACATACACAATTATATTTTCCCATCTCACAAAATGCCCGCGAATATGAAGTTTTCACTTCAAAAACGAGAAAACAAACAAATAACGAATGCAAAGCTGCCCTATTGAACGTGTGACCGCTCTGGTATTGATGACGAGTCATATTTACATTTTGCCAATCAGACGAAGTCTAGACCCCTATTTGCAGATATAACCTAGCATGGCGCACATCCGTCATCGATATCCCTATATGGACTGTGTCAGCGGGGCTTTCAGGGATCGATACCAACTCAAAGCCTATGGTAACGCGAAACGGGCAGTGCACGGTCGTTGGTTATTAATGTGCATACATGACATATATTTACAGAGGCAACTAAACAAAGCCTGAGCCGTAACCTAAACGCCACTTTCAATATCAAGACGATTTAGATGAAAAAAATAATAAAGAGATAAATAATAAAATAATAGTAGGTACACGCCAATTACCTCTTTCTTCCCATTTCCTCTCGCGAGTCTACTGAAAGAAAATTCTTTAGAAATAAGAAGCACCTAAGTACTATGTTTTCCTTATGACCTACATATTAGTATAGTTTGTACTTTTTTAAGTGTACTTGAATAAATAAAATAAATAAAAAATTAAGAGTCCCTCAGACGTTCCCGTCTGTTGTTGAATCTAAATGTTGTTCATGTGGCATGGTGCCAAGAACACTGGCTGCATTCCCACCCTGAATGGCTACTGCAATTCTCTGCGCGAGATATATAAATTATATATTAATTCTAGACATATACAACATCATTACATCTCAGTCACATGTTTTCTGAAAAAACAAAAAACCATTTACAAAACATTCCAAGTTTGGGCTCCTGCAGGTAGATAACAGCTTAAACATACTATCGATCGAGGACTATCGATTAAAAATATAAAAAAATGCATGCATACTCTCTATTGGGAAATCCTACATAAATAGGTACTCGTACTTGTTCTTGGAAAATGGTGTTGTAAACGTCTTAGAAGTGATACTCGTACACATACTGAGGGTGATTCAATTCAATTCAAAATATCTTTATTATCATACGATATTTATAATCTTCTTCGTCTAAGCGCATTCCCGGTTGCATCCTCAGCTGTGCTGCTTCGGAGCCCGGGGTGCGCTTTCCCGCTTTTTCTTCTCCAAATATAATATGCATGTCAATGGTCACCCAAGGATGCCAAAAACCTTGTAAAATGGAAAAGAAATAGCCGGAACACTTTCAATGATTTGGCTATAGTTTTGCAACCGGCCGCCTGCCTGACGTTAACCCTCTTTGAAAATGTATTTGTGCGAAAAGTTTTACAACCGGCCGCCGCCCGACGTTAACCCTCCTTGGGAATGCAATTGTAGCACGAGATTTCTGTGCTTAGTCCTTTAGACACTTCTTACGACATCCACAGGAAGAGATGGAGTGGTCCTATTCTTACCCGGAACCACACGGGTTTATAATAACTCTTAATAATAGTCACTTTGTTTTGTTTTGCATAAATGATGACGTCAAATCGATTTTGAAT
Source organism: Acrobasis repandana (assembly GCA_963576875.1). Lineage (NCBI taxonomy): Eukaryota > Metazoa > Arthropoda > Insecta > Lepidoptera > Pyralidae > Acrobasis > Acrobasis repandana. The sequence goes on from OY756214.1 coordinate 2,428,613, forward strand.
TGAATTGAATTGCTTCCTAGGCGCTAGTGCAGAAGAAGCGGCAACCAACTGCACTGCAGCATTTTCTCCGAAGTCGTTAACTAACAAACTTAAGGCCGTACCTGAATTTTCCGGGGTCCAGTGCTGCCCCCATTTTAAAAAAATCATTTCAAATAAAACGGAGACATTATTTAAAATTTTGCTACTACCAAGTTCTAGATAACCCTTCAAAGTATTTTATAAACTACTATTTACAGTTTATAATGAGAACGTTAAGCTTTACTACGCACATTAGCCAAAAGTGGCCTCTTTTCGCAAATGTGCGTAGTAAAGCTTAACGTTCTCAATATAAACTGTAAACAGTAGTTCATAAAATACTTTTAAGGGTTATCTAGGACTTGATAGTAGCAAAATTTAAAATAATGTCTCCTTTTTCTTTGAAATGATTTATTTTAAATGGGGGCAGCACTGGAACCTGGAAAATTCAGGTACGGCCTTAACTTAAAATTAGTTAGGTGGATGGACTGAGATTACATTGTTTGTTATGACATTATTAAATAAAATTATAAGAATAACGAAATTAAAATAATGACTATTAATAAATTTAGTATGTACCAATGTAACTTAATTATGACATGTCTAAGTATATAAACCTTTAAGAGGGACCGGCGCCAAGCTCAAGCCAGGCTTTTTTATCTTTAACACAAAATTGCTGGACACACTACATCTATACACGTAGTTCAATTGTTCTTTCTATTGTGTCTGGCTGAGTGTCCAGCAATGTGTTAAGATAGTCATCGGTCCTACCTTCTCACAAAATACTTTCTTTATATAAACTTTTTTTTTCTGTCTGGTGAGATTTTTCTTTAGCCATTTCTCGGTAAAATGATGTTGTCTTGCCAACGTGCGTCTTTGAGAGTCTTACCTATACAAACTCTGTGCCTGTCCAAGTAATAATGTAGGAACATTTTCGATACCTAAACGGGGAGGCCTGCTACTACTACTAGTTATTAATTAGCAGTAGGTACGAAAGTATGTGTTAATGTTAAATATAAAATGGGTGTCATTCGAAGTTTCTTACAGCGCGCAACTCAGTCTTATTTGCGAATTATAAAATCTAAAAACTAAACAAACAAATAATATTGTTTGGTTTATATTATATTATATATCACTTATTACATAAGATAGTGACGGACTAAGTGACGTTAGACGTTACACTTATGAATTCAAGGGGGGGATGCAATGCAAATAGGATTACGGAGGCAGCAAAATCTAAAGTGCTTATTGTTCTTTTTCAGATATTATCAAACTAGACCATCAAATGATTACTCGTAATAGACCAAGGGATATCGCTGACGATGGGATTGATATCGATGAATTGCAAGGTAAGTAACACCTACCTAATATATCCAAGCACATTCAGCGACGAATTGATGTTTTTTACTCTAATGATATGGCAAAATGAACTTTTTCAAATAATTGGTGTTTTGCTTAAATTTGCAAACGAACGGTCTTGCAGTGAACGACAGGTGTTGTGATGATTTATGTCCTTAACTAATACTTAACCACAAATTGTTGTATTTAGGTAGCACATATTTATTTAAATTCGACAGTGCTCTTAAGTTACTACTTAGGTCGTTGTTTTTACAAGCTTTTCTTTATCTTGCACTGATTGTTGTTGTTTATTTATTTTTTAGGTCAAATCTTGCAAGTTAAATTTGTGCCACTTCTCTTCTACATTGAGGTGATCATCATCATCCTTACGTATTCCCGGCTGCATACCCAGCGGTATCACTTCAGAGCACGGGGTCCGCTACCTAATCTGGTTACTGGTTTTTACACAGTGAGACTGTCGTTTGACCTCCGCAACCTAAAGGGTAGACCAGAACCTATCTACTAAGATAGGTAACAAACGCTTGACATGAAATTTTGTATGCTACTGTAAATCAGATGACAATGCAATATTATTATGACAAGAAGCTGATCTGATGATGGAACCAGAAGGTGTACCCTGTAATAAAACGACGCAACCCATCAAGTTTGGGTTTATTACGTTTACTATTTTCTCTTAATAAGTGCTTGGGCCTCATAATAAAAGCGAGAATTTATTTTCTCGAAAATCTTATTCTAGGTATTTAACAATAGGAATTGTTGGATTAAGTTACCAATTGGTATCAAAGTTTTTCATATATAGTACACTAGCGGCCCGCCCCAGCTTCGCACGGGTATATTAAAGCATATAAAATATTCAAAATTATAATACACCCACATAAACCCTTCTATTTGAGTCAGGTTATATAAATATAAAAGAAAATTATAAAGAAAGTCTGAATATTATTATTTTAATTAACTTTTATTTTTATTTTAATGATTTTTTTGTTATTATTTTTTATTTATTTTTACCCGTACCCCAGTGACGCCTACATTGCATAAGGTGCTGCCTAGGTACTCAGGCAGGGTGAGCGGCTACCACGCAACTTTTTTCTAATACTTACAAATTTTAAACTCGTGATATCTTATCTAGCGGTGGCATTTCAATTATTTTTTTTATAATAAAAGATCACTTATTTTGGCATAACTACGAGTATAATAGTTTACACCTTGTCATTTTTTTTACATTACATTATTGTTGTTTTAGTGAGGATCCGTAATGTTATAGAAAAATTTTATATAGCCTATGTCACCCGGGTATAGTGTAGCTTCCTAACAGTAAAAGAACTTTTCAAATCGGATCAGTAACTTCGGAGCCTATTCAATGCAAACAAAAAAAACAAACAATCAAATCTTTCCTCTTTATAATATCAGTATACAGAAGTATAGATAACATTGCAATATAAACATTTTTATTTCAACATAGATTTTTTTTTCAAAATATTATTAGGTGTTATAATTTTTTTCTACTCCTGTATATACATTTTATGTCTTTTACACGGTCAAGGTTACGATTAATAATATAAGAACAGAGATAATTTGACATCATAAAAGTCATATTCCTGCCATTTAAAAAAATGTTAAGAAATGATATATAAAAAATATTTTTCTTCCAAAACTGTGATTATGTATAAATTGAGGAAAAATATTTTTACTTAAAAATATTAGTATTGTGATTCCGAAGGTTTTCAAAGCCCGCCTTCTTCATTTTCGATAAAAAACTGTCATTAAAATAATTCAGTAAACACCGTTATAATCTACATTGCGCGTCATTTCGCGAGAATTACGCACAAGAAAAAGTAAGGAAACGATTCTAATGACTGGAGACAAATAGATGGAGATGAAAAGAAGAATGTGCTACACGGTGTACTCGTACGGTAATAGTTTATCTCGGGCCACAGCTCGGGCGATATACTTGAATCCCTCGCTTCACTCAAGATTCCACCGTAGAATCCCTCGCTACGCTCGTGATTTTACTGTGGATTCGAATCCTTCGTTTCGCTCTGGATTCAAAGTAGTGCCCTCGTCTTAAAACTTTTACTACCTTTACTTTACCTGTGCGCCTTGTAGCACAATATACTGCTTTCATGAGAAAAACTGATTTTGCCATAGTTTTTATTAAAGTTGTAAGCCACCTTTTATTTACTCAAGTTAATTTATAATTTTTAATAATAAACAACAAACTTTGGATGATTAGGCATTTTGGAATAGTAGCGGAACGAACTTTTGTAATAAGTCGAAAAATGAAAAACCTACCGTCTACAATACTAGTACTAGAAGAACTGGATGAAAATAGCTCAAGATAGGGAGAGATGGCACTCTTTGGAGGAGGCCTATACCCAAAGAGGGGTTCTGAGTTAATGAAAAAAAAAGTATTATTTTATTAGTTTTATTTTTATACATTTTAATTTTTCTTTTTTTGTAAATTTAATTTCTCTTTAAGTTTATCAATTAACTTTTTAAACTTTTATCTAAAATTGAAAATAGTCATAATAACTCGGAAATAAAAAGGCTTTTTTATTTTATTAATTTCTTTACTACTACTAGTCGTAGAAAAAGCATTGTATGACTATGCGACAATGTATAAGTACGTCAAAAAATACTCGTGGCGTTTTTTTATGATGTTCGCATCAAAGGCTCACATGATAACCCGCGCTGCTCGTCTTTTTTGAACACTCACACTGCCGTGCTCATGCTAAAAGGCGGCAAAGTGACTGAGTTAGAGCTAAGCAACGCGCCAAAATTTTCAAATGGATACTAGTCCATTTGTCTAAATCTTTAGTTCTGTTGTCATATACCAAAAGATAAGTATTTTATTAAGTTTGAATATTAATAAATTTGCTGTTGTTCTTCAAAGCGCATCTAAGCGCATTCCCAGTTGCATCCTCAGATATGCTGCTTCGGAGCCCGGGATGCGCATTCCCGTTTTTATTAAGGTGAAGATATAGGCAAATGGCCTTGAAGTGGCGCCCTCATTTGAAATAAATTGTTTACTCGTAAATATGGAGATAATTTCCATATTGCTCTTCGTCATACACTAGAAAGCCCTTTAAATTATTTTATGAACCATCGTTGAAAGTATTTACATTAGTCCGTCTAGCTTTAAAACTTGCCTCCGGCAAAATTGGCCACGGCAAGTTTTAAAGCTAGACGGATCACCAATAATAGTTTCAACGGCGGTTCATAAAATAATTTCAAGGGCTATCTAGTGCAAGACGAAGAGCAATATGGAAATTATCACTATTATAATAGTGATAATTTCCATATTGTATTAGTAAATAATTATTTATGAGTTAACAATTTATTTCACACTTCAAGGCCATTTGCCTATATCTTCGCCTTAATGATTCGCCTGTGATTTTACGACCGGTCGCCTGCATGACGTCAACCCTCTTTGGGAATGTATTTATGCGAAAAGTTTTTTGCTCCTTTATCGCGTGTTGTATTATATGAAAAGGGAGAAAATAGAGTTTAATAAAGTATCTATCTAAAAAAACAATTAAAAATGAAGTTTAGAAGAATTTAGAAGTCCCCTAACCGAAGGGCATGTATGAAGAGATCGATGAGTGTAGATAAAGAGAAAGAGGTGTATACCATCTACCCCTGAAGGAAAGGAGGCGTGATAGTATGTATGTAGTATACTTAAAAAGTAAATAGTAATGAATCCCGGTTACATTATTAATCATGCTCTTTTAAGCATTGGTGCATTTTTGGGTTTTTTCGTCTTCAAAATTGATATGCAATGCAAGTCTAAAGTTTAAATAAATAAACAAACTTTTCCTTTAAACATTTACTTGAATAGGACAGTTTGATGTAAGCACACAATAAGGACAATAGGATAAACGGCTGGTTTATGCGGCAACACGGCTCGGATAAGTGGTAGTATTGAAGTAATGCATGTTTGCTTGTGCACTTTTGTCATGTTGTATTTGTGCTTAGGAATCTTTTAGGAACAGTTTTATTATTTAATAATAAACCTTTCAGAGGATAGACTGGTTTCGCCACATAAGATATTTCATAATTTGCACTAGTGTTGCCCTAAACAAAATGGTCAAGTACTATATTGTCTTAAGTCGGAGGTGGGCGTTGATGCCTGCGACACAGTTTTTCTTTGTAAACTACTGCAGGTTTCATCGTACATGATGTTTTTAAGTGGTCTTGTATTTGTTCCTAATAAAGATTTATTATTATAATTATGTTGGTACACTTTTCAGCCACGGGTTCATGGGGACCCGGTCCTTTGAGGCGTTCATGGGGCCAAAGCCAACATGAAGAGGCCTTTTAGTACCTTTTTATCTAAAAAGTGAGATGGCTGCCTCTATAGAGGTCTAACGGACAGTCCACTATAGCTGCTGAACTATTGCCAGGGAGGGATTTACTTGGTTTGGGCTATGTGGATGGGATGTTAGTGGACCGGATAACTGGGTTATGGAGTGAGATACGGACATTTACCTAAAAATCTGTCACAAAAATGTAAGCCTGGTAGATGGTGACTTGCTGCTCGTTGACTACACTGCCTGTGGGCACCCTAACTAGCCACAAAGATGCGGCCAGGGCGCAACACAATGTCAGCAGCTGAGGGTGTCGAGAGGTGCGGCTCCGGATTCACCATCACGGGGCTTACCCCCGAGAGCGGGTTTCCCCGTTATTACGCCATTACGTGCAATACACTTCCACCGTGGAGAGTATGTTCTGCTCTTGTGACTCCACTCTGGCCGGCCGGTTAAGGCAAGGCAGAGGCGGGGGGTGTGTAACTGTGTGTATGTGTGTGTGTAAGCGCATGTGTGTATGATCCCCCTGGAGGTAGGGTCCGTGGTGTCGCCACTCACCATCAGCTCGCCACAAGCTACCCGGCGTTGACTGACTAAACTGGAAATCCAGTGGGCGATGGGGTCGTCATGTCCCGACGCCGTTTTATTATTATTCTCTTTATTTATTATTATTTTTATTATATATTGTTTTTTATTGCTGGCAATTTTGTGTCCCGCTTGTCAGTTTCAAGCTTCAGGTTGACATTTGTCAATTTTATCCATATGTCACTTAACTTCCCTTTACTTTAAACCAGAGATATGGGTTGGTTTTATTGTTCTGAGCTTTAAGGTGAAGATATAGGCAAATGGCCTTGAAGTGTGAAATAAATTGTTAACTCGTAAACATGGTGATAATTTCCATATTGCTCTACGTCATGCACTAGATAGCCCTTTAAATTATTTAATGAACTGCCGTTGAAACTATTATTGGTGATCCGTCTAGCTTTAAAACTTGCCGTGGCCACTTTTGGCGGAGGCAAGTTTTAAAGCTAGACAGACTAATGTAAATACTTTCAACGGTGGTTCATAAAATAATTTAAAGGGCTATCTAGTGCATGACGAAGAGCAATATGGAAATTATCTCCATATTTACGAGTTAACAATTTATTTCAAATGAGGGCGCCACTTCAAGGTCATTTGCCTATACCTTCACCTTAAACACCGCATCGAGTCCATACATGCGCTCTCGATAGTGTCGTGGATTTTACTAAATAATGGTGCTTCAAAACCCCGGCCGGGTGTCAAGACAGTGTTAAGACCGTCCTCTTCATCAAGGACGATCCAGAAGGAAGCCAGTGCAGATTGCTGTAATAGAACCAGTAAGTACTTACCATGAGAATGTTCATAGGTTAAACACGTGTGCATTTCTTTAAATCAGTACCAGGTCTATATATACCATAGAACCAGCGACCTATTCCGCGCGAGGTAATCCTTTCGAACAATTTCGAAATGGCGCCTCCATAGACAATATTACGAGATGGCTGCCCAAACGATAAAACTCCTTAGTATTCAAGACTCAAACTATACTGAAACTATTTAAAGGGTAGAATCAGTCCATGATACTAAACTTTACTTTCTATAAGGAACATAGAGGTATATTGAAATATAAAAACATTTTTTTGCTTTGCATAGAAATTCGGATCAGCTGATCGATTAACTTGTATGGGAAGTCAAAAATTATTTTTTACTTTTCGATATATGTTCCTTGTAAAAAGTTGGTAAGTATCATTGACTGAATTCAACCTTGAAATAGTTTCAGTACTTATATTTTATTAAACCCTACGAATAATAAATAGTTTGGAAAATCCAAAAGTGCACGCCTCATAATCTCATTTTTCACAACTAAATTGATTTTGATTGTTTTATTGCTAACTTGAAACGAAGAAAAGTATGTGTCGGCTTTAATGCACGACTGGAGATTATTTTTATCTTTTATTTTTCACTTCCCGCTGAGAAAGATATAGCGGGCACTGTGAAGGAGGACCCATTGCAAACCTCTTTGCCTACACCCCGACGATCTACGCGTGCGCGAAGAGCAGCTCAAGTTCTGTCACCCTGATTTGTTTTCGACAGTAAGATTTTGGTTTGTAACAAAATGGCGAGCTCACGCGCGACGATTTGAATTTTTTTGCTGCTCGCTATAACTAAACTACATTGAATTAGACCGTGATCTTCGAAAGGACTTAGTTTTGGATAATACTGAAGCGTATAAAAAAAATGGACTTGATCAGATAAGTTTTTCGGGAGTTATCGTGACCACGCCAGTTTCCATACATACAGACACACGGACGTCCACAAAATGATTTTATTAAACATTGTTTTTATTTATTTAAAAGGCAAAATGTCTTTTAAAAATGTCATAAGTGTTGAAACTAGTGTTTTTCTTTGACATTTATGTGTAAATATTATTGTACAAGTGCGATAGAAAATAAATAGAGACACATTTAGTTAAAAAAATCACTTGATTTTTGTAAGGCGAGAGCAGAGCACTACCTCATGCGCTTCGCTTATGAGGCGTGCAATTCTCTAGAAATGTAACGCTCCTACATTCACCGCTTCTATTCCGATTCCATTTATGCAAACAGTAATAACAACGAAACACTCAAACACACACATAGACAAAGATGCATGCGATTGGTCGCGACAAGGGCGGTCATTGCAACAAGCGGTGAGGTACAACGCGTGGCTTAGGTACATTTTGCATAAAACTTTCCACAGATGTCAAGTATGGATTATTAAAATGTTTATGAAAAGCGAGTCCTGTGTTTTTCATGTCTGTATGGCTTCTACACCACTTCACGGCACATGACGGCATTTTTAATGAATCAATTATCGCAAAACCACAGCGATATTTTCAAAATAAACTTTTTAGGACGCAACCGCATGACTCGAGGGTCACGGCGAACTGTCGCGCCGCGCGGTTCATACTTTAAGCCCCGCCTGCCGCGGTACATATCGCGTGGAATGATTTTTCGGGAATAGTTACGCTTCTAGGGATTATTATTCGTAGATTAAACCATATATAATTTAGTAACAGAGGAAGGCCTAGAACATGCTGATCAGAAGATGAGACTTCAAAAGTTACGAAAGGGATTGGAGGAAAAAGACCCAGAATAGAGAATTGTGGAAGCAGGGGGAGGCTTTTGCCCAGCTGTGGGACACAAACAGCTAATTAAAAATTAACAATAAAAAATCAAGAGTTAAAAAATAGAGCACCTGAGCTTAAGAACATTACTAATAATTAGTGTATTTTTTTTAATAAAAAAAATTGGTATTGATACGCAAGTGGAAACTTAGGTAGGAGTTTAGGTTTAAAATAAATATTACCTATATTATGCCAGTTTAAATATTAATAAATATTTGTTTCGATAATAATACTAGCGGCGTCGGGACGTGACGACCCCATCGCCCACTGGATTTCCAGTGTAGTTAGTCAACGCAGGGCAGCTTGTGGCGAGCTGGTGGTGAGTGGCGACACCACGGACCCTACCTCCAGGGGGATTATACACACATGCGCTTACACACACACATACACACAGTTACACACCCCCCGCCTCTGCCTTGCCTTGACCGGCCGGCCAGAGTGGAGTCGCAATAGCAGAACATACGCTCCAGGGTGGAAGTGTATTGCACGTAATGGCGTAATAACGGGGAAACCCGCTCTCGGGGGTAAGCTACGTGATAAATACGTGTAAATAATTTAAGTATCATATTTTGTAGTTTATGTAATTTATTAATTGCCATTCAATTCAATTCAAAATATGCATGCAATATATAAGTTTAAAGTTCAAATATTAGGTCCTTACATATGAAATTGCCGTTCAGTATCAAAAGAGTGAAACAAGTTTTTTTTAATGAAATTATTATTTAATCAATCGAAGTATGCGCCGTTGTTATCGATACACTTCCGCCATTTTATAGGCAGATCATTGATACCTTTGGAAAAAAGATCCTGGGAGCGAGAGTCTGAGTGAACTGTTTGAAGGCGGTTTTGACTGCCTCATCAGATTTGAAATTTTTTCCTTGTAAAAAGTTATCCAAATTTTGAAAAAAGTGGTAATCGGTTGGAGCAAGATCTGGAGAGTATGGTGGGTGAAGCAGAGGTTCCAGTCGCAGCTCCTCTAACTTGGCGATCGTTTGATGTGCAGTGTGTGGTCTAGCGTTATCCTGAAGGAGCAGTGGGCTAGAGCAATTAATCAGTCTCGGTTGTTTAATGGCGAGCTTTTCCATCATTGTTTGCAATTGTTGTCAACACAAGTCTGCAGTAATCGTCTGGCCTGATCTCAAGAAGCTGTAGTGGATAACACCAGCACTGGTCCACCAAACACTAACCAGAATCTTCTTATTGGTCAGTTTTCGCTTAGGGCAAGGTTTTGCCGGTTCTCCAGGGTCAAGCCATTGTGATGATCGCTTCCGATTGTCGTACAGGATTCATTTCAAATCACAAGTCACGATACGGTTCAAAATCCCCTCATTATTGTGGCGATTAAGCAAAGAAACGCAGCAAGCAACGCGTCTTTGTTGGTTTGCTTCAGTCAATTCGTGCGGTACCCACTTTTCGAGTTTTTTTATTTTTCCGATTTGGCGCAAGTGGATAAGTATCGTTTTGTCACTTACGCCGAAAGCTACTGCTAATTCAGAAGTGGTTTGAGATGGATCCGCTTCCACTATCGCCTTCGATTCTTCGTTATTCACTTGAGTATCAGGTCGTCCACATATTTTTAATAAATAGATTATCTCTGAATAAATATTGCTCATCTAATTTACTGAATTTTAAATTTCTATTAGGCAATAATTTATTTGAATAATAATTGAAATCAGTTCAGCCAAACTAGATTGTCCTGAGCTAAACTAGTACATCCTGACACGCTTAGGATGTACCAGTCTGGCCTAGAACAAACTAGTTATACATATACAAAGAGAAAGGGACATACCCTTAATAAATCGAACCACGGGCTATCATCACTAAAAGCATCACTAAAGTATAATGAAATTAAAATAACAGTCTAAAAACCAAAAACAAAATTCGACATTCCCATACAAATCGTCCGGGCGGCTGCACACTTTAGTGTGGAAATGCCATTTTTTTTTTGTTGGCCGTGGTTCTATTTATTACTCAATACTCAATACTCAAATATTTATTGCTTCCTTAATGTACAATACAGGTGTTTTACAAAATTAGGATCAATTAAGGGCCCTGATGGGCGCTGCAATGGGAGAAGGGCTATTTTAATTATGAAGGGTCAATTTAATGTGGCAACTATATACATGCATTTTTGTATATGTAATATTTATTTGTTTTTATTCTTTATTCATTGATTTTACATAGATTTTAATAAATTTAAAGGTAATTATTAAATTATATTATTATAAAATATAAATTAATTGTAGATATTGATATAGATTTCATTTATTCATTGATTAATAGTATCTACAATTTTAAAATAATTTTTTTTTGTCTTCTAAATATTCATTTACAGAATAATAACATTTGTTACTTATTCAAAAATTCTTTAAGATGTTTCAAAAATGTTTTATAGTTTTCTATGTCTTGTATGGCTTTCGGTAGTTTATTATATAGTTTTATGGACATAGCTAGAGGACTAGACGAGTGAAGTTCAAGGCGTGAAGAAGGTAGCTGCAACCTAGTTTGATGGCGGAGTGTATATTTAGTGACTATGTCCTTTCTTCTTGTGAAAAAGTGTGGATGTTTACGGACGAATTTACACAATTCTAAAATATAAATGCATGGTAAAGTAAGAATTTTGTATTTTATTAAAGTATGGTTTGCAACTATTCCTTTGTTTTATGTTGGCTATTATTCTTACTAGTCTTTTCTGCAGGGCAAAAGCTCTGTCCCAGTCGCTTCCGCTACCCCATAGAGCTGTGCCGTAGCTGAGCCATGAGTAGGCATAAGCGTAGTAGAGTAGGTGACAAGTGCCGTTTCGATTTCTGTGGATTTTTTTACCCCTCTTAGCGCGTATGCGAACTTCGATAATTTAGCGCAAATGTTTTGGATATGAGGCTTCCAGTTTATTTGGCTATCTATTTCCACGCCCAACAAGGTGAATACATTTACCACCTCCAAGACTATCCCATTAAAGTTAACATTTAAGTTCAGTGGTGGTTTTTGGTATGGGTGAAAGACCATTAATTTGTTTTTTTTATTTTGGGTATGTCCCTTCCACGTTGTATAGCTATGTACGCCACTGCGCCGAATAGTTTGTGCGAGAATGGCCCCCTCAGTCCTGACCTGAGGCAAGTATTTATATTAATTCTGGGTCCAATGTTAAAATCAAAGCATTCGAAGCGATTTTATGGTTACCTATTGAAATGCAGTGCCGTTTGCCAGACGGCGGGACGGCGGGACGGCGGGTTGCCTGCCTAACATACTAGTATACATGTACCATATTGAACCAGTCTGATACAATACGATAAGTTAACGTTTAATTACCCGACTAAGGCAAAGCCAAAAGAGGGATATGTATTTCGCTGCTATTTAGGGTCTAACAAAATATACTGAAACTATTTTTAGGGTCAGTTCAGACAGAGAGGAAAATGCTCGCGGAATTTACTAGTTACGTATTAGTTTGTGTTTGTAATGAGTTTACTAGTTTAGTATTACCATTGCTTAAAGTATAAAATTGTATGAATATGTGCGGAGACTTATATTCATACAATTTTATACTTTAAGCAATGCTAATACGGTTGTAATTTTATTGGAACTAGTAAATTCTGCGAGCATTTTTCCTCTCTGTCTGAACTGACCCTAAGGGTGAATTCAGTCCATGATACTGAACAACTTTCTCCAAGGAACATACATACGAAATATGAAAAATATTTTAGTTTTCCATACAAACTAATCAGTCAAAAAAGATCGGTCAACTTGTATGAGAGGCTGAAAAATATTTATCATATTTCAATAGTATATGTTCCTTGGGGAAAGTTGTTTAATTTTCAAACGTAGGTCACAATAACTACTATTAATTATTTATTCTAAATTATAACTAGATAAAAATAATTAAAACTTACTAAAAACTAGAGCTTAAAAACTAAATATATTATTTAAAATAAAAATTTAAAAATATTTTTATAAATAAAAATATCGTTGAGTTCAATGCCCTGCGGTAGGGTGCCCAAAACGCTGGCTGCATTGCCGCGTTGGATGGCAATGCTTACTCGTTGAGCGAAGTAATTGCCAGCCCTTTGGTCACCTGACACCTCGACCAGCATTTTATTTAAAATCTTAAAAAATTTATGGGCCAATGGCCCCCACGGACTCGTCTCGACCCCAAACGGCTCAAATATGAAGCCGTTCCCTAGGCATTCATTTTTGCGCCGTTTTAGGGTCTCAGCAGTGGCTGGAAAGTTGTTTAATATCATGGACTGAGTTCACCCTTAAAATAGTTTCAGTATATTTTGTTAGACCTTATATACAGGGTGACTTTTTAAACACCAGCCAAATTTTTGGAGCAAGTTCAGTATATTGAACTACTTTCTATAAAAAAAGTTAGTAAAAATTCATAAAATTATTTCGTCCTCCGATACAAAATCCGTTTGTAATGGGAAGGTGAATTTTTATTTTAGTTTTTCGTAAATTTTTTTATGGAAAGTAGTTCTATCATGGACGGAACTTGCTCCATGAATTTGGCTGGTGGATAAAAAGTCAGCCTGTATGTAGGTATGTCGTGTTCATAATTATTATTATCCCTCGTATCTTCTATGGTATCCAATGTAACTTGACAAACGAGTAAGTATTTATATTTTAAAACGGCCTCTGATATTGATATTTAAATAAAGATAAGATAAAACTTATTTATTCCACTAGAAATAGAGTATGTACCTATGTACAATAAAGGACTTACCACTTAAGGCCCTGTCGTCCCAAACTCTGAGGGGATGAGGTGCGGGGCGATCCGCAAAGCACGCCGCATGCTTTTACATATTTCGTTTGACTGTAAAGCGGGAGGTGCGAAATGTAGATTTTAGCGGTTTTTATAACAATTATCAAAATATCGAAAAAACAAATTATCAAATTAAAATTTCGATAATTATTTTAATTATAATAAATAATTTAAAACAAATTATCGAAAATGAGGAAGGCAGGCACCTTCGGAATCACAATAATTATATTTTCGAGTAAAAATAATTTTTCTCAATTTATATTCATAAAGTTTTGGACAAAAAATCATTTCTTAACATTTTTTAAATTGTATATTGATTTATTTTAAAATTTTAAGAAGGCGGCTCCATGTGAAGTATCCGAACAAACCTAAAAAAATGTTTTAACGCTTAGAATTACTTCAGGTCAAAGTTCTAATGAACAGAAATACATGTAGTTTCGGCAGTACTCTTCGTATTTCGCCTTAAGCGATTTTTTATTTAATTTGAGTACTTTAGTACTGCATCTTGAATACCTAAAAATAATAAACTATAAGATGTTGGTATGAACATGCACAAGAGTAAATCGAAAATCGATAGTATAAAAATAGCCAGACAGAGCACAAAAGGGGACAGAGGGGAGGGAGGGAGTACGAGTACTAGAGGATTAGGATGCTCATCCAAACATGTATCTATACATATAATAAAATAGTAAAAATCGCGTGTCTGTACATTCAATAAATTTATGAAAAAAAATTGTGTGGGTGATTAGAAAAGAGTAACTAAATACAAAAAGATTAAAAAAACATTTTTCTTTTTCTGTCTGTATGTTCACGCTAATCTTAGAAAATACAAAACGGATTTAAACGCGGTTTTCAATAATAGGTTAAACTAGACTTCGAGCAACATATAGGCTTTGTTTCATCAAAATCGGATCTCAGTTTTATATATAACTAGCTGTGCCCGCGACTTCGTTCGCGTGGTTGTCGGAATGTTATATAGCCTAAAGCCTTCCTCTATAAATGGACTATCCAACAAAAAAAGAATTTTTCAAATCGGACCATTAGTTCCTGAGATTAGCGCGTTTAAACAAACAAACAAACAAACTCTTCCGCTTTATAATATTAGTATTGATTATTATTTTTTACATATATACGTATAACTAGTTTCAATAAATCTATATGGCATATATTGGGATATATATATATACATATATATACCTTATACATACATATAAATACCTACCTGAACGTCATTTCACAGTCAAATTTGAAAGTATGTACATTTGGGAAACCGACAAGGTATTATAGTAGGTATACTTATAGTAACTTTGCCTCTTAAAATATGGAACATTTTTTGCTTCTCTCTAGATATATCGAAATGATAGCCCCAATCATTAGAGTCATCAATTTCGTCTTCGAGTGATGATTCTGTAACATTTCAGATCCTTGGCCGTGAAGGAAAAAATGTAAGACAACCTACGTATCTGAAGATATTTTACACTTTTACGACTCTGAGTAAGACATTGATGTAACTATCAAAAGGGTACCAATAGTCCTCTCAATTCTATTCAAGATATCATCTTTTCAATTAGGGGATAACTTATTAAATACCCGAGGGCATTACTATTTCCCAAATATTATCTGATGAACCTCACATAAATAAGAAACTTAATTAAACTGAATTGATGTATTAATGACAATTTATCAAATTTTACTTTAAAATAAAAGAAAAAATTACGTAAGTACAGCGAGGTGTGCATAATAAAGATTGAAAATTGACTGTCCCAGACGGCATTGGAAAGACATCAGAACAAACAGAATGACATTGGTCTTGACAGCACCGACATACGTATTGTTAGGAACTTGTACGAGAACCAAAAGGCAAAGGTAAGAGTAGAACAAGAGCTTACAAAGGAGATCAGCATCTGTCGTGGTGTTCGACATTTTTAATGAATCGATTGTCGCAAAAACACAGCAATATTCTCAAACTTTTTGCGACGCAACCGCACGACTTGAGTGTCACGGCAAACGGTCGCGCCGCGTGGTTCATATTTTAAGCCCCGCCCGCCGCGGTACATATCGCGTGGAATAATTTTTCGGGATAAGTTAGGCTTCTAGAGAATTATATTTCGAAGACCCAATCGCATTAAAAAAATCGGACTGTAATATACGCACTAAGTAACTAAATTTTTAAATACAACAATCAATGTGCACAATAAAACTGAATTTCACGCGGACGAAGTCGCGGGCATCAGCTAGTAAATTATAAAACGAATGAGTGGTGGGACAAAAAAAAAAGCTCATCCGACATGGTGACTTCGGTATTCATCAATACCAAACTTAGCGTAGACTGTACATGGGGCAGCTTAATCGGTATTGCCCGGGCGCCCGCCCGGGCGTGCACACAGCTAGCGTCGGGCTCCCTTTGTTCAAAACCTTGATGGCTCCGCGACCAACCACTAACATAAACATACCTACATGTTTATGAGAGATCATACCGAGCCGCGCCGAAATTGCGATGAACTGCGATCCTGACTTTCACTCGTCCTCGTGTACTACAAAATGTCAGAATGGCTACACACATAAGCGGGCCGAAATTGTCGATTTGTCGGTTCGACATATTTGTAAAACAACAAAACCGACCCGAAGCTATTGGGAAGATGACTGGGTCAAAAATAAATTATTTGGTACTGTTAAAAGAATAAAACGTCTCAAAATAGTGTCACTTGTCATTGATTATATTCATTTTGAACGTGATTTTAGATTTATTAATGCAGAAAAACTGATATTAAGAGAGCTATTTGACTCAGAAATAATTATAACGTCACGGTTGTGGTTTTCATACAAATATCATAGAAAATGTTTGTTTTGACTTTAGAAAAAAGTGTCTGATTTGACTTGTTGTCATCAAGCGGATTAAGTATATCGGCTTTCTGCCCGAATATTCATCTACATATATTCGGTTTTACCGCCTGGCTGTGCCGATTAATTCCGGCCCGCTTATGTGTGTAGCAATCCTTAACTTTTCGACATAAACTGTTCGGTCTTCCTATTCAACTAACAGCAACTAAGAACATCAAGTTTCCATTTGCCACTGATACATTTTTATAATTCTGTCACCAAATTCAGCGACTAGTCTAGTAACCTAGATGAAAAGATTGAAACGATTTTAGTTAAAGTAGTGGCTCTGTGAGCTGTAAACCTCGCGAGACTCGCGGCTCCCCCCCAACCCGTTGAAGTTTATCGGATAAAAAAGTTGTTCAGACAAAAAAGTTGCTAACAAAAAAGTTTTATGACATACCTATGCGAATTTTTTTCTGGAAATTGCTGAAATAGGATTTTATTAAAGTTTTAAACCCCCATATCTCCGCCATTTTGAAAAATTTCCAAAAACTGAATCAACAAAAAGATTCTATATGTATTATGAAACCTGATTATAAAATTTCACGAGAATTGTTGATAAATGCGACCTGTAGGCGAGAACAGGGCTTTTTAACGATACCAAATTCACAGTAAAAGTAACGTTAAATAACGTTATTTTAGTGGTTATTTTAGTGGTTAAGGTTATAAGGGGTATCGATAATACAGTTTATAACGTTATCAATTAAAGATATAAGTAACGATACTTTTTTTCAATACTTGTAAAATATTATATAAATAGCTCTAGTAGCCTACTAGACAAACTCATCCATTTATTATGTCAAATATCGAAAAGAAATAAAGTGTCAACAATACCTTTTATTGTTAATATCATTGATAACGTTATCTGATTATCGGTAAATAGCGGGGAAAATACCGTTACCCAGCATAACGTTACCTTTGCTGATAACGTTAACGCCGTTTGACAGAACGTTACCAGATTTTTAACGGTATTCCAAGCCCTGGGAGAGAACAAACCGACAACCGGACAAACTGACGGGAAAAAGCATTTTTGAACATTCTCGAAACTGAGAAGCTTCGCTGGCTCGGTCAATAAAGTGGTTTATTTTACCAAAGCTAGGGGAACCGAAGTGCTTGGAATTATATCTACAATCATTGATTGAAACGCATTCACATACCCCAGTATAAGCGGACCAGGAGTGCTATTTTTCATTAAGGGAACATTATTACGAATGATTTGCGCGAGTGTTTCCAAACGGGCGCATTTTTGAATTGATCGTATGCGAAGGATTAAATTTGCACGAGTGGTCTTCACCACTCTTAATTTTGACATTTCAAAGAAATCGTTCATAGAGAATCCGTTCCGATCTACGCTGCTTTTTTATTTATGTTGAAATGTTTAGAAAACCAATGACAAATCTACACTAATATTATAAAGAGGAAAACTTTGTTTGTATGTTTGTTTGTAATGAATAGGCTCAAAAAGTACATTTCAAAAATTCTTTCACCATTAGAAAGCTACGAGTACATTATCCACGAGTAACATAGGCTAAATTTTATTTTGGAAATAAATAGAGTTCCGTAAGATATTTGGGTTTTTCGGACACTAGGTGTAAAAAATCAACCAGAAAAGTTACTTATTTTGCGTACGCTGCCTAAACTATAAAAGATAGAACCATAAAATGTTCAAATTAATTGTAGATCTTAGAAATATCTACAAAAAAGTCCGCGACACACTATACCTATCTATGTCGAGTGAGGACAACAACCATTTTTTTATTTAGAAATCTTGAATTATTTTTGGACTACATTTAAACGCGTTTATTTTACTCATGCTATTAATACTTATCAAAATAAATTATTTCATCACTAAATACAGTTTATGAGGATAATATTTGGTCTTTGAATGATTAAAATTGGACGTTTGGTTTTGAAGTTATGGCGAAATTAAAATATTACGATTTCTGCTGCACTGCCCGTTGCGAAGTGGGCGTCACCAATTCGGGGGTGCGCGTGCGGGAGGGTTTCAGTTTAGATCTATGAGTAAGGTACCCGCGCGGCTCAGACGCGAGGTCGGCTCCTTACGCAGCGGTCGTGCGCGAAGTCTAACAATTATCGTGCGATTTTTTTTTGATTTCGTTCTTAAAACTACACCTACGCAAAAGTTCTTCTCAGAGCTAAACAACAGTTCTTCTCAGAGCTAAGCAACAGTTCTTTTCAGGGTTAACCAACAGTTCTTTTCAGGGCTAAACAACAGTTCTTTTCAGAGCTAGAATATTACACGCTAGTCTAAGAGCAGTGCCGGTTTTAGCTCTACCAGCGCCCCGGGCGAGGTTTCCCGCGAACGAGAGTCAAGTATCGAGCGTTCGCAACGCCTTGCCGAACAAAGTCTGAGAACTTAGTGTTTGTTGTATTGTTAGTCCTGAAGAATATAGGTATTTCATACGATAGAAGTATACCCACCTACTTATTTCATTGAGTTTTAGTAGGTACCTATATTAATTGTTTCTGTTTGTTTTGACAAAATTTCGCACGTTTTGTTAGAGGTTTAAAGACATTCTGTAGTATTAGTATCAGTATTGTACCCGTGCGATGCCGGGACGGGTCGCTAGTTTATGATATTTTCCGCGTAAAATAATATTACTTTTCGGTGACCCGACAACGGTTTTAAAAATAAGATCCAATGCGTCGGAACGTAAACGGTGAGTTGAAAACTACTTACACATTTTGTGTTTCGCTGATTCCCTCAATGAAAAATAACACTCCAAATCGACGGCACGGACGAGACGGCACCCAGCCAGACTAACCCACCAATGGCTTCAGTATAACATGTCTGTGTAAAACAAATTGATGACTTAACATTGATTTATCATGTGCCATGGTATATTATGATACATATATCATAATATACCTCAGAACAATAAATATATCCCATATCTCTGTAATATACCATAGCATGTAGATTAAAACAAGTTTTAAACTTATCAAACTAGTCATAAACTAATAACGTAATAAATAAATTTAATAAAAAATAAAAGATGAATCACACTATATACCTATAGGAAATAGTTAAGTTAGTATTTTATATTTATTAACTAATTGAGTAAGTCCTTAAATTTACTGAAAAGGACAATCATTGGTAACACTTTTCGTGACATAGTCTTGGGCATTTGCGGACGGAGAGTACCATATCTTATTGGGTATACCATAATCATGCGATGACAACAACGGCAGGTAGGGACTAGGTATGACTGGGTCAGGAAAGTATTATTCTAATTAGTCCGTTAGATAGATCATCCAAAAATAATGAAACCATATTTTTCAATTTATCAAAAAAGTAAAAATACACAAAGTTACAGGATGCCGAGTATCTAAGTTGAAGAGAGGGGGCTAGTGGCGTCGTCGCAAAGAAGGTAAATTAAACGTTATTATTAAGTTTTCCGAATAAAAAACATTTTTTCGTACAAGCTTTTATTTCAAATCAAAATCAAATCCTCTGACTGCACTGGCTAATATAGGCTCTAGGAGTATAGAGGGTCGTGCTCCTGCAGTGGAGACTAAAAAAGACCTGATGATGGAGATGATGAATCTTTTATTGGCCTAAGAACTTACCAGGACAAATGTAATAAGCCCAGACTCGATGGGGTTGCGTGGTTTTATTACAAAGTACCTATAGCCACCTCTTGTCAACATCATCAGATCAGCTTCTCTTCACAATATTGCATTGTCATCTGATTTACATTATCATACCAAATTTCATCTCAGCTCAGTCAGAAACCTGGCTCAAATTTAACTTGCAAGATTTGACCCAAAAAACAACAAACAAACAGCTAAATAAAAGCTTGTAAATATGGTCCAAACGTTAATAAAATCATGACATGAAGAACCCACTTTATTGATATAAAGTACAGTTAATATGGGGAGCGTATGGCTTGGAATATCTTGGCTCTGATTCCGTCCAAGCTGCAGTCGTCCAGCCAGTTGGCGCACTTCTTTTCAATGTTATAGTAGACAGCGTTTGGTATCACCGTCACGAAAGGATCCGAAACGCTGTCCTTCATTACGAGGAAGTCGTTCCTACCCTTGCTCTCAACGTACGGCTTTTCCATCAATGCTGACGACTGCTGGTTCAAAGTTGATGACAACTCTTTCTCCACTATATTAGCATGCTCTTGTGACGTCCTTTTCTCCTGTTCCTCTTCATTGTTAGGCTCTTGTTTGGCTGGTTGTTTCGCCTGCGTCTCAGTTTTGCCTTGCCTCAACGCGTCCTTTACTTGTTCCACGTCCATATTTTTGGTTAACAAATTGAAAATTGCTCTTGCTTTTTGTAAGTTGGCGTCGTTCAATCTCCTTCCCTTGCCCAGGTCTGAATTCGCAAGTTTAAGTAACAGATCTAGAAGTTTGTTCGTGTGAGATTCCCTTTTCAATGACTTTTGATCGGCTAAAGGAGTTAGTGCATGTAATGATTTTGTCAAAACTGCCAAAGTTGTACAACAAATTAGCACCTGAAACAGATACAAAGTCTGCCTAATTAATCTGTCATAGCTTGACGACTGCCATACAGTGATATCATGGGACTTAACGTGTCTTCGGAAGCACGGAGGAGCTCGAGAATTATTTATGCGACTTGTGGTGACCCATCTACGGACGGATCAAGCTGAGTATCGCTTAATTTGCAAAAGCGCTAGTAATGCGTAGCTTCTCCCAATGGACTACCGAGCTTCTGCACGAGTACCGAGACAAAGGTCAAGGTAGGTCTACCTAATTGTCGTATTAATTAGCTACCTGCTATTGTCATAGTGATCACTGAGACGGACAGTCATGGGTGGCTGCATCAATCAATTCTCCTAATATGCAACAGACTCAATGCCCTCATTAGGCTACCGAGCTTCGCATGCTTAGCATAGCATGACGACCTCTGTGGCGTATTGGTTCACACGCTAGTCCGTCACTCGGAGGTTCTGGGTTCGATCCCCAGACAAGGCAATTTGGAAAAAATAGCCATCAAATCATCCTAGGCATAATAATATCCTAGTTCTTGGGCGTTTATATAGATAAGTTTTAACTAGTACAAGTACTTAGTAACTTTTACAAAGTAAGTTGTTTTCACAAGTTTAAACTTCTTTTGGGGCTAGCTCAACCAGTGTGATTTGTCCCTTACTATTTATTTATTATCTACTTAGATTAGAAACGTAAACCAGTATTAGAAATAGTGACAGGTTTTTAGGTGATTCCTAATTATCCTTATGACAATTCCCTTGGACAACTGCTGCGACCTGCATGGAGAGAAGGACCTGCATTCTGGTTCTTTCATCTGGTCCCACTTAAAGCAATACGCTATTTTGCATCAAGTCAAATCAGATACTTTTTTCTTAGCGTCAAAAACAAACATTTTCTATGGGATTTGTATGAAATATTGATTTATGACATCATAGTTCCTTGGAGTCAAATAGCGCTCTTAATATCCTGTAATATACGGATATTGTGCAACCGTAAGGGATATAACCTTGACGATTATCCTCTATAGTTAAAGTACCGATTACAAAAGGCGCAGATAGATGCCAAGAAAAATTTGTTAGCAAGTAAAAATTTAAGAAAGTATAATTATGATAAGAAATGTCATTATATTAAATATAAGCCCGGAGATTGAATTTTAATTAAAAACCAAACAGGAACAAGTTAGATTGTGTCTATGAAGGTCCATTTATAGTTTTAGAACAATCTCCTAATGTTAAAATTAAGAAATTGAATAAAGATATTTTAGTTCATAAGAATAATACAAAAATGTTTTATAATTAATTTTATTTTATATTGTATGTAAGTATTACAAAAAAAAAATCTTAATTTTATATTGTATAAGTACTATTTCTTTTCTCTCAATGAAGGGGGATACCCTTCATTGAAAGAAAAAAAATCGTACTTATACAATATAAAATTAAGATACCCTTGAACTTTTCGGGGGAGTTGTAATATACGGATATTGTGCAGCCGTAATTAGGTTACACGCGCATACGCCAATGTGCTTAGCATGTAAGATTTTATGTACCGTGTTTTTGTGTGGTAATTTCAATAAAGATTTAGCATCTATACTGATTAAACAAATAAACACCTAATATTACAATCCGTTTTTCTGCATTAATAAATCTAAAATCACGTTCAAAGTGGATGTGATCAATGACAGTGAGACTATCCACTTTGAACGTGATTTTAGATTTATTATTGCAGAAAAACGAATATTAAGAGCGCTATTTGACTCCAAACAGCTATGACGTCACAATCCGATATTTCATACAAATCTCATAGAAAATGTTTTTTTACGCTAAGAAAAAAGTATGTGATTTGACTTGTTGGAAACTAGCGGATTACATAATTATGTCCTCTTACCCTGGACAGAATCAGACATTGCCATACAAACGTAGTCTAACTGTTCTTTCGAAACAACATGTTGGATTTCGGCAAAATTTTAAGCTAGAGACATGAACTTGAAAGAGAATATAGGGTATCATAACATATTTGACCGTCATTATGGAAAACATATCTACTTACACCCTTATATTTTCTTGAATGAAAGTGAAATCTGACATGTCATTTCAGAATAAAAGCTAGACTAGGTACGTTTGTAGCGTTAAGTCTAGGGTAAGGGGACTCTACCAATCAGTCAATATAACAAGAGGGGCTGCACTAGCGGCAATTAGCAGTAAGTAACTTAGTTGTTTTTATTATAGGGTATGAAGGACCTTGGTCAAGTTGAGTAGCTAGTAATTATGTTGGTTGCCGAATAAAAATTTTCTGTTTTTTTCTCTCATAAACACGAACAACTTTTGATATGAGACGAAACCCAAAAAATCTAAAACAACTTAGGTATATTAGCGATTTTTCATATTGTGGTGACTAAAATTCCTGTGTTCGTCCCATAGTAAAAGTTTTCCATTAGCAAGTGGCCAATCTAACGTAACTCCCATCAACCCCCTTACTTATACAGAATGAATAGTCAGAACAATCTTGGTAGAAAGTTAAGAAATAAATCTATGCAAATTAAAGTTCAAATAATACATTACTGTATTTCTCATTACGAAATTTCACTAGACGTCCAAAACAAGTAAAAATCAACATATCAAGAGAAACATATTAATTCCAGATTCGCTCATTCGTGAAATTGTGTTATTAAAAATGTAGATATCGTAGAGAATAAAGTTACTTAATCAAAAAGTACTTAAGGCCGTACCTGAATTTTCCGGGGTCCAGTGCTGCCCCCATTTTAAATAAATCATTTTAAAGAAAACGGAGACATCATTTAAAATTCTGCTACTACCAAGATCTAGATAACCCTTCAAAGTATTTTATAAACTACTGTATACAGTTTAAAGTGAGAGCGTTAAGCTTTACTACGCACATTTGTGAAAAACGGCCACTTTTAACAAATGTGCGTAGCAAAGCTTAACGTTCTCATTATAAACTTTTAACAGTTGTTCATAAAATACTTTGAAGGGTTATCTAGGATTTGGTAGTAGCAAAATTTTAAATAATGTCTCCGTTTTCTTTGAAATGATTTATTTTAAATGGGGGCAGCACTGGACCCCGGAAAATTTAGGTATGGCCTTAAGTATAGGGCGTGTAATGACGGTAGAGTAGAATATGCTTTTAGTCCGATCAACGAAACTTTTGCAACCCGAATAATTCTCCCGCCTATGAAACTTGGCACATGATGAAAATAGGCAAAACAGATTATACTCGTAGATATAAAATAATCCAACAACTTTTATTACGAGAAGTTAGGTATTTTTACCTAAACATAAAAATCGTTTATAGCTCTCTGTGTAAAATTCCTCAGACTAAATTTTTTTCTGTATACACCTTTGTACTACTTAGAATATGTATGTAAAAGAATCCAATTTTTTTTCGATTTCCGAGATACCCCAAATTTAACTTTTAACATTTTGCACTATAACTTCTACTGAAAAATTGCTCTGCTGGTTTTTATTTTTTTAATATGCTTTTATTTACTTAAATAAATAGCTTTAATAAGTTATCCAAAAGATTTTCCATGAAAGTATTATAATTATTATTTTTACGTTATTACGTCGTGTGAATAATTGCTCAGGTAAATTAGTTACGTTTCTTAGTTAGGGTTCGCTCTATTGTAATAGACTGTTCAATAATCCAATAGAAATTCAACTAAATACCAAGTTTTTAAAATATCCATATTATTTCCGCTGCTTAGAGCAGCGATCGGGCGTGCGGGAGTGCAAAGGGTGCGGGGCTCTCGTGCAACAGAGCGCTGGCCGCATACACATACATACATGCATTTGCGGACCATTTGAGCATCCTAGCGTACAGAAATACCGCTATTTTGTACTTTTTAAAGATGACTTTTCTTCATACCGCCTAGTCTACTTCATGCGTCAAAAGTCTGAAGTCAAGGATAAACTGACATTGATGCTTAATGAAACGAAAACTATTGGCCACACTGTCAAATGTCTCTTAAGTGACAATGGAGGAGAATTTGATAATGAAGAAGTCAGAAAAATATTAAATGCTCATGGTATTCAACAACGACTTATTATGCCTTACACCCCAGAACAAAATGGGAGTAGCGAGCGTGAAAATAGGACGTTAGTTGAAGCTTCCAGGACAATGCTACACGCCAGAGGTCCAAAATTACCACAAAAGCTCTGGGCCGAACTGATAAACACAGCGGCATACGTGCTTAATAGAACAGGACCAACAAGAGTAAAGGATAAAGCCCCTTATGCCACTTACGTGTGATCCGCAGCCCATGCTATGCTCATGTACCAAAACAAGTAAGAAAGAAACTTAGCAAGAAAGCCGTAAAAGGAGTACTCATAGGCTACGAGAATGATGATGGTTATCGTATTTGGGATGGAAATAAGGCAATTCGATCTAGAGACATCACCATCGCAAGTGAATTAGAGTTCAGAATAGGGCTAAGTGAGCAAAAACAAAACCCTACAGAAACAGAGGGAGATGTAGAGCCAAGCCAAGTTGAGCTACCTCAATCTCAACCTCAACTTCAAAATGAACGTGATCTAGAGGGAGAATTAATTGTTGAAGATCACATTCATGAGGAACTAGTAGAGGATGAATGCGACAGAGGTGAGTTCTTCGATGCGGAAGACGAGCCAGAGCGCAGTATACCTCGATACAACCTCAGAGATCGCAATACTTTACAACATCCAAAGAGATATGACGACTATGTTTTTACTACTCTAGCAGAAGACCCCCCCGGTTATAAAGTACCAAGCAGGGAAAGATAATATAATCGAAGGATATAGTGATGCTGATCACGCTGGAGATCTATCGACAGGAAGATCAACGTCCGGTGTCGCACGTTATATGCTGCTTATATGCAGGTCGAATTGGGTCATGGCTGATTCAGAGACAGCCTTCAGTGGCGATTTCAACCACCGAGGCAGAAATAGTAGCAGCTAGCGAGGCAGGAAAAGAATTAATTTGGCTTCACGATATATTCAGTTTTATGACGGATATAAATGAAATTCCAAATTTGCATGTCGATAATGAAGCGGCGGTAAGACTAGCACATAATCCTGAATTTCATAAACGAACCAAACACATAAGAGTAAGACATTTCTATGTGAGAGAACTTGTCTCTGAAGGAAAATTTTGTGTATTGAAGATCTGCTCTGCTAGTCAACTTGCAGACATTATGACGAAAGCTGTTCCTAGACTTTTGGAGATGCGTCAAAAGTTAGGCATAACACCAGCATAACACTGATGTTGTACAATGAGGGAAAGTGTTAGGTTTGCAGAACTTCTTGATCACTTTAAAAAGTTCAGTTACTATGATGTTTGTGTTTGTTTACATTGTCAGAAATTACTGCTTGAGATAAATAGTTTTACTCGATATTTTCTTTAGTTTCTTTCTACGTCTATTTTTCTTTTCACACCCTCTGTGATTTAAACAAGTTTCAATAGTTCTGTGAGAAACATCGTCATCAATTTTGTCATCATCACTGATTATCGAACCTAAATTTTTAAAGTTGGTAACTCTAGGCAACTGTGCTGTTCCGATGCTGATCTTGATATCATTGGGGTCTGTAGTGCCATCAAATACACAGGACATACATACACAGGGTCAGTTTTCTTCCTACTTACTTGTAACCCATTTGATTCTAGTGCCTCTACCCAAGAGTTAAAGTTTTGTTGAAGATCTTTGACATCTCCAGCACCTAAAACAACGTCATCTGCGTATAAAATGTTCCAGGGTAGCTGTTTTTGGCAGTATTTTGTCAGATGGTTCATAGTGACGTTAAACAGTAGCGGGCTGAGTGTGGAACCTTAATGTACTCCGGCTTCTAATTCAAAGCTTTTGCAGACGCCAGCTGGACTTATCGCCTGGGTAGTAATAGAGGTGTACATGTCTTGGATAAGGTGTATATAATATTCAGGCACTAATTGTTGTCTCAAGGCTACCCAGATTAATTCTCTTGGCTCATGGTCAAACGCTTTTTCAAGGTCAATAAAGACCATGTGAATATTTTCCTTGTTTGATCTGGCTTTTTCCAGCATTATTCGTACTGATTACTTGTAAGTGTAATTAAAAGATTTAGTCTGTTAACAATAATACGCTCCCAGATCTTCAAAGTATGCGACATGAGTTAGATAGCTCGGTAATTACTACTCTCTCTTACATCACCTTTTTCCTTGTAAAATGATATCAAAAAACTATTTCGCCATGAGTTAGGAATAGCGTGTCCTTGTATCAGTTTATTGTAAAGTTCCTGAAGCCATATTATTCCACGATCACCTAAATACTTCCAAACTTCAGCTGTATTTCGTCTGGGCCTGGAGATTTATTGTTCTTCATTTGGTCTACTGCTCGTTAAATTTCGTTTTGTTCTACAGCAGGTAGGGGGCAATGAACTTATTCAGGGCTGCAATATTCCATGTTTCTGGGATGTGATATATTGAGAAGTTCATTGTAGTACTCTGTCCATCTATCTTTGATCTTGTTATCTTGAGTCAACAACTTGTTATTTTTGTCGTTTATATCGTAGGTATATCCTGAGTGTTTCTGTGTCGCATTTTTGCTATTTTGTGTATGTCTATTTTGTGTATTTCTCGTTAATATCTTCTTATCATTAATTTATTTTCCTTGTCTACATAATATTTCTTCCATGCCATGAAATGGCTGCAGGAGTCCTCTACCTGTTTTTATTACTTTTTTCGGCGACTTCTAGTAACATTAAATGATGCTTGAACGCATCAACATTTGAGATCACAGTTGTCACTGGTCGTGTTCCTTCTTCGATGTGTGGCGATTCCACAGTCTGAGATGGACAAACAATGTCAGGACATGGCACAATTGATACGTCTTCTAAGGAGACAATAAACATACAAAAAACTGGTCTCCAAATCATAGGATTTGTCGACTCAATAATAAGAGATTGTAAAAATATTTCACATTCTGGCAACACTCAAATGTCATGGCGTTGGTTTGTTGACAATATTTTATTGTAATCATTTTACGAATTAGTCAAAAATTTGCTTGCTTACTTGTGAAAAGTGATGTCCGTCTCTTGGTCTCTTTCCGTACCCGAAGGGTGCAAACGGGACCCTATTACTGAGACTCCGCTGTCTGTCCGCCTACTGTCCGTCTGTCCGTCTGTCACAGGGCTCTATCTCTAGAACCGTAATAGCTAGACACCTGAAATTTTCACCGATTATGTATTACTGTGGCCGCTATAAGAACAAATACTAAAAATAAAAAAAAGTTGAATATTAAAGGGGGTCGTCATACAAAAAACATGTTTTTTCAGCGTTTTTAACTAGTCTTTATAATGGCATTCCGAGTATATACTTGAAATTTTCACCAATTATGTATTACTATGACCACTATAACAACAAATACTAAAAATAAAATAAAGTTAATAATTAAAGGGGGTCGTCATACAACAAACGTGTTTCTTCAGCGTTTTAAAACATTGTACGGTGGTACGGAACCCTTCATGTACGAGTCCGACTCGCACTTGCCCGTTTATTTAGTGTGATTTTTGCACGATTTCACTCACAAACAGTCATTTTTACAATAAATGAAATTTCTCTTCCATGGGTATCGTAAAGAGGTATAACTAAACTAACAGCAAAGGAATTCAAAGAAATATCTACTCAATGTGGTAAGCGATATGGTTTAATTTAGCTTACGTCAGAACTCAGTACCTTTTCGTTTAGTTACCTGGACATTCATTGCAAGCCATTTTCATTCTTATACCTAACTCTGGACAAACGATTCGTATAGCTGAATTTACAACCGAGGGGCCGCTGTGCGCAAAGTAATAATGTAGGCAGTAGCGACGTTAGGGTAGGGCGAGGTTGGGCGACCGCCCAGGGCGCCATATACAAAGGGGCGATAGGGGGCGTTTTTGGGCAAGGGGGGGTCACAGGTAATAATAAATATATAAATAGCGACTGGTTAATGGCGGCAACTCCTAGACTCTTATTTGTATGCACCCCCCTCCCTCCCTTTGTCTTTGTTCACAATGGGGTGGCAAATTTGAAGAATCCTATATCGCATCCCCCCCCCCCCCTCGCCCCCGTCGGCAGAAATAAATCCTATAAGATTGAAGCCTAAGTCAGAGTCTGAATTGCAGTTTGGGAGGGGGGGAGGGAAAATCTCGCCCGGGGCGCTGGTAGAACTAAAACCGGCACTGAATGTACAGGTACATTTTCGATACCTAAACGGGGAGTGACCCAACCTGGTATTATTCTATTTAGTCCGTTAGTTAGCTTATCCAAAAATAATGGAACCACAGATTCAGTGCATCAAAGTTCCGGCATTTCCATACAAAACTGTGCAGTGCGCCCGGGCAATCCGCAAGATGACAAGAAGTCAAATCAGGTGCTTTTTTCTAAACGTCAAAACAAACATTTTCTATGGGATTTGTGTGAAATACAAAACCGTGACGTCATTGAATTTTCGAGTCAAATAGTTAGTTTTTCTGCATTAATAAGTCTAAAATCATGTTGAAAATGGATATGATCAATGACAAGTGACACTATTTTGTGACATTTTATTCTCTTAACAGTACCAACAAACTTAGCTTGCCGAGAGAACAAAAGAGAAATACTTACTTGAGAAAGACTTTCTACCTGCCAGGTCAATTTAAATAAATCAAAATGGTGCAGGCGATGGCCTTATGTCTTCAGGCATAAAGTCTAGAGTTGTTTGGCTGGTATTTGATCGTTGTACTCATACCGGGATCTTCGACGATTCCTGTTGTCGAAATAGTTTCGTCAACTATGGAGAATTTTCGAGATTAATGTGGGCCTTTTCGATGGCGCATACGAGTATAAATAGCGAACTAGCTGTGCGTGCGCCAGGGTAGTTCCATACGAGCTATCAAAGCGATCACTTCGAAGCATTTCAAAACGAAGGATACCTACCTTTACCTACATTTACATTAGACTTTCGCCCATTCCCTCGACCGGCTTCTACTGTCTGCGCGGGAAGAGAAGCAGCTGGTACATTCTACGTTTTTTCTTTTCTGCCAGACCAGCATGGAAGAGTTTCTATCATTTTTATAACAAATGATAGATCTATCATTTGTTATAAAAATGAGAAATGATACATTATTAGCAGACTGCAATTTTTTAACAGGCGTTATTTTAATTAGAATCTTTCATTAATTATTTGTTATAATAAACTGGGCAAGTGCGAGTCGGACTCGTACATGAAAGGTTCCGTACCTCCGTACAATGTTTTGAAACGCTGAAAAACACATTTTTTGTATGACGACGCCCTTTTTCAACGTTTCAACATTATTTTTCTAATTCGGAATAATAAATGCGACCTGTAGGCGAGAACAAACAAACAGACCGACAGACTGACGGACAAAATAATTTTTGGTTAATCTTGAAACTAAGACGCTTCTATCGCTCGGTCAATTAATAGGCAAACTCTAACGTATTAAAGAAAGTAATAATTACAAAAATATAAAATCACAAAATAAGATTTATTGAGATAAAATAATATAATTATACCCGGTATGTGTGTATGAGTACAACGATCAAATACCGACCAAACAACTCTAGACTTTATGCCTCAAGGACATACCTAAGGCCTAGTTTCGCTTGCACCATTTTGATTTATTAAAATTGACCTGGCAGGTAGATAGTCCCATCAAAATGACCTGTCTTTTTGAGAATCTTATTTTTTATTTATAAATAATGCCCTATTAAAATTTTTAGTTGCCTCAAATACCTTTTTTATATTTTTTTGAAAAATACTTTTGCACGCGCCTGGCAGTGTTAAAGCCCCGACTAAATCGTCTGGCTTATTTATTTTTTTAGTCTTAAAACATTAACTACAACATATAAAAAATGCATATTGCCTCAAATACCTTTTTTGGAAATAAAAAAAAAACTTTTAAAAATTTAGGGGTTGCTTTAGCCCCGCTACTCACCAGCCAGGTCTGCAGTTCCGTGTATAATAGGAGAGGTATATGACAAATTTTCCGCTTGCCTCAAATACTTACCTTCCCAAAAAATTTGTGCCAGCTCTCGGACCATAATATTCTATATTCTCTTTCAAGTTCATATTTTGACTGAGAAAACCAATTATAACTCTGACATGTCGTTTTAAAATAAAACGTAGACTACGTTTGTATGGGAAACTCTGATTCTGTCTCGGGTAAGGGGACTCCTAAGTATATTATATATTAAGTATTCCTACATAGGTACCTACCAATAAACTTACAGGCCGGTCAACATAAATATTTATGGTTACATTAATGCGCATAGATCTGAAAATTGGTACAAATGTTCAGGACACCATTATATGATAAATAAAATATCAAAACTTCCCATCGCTCCCATCCTCAATCTGCAAAAAAAGTTAAAGGTCCAAAAGCCCATTGCATTCCTCAGTCAACCGTAGGTTTTATCATAAAATGGTCAGACCAAAATTGTGGATTGTGGATCGTACAGTCGCTCGCCGAAACGTTCGGAGATTTACTTAATTAAAGTGTAGGAGGTTAGCTGTTAGTGTATGCCTGAGCACTTCCAGAGCGAATTCAATTTGCTTTTGTTATCCACGTCGGACTGCTGTCATAAATTGACTTTAGAACCCACAGATATTGGGGGTATACATTACTAGCTCTTTGTTAGAACCCTTCTACCAGTTCCATCCGGGTCTTTCAAGCCCAGTCCGGCCCTGTAGGTTAATGCGTATGTTCGCTACGACTGCATTTTTTCTACATTTTAGGCCCAGTAGATTCGGAGATAAGAAGTTAATTTAAAAAAAAGAAAACTTCTAAAAAAATATTTATTACAGATAAATATTTTAAATTTGGAAGTTATTTATCTTTTTCTTAATTTAATTAATAAAAAATATATATAATTATCTTATTCATAATATAGATAAACCCCAAGACCCAGGTAGCGGCGTAGCCAAGGGACGGACCCTAGTCTCCTATTTGCACCCCCATCTCTAGAAATAACTGGACATGGGGCGGCAAATTTAGATTTTGCCCCTCGTAAAAAAAGTCTACATCTGGTATATCAGGTACATCCGGATATTGTATTGCCAACCATGCTAGCTACACAGAACAATTTAAAAAAGACCAGTTTTCATCTTGCCCGAGCTCGTCGAGATATAACAACGTGGAAGGGACAGGACAGACTCGTAATAAATCGAACCACGGTCTATAATACGAGTAGATCATTATATTATAATGATATTAAAATAACAGACGAGAAACAAAATAAAAATTTGGCATTTCTATACAAGTGTGCCGCCGCCCGGGTGATTTGTATGCAAATGTCGATATTTTTTAGGTTTTTTGATTTTTATTTTAATTTCATTATACTTTAGTGATCTACCGTGGTTCGATTTATTACGGGTATGTCCCGTCCACGTCGTATACGAGTATGTTTGTTAATAAATTTACCACTACGTCCTTGTGATGTCCCGTTTACAACTAGTCGAAATCCAATTGCATCATGTGCGTGTGGTGTGAGGGCCCGTTTAAATTATTTGAAAATGTGCTTAGGATTAAGTGAACATTCCCAAAGAAATGTGAAAGTTGGAACCCGATTCTGTGAAAGTCAAATAAGCGAGTTATGGACTATAAAGTTGGGCCCTCAGTTCACACATACCTAGATCGAGCTGATAATAATTCCTTATTGGTAATCTTTTACATAGGAGACTGGATTAAGTACAAAGAAGTTTAACACAGACTTTTGTATGGAAATGCCGATTTTTTTTTCTTAATTGGCTGTTAGTTTAATTTTATTATACCATGATGATCTAGTAAAGACCATGGTTCGATTTATTAGGGGTATGTCCCTTCCACGTATAAGTAATTTGTTTGTTTGTTTGTGTGGTATGGAAATAAAACCTATGTAATCTAATCTCCAACATCAAAGAACACTACTTTATGGAATGATAATAATTCAGGATACCGAAATGTTGTAAACGCGACAGAATCTCAATAGCGTAGCGGTTTCTCCCGGCCTTCATTTAAGGCCGTACCTGAATTTTCCGGGGCCCAGTGCTGCCCCCATTTAAAATAAATCATTTCAAAGAAAACGGAGACATTATTTAAAATTTTGCTACTATCAAATCCTAGATAACCCTTCAAAGTATTTTATGAACTACTGTTTACAGTTTAAAGTGAGAACGTTAAGCTTTACTACGCACATTTGCGAAAAACGGCCACTTTTGGCAAATGTGCGTAGTAAAGCTTAACGTTCTCACCTCGGCCTTAATCCACGTAAATTTTCCATCTTGCTGGAAGGCGAGCCTCGAAATAACAATATGGGAACCAAGCTGAAGGTTTGCTTTATTCTTTTCAACCATTTGCAGTTCAAAATCATAAATGATGTCTCCGATATCTCTCGATAAAAACAGCTTTCTTTTGGAACGCGGTGAAGAATTTACCTTATCGGAGGCCATGTTGTTATGTCGAATCCCGAACTAAAATCCTTTATGCCATTTTGCGTATGATTATATTTCCACATTTATTGAGAAAAGCACTATACGTACCACGACGGGAATGGGATTGCCTGACTCGGTAATTATTGTCATTATTGAAAACTCTACTCGTCCGGAAATCCTAACTTCCTGGCCTCTGCAGTAATGTACTCTCTTCTTTAATACTCTTTTTATTGCAGGAATAAAAATAATAATGCAATAGTAGTAATCATAATTTAATGAATAATTTGGCATTTGTTAGTAGCTTAAATACTTCAATAACAACCACTTAGAACTATATTATACCTAGACAAGAGCACATTTTACTGTATGACGAAATTATACATGGTGTTAATTTATCGCCGACATTTTAATGGAGCAGGAAGAAGTACCAGACTCACTCAGTTATTTTCACAAGCTTTTATTTAGCTTGCACTGTTTGTTGTATTTTTTTTGTCAAATTAAATTTTAAGTCTCGCTGCGCCTGCTTATATAAATCAGATAACAATGTTAAATTATTATAACAAGAACCTGATCTGATAATGGAGGAAGGAACGGTAACAGGAACCCCGTAATAAAACAACGCAACCCCGTCGAGACTGGGCTTATTCATTTGTCTTGATAAGTAGGTACTTAGGGCTCGCTTGGTCCATAAAGGGGTGACTTAGTCCGTGCAATATTATTTTTATACGATATTAACAACATTTCATATGGGATCAATGCTGAGATCTCGCACAAAATATCGTCATTTTCGTACACCATTGTATGAAAAAGCCGAAATTCATTTCGGTCGACCGGAATTAGTATGGGTAAGTCAAGAGTTGTTTCAATATCCATGCAATGCAAGCTATTGGTCCCGTAGGACAAAGTTGTTTGACGGGCCGAGTCACCATCATTTAAGTCCATGTTGGCGGTAAATTTTACACCCTGTATAGTGTTACAGAACAGCGATCCCTGAATAGCATGTACAGTTTTTGAAATACAAAAAACATGTTATACATTCACGTAGAAACTCAATTAGCTGACACTTAAAATTTTTTGGGACTCTTCTATTATGGTTTCGTTTTTCTGTAACACGCTGTAAAATAGATATACATATTTATTAAGACAGATACAAATATTTAAAGATGTTTTAAACACATTATGTAGAAAACGTAGATACGGATCATACGGATGTATCAGGGTAATGGACAATGGTATCAAATACAAAATTGTAGCAAAACCAAGAAAGTTAAAAAAATAACAAACTCGCCACTAGATAATTAAAAAGTGAGCGTATAAAAGGCGACAGAGGCGCCATACGGAAATTACAAGCCGCGGGAAAATTTGAAAACTATGTGGTGGATATCAACTACTCGTAAGACCTGGGGGCCCATGGCGGCCAAATATAAGGGGCGACCAATCGTGGCAAATCAATGTAATGATGTCACGTATTTTTTGATGATGCGGAACAAGGCGGATCAAAACCTAATGACGCTTCAGAGGAAACATGGTATGGAAATGTTCTGTGTCGGACCGTGTGTCGTTTTTAATGCTCCTAGTTCGAGGATTTGTATACAAGGCTTCGATCATATATTTTATAGATGCACAGTTGCCGCCTAAAAATGGTACCGGAAAAACAAGGCATAAAACAGTATTATGCCTTGTTTCGCTCTCATTCGCTCGGTGGCCGCGCGCGTGACGTTACGTCAAAGATGCCAAAGTGCGTGGTGAAAATACGGATTTAAATTAGATTAAACTGTATGACACTTTAGAACTTTTTTCGCAATACTCGGGGACAATATTTTGTTTGATTTTGCAAGGAACATCTGCATCTATAGAATATATGATCGAAAATACAGGGCGTCTGTTTGTAGCCTAATTATTGGGCCTTATAAAAATAAAAAAAATGTTAAAAAATATGCAAAAAATCAAAATGCACAGACGCAGACAAACTGATGATAATGAGGTCAAAAATTAGGGAGAAAACAGTCGAGAACGTTTGTGTCGCTAATGTTTCCTCTTATGCGTTTCTCTTCGCACCTCTGTAGTTCTTTAAATGAAGAGCCTACCTAGACTATGAAAGGGGCGGCGAAATCTCAACGGTCTAGGGCGGCCAGGCCTGCAAATCCACCACTGGAGACAAAACAGAGTTGTACAAGACACAAGGTTAATCGATTTTCAACTTTATGTCATGCGTAGTAGAACGCTCGTAACTGCGTAGTTAACTTTGACCTTTGGATCGCGCATGCGGGCGCATCGACCAATGAAAAGCTCTTTATAGTTTTATGATCTGAAGTTGGCAGCACTGTAATATCGGTTGCCAGAATTAATAACTGCGTAGTTAACTTTGACCTTTGCTTTCCTAGAACTTACTAGAACGTTCCATCTTTTACGACCTGTCTTTGTCTGAACAGAATGTTCGAAAATGCTCAGGATGTAAGTTTGAAAAAACGTTTAAAGAAATTTTCCATTTTCATGGAAATTAGATTGGCATTAAAATTGACAGCTCCCCTATGGGAGCTGTCAAATTTAATAGACTATACAACGTGGAAGGGACAATACCCGTAATAAACCGACCTACGGTTTATACTAGATCATTATAGCATAATGAATTTAAGATAACAGCCAAATAACAAAAATAAATTTCGGCATTTCCATACAAAAGTGTGCGGCCACCCGCCCGGGCGGTTTTTATATAGAATTTTTGTGAAGAAGTGATCTAGTATAGCCCGTGGTTCGATTTATTATTTATTATGCAGTGGAGACTAAAATGTGCCTAAAGATGATGATGCTGATGTACCTTCCACGTTGTATAGATCGTATTGCCATCAATACGAGGCTATTTCGAGCATAAGGTCAATGGAAAAAATAAAATAAAAAATAAAACTTCATAAAATTCATAAACGTTGTAGTCGGCTATTTAACATTAAAATGGACTCTTATCAATCTTGGTTAAGGGTCGGCACCATGTAAACTGGGTTTGCGCGGGCAACAAGTTTGTACAGAAAGCGTTTGATTTAAGTCAAATAATGTATACACATAGATAGAGGAAGAGTTGGGACAGTAGACGAAAAAAAGGATTTTTTAAAATATTTTGTAGTTTTCCTAAAAACAAGCATTGAATTTACCCAAAAACATGCAAAACGCACTTTGCGCGGGCAATAGTTATGGCTTAAGTAGAAAAGACCACTAAGAAAATTACATACCTAGTTATAGGTGAATAGACTAGCCAGTAGACGAAAATCGTATTTTTTTAATTTTAATTCAGAAAAAGTAAGATAATTGTAAAGAAACCTGAAAGAAATATTTTAGAAAATCTTGCAACAAACTGGCTTGTTTTTCTGCGTAAAGAAATATTCTAACAAGGGATTGCGTATATTTTATAAAAATAAAGGCTATTTTGAAACATTATTCTTAATATTTGCTAACAATGCAATCACGCAATAATAAAAAAAAAAATTTTAAAAATTGGATGTTTTGCAACGTTTTTGACAGAAATCTCTGAAATGGCGGCCATGATTCTTCCATACAAATTCAGTTGCCCGCCGGGCGTTCAGGAAGGAGGCCGTGTCGAATTTTTCAAAAAAATCAATTTTCGAATTACGTAAAATTGCATTACAGTCTAAAATATTTCAATAAAAAACTATGTACAAACTGCCAAATTATGTCATACTTTTGCTACACTATGGTACAGTTTTGACATTTTGTTGACGTTCAAGTAAAGATGTAATGCTATCGCAGATACGGCATCGCACATTTTTTTTTTAATTTTATTGAAAATTAAGTCAATGAAAAAAATAATTTGGTTTGATTTATTACCTATATTTTTTAATTGGCGATTAGGGTGAAAATCGGATTGGAACTTTCTCGGGTCGCGGAATCATATTAACTGTTTTTGTAATAAAAGGTGCTGTTTAATTAGGGTTTTACAATTATTTTGAGGGGTAATTCAGTCTGAAATTTTGAACAACTTTTCCCCATGAATGTATATCAAAATACGAATTGACATTATTCGTAATATATCGAACCACAGGCTATACTAGATCTATACTTGGCTTGGCAGGCAGGCTATAGTAGGCTATTTATCTACACTAATATTATAAAAAGAGAAAAGATTTGGTTGTTTGTTTGTTTGCATTACATGGCTCCGAAACTACTGGACCGATTTAAAAATAACTTTCACCGTTGGAAAGGTACACTATCCCCGAGTGACATAGGCTTTGTGTGTACCAAGGGCGAAGCCGGGGTGGACTGCTAGTATAGTATAATGATATTAAAACAACAGTCAAAAAACAAAAAAAAAACTGCATTTTTATACAAAAGTGTGCAGCCACCCGGGAAATTTGTATAGGAACCGATTTTTTCGGTGTTTTTACTGTTTTTAGGGTTTCGCTTGTCTCTCTGTCCGTAAGTCACAGCCAATTTGCTACGAAACTATTAGAATGATTTAGTTGAGATTTAGTACCTACACTTATGTAACTTAGTGACCTAAAGATAGACGTATAATGTAAATAAATGAAATTTAAAAAAGGGGGCCACTTATTGTGGGTAAATTAGACATTAAAAAAAAGTTTTGATAACAAAATCGTGTGACATATCAAATGAAAGAACTTTGTATGACAATTTTAAATATATTTATTTTTTACTATTTCTTAGATCGGTATTTTTAAGTTATTTAAGAAAATGGGCGAAAATTTACCCCACCTACTAAACTACTGGACCGATTCAGTTGAAATGTGGTGCACATAATGTAAATTTGTGACCCAAAGACGGAAGTAAAATGTAGGTAAATGAATAAATAAATAAAAAATGGGGCCGCTTTATGGGAGATAAATGAGACATTAAAAAAAGGATTTTGTGAACTATATCGCGTAAAATATCAAATGAAAGAGAATTTTATGATAATATTAAATATATTTTTCTATATTTTTTAAGTTGGTGTTTTTGAAGTTATTTTTGAAAATAAATAATAAAAATACACTTATCTCCGAAACCACTGAACCCAATCTTTTGAAAAATATACAATTAATAGTTCTTTACCTATAAATTACAGGAAAACCTATTAGAAGATAAAAAAATAAAAGGGTGCAATAATGCTTATTACTGCTTCATTAATCAACCAATTTTTTTAGCTGTTTTCAGGAAAAGATTTCTTTTTAGTGCTCTTTGTTGATTCGTTAAAAATATTGTACAAAATCAAACAGTCAAGTCATTGATTGAGCACGTACAGCTGCTACGCCAAGACTGTTGATCTGTTCAACGTGCAATCCTTTTTTACCCTCCGTACTTACATAATAAGGTGAATAGAAGTGAAAGGTGTTACGATTGCAGATGGTCGCTAAACGTATTGTTTCACAAAGAAAATTCAAATGTGTACATTTTCTGTCAGTGGAACACAAAACGTGTAGTTTTCCAAGTCACCGCTCGCGTAAAATACTATTTGATTGTATTTTTGAGAACGTCATGTCAGCGATAAGTAATATTGATTTTCACAGAAATATCATAAATTTGTCTATGGTTCCCTAAAATTTCAACTTAACCAAAATAAACCAGCCACGTGCCGTGACGGGCCACCTGCAGTGTAGGGTTCCGTAGTCAGTACCTACTTGTTTTATGTAACTAACAACTGCCTTACTTTAGGTCTGAATTCAGTCCATGATACTGAACAACTTTCACCACGGAACAAACGAAATACAAAAATTATTTTTGATCTCTTACACACAAGATTTGGCAAAATGTAATATTTATGTAATATATGTATGGTAATATAAGGACAAATCACACTAATTAAGCTAGCCCCAAAGTAAGTTTTAAACTTGTATTATGGGATACTAACTCAATGATACTATATTTTATGATAAATACATACATAGATAAACACCCAAGACCCAGGACAATTTGAAAAAGACCATTTTATAACTTGCCCTGGCTGGGGATCGAACCCAGAACCTCCGGATTAGCGGTCTAGCGTGTTGACAATTACGCCACGGAGGTCGAATGGAAAGCAAATATTTTCTTTTCATATTTAATTATGTGTTCCTTAGGAAAAGTTGTTCAGTATCATGAACTGAATCCACCTTAAATTAGTTTTAGTACAGGGAGACGTTATATACTACTGCCGTGAATTTTTTTAAGTGTCCATATACAACCGTTTAACTGACAGAGAGGGAAGACACATGATTCTAACAAAAATTTGCAATCAAAAACCAAATATTTCACAAACGGATTGCTAAAACGAAAAAGGGTGTTCATAATCTTACAATATTTTTGAAAGACCTATCTAACGACGTCTCACACCACACATTTTTTTTTTTCAAGTTTTTATTACCACATATCCATGCCCATGCCCAATTACAGCTTTCTAGTACTAATAGTCTATGAGTAAAACTGGGGACAGATAGACAGACAGACATGACGAAACTATAAGGTTTTCTTGTTAACTACGGAACCCTAAAAAACTGCGTGAAACTAAAAAGATTCTCTATTCTAAGGGTTCTTTGTCATTTGCGCTTTAACAAATTTCAAAATACGAGTAATCAAAACCACTTGTGCAAATATTTCGCTCCACTTCGCATACGATAAATTCAAAAATTGATGGATGAATGACCGTGCTTTTACAGGTTAAGCAACTTCTAGCTTGGTCACAGTTAGGATGGGTGACCGTGCTTTCAATCTTAATGTTGTCCAAGTCAAATGTTGAGATTCTTATGAATAAATTTCAGTTTTCTCTACCTACATAACTTGGCAGCTATTTAAATTTCAATTGTTTTGTCGGAATTTGAACTTGGCATTTTTACATTTATGTTTTCGATGGGATAAAATAAACACCCAAGAACCAGGACAAATTAAAAAAGGCCATTTACCAACTTGCCCTGGCTGGGAATCGAACCCAGAACCTTCGAGTGACGGACTAGCGTGTTAAGAAATCGCCACGGAGGTCGACTAATAAATTGAAAAAGTAATAAATTTTACGCAAGATTCGAATAACTATAACTTGGATATTTTAGAAAGTGATATATGAATTTCACATATATTTAAA
This sequence comes from Acrobasis repandana, assembly GCA_963576875.1. NCBI lineage: Eukaryota > Metazoa > Arthropoda > Insecta > Lepidoptera > Pyralidae > Acrobasis > Acrobasis repandana. Next base: position 2,469,068 of record OY756214.1, read on the forward strand.
CTCGCTTTTTAAATAAACGTCTTGCATTCACGCACACTACTGTATTTTCGACTTTAGCCTTTTTCTACTGATAGCCTGTCTACTAAAGTGTTAAGTACATTATAATGACGTCTGCCAAGGCCTTAATTCAGAAATAATAATTCAAACAATATAATTCTTTGATTTGATTGATTTGAAAATTTTAATAAGTATCGCGGACTGGAAGTCTTGACGAAAAGAAACAAGTAAGCTTCTACGTTACAATTTATGATTACCTACATCTATTGTCCCGTTTACACATTATTAACTCTATGTAACTTCATCTTGACATTTTTATCCCCCTAGCGGGAAAATTTTGCATATTTCAGAGCCAAATCCGACCACATGGCTTTGTGCATACAGTCCTTAACAATTAATCCATGGTATAGTTAAACAAGGTATTCTCTTCCCATGACAGCTGGGTCACATGATTGGCCCAAGAATATAAAATACATAAATATATAAGGACAAATCACACTGATTGAGCTAGCCCCAAAGTCAGTTTAAACTTGATGCCAGACTAAATTTATCTACTAAACTACGTATCCTGGGGAGGGCAAAATCCCGCTCGTCATTGCTCAAGATGAAAAAACGAGTCTATAATTACCTGAAAGGCCGGTAACGCTCATGTTACACCCCTGGTGTTGCAGTTGTCCATGGGCAGTGGTGATCACTTACCATCAGGTGACCCGCTTGTTCGTTTGCCGCCCTATAAAAAAAAACGATATAATATTTTATATTAAAATATTAATATAAAATGTATTAATTTTTTTATCATAAAATATTATATACAGAATACGTCATCAGTTAGGTGGGAGTGATGCCGTGATGGTGTGTGATGAATTACCCGAGCCATATGCATTTATTAACATAGCATACCATTATTAACTAATACATAATTCAATAAATTTTATTAAAAACCACACAGATGATCACAAGATATACCTACGTAATATTTAACTTACGAGTATTATTTTATTTTATACTAGCGGCCCGCCCCGGCTTCGCACGGGTATTTAAGCTCCGTAAGAACCATCCTCGTACTTCAAGGAATATTCTAAAAAAAGAATTAGCCAAATCGGTTCAATTGCTTTCGAGATTTGCGCTTAGCAACACGTTCAGCAATTCATATTTATATTATAGATTAAGTCGTTGAATTTACTGAAAAGAACAATCAGTGGTAACACTATCGTGATTTTCGTGACGTATCTTGGGCACGTCTTGGGCCATCGCGCGAAGAGAATACCATGAATGAATCGTTTTGGCGCAAAGAGCAATAATGTACCATAAATAGGTACCTTCCCCGAATTGGCGTGCTATGCTAAGTCGATCGGATCGGTGTTGCCGTTGTAAGAAAATATTTAAAGATATGTCTAACTATGTCAAATATCAGACTACCAAAGTTTCACAAGTGTATTCGTCACAACTTTTATTAAAATAAAATTCTTAGACGATTTACCTACATTAGTAGACTTCCGATCTTTTGCTCATTTTCTTGGGATGTTCAAAAATATATGTACCTACTTGTTTCGACTTTTTTTTTATAGTCTGCGCTTCGTTATCGATATTTAAGGGTATCTGTATTAAAAACAGTTACAAATGTAGATTTGGTGTATTGTAATTAGATTTAAAGTATTAAATTATATTTCAAGATATTGGTATTAAATACAAAAATGTAGCTATAGCTTTGAAACAATGTACAGCTCGCCGAATTAGCTTCAAATCTCAGAGAAGATGGTGATAGTAGCGTCACCTATTGAGAACTGTGTCATTATAACCCACAGGACAGCTGCTAAACATAAGCCTTCACCGATGATTTATAAAATGACTATTTGAAAGCCTGCATTCAGCGTTTTCCTGCAGCCTCGACATCTTTCACTAGCCTTGTCCTAAAACCTTGAAATCTAGATTTATTGATTAAGGATCTGGACATGCGCAGTACACAGCGTAACAACGTCTCGCCCTGAGATAAGGGAAGGTCTCGCCTTTGGCATCAACCCTGCATCAACTAATGTACCAACCATAGATTTACGCTTCTTTTTTTTAAAACACAGCTACTTTTTATAAAACAACTTCGTAATGCTTTTTTATGGAAAATTGCTTAGCGATAAGGCCGCCTTTTGCGCATTTCCTAGTTTATAAGATAGTTCGTTACTTATGTCCTGTATTTTTCTTTTGTGCAATAAAGGGTATTGTATTGTATTGTCAGAAAACCGGCATACGGCCCATCTAATTGTAAGTGGTTACCCTAACTTATGGGCGCCTGCAATAGAAACAGTGCATTGCAAAAACTTGAAATAATCAGGATTTCTGTGATAAATTGCATTTTGAGTGTTCCGTACCTCAAAAGGGAAAAAACGTAACCCTTAATCACTCACTTGTCTGTCCGTCCGTCTATCACAGCCAATTTGCTACGAAACTACTGGACCGATTGAGTTGAAATTTGGTACCTATTGAAAGTCAGTGACCCAAAGACGGACGTGTAAACTTAAACGAATTTCAAATATGGGGGCCATTTAAAAAAAGTTTTGAGAACCATATATATCGTGTGATCAAGTTTAATATGCCTAAAACCTACAAGTTCAGATTCGACCACCGGCACAGAACATGCTGGGGCTTCTGTGATAACTTAGAAGATACGTACCTACTTATATAAGGTTAGAAAAGCGGATTGCTCAATTTTAAAACAAAATTATATATTCACGGGACTTAGCAGAAACCTTGTGGTGTCTTACGTTTCTAAGGAGTAACATCCTTTGTGGTCGCAGACAGACACAGAAAGACAAAAAGCGCGAAAGTTTAAAAACCAATAAATCAAAAATTATGTTTCGACAAGATTCGACTTTTATTTCGTTACAGTAAGTATGACGACAGTAGCTCCATCCATCGGGAAATCACGAAAAAAGTTAACGATTTATAATCTTTGTCATGCGCAGTAGAACTGCAAAACACTGCGCATGCGGGCGCATAAACCAATAAGATGGGTTGTATATTTTCCAGATCTGACCACATTGGCGCCACTAGCTCAGGCCGCCAAAATTTGAATTTTTCTAGATGTTTGGGTACAAGATAATTTTCAGCCTTGTTTACTCAGACCAGAATTTTTAAAAGGTTGTAATGATCACTCGACTAGGTTAATATATTATTCATAGTAAAATGAAATATACTACTTTCAGATACTTTTATATATAATATACAACTATCCAACTTTTAGAATTTATATGGTGTTCTATAATCCAAATAAAAGAAGTCGTTCATTTCAGTTGACAAAGTCAGATATTATAAAACATACATAATCTTGATAGAAATGAAAGTGGTTCCGTAGGTTTCTGTGTGTCACCTCGCAGGTCGAACTTTCATTCTGTTCATTAGTACTTACTAGAGACTAACTAACTACCATGTTATGGATGCATCCAATAACATGCTAAAATGGGGAGGGAGGGACTTTAATTTTATAAATAATCCTTATCCACGGGACGTACTCCAATCATGTAAAGCTTACTTAGGGAAAGGTTAGGGTTCATACAGGAGTACTGCTACTATATTATTTCTCTTGTTATCACCACTGATGAATTTTACATTCATTGCCTGTTTTATTACAAATTCTGCTCGATCGTTACAAAACAAGCAATGTATACAAAAAAGTGGGCAAAATCAAAACTAAACTAGTACTAACATTAGTCACCGTTGGAGAGAGTAATTTTAATTCACCCATTTTTTAACCTTGTCTTATTATAAAACAAGGACAACTTCATTACTAGGTTTACTAACTTACTTACTAGGTTTAAACTGTTATTCGCCCAAATCATGTCGGCATTGACAGACGACGATAATGGTTTAAAGTGTTTAAACCAAAGACCTTGGAATTTACCTTCTTATAGAGAATCTGACTTAAAACCCATCTTGTGTCTTTTTCCCTTTTACCGGCATTTACTGTTGCAAGAATGAGACTTCGCCAAACCTCAAAAGTAAAAAGTCACCTGTCTGCTGCTCAATACGAAAAAATTTAAATGACATTGTCTAATGTCATTTACTTCTGTTTAGGTGTCTTTTCTGTTTAGTAGCGTCATACACATCCTGGCGTAACGCGTACAAAAAAATGTGACCACTACGTTTCAAAACAGGTTATACTTTTGAGTCGTTATTGCGGAATCTATAATATTTACCTCCAATATCTATGGTTTAAACCTAGTAATAATGTTAGTCCATGTTTTACGGTAAGTATGTAATCAAAATATTTCTCAACTTTTATAAGACCAAATATTTAAAACCTTTCAAGTTAGCAGCATAAAGTTCAATTTACGTTAACATTGTGTTTTACAATGATAGAGTCATCAGCCAGGGGTTTAACGGGACTAACAATACCTTGACTACGTAAGACTTTTTTTTATTGACAGTAACTGTTATCTACACAGATATACATATTTACAACAGATATATATATATATGTATTTAAAGCTATAATTTTTCAACTTCAAATAGACGCTTTTTTAACAGTCACAATTTTTTCTTAAGGTTATGAATGTTAACCATAGAGAAGTCTTCCAATAAGTTAGTTATTGGGAAAATTAGTTTATAATAAAAATGGCAGCATTTAACATTTGGACTTTATAAATGCAATTACATTGCAAAGAGGCCTTTGGGTGTTACGGCCATAGGATCTGTTTAACCCGTATGGAACAAAGACGTAATTCGTTTGTATGTAAATACATTGCGTAGCCTTTTTAGGTCGCGTAGCTTCGGTTGGTATATATCTGTCGCGAAAAATCGGCGAAATAGAAGTCCAAATGTTTTAGATATGGATGCCGCATGTAGGCTACTAAGCCTAGGCGCACACGATCATAGAAAAGCATACTACAATAAATTACAGCACGTTTTTTCAACATGCAGATATAAATTTAAAAAAATATATCAAATATCATTACATATACAACGTGTATCAAAAAGGGGGTATCAACCCGACGGGGAGTAAACGTACTAATCAATGTGAACAACTTTTACTATGGGACCATCCCAGAAACAGCAAAAAAAATCTGCAGCTCTATACAAAATTAAAGAACATTTTGCCACGGTAGGTATTTAATTTTGCAGATCTTTTTATCGCGATTTCAGAGATGGTCCCATAGTAAAAGTTGTTCACATTGGTTAGTACGTTAACTCCCTTTCGGGTTGATACCCCCTTTTTGTAACACGTTGTATAAACAACAAACGATAAGAAGTGGAAATCTGGCAGCCGATTATTTTAATGTCAATAGACGAGATAAACGCTAATAGGAATTATATTTAATTAGAACGCTAATAAATTATGTCTGTCTGTCTACATTTAAGAGCCAAGCTCTTGCCGGTATCGTTGTGTGGAAAGAGACGCATACAATGACTATTTTTGGCAGACAGAATGGAGTGGTTTGCTATTGCCTTTTCCATGTTGTGGAATTACACTTTGTTTATTTACATGCTGTATATTGACTGTATATTACGATCAAATAATTAAGTAAACATTGCTGCTGTGTGCACTGCATTGCCAAATGTTTTAACTGTTCCGGCTATTTCTCAAATGCAAGGTCTTTGGCATCCTTGGGTGAATAGACATGCATGTAATATTTGGAGAAGAAAAAACGGGAAATCGCACCCCGGGCTCCGAAGCAGCACAGCTGAGGATGCAACCGCGCTTGGATGAAGAAGAATGAAGTAAACATTACAATGTCACTACCTAGACTCTAGTTTAACTTCTACTACTTTATCTCGAAAAAGAGGACTATAATGTGCATTCAGGATTCATTATACCATATTCTGCGTCCAACAGAGCTTTTACCAGGCCTGTGTCACTCCCCGTTTAGGTATCAAAAATGTACCTACATTATTACTATGCGCGCAGGCGGCCCCTCCGGGTGGTAAATTCAGTTATACTAATCGTTTGTCCAGAGTAATAAGAATGAAATTGGCTTGCAATGGATGTCTAGGTATATATACGAAAAGGTGCTGAGTTCTGACTTGAGCTAAATTAAACCATATCGCTAGCCACATTGAGTAGATATTTCTTTGAATTTCTTTGCTGAGTGAGACTTCTGTACGTTAGTATTATTTATTCTGTGAAACTACTGGACCGATTGAGTTGAAATTTGGTACCTATTGAAAGTCAGTGACCCAAAGACGGACGTGTAAACTTAAACGAATTTCAAATATGGGGGCCATTTAAAAAAAGTTTTGAGAACCATATATATCGTGTGATCAAGTTTAATATGCCTAAAACCTACAAGTTCAGATTCGACCACCGGCACAGAACATGCTGGGGCTTCTGTGATAACTTAGAAGATACGTACCTACTTATATAAGGTTAGAAAAGCGGATTGCTCAATTTTAAAACAAAATTATATATTCACGGGACTTAGCAGAAACCTTGTGGTGTCTTACGTTTCTAAGGAGTAACATCCTTTGTGGTCGCAGACAGACACAGAAAGACAAAAAGCGCGAAAGTTTAAAAACCAATAAATCAAAAATTATGTTTCGACAAGATTCGACTTTTATTTCGTTACAGTAAGTATGACGACAGTAGCTCCATCCATCGGGAAATCACGAAAAAAGTTAACGATTTATAATCTTTGTCATGCGCAGTAGAACTGCAAAACACTGCGCATGCGGGCGCATAAACCAATAAGATGGGTTGTATATTTTCCAGATCTGACCACATTGGCGCCACTAGCTCAGGCCGCCAAAATTTGAATTTTTCTAGATGTTTGGGTACAAGATAATTTTCAGCCTTGTTTACTCAGACCAGAATTTTTAAAAGGTTGTAATGATCACTCGACTAGGTTAATATATTATTCATAGTAAAATGAAATATACTACTTTCAGATACTTTTATATATAATATACAACTATCCAACTTTTAGAATTATATGGTGTTCTATAATCCAAATAAAAGAAGTCGTTCATTTCAGTTGACAAAGTCAGATATTATAAAACATACATAATCTTGATAGAAATGAAAGTGGTTCCGTAGGTTTCTGTGTGTCACCTCGCAGGTCGAACTTTCATTCTGTTCATTAGTACTTACTAGAGACTAACTAACTACCATGTTATGGATGCATCCAATAACATGCTAAAATGGGGAGGGAGGGACTTTAATTTTATAAATAATCCTTATCCACGGGACGTACTCCAATCATGTAAAGCTTACTTAGGGAAAGGTTAGGGTTCATACAGGAGTACTGCTACTATATTATTTCTCTTGTTATCACCACTGATGAATTTTACATTCATTGCCTGTTTTATTACAAATTCTGCTCGATCGTTACAAAACAAGCAATGTATACAAAAAAGTGGGCAAAATCAAAACTAAACTAGTACTAACATTAGTCACCGTTGGAGAGAGTAATTTTAATTCACCCATTTTTTAACCTTGTCTTATTATAAAACAAGGACAACTTCATTACTAGGTTTACTAACTTACTTACTAGGTTTAAACTGTTATTCGCCCAAATCATGTCGGCATTGACAGACGACGATAATGGTTTAAAGTGTTTAAACCAAAGACCTTGGAATTTACCTTCTTATAGAGAATCTGACTTAAAACCCATCTTGTGTCTTTTTCCCTTTTACCGGCATTTACTGTTGCAAGAATGAGACTTCGCCAAACCTCAAAAGTAAAAAGTCACCTGTCTGCTGCTCAATACGAAAAAATTTAAATGACATTGTCTAATGTCATTTACTTCTGTTTAGGTGTCTTTTCTGTTTAGTAGCGTCATACACATCCTGGCGTAACGCGTACAAAAAAATGTGACCACTACGTTTCAAAACAGGTTATACTTTTGAGTCGTTATTGCGGAATCTATAATATTTACCTCCAATATCTATGGTTTAAACCTAGTAATAATGTTAGTCCATGTTTTACGGTAAGTATGTAATCAAAATATTTCTCAACTTTTATAAGACCAAATATTTAAAACCTTTCAAGTTAGCAGCATAAAGTTCAATTTACGTTAACATTGTGTTTTACAATGATAGAGTCATCAGCCAGGGGTTTAACGGGACTAACAATACCTTGACTACGTAAGACTTTTTTTTATTGACAGTAACTGTTATCTACACAGATATACATATTTACAACAGATATATATATATATGTATTTAAAGCTATAATTTTTCAACTTCAAATAGACGCTTTTTTAACAGTCACAATTTTTTCTTAAGGTTATGAATGTTAACCATAGAGAAGTCTTCCAATAAGTTAGTTATTGGGAAAATTAGTTTATAATAAAAATGGCAGCATTTAACATTTGGACTTTATAAATGCAATTACATTGCAAAGAGGCCTTTGGGTGTTACGGCCATAGGATCTGTTTAACCCGTATGGAACAAAGACGTAATTCGTTTGTATGTAAATACATTGCGTAGCCTTTTTAGGTCGCGTAGCTTCGGTTGGTATATATCTGTCGCGAAAAATCGGCGAAATAGAAGTCCAAATGTTTTAGATATGGATGCCGCATGTAGGCTACTAAGCCTAGGCGCACACGATCATAGAAAAGCATACTACAATAAATTACAGCACGTTTTTTCAACATGCAGATATAAATTTAAAAAAATATATCAAATATCATTACATATACAACGTGTATCAAAAAGGGGGTATCAACCCGACGGGGAGTAAACGTACTAATCAATGTGAACAACTTTTACTATGGGACCATCCCAGAAACAGCAAAAAAAATCTGCAGCTCTATACAAAATTAAAGAACATTTTGCCACGGTAGGTATTTAATTTTGCAGATCTTTTTATCGCGATTTCAGAGATGGTCCCATAGTAAAAGTTGTTCACATTGGTTAGTACGTTAACTCCCTTTCGGGTTGATACCCCCTTTTTGTAACACGTTGTATAAACAACAAACGATAAGAAGTGGAAATCTGGCAGCCGATTATTTTAATGTCAATAGACGAGATAAACGCTAATAGGAATTATATTTAATTAGAACGCTAATAAATTATGTCTGTCTGTCTACATTTAAGAGCCAAGCTCTTGCCGGTATCGTTGTGTGGAAAGAGACGCATACAATGACTATTTTTGGCAGACAGAATGGAGTGGTTTGCTATTGCCTTTTCCATGTTGTGGAATTACACTTTGTTTATTTACATGCTGTATATTGACTGTATATTACGATCAAATAATTAAGTAAACATTGCTGCTGTGTGCACTGCATTGCCAAATGTTTTAACTGTTCCGGCTATTTCTCAAATGCAAGGTCTTTGGCATCCTTGGGTGAATAGACATGCATGTAATATTTGGAGAAGAAAAAACGGGAAATCGCACCCCGGGCTCCGAAGCAGCACAGCTGAGGATGCAACCGCGCTTGGATGAAGAAGAATGAAGTAAACATTACAATGTCACTACCTAGACTCTAGTTTAACTTCTACTACTTTATCTCGAAAAAGAGGACTATAATGTGCATTCAGGATTCATTATACCATATTCTGCGTCCAACAGAGCTTTTACCAGGCCTGTGTCACTCCCCGTTTAGGTATCAAAAATGTACCTACATTATTACTATGCGCGCAGGCGGCCCCTCCGGGTGGTAAATTCAGTTATACTAATCGTTTGTCCAGAGTAATAAGAATGAAATTGGCTTGCAATGGATGTCTAGGTATATATACGAAAAGGTGCTGAGTTCTGACTTGAGCTAAATTAAACCATATCGCTAGCCACATTGAGTAGATATTTCTTTGAATTTCTTTGCTGAGTGAGACTTCTGTACGTTAGTATTATTTATTCTGTGCTTTTACGCCGCTTCAGACTGGAATAAAAGCAAGCGGCAGCGCACTTTCACTGTCAAACGATATCATCTTTTATTTCTATCGACAAAATGCATAGAATAGTTGGAGAAAGACTAGTCCTATTTAGGCCGCGCGGTGCCGCTGGCAACCGTGAGACTTTTGTTTTTCAAGCTATTCTATGCATTCCGTAGACATAAATAAAGGTGAATTTGTTTAAACAGTGAAGTACGCTGCCAGTAGTTGCCGTTCCAATGTGCTCCGATAAAGTTTGATACCTATGTAACTAAATTATTGACAAGTTATTTAAATGATCTTTAAAATATATAGTGGTAGTGTGTCCAGGTTAGTGTGCGTTCAGGCTTATACATACAGTCTAGAGAAATATATCTGACAAAGTCTTATTATACAAAGTGTAATAGACATATGCGAAATAAATGAAACCACGGGCTATACTCGATCACTTATTAAAATAACAGACAAAAAACAGGTTCCAAACTTTTATATAGAAGTGCCGATTTTTTTTTGTGGCTGTTATTTTAATATTATATTATAGTGATCTAGTACAGCCCGTGGTTCGATTTATTACGCATATGTCAATAACACGTTGTATACAATATACATACATAGATCGTTGATTTTTAACTTTATCACTAACTAGACGATTTTAACCGTAACATTTAAATTTAGTCAATTCCTTTAGAGAATATGCCTTACATTAATCGACTATTTGGCCTTAATTGAATTAAAAGTATTCCGAAATATATTTTGTATAGAACATACACATCCATTAAACTTGCAACGGCATACCATGTGTAAATACTACTAACAGTGACCGATCATTTAACACTACTCCAAATCCACCCAGATATTATAAATCCAGCAATATACAGTAAATCGTAGTCTTAGGGCTCAGACAAGCGACAGCATGCCAGCGACAGCGTCTTTGGAGGGCCATTTTTGAAACACTGAGTCACTAAACGAATGGAATTGCTGTCGCAGCGAACATAAAACACAAGTTCGCTGCGACAGCAACTAAAAAAGTCTTACAGACGAGCGACATTTCGCGACACTGGTCGCCGACTTGTGGTGTCATTTTTAAAACGTCGAGTACACTAAACGAATGGACTTGTGGTAGTGACTCAGCGTTTCAAAAATGGTCCTCCAAGGTCGCTGTCACTGGCATGTTGACGCCTGTCTGAGCCCTAAGTCGGTATGATTTAGTGTATATTACTGAGGATTAGTATTCGTATTATGAACGATATGGCTAAAAAGCATGTAACAAGTGCCTTGACAAAAGATAGGGGAAAAAGATTCACATGCTGTACCGAAGAAGAAGAAGAAACATTTGTATTTTGAGGTCTAGTCTTTCTTATAGAGTGTGTTAATAACGCACTCGATAAGAAAGACTAAAGTGAGTATTTCGGGATTATTGATAATATTTAAGATCGCTCTACATACCATTAGGGCTCTTAAGGCACAGCCAGTGCCTTAACCGCGGCTTGGCCAGCATCGTTACATTCAGACTCTCAGCCAAAGAAATTGTATACAATCTAGAATGCTTACGAAGTGCCAAAACCGTTCCCAAAAAAGATACCTACCTAAAGTTATAGGTCTCCCTTTCTACTTTATTACACTGGCAGTTTGCGGGAAAGGGACGCTTATAACTTTAGGTAATTTTTTGAACATAAGGTATCAAAACGTAAGCATTATGAAAATATAAGCTTAATGTACGTGGCATTAAGTTTAATTTTCTAATAATAAATAATAATTTGTTTTTTTTTTTTAGATTATTACACGTAGTCTAGATTGTATTATAAATTCTTTTCTCTCAGCAATATTTATACATATGATACAAATATAGTAGTGGTACCACAGCAGCAGGTATTTATTGTAGTACATGTCGTACATATATACATACTATCACGCCTGTTCCCCACTGATAGGCTATGACATCCACTTGCTACGATCCTGACAAAACAATATGGATGTGGACAAAAAAAAACTACATCAGGTAGATTATTAAAAAATATTGTATATGTATTTTTTTCTTTTCTCTGATTAGCAAATAGTGACGAAGATACAGCGCATTTAAATTCATATGACGTCACGATCTTGTAAGATTTCTACCACTCCGAAACTTCGGTGCGCTGTATCTTTGTGAATTTTTACTACTCCAATAAGTCCGAAAGTCAAAAGTCAAAATTTTTCATCCAATGTAGGATAAATATATCACTTATTGAAGGTCATTATTTTTAATTATTTTTAGTGCAAATGCTACCGATACTAGCGTTTCGCAATAAACCGAAATATACGGGTCCATTATTTTTGGATAACCTGACGAACTAAATATTTTATTTCGGACCCAGTCCACATATTATTCGCCTTTTCTTATAAGATTGGGGTCAGGCATTAAATTCGGTCTAGCTGTTAATGCTGCTGCTTGTGGTCCCAAGATTAACCATAGGATCTTAGAACAGGGTAAAATTACACATGTATTTATTAAAACTACGATCGACATTTAGTTTGTATACTTATGAATTTGTGCGTGAAATATTGCCAGATGGGCGACACGAAACCCTGGCGTTTATGTGTACGTTACGCTAACTAGAATGAGGTATGGTATCGCGGGGCGGATTTTCATGGTCTTATGCTTGAAACTGCGTTAGCGCCGCTTCGGAATTGCTGCGGAAGGCAGCGCACTTTTATTTTAAAACCATATTCTTTATACGAAATGCATAGCTTAAGGCTCGGCGCAAACGGGCCACCGAAAAACGCGGCCACCGTCCACTTTCCTACTAATTTAGTGGCCGCCACCGGCTTCACCGTGTGCGGCGAGTCGATACAAAATGTATATGAACTACAGGAAAGTGGTCGGTGGCCGCGTTTTTCGGTGGCCCGTTTGCGCCGAGCCTAAGAAAATAAAGTCTTGCGGCCACGCAGCCGAGACTTTCTCAAGCTGTTCTATGTATTTCGTAGATAGAAATAAAGGTGAAAATACGAGTAGTTTGACATTGAAGTAGGCTGCTAGCCACTGCAATTTTAGTGTGAATTTGAGCTTAAGCTGAGACCAGCGACGAGTTTACTCTGTCTCTGTCATAAACTCTACGTGCGACAAAGACAGACTCCCGCAATTTCAAGCCTTATACGTTATTCGAAAAGGCCTATACCTTAGCCAAAACGGGGTATGTTACTTGTCAACTCAAAGAACTTTTATTAACACACCGAAATTCCTTAAAAAAGTAAATAAGAAAACATTCCCGTCCATTACTAGTTCGATATTGTATGTTAACTTTTTGTGTTTATGTAATAACCACAGGCCTTATTTGCGCTGTACAGTATAATTTTATACAATAAAGGTTCTGTTAATAAATAAAATACCCTCTTTCAGCTTGACATAACACTTTCCGACTAAAGTTATGTATTCATAGACATGATGAAAGTGTCAAATAACATAATATTTTATTTTTTATTATCATTAAATTAGGCTTTCGCGCCTGTTACAGACTATGAGGTTATTCCACAAGACAAAGGCTTGAAACTGCGTTCGGCGGAGACCCGCGACGAGTTCAGTCCGTCTTTGTTACACACCCTACGTGCAACAGAGACACGTGACCAAAGACAGTTTTAGCTATCTCTATCTTACGTGGGGTATGTGACAGAGACGGACTGAACCCGTCGAGGGCGTTTCCTTGACGTAGTTTCAAGCCTAAAGAAAGGCCTTATTGATTTAGTTACAGTAAATATATCATAAAATAATCTATTTGTTACTCCGATCAACAAAACAACCAGATAACGCGTTACCTACAAAAACAAAGCAAAATTCTTTCCGCTTGACAACAACCTAATTACACTACATATAAAGTGTTTTTGTCCTTGAGTAAACGAAAGAAGAGCTCACCGCCAGGAGCGCGCTCGAGCTATCGAGCCGTATTTTTTGCGCAGACTTGATACCTAGTTGTATTATTGATCGAAGATTTGTCATGACCAGGAATATAGTATTGAAAAAAAAAACAACTAAAATCTGATGATGTGTACATAATATTATTATTGCTTATATTAAATTATTTGCCATTATAATCACTGCTAGGACCAATATCCACTGGCCCAAAAGGGAAAAAAGATTTCGTATGAAGACTAGGCTTGGTGTTTGTATGAAATTTATTATGTTACAGCCTTGAAAAAGAACCTTGTTGTAAAGTGATAGAATTCATTTTAACTTATATTCCAGTCCGGAGAATAATTAACTTAATGTTACTGTAAGTTATAGTTATATGGATACGGGTCCTAAAATAACGTCTTAAAACAATGATATACAGTCTAGGCCATTGTAAATTCTTATTTAAAGTTATTGCCAAAATGGAGCAACTTCAAAAGTATATAAAACTAATTTTAACATACAACGCAGTCGTAATAACCCTAAAGTATATTTATCCTAAAATTGAAATGTAAAGTAAATATAGTGAAAGCCGAATATTCGACATAATATTATCTTAATAGTAGTCTTAATCGGAAAGTATATCAATGCAAAAGGGGTCAATTTCTCATCAGTTGATCACATAGTAAAAGATGTTCACGCTGAATACATTGATCGAATTTAAAATTGATATCCTTTCTGACTAGCGTTGTACATATTTCAACTTATTTTTCCATGTGACTATACTGATAGTAGCTGGCTTTTAAATACCAAGTACCTAGGCGTTGGAGCTCCGCCCGAGAAAAAGTACTTATACAACGAGTTAATGAAATAACGCAAAACCTCTCAGGTTGTACCTCAGCCCATAAAACTGAACAACTTTTGATCTACAACATTTAAAACATCTAAAGCAGTGCTCGGTTACTTTCTTCATGGACTGTCAGATGATAAATAAACAATAGATATTTATGTAGGTTTATTTGTTTGTATATATATTTATATATTTATTAGGAAGTAGGTATTTTGTATTATATACTATATTTAAGTATCATATTTTGTAGTTGATGTAATTTATAAATTGCCATGCAATATATATATATATATATATGTAAGTTTAAAGTTCAAATACTAACTACTTAGTAAGTAATTAAAAAAATGTTAATTTTGCTCCTACTTCGGCCTCACTTGCCTCTGCACCACCTGTCGGTAGACTGATAGAGAAAGTCTAGGCTTTAAGTCCGCCGTTTACAATTGTTGTAATAAAATTGAATAAATAAATAAATAAAAAGACATGAAATGACAAATATAAAATTCGGATTTTTATACAAATTGACTCGATCAGCTGATCAGCTGGTATGAAAATTCAAACATATTTTTTTGGGTTTTGTGAAACTTGTAGAACGAAAGTTGTTCAGTTTCATGGGCTGAGGTACCATCCGAGAGGTTTTGCGTTATTTCATTAACACGTTGTAAAGAAATGAAACCTAGCTAGATTGATTTTTCCTCAAAACCTACATACTATTTTCATTACAATCGTCAGCACCCTTTCGTAGATCCTAATTATATATATATATATATATATATATATATATATATATATATATATATATATATATATATATATATGTTACGCACCGAAATCACTCATTGGTGGCAATCACAAGGCGTCGTGAGCGTTTTGATAAGGGCCACGAAACGAATTTCACGTCGTGGCCGTTTAACATTACCCACAATGCGTCGTATTATTTCGCTAAATGATAATATATACTTATAGAAGAATTGCTCGCATCCGTTTTCACCCAATATCACTCAGATTACGAACTTACAGATATACGGGCAAAAATAAGTTGAAATATGATAAATCTAAATTAAATTCATAAATGAGTATATATGTTTCTTTAAAAGTATAATAAAAAGTTCTAAAAGGCTTAGTTATAATTATTGTTATTGTACTTAGTTTTAGCACAAAAATTTATAAATTAAAAACAATAGTAAACATTGTTTCGATATAGAATATTACATAAAACCATTGGTGTTATACATACCATTTAAAATTGTATAAATAATGTATTCGTTTTGCTGCAATAAAACATTTCTGTATTATTTCGGTTACACAACCAAATAAGAAATTAAGCTTATTGTTATCAGCGAACATATATACTATATAAGCAAAATTTATCAATTAAAAAATTACCTCCATCAAAAGCACATTCAAGTAAGCGGTAATTAAAAACTACATTGCTAGGCCAATCAGTAGCTGCTACGACTCGAAAAGAAGCTGCTGTATTACGTTGCGTCATAGCAGACATTGACCAAAGAGCAAAAAAGATACTTCCTTAAAACCCATCTTTTGTCTCTTGTCCTCTTATCGGCATTTACTGTTGCTAGAATGAAACTTCGCTAAACGTTAAAAGTAAAAATGTAGCCTGTGTTGTCAATAGTAGATTGTGCTACAAGGCGTAAAGGTAATAGTTTTAACGCGAGGGCGCTACTTTGAATCCAGAGCGAAACGAAGAATTCAAGTATATCGCCCGAGATAAAACTATTACCGTACACCGTGTAGCACATTCTTCTTTTCATCTCCATCTATGAGAAAAAGCAAGTTTATACCTATAACGAAAGTAGAATACCTACATATACCTAATCAGAGTTTAACAGTCAGTTACTAACCTTTATTTGGTGGCGTTTTCACTGAAGTACTATGAAAATATTTTTCTAGGACCACCACATCTTATACATTTTCCAGTCATTAGAATCGTTTTATTACTTTTTACTCGTGTGTTAATTCTTTATATATTTAAATTATGTATATTATACGTAAACTTCATATTTATTTACTATCGGTCTCATCAAGAAATTAGTCACATTTAAATAGTTGTAAAAATAACCTAATAGTTCCATAATAAAATTACTATTTAAATCAAAGACAACAATTGCGCGCTTTTATTGGTTTTTAATAAATTATTATTTTGAAGCAAGAGAACCAAAACATTTTGACCTACAGTCATCCACGTAAAAAGTGTTGTATTCCAATTTTAAAAAATTTCGACGCCCTTGCCTATATTTTACAATTTTAAAACTAAATTCTTCATTTTTTTAGCTGACTGCCAATATTATTTTTGATTCTACATTTGTGTTCGGTTTTCAAATGTGTTTCAACGCCTAGGGAATTTACTTTTTACTTTTCAGTGTCTAGAGAATTACCAGTGACTTTAGCTACAAATATTTGGGATAAAATCATCGTTTTTTGAATAGATGAGATGAAAAATTTATTTATATACAAATTGTCACCTAAACGGAAGTAAATGTCATTGACTTCTGTTTGGGTGACTTTTCTATTTAGTAGCGTCATATAAGTCCTGGCGTACGACGTTAAAAAATACGCCACTACCACAGACCTACCACTACTAGACTTGCGACGATATTGCTAGAAAGAGACTGTCAAATACAGTACAACGTGAGTGTGAAAGAAACGATGCTATGTTTTTTTGTCTCTATCGGCGTGGCTGCTATAAGCTGGCCTACTGTCAAAATCTGGGCCAAACAAACCACAAAACGATCGAAGAAAGTTATTAATTTTAGGGATTTTATCATTGAAAAGGTGATTTAGGGTTTTATTTGAACTTCTTATAAGTTAGTAACCATAGTGTGTTCTGTGACGTGTGCAAAATAGGGGTGGAGGCAACAATCAAAGATAGAAAGAGATGCACTAAAGTAACACTATGCAGGTCTAGTAGTGGTAGGTCTGTGGCCACTACGTTTCAAAACAGGTTACACTTTTGACACCTCATCGCGGAATCTATACCCCCCAGAGATATGGAATATAATAATTTATTGTTCTGAGATACCCCCAATATCTCTGACATAGACCGACGGTTGACGCTGCGTCATGCGACAGCCATTTTAAATAAATTTCGTAGCGCCGTTTTGCGCGATGATGTTTGAAGTTAGTCTTACATAGTGTTATAGTTCGCTGATTGTTATAAAAAATCAGGTAGGTAGTAATAAACTCGAAAACACGTAATAGTCAAAATGGCGAGTCAAACATCCATTTTATATCGCCATCTTAATCATCACTGGTTGATCGGAAAACGTTTAAAAAGGTGGTTTCCCCCGAACTGGGAACTTGCAACATCACATTCGATATATATTATTATAGTTCCTTATTATTTAAATTTAATTAACAATATATTTTAATAAAGTAACAAAATTGGCGTTAAACACTGGCTGTTTGACATTGACAATGACAATGTGCCATGATATCGTATTCGGGTAGTTTATGGAATGTACAAAAACAGTCGTTTCACTCAAAATTAGACAAATTACCACTTCATATTTTCTGTTAAGAATACTTGAACTTAAAAGCAATTTAATTGTAAGAATTTCAACAAGATCAAGTATACTTGATTTCCGAAGTAAACATGTATACTAACTTTTTAAAATTTTAGTAGTTAAAAAAATAACATACCTACAGATTTTGTGCAAATTGCTCAAAGTATGTGGGGAGTTTAAACTAAACAAATTATTTAAACAGTCATATTATCCACCTAAAGTTATAATAAACTTAAATTCGGAATTGATTCATGAAAAATCTCAAGTAAATATAAAGCTTTGTATTTATGCGAGTCGACTCCATACTCCGAGTCACAATGTGGCAATTTAAGGCCAGTACACGTGTAATAAAAAAAATTAGTACTTACAGCATCTCAAAATAACGCCCTGAAACCTGTACCAAGTAAATATAAAAGGCCCCAAATGTATGTATGTTAAAATAAAATAGTGAATCAATTCCTTCGTAGCGGTTTAAATAGCCGCCTATAGTAAAGGCGGCTTTTCAAACCGCTACGCTTCGTCCATCGAATTCGACGCTGAAGCCAGTACGACTCGACTTAAATCAAATGTCAAGTCGTATTAGCATCGGTATTATAATGTTGGTTTGTACAAGAAAGAAAGAGACAAATATTATCAGAACAAGTACACTTCAAGAGTATCCATGTACTCATCTAAATAGAAACTAATTACTATTCGAGAATTTTATAGCACTTAGAGCCCCATTGCATTATAATTTATTATGCTTGAGACGTTTACAAAGAAAATCAAAAGGATGTTTGTCCCTTGCGCATTAGGTGTATTCCCCGCACACAAAAAAAATTCAAAAGTGCCCATTTAGCACGGTCCCTGCACTTGGTTCGAGTATAAATGTAAATTGCAAAGTCTTTTTTAATATTATATCTTCTTTCTATTTCTGTGGAATATAATATACTATTTGATTATTACTTTAAACTAAATAATATACATATATCATTTAGTTTAAAGTAATAATCAAATAGTTTGTATATTATAACATAATCAACAAAATTAAATGTATATTATATTCCACTGAAATAAAAAGAAATAACAACATAAACGATATTACAATAAATGATATTGTAAAAATTTTGCAAAGCTAAACAAAATAGATTATATTGTTCAAATTTTGCTATACCCGAATGGGTCAATAAGGACTATATTTTAATTACAAGACCACATTGTACTCTTCTTATGAAAATAGAGAATTAGAAATTTGAAGAAAAAGAAGTAGCTACAGCTAAGCTAATAACTGAAAATAGTACGCAACATTTAAATCTCATTTATTTAAATGTTGCAAACTATTTTCAGTTTAGTCTAAATGGAATAAGGCTGATATTTAAAAAGGACTTGATATTTTTAAAAAACGACAACGCGCTAAGTTGGGAGGATTCAAGGTAGGCTTAAAAGAGTTTAGAGAATACACCCATTGTCTGTAGCTTCTTATTGGACTTGGTCGAGGCTCACTCGTTGTCTTACTTCTTTGAGGTGGGCCCAGTTTTGTTGCGATCTTGTAGCGGGATCTGAAATATTGATATATTTTATGAAACAAAGTTACTATATTTTATGAAGTCAGCTCGGCTTCGCTTTTTTGACCTAGGATCGGTTTTGGTCTACCCTTTGGGTTACGGAAGTCAGACGGCAGTCGCTTTGTGTAAAAACCAGTAACCTCGTCAAATCGCCTAGGTAAGGTAGCGGACCCCGGGCTCTGAAGCAACACCGCTGACGATGCAACCGGGAATACGTTCGGATGATGATACGTGAAAATTCGCCAAATGCACCTCACTTCAAAGAAATCATATTTGTTTCATGCAATGCATATAAGAAATGTTGTTTTGTGGATGTGTGGTTTTAACAGATATTTTAGGGTTGGATCTCATCTATCACCACGGAACAGCACTTTCGTATGCTGCTATCCTCTTCTGTCGCTCTAGCTCTGTTCCGTGCTGATAGATGAGATCCAACCCTTATTGTATCGGATTTTTATGCAGGTATTTATGTATTGTGTAGGGGTCCTCCATGCTTCCCACCTGTGCTCGAATCAGTGACGTTAAGTAATCGTAATCAGGCACCTTTATAGTTAACCATCTACTTTAGACTTATTTAGTACCAAAACAAGCTAAATTACCGTGGCCCGTTGGTCCTCCATGCGTCCCGCCTGCGCTCTCATCAGTAACGCGAAGAAATCGTCATCAGGCACCGTTTTAGGACGTTCTTCAGGTTTGGGCCGCGGCAGTTCTGAACGTTGATCCTCTATCCGGGATCCCTGTAAGTTATAAACATGAGATATGAGACTGTTGTACTCGTATTTAGCCGTGTGGTTCCCGGCAGAGTAGAATAGGACCACTCCAAGTCTTCTCGTGTATGTCGTAGAAGGCGGCTTAGAAAAACACAAAAATCAATGAGACCTCTCCAACCCGTCTGGCCAGCCTGGAGAGTGTAGGCCAAATCCTCTGGCTGTTTTTTTTTGTCCAAACCAAACAAACCACTTTTACTATGTAAATGTCTATAAAAACTGTCTAATGTCATGGACGAACAATACAAGAGGACACAACCTACAGCCTTCATACTTTGAAGGGTAAATCGATTTTTAGTTTAAATGTAGGTAGCTATATTAAGCTACTAGTTTGAAAGAAGGTAGTTTCGTAGTGGTGCCGCTTAAATTCGGTAAAATGGCGCATGGCGGTATAAGCGTTCATTTTCTAGAAGAAAGAAGCGTCTCTGATTTTTCGTGGATACCATCTGTAAAGTACCCAGCATCCTTTGTATCGCTAGTGGGCGAGATAGTAGTGACATCTAGAAATAATACAGAATTTTGACGAGACAGACATTTACCACCAGCCACCACTCAAGTCATTACACAAGTTCGTTACGCAAATAATCGACTTAACCAATTAATTGATGTTTTTTGTTTTTTTTTGTGCTTTTCTTTAACTTTTTCATATACATTTATTCTTTTTGCCTTTTTAAAATTTATTTTTGTTTTAATAATTGACAGACAATCGCATTACTTTATGATTTGTAATTAAACTCTTTAAGCATGCATATCTAAGAAAAACAATCTAGATTAAGAACATTTTTCATGAAGCTGTGGACTCCTTTCTGTGACCCATTGACGAAGCATGTTGCGGATCAATACACGTATTTTGTATTGGATCGTAAATAGTGATTAAAGTACTGATCAAGATCAATACTAAAAATCTAATGGTTGCAAAAAATATGGTTGTTATCTGTTTTGTATGGGTTTGTTAGTTACATTGCATGTCAATGGTCACCCAAGGATGCCGAAGACCTTGCGTTGGAGAAGAAATAGCGGGAAGAGTTTGAAGATTTGGCTATAGCTTTACGACCGGCCGCCTGCCTGACGTCAACCCTCCTTGGGAATGTGTTAGGGTGATTACACCACCGGAGGTGTTTGTGCTTGTCCTTTAGTCGCCTTTGACGACATCCATAGGAAGATATCTTCTTTTCTTTTAGTGCCTCTCCATTACTGGATGATGGCCGTCAGCTTCCCAAACTCCTCTCTATCCATTGCCAAGCGGAATAATTTCTCCACTTTGGTTATTCCGGTCCACTCTCTTATTTATTTATTTATTTATTTATCAAACTTTATTGTCCAAAGTAAAAATATACTTTTAACAAATGGCGGACTTAATGCTAAGAGCATTTTCTCCCAGTCAACCATAGGGATAAGCAGAGAAAATTGTGCGGCGCAAAAGCTATAAATACCTATATACTTACATCAAAAATACTAAGTACTTCATACACACTACTATATATAAGTATATATATGTATATATTATATATGTATATATTATATATAAATATATCAGAGTCAATACCTACTTACACAATACATATACTAATAAATATAATAACAAAGAAATAACTAAAGAAAAGAAGAACTGAATGATGATGACTTTATATAGAAAGGGAGTTTGAAAAGAGGGCGTGGACTTTCCTCTTAAAACAGAATGTGGTAGAAATTTCTCTAATATCAACGGGTAAAGAATTCCAGAGTCGTGAAGCTTGAAGAGAAAATGAGTTTGACATGAAATTAGTCCGAAAAAGGGGGATAAAAAGCTGACGGGTCTCATTAGAACGAAGTTGTCGATCATGAGTGTCTGAAAGGTAGTTATATTTACATTTTAAATATTGAGGGTAATCAGGATTCGTAAGAATCGAAAAGAGAGTACACAGTAACCGAAGTTCCCTGCGTTGGCGGATAGGAAGCCAATTAAGCTCCGAACGATAAGAAGACACATGATCATATTTTCGAAGACAGAAGATAAAGCGAATGCAGTTATTAAGGAGCCGATCAAGTTTATTGAGAAGGTCTACATTGAGGTCAGGATAACACACATCAGCATAGTCAAAGATTGGAAAAATTAAAGCCTGTACAAGTAAGACCTTTGTTTTAAAAGGCAGAAAATTCCTTAAACGGTTCAATTGCTGAAGACTAACAGTGATTGTACGACTAATTGCGGCTATATGAGTGGTCCAGCCAAGCGTGGAATCTATGTTTAATCCTAGGTTCTTGACAGAGTTGCAAAAAGGTATAATATTATTATTGAAAATGACGGGTTGGATATGACTAGTATCAATCTGTGCAATCTGTCTCGAACTACCTACGATCATTGCCTGACATTTGGAGGGGTTAACTCTAACACCAAACTCATCAGACCAGGTCATAATAGTCGATAAGGCGGAATTAATTGTCGCAACACACGTATTGATATCTTCTACTGGCGACTGAGCATAAATTTGAAGGTCGTCAGCGTAAAAATGGTAAGAGCAGCCAATCACAGAAGAAAGAAGATTTATAAAGATAGAAAAAAGCAAGGGCGACAAAATACCACCCTGCGGTACACCTAAAGAAAGTGTCATCCAGTCCGACAGGTCACGGATGACACTTATGTCCCTCAGCCACGATTTTATGCGTCTTCCAACGCGTCTTTTGGCTTCGACTTTGCCCATCATAATAAGTTGAAGCAGCTGATATAGGCCATGTCACAGAACGTGGCCCAAATATTCAACCTTGCGCTTTTTGATGGTTTGCAATAACTTTCGCTGCATTGAAACACGTTGGAGCACTTTTTCATTGCTGACTTTTTGTGTACGGTTACGGTAACACCACATCTCGAAGGCTTCAATTCCGTTCAAAACGTCGTCTCACGTCTTCTTTCATAGTCCATGCTTCACTGCCATAGAGGACTACTGGCCAAATATAGCATTTGAGAATTCGTACCCGGAGTTGTATCTTAAAGCGTCCGCAGCACAACACTTTCCTCATTTTATTAAATAAAGTTTGAGCGATTTCAATCCGTGACTATATTTCTTGATCGGAGTTCCATACTTCATTCACCTAAGCGCCGAGGTATTTGTACTGTCGAACTTGCTCCAAGTATCTGCCACCTACTGCTAGTTTTGGCTTTAAGTCGGCGTTTCGGGACACTACCATGCATTTCGTCTTGGAGATGTTAATTGTTAAAATTGTTAAAAAATAGGAAGATATGGAGTGTTCATATTCTAATCAGAAACATCAGGGAGTGGTCCTTGGTGGAATTTGTTCGTTCGTGCTAAAGTCAAAGATTTACCTGTACTCTGGCTATCATGTCCAAGAAGTCGTCTTCCGGCTTGGCGGACGTGGTCTGCTGCGGGCGCAGGCCGGGCAGGGAGGCTCCCTTGCTCTCTTTGGTTAGTTTCTTGGTCGGCCGAAGTTCTGCGCGCTGCGAGTCCATACGCTCCGATTGGAGGTCCGTTATCATGTCCAGCATGGCGTCGTTGGGACTGAAATGTTTAAAAATAAACATAAGATTTATGTAATTTTTTCGATTCCGTTCCGAACGATGGCCAGGAGTGCTAACTCTATTTTTCAGGTGTTAGCGAAACACAAAACGTGTTGTTTTCCATCCCACTGCTCGCCTTTCGACGCATTGCATTGTATTTTTGAAACCGTCGTGTCAGCCTAGAATTCTGACTAGGGTAAGGGGAGTCTTAAACTTGGAATGGCAGCGGCTGGCAGCGCACTTCACTATCGACCATATTCAGCTTTATTTTTATTTACGAGATGCGTAGGATGGCTTGATAAAGACTCGCTTGCTTGTGGACGTAAGATGCCGCCGGAAGCCGCGAGTCCTTTTTGTAGAAAAAAATCAGGATGCATATAAATACACTATCACGTCCTGATCCCCAATAGGGCTGACAGAGCATTTTGGGTACTGCAGATCTAACCAGACAGAGCCCAGGGCCGCAAGACCCGAAGATTTTAGCGTGATGGTGAAAGTTCGCGGGTATATGAATATGTGGTCAGAGGCTTTCTTTTATCATTGCTCGCGTTTTTAAAGGACAAAATATAATATATCTTTTGAGCCAATCGACATGAAAAGAAGAAGAAAGGAAAGGACTTTTTAATTAAAGTTGAGCGTTACGCGCGCACAGCGGACCTAAAGCCCCACTTTTTGGTCCGGGGATACGTAAATACTCTTCTTCCTCGCCTATTGCCTATTAAGCGTCGGCTCTGTACGTCAAACTCCCTTCATCATTTCTTGATCTTCACCATATCGGTACTTATTAATCCCCCGTTCCTTCATATCCAATCACCGACCTTTAAAGTATTATTACTTAATACAAAATTACCTTGTAGTGTAGTTTTCGAAAGTTGCCGTTTCCTGCCTTTTTAATATTAATTTAAAATAGTAAAAAAAAATATATATATTTGAGTTCATTGAGAGCGGCCTATTCCCAACAGTGGAAGGTTTAAGGCTGCGACTGATGAAGATGATGATAATATTTTGATATAAAAAAAATTTGAATATAAAATAACTTTTCACTGTTTCGCACATTTGTTACCAGTTATATTTTAATTTAAGGTGACGTGGGTACACAATTTGCAATACCGTGCGTGTTTTTGAAAAATCACTGTTATTGAACTACTACAGTTTATTCCTCAAAAAATTTACATAATAATATTAAGGATTTTTTACAGACACCCACAATTGCCAAAACACGATTGAGCATTTTTGGCTCGATAGAAAAAAATCACAAACATACCACTAAATTTGCCAAAATTTGTCTTTATAATACGTATTACTATTTTATACAATCACCTTTTTATACGAAAATTATACCAAAAAATGTATTATCTAAATATCTATCCGTTTTGGCTACAGAAAAAATTATAAATATAATACAAAAAAAATAATAAATAAAACACTGAGAAATATCGTCGAGCACGGCTCCGACTCTTCCTTCGCTCTCGACGAATATTTCACTGTTTATAAAATAGTAATACGTATTTTAAAGGCAAATTTAGGCAAATTTAGAGGTATGTTTGTGATTTATTTCTATCGAGCCAAAAATGCACAATCGTGTTTTGGCTATTGTGGGTGTCTGTAGAAAATCCTTAAGATTTTTATGTAAATTTTTTGAGCAATAAACTGTAGTAGTTTAATAACAGTGATTTTTTAAAAACACGCACAGTATTGCAAATTGTGAACCCACGTCGCCTTAAAAAAGTAAATAAAAAAAATAACAACACTGTTTCGCGGACGTTATATTTCAATTTAAAAAATGTAACTTTCCACCGATACGCGCACTTCTTACCAGTAATAGTGTAGCGTATATATTGCACGCGACGGTTACACAATGTAAAGATTATGCTATCGGTACCTACGTAATGCGGGTTATTCATTCATTCATTCATTAAGGTAAGGAAAAGCGATTGATGTAGTAATGATCTCATAGAAGTGGGTTTTTGGGATCTTCCTCGCTTTTTCCTTATTTTAAGTCAACTCTATATGTCAACTCATCATATTCCATTTGAACTATCCACTCACACTATATATACTCCTTCATCTTTTACATTTAAGATAGTCATCGGTCCTATAATAAGCCTTCTCACAAAGTACTTGCTTTATATAAGCTTTGAATTTTCTGTCTTGCATATCAAGGACCGATTCTGGCAATTTATTATAAAAATCTATTACACTTCCCCATAAAAGACTTACAACTGTATTCAGCCTGTAATACGGGTTAATTAAGTCATTCTTATTACGTAAATCAACACGTCACTCCACTTATTTTGGGCTTTCCTCATTTGACGTCTTTCCGTCTGTATGAACACATATTGTAGTTGTGTGAGCCTATCTTTCGGGCACCATGCGGCAAACGCGAATCGCTCAGTCCCACTTTAATATAGCAGGACTATAACTTCAAAAACGCACGACATAAGTACGTAGCTTGGAGTTTTTGGCGGAAAGTCAAGGTGTTTGGTTGGGGTTTTCTTTAATTTATTTTGCAAATTGATTTTAGTGGACCTTATAATATGAAATTGGTGTTGTTTGGTGTTATAAATGCTCATGCTCATGAACAATATGTGAAATAGTTAAAGTGGACAGTCATAGTACGGCTGTAGTGATATTTGTTTCGCGGACTGTGTGGGCGTCTTCGGGCGTCGCCGCCACTCAATCGGCTATGAAAACCAGTGGACTCATAGATTTGTCACCAGAAGCTCCCTTAAAGCAATCAAAAGCCTACACCAACCTTTGATTGTAACTTGTTAGGAAAAAAGAATTTTCCACGTTTTATTAACTTGTTCCTGGCTAAATACGCAGTAGCGTCAAGCCATAAATTAAAAAAAAAAGTACGTAGCTACGTGCCTGCGTTGCACTGTCAAGCAAAATTGAGCGCGAGTCATCATTATCAGGTCTTTTTAGGGTTCCGTACAAAAAATGAAAAAACGGGACCCTTATAGGATCACTCGTGCGTGTCTGTCTGTCTGTCTGTCCGTCCGTCTGTCACAGCCAATTTGCTCCGAATCTACTGGACCGAATCAGGTGAAATTTGGTAGGAATCCTATGACCCATAGACATATGTGCAAAGTAATCTGTTATTTATTTATTTTTTAAATAAGAGTATTTTTAGGGGACTAATTCATCATCATCATCATATCAGCCACAGGAAGTCCACTGCTGGACATAGGCCTCCCCTAAGGATTTCCAAAACGACCGATCGGAAGCGGCCTGCATCCAGCGTTTTCCTGCATTCTTGGTCAGGTCGTCTGACCACCTAGCAGGTGGGTATCGGGGACTAATTAGGAAAT
Organism: Acrobasis repandana; assembly: GCA_963576875.1. NCBI lineage: Eukaryota > Metazoa > Arthropoda > Insecta > Lepidoptera > Pyralidae > Acrobasis > Acrobasis repandana. The sequence goes on from OY756214.1 coordinate 2,496,214, forward strand.
TAAAAAATAATGTTTTGCATACCTTACTATGTTATATATCAAATGAAAGGCCTTGTTATAAGGATCTCAAATATATTTTTAGTTTTATTTTAAAATAAATAGTTTTGATTTTATTCAAGAAAGAAGACGAAAATTGACCATCAGCCCCCTGACCTCCGAAACTATTGAGCCTACAATTTCGAAAAATATACAAAATATAGTTCATTGCTTGTAGATTACCGGAAAACTTATAAGAATTCAATCAATTGTACGGAACCCTAACCACTCATTAACTTGCACTCGGAACCCTAACCATGCGTTAACTTGCACTTGGCCGGTTTTTTTAGGCTCCACTGCAGGAGCACGACCCTCTCTGTACTACCAGAGCCATAGTTAGCCGGAGGAGTCAGAGGATTTGGCCTAATCTCTCCACCCTTGCCAGACATTGTTGTCTGGCCAGGGTTGGCGAGGTCTCATTGATGTTTAGCTTTTGGTCCTATTCTACTCTGCCGGGAACCACATGGCTAACTACAACATGATGATATAGTCTTATTTGGTGTAACATTGAAATAGGACGACACTATCGGACGGCTGTTGTGTCAGTTTATGGAGTCGTTACTCCATAAACTGACACAACAGCCAGATTTCTTCCTAACATTAACCGCTAGCGTGACACAATCAATCCGCTAGATCAAATCAGACACTTTTTTCTAAATGTCAAAACAAACTTTCTATGGAATTTGTGTTCGCGTCCTTCTTGCGCTGACGCTTGCAACACCGTGCCGCGGCGGGCAACATCGAACTGCACCTGGCAACCCTATCGGATGAGGTGGGGTGATGTTGCGCACGCGCGGTCACCATCCTTCTTCTTGGTTCGATGCTCGCCACGTGCGATTGTATGGTTCCCATGTCAAACCAATGTATTAAGCTTAACGATTTACTTAGCAAAATAAATATGTATTATGTTTATCTGTGTCAAATATTTATTTTGTTGATATTTGTATGAAAATCACAACCGTGACGTCATTGTACTTAATGCTTTTATGCAAAAATTTTATGTAACAAATTTTTGGCAATGCAACATAAATTAAGAAAAATAATGTCAACTTGACGTTTTGTGTTACTTTGACGGTTTGTAATTCTATTCCTCAGCTTTCCTCTGGCTTGGTGTTTAGATCCCTTCATAGTTTGTGCTTGGTGTCTATTTACGGTTGTGTATTTGTGCGTGTCACAATAAAATAATAAATAAATAAATAAAAATACGTACTCATAATCCTCGAAATCCCGAAGAGGCACCGTCTCTGAAGTCATCACTAGTCTTCCAACACGACTACTAATATTTAAAAAAAGTCCTTAAATAAAAAGGTTCGTGTAGGTAAGTTCCCTTTATAAAATCATAAAAAGAATGTATATAAAAAAATGTTTACAGTATGAGAAAATTGTTCCGATGAACTACTATGTAATGTATACTATGTATTGTGTCAGTCGTATCTCTTTAAAAATAAAACTATTACTTGGGTATATTTTTGAAAAGTGGTAACTTAATTTCGGCGCAAATCATTAATTTTACGTAGGTTTTTGGGCACAATATCGTTACACTTGTTTCGAAATGTCACTGAAGTGGATAGTTATTGTCTATCGGCGATAAGGGATTCGCGAGATAAGGCAAGTTTATCGGGGTTAGAGGAGTTTAGTCACATTGTAGATCGGTGATACGCATTAAAAAGAAGGTAAGACATTGTAGACTTATTTTTTCACTTTATAGTGATACTCCGAAATTCCATCGTAAATAGCATGATGTAAGCTAACTTTTTTAATTTGAGTCAGTTCACACCAGGCCGCGACGCCACGAGACTCGGCGCGCACTTTTGACGAAATATACAACTTGTTTACTACAAAAAAAGATACTAATTTCATTGACAGCCTCGTAGTGGGCTCTTACTGAAATTTCACGCCTTTTGAGTAGTAAACAAGTCCTATATTTCTTCAATAGTGCGCGCCAAGTCGCCTCGCGCCGCGTCTCGGTGTGAACTGACGCTTACTTTACTTTCCTATGTCCTTAGATTTCTGGACTATATTCTTTTCGTAATAAAGAGAATATTTAAATACAATCACTAGTATAAGTATTCCACTCTGCCGTCATCACGCAGCTCACATTTCAATGCTTCTCTGTGAGTCAAAAGTGGCATTGGCAATACAGGGTGACTTTTTAACCACCAGCCAAATTGTTGGAGCAAGTTCAGTCCATGACACTGAACTACTTTCCATAAAAACAATTAACGAAATACTAAAATAAAAATTCGCCTTCCCATACAAATCATTGCTCAGCCAAACAGATTTTGTATGGGAGGAAAAAACATTTTTATCTACTTTTTTTATAGAAAGTAGTTTAGTATCATGGACTGAACTTGGTCCAAAAATTTGGCTGGTGGTTTAAAAGTCAGCCTGTATATATTTATTGAGCTACTAAATAACTAAATACTATAAAACTAAGTTTATACTTGTATTATGGGATACTAACTCAACGATATTTTTTTTTATAAATACATATATAGATAAGCAGCAACACACCCAAGACCCAGAATAATTTGAAAACGGCCACTTTCCAACTTGCCCTGGCTGGGGATCGAACCCAGAACCTCCGGATTGGCGGACTATCGTGTTAACCATTGCGCCACTGAGGTCGGCGGAAGTAAAAAAAACAAAACCACGTATCTTGAGAAAATTTTACATCATTGGATCATTTACACGGTATCTAGTGGATCAATACCTTGATCAGAAACATATAACCATAATGACTTTATCGGAGATTATGATCAATTTACACTATGACCGAATACTTTTGCAATAACAAACGTCAATCCCAGATTTATGACTCCCGGACACACAAACGGCGGCAAAACCGGCCGTGGCTGAGGTAGCTGTTATTTAGCGTTTTTTTACATACTAGTAAACTAGTGCGCAGGATTGCTCACGATGTGCCAGAATCGGTCCTTGATATAATCTATTTGCCAAAAAGAAAATTCAAAGCTTATGTAAAGAAAGTACTTTGTAAGAAGGCTTATTATAGGACCGATGACTATCTTAAAGACAAAAAAGTCTGGCTTGAGCTTGGCGCGGGTCCCTCTTAAAGGTTTGTATACTTAGACATGTCATAATTTAGGTACATTGGTAAATCCTAAAGTAATAAATTGACATTATTATAAATTTCGTAATTCTTATAATTCAATTTAATTATGACATAACAAACAATGTAATCTCAGTCCATCCATGTAACTAGTTTTAAGTTTGTTAGTTGACGTTTTTAGAGAAAACATGCAGTGCAGTTTGTTGCCGCTTCTTCTGCACTTGCGCCTAGGAAGCAGCATAAACTTAGCTGTAAGTAACGATTTGACGTCAACATTTGTACAAAACAAAGTGACTATCATTAAGTGATATTATAAATATCCTATGATTATAAATATATTTATCAATGTTGCTTGACAATGAACCACGGATACGCCGTCACGTACGTCTTGCGTACCTATACCATACCTACAGTACCCACCGTCGGAGTAAATGGCATATGAACCTAGAATCGTTTATACTGCTTGGACTTTCATCAAACGGGCCTCGAGAATGCAACATTTCTAAAATATTTCGTTTGATTTATTACATATTTTTGGAACAATATGAACAAATTAAATCAACTCTTTTTTTTGGCCATTATAGTTTTTTTCAACACCCATTTAGGAAATGAAATATTCCTCGATCGAGTTGTAAATGGTTTCATCATTTGGATTTACCTCTAGATAGGAGGAAAGAGTGGAGTAGGAAAAGCCAAGAGAAGATTTTTCGATCAAACAAAAGTTAAGTCCAAAAACATTTAAGGAGGTTAGGAGGAAACCTCAAGGGCTAGAGAAAGAAAAAAATGGTATTTGTTAAATCTATTGCTATCGCGCTGTGCCCGAACAACAACCAAGCAAGTGCGATAGAGACATACTGCAGCTTGGACTTAAAATACCTATTAAAAGAACAGAAAATCAACGATTCGTAGTCCTCTGATTTCTTCTCCAAAACTTTACCAATATAAGTACTTTTTTCATTACGAATTAACAAAGACTTGAGCAATGTTCCTATGTTTTAATTTTTTTATATAATCTAGTCAAATTTGTTTTCTGGATGTTTGAACACAGCGGAAAATCTGGCAATTTTTTTAGGTTTTTGAACGTCCATATCTCCATTAATAAATAATTTATGAAAAAAAAAGAAAACATAGGGACATGCTAATAGCACAGAATACAGTAAGAGTAAACAGAAGGGACTCTTCTAAGGTACGCGCAATATACGTCCCCGTTCCCCGCACCCGCACCTCTCCCCCGGTTCTTGACGGCCAACGTGAGAATCGTGGCGAAAACGGGGAAGAGGTGCGGGGACGGGGAACGGGGACGCCTGGGTGACGCATATTGCGCGTACCTTAGGAGTTTCCGGCCTGTGCTAATAGTAGCTTTAGATATTCAGGGAAAAAAATATAACTCTACCGGCACTATCCAGGGAGGAAACAGAATATGAGTAATCGTGTTGTCAGACTTGGACATTGCAAAAATACCTTGTGTAAACGCACTTTATCTGAATCATGCACACCGATGTTTTAAAATTACACTTAGGCTCTTGTCAGTTAACCAAGATGCAACAAGGAACCCAATGAAAAAAAATATTTTATTTTAATAAACATTGTGATATTTTGTTGGTTGATAAGTTGTATATAGTGAGTTGTATTTATATTTTTGTTGAACTTACGATTTTTTAATCCGAAAAGCAGCACGTAAATTTAAATTGTAATTTTCTCATAGATGGTTAAGGGTCGGCACCATGTAAACTGGGTTTGCGAGGGCAACAAGTTTGTACAGAAAGCGTTTGATTTAAGTCAAATAATGTATACACATAGATAGAGGAAGAGTTGTGACAGTAGACGAAAAAAAAGATTTTTTTAAATATTTTGTAGTTTTCCTAAAAACAAGCATTGAATTTACCCAAAAACATGCAAAACGCACTTTGCGCGGGCAATAGTTATGGCTTAAGTAGAAAAGACCACTAAGAAAATTATACACCTAGTTATAGGTGAATAGACTAGCCAGTAGACGAAAACCGTATTTTTTTAATTTTCATTCAGAAAAAGTAAGATAATTGTAAAGAAACCTGAAAGAAATATTTTAGAAAATCTTGCTACAAACTGGCTTGTTTTTCTGCGTAAAGAAATATTCTAGCAAGGGATTGCATATATTTTATAAAAATAAAGGCTATTTTGAAACATTATTCTTAATATTTGCTTACAATGCAATCACGCAATAATAAAAAAAAAAATTTTAAAAATTGGATGTTTTGCAACGTTTTTGACAGAATTCTCTGAAATGGCGGCCATGATTCTTCCATACAAATTCAGTTGCCCGCCGGGCGTTCAGGAAGGCCGTGTCGAATTTTTCAAAAAAATCCATTTTCGAATTACGTAAAATTGCATTACAGTCTAAAATATTTCAATAAAAAACTATGTACAAACTGCCAAATTATGTCATACTTTTGCTACACTATGGTACAGTTTTGACATTTTGTTGACATTCAAGCAAAGATGTAATGCTATCGCAGATACGGCATCGCACATTTTTTTTTAATTTTATTAAAAATTAAGTCAATGAAAAAAATAATTTGGTTTGATTTATTACCTATATTTTTTAATTGGCGATTAGGGTGAAAATCCGATTGGAACTTTCTCGGGTCGCGGAATCATATTAACTGTTTTTGTAATAAAAGGTGCTGTTTAATTAGGGTTTTACAATTATTTTGAGGGGTGATTCAGTCTGAAATTTTGAACAACTTTTCCCCATGAATGTATATCAAAATACGAATTGACATTATGCGTAATATATCGAACCACAGGCTATACTAGATCTATACTTGGCTAGGCAGACAGGCTATAGTAGGCTATTTATCTATACTAATATTATAAAGAGGAAAGATTTGGTTGTTTGTTGGTTTGCATTACATGGCTCCGAAACTACTGGACCGATTTAAAAAAAACTTTCACCGTTGGAAAGGTACACTATCCCCGAGTGACATAGGCTATGTGTGTACCAAGGGCGAAGCCGGGGTGGACTGCTAGTATAGTATAATGATATTAAAATAACATTTTCATACAAAAGTGTGCAGCCGCCCGGGAAATTTGTATAGGAACTGATTTTTTTGGTGTTTTTACTGTTTTTAGGGTTTCGCTTGTCTGTCTGTCCGTAAGTCACAGCCAATTTGCTACGAAACTATTAGAATGATTAAGTTGAGATTTAGTACCTACACTTATGTAACTTAGTGACCCAAAGATAGACGTATAACGTAAATAAATTAAATTTAAAAAAGGGGGCCACTTATGGTGGGTAAATTAGACATTAAAAAAAGTTTTGATAACAAAATCGTGTGACATATCAAATGAAAGAACTTTTTATGACAATTTTAAATATATATATATTTTATTATTTTTTAAATCGGTATTTTTAAGTTATTTAAGAAAATGGGCGAAAATTGACCCCCCCTACTAAACTACTGGACAGATTCAGTTGAAATGTGGTGCACATAATGTAAATTTGTGACCCAAAGACGGAAGTTAAATGTAGGTAAATGAATAAATTTTAAAAAAAATTGGGGCCACTTATGGGCTTATTATTATTATTAATTATTAAACCTTCTTTTAAGAATTCCTGCTCACTCCACCGACTTTTACTCGCGGTCTTTGTCTGTTCGAGCCGTACGTCTATGGAACTCACTACCACTTACTATCCGACGCGCCCAAACGCTAGCCAGCTTTAAATCCCAAGTAAAATCGCATTTTCTATCCTTATGAAAGGTAATTTCCTTCCCTTGTTTCCACTTAGTTTCTTCATTTTGTCCTGTTATGTTTTCTTTGTGTAAGTTGTATGTATGTATTTAAGTATTAGGTGTATGTATGTTTATTATAATTATTGTATATAAGTATGTTTATTATATTGACCACCCCACACTACCTAATTTCCCATCATTTTTTCTATATAAACGAGGTTGCCTGGAAGAAATTGCTTAGCGATAAGGCCGCCTTTTGCGCATTTCCTAATTTTTAAGATAATTATGTTCTGTTTTTTACTTTTGTGCAATAAAGGGTATTGTATGGGAGATAAATGAAACATTAAAAAAAGGGTTTCGTGAACTATATCGCGTAAAATATCAAATGAAAGAGCATTTTATGATAATATTAAATATATTTTCTATATTTTTTAAGTTGGTGTTTTTAAAGTTATTTTTGAAAATAAATAATAAAAATATCCTTATCTCCGAAACCACTGAACCCAAAATTTTGAAAAAGATACAGTTAATAGTTCTTTACCTTAAAGCAAGGAGGCTAATTATTGCTTCATTAATCAACCAATTTTTTTAGCCGTTTTCAGGAAAAGATTTCTTTTTAGTGCTCTTTGTTGATTCGTTAAAAATATTGTACAAAATCAAACAGTCAAGTCATTGATTGAGGACATACAGCTGCTAAGCCAAGACGTTGATCTGTTCAACGTGCAATCCTTTTTTACTCTCCGAACTTATATAATGAGGTGAATAGAAGTGAAAGGTGTTACGATTGCAGATGGTCGCTAAACGTATTGTTTCACAAAGAAAATTCAAATGTGTATATTTTCTGTCAGTGGAACACAAAACGTGTAGTTTTCCAAGTCACCGCTCGGCTAAAATACTATTTGATTGTATTTTTGAGACCGTCCTGTCAGCGATAAGTAATATTGATTTACGCAGAAATATTATAAATTTGTCTATGGTTCCCTAAAATTTCAACTTAACCAAAATAAACCGGCTACGTGCCGTGACGGGCCACGTGTAGTGTAGGGTTCCGTAGTCAGTACCTACTTGTTTTATGTAACTAACAACTGCCTAACTTTAGGTCTGAATTCAGTCCATGATACTGAACAACTTTCACCAAGGAACAAACGAAATACAAAAAATATTTTTGATCTCTTACACACAAGATTTGGCAAAATGTAATATTTATGTAATATATGTATGGAATATGTAAGGACAAATCACACTAATTAAGCTAGCCCCAAAGTAAGTTTTAAACTTGTATTATGGGATACTAACTCAATGATACTATATTTTATGATAAATACATACATAGATAAACACCCAAGACCCAGGACAATTTTAAAAAGACCATTTTCTAACTTGCCCTGGCTGGGGCTCAAACGACCGACCACGGAGGTCGAATGGAAAGCAAACATTTTCTTTTCAAAAAACTTTTCCTAAGGAACACATTATTAAATATAATGTGTTCCTTAGGAAAAGTTGTTCAGTATCATGAACTGAATCCACCTTAAATTAGTTTTAGTACAGGGAGACGTTATATACTACTGCCGTGAATTTTTTTTATATGTCCATATACAACCGTTTAACTGACAAAGAGGGGAGACACATGATTCTAACAAAAATTTGCAATCAAAAACCAAATATTTCACAAACGGATTGCTAAAACGAAAAAGGGTGTTCATAATCTTACAATATTTTTGAAAGACCTATTCAACGACGTCTCACACCACACATATCAATGCCCGCCCATGCCCAATTACAGCTTTCTAGTACTAATAGTCTATGAGTAAAACTGGGGACAGACAGACAGACAGACATGACGAAACTATAAGGGTTTCTTGTTTACTACGGAACCCTAAAAAGCTGCGTGAAACGAAACAGATTCCCTATTCTAAGGGCTCTTTATCATTTTCGCTTTAACAAATTTCAAAATACGAGTAATCAAAACCACTTGTGCAAATATTTCGCTCCACTTCGCATACGATAAATTCAAAAATTGATGGATGAATGACCGTGCTTTTACAGGTTAAGCAACTACTAGCTTGGTCACAGTTAGGATGGGTGACCGTGCTTTCAATCTTAATGTTGTTCAAGTTAAATGTTGAGTTTCTTATGAATAAATTTCAGTTTTCTCTACCTAAATAACTTGGCAGCTATTTAAATTTCAATTGTTTTGTCGGAATTCAAACTTGGCATTTTTACATTTATGTTTTTGATGGGATAAAATAAACACCCAAGAACCAGGACAAATTAAAAAAGGCCATTTACCAACTTGCCCTGGCTGGGAATCGAACCCAGAACCTCCGAGTGACGGACTAGCGTGTTAAGGAATCGCCACGGAGGTCGACTAATAAATTGAAAAATTTATAAATATTACGCAAGATTCGAATAACTATAACTTGGATTTTCTAGAAAGTGCTATATGAATTTCACATATATTTAAACTCGCTTTTTAAATAAACGTCTTGCATTCACGCACACTACTGTATTTTCGAATTTACTTTTTCTACTGATAGCCTGTCTACTAAAGTGTTAAGTACATTATAATGACGTCTGCCAAGGCCTTAATTCAGAAATAATAATTCAAACAAAATAATTCTTTGATTTGATTGATTTGAAAATTTTAATAAGTATCGCGGACTGGAAGTCTTGACGAAAAGAAAAAAGTAAGCTGTATACTAATTCTACGTTACAATTTATGATTACCTACATCTATTGTCCCGTTTACACATTATTAACTCTATGCAACGTCATCTTGACATTTTTATTCCCCTAGCGGGAAAATTTTGCATATTTCAGAGCCAAATCCGACCACGTGGCTTTACGCATACGGTCCTTAATAAAAAACATCCTATATGTCAAGCTAAATAACTGTGATATGGATAAAAAAAAATTAGCAAGTGCAACGACTAAAGATAGAGGCAAATGGAAAACTCACATGCTGTCCTTTCCCAAAGTGTTTGTTTTTTGTTATTCGTGTATGTAAGTGGCCAACACTAGTGTCAGATTTTTCAAGCTACCTAAGGCATCTGACATAGCTTGACGACTGCCATACCACGATGACAGCCGGGGCCAACAGGTCTACGTGCCTACCGAAGCACGGAATAGTTTAACAAATTTTTATGCCACTTTTTGGTCAGCCATCCAAGTGCGGACCAAGCCTGGTGTTACTTAACTTGCGTAAGCGCTATGCGTAATGCGTTTTCCCACCGCGCCACCGAGCCCCTCGAACCCACGTATAGTGGAATAAGGTGAGGAAGAAGATTATTTCAATTGAACGCCCTGCTGAATCGCGGCTAACTGACAGAATAACCTTAAAACTCGACGCGTCTGAAGCCGACCACATTGCAACTAACTCTAAAATACATTTTACATTCAACTTCTTACATATTATACCATTCAGACTTGATTTCAGATTCTAGATAAACGAATTACCATGTTCTTTTATTCTGCAACATCTATTGATTACAATTCTTGATCCTAGGTCTGAGATTACATTGTTGTTAGTCTTTTCATGAAAATATAAATATTTATTTACAATAGAACACATTTCAAACTCGATTTTTGGCTTCTGGTCCCGTAATTTACTTGCTATTGACAAAATGGCTAGGCTACTGTTGAAAGCTTAAGGGGATACATGCATTTTTCGGGGTCCAATGCTGCCCCCATTTGAACTGCTACTGCTTTTACTTAAAAAAAGAATTTGTGCGAAAAGTTTTCCAACCGCCAACACTTTGACCTTCTTAAAAAATGTGTTTGTGCGAAAAGTTTTAAAACCAACCACACGTCAACCTACTTAAAAAAGGAATTTGTGCGAAAAGTTTTGCACCGGCCACACGACGACCTAGTTGAAAAAGCACGCACTTACCCAGTGTTCTTGTTGCCGCTGCTAGCGGACCGCTGCAGCTTGTTATTGGACCCCTTGGGCTTCGGCCGGTTCTCCTTATTCGCATTCAGCGTGGCTCTCTGCTCGTCCATCCGCTCCGACTGGCATCGGCTCAGCAAGTCGAAGAACGACTCCACTGGGTTCTCTTCGGACTCGGTTCGGACAACTTCGTGTTTCTTCTCAGTTTCTTGCTCGCCTTCTTTCTTTTTATTGTCTGGGGTTATCTATGGGGGGAAAAGCCAGTATTATAAGGCTTGAAACTACGTCAAGCGTCGGACGGGTTCAGTCCGTCTCTGTCACATACTCTTCGTACGACAGAGACACGTGACCCGCGACGGTTTCAGCTATTTCTGTTGCACGTAGGCTTTGTGACAGAGACGGACTAAACCCATTCGAGGCGTCCGATTGACGTAACGTAGTTTCAAGCCTAATACATTTGCTATGTACATAATTTCTTCTTTGCTGGAAGAAAAAACATAGAATTTACCAGCTGCTTCTCTTCCCGTGGCGATCGTAAAAGCCGATCAGGGGAATGGGCGAGAATCTGAATCAAATCAATAGGCGATGAGGTTAGCAACCCATCACTCTTATGATTTCCCTTTTCCACCTTTTCTTATGATTTCTTTTCATGGCTACCATCATGCTAAAAGTGGGCTTTACCACCCTAGGCCCTGTCTGCCCCATTAGGGATAAAGACGTGATATTGTATCTGTTGCTATGTAAGACAATTACTGAATTTTTCGATGACTGAAAAGCCGAACTCCAACTTCGTAACATTTTTTTTTTCTCAGGAACTAGGCTTTACAGGCACTTTTTCTTGACAGTAGTATATACATAAGTAGGTATGTACAGAGCGTCTATTTTTCATTTCTGATTACAAACGAATGCTATATTTACCATGTCCATCAATTTATCACATTTATCGTAAATAGTCATTTGAATTCAGAACTAAGTATTTTATTGTTGTTTTGTTTTTGATTTATGTAACATTTATATTACAAATGAAATAGGCGCACTTAAAGCCATAGGCTTTATCTAGCCACTGGTGATGCCGAGAATAATAGGATAAGAATTGATAAAATTTCGTCCTCCCATACAAAATCCATTTGACTGAGCGCCAATTTGTATGGGGAGCCACATTCTTTTTTCGTTTTATGATAATTGTTTTTATGGAAAGTGGTTCAGTATCACTGACTGAACTTGCTCCAAAAATGTTGCCGGTGTTAAAATATTTATTTTAGTTCACAAACCTGTATGAGCGACAGCTGTTCCATGCTCTGCCTCCTTACTCTGAGCGCGTTGAACGGCGTTCTTGGCGTCTGCGCTTCATCCTCAGCGACCGGCGGCGGCGACTCGGGCTCCGCTGGCATGCCCAGCACTTTACGCAGGTCGCTAATGTTCATCTGAGCCGTAGCCATGCCCAGAACGTCGCCAAGCTGGGAAAAAATAATTAAAATTAAAAGAGATGTGCACGCACCGGCAAGCGAAGTCAAAGTCCATTTTTTTTTATCTATACTAATATTATAAAGCGGTAGAGTTTGTTTGTTTGTTTGTTTAAACGCGCTAATCTCAGGAACTAATGGTCCGATTTGAAAAATTATTTTTTTGTTGGGTAGTCCATTTATAGAGGAAGGCTTTAGGCTATATAACATTACGTTCCGACAACCACGCGAACGAAGTCGCGGGCACAGCTAGTGTAAGATAAATACAGGCTGACTTTTTATCCACCTGCTAAATTTTTGGAGCACGTTCAGTCTTTTATACTGAACTACTTTCTATAAAAAGAGTTATTAAAAATCGATAAAAATTTTTCGTCCTCCCATACAAATCAGCGCTCAGCCAAACGGATTTTATATGGGAGGACGAAAAATTTTTATCGTTTTTTTTATAGATTGTAGTTCAGTGTCATGGACTGAAATTACTCCAAAAATTTAGCAGGTGGATAAAAAGTCACCCTGTATATATATCACTTATTGAAGGTCATTATTTTTAGGGGCGTTTCGTAACGACCACTACTGCTAGGATGATACGCTGAAGGAAACCCAGAAGAAGCGTAAGCCTACCTACAAGGTGGTCAAACGACCTGATGATGACGATGAATAAGACACATCCTATTCATCGTCATCATCAGACCACAGACTGGGTTAAAAATATATTATTTTGTACTGCTAAGAAAATAAAATAAAAATGTCAATTAAACATAGTTGTTGAATTTATATTAAATCTGCTATCCTATTATTACTAATATAAGTTTATATTACAAACAAACAGATGATATTGATTTTTGTGTCTTTGTCAAAAGTTTGAGCTATATAAAATATAAATAAATATATACGGACAAATCACACTGATTAAGCTAGCCCCAAAGTAAGTTTTTTTAAACTTGTGTTATGAGATACTAACTTAACGATATTTTATGATAAATACATATATAGATAAACACCCAAGACCCAGGACAATTTAAAAAAGGCCATTTTCCAACTTGCCCTGGCTGGGGATCGAACCCAGAACCTCCGGATTAGCGGTCTAGCGTGTTAACCATTACGCCACGGAGGTCGTCGTCTGCTTATATTGGTAATTTTTTTTTCGATTTTTTGCACAAGCTTTTATTGTGAGGCCTAAGTACTACAAGACAAATGCAATATTAGCCCAAACTCGATGGTTTTGCGTCGTTTTATTACAGGTTTCCTATAACTACCTTAATAATAATATTTTTTTGTCATGGGTTAAAAAGAGATACGGTATATTGAAAACGAGGGTTTACTGTAATGATATGCGAAGTAAGTAGGCAGATAGACACATACACGAGTACGTACTAAAGTTTATCATTTAGATATTCGTGTATTGTGTACTCGTATTCGTATTTAGTTTTGAATAGGATCACGCCCCGAATGCATGTCAACAAAAATAAACGGGCAAGTGCGAGTGGGACTCGTACATGAAGGGTTCCGTACCACCGTACAATATTTGAAAACGCTAAAAAAAACACGATTTTTGTATGACGACCCATTTAATTTTTTACTTTTTTTTATTTTTAGAATTTGTTGTTATTGTGGTCATAGTAATACATAATCGGTAAAAATGTAAAGTATCTAGTTAATGCCATTATAAAGATCTAGTTTAAAACGCTGAAAAAAACACGTTTTTTGTATGACGCCCCCCTTAAATTTTTAACTTTTATTTTTATTTTTAGTATTTGTTGTTATAGCGGCCACAGTAATACATAATCAGTGTAAATTTCAAGTGTCTAGCTATTACGGTTCAAGTGATAGAGCCCTGTGACAGACGGAAAGGCAGCGGAGTCTCAGTAATAGAGTCCCGTTTGCACCCTTTGGGTACGGAACCCTAAAAACCACTCTTTTGTCCGTGATCTGAATACATAATGCGTACTGGAAAATTCTCAACTATACTTTGACATGGAAAACTATGTTAACCTTATAACAAGATAATGTGATGCAATGTTTACTGCTTACGAGTACATTTCTATTACGATCTCGATATTTATTTATACCAGGCCTGTCACTCCCCGTTTAGGTATAGAAAATGTACCTCCATTATTACTATGCGCGCAGGCGGCCCCTCCGGGTGGTAAATTCAGTTATACGAATCGTTTGTCCGTAGTAATAAGAATGAAATTGGCTTGCAATGGAGGTCTAGGAATCTTTACGAAAAGGTGATGAGTTCTGACGTGAGCTAAATTAAACCATATCGCTAGCTACATTAAGTAGATATTGCTTTGAATTTATTTGCTGAGTGAGACTTCTGTACGTTAGTATTATTTATTCTGTGTTTATACCTTGGTTTAAATTTTGGCGTAGAAACATATCATCATCATCAGCCAGGTCTTTTTTAATCTCCACTGCAAGAGCACGACCCTCTCTGGACTACAGAGCCATACGTAGCCAAAGTAGCCAGAGGATTTGGCCTACACTCTCCACGCTGACCAGACGGGTTGGAGAGGTCTCATTGATGTTTATAAGCTTTGTTTAGCTTGTGTTTCCTAAGTCGCCTTCTACGACATACACGGGAAGACTTGGAGTGGGCCTATTCTACTCTGCCGGGAACCACACGACGGAACATATGGACGCCTTTTATTATGACAAAAAGTCGATAATAAGTAGTCTTTACCTCTTACGAGTACTTTAAATTGCCGTTCTGGTAGTACAGGCCAGTTCCAAAAAAGGTTACAAAAATTGTACTAAAAAAGGAATAAATACTCGTATACAGGGACTAACAAAATATACTGAAACTATTTTAAGGGTGGATTCAGTCCATGATACTGAACAACTTTCCCTAAGGAACATATATCGAAATATAAAAAATAATTTTTAGCCTCCCATATAAGTTGACCGATCAGCTGATCTGAGTTTGTATGGAAAGCGAAAAAATATTTTTCATATTTCGATATTTATGTTCCTTGGAGAAAGTTGTTCAGTATCACGGACTGAATTCACCCTTAAAACAGTTTCAGTATATTTTGTTAGACGTTATATATGGACATATTGCATAGATTGAGCTAGCCCCAAAGTTAGTTTTAATTAATTAAACTGATGTTACGGGATACTAACTCAATTCACCAAAACCAATTGAAAATGTCCATTTCCAACTTGCCTATGCCGGGGATCGAACCCATAACCTCGGAGTGGCGGACTAACCTGTTTACCAATACGCCACGGAGGTCGTCAATCTATAGTTGTTTAAGGGGATGCATGAATTTTTTGGGGTCCAGTGCTGCCCCCATTTCAAATAAATTATTTTTAAAGGAAACGGAGATA
The DNA here is from genome assembly GCA_963576875.1 of Acrobasis repandana. NCBI lineage: Eukaryota > Metazoa > Arthropoda > Insecta > Lepidoptera > Pyralidae > Acrobasis > Acrobasis repandana. The sequence continues at coordinate 2,511,715 of OY756214.1, forward strand.
TCATTTAACATTTTGTCTTTGTGAAGCCCTAGATAACCTGATACTGGTACTGTTTACTACGCATCTTTGCGAAAGTGGCCATTTTCCGCATAGCGGAATATAGATATGGTAACCACCTCTGTAAAAATTCATGAAGCGAGAGAAGTCTGTCAGGTTCGTAGCAAATGGAGCTCTGCTATCCCTGTGGTAAACAAGCGAGATGTTTGCTGCTGTTGTTTTTTGTGTGTAAGTGGCCAACACTGGTGTCAGATTTTTTAAGCTAAAGGCATCTGACATAGCTTTTGACGACTGCCATACCACAGTGACAGCCGGCACCAACGGCTTCAAGTGCCTTCCGAAACAAGGAGTTCTAGAATTTTTTATGCCACTTTTGGTCACCCACCCAAGTCCGGACCACGACTGGTGTTACTTAACTTACGAAAGCAATGCGTTTTGCCCTCGGACTACCGTGCTCGTGACAGGCGTGATGATATGTATGTATTTACCTCTTTAGAAATACTATAGTGCTCGTTGGCATAATACAATGCTTTCTCATGGTTCCCCAACGCAGCATGGGCGTTGCCAAGGGACCAACAGGCCCTGCCTTCTCCGACTCTGTCTTGGAGCTTCCTGGCAGCAGTGAGGTGCCTCGCGTGATACTCTTCGGCGATCCTGATCAAAACAGAAACAAATAGGTAAGGTGCCGTGTGGTTCCCGTCAGAGTAGAATAGGACTACTCCAAGTCTTCCCGTGGATGTAGTAGAAGGCGACTTAGAAAATAAGCTAAACAAAGCTTTTATAAAAAAAGACATCAATGAGACCTCTTCAACACGTCTAGGCAGCGTGGAGAGTGTAGGCCGAATCCTCTAGCTGCTCTGGCCAAGTATGGCACTGGTAGTACAGAGTGGGTCGTGCTTCTGCAGTGGATAATAGGACCTGATGATGATGATAGATAGGTAAGGACAAATCACAATAAAACAGTTACACTGTTAAAAATTATGTAATTTTACATGCAAATAAAACCGGCCAAGTGCGAGTTAAATTCGCGTGGAGAGGGTTCCGTACAATTGATTGAATTCTTATAGGTTTTCCTGTAATCTACAAGCAATGAACTATATGACGTATTTTTTCAAAATTTTAGGCTCAGTAGTTTCGGAGATCAGGGGGGGGGATGGTCAATTTTCACCTTCTTTCATGAATAAAATCAAAACTATTTATTTTATAATTATAACAAAAATATATTTGAGATCCTCATAATGAGCCCTTTCATTTGATATATGACACAGTAAGGTTTGCAAAACTTTTTTTTTCAATTTCCTAATTTATCCCCCGAAAATTACCCTTTTTTAAAAAAATATTAATTACTTTGCACATACGAGTATGTGTTTGGGTCATAGGTTTACAACATTCTACCAAATTTCACCTGGTTCGGTCCAGTAGATTCGGAGCAAATCGGCTGTGACAGACGGACGGACAGACAGACGCACGAGTGATCCTATAAGGGTTCCGTTTTTTCATTTTTTGTACGGAACCCTAAAAATTACATAAACCTGTAAAATACCCGAAAAGTCTAGGAAATTTACGGAAAAATATGTAAAAATTACAAAAATTATGTAAAATTTCATGTTTCCGAAAATTTCCTAGATTTTTCGTGAATTTTACAGGTTTATGTAATTTTTTTGCATGTAAAATTACATTATTTTTAACAGTGTGGGTAAAATGAGTCAATCTACGATAGCCCACTTTTCATTCACACACGGACGCATGTCTACCAACGTTGTTAATAAAAGAAATAAAACTAACAAAATATACCTACTGAAACTATTTTACAGTATTTTACATATTTTGAAAAATCATTTTTCAATAATTCTTTATTGCCTAATAAGCACAATATTTTAATATTTGCGGGATATCTTTTGTATTATCAATAAATAATCAATGTTAAAGTTTAAATTTCCACAACTGCGCTTAAAACGCTAATTTCTGTCATGGCGGCGGAAGTTTTGATTTTGACTGTAACAAAATATATACAGTCAAGTGGTGGTCATATATGTACATAAATTATATTAACACTAATAAGATTGCAAACTAGTTTCAATTACTTATTATACTCATTTTATTATACTTACGAATAAATATCGCTATGAATCACTCGGAAATGTGCAAATTCACAGTCGTATTGAACTTGAAAATCACTGAAATTACGATATCATTCTTACAACCAATTATCTATCTACTTGATATAAACACAAAAAAACTATTTTAACAGTTTTCTCTTAAAAAAATACTAAATAACTCACGAAATAATACAATAACTATACCTGTACTCGCGTAGAAGTGTGTAGGTGTTTCCCAGAGAGTAGCAAGCTTGTGCCTCCACCGCTGCGTCGCCGAGCTCTTCCGCCAGGGCTAGAGTCCGTCTGAATGAAATAGAAGTTAATTATTAGTTTATTTTTTTTATCTTTTGAAGGAATATATTTTTTTAATAGTCACTAGCTTCCCCTGTTTGCATACAACTGTGCTACCTCGGAACTCGAATGCGATTCCTGCTTTCTAACCCCCGACAAAAAAGAGGGGTGGTAAACGTTTGCCGTGTCTGTATGTGGCATCGTAGCTCCTAAACGAATAGACCGACTTTGATGCAGTTTTTTTTTAATCTAAAGCCTTGTCTTTCGGGATAGTTATTAGCTATTGATAAATCGGTTTAAAAGTAATTAGGGGTGAACGCTTGGAAGTCAGGGGTTTCTTTACCTGTCTGGCAAACAAACTTGTTCTTTTTCTTCTGAGTCGAAAGGCTATTTATTAATTTAATTAAATCAAATTTGACCAGTATTTATTTACTATTTATAACTTGTTTTTCTATAAGGATGATATGCCTCACAGTTTGACACTAAGGCTGTGCGGAGTAAAGAAGAAAAATAAGATAAAATACAACTTCTTTTTTACCCCAACTATAAAAACAACTTCTAACTTAAAATATAGGTAGGCACAAAGGCTGGCTTATTTATTTATTAAACCTTTATTGTTCCACAATAACAATTGTTAACAATTGGCGGACTTAACGCTAAAAGCTTTCTCTCCCAGTCAACCATAGGGATAAATAGCTTATTACTAAAGCGAATTCTCCCAGCCAAGCTTTGGATACAAAAATATTTGGGTTAATGTTGACGTTGGCGTAAAATCAAACATTTTAAGTTCCCTCTAGTATCATTTAACTCTTATGTTTCGAAGCTAGCACACATATGTTGGATTGTAATTTAAAACATTACTTTTTACAAGCCTATGAAATAATTATACATAATTATAATCTGTTTTGTGTGTTGATAAATTAATAAAATAAAATTTAATAGGTCGATCCTCCTTGCGAATACAATTGGGTAGATGACTGGGTCAAAAATAAATTATTTGTTACTGTTAAGAGAATAAAACGTCACAAAATAGTGTCACTTGTCATTAATCATATCCATTTTCAACATGATTTTAGACTTATTAATGCAGGCCGCTTCCGATCGGTCGGTTTGGAAATCCTTGGGGGAGGCCTATGTCCAGCAGTGGACTTCCTGTGGCTGATATGATGATGATGAATGCAGAAAAACTGATATTAAGGGCGCTATTTGACTTGAAAAATCTATGACGTCACGGTTTTGTATGTCATACGAGTACAAACCCCATAGAAAATGTTTGTTTTGACGTTTAGAAAAAAGTGTCTGATTTGACTTCTTGTCATCTAGTGAAGATTGTTGCATGAGATGTTTGTGCTTAGTTCTTTAGTCGCCTTTTACAACCAGAAAGAAATGAAGTACTTCTATTCTAGAACAGAAAAAATAATGTAGGTGTACTGAAAGACAATGTTCTATTATCAGGTAGTTGTTGATCCTTAGATAGTCATTAGACTAAAAATGTGTTATTACTGTAGCAAGCTGAAGATAGTACTTTTCTATCCATGATATGTAGATTAAATTGTTCTGTACTAATAAGAGCATAAAACGTCACAAAACAATGTCATTTGTCATTGATCACATCCATTTTGAACGTGATTTTAGATTCATTAATGCAGAAAAACTGATATTAAAAGTGCTATTTGACTCCAAGAAACAATAACGTTACGGCTTGCTATTTCATACAAATCCCAGGTTTGTTTTGACGTTAAAAAAAAATATCTGGCTTGACTTGTTAGACTAGCGGATTGTGATTAAACTCTGAACAACTACAGTGAATTTCTGAAAAAAAAAAGTCTATAATGGTCAACCAGATCCAGTAGGTTTTATTAGCTCATCACTATTTAGTGGTGCACCTTTATGGTCGCTATAGTTAATAAAAAAATTGATATGTTTAAATTCAAAATAGGAATTTTCGCTTCGTAATAATACCATAATGGCATTCGCAAAAATAATTACTGGGTAAATCTACCACGAGTTCGTGCGGCAAGCGCGAGTGAATCACCAGTCTGTTCTTTTTTTAATTTATTTGGATGATTGCAATATCTTTATTGCACAATAAAACAGGTACAGACTTATATTTGTACAAAGGCGGGCTTATAATTGTTTTGTGTACTAGAAAAAAAAAATTCTAATATTTTTATTTGTTTTTCTTGTCAGATTGAAATAAACAGAGTATTTGTTTTGTTTTTCTCGTACATTTCCGAGTATACTTACAAAAAATAATAAATATTTCGGATTTTTATTTAAATCATCGCTTTGCGGACATAATTAAATCAAATTTATTGCATATATATATTAATTTGCACAGGTTTTAGATATGGCATATAACACTTCGGAGCGGCTTCGCACGTGTATGTATAAGAGTTCCTTCAGGATAATTTATATCTACATGTTGTTAAAAAATGCATCAAATTTGGCCCAGTAGTTTAAGATTTTAGAAACTACAAACATATACACATATGCCAGCGGAATTTATTATAAGTAGGTATAGACTTAATAAATAAATTTGCTCAAGTTGCCTCATACATAACGATGTCCACTGACATTCATACATACATACTCCATGAGAGTTGACGACTACTGTTTAGTTTTGGCATAAAAATTCGGCTCTTACATATATTCATGGATTTGGATCACTTAGGATAGCTTGTACGCAGTAGCCCAATCACATAATTCAAGTTTCATATCTTCCTAAATTTTAATATTAATTTTTCGTATCGATATTTATAAATATATCTTTATTCTCTAAACATTTTTTGATTGATTTTAAAACAAAGTTTCTCTTGCCCCAATATAGCAGACATTAATTTTCATTTTACATTTGCAGGGGCAAAGGCCTGTTTTCCAGCATTCCAACTCTATCAACTTAGGGTTTGAGGGCCATACCCTTGCGCCCTCCTATCGCACTCTACTATGACTCAGTAGGGTTACTCTAAAGCGGTACGCAAGACGTACGACACTGCGTATCCGCGTTTCAGTGTAAAAGCAATATTGAGCGTTAATACATAATGATAATCATACTCTCTTGATACTTAAATAAATAAATATACTCGTATAGGGACAAATTACACTGATTAAGCTAGCCCCAAAGTAAGTTTTTTTAAACTTGTGTTATGGGATACTAACTCAACGATACTATATTTTATCATAAATACATATATAGATAAACACCCAGGACCCAGGACAATTTGAAAAAGGCCATTTTCCAACTTGCCCTGGCTGGGGATCGAACCCAGAACCTCCAGATTAGCGGTCTAGCGTGTTAACCATTACGCCACGGAGGTCGTCATAATATACGACGTCGTCGTTATACTTTCATGATAACATCTCTCATACTTTTGCCAATACAGCTTAGCCACATTGCATAACTCAAATCACAGAATATAATCTCGCTCAAACACAGACGAATCCCAACCAATTATATTGACATTAAAATATTGGTTGCTTGACAAAAAAACTGGCCTTGGAAGGAGGGATTAATATATTCATCATCATCCGAGCGTATTCCCGGTTGCATTGTCAGCGGTTACGCTTCAGAGCCCGGGGTCCGCTACCTTACCTAGGCGATTTGACGAGGTTACTGGTTTTTACACAGAGCGAGTGCCGTCTGACCTCCGCAACCCAAAGGGTAGACCAGAACCAATCCTAGGATAGGTACAAACGCTAGATAGCATTTGGGACCAACAGCTTTACGTGCCTTCCGAAGTACGGAATCATCTTTCTTTTTGGATAATCAGGTGATTCAAGCCTGCAATATCCTAACCAGACTGGAAACAACTTTTTCACAAAGTATGCTTCCTAGTGGGATTTGAACCCATGACCTCCAGATCACAAGGCAAACGCGTTGACCACTGGACCGCGGAGGCAGTCAATATATTAAAGGGTTAATATATTATGTAGCAAGAACTTAAATGGGACATTTGCAAGCGCAAGCTGGTAATGGCAATAGCTTTTCTTGTTGATATTCGCTTGGCAGAACCTTATGCCGAGTGGTTTTCGGCCTTGAATAGTTCCACTCCACCTATTGGTGTGGACTATGTCTTCTTCTTCTTCTTCGTCTAAGCGCGTTCCCGGTTGCATCCTCAGCTGTGCTGCTTCGGAGTCCGGGGTGCGCTTTCCTGCTTTTTCTTCTCCAAATATAACATACATGTCAATGGTCACCCAAGGATGCCAAAGACCTTGCAAAATTGAGAAGAAATAGCCAGAAAAGTTTAAATGACTTGGCTATAGTGTTACGACCAGCCGCCTGCCTGACGAAACCCACTTTAGGAATGTATTTGTGCAAAAAAGTTTTACAACCAGCCGCCGCCCGACGTTAACCCTCCTTGGGGAATGCAATTGTAGCACGAGATGTCTGTGCTAAGTCCTTTAGTCGCCTCTCACGACATCCACAGGAAGAGATGGAGTGGTCCTATTCTAACCTGGAACCACACGGGGATTCGTGTGGATAATGTATGCTCGTAAGAGGCTCTGTATGAATTTGCATGTCAATCTGCCGTCAAATTGACTTCATTTAGGATCGTCACTTTTAATCCGTGTATGTCAATTCAATATTCATCAGATCGGACATTGAGCTCTCTACTGTAAAATACCTAAATCTGCCGTTTTGAGCTGTGAAACTCGTTGAAAAACGTTGGAGGAAGTAATAAAAAAGATTCCTTCCTTCCTTTTGAATTTCTTATTAAATATTGTATTGAAAATTGGCACGCCAGGTCTTCATACAAATTGAAGGCACGTGTGAATAGATAATGGGGAGGCCTTTGCCCAGCAGTGGGACACTACAATTACAAGATAGTAAAAAAAAATTCGCAAGTAGGGTTAGGGTTGGATCTCATCTATCAGCACGGAACAGCACTTTCCTATGCTGCTATCCTTTTCTGTCGCTCAGAAGCGTCATTTGCTAGAGTGAGAGAGAGCGACGGAACGCTTCAGCACCGGCCGTGCTGCAGCGTGATAGAAGTGATATTCGCTTGGCAAAAAAGTAAGTCAAAAAAATAGGCGACGATATATTTAAAAATCGCTGCTCCGCTGCTAATAACGCTCCCGCAATAATCAAATATTTCATCATCATCATATCAGCCACAGGTAGTCCACTGCTGGACATAGGCCTCCCCCAAGGATTTCCAAAACGACCGATCGGAAGCGGCCTGCATCCAGCGCTTTCCTGCAATCTTGCTCAGGTCGTCCGACCACCTAGCAGGTGGCCTACGCTGCCGGTACGTGGCCGCCATTCAATCAAATATTTCACGCTAACTAATAGACCGGTGTTCGCGTCGTTTTTATTGTTATACCATCTAAATTATGCTATAACAACTTTAACATCAATTGGACATCAATGATAGTACTGAAGTTTTAAATATTCAGATTAATAATATTGACCTTACACCTCTTTTCCATCTTTTGCTAACAGTCAGTCAGTAACTTATACAGTCCACTTATTCTCTTCCGTTCCTTCACATTCACTTATGCTCTTCCTGACGAGCGAGTGTGTCAGCGACAGCTCGCAGCACTGGTCGCCAACTGTCGCAATTTATCATTGGCACACTGAGCATCATCCACATGAGAAATTTTAATTAAAAAAATCAAGTAGACTGAACCTTCACGTGATTTTAAATATTCTATCCACACTTAAATTCATTTAAATTTTTCTGTTTTTCCTAAAGGCTGACTGGCAGAGAATGCATTAGCATTAAGTCCACCTTTTATACCATTGTGGTCAATAAAGATTTAATAAATTTATTAATTAAATTGTTATTGTGTAACGTCAGTTTTGGGAACCTAATAAAAATAATACAGTAAAGTACTTTCGTTTGTGCAGAGGCTTAAAGTATGAGATATACATACTTATAATGCTCGGCAGCATTCTCAAACTGTCCCAGGAATATATGCGAATTCCCCAGGTTGCTGTTAGCCCTGCGTTCAGCTGCTTTATCCCCGAATTCCTGGGCAATCTGCAGGCGCTCGGTGTGGTAGCGGATGGCCCGCGGGAAGTCGCCGAGCAGGTAGCAAGTGTTGCCAAGGTTGCCGCAAGCCCGCCCCATGGCTTGTCGGTCTCCGAGGCTGCGCATAAGCTCGAGGTTTTCCCTGTAAAAACAAATTTATCTGCTAGGCAAATTAAAAAACCCCCGGCTGTCAAGAATGCCATCTAGTGATGAGTACCGGAACTACTGATACGACATGATACGGATATCAAGTTGCGCTGCATGCGCGCTACGGATAGCGCCATCTATATATTTGCTAGAGAAAGCCCTGACATTCAAGGGTTAAACCCCAATAGCTTTTAAACGGCTGGACCGATTTTCATCAAACATAGCTAAGAACCACCGCAAGGGAACTTGCTTTTACGTAAAAAACCGCATCGATCCATCCGTTCGAGCGCTACGATGACACAGACAGACAGACAGACATTAGCGTCAAACTTATGACACCCTTCTTTTTGTCAGAGGTTAAAAAATAGTGGGTGTTATAAGGAAACTATAAAATAAATTTTCAAAAGGCAACGCGTCTATCTCCATACTTTAACTATCAAACTATTTTCAATTTACATATGGACACTTATTTTATTAGCATATATCAGCAGATGGAAAAAGCCCTGTCTTTTATTATTAATCAAATCTTAGGTCATTATTGGCAAAACACTTTTTTTTTCCTTTATTTGAAGGACAGTCCTGTATGCATTTATTCAATTCATTTACTGCATTTCATAATGTACATCAGTTCTAACAGGCCTGTGTCACTCCCCGTTTAAGTATCGAAAATGTACCTACATTATTACTATGCGCGCAGGCGGCCCTTCCGGGTGGTAAATTCAGTTATACGAATCGTTTGTCCAGAGTAATAAGAATGAAATTGGCTTGAAATGGATGTCTAGGTATCTATACGAAAAGGTGCAGAGTTCTGACGTGAGCTAAATTAAACCATATCGCTAGCCATATGTAGTAGATATTTCTTTGAATTTCTTTGCTGAGTGAGATTTCTGTACGTTAGTATTATTTATTTTGTGGTTCTAACTAGTTAGTTATTATTATTACATAAACATCTCCTATCACAGGCCTACTGTAAGGGATTTCTTTTCATATTAGTAGTGCCTTTGGTGTACCTAAGAGGAATTTCGAAGAGTTTATTTTAAATTATAAAATACGAAGATGATAAGATCAAATACTTACTCGTAATAAGAAACAGCCTGCAGTAGACAATCTCTGACCTCCTGAGGGAAATGGCCCGGATCATTCTGGCCCACCCTGCCCAGCTGTTTGCCTTGGGCATGGTACACATTCCCGAGATTGTACAAAGCTCGTCCTTCACTCAGTTTATCCCCAAGAGCTCTTGAAATTTCCAAGTGCCTCGTGCAGCACTGTATGGCTTCTGAGAACTTCCCCATGACTTTCAATGTGTTTCCTAAGTTGCCCGATGCTTTTGCTTCTCCCAGCCTGTCATTCATTGTCCTGTGAATGTTTGACATCAAAAATTATAAAATTTATATATTCAAATATTTCCCTGTATGCGCCATTAAACAGAATGTTAGTATAAACACCGTTGTCATTCAAACCAGGGATGCTTAACGCTAAAATAAAATGACTCGAGCAAGTATTCAAATTAATACGCTTATAGTTTTAATGGATTTTCATGATTAAAGTTTCCGATTTCGTACGTGATTTCATGGACACCCTAGTCAAGTAGGCACCTACCTACGTCGTCGGCCGCGGTAGGTAAGTTTGGTTCAGCGTGGCCGGCGCGCGGCTGTCACACAAAGTATCAATCAAAACACATAAGTAAACATAACTTGTGATTGAACTTTCCCTTCATACTTTTCCTGGCTAATTAGGACGGAGGAGAGAAAGCGTGGTTAAGCATCCCCTGCCACGTGGTGGACGAGCATTGCCTAATCTAAACACACTGACAATCCAGAATAGAACAACCTGGCGAAGAAGAATAAAAGGAAAAGACGAAGAGAGTCAATCTAGATTGTATTAAATTTCTTTGTGCTTACCTAGCTAAGGTTAGGTCATGTTTATGGTACTGCATAGCCTTGTTGTAGTCCCCGAGATAGAAGTAAGCATTCCCGAGCTGGCTGTAGATGGCGCTCAGGGTCCTTAGGTCGTCCGTGCCGGCTTGGATGGCGGCCTGGAAGAACGCCACGCCCGCGCGGCAGTCGCCCGCCTTGCAGAGCCGCTCGCCTTCCAGCGCCAGCTCCAAGCACATAGAGCCCCCGTCGCAGCTCTGTAAAAAAAAATTGACATTGGAAATGTCTTTTCGTTTGTTTGTCTTGTTGTTTGTTGTTGTTTGTTTGAAAATATATCCCCTTATATCTCGGAGAGTTGCGAAGATATGATGTTGAAAAAAGGCTCAAAAGACGCGTATTTACAAAAGCTGTAAGGTGCAAAAAGCTGTAAGGGAAAAGATTATCTGATAGAATAAGAACTGTAACCTAAAGAAAGTACACAAAGACAAAAGATGTCACAAGAATAGTAACAAAATTAAAATGGAATTGGGCAGGACATACAATCAGAGGAAAGGAAAAGTGGTCTCAATTAACCCTTTAACCGCGATCGTCGGATTAATCCAAAAACATTTTCGTGCCCATTTCGTGAGCGTCTAAAAACTAAAAACTATGGATATTCACAATTCCTCGCGCTAGGAGCACGACAACTGATATAGTCTCGCGGCGAAAGGGTTAATAATGAACTGCTTCACAAGCAACAGGAATTGAAAACGGGGCAGGCCATCTCGAAGGTGGGTAGACGACATTAAAGCTGTGGCAGGCAGCACGTGGACCAGAGTAGCTAAGGATAGAGAGAAGTGGAAGCAGTTGGAGGAGGCCTTTGCCAATCTATGGCATATAGACAGAGGAGGCGACTATAATAAAGGCTTAATTATTATTCAACAACGTGGAAGGGATCTTCATAGTGTAATAAAATTAAAATAACAACCAAAAAACAAAAATAAATTTCGGCATTTCCCTACAAGTGTGCAGCCGCCCGGGCGATTTGTATGGGAATGTCGAATTTTCATTTGGTGTTTTGACTGTTATTTTAATTTCACTATACTTTAGTGATCTAGTATAGCCCGTGGTTCGATTTATTACGGGTATGTCCCTTCCACATTGTATAAACTTTATCCACCTTATCTAAAAAGAGTGTGGCTTTTGGGGAGTTTCCAGGCCACGTTTCTTAAAAATCACATAGATGGCGCCTTGCAAAGCTAGCAATATGATTATGAAACTTAGTCTGGCCAAAGAGTAACAAAGAAAAAAAATATTACTGCAATATCTATTTTCCTATGCTTTCTTTGGTTTTACTTGTTTTGCTGTTCTTGCGATAGTTTCTGTTGGTGTATCGTGCATGATAATCATTTATTTCTATTGACTTCGGACCTCTTTACGATACGATCACAAGTCACAATACAACAAAATAGTTGACAAGAGGAAACAACATACAAGATGAATAAAATATGTCATTTATGTCAAAATCTTAATTTTTTTTTTCTATTTTTTAACCAATTTTAGGGTAAGGTTTTTTTAACCATGCTGTTAGCGTTACCATAGCGCCATCTGTATTATTTTTATGAAACGTGGCCTAGAACGTCTCTCATTCGGGAACAGTTTCAATATCAATTGGATCCAAGATTCTTTTGAACTTTTCCTTCTAATGATAAGTGACATATTTTATCTACAGAGAGTGTAGCTTAAAATTTCAATTCAGGAACCGTTTCAATACCTCAAAAATCTGAAATTTCAGTAAAGTAATTCAAGATTCTTTTGAACTTTTCCTTCCAATGATACTAGAACCACAATTTTACCAGTACGTCGTAAATCGCTGTAAACTTTAATTGACTGTAAAATACGAAAGAAATGTCTTTGGATGTTGTAGGAACTTATACCTAAAAAAATTAGGAAAAAAAATTTTTGCTAATCACAACTGGGGTCAAATTGGTAACATGTGCCGGGCATATAGATTTCTTGAACATTACACACAACACTCTCTGCCCTTCCTGTCTTTAGCCTTAGGACATAAATAGCAGCAAGCACTTGAAGCTGATTGAGTGGGCAGGATCAGGTCTCGCTAAATTACTAGTGGTTAGCACCTGAATAAACAGAGAACTGACACCTTAACATGCCTTTTCAAGCACACATTTTACAAACATAAAATGATAATTTAAGTTCATATTTACTAACACATTGTTTGTATATACTCGTATATAAATATGTCGCAGTTGCATGGTATAATCCGCTAATTCACTAAACCTCTAGCATTACAGCTCGGTTTTGTAAAACAGCGTTTAATAACTGAACCCTCATACGCAGAATGGCATGGACGAATTTGGCTCAAGACGTAAGATTGTAGATTTTGTTCATAATTTTTCACAGCATTCTGAGAGTAAGCTGTTTTCAGGGAGATATCGGAGACATCGTTTGATTTTGGACTGCAAATGGTTAAGAAGAAAAAAGCAGATCTTCAGCTTGGTTTCCATATAGTTATTTCGACGCCCGCCTATCGGCAAGATGGAGGATTTACGTGAATCAAATGAAGGCAGAGAGAAACCGCTTTGCTATTGAGATTATGTCGCGTTAACAAACTTTGTATTATTACTTATTGGTGTTCTATGATGTTAGAGACTAGATTACATAGTAAGAAGTTGAATTGAGGTTTTATTTTAAGATGATACATGGAGTCCAGTGCTTCTTCTTCTCGAGTCGAAAGGCTATCTATTAATTTAATTAAATCAAATTTGACCAGTATTTGGCCACAACGAATCCCCAGCGAAAACATTTGCGAAAAACGGCCACTTTTGGCAAATGTGCAAAGAAAAGCTTCACAACACTTTAAACTGTAAACAGTAGTTCATAAAATAGTTTGAAGGGTTATCTAAGCTTTACTAATGGGCATTTTTCAAAAAAGATATATTTCATAACTGATAATTTAAAAAGAATAAGGTGGTAAAATGGAAACAACTACTGAAGCGGTACGCAAAGGGAGGTCACAGAAAAATTTTGTTTACGGATGAGATTTTTTTTACAACTGAGCTACATTTTAACAAACAAAATGACCGTATTTATGCTCAAAGCTCTAAGAAAGCTTCCCAATTAGTCGACAGAGTGCAACGTGGGCATTATCCGACTTCAGTGATGAAATGGTGGGGTGTTAGCTATGAAGGAGAACTTCGAGGAAATACTGCAGAACCAGCGGGCAATGGAGGCAATGTTCACGAAGAAACTTTCTGAATTTGAAGCTGAGCTCAAAAGCATGGGTTCAGCCTCCAGCAATGCAACGACTGAAGCCAGGTTGGCTCTACTCGAGGAGCGGTTTATAGCGTCCAAGACAGAGGCTGTGACTATGATGGCATTGCTGGGAAAACAAGTCTCTGCTCTTTCAACAGCTCAGGATTCCTTTGAAGCTAGGCATCGTAGAAAAGCAATATGCTCAGTGGAGTTCCAGACGATGTCAGTGATTTGCCTCAATTTATTTGTAAACTTTTTGAAGAGAAGCTGGGTGTATCCGGGATCTCACTAGAGAAGATAACTGTATGTCACCGGATAAGCAAGGTAGTTGAGAGGAAGTGTAGGCCAGTGCTTGTTCCCTTCTCGGAATTAGCTTTCAAGACTGCAGTATGGAAGAAAAAGACGCTGTTTAAAGGATCGCAGTTCAGCGTCTCCGAGTTCCTCACTCGTCAGCGACAGTCTGTCTTCATACTAGCGCGCAAGCGGTTCGGCAAGAGGATGTGCTGGACAATGAGCGGCAACGTGATTGTCAAGCTGAGGAACGGGTCGAAGCAGCGCATTTACAACGAGGCTGATCTTGCTGGGCTGCCGGAGTCAGAGGATGAGGTGCAGCAGGCATCGAGTGCGGGCCCTAGTGGACGTGATTTGGCTGCTTCCACTGAGCAGCCAGCGAAAGAAGCGAACGGCCAGAACAAGAAAATGAAAATTCCTGGGTGACTCCTTTTGTGTTTGCTTCTACTGCGTAATCTACTTGTTTGTTGTATTGTAACCCGTAACCCCTATTACCTACTTAATTTTTCTTTATCACTTATACCTCCCAGTATCTTCACTTATTTTATTTTATTTTGCAAGGTAAAATTGTAGGTAATACTTTGAAATATTTTGTATGTACACACACATGACACAGCTGTCATTATGACTTTGACGTTTATGTCGTTTCGTTTTGTTATCGCTTGCCACTTCTTTTTTTTACCAATGTGGTTGTGTGTGCGTTTTGTTATTAGTAAGAATTTGTTTTTTGTATTGTATTTTTATTTAGATTTAAATATTAGGCAAACTTCAAGACTTGCAGCAAAATTAGATACCTATTTTATTTATAACTACATATGATATTATTTTGTATATATTTAATTCATTTATTCGTAATATATTATTTGTATTAGGTAATGTCTAATGATAATGACGGTTCATTTCTATCTGCTTGTGACATTATTTGCACATCTTCATATAGTAGTAATGATTCTTTTGATGATCCTGAAACTCTTAATTCTCTTTTAAATCGCGCTATTAAAAATTCTTGTAATTCCTTCAACGTCTGCCACTTCAACACACAAAGTTTACCCGCACATTATAGTGACTTTATTGACACTTTCTCCTATCCCCATTTGATGCTATTCTGGTTTCTGAAACCTGGTTCAAACCTGCTCTCTCTTCTACATCCTATGGGCTTTCAGGTTATGTGCTTGTTAGAAACGACCGGATTGGTTGTGGCAGTGGAGGTGTGGCGATTTATTTGCGTAGCAATTATTCTTATAAAATTATTTACTCTTCTCCTCCTACATACTGCAGTGCCGCAGAGTTTTTATTCCTTGAGATTTCTGTTGAGGGTAAAAAGGCACTTCTCGGAGTCGTGTATTCCCCTCCCGATTTTGATTATTTCACTCAATTTGAGTCTATCCTAGATTCCCATTGTTCGGATTACACAAATCACATAATCATGGGTGATTTTAACACTAACCTCCTTACAGTTGATTCACGGTCTGATAAGCTGAGCCATATAATCAAGTCAGTGAATCTTAACGTTCTACCGTTGGGTCCAACTCATATTAATAAAAATACTAACGATACTTGGCTTGATTTAATCTTGACTTCTTCTTCAGATCTGGTGATCAATCATGGTCAACTAGCTGCTCCAGGCTTTTCTAAGCATGATCTTATTTATCTGCAATACAAGATAAAACCACCTAAACGTAAGCCCAAAATAGTTTGGATGCGAAACTATTCGAATATTGACCTTGATCGACTTAAGAAAGATGCTAGGGCCACAGACTTTACAAATGTTTTTGTAGCAGAGTCGATCGATGATAAAGTCTCTACGTTGAATGCCTTAATTTTGAAAATTTACGATGCTCATGCACCTGTACATGCAGTCAAGGTTAGGCGACCGCCCGCTCCGTGGATTGGTAGGGGAGTTCGCATGGCCATGACCCGTAGAGATAGGGCATTTCGTTTATATAAACGTGATAGGTCTATTAAAAATTGGGACGCGTACGTACGCAAGTTACGGCTCGTAACTTGTGTAATCGAATGGTGAGAGCAGCTAAAAAGAAGTATTTTCATGAGCAACTCTTTAATTCTTCTTCGGCTAATATGGAAGTTTTTACATTCTCTGGATTTAGGAAAAACTTCTCTTCATGCCTCTTCGTCGTTTTCTCTCGACGATTTTAATAATCATTTCACAAATTCTAATTCTTTGGATGCTTCCGTTAAACTACGCACTATTTCCAGAATTTCTTCCATGGCCAACCTTCACATAGACTCTTTTTCATTTTCTCCACTAGCTGAGGATGACATTCGGAAAATCATTATCTCCTTACAGTCAAATGCTGTTGGCTGTGATGATATCAGTAGGCAAATGGTAGTTAATATTATTGACATATTAATTCCTATCATTACACATATTGTTAATTTTTTCCTCTCTACAGGCTCTTTCCCCACTCTTTGGGGGAAGGCATATGTTACTCCTTTGCCAAAAGTTTCTGATCCGCGGGCTTTGAACAATTTCCGTCCAATTTCAATTTTACCTTATCTTTCTAAAGTGTTAGAAGCGGCTGTCCACGCTCAGGTTTCCGCGTTCATATTTGATAATTTTCTTCTAACTCCCCTACAGTCAGGTTTTCGTCCTGGGCACAGTACCGCTACTGCTCTTCTCAACGTTACCGAAAATATTCGCCTTGGTATGGAGAATTCGTTAATCACCATTCTTGTACTTATTGATTTCTCTAATGCTTTCAACATGGTTGATCACGATATTCTCCTAGCTATCCTTAAATATATGAAATTCTCATCCTCAGTTATGGATTGGTTTTCTTCATATCTCCATGGTAGGCAACAAGCAGTTCGAGTGGACCGTGAGTTGTCGCAATGGAAGAATATTTGTTCAGGTGTCCCTCAAGGGGGTATCTTATCACCTCTGCTGTTTGCTGTATTTATTAATCTATTGTCACACTCTATTAGCTGCTCTTACCATTTTTATGCAGATGACCTGCAAATCTATATACAAACCAGCGCTGAAAACATTGATTCTGGTATTAGTCAGCTAAATGCGTCCTTGAACAACATTTCTTCTTGGTCAGATGATTTTGGAATTAAAATTAATGCATCCAAGTGTCAGGCAATCATGATCGGTAGTTCGAGACAGCTAGCAAAGATCGATATGAGCTCTGTTCCCTCAATTTCTCTAAATAATACTAACATCTCACTCACTCAATCCGTCAAAAATCTTGGTCTTCTGATGGACTCTACGTTTAGACTACGCTGGAGAAATCAGGTCACTGAGATCAGCAGAAAAGTCACCTATTCCTTACAATACCTGAATCGCTATAGAAATTTTCTTCCAATCAAAACTAAAATTACTTTAATACAATCTCTTGTTCTTCCTATTATTGATTATGCTGATGTGTGTTATCCTGATCTAAATGCAGATCTACTTGATAAGCTAGATCGTCTCATTAATAATTGCATTCGCTTTATCTTCTGCCTTCCTAAATATGACCACATATCTTCTTTCCGATCTAAGCTTAACTGGCTTCCTGTTCGTCAGCGCCGACAACAGAGAATGCTCTGTACTCTTTTCTCTATACTTAAGAACCCTCTTTCTCCCCAATATATGAAAACCAAATTTTAATATCAGTCTGAAAGCCATGACAGTGAGCTTCGCTCCAGTCATACTCTTCAAATTTATCTTCCGTTATTTCGGTCTGAATTTATGTCTAACTCTTTTACTCTTCAAGTTACGCGACTCTGGAATGCCTTAACTGAAGACATCAAAAGTATCTCAAACAGATACTTATTTAAGAAGAAAGTTCACACGCACCTTTCTTTAAAATTTTCGCAGCAGAATTAGTCATTATCTTAAACATTTGTAGTATATATATGTGTATGTATATTTATATAAGTATTTATATGTATTAAGTGTATTATATGAATGTATTTAAGTATACTTGTAAATAGTAAATTATTAAGTACATCTTTAAAGCGCCTATCACAATTAAATAATTTCTGTTTTTCCTAAAGGTTGACTGATAGAGAATGCATTAGCGTTAAGTTCACCTTTTGTACCATTTTGGTCAATAAAGATTTTAATAAATAAATAAATAAGGAGTGACTGAGCCATACTTTTGTAAAAAGGTATCAAAACATTGGCACAAGTGTATCAAGATACCATTCTTGAGAAGGTAGTTAAGCCCCTTAACAACACTATGTTCATTAAGCAAGAATGGTCCTTCCAGCAAGACTCGGCACCATATCACAAAGCTCGGTCCACGCAGTCTTGGTTGAAATCGAATAATTCCGACTTCATCAGAGCTGAAGACTGGCCGTCGTCTAGTCCCAATCGTAATCCGCTGGATTAAGATTTATGGTCAGTTTTAGAGAGTACGGCTTGCTCTAAACGTCATGATAATTTGGAGTCCCTAAAACAATCCATACGATTGGCAGTAAAGAATTTTCCCATAGAAAGAGTGCGTGCTTCTAATCATAACTGGCCTCAACGTTTAAAGGAGTGTATTGCAGCCAATGGAGATCACTTCGAATAAGCTTTTTATATTTTAAATTGTTTTATATTTATGTATTAAACTAACGCATTGTAAAAGTAATAATGTTATTTGCAATAGAAAATGTTTTTTTTTCTTTTTTACAATATTTAAGGCTAGACTAGGTATACTGACAAATCATAGCTAGAGACTTGTGTTATAGGATACTAACTCAACGGTATTATATTTCATAACAAATACATATATAGATAAACATCCAAGACCCAGGTCCAAGATCCAATCTGAAAAAGATAATTTTCCACCTTGACCTGACATGGTGACCTGACAGGCAGCCTGGCATGATGACCACTAGGCAACAACTAGTTTAACAGGTAGTGTTCAACAAGAAACAACAATGTTTAAGTTGTTCTTACATAAATTCTCCAGTATATTAGTAATAACAAGATTAATAAGTTTATTTTGTTCAGAGAAATTTTACCCTTGCGTCTTACAGCCCTAGGCTCTGTCGATAGTCTAACCCAGTCCCCCAAGGTGATGTCTATGACCCCATTGAAAAACCATTGATGATTTTTTATCTATGATTAACAGGTTAGTTTAGCATGTTATATAAGGTCGAAATATGGCTCAATAAGCAGAATGCAGGGATGATAAAGGCTGGTGCTCTGAGGGCTCGCTCAATTTGAAACCCAGGCTCCGCCCATGTCATGCAGCAATGGGTAAATCCTGGGTCTTGCAGATCCTAATACTATTCTGAACGAATTTATTATATTCTAGGACCGATAAGAGGCGACTAAAGGACTAAGTTCAGAAATCTTGTGCTAAAACTGCCAAGGAAGTTTGACAAACGTTATAGGTCCCTTTGTAATTCAAAGTTATGGTCAATATTATAAAAGAAAGCACGGTCATGAGCTTCAATTTTACGATTCGACAATGATTGGATACACGGATATGACACCAATAGATCACAATTTCCGAATCGGGAACCCTTTCTTAAATGACTCATACTCTTTACTGCATCAACACCCAACCTCTCACAAATGCTATACGTAAATGTATCCTGATTAGGATACATACGTAACAAAGTAGGTGATAGATGCAAGCGAATATCACATTAGGAACATTACCTGTGCGTCAGTGGAGAGATTCTCAGCGCTCGCACTTACAGACATCGTTAACTGAAAAGCACTGAGCGACAAAATCAAAATAAATAATTGGCGATATCAGAAGATTAACATAGTTGTTCTGGTGATTTACACTTTTGTTTCCGTTGGGCGTGTACAAACGTTTCAAGCAAGATGCAACAGACCCACTTGGTGTTTTGCTTGATTTGATAGATGAGATGATGACACCAACCAAAAGTCAAACTGACTGACTGTCAGATCAAAAGCGCATTTAATTTTGACAAATCTGGAATGTTGCCATTTGCCATGTCAATAAAGTGCAGTATTATTTCAGTGCATATGCAGGTTGCGTCGGGAAAAAGCAAGGAGCAAATAAAGTGTTGTACACACAACGGGTTCCGTCCCTGACGGGACGGGCCGTCCGTGTCCGTTTTCCCGTCAGGGCCGTGCCGTCCAGGTTCTGTGTATAGACATAAAGGAAATCGGTGTCAGGGAAATCTGTGTTGGTGTGGTGTACAATGTTGTGAAATCTCTGCGCAGCACATGCACACGCCTAAGCCTTGTGCGCTAAATAGCAGCGTTTTACCTGAAATAAAACGCATATTAAAATACTTACCTAACTGGAAGCTTTATATTGAGAGTAGCGTTACTGACTTCCGTCGAATTACCTAAGTTTTTGTACCTACTTTTACTTGCCCCGTTTCCGGTTTCAGTGGCGCCACCTGGCGGCTGCGCGCGTTTTTGTTTTCTTAGTGGAGAGCGCGCAATTTTGAATTCATTGGCTATATGTATGCACCAGGCAGAAATTTAGTGAAAGCTTCCAGTTAGGTAAGTATTTTAATATGCGTTTTATTTCAGGTGAAACGCGGCTAATAAATCACTTGACCGTCACTGGAAGCTTTATATTGAGACCTGTTTGTTATCGCCTGGTGACGCCACTTAAATAGGAGAGTGAAGTACGCCAATGTGATTGTAGCCACTACAGCATACGTCGCGCTGAAAATTCATCACCATATTACGAGAACATTTCCTTATTTGGCTATCTGTTGTCCCTAAACACTGTATATAAACCCGAATTTTGTAAATAAATTATTCATTCGACTATCGACTCAGGAGCATAGAACACGCATTATTATTTACCTCCAGCTAGGTACACGTACCCTACTACACACACCATCGTTAGCATACATAAGCTACATGATTACTGTATATGTAGGAGTCTGTAAAGGAAAGACATGTTTTCTTATAATAAATCATTTATTAATTTGACAATGTGTGCCTTCTTTTGTACATCTTGATATTTCTTTTGTAATCAAATGTAAGGTTTACATAAAGATTAAATTAAATATAACTAAATAACAAATGTATACTTGATTGGTTGAAATAGATTTGTAACATTTCTTGTGTCTTTATTTCTTGCTACTTCTCTCCTATAATTTTTTTTTAATGTGTTGGCCGATTGCTAATTTCCCCTGGCTAGGATTTCGTTCAGGGGTTGATTTTCTAACCAGCTTTTTGAAGCTACCGCTGAGCGGACGCTTCCTGGCGTGGCTAATATACCATATTCTTTAAACAAGCTTATGATCCAGCCTGCTATTACCGTTCGAGAGGCGGGTTTAGCCGTTCCTCGAATATTAACGAATAGATTGTTAGAATTTGAATCTCTTCTCCTGTCCTTTAATAGGTCTACAGTTCTTTCGATCCAGAACACTGGGTTCAGGTTTACGTTTTCGGAGTTTAACAATAATTTCCAGCCAGATTGCCTATAATTGCTAGTATCAGATTTTGAACCAAATTGGGGCCAGAGTTTATGCTTTCATCTGCTTTAATGCAGTGATCTGCATCTACCCTGAGTAGGGTCAGATCGTGTATACGTCTGCCAGAGCAAAGTAGTAGTAGGATCGCTGTAGGTCGCGATGTCTGAAATGGTTATTAATATCGACTTTTTGATTGGTTAAGAAAGTAATTATACTAATGTCCCATACTGGTGGTTTAGAAGGTTTGGGGTATCTTAGAGCTATCGCTTTTAAAATGTGTTTTACGAGTACATGAGAGCTCAGTTTACTTGAAGATTCTGCACTACATAACGTAGACACTACGGATTTATGCAACAGAATTGTATTGTGTGATAATTTATCAATTATGCAATAGTTAGATAAAAATTAGGCAAGTTGCGATCCCGTAGGATTTTTTGAATTTACTTTATGCCTATCACACCAAGACATCCAGCGTTTCCATGCAACTTCGTAAGTTCACAACGTAGATTTTCGCCAGGAGTTTTTCAGTAATGATCGCTGTTCAGTATTCCACGTTTCTATCTCTTCTGTCCACCTCCACATTTCCATACCTCGAAGGTTATCTTCTCCACTTCCGGGGGCGGGAGTCCTGTTGACGTATCGATCAGATATCTTTGGGGGTGTTTCAGTGTTAGTGGCGTTGTGAGTGCCCGGGCTCGGAGGTCTGCTCGCCAAAACACTCTTTCCCAACGAGGTACTACTATTAGAAATATTCCTGTCGACTGATTTAGATGGGCTAGGACTTTGGGAACTAGAAAAGGTGGTGGAAACACCCACGCCAGTGGATAGTGCAATGGAATGCTGAATGCGTCGTGAAATAGGGCTTGCAAATCCCTCGTATCTAGTGTTACATAGTTGCGAACTACGTGAGCTGTCTCTGATGCAAATAGATCTATCATGGGATGTCCCCATTTCATAAATACTTTTTCTAGACCGGCCGGGAGTAGATGCCACTCTGGAGGATGACGCAGACGAGACAGGTGATCGGTATGATTGTTGAATCTGCCCGGTAGGTGGTGAATACTGAAATGAATTTGATATTGATCTATTAGATTAAGGATTTGGTATGTTATTTCCATTAATTCCATTGATTTCGTCCCCTTCTCCTTCTTTAGATGAGCAACTGCTGTCACTGTAGGACTCTCCATTGATTCAGAGTAACATATATACCTACTACTACTACAAACGAAACAATTTATCTGTACACACGTCGATGTGTGAGTTTTATACTTAGGGTCGCACCGCAGAATTATTTTAATACTTACCTACTAACGAGTTCGACATATTTACGATTATATTTTTACATACCGGAAGATTTGCGAACACTATGACGTAAAAAATATTCTGTTTTATATGTATTAAATGTTACAGAAAAGTCGGAAACAGCTACGTAATATCACTTTACAAATATTTTTCATTGTGTCCATTGTCCATTACACCTATAGTTCACTATACTGATTATTATTGAGTCATTTATATTGTAACGCACTAATTTCACTAATTCACTATTGTAATATAGTAATTTGCATATTCGGCGCAAAACTATACGGTAATTATATGAATAAATTCAATAAAAATAAACAAATGTTTATCACGCTTATACATGTCATGTCAAGTTGTCATTGTCAACAATGGCATTTAGCACTAAAACCCGCGGAAATCCTGTGAGCGAGGAGCCTATGTAACATTACCGGATTGCTTATTAGCAATCCGGTAATGTTACAATCTCGCTCTTGTGTATCTCCCGCCAATGCGAGAGAGCGAGAAGGGTATATATATCAAGATGGTTGCTGGGTAATAACGTGAAATTATATTGTTGCTTTGCTTACCTGTTTTCATCATTTGGAAATGTATGAAATATACGTTCTTTAGAGTATTGGGTGGATAAACAATTATTATACGCGCACCTTCTCACCATGATGGTTACTATTGGTTGACAGTTCTCAAGACAACACACGTCGCGTATTGCGTGCGGCTAGTAATTAAACCCTGGTTTGGAGCCGTCGAAGCTCACAAAGTGCGGGGGAGAGGTGCGGGGACGCCAATTTGCGGGAGACGCTGTGAGATACCATTCTGTTTGACTCTTATGTATTCTGTGCTGCTGTTTTGTTGTCGCACTGTATCAGAATCGAGCTGTTTTGTAATACGTGAGCTTTGTTCTGAAGTGCGTGGAGTATAGCCAACATTTCTTTTTGATTGCAGTACAGTGTTTGTTCTTGAACTGACCAGGTGCCCCATAGGGCTAGGCAGTAGAGGCGTTAGGGTAGGGCGCGGTTGGGCGACCAGCCAGGGCGCCAGATACAAAGGGGCGACAGGGGGCGGGCAAGAGGGGGTCACAGGTAATAATAAATATATAAATAGCGGCTGTTTAATGGCGGCAACTCCTAGACTCTTATTTGTATGCACCCCCCTCCACCCTTCGTGTACAATGGGGCGGCAAATTTGAAGAATCCTATGTCGTACGTTGGGGGGGGGGGGGGAATCTCGCCCGGGGCGCTGGTAGAGCTAAAACCGGCACTGGGTTGTTTAGTTGGGCGCCCCAAGCGTGGTTTGAGGCATCTGTGGTCAAAAAATTGGCTGAAGGAAGGTAATGTAGCGGCGACGGTAGGTGACAGTTTTGAATCCACCATTGTAGCTCGCTTATGACGTTGTGTGGAAGTAAACAAGTTTTCAGTGGTAGATTCGGTAGTGAGTTCATGAAGAGTACCAACTGTGGGTGATTGAGTCGCCTCAGTGGGACCGCAAAGCTGGCAAAGTTTAACAGTCCTACTAGTTTCTGAATTTATTTTACTGTTACTTCCGTTTGTCTGAGAATTTGACTTAGTAGTAATTTTCTCGTCTGGTAGTGTCTTTAAGTTGTCCCACGTGTTCCACAGTATTCCTAGATACGTTATGCTCTTTTTTGGATTGAGCACAGATTTTTGGAAATTTATTTTCCATCCTAATTTTTGTACTGTTTGTACTGTAATTTGAACATGCTGGCGCAATGTTTGTTTTTGATGAATAATCAAAAAATCGTCCAGGTACACTAGGATTCTTATAATCTCTAGTTCTCGTAGTATCTGAGCTATCCAATTTTTTAACATAGAGAAAGTTTTTGGAGCTGTACTGAGTCAGAATGGCAGACACGTCATCTCCAGTAGATCTTGATTGTACACGAGGCGTAGGAAGCGCCTGTGAGTTTCTTTTATTCTCAGGTGGAAGAAGCTTGAGACAGGTCTATTTTGCATATCCAGTCACGAGGTTGTAGGAAGTCTGGGATACGATGTATGTTTATCAAGTGAAATGGTTCTGTCAGAACATATTCGTTTAGTGCTTTGAGATTGAAAACCGGCCGGGCTTAGGAACATGGGAGATATGAAGCTGGCCGTAGGCAGAGCTGCTTTTAAAATGCCCTGTGATTTCATTTCTTGGATAGTGACATTTCTTTTGATGTTGGAGTGTGGAACGGGCCTTTGATTACATTTGGATAAACGAGGGGAGGTTTTTGGTTGAACGGTATGCGATATCCCTGAATTAGTTTCAATATTATGTTTGGTGCTCCAATATCCCTCCAATGCGACTGTTAATGTAGTAGCTGACCTGCCTCAATCCGTTGCGAGTCATTGTTTATACTTCTGGTTTTCTCTGGAGGAAGCCTTTGATCCACGGTCCTGTGGACCCCCACGTCCTGGCCGCTGGGGCGTGGGGCTCGCGCTCCTGTGGTGGTGAAATGACTTGCTTCTGCTACTGTTATTGTGGTATTGATAATACTCCACATTTGGATACTGACCTCGAGGGAGGTAGTTGTTGTGTTGACATACACCCCGCGAGGGTGGGTTATTATTATGAGCATGTGTGTGCGCACAGCCTGGTGCTACATAATTGCATTGGGTTCCACGCGATGGAACCGTTGGTCTTCGTGCGCCATGCCCCCGCGAGGGGCGGTCGCGATTGTTAGAAACAGCTGACCTTGCATTTGTATAAGTATCGGTCTTTGAGGGCCAAAAGGCTTTTCGCCCGCCGACTTTTTCTAGTGTTGAGGTAAAGGTCTCTTTATTAAATTATAAGTTTATGAAGGGGGAATTCTATTTAGTGCGGCTTTTACTAATGGGTATTTTATTTGACACTTAGATTATAGATTCACGACGCATTTCTATGCCACAGAATACAGTAAGAGTAAACAGAAGGGACTCTTCTAAGGTACGCGCAATATACGTCCCCGTTCCCCGCACCCGCACCTCTCCCCCGGTTCTTGACGGCCAACGTGAGAAATCGAGGCGAAAACGGGGGAGAGATGCGGGGACGGGGAACGGGGACGCCTGGGTGACGCATATTGCGCGTACCTTAGGAGTTTCCGGCCTGTGTCTATGCTTTCAGCTCTGTGGCCGCAAACTAATTGTGAAAGATCCGCGGAGACTTTTGAAATAGTTCATCAATTTTCTCGCTCAGGACATCAACGGTAAAATCTGAATTTTGGGCCCAAGAAAGATTACGAATACTCTCTTGTAATACTTCTTTTTGTTTGAGTACGCAATAGGTCATTGCTGCGTAAGTTTTTTTTAGAATGAGCTAGATGTTTTAATTTATCAAATGATTTAACCTCCTCGTTAGTTTCTAACTCTACGAAGCCAGGTGTGTGGTTAAATTTTTTTACGTATCCGCATATCTAACTTCCGACCAAGAGGTGGTCCCCAGTTTCTGTACATCAATAATAATAATAATATGAAGAAGGCCTATGATTCAGTGCCTCATTCATGGCTGGAGAGGATATTAGAGTTGTACAAAGTTGACACAACTTTAAGATCCTTTCTGAGCACTTGTATGAGACAGTGGATCACAGTCCTTTGTCAACCAGGCGGTGGAGATAGTACCTCAGATCCGTCAGACTATACAGGCTGACTTTTAAAGCACCAGCCAAATTTCTGGAGTAAGTTCAGTCCATGATACTGAACTACTTTCCATAAAAACAATTAACGAAAAACTAAAATAAAAATTAGCCTTTTCATACAAATCAGCGCTCAGTCAAACGGATTTTCTATGGGAGGACAAAAAATTTTCATCGATTTTTAATAATTTTTTTTAGAGAAAGTAGTTCAGTATCATGGACTGAACTTGCTCCAAAAATTTGGCTGGTGGTTTAAAAGTCAGCCTGTATAAGGATTGAGCGAGGCATTTTCCAGGGTGACAGTTTGAGTCCATTATGGTTTTGCCTAGCCCTGAATCCTCTTAGCACTTTGCTGAAGGAGTCAGGATTGGGCTACCGACTCCGAAGAGATGGTGAAGTTATTTCTCACCTACTATACATGGATGATCCCAAACTATTTACACAAAAACGCACTGACTTGTTGAAACTACTAAAAATTACAGAAGTTTTTAGTAGTGGCATCAAGATGGAGTTTGGTGTAGATAAGTGTGCGGTTATACAAGTACAGCGGGGAAAGGTAGTAAATTCAACAAATTTACAACTTTCTGAGACAATGACTATCAAGTCTCTTTCGGAGTCTGAAACCTACAAATACCTTGGTATGTCACAGTCATTGGGTATTATGGATGGGGACATAAAACAGGCAGTGAAGGAACGCTTCTTTGGCAGACTGACAAAAGTACTTAAAAGTCTTTTGTCAGGTGGCAATAAAACCCGTGCCTTCAACGCTTGGGTGATGCCCCTACTCATTTACTCCTTTGGCATACTAAGGTGGACTCAGACTGAGCTAGATGCCCTAGATAGGAAGGTCCGCCTACTGCTCACAACACATCGTATGCTACACCCACGCTCATCTGTTATGAGACTGTACATCCCACGGAAATGTGGAGGTCGTGGCTTTTTAAACGCCAAGAATCTTCACAACCGTGAGGTGTGCAGCCTTAGGGAATATTTCCTTAGCAATGAGTGTGGGTTGCATCGTGATGTTGAAGCAGTAGACAAAGGCCTCACGCCGCTATCCTTGGCAAAAGAGAACTGGCGCAAACCAACGGTGCTAAGTACCGAGGATCGCAAGAACGTATGGAAGAGCAAAGAGCTCCACGGGCGTCAAGTCATGATGACAAACAACTATCGGAGATATATCCTGAAAGACGGTACGGTTGATGTCTGTCGAGCATGTCGACGTCCCGGAGAGTCGATCAGGCATATAATCTCCGGTTGTTCTCATCTGGCTAACGGCGAGTACTTGCACAGACATAACCTAGTAGCCAGAATTATTCACCAGCAGCTTCCTCTTCGATACGGGCTTGTAGAATCGGAGGTACCGTACTATAAGTACTCACCGGCGTCAGTTCTCGAAAATGGTCGTGCCACGCTCTATTGGGATTGATCTGTCATCACGGACAGGACTATTGTCGCCAATAAGCCTGATATCGTGCTGACAGATCGATTGATGCGCCAAGCAGTGATCGTCGACATCACCGTCCCGCATGACGAGAACCTCGTGAAGGCCGGGAAGGACAAACTTAGCAAGTACCTTGACTTGTCCCACGAGGTCCCACTTGTGAGATGTGGATTCGACGATCATTGTCCCGATAGTCGTATCGGCGAACAGTCTTATAGCGAAGAGTCTTGACCAACATCTTAAGACTCTCTTGCTAGTTGGCTGGATCAAGGGTCAGATTCAGAAGGCAGTACTCCTGGACACGGCACGTATTGTCAGGAGGTTTCTCTCTCTGCGGCCCTAACCGCCGGTAGCTTGGGCTTTGCCCCGCTGCCAGTGGGCAGCTAGGTTAGGTTTTTGTAAATGTTTATATTTTGTAGTATGTTTTATATTTTACTTTTTATAAATGTATACCAAAACCTAGCCTAAGTTTCAAATTAAATAAAGAGAATAATAATATAATAAAATTTATTTAATCAGACAATTGTCCATTAGTAACATAGATATCCTTAAGCTAATGTTAGTACCTATAATAATCATGTTTAAATATTTTTCTGTGGTTTTAGGAACGGAAGGTTCCTTTTGTTTCTGAATTGAACGTAAAGTCCATACTGGCCTCCTGAGGCTGGTTTTCCTCAGTTGTATAATTCTCATAAAGGCCTCCACTAACCCCGAGATAATGGAAATATTGCCTTGAGCAGTGTCATTGTTATTTGTATAAACGTGCTGTCGGAGCTTGCTCATTTCTTGGAGGATTTTGTTGATAGCGTCAGAATTGCGTGTTCGCTTACTGATTTTTGCTGCGGTGGCAGGACCGCCTGCTTCGCTTGTTGTCAGAAGAGGAGCTTGATGAGCTGTTCATACTGCTGCTGCGAGCTCGCTTGCGAGGTCTGCTGGGCCCCGCAGTCTGCTTGTCACATACGAGTAGTATTATGAATGTCTTACATTGTGTGAGGTAAATGGATCTTGCCTTACATTGGGTAAAGCAAGCAAGCAAGCAAGACATTGGGTCAGGGATGCAGCAGTGCTGGGTTCACCACCTGGCACCTGATGGCTCGCATTAATTAAGACTAACTTGACCGGACCCGGCATTCCATCATCCCAGAGCTGAAAATTAAAAATAGTAAAAAGTAGTTGTATGACATAGTACCTATATTTTATTAAAAAAAATATATATTTATGCATTACAAACCTTAGCCCACTCTTTACCCGTTCTTGCGGGGCCCTCGCTGTTTTAATATAAGCGAGCATTCTCGCCGCAATCGTGCTGATAGAACTCAAACTTCTTTTGACCTAAGACCTAACTCTTCCGAGACCTAGATCTTTGTGCTGCACTAAATAGCTAACAAGAAACGTCAATTGCTTTACGCTCGTTTGGCGACGACGCTGTTGCTCCATATTAATTATCTATTATTTATATTTAATTATTAAATAGGTCACAAATAAGTTCAGTCGCAAAAATTAAAAAAAAAACCTTGCTGACACTCAGTGTTGCAACAGTCAAAAATAAAAAAACGGTAGATTTTCCAGCCAAAAATCGGGAGAAATCGGGAGGTTTTAAAAAAATAAAATTAATGTATTTTGCGCTCTAATTACTTTATTAAAAAGAAACATACATAGGTACATTTTAAGATTTTTAGGTTCAGTGATCCTCATACCATTTCTTGGTAGAAATTTTTTCGAAAATTTTATTTTCTATATTAAAATTATAACAAGTTTGGTTGTTTTCTGTTATAACTCGTTTGGTGTGTAGGAGACCTATTATCGATTCCGTGGATAGTTTGTTGCGTTGTTTAGTTTTCATTAAATTTATTGAAGAGAAAATTCTTTCCACGTTGGCAGATGAGTGTGGCAAACATAGTATTTTAAAAACAAAAGAACAAATGTTTTCAAATATGAGTGTACCATCACCATACTTCATGCTGCCAATGCTCGCCCAAAATTCTTCAGTTTTTTCACTAAACGACGCAATTTCTTTCGTGTTCCGAAGCACTCGCCATTCTGTGTCAATACTTTGATAATTATTGTTGTCTATTAAATTTGGGAATTGTCTACATATTGGTACTATTGATGACAGATCACCTTTTTTTACATTTTCCGGAGAGAAAGCTCCCAAATCTTTTAAAGGGTTATTGCTAATTGGGAACCTTTGTATGATTTGATCACAAGCTTCAATAAAGAATTGAATGCATCTCGTTTGGAATAAGTGGATTTGTTCAGAAGTCAATCTTTTATCTGTAAGCAAAGTATTAATGGCATTTGCTCCGTAATATACATCTTCTACTGGGTGGCGCAAAAGTACTGGCACTAAAGAAAATACTTTTATTTTTTTTATATGACATTTTCTGTCATTCTGTTGTTGAAAATTGTGTAGTGAACAAATGTAAAATACACTGAAAATAAACATGGACCGTTTTACTCCCCAAGAACGTGGAATAATTGTGTCAATGTTCTTACGGAATAATTCATCAGTGATAAGAACACAACGTGAATTTCGTCGACGATTTCACCACCGTCCGGCACCGATTGGTCGCACAATTCGACGCTTTGCCACACGCCTTGAAGCAACTGGCTCAACATTGGATAGACCTAAGTCTGGGAGACCAAGAACAGGCCGTTCAGCTGAAAATATCGATGCTGTGCGCGAAGATGTGGAAGAGTGTCCAGAAACATCAACGAGGCGACGTGCCACGCAATTGGGCATTTCCAGACGGACCCTGCAGCGTATTTTGGTGAAAGACTTAAAGATGTTCCCGTATAAAACTCAAATGACTCATCAGCTGCTGCCTGCTGACCACCGAGCTCGTCTAGATTACTGCCAGCGCGTCATAAACCTCAACCTTGAAGAGGATGATTTTCCTTCAAAATTGGTTATGAGTGACGAAGCGCATTTCCATCTCTCAGGGCATGTCAATAAGCAGAATACTCGGTTCTGGGGCACTGATAATCCGCGCATTATTCAAGGAACACCTCTACACCCACTAAAAGTTACTGTATGGTGTGGCATCTGTGTTGACAGAGTGATCGGACCCTATTTTTTCGAAGACGCTGGAGGCAATGCGATAACTGTCACTGGAGAACGCTACAGAACCATGTTACGAGAGTTTTTGATACCCAGTTTGGACGAATTGGGGCTGGAGCACATCTGGTTTCAACAAGACGGCGCTACGGCACACACAGCGCGCGACACTATGGACTTAGTGAGGGACGCTTTTCCAGGCCGAGTTATCTCTCGTTTTGGCGATTTGCCTTGGCCTGCAAGATCACCCGATCTGACCAGTCCAGACTTCTTTCTTTGGGGTTTTTTGAAATCTCGGGTGTATGTGAATAAGCCACAGACTCTCGCAGCTCTAAAAGAAAACATTCGTCAAGAAATAACGAACATATCGCAGGAAGTGTTACGGCAAGTTATGCAAAATGTCATAAATAGGGCTCAAATGTGTATCAACTCTGGAGGTCACCATTTAAAAGACATCATCTTTAAATCCTAATGGTACGAAATTTAATGGCACAAATATACATTTAAAAAAACCTAAATCTAGTTTTCTAATTTAGAAAAAATGTTATAGCTGAACCAAATAGGGTCTTTACTTTTGCGCCACCCAGTATAAGTAGAAAATTACGTGGGTTTTTGTAATCAATGCTTTCGAGATTGTTTTTTTCTAAATATTATTTTTTCAGAAAACAATCAAAGTTCTTAAACTAACACAAACTTGGGAATACAAAACGTGTACTCTTGCTGATTCAGATTGCATTTCTCGATTTAATTTATTGAAAATAGGTAAAACAAAGTCTAAAAATTGAAGAAAGAGTAACGTTAATGGATCGTTTAATTTGTGTAATATATTTGTAGCTGTTGCAATATCGTCATTTAGCGACGCATCAATGAAATATAATTTCAAAGCTTGATATTGCTCCAAAATTCTTGATATAGCTGCGTGTACTGACAGCCACCTCGTCTGACAAGGATGTAATAAATTATGTATTTTTAAATTACAAAATAATTGAAATTCTTTAAATTCAGCTGATCTTTTGGGACTAGAAGAAAAATAATTGTATATTTCCCTTAAAACTTCTTCAATAAACCGAGGTATTTTGTTGCAAGCGTAGGACGCACACAAATGGAATGAATGACATATACATTTCATTATAAATAAATGTTGTACATCAGCTTTTAGTAACGTCATTACTGAATGATTACGTCCCATCATAACACTTGCACCATCAGAAGCAAAACCTATAAGATTTTGTCGAAATGGAACGCCATGTTGTTCAAAAAAGTCTACAATGCTTTTATGTAACGTAGTTGCGTCTGCAGTCACAACAGGGATAAGCCCAAAAAAATAATCTCCTACATGATTTTTTTTGACATATCTAACGACGAGACAAAGATGTTTGGTGGTACTCCTATCGGTGGACTCATCAATTATAAGTGAGAACTTAACCTGTCGTAGATCTTCGCAGAGAGTATGAAAGCTTTCTTGTCCGATTACGTTATTTACGACAGCTTGAATCCTGGGGCGAGAACACTTCATATTTTCAGCTACTTTTGAATCTGGACAAATCTTCTGTATTAACTTGCCTAGATGGTCAGTTATCGCATATGGCAAGTTGTGTTCAGCGACAAAGCCGGCAATCTGAATTTCACCTGAAACAATTAAATAATGCAATGAGATGAAATAGTTTAAATGTTTTTGTTTAAAAACAACTTGCAAATCTATACCAAGTATATATGTAGTCAAAAACACTTCTATCCATTAAACATAGACCTGATAAAAATTGACAGAGTTGAACAATTTTTTTTTAATTAAGTATGTACATTGTCATAATAATATATTTTGTTATTTACCTTCCCTCACTTGATGTTTAAATTGGATCACTTCTCGATTCACAAAATTGGTCATCTTAGGTTGATCCGCAATGCATTTTATACTTTTGATGTGAAGTTGGGAAGCGGCATGTCTTTTAACAGCGTCGAAGCCAGAAGAAATATTAATATCTTTATTACAACTTTTGCAATGTGCGTAGTTTTTTTCTTTCAAACTTTTTTTAAGCCAATTAGAGCATTCTGGTCGTGATTCCCATTCCACTTTATAATTTTGGGCATATTTTTTACGTTTAGCTCCAGTACTAGTGCTTGGGGTATTCGTATTTCCATCCGAATCATCGCTATCGGACATTGTAAATAAATGGAAGGTAAAGCACAACAAAACCAGTACACTTGCGAACGGACGAAACGATAATAAAGTGTAAAAAAACATCTCAGTACATTCACCAAACAACTCGAACTTAAACATTTATTTTAAGGGAATTTCCCCCATACACTCACCAAACAATAATGAACCTTATTTCAAAGGCATTTCGATCTTATATATTTTATGTATACTGCGGTATTGAAAGGACGTGCGAGAAGTTTTGGGGAATCCCATTGAATTGTTTTAGTGTTACCAGGTAAATTTTAGTGTTGTCGGCTTAATAATATTTTTGCCACCATAATAATAAAAAAAAAAAAAAACAAAAAAAGCAAAACTGAAATTCGGGAGATTTGGTCGTGAAATCGGGATATCGGGAGGGAAGAGCCGAAATCAGTAGATCTCCCGAAAAATCGGGAACTTTTGCAACACTCACTTTCCGCGTAAGAAATTTGAAACACCTTGTCAAATAGTGCTTTCAATGTTGCAGACGTAAAATCGATGGTCACAGTGATTTTTAAAATACTAGTGTGATATCTCTAACGTTCCTAGAGAGGTTTCGTTGCGGTAACGTTTCAAATTAGTTTAAAGTTCAACTACGGTTGACATGTTAGCGCGATACCGAAATGGGCTCAGCTGAATCGTAACGTATAGTTACGTTACGATTTAGCTGAGCCGATTTCGGTATCGCGCTAACATCCATAATATAACATCCATCCAATCCATAATAACATCGTTTGCGATCCAGTTTAAGCTATGGAGCTTAAACTGGATCGCAAACGTAATGTAAACGAACCGTAGAGATTTACATTAGCGCGATTGCCCTACAGGGGAGCAGCACTACGTATAGGCGCCATTTTTGTTTTGTAGGTATGCCACCTCCATATGTTTCAGTACTCAGAGTAGAAAATGTTTGTTTTGATTTTGACATTTAGAAAAAAAGTGTCAGATTTGCCTTATTGTTATCAATGTAGCGGATTCAAACTTTACAAAGGGCGGGAAACGCGGGAAATCACTACAAAACAAACCTACCTACTTTTTATCGCTCAAGCCCAGTACGCTCACGAGAGGAAAAAATTATAAAAAAGGAGGTACCTACCTAGTTAGGGGTAGGATAGTTTTATTGGGTTTCATGCTGTGCTCTTTTAAAACTTAAACTTGTTTTAACAATTTGTCAGTGATTTGTGTGTTGGAAGGCCCAAAATGGAGGGAAGAGCAATCCAGGTATGTTTTTATAAAATAGCATCACATTGTCCTCTCTTTGTGCTATATGTTTTTCATGTTAATTTTTCTTGATGTTTCAAAGAAGATCCTATATTTTTCTATTTACCTACTACTTTACTTACTATTTACCTAAAGTTTCAAGTTTCTTAGCAGGTTAATTTATTTTCAGGCCGAATGGGCGAAATTGTTTCCAATAAATGTGACGGATGATTACACAAGCTCAGTCACATTTATAAAAAAACTTACATTGTTGGCCTTAAGTACAATAACTTACTTGAGGGACTTCCCGCAAGAAAATTACACTATTGAACATTTCGCCGGACTGAGGCTCAGAATTTTGAAGAAAAGATGTAAAGACGAGTATGCTGATTTTGTCAGTAAAACTCTGATGCAGTGTTTTGAAGCTTTTGACCAAAAATACGTAAGTAAATTCAGTTGTAATTTGCTATCGCGGCTTTGACAGTTTCATATATTTCATGTAATCCTAAGAGAGAAAAAAAAACGTGAAACGAACCAGCTGCCCTAGGAAGGCCTTTGCCCAGCAGTGGGTTTAGGTCATAACCTTTAGTCTTATGACCTGGCGGTGCTGAGCAGACAATTAGTGCCTATGTGTGTAAAATTATATCCGATCATTGATCATCAAGATCTACGTAAGATATGTTTATGGATTTACATATTTACAGTTAGGATACCTAGCTTTATGCTTCTACAAAGGCGAGTCGATCAAGGAGAACCTCGTAGAGTACCATCTCTTCGAGTACACATACACCAAGGGCGTGTCCATGAGCGTGCGCCAGCGGATAAACAGCAGCTTCGAGAAAATTCAGGAGAGAACGCTGCAGCTGATCCGTTCCTGCATCGTGCTGACGCTGAGCTCGCCCTACAGCGTCCATAACTGTGACAATGTCAATATAAGGATCGGTTACAATGATGGTATGTTAAGGTATTATCTTTATCTTAGTTCTGTAGCTAGAGGGGGTATTGAGGAGCAAGGCCAAATGCCAAAGTGGCACTTCGGGTTGCCGACAGAAGTGAAAACTTAAGAAGTGTCGGTTACGGTAAGAGAGTTGTGAGTTCAATGATGTTTTCCAAAGACCTAGCTATCCATATATACCCACCACTAGTATGGGTTTGATGAAAAAAAAATTGACTTTCTTTTCTAAGTATGGGGAACCCCCAAAATTTATTGTTTTTTTTTCTATTTTCGTGTGAAAATCTTAATGTGGTTCACAGAATATCTACTTACCAAGTTTCAACAGTAGGTATAGTTTTTAGTTTCGGAAAAAAGTGACTGTGACATACGGATAGACAGACAGACAGACATGAAGAATCCATAAGGGTTCCGTTTTTTTGCCATTTGGCTACGGAACCCTAAAAATTACCATTTACAAAAAAAAAAAAATCATGTACTAGGCGGCAATCTTAGAGACTCCTATTTGCAAAGGGTCGCTAGAAATAATTGTACACGTTTGCGTCACAAAAAAAAGTATATCTTTATGTGCCGCTTCATTCCTAAAGGTAGTAGTAGAACTGCCTGCAAAACGTAACGACTACAAAACTATCCCTCCCTCTCTCCAGTCCCTTTAAAGGGCTAGCCTTCCTGCTTTCACGGTTCTCGTAACTAAGGCTACGTTTTGTATGTGTATTAAATACTTAAATATGATGAATATTACATATACCTACACAAATGGGGGTCTCAAAAAACTGCTTCGCAATTGACAGGGGGAAGCTGATAATATAAATTTTTGCTCATGCTTACACCATCGATCGAATATTACTAAAATGCTTTAGTAATATTTGATTGATGCTTACACGCACACAAATTTACTCTAGCAGAAGCGAGACAGTGAGTCAATGACGTTGGTGAAGTGGTAGCATAAGTGGGGTAAACATAAGGCAGGGATCATATGTCTTATTTTTTTAAAAACTTATATATTCTTTGTAAAACGAAAAAACCCTCAAAAGCCAGAAACGCGTTAAGGTGAAATGGTAGCATAAGTGGCGCCCTCATTTGAAATAAATTGTTTAAAACTAAATATGGTCATTATTAAAATTTTTATTTGTATCAATGTCTAAAAAGACCTTTAAACTATTTTATGAATAACCATTACATAATAACCTTTGAAAGTAATATTGGTAGTCCGTCTAGTTTTAAAACGGGTTTTTGCCGAAAGTGGCCTCATAGTTTAAAGGTCTTTTTAGACATTGATACAAATCAAATTTTAAATATCACCTTATTTAGTTTTAAACAATTTATTTCAAATGAGGGCGCCACTTATGCTACCATTTCACCTTAACGCGTTTCTGGCTTTTGAGGGATTTTTCGTTTTACAAAGAATATATAAGTTTTTAAAAAAATAAGACATATGATCCCTGCCTTATGTTTAATACATTTAATCTAAAGTTAAAAGGGATAATTTATTGTATTTCTTGAATACTTTGTTTTAGTATAATTCTGAGGTCATTTGGAGGCAACTTCGCAATTTTTTTCTATAGAGAAAATTTTAAGCAAACATGCTTTTAAAACATATAATGACTAGAGTTAGTCATGAACTTTGCTATGTTTTATTTCATAGTGAGTATTTCATTAATGTTGATAATATTTAAGATCGCTCTTAGTACTATCAGGTTCATACGCGATCATAAGATTTCCTTGAATGTAGCTACGAGGTTTAAAATCCCCTGAATAGATGGTTTAAAATCCCCCGGGTAGATGCGCCAGAGGGCCACTTGGCCGGGTTCAAGGCAGTCGAGGAGGGCGACGAACACCTGTGCGTGGCAGACGAGCAAATATGCGCGGCAGGCGAGCTTTTCACGATGCACCGCGTGTTCACGCCCTTCCACAGCATGCGGGCGCGCGTCTTCATCCGGCACAGCCCTGAGGCTATCGTAAGTTTCACTATCTATACCTATCGATATGTATGTGTATATGTTATGTCATCATGAATGAATGAATGAATAACTCTTTATTGCACCTAAAAAATAAATAAAAAAATTTAACAAAATACAAATTGTAAATATATATACATAGGTACAATGGGCGGTCTTATCGCTGACAGCGATCTCTTCCAGACAACCAGTGGATGGAGAGAAATGTAGGCACGTGAAAAAGAAACGGTGGCTTAACAGCATTGCCAGCTGTTCGGTGGTGATGAGGATTGGCGCAGGCGCAGGCGGTTGTTGTTGTACCGGCGCAGGCGGCGGCGCCGCCTCGTTAGGTGAAGCGCCAGCGGCAGCCGGGCTCGCGGCGCGCGATCTCGTAAGCACCATGTCGGAATTATTTACACGAAACGTCCTTAGGCACTAACACAGTCTTGGTAGGTAGGTACGGTACGCTTACACCACAACGCACAAACGCTAAATCACTAAGTCCAACTAAACAGTTCAACAAACAGGGTATCTACACGTACTAGAGTTCAAACAGTCTCAATCGCGGAACAAAATGGTACACAGTCACGAGAGATAGTACGTAGGTACAGCATTAAATGTTCATAAGTTCAAGCAAGTCCAACACGCGTTGCGCGGAACAAACAGTTTGACTTAAAACTGTCACAAAACACGGAAGGAACGGTAAGATTAGAAAGACTAAATGTTTGCGTAAACAAACAGAAATTTTCTGACGCCAACAGTAGAACTACACGAATTTGTGGGACAAACAGTCTAGAATTCCGGCACTCTCACAAACATGGGAAAACAGGGAAATGGGAAATTACGTTTCCCAGCCCTATTAAAACACACGCGTTCACGGAACACACAGTACGAAGGTTCCAAAACTGTCACAAATCCATGGAAAAGCAGTCCTACAATCTTCCAATGTCCACGGTACGAAACGGTATACGACCACCGTAGACAACCAAAAAACGATCAACGAGAAAAAAAACGACGCGCGGCGAAAAAAACACAGTTTACAAGTTCACAATAAATGTTCAAAAACACTTTCAGGTAACACTTAGGTCACACGAAAAACGTTCTAGACTTCACGAAAACACTAGGATTTATTCGTGCCCTAACGTTCGGCGCCAGTTATAGCGAGCAGCAAAAAAACTCAAATCGTCGCGCGTGAGCTCGCCATTTTATACAAACCAAAATCTTACTGTCAAAGACAAATCAGGGTGACAGCACTTGAGCTGCTCTTCGCGCACGCGTAGATCGTCGGGACAGGCAAAGAGGTTTGCAATGGGTCCTCCTTCACAGTGCCCGCTATAATACTGAATATTTATATCCGATAAAATAATAAAAATAACGAGTTTATGAGTTATGCCCAGGTTTTGCTAATTTGACTGGACTATACATAACCGGTGAAAATTTCAAGTATCTAGTTAATGCCATTTCAAAGATCTAGTTAAAAAAGCGGAAGACGACCCCCTTAAATTTTTAACTTTTTTATTTTTAGTATTTGTTGTTACAGCGGCCACAGTAATACATGATCAGTAAAAAATTCAAGTGTCTAGCTATTACGGTTCAAGAGATAGAGCCCTGTGACAGACGGACAGACAGACGGACAGACAGCGGAGTCTCAGTAATAGGGTCCCGTTTGCACCCTATGGGTACGGAACCCTAAAAACGGATATTAAGAGCGCTATTTGACTCCAAGGAATTATGACGTCATAAATCGATATTTCATACAAATCCCATAGAAAATGTTTGTTTTTGACGTTAAGAAAAAAGTATCTGATGTGACTTGTTGCGTAACAGCGTATTGTACTAAAAGAAAGAAAGAATGAAAGAAAATTTTTATTCGGCAAGCAATTTACAGAATACATACTAGACTATAACCTAATGAATGACAAAAGGCGGCCACCTCAGCTTCGTGCTGTGGTGTAGGAACCAAAAGTCAGTATAGTAAGGGAAAGAAATAAATAAATATATAGGGACAAATCATTCTGATTAAGCTAGCCCCAAAGTAAGTTATATACTTGTGTTATGGGATACTAACTTAACGATACTATATTTTATAATAAATACATATATAGATAAACACCCAAGATCCAGGACGATTTGAAAAAGGCCATTTTCCAACTTGCCCTGGCTGGGGATCGAACCCAGAACCTCCGGATTAGCGGTCTAGCGTGTTAACCATTACGCCACGGAGGTCGTCAATAACTATAATGTACCTACATTTGTTCACAGCCGTCCCAAAAACCGCAAATGATGACGCAAGCCGATGAAAATGATTTCGGAGGTGGGTAAATGCTAAAATAAAACTTAATTATGAGAAGTTGTCTAAGCTACGGCAAACATTTTATTAATTAAATTCAAATTTTATCTTAAGTTATCCCTTCACCTGTCAAATGAAAATAAAACAGTAGTAAAAACCGGCGCTTATGCTCCCTTTGGTAGGCGGTGCAATAAAAGACAATAAATACTCCATGGTAGGCTATATAGGTTAACTTTCTCCTTTTTGAGGGTAAATCTCCATGTGTTTGTTTAAAGATGACCGGAGCCCGTTTGCACCCTATGGGTGCTCTCTGTCTCCTGTTGCCAGTACATCGAAGTTCGGCCGCGTCCGTCCCAGCGGCAGGACGAGGACCAACACACGGCCATGCTGACATGTTTGTAAGTGTTACTAAGAGGCCGCGAGCGCTGACATTTTAATAGCAGCGTTTTACCTGAAATAAAACGCATATTAAAATACTTACCTTATTCGAAGCTTATTATTGAGATAGGCACTTCCGTTTCCGGTCAACTGTCACCAGTTTCCCCTCTTTTTACCCCCTCTATCGGTACTTCAGCTGTGTCACCAGGCAGTGGCGCCCTCTACGCAAAGTTTGCTACGGTAGGGCGCGCCTTTTGCTTCATTGGCTCGAAATGCACCAAGCAGAATTAAAATGTAAGCTTAGAATAAGGTAAGTATTTTAATATGCGTTTTATTTCAGGTAAAACGCTGCTATTAAAACACTTGACCGTTATTCGAAGCTTATTATTGAGAGGTGTTTGTTATCGCCTGGTGACGATGCTATATGGCGGAAGTAGGTATAATAAATAAATATGGGATGCCAATGTGAATAACACAACAAAATATTTGAACAATATATTATTTAACCAGGTATAAAGAACCCAAATGATTGGAATAGGTTTACAATCAGTTAAATCAAGTAATTGAAGAAGGAAAATAAACGGGCAAGTGCGAGTCGGACTCGTACATGAAGGGTTCCGTACCACCGTACAATGTTTTAAAACGCTGAAGGAACACGTTTCTTGTAAGACGAACCCCTTTAATTTTTGCAAAAAAAAAGTTAAAAATTAAAGGGGGTCGTGATACAAATAACGTGTTTTTTCAGCGTTTTTAACTAGATCTTTATAATGGCATTAACTAAATACTTGAGTTTTGTACCGATTATGACCGATTACTATAGCCAATATAACAACAAATACTAAAAATAAGATAAAGTTAAAAATTAAAGGGGGTCGTCATACAAGAAAAGTGTTTGTTTCAGCGTTTTAAATCATTGTACGGAGGTACGGAACCCTTCATGTACGAGTCCGACTCGCACTTG
Source organism: Acrobasis repandana (assembly GCA_963576875.1). NCBI lineage: Eukaryota > Metazoa > Arthropoda > Insecta > Lepidoptera > Pyralidae > Acrobasis > Acrobasis repandana. The sequence goes on from OY756214.1 coordinate 2,552,308, forward strand.
CCCGTTTATTTATCCAACCTGCTATTACAGGTTACAGCACGAGAAGCGACTTTAGGAGTACCCCTGAGGGACACAAACAGGTTAGGTATTTTCGCAGCCTCTCTTCTGTCATTAAATAGTGTTTTGGCACAGAATACATAAGAGTACAAACAGAATGGAATCTCACAGCGTCTCCCGCAAATTGGCGTCCCCGCACCTCTCCCCCGCACTTTGTGAGCCTTTTTGCGCTCTAAATCAGGGTTTAGTTACTAGCCGCTGTCTTGTCTTGAGAACTGTCAACCAATAGCAACCATCATTGTTTATCCACTAAATACTATAAAGAACATATATTTCATAGATTTCCAAATGATGAAAACAGGTAAGCAAAGCAACAATATAATTTTACGTTATTACCTAGCAATCATCTTGATATATATACCCTTCTCGCTCTCTCGCATTGGCGGGAGAATACACAAGAGCGAGAGGGGTTATCAATCGGTGTTCAAACTGTTTGCTGGAGCAGTATAATCCGGAAAAATTACCTAGGCACCTCGCTTGCAGAGAATCACATACACGCAGATGCCAAGTAGATTTCCGCGGCTTATAGTGGTATTATAGCACTATACTGTTGACAATGACAACTTGACAAGCCGTGCGTGGAAGCTTGTTATTGTTTGTTTTTATTGAATTTATTCATATAATAATTACCGTATAGTTTTGCGCCGAATATGCAAATTACTATATTACAAGAGTGTATTTAGTGCGTTACATTATAAATGACTCAATAATAATCAGTAAAGTGAACTAATGGTGAAATGGATATTGACAATGGACATAATAAAAAATATTTGTGAAGGGATATTATGTAGCTGTTTCCGACTTTTCTGTAACATTTGATACATTTAAAACAGAATATTTTTTACGTCATAGTGTTCGCAAATCTCCCGGTATGGAAAGATATAATCGTAAATATGTCGAACTCGTTAGTTGGTAAGTATAAGGTATTTATTTCTATTTCAATTATTTGTACTAAATTGTTATTATGCTGTATGTTATACCAAGTCGTCATAATTTAACAAACTCATATTTAACTAATATATAACTAATATTTGGAAATAATTTGTGAAAATGAATAATACTATACTTATCTAATTGTAATCTTATTAGTAACTTCATGCAATATTCAGATAATATTGTTTATGTACAGGAACATCCTTACGTGCTTAAGTCGGAGGTGGGCGTTGATGCCTGCGACACAGTTTTTCTTTGTAAACTACTGCAGGTATCATCGTACATGATGTTTTTAAATGGCCTTGTATTTGTTCCTAATAAAGATTTATTATTTATTTATTTATCAAATTAATTCTGCGGTGCGACCCTAAGTATAAAACTCACACATCGACGTGTGTACAGATAAATTGTTTCATTTGTAGTAGTAGGTAGTAGATATATATGTTACACTGAATCTATGAAGTGTCATACTACAGATTAAGCTTGTAGTTGTCTGAATTGAAATGAGCTTCCAACCAGACTGTCGATGTTAACTACTGTCAGTTTTTGAGCCCAATTGTGGCCAAAGAAGAAGTAAGAAGTACACGTATGTATGAAGAGGTTTATGAGTGTAGATGAAGCGAAAGAGGTCTGTCAAGATCGTAGCAAGAGGAGGTCCATAGTCTCTGCCTACCCCTGTGGGAAACAGGCGTGATAGTATGTATGTATCTATGTATGTTGTGGCCAAAGTATAATATCATTCCCTGATTTTGTATAATGATTTGGATCAACTCTAAGTAATGTCAGGTCGTGAACACGACGACCTGAACATAAAAGCAACAACTGCTGTATGTCTAACAGTTTGAAATATGTTATTTGAATTTACGTCATAACTTGCAAACATCCCATCCCAACTTTGCGTAGAGGGCGCCACTGCCTGGTGAGTGGTGACACAGCGGAAGTACCGATAGAGGGGGTAAAAAAGAGGGGAAACTGGTGACAGTTGACCGGAAACGGAAGTGCCTATCTCAATAATAAGCTTCGAATAACGGTCAAGTGTTTTAATAGTCAATAGTGTTTTATATTTGGTGTAATAAAAATCTGACTGACCTCCTGACCAGTCGTTTAGGGCTACCACGAGTTTTGGCCTACTACAGACGCTAACGTGAGTACATTATTTCAATGGAATTCTGTTCATTCTGCGCTCCTAGCGGATAGTATGGGCATTAAAATACGTACCACGAGTTACATTTAATTTTGTGACTATTCTATTCGCGCAAGCGTATTACTACTCGAGATAAACAAATATTTTTAATGTGTTAGCTAATCTGTGCTACTGCAACACGCGCCAGCACCCAGGGCACAGATTACTAATAAGTCATACTACTACGTAACATACCCGTAATAAATCAAACCACGTCTATACTAGATGATTATAGTATAATAAAAGTAAAATAACAGCCAAATAAAATCGACATTTCCATACAAAGGTGCGCAGCTGCCCGGGCGATTTGTATGGGAATGTCGATTTTTTTAGCCCAGGATGCTTAGGCTATAACTGCTGTTACATTGTCACGGCATCGGGCAGCGACGGACCACAGAGTGAGTTATACGTAGTGTGTGCAATAACAGTTCGACATCTCCGTCAGTTCGTCATCAAGTCGTTACACACACACACACACGCACGCATACTGTGTTAATACAACACGTATAATAATCTTTCAGAAAATTCAGTCTATGATAAAAAAACATATCATACTATTACCTTGCTTCCAGTTCGACAACAGCCGCCATTAGCCACAACTACCAAACCCCAGACAACGAAATCGTGGACCTAGCGAACTCTTTTTAGGAAAGCACACCCGACCAAATATCCCATCCAAACCTCGAAGACAACCTCGGTTTGGTTGTAGTCAACCCAGTGCAACCGCTTGTCACAGAAGATTTAAGTATAATGGAATACAGAGAAGAGGTATTATCCCTCATAACCCAGTGAATATGGAGAATATTGGGAAGAAGTTGGAGAAGAGAAAGCTGAGGGACGAAAATGAGAGGCCGAGGATGTGGTCGAGTTACAAAGTAAAACGGTTTAAATGTTAAAAATATTTAGTTACAATTCTAAAAATATCATACCCAAATGTTATGATTAAGGGTCGGCACCATGTAAACTGGGTTTGCGCGGGCAACAAGTTTGTACAGAAAGCGTTTGATTTAAGTCACATAATGTATACACATAGATAGAGGAAGAGTTGGGACAGTAGACGAAAAAAAGGATTTTTTAATATATTTTGTAGTTTTCCTAAAAACAAGCATTGAATTTACCCAAAAACATGCAAAACGCACTTTGCGCGGGCAATAGTTATGGCTTAAGTAGAAAAGACCACTAAGAAAATTATATACCTAGTTATAGGTAAATAGACTAGCCAGTAGACGAAAACCGTATTTTTTTAATTTTCATTCAGAAAAAGTAAGATAATTGTAAAGAAACCTGAAAGAAATATTTTAGAAAATCTTGCTACAAACTGGCTTGTTTTTCTGCGTAAAAAAATATTCTAGCAAGGGATTGCATATATTTTATAAAAATAAAGGCTATTTTGAAACATTATTCTTAATATTTGCTTACAATGCAATCACGCAATAATAAAAAAAATATTTTAAAAATTGGATGTTTTGCAACGTTTTTGACAGAATTCTCTGAAATGGCGGCCATGATTCTTCCATACAAATTTAGTTGCCCGCCGGGCGTTCAGGAAGGAGGCCGTGTCGAATTTTTCAAAAAAATCCATTTTCGAATTACGTAAATTGCATTACAGTCTAAAATATTTCAATAAAAAACTATGTACAAACTGCCAAATTATGTCATACTTTTGCTACACTATGGTACAGTTTTGACATTTTGTTGACATTCAAGCAAAGATGTAATGCTATCGCAGATACGGCATCGCACATTTTTTTTTTATTGAAAATTAAGTCAATGAAAAAAATAATTTGGTTTGATTTATTACCTATATTTTTGAATTGGCGATTAGGGTGAAAATCCGATTGGAACTTTCTCGGGTCGCGGAATCATATTAACTGTTTTTGTAATAAAAGGTGCTGTTTAATTAGGGTTTTACAATTACTTTGAGGGGTGATTCAGTCTGAAATTTTGAACAACTTTTCCCCATGAATGTATATCAAAATACGAATTGACATTATGCGTAATATATCGAACCACAGGCTATACTAGATCTATACTTGGCTAGGCAGGCAGGCTATAGTAGGCTATTTATCTATACTAATATTATAAAGAGGAAAGATTTGGTTGTTTGTTTGTTTGCATTACATGGCTCCGAAACTACTGGACCGTTTTAAAAAAAACTTTCACCGTTGGAAAGGTACACTATCCCAGAGTGACATAGGCTTTGTGTGTACCAAGGGCGAAGTGGGGTGGACTGCTTGTATAGAATAATGATATTAAAATAACAGTCAAAAAACAAAAAAAAAACTGCATATTATGAGATGGGGAAAAAAATTTTAAGCGCAGTACCTACGGAGATGAACTAGCGCGGGTAAGATATAAATTTTTATAATAAAAAAAATGTATATATTAGGATTCGCCAAGGCAACTCGAAAGGAATCGTGTTATATGGAGACGACGCTCCTGCTACCTATAGGTATTTATATATTTTTTCTTGCAGTGACATACTTTTCTCATAAAATTATTATTGGAATAGTAGTATTTTTTCTTTAGCTTTATCCGTACGTTTTCAAGTTTTAATGGTCTACAGTAATGGTATTGAATAATGTAGCATTTATTCGCCATTTAGGCTATACCTACCACGCTATACATCAGAGTCGACATAGGGGCGGCACCTCGTCGTATAGACTAGATGATAAGATCTGTTTATTGCATATATATCACGTCTAACAAAATATACGGAAACTATTTTAAAGGTGACTTCAGTCCATGATACTGAACCACTTTCCCTAAGGATCTTATATCGACATATGAAAAATATTTTTTGACTTTTCATACAAACTCGGATCAGCTGATCGGTCAACTTGTATGGGAGGCCAAAAAATATTTTTCATATTTCGATATATGTTCATTGGGAAAAGTTGTCCAGTATCATGGACTGAATGCAACCTTAAAATAGTTTCAGTATATTTTGTTAGACTATGTTATGACTATGTAAATGACCGTTGTTACTTTCTATGGATTGAATTATATTTTCGTAGACTTCTTTTTTATTGCATATGGATGTCCTTGACGTACTTTTACCATTTCTGTGAGTTAAATAATATCCTTAAAAAGATAACGAGTTAATTCAGAAGCTAATGGACGCCAGTCGCCTACTTTGTGATATCCAATATCTCCATTTTGTTACTAGAAGAACTTGCATTTTAAATATACTGAAAAAAGATATAAAAGAACATCTTTTAGAAACGAAAATTGACTTTTCTCTCTTAGGTAAGAACTCGCTGAAACATTAAAGTCTGCCAAAGCTGTCAATAAATCTGGCATTGAATTAAAAGCAGACTCAAACGTCAAACGTCCGGTTAAGAAGATGGACGCTACTGCCTTCAAGCATTTAAACCAGAGAGCTCCGGCCCCAGTACGCAGGCATCCAGGCTCAGGAGCGAGGAGACGTCAGCCTACATACCGGCCAACAAATTTTCCACACTACATGCCACCACATGCACCGGCTCCGGTACAGACAGCGAATTACACCAGGGCACAATGGGGGTCCAGACCACCTCCCTCTGCCCCGATGCAGCCTCCACGACAGAGTCGACGGCGCTACTAGAATCCACAGAACCAGTTAAGTATGGCGGACTTTTAAGATACTTTTATGACCAATGGTCACAGATCATCAACGATCGTCTGATTCTTTCTTGGATTAAGGGCCATAAAATTAAGTTTACATCCCCTGTCGTACAAGAATCTATACCTATTTCACCTATATATTCAAACTCTGAAAATTAACAATTTATTGAAGCAATAAATGATTTTTAAAAATAGGTGCGATATCAGAATGTGAACTTTGTCAGGACAATTTGTATCGAGCATTTATTGACGCCAAAACCGAACGGAAAAATGAGATTTATTCTAAACCTTAAAAAACTTAATACATTTATACAGACTGACCATTTTAAGTTAGAAGATTTACGTACAGCGATAAACCTAGTATCAGACGATAGCTTCATGACTACACTAGACCTTAAAGATGCTTATTTTTTAATAAATATTCATGATGAGTCCAAAAAGTACCATCGCTTTATATTTGACAATAAACTTTACCAGTTTGACGTTTTACCGTTCGGTTTGGCTACTGCTCCTTACATTTTTACAAAAATTATGAAGTCTGTCGTTAAAATTTTAAGATCTTCTGGCTTTCTTTCTACATTGTACCTTGACGACTGGTTTCTCCTAGGCAATTCGTATAGGGAATGCCTCGCTAACGTCAATGCGACAATTAACGTACGAACCTCGCTAGGGTTTATTAAAAATTATAAAAAGAGCGCTCTCATACCTTCAAAATCTTGTAAATTTTTGGGTACGATTATAAACTCACACAACTTAAACCTTGAGTTTGCCTAGTGAAAAACGGTTACGCATATTCAATGGGTTAATTGAGTTTTTACGATTAAAAAGATGTAAAATAAGAAAACTCGCCCAACTCGTGGGTTTATTAGTATCCGCTTGCCCAGCCGTTGAATACGGCTGCCTATATACTGGGTGGCGCAAAAGTAAAGACCCTATTTGGTTCAGCTATAACATTTTTTCTAAATTAGAAAACTAGATTTAGGTTTTTTTAAATGTATATTTGTGCCATTAAATTTCGTACCATTAGGATTTAAAGATGATGTCTTTTAAATGGTGACCTCCAGAGTTGATACACATTTGAGCCCTATTTATGACATTTTGCATAACTTGCCGTACTACTTCCTGCGATATGTTCGTTATTTCTTGACGAATGTTTTCTTTTAGAGCTGCGAGAGTCTGTGGCTTGTTCACATACACCCGAGATTTCAAAAAACCCCAAAGAAAGAAGTCTGGACTGGTCAGATCGGGTGATCTTGCAGGCCAAGGCAAATCGCCAAAACGAGAGATAACTCGGCCTGGAAAAGCGTCCCTCACTAAGTCCATAGTGTCGCGCGCTGTGTGTGCCGTAGCGCCGTCTTGTTGAAACCAGATGTGCTCCAGCCCCAATTCGTCCAAACTGGGTATCAAAAACTCTCGTAACATGGTTCTGTAGCGTTCTCCAGTGACAGTTATCGCATTGCCTCCAGCGTCTTCGAAAAAATAGGGTCCGATCACTCTGTCAACACAGATGCCACACCATACAGTAACTTTTAGTGGGTGTAGAGGTGTTTCTTGAATAATGCGCGGATTATCAGTGCCCCAGAACCGAGTATTCTGCTTATTGACATGCCCTGAGAGATGGAAATGCGCTTCGTCACTCATAACCAATTTTGAAGGAAAATCATCCTCTTCAAGGTTGAGGTTTATGACGCGCTGGCAGTAATCTAGACGAGCTCGGTGGTCAGCAGGCAGCAGCTGATGAGTCATTTGAGTTTTATACGGGAACATCTTTAAGTCTTTCACCAAAATACGCTGCAGGGTCCGTCTGGAAATGCCCAATTGCGTGGCACGTCGCCTCGTTGATGTTTCTGGACACTCTTCCACATCTTCGCGCACAGCATCGATATTTTCAGCTGAACGGCCTGTTCTTGGTCTCCCAGACTTAGGTCTATCCAATGTTGAGCCAGTTGCTTCAAGGCGTGTGGCAAAGCGTCGAATTGTGCGACCAATCGGTGCCGGACGGTGGTGAAATCGTCGACGAAATTCACGTTGTGTTCTTATCACTGATGAATTATTCCGTAAGAACATTGACACAATTATTCCACGTTCTTGGGGAGTAAAACGGTCCATGTTTATTTTCAGTGTATTTTACATTTGTTCACTACACAATTTTCAACAACAGAATGACAGAAAATGTCATATAAAAAAAATAAAAGTATTTTCTTTAGTGCCAGTACTTTTGCGCCACCCAGTACAAAAGATTTTGAGCGCTGCAAAGTAATGAATTTAGGAAATCACAATGACTACGATATGCTCATGACTATTCCCGAATTTATAAAACCAGACCTTTTGGTGGTTAAAAACGACGGGGTGGGGAGGAAGTTGTCAAAATAGGACTGCCAGTGGTCAATGGTTATGCATGCAAAGAACGGTCAGAACATTTACATTCCTCGAACTTTTGGCTTCATGTTTAGCTCTAAAGATCTTCGCAAAAAACTTAAAAAATTGCCAATTACTCTTGCGTATTGATAACACCACAGCCATAGCATATATAAATCGTATGGGAGGCACCCAATTTTCAAAGTTAACCCAAATTACTAGAGAAATCTGGCAGTGGTGTGAAGTTAGACAGATTTTTATTTTTGCATCATATATCAAGTCTTCAGATAATAGGTACAATAGTTGGCGCTGAGTCACGTAGAAATCACCCAGATATTGAAAGGGAGCTATCTAACTGGGCCTTCCAACAGTTGGTAGATAATTTTTCCCTGCCAGTAATAGACCTATTTGCCAGCAGGATCAATCATAAATGTGCAAAGTATGTGCCTTGGCACAGGGACCCTGACGCGACAGCAATCAACGCGTTCACGATTTGTTAGTCAGACCTTTATTTCTACGCTTTTCCACCCTTTTCGATAATTCTCATAACTCTCAGAAAAATTATACTTGATAAAACAACTGAGAACCTCATGTGTGATTTGTCCTTATATATTTATTTATTAATTATTTATCAACAAGTCACATTGCCAATCAAGCAACAAGCCGATGCACGGCTCTACATGTGCGTAAGAGCCGTGCATCGGTATCATCGGTACATAGGTCAGATGTCTGTGTGCGCAATTAAAATTATAATTTGATCGTATATGCTACATGTGTAATTCAAAATATCTATAAATGCACGTGTTAAACACAGCGCCATCTAGATGGTTTGCTCTGTACTAAGTAGTAGGTACTTAATATATGGTTACTATCTATGCTTTACAAAAGTAACAACCATTTGAATGATTCCAAAAATTGTCACCAGGTGTACAGTACACTATATAATATAAGATACAGAATATAAGGCTATACAGCCATTAATTCGACCTCTGTTTCAACGCGCACCTAGCCAGTGTTGCGACTTTAGCTATAAAGGGCTAGGCTTTTTGGGGCTAGATCTAGCACTTTTTATTTTCTTAAAAATATTGCACTAAAATCTGAAATTTGCGCTTTGCGAACATCGCGATAACATCGAACTATCGCGATTTGTGTCATAGTATATTGAGGACAAATGTTTTAAATTTTAAAGATTAATTTTGATTTGTTTTGGATAATAGCTAAATGATTCTTTTAAAATTATGAAACGGTTAAACTTAATAATATTTTAAATTTGGAACTTCTAAATTGGTAAATTTTTCTTCAAATACAGTTTAAATTTGAAAAATGTGATGATTGTGATTCAAACCAAAAAATAAATACAATTGAAATCATTAGTACATGTGTTTTTAGGTCTCTTTACCAAAAAAAGACTTGCTGTAAGCAAGTCTTTTTTTGGTAATTTGTGCTCCATCTAGCCCGATCTAGCCCATTTTAGCTTCTTCAAGTGCCCCCAATACTAAAACTAAGCTGGCAGCCAGAATTACCTAGCCTACTACCAAATAAATAGAGTATCCCGATTCCTTGTCTTTCTCTGGGCACCCATTTTACAGCAGCACGCAAATCGTCTGTAATAAGTATTTCCAATATAATAAATATAATTAAATAATATAATTAAGGTGATGTGGGTTCACAATTTGTAAAACTAAACTACTACAGTTTATTCCTCAAAAAATTTATAGGTATTAATTTTTTATTTAATACCTATAATTATTAATTAATAGATATACTTAATACAAAAAAATTAAAAAATTAACAGTGAAATATTCGTCGAAAGAGAAGAAAGACCCGGAGCCGTGCTCGACGATATTTCACTGTGTTTTGCTTATTACTTTTTTTGTGTTACGAGTATATTAATATTTTTTTTTGTAGCCAAAACGGATAGATATTTAGATAATAAATTTTTTGGTATAATTTTCATATAAAAAGGTGATTGTATAAAATAGTAATATGTATTATAAAGGAAAATTTAGGCAAATTAGAGGTTTTTTTGTGATTTTTTTCTATCGAGCCAAAAATGCTCAATCGTGTTTTGGCTATTGTGTCTGTAGAAAATCCTTAAGATTTTGATGTAATTTTTTTGTGGAATAAACTGTAGTAGTGATTTTTCAAAAACACGCACAGTATTGCAAATTGTGAACCCACGTCGTCGCCTTAATTAATAAACCGTGACATATTACGTTTTTGACTGTCAATAAAAAAGTAGAAATTTAAAGTACTTCATCATCATCAGGTCTTTTTCAGTCTCCACTGCAGGAGCATGACCCTCTCTGTAGAGCCATATATTAGCCAGAGCAGTCAGAGGATTTGGCCTACACTCTCCACGCTGCCCAGAGGGGTTGGAGAGGTCTCATTGATGTTCAAAAGCTTTGTTTAGCTTGTGTTTCCTAAGTCACCTTTTACGACATCCAATTCGAGATACTTATTGATAGTAAAAATAACTAAAAGACAAGATCAAAGCTCTGGCGGCAGTGTCGATCGCAGGCCTAATAATGCCCGCCTCTGATCAGATTGCACCCCGCACCCGCGATATTTGCATAGCTAACGAGCACCCCTGGCGATGACACCCCACGCACCCCCCGTCGCCGCCCGGCCTGGGTTGGACGAAGCAACTTAGGTATTAGTGGACGGTGTATAAAGCCAAAATTGTCAAAAAACCGCAAATCGATGTACAGGATAGCCATTTGGTACTTTAAGTTTTAACAATCATTTTCAACGGTAGTTCTTAAAAATATTCCCATAGGGAGGGCAGTAACAACGTCTTATATTTTATGTATGGGAATTGAAAAAAAAATTTTTAGGAGCCTTTCTTGTGTGGTATCAAATGAAAGGGTTTCATCAGCCGATTCTAAAAATATACTACACCATGACCCTTCTGCTACCTGTTTTCTACAAATCCAAGAAATATTTTCGAAAGTCAAAATATTCAAGTTTTTTAAGCCATGAAATTAGAATATTTTTAAATTTGAATTTAGTTAAAATATTAATATTAATTTTTAACTCCTTTTTTAATTATTATAAAGTCGAGAGGCTACAGAATTAAAGTGTTTGTGTGCAATTTGACAACAAGTGAAGGGTACAGGGCACGGGTACAGTCTTTTGGTAGTATGAGGTAAGCTTGGCACTATTCTTGAATGATATCTTGTAAGAATTTGATATAGGTACTTACGTAGAGTTTTCTTACAGAAAGTACTTAACGAAGTTTTAAATATGATCTTTGACTTTTTTTGACGAAATTCATTCTTCAAAATGTTAATGGTAAACAGAATAAAACCAAATTAATATATATATATATATATATATACTCGTATACATAAAGATTTGCGATAAAACGTCTCCGTCACGTTGATGTGACGAAAAAGATAGTTGAGGTTGCTGCCGAACTCATCTTGCGATTATTAAGAGTAAATAAATACCTAACTAAAAAAAAAAACATAATAAACAAAAAGTTAACAACAAACAGATCAAAGAAAAAAAAATCGTAGCCAACACATTCGGAAACTCCGGAATTTCCGGATGGACAAATGACCAGGGGGGTTACTCCATAAAATAATACGATAGTCGCACGGTAGTGACGTGACGTCCATTTTATATGTCAAACCAAATAAGACTTTATCATTAGGTATTAACACTCAATTGACTCAATGTTGCTTGACACTAAAACGCGGACACGCATTATCGTACTTTTTGCGTACCGCTTTTGAGTTACCTACTTACAGATCTCAAAAAAAAGCCGCAGTATAAACGAAACTTGTACTTTTTGTTCTTGATGCCACCGTTGCTGATAACAATTGTGTGAAAAAGACAGCACGCATGCCCGCCACTGAAGATATCCCGGACATCAGCCTGTATGAGATTAGGATGGCCCTCAAACAGCTCAAAAACAACAAGGCGCCGGGCGAGGATGGAATCACAGCAGAGCTTCTGAAAGCGGGCGGAACGCCGGTACTAAAAGTCCTTCAGAGGCTCTTTAATTCCGTTCTGCTCGAGGGCGAACGCCAGAAGCGTGGCACAGGGGCGTGGTGGTCCTGTTCTTCAAAAAGGGAGATAACGCCCTTTTGAAGAACTATAGGCCTATCACGCTTCTGAGTCATATATATAAGTTGTTTTCGAGGGTCATCACGAATCGTCTCGCAAACAGGTTTGATGCCTTCCAGCGTCCCGAACAAGCCGGTTTCCGTAAAGGCTTTAGTACCATGGACCACATCCACACGCTACGGCAGGTTATAGAGAAGACGAGGGAGTATAACCGGCCGTTATGCTTGGGGTTTGTGGACTATGAAAAAGCCTTCGATTCGATCGAAACATGGGCCGTGCTTCAGTCTCTCCAGCGATGCCGTATTGACTATCGGTATATCGAAGTGTTGTAGTGTTTGTACAGTAACGCCACTATGTCAGTCCGAGTACAGTAGTAGTGCACGAGGGCTATTCCACTGCAAAGAGGTGTGAGACAGAGAGACGTGATATCTCCGAAACTGTTCACCGGTGCACTAGAAGATGCCTTCAAGCTTCTGGAATGGGAAGGACTTGGCATTAACATCAATGGCGAGTATACTCACACTCACTTCCTCACCTTCGATTTTCCAACGATATCGTTGTCATGGCAGAATCCATGGAAGACTTAAGTACCATGCTCGGAGACCTTAATCGAGTTTCCCAACAGGTGGGCCTCAAAATGAACATGGACAAAACGAAAGTAATGTTGAATGTCCATGTCGCGCCCCTACCTGTTTGTGTTGGGAGCTTCACCCTCGAAGTTGTAGACCAATATATCGACCTGGGCCAATTGATCCAGGCAGGAAGTTCCAGCTTCGAGGAAGAGGTCTTTCGACGAATCCGACTTGGTTGGGCAGCGTTTGGGAAGCTACGAAGCGTCTTCTCGTCCAAAATACCTCAGTGTATAATCAGTGTGTGTTACCAGTGATGACTTATGGCTCTGAAACGTGGTCCCTTACTATGGGTCTCATAAGAAGGCTCAAGATCGCTCAACGCGCTATGGAGAGGGCTATGCTCGGTGTTTCTACACGTGACCGAATCAGAAATGAGGAAATTCATAGGAGAACAAAAGCCACTGATATAGCCCAGCGGATTAGCTCGTTGAAGTGGCAGTGGGCGGGACCCATAGCGCGACGAACCGATGGCCGATGGGGTAGAAAGGTTCTCGAATGGCGACCACGTACTGGCAAGCGAAGCGTTGGACACCCACCCACAAGGTGGTCAGACGATCTGACTAAGGTCGCTGGAAAGCGCTGGACGCAGGCCGCTCTAGATCGGTCATTTTGGAAATCCCTGGGAGAGGCCTATGTCTAGCAGTGGACGTTATGCGGCTGAAATGATGATGATGAATGATCCCCGCCACTATCGCGTACAGTGATAGTGCTATAACCTTCATATATGCAATTTGTTACGTACGCAGTTTCATAATTTCCGAAGCCAAAATATGAAGCCGACGCGTTGCGCGATTGATATTTATTTTTTCTTGGTCGTTTTTAATTGGGGTAAGAAATAAATACTTTTGGTTAGCAGAAGTATGCTACTAATGCCACTTACCTACTGGCTTACTGTCTATGAAATGAACTGTGTGTTGATGAAATTTAAATAATTTCAGCTAAGTTATATGTAATATTAATAAGTAATTTAATAATAAAATTTACAAAGAACAAAATTCATCACTATTATTTGCAATTAGTTCTTAGTCTACTTTACAAACTCAAGTAATCCAGAAATTAGATGAATTTCAGTGACACAATACAAAATTTTTTATGTCAGTATCAGACAAGAGAAATATACTTAAGAAATAAACAATCTGGTTTTATTTATTACACAAATAAACATATACTTATACTCCTTTTTGTGTACAATCGATCACAAAAATAAAAATAAAAGCCATATGTTCTTACTCGTAAAAACATTAACCTCTTTCAGTAGTCGGTAAGAAAATCTTAACGATTCACCCGAAAATCGTAATCGCATCGCACATCACTAAAAGTTGTAACATGGTAACATAATACATACATAAGTGAATGGTCAAAGCACTGTATCGAATTCCTAAACTACCTTGCAAGCCAATTTCATTCTTATTACTCTGGACAAACGCTGAATTTACCACCCGGAGGGGCCGCCTGCGCGCTTAGTAATAATGTAGGTACATTTTCGATACGTAAACGGGGAGTGTCACAGGCCTGGTAACAGTAGGTAAGTAATGTAAAAAAAAAATACGTTTTCTCACTTGACGGCAATGACTGAAATGAAAATCAGCGTTTACTCCCTGAGCAAGTGTATAGGTACCTATATTAGCTGTATTGTCTAACCAAATGTCTACGTTTATTTATTTATTTTGCTGACGTTTCATTCGGGTTTCACCGAACGTGGTCCCAGCATGACTGAAACAGCGATGACGCCTACGCCTCCCCCTGCCCGGTGCGATCTTCGTCCACCGTCATATTGTTCATTTTCCAAGTACCGTCACACACTACTTGTATAAAATATACTTGGTAATATTTTAGTGTTAATTTATGTAACTATGTGTGTGCCTCAGTTACACAATTAAAGTGATTATCTATCTATCTATCTATAAGGCCTTTAAAGGGCGCCATATTGAATTTTGTGTGACGTCACATGGCTTACCAGCGGATAGCTAAGACGCTTCCAACGATACTGCATTTATTAATATACCATAGATATCATGGAAGATGCGGAAACAGATAAACATACATAAATACAAAGCGGCGAAACACACAACCCCTCATTGGCTACGCCGTATTCGGGTAAAACGATATCTACCAGATTTATTTCGATATCGGAAACTGAATTTCAAATCTTACTTTGTATGCAAGCAGCATGCGTCAATATTCAGTATGTCGATGCACAGAATAACTAGTGGCTCTGTGACCTTGCGACTCACCCCCATCCGTTGAAGTTAATCGGATAAAAAAGTTGCGTCTTAATAAGAGTAGGTCATAAACAAGTTTTACTTATAACATATAATTTTTTTTTTCAAAATGCCTGAAATATGATTATTTTAAAGTTTTAAACCTCCATATCACCGCCATTTTAAAAATATTTCAAAAACGCATCGACAAAAAATAGATTTTTTAACGTCTAACAAAATATACTGAAACTATTTTAAGGGTGAATTCAGTCCATGATACTGGATTTCCTGGATACAGACTCGTATCAGCTGATCGGTCAACTTGTATGGGAAGCCAAAAAATATTTTTCATATTTCGATATATGTTTATTGGGGAAAGTTGTTCAGTATCATGGACTGAATTCACACTTAAAATGGATTCAGTATATTTTGTTAGTCCCTGTACATGTATAAATTATCGAACCTGCTTATAAAATTTCACGAAAATCGGTTGCGAAATGCGAAACCTGTAGGCGAGAACAAACCGACAAAATCATTTTTAGTTAGACAATCTCGAATCTCAACGCTCCGCTCGCTCGGCCATTTATAGAACGGGTGTGGAACGGGTGTGTAGAAACTTGAAAGCAAAAAGAAAAGAAAGCGGTGGTGGCCAAGCGGTTTATAGGCACAGGCTGAGCGCCTGTGAGGCACACGAGTTCAAACCTAAAGAGGCGACTTGTAATTTCGAGTCAAACTCGTATACGGAGCCCTGGAACCCAGGGCAGGCCTGTGTCACTCCCCGTTTAGGTATCGAAAATGATTTACGACGTACTGGTCAAGACTGCATTCTCGTCAAGTTGTACCTACATTATGACTATGCGCGCAGGCGACCCCTCTGGGTGGTAAATTCAGTTATACGAATCGTTAGTCCAGAATAATAAGAATGAAATTGGCTTGCTCTATTTTATGTGAATAAAAATCATTATCATTATCATTATCATTATTATCATTGCAATGGATGTCTAGGTATCTATGCGAAAAGGTGCTGAATTCTGACGTGAGCTAAATTAAACCATATTGCTAGCCACATTGAGTAGATATTTCTTTGAATTTCTTTGCTGAGTGAGACTTCTGTGCGTTAGTATTATTTATTCTGTGCCGGCAGGGCCGCAAAACCCAAACCCCACTTTTGTGTGATGTTAGGCGAGGGGGAAAAAAGGAATCAAAATAGTGATGGATTGCTAGCTGCATTGCTTATCAACATCATTCGCATTTTCGCCAATTCCCTCGAGCAGCTTTTATGATCTGCGCGGAAAGAAAAGCTGACGACCTGTATGGCGTAATGGTTAACACGCTGGACCGCTAATCCGGAGGTTCTGGGTTCGATCCCCAGCCAGGGCAAGTTGGAAAATGGCCTTTCTCAAGTTGGTTGGCACGGCAATGGTCGCTTAAGTACAATTCTGAGGTGATTTGGAGGCAACTTCGCTATTTTTTTTAAATTAAACATATAATGTGTAGAGTTAGTCCTGAACTTTGCTGTGTTTTTATTTAAAAGTGGGTATTTCGTTAATATTGATAATATTTAAAATCGCTCTAAATAATATGTAATTATGGAAATAACAATTGTATTTTTTTACAAATCAATGAAAAAAAAATCATTTATGTTGCGGTCTATCTGTCCGAAGTTTGGAGTTAAGTTGGTGCAAGCTATTGACATTAAATCCTGAAGATGTTCATCAGTAAGTCGAGATCGAAATTTATTCTTAATGAATTTCATATCAGAAAAAAAAAGTGCAAGTTGCTGTGTTCTCGTTCCGCCACAGAATAAACAGAACGGAACCCCCGTCCCCGCACGTCTCCCACGTTTTCGCCTTGACGGACGAGAGCGGGCGAACAGACACTGCATGGCACAAGTTGGCCCACAAGAACCGGGGGAGAGTTGCGGGTGCGGGGCACGGGGACGCATATTGCGCGTACCTTAGGAGATTCCGTTCTGTTTACTCTGACTGTATTCCGTGGTTCCGCCATTTGGTGACCCCTGTTTTACAGTAGTATCTGCGCCGGAAGAGAAGCAGCTGGTACATTTTAGTTTTTTCTCTTCTCCCAGACAATCATGGAAAACATCCATGGTTTTAATAAGCTATATTTCTGTTTGCTCTTTCTTTTGTTCAGGTACGAAGCCCATATTGACCCAACACAATGACGCAATGGACGTGCTTACTTATTTATTTAACTTAAAAAAAAACCGTGCCAGTACTTGAACCTTTCCTTTGGTCGATTACCGAAATCAAAATTGACAGATATCAATACTGCGTAGTTGTTTTGTAATGTATACAATAGGATTCATGGGTAAAGGAAAATGGTCGCTATTGTGTTGGAGGCTGAGGTGGTAATGTGTTGTGAGGGAGGTTTAGGAGGAGTGACTTGCAGAGGCGCGGTGGTCTTCACAACAATCGCCGACCACTAGGTATGTGATTCATGATACAGAGTAAGACACGTATACAGAGATAGCGCACGCTTAAGATTATAAACAGAAATTTAAAGAACATTAGGCGATATCTACTTATACTTAAGGCCGTACCTGAATTTTCCGGGGTCCAGTGCTGCCCCCATTTAAAATAAATCAAAGGAAACGGAGACATTATTTAAAATTTTGCTATTACCAAGCCCTAGATAACCCTTTAAAGAATTTTATGAACTACTGTTTACAGTTTATAATGAGAACATTAAGCTTTACTACGCACATTTGCCATTTGTGGCCGTTTTTCGCAAATGTGCGTAGTAAAGCTTAAAGTTCAAGCAGAAGTG
This sequence comes from Acrobasis repandana, assembly GCA_963576875.1. Classification (NCBI taxonomy): domain Eukaryota; kingdom Metazoa; phylum Arthropoda; class Insecta; order Lepidoptera; family Pyralidae; genus Acrobasis; species Acrobasis repandana. The sequence continues at coordinate 2,570,139 of OY756214.1, forward strand.
GCGCCCTCATTTGAAATAACTCGTAAATATGGTGAAAATTTCCATATTTCTTAATGTTAGGCACTAGATAGCCCTTTAAATTATTTTATGAACCACCATTAAAGGTATTACATTAGTCTAGCTGCAAAACCCGCTTCCGCCAAAAGTGGCTAGACGGATCACTAATAATAGGTTCAACGGCAGTTCATAAAATAATAAAGGGCTATCTAGTGCCTAACATTAAGAAATATGGAATTTTTTACCATATTTACGAGTTAACAATTTATTTCAAATGAGGGCGCCACTTCTGCTTGATATTCACCTTAATAGGTAAGGGATGAAAACTTTGAAAACGCCGGAAACTATTTCTGCAAGATTTCACGGAGGTAATTTTCGGTGATTTAATGTGGTTAACTAGGACTTATTTCTAAACTGCAGCATCTGTATGGTGGTACGCTATGTCGCCATCGCTGTGCTGGTGACTTGAAAAGGCTGGTATCACCACAGACGATGATATATGGAGAGGCTGCCACCACAAACTAAAGAGTAACAGATCCGACTCTCCCTAATAAGTGTCCTAACACCATTGGCGGCAGGTTGGATTCTCCTGGAGCGAAATCTAGACACAGTAGTTGACAGATCGAGTTGGCGACGTTGACAAGTTGGTCCAGAGATATTGGAGGTAATAGATTCCGCGTGAAAGCATAGCCTGCGTTTTGAAACACATTTTGGTCACATTTTTTGTATACGCCACAAGATAGGTTTTAAGTCAGATTCTCGTAGGTAAGGAAGGTACACTTCAAGAAATTTAAGTTGGCCCTTTAAAAAAAAAATTACACTTACAAATGTCATAGTTTGGGTAAGTACATTCATTGGTACATAGGGATATACGAGTATATCTATTTTACAAATTGACATTATTTTCAATTTCTCTAATAACATCATTCTTAAATTATAATTATGGCATCATAATGTATTCTCAGTCCACATACTAATTTTAATATCAATTTAAGTGTAAGTAAGTTGACGTATTTGGAGAAAAAGCTGTTTGTTGCCGCTTCTTCTGCACTTGCGCCTAGGAAGCGGTACTTTTTGATTCCCTTTTTTCTATCTTCACGCCCTCACGCTAAATGTGGCCTTTGGGTCTTAAGGCCCTGGGCTCTGTCTGCCCCGTTAGGGATAAAGACGTGACGTGATAATGTATACCAAGCTCCTTACACAAGCAGCTTAGCTCACCGAGTTATTTTCTTCGTCTTTTAAACGAGTACTCGTACATTCAATAACAAGATGAAAAAGGGCAGCTCTGTCATTAGACTCAGCCGCTAGGCCGCTACATAAGCTGATTAGTTAACAATTATGGGGTAGCATTTTGCACAATGGTGCAAGTCGCGTGACGTCACGTGGCGTTCAGTGGCGTGTCGCGGCGTAGCGCCGCTGAGGCACGCGTCCGCAATCAAGTGTTGTCACAATATGGCGATCGCTTCCTTCCTGGCTACTCGGCTGTGTTTAAACGAATTAGGACCCCATTGTAAAAGAATAGATGAATACGGGGTCTTTGTTCTGTTTCTTTTGTGTTCTTTCTTTTTCGTGTGTGAAAAATATCAAGTTAGACCAATCTTTATAGATATGCTTGCATGCACTATCACTTCTTTTTCCTTAATGGGGCAGACAGAGCTTTTGGGTCTTGCGCCTCTAAGCAGACAGAGCCCTGGGCCTAAGCCTGGGCCGCAGGACTCAAATGCCACTAAAAAGGAATCAAAATAGTGATGGGTTGCTACTGTTGCTAGCTGCATCGCCCATAAATAAACGTGATTCGCATTTTCGCCCATTTCCTCGATCGGCTTTTACGATCTGCGCGGGAAGAGTGCATTCAGTTTTTTTCTCTCTCAGACCAGCATAGAAGAGTGCCTCATAGGTACTGGCGTAAATGTATGTGTGTATGTATAATAGTACATTCAGATTATGTAAGTAAACTACACCCGTCAGAATTTCCGGGTGAAGATAGAAGCCCCATCAATCATCATCGTTCAAGCCACTTGAAATCCACTGCTGTACATAGGCCATGCCTTGGATCAAGGGCCAATACTGGGATTGTGAAAATATTTCCGACCTAAGTATATCAAAAAATCAAAATCAAATATTTATTCTGTAATTAGGCCTTTGCAGGCACTTTTACACGTCAATAATTATAGTGTACATTACGTGTAATGTTTATTTATATCTAAATTGTTATTATTTTTTTATCAAAAGCCACCGATACTAGCGTTTCGCAACGACCACTGCTGAGAAGAAACGCCAAAAGAAACTCATTTACACAGTATTGGTCGCCTACGCGCCAGAAGGGCTTTGTCAGTTTATAAAGATATTATGCCTAATACAATGTTATCACAGCATAACATGTAAAGCATGCGAACGAGAACGAGAGAACGAGAAAAATCCAATTTACAGGAATAAGTTACACTAAGTAGTAGTATTAAAAAACGAAGCCGAGCTGACCAGTCCCTACTGGCGGCACCCGTTCACGAGTTGACGTTATACAGATACACTATCACGTCTTCCCTAACGGGAGCGAGCCCAGGGCCATAACCTCGAAGGCCACGTTTAGCGCATTAGTAGACGTGACGATGGAGAAAGCAAATCAAAATAGTGATGGGTTGCTAACCGCATCGTCCAATATGACTCAGGCCGCGTGTCCGTGGACGCAGCCTCAGATCCTCATCCATTAGATCGATCGGCTTTTATGATCTGCTGAAAGAGCGGCTGGTGCATTCTGTTCTTTTTTAATTTCTCCCAGACTAGCATGGAACATTGTATATATACATAGGTGTATAAGTATACCTATTTCTTTTTTCTATTTTCGACACCCCCATCAAAATTGTCTAATCAGCTGACTCTCCAATAAAAATAAATAAATAAATATATAATGACAAATTAAGTACACTAATTGAGCTTGCCTTAAAGTAAGTTTAAACTTGTACGAGTATTATGAGATACTAACTCAACGATGATAATATATATTTGTATAATAAATACATATATAAATAAACACCCAAGAACCAGGACAATAAGAAAATGGACATTTTTCAACTTGCACTGGCTGGGGATCGAACCTAGAACAATATAACCTATGTTCATATCGCCACGTCGATTGTAGGTAGTGTTTATTAGTACATGTATAAAAGTTACTTAAACCCCCAAAAGTCACTGCCAAAACCTAAATTCATTTACTAACAAGCAATGACAAGTTAAAAATATGTTTTCCTTTCCTCAAAATCAAATAGGTTTTCGAAAGATCATAGGTTGAAATTTTGTCTCTAATCATGGTTTTTATTTGGAATTTGACTGGCGAAGTTACAGTTTACTTTGAAGTAAACAAGTAATTTGGGGATCGCGCCCGCACAAACGGTGCAATCAAGTGACAAATTTAGTTAGATGTACCCGCCGGGCTACCGCCTACTTGGCAGAGCATGGATTAACGAAACAAATGGAGTTATTTATAAATAATTATTTTTATTTAATTTTAACCTAAGTATATTGTATCACTGCTGGGTGGTATTATATAACAAATGTTATTTTAAGTTATTTGTTTATATTGTTTTTTTTCTTTTGGTGTAAAATAAAGAGTTTATCTATCTATCTATCTGGGCAAAGGCAAAGGTCTCCCCCATCTCTTTCCAAGACTCTATTTAAGGCCAGTTACATCCACTGTTTCTCGTATTTTACGATGTCGTCACGTCATTCCATCTTCTCCTTGGTTTGCCTCGCTTGCATCGCCAGCCTTCGGGTAGCCACTTCGTAGCCATATGAATGAGCCCAACGTTCTGGGTGCGTTCGGCAGACGCACGGGGCAGACCTGACTCGCCCAGGCCAAATAAATGTATATAAATAAATTAAACTGATTAAACTAGTAACAAAGTATACTACGTCAGCGATACTATATTTTATAATAAATACATGTATAGATAAACACCCAAGACAATTTGAAAAAGGCCATTTTCCAACTTGTTCTGACTGGGGATTTAACCCAGAACTTCCGGATGGCGGACTATTGTGGTTACCAAAACGTCACGGAGAAGTAGGTACAGTAAGTCGTTTTTTGTACTCGACCGCATTAAAATAATTCACATAAATATTCACTAAATATTCAACAACATCTTACAACTCTATGTTTACTTATGTATGACCACCGATACCTAATATCGTAGGGTTTAGTATTACCATTGAGTGAATTAGGTAGGCTTTAGGTATAAAATTGCCGAGAGATGAATTTCCTTTTAACGTCTAAAGAGATTATTCAACTGTGTATATCATTTTTTTAAGGGTACAATCTCCATTATCTTCCAAGCTCCTCGCGACATGCCAAAACGAGGGGTCGAATCGAAGGCGCTATTTATGGAATTAGGGACGTGTAATCACCGCTCATGGCCCCCGCCGCATTGTCAACCGCTTTCTAGGGCAGAGTAGTTTTGATAGTGTCATTAAAAAAAAATCGTAACATTAAAAACAAAAAATTGCGATCACTAAAAATAAAATAAAATCATTACTTAACAATTAAAACGAAGAAGTCTCGATCAGACATTTTCCCTTAAAAAGTAGCCAAATTTTAATGGCTCTGCCTTTTTTTTTTACAGGTGACTATTGACATGCATACAATTTATTCGGTTAAATGGTTTGCAGGTTGTTGGCGCGGTACAAAGTCAGCGTCTTTGAAGAAGCCGATGCCCCCTTTGTCGCGCCGACAGTCTGCAAACCATTCGGACGAACGGACTCTAGGTCAGTGTAAAATTACTAATTAGTCTAAGTTTAGGCTAGATTGTTATAATATTAGCGTACTTGTTCAATTATTTTTAGTATGCACGTTTAGAAAGTAAAAAAAAAATTGTTCAAGATAAAAGTATCAAAACTATGTAGATCTGTTATAATATGTAGGTAGGTACCTAAGCAACCGTTGCCTGTGAAGTGACGCTAGCGTCGTGTAGTGTAGTACCGCGAGCCCGAGGTCTACACGACACGCCGAGCTGGCCGAGCCACTCCCACCAAGCACGCATGAGCGCTTTTTTTTAAAAAAATTTCAAGATGGTAGCCATATTCGAATGCTTTTCCTATTTGATTGAAAATCAGTATACAAAGGTTTTTTAGATCGCGAAATCAAAATATGTCATTATTTTTAAAATCCAAGATTGCGTCTGGATTTTAAATTTTTTACTTAATTCGTTCATAAAGTCCTACTGGAAAATCGAAGGGGTCTGAAATTTTGTATGCTGGGGTAAAGCATCCCGCGGAACTAAAACTGCAAACAAATTTTGATTTCAAGATGGCCGCCCACACATTTTTTAATGTTTCATGTACTGACTGTACTTTTTTATCCATTTTCTCAACTGGACATAGATTCCAACCAACTTCAGCAGCTGCACGAAAAACCACGGGCTGCTTGCAGCCCGCGCAACGCCCGAAGCCCGAGATACCTATAGGTACACAATCCTACCTTTATGCTTAGACATGTCATAATTTAGGTACATTGGTCACTGAATTAAGAGAGCGCAAGAGCCACTAAGCTCTTAAATAAGAAGAAGAAAGGTCACTGAATTATTATATTGGTACATACCTACTACATTTACAAATTGACATCATTAAAAATTTCGTAATTCTTATAATTCAATTTAAATTATGTTATGACATAACAAACAATTTAATCTCAGTCCATCCACATAATTTATTTTAAGTTGTAAGTTGACGTCTTTGGAGAAAATGCTGCTGTGCAGTTTGTAGCTGCTTCTTCTGCACTAGTGCCTAGGAAGCGGCACTTAACTTAGCTGTAAGCACAGGTGATACTTGCGTTATCTATGTACATCCAAGGCCGTCTTAAACTAGGCTGGAGCCCTTGGGCACACAAGAATTTGGGGCCCTTTTGGACCCTTTTGGGGCCCTTGACTTTGGAATCGGAGTGATTGCGTGAGTGATCGCTATGGTGTACTCAGTTAATTAGGTAGGATGCGTTCGGAAATATTATTAATTAGTAGAGTAGGAATAGGCGCAGTCATCGATATAATATACCTAATGGCGTAGTACCTATATGCCTTGTATTGTAAATACCTTCTGATAAGATTAATGATTTGGGATTGTGAAAAAATGTTTTGAGAATAAATGTGTGAGAGAAATTGTCGGTCCTTCGGGGCCCCCTGAGAATGGGGACCCTGGGCACGGCCCCCGTGTGCCCTTATAGTGAAGACACAACTGTGTACATCTATATCTGTGGCACAGAAGACAGTAAGAGTATTATGTGTAATAAATAAATAATAAATATAAATATATTAGGACAAATCACACTAATTAAGCTAGCCCCAAAGTAAGTTTTAAACTTGTGTAATGGGATACTAACTCAACGATACTATATTTTATGATAACTACATATATAGATAAACACCCAAGACCCAGGACAATTAGAAAAAGGCCATTTTCCAACTTGCCCTGGCTGGGGATCGAACCCAGAATCTCCGGATTAGCGGTCTAGCGTGTTAACTATTACGCCACGGAGGTCGTCAAAAGCAAATAAAAATAAATCAAATAAAAGCCAGCAAAGGGGAAATTGACAGTTATTGCATGGTCATAGTCATAAATAAGTCTTCACGGGGTCTACTGTTCTCAAAACCACTAGTTATATTAAAGTTAACAGTTTAAAACATCATGATTTGTGAAATCTTTGTAAACCAATGAATAAAACGAACTAAACTAAGGTAGCTTGAAAAATCTGACACCAAGCCACTAAACTTCACGAAAACGAAACGAACTAATACTTTTGTTCATAGAACCACAGAATAGAGACTAATACTCACGTACAGAAGTCTCACTCAACAAAGAATTACATTCCCACATATTTAAACTTTCTGTATAACACAAAAGTTGACTGGTAGACAACGCTTTTAGCGTTAAGTTCGCCTATTGTTCAGTACAATTTGTATTTGATGGACAAATAAATCAATAAATAGAACTTCAAAGAAATATCTACTAAATGTGGTTAGCGATATGGTTTAATTTAGATCACGTCAGAACTAAGAACCTTTTCGTTTACATACCTAGACATCCATTGTAGGCCAATTTCATTCTTATTACTCTGGACATACAATTCCTATAATTGAATTTACCACCCCGAGGGGCCGGCAGCGCGCATTGTAATATTGTAGGTACATTTTCGATACCTAAACGGGGAATGACACAGGCCTGTTAGAACGTTTATTACGAGTATCACGTTTTTTTCTTCTTCTAGGCATTACCTTTGCCTGTGAAGCAGACCTAAATAAAAAAGTGTAAAACTTCAGAGAACAGACGGTGGGATAGGGGCCGTGCCTGTAACAATATTTGTTATTTGAAAGAGCAAACAACGCCATGCGGGCTTCTCCTGAGCCGGGAAAAACAGCGAATCTCGAAGGGGAGGTTTCTTTGAAGCTTGTGGAATAGTATTTGCATAATCTTCAGTGCATCTCAGCCTTTGGGAAACGTATAGCACAACTTTAAAAATCTCATACAGATACAGTATCACGTCTTTATCCATAACGGGATATACAGAGCCGAGCCCAGATCGTAATCTAAGGCTACGCGTAGTATCACGACACACGTAACTCATACGTCACTCATACGCTAAGTACCTTTGCGCTAGACAAAAGCAGGCCTGTGTCACTCCCCGTTCAGGTATCAAAAATGTACCTATATTATTACTATGCGCGCAGGCGGCCCTTCGGGTGGTAAATTCAGTTATACGAATCGTTTGTCCAGAGTAATAAGAATGAAATTGGCTTGCAATGGATGTCTAGGTATCTATGCGAAAAGGTGCTGAGTTCCTACGTGAGCTTAATTAAACCATATCGCTAGCCACATTGAGTAGATATTTCTTTGAATTTCTTTGCTGAGTGAGACTTCTGTACGCTAGTATTATTTATTCTGTGATAAAAGTCCTTGATAGATAAGGCGATGTAATTTATTATTCTAATTAAATATCCTATTGTGTTTTTCCGAGATAATCTAAATGTCACCGACGGGTTAACCTATTGAAACTCAGTGTGTAATCCATGATTAAGAAAAGAAAAACAGTTACGAAAAACAGTTCATCTTCGAACCTATTCCAAACGGGTGTTTCATTGTATACCCCCTTTGCGCTACATTATAACGTTTAGCCCACCATCCCGGTGGGCGTGAACATGGAAAACGGGAATTAAAGTATGATTCTGATTTTATCCTATTCCCTCGATCGGCTTTTACGTTCTGCGCGGGAAGAGGAACAGCTATTACATTCTAAGTTTTACCTTTTCTCCCAGATCAGCATGTGGAAGAGCAAAAAACTCATATCTACATCAATACTTCTTGATCTTAGCGCTTTCCCAGCTCCCAGCTGTGCCGCTCCAAACCCGTGTCCAAAGACCAGGGTGCGCTTACCCACTTTTTCTTCTCCAAATATATGTAAAAGGTATTATTAATATGCGATGCGCCTAAAAATAGCTGTATATACGTACATTAGTAACAATTTGACGTCAACATTTGTGCAAAACAAAACAAAGTGACTATTATTAAGAGATATTATAAATATCCTATGATAATAACGATATTTTGAGTTTGAATTTCATATTTGATAAACGGTTAATTCCCGTAAAAAGTCAGCTACTGGCCAACATGTCATCACCTCACCCAGAGGCCTTCCTCAGGGCGAAAGTGACTCACGACGCGTACACGAAGATGTCCCGGGCTGATCCCGGGTCGGTCACGTTAGCTTTTACCAAAAAATGTGTGTAAAAAAAGGCAAGTCAATGGTCACCCATCATTCATCATCATCATCAGGTCTTTTGTAGGCTTCCTACAACCGGCCGCCGCCCGATGATCCCTCTGGAATGCAGTTGAAGTACGTGATGTTTGTGCTCAGTCTTTTAGTCGCCTCTTACGACATCCACAGGAAGAGATAGTATATAGTTCTATTCTACGCCGGAAGCCACACCGCTTGGTCTATTTGGTGTCTACCATACAATCAGGGAATTCACAGCGCAATGCAGCATTTATTATGATAATATCAATAAAAGTCGACAGTAGCCTTAATAACTTTAAAGTTGTACTACAACTTCTAAATTAGGTATCCTTTTAGAGTCAGTTTTATAGCGACACTTGGAACTCGTATCTTTAATGTAAATTCTAATAAAGTATTTACCTAAAATGCGTATTTACCTAAAAATAAATAAAATACCTAAAATCCAAAATTATTGTTGGTTCAGCATATGGTAAAAATCCTAATCCTAACTATATCTTCTTCTTCGTCTAAGCGCATTCCCGGTTGCATCCTCAGCTGTGCTGCTTCGGAGCCCGGGGTGCGCTTTCTCGCTTTTTCTTCTCCAAATATAATATGCATGTCAATGGTCACCCAAGGATGCCAAAAACCTTGTAAAATGGAGAAGAAATAGCCGGAAAACTTTCAATGATATGGATATAGTTTTACAACTGGCCGCCTGCCTGACGTCAACCCTCTTTGGGAATGTATTTGTGCGAAAAGTTTTACAACCGACCGCTGCCCGACGTTAACCGCTCCTTGGGAATGCAATTGTAGCACGAGATGTTTGTGCTTAGTCCTTTAGTCGCCTCTTACGACATCCACAGGAAGAGATGGAGTGGTCCTATTCTAACCCGGAACCACACGGGTCTATTTTAATTCTAATCCTAAAGATATATCCCAACTAATATTATAAATGCAAAAGTGAGTTTGTATATTTGTTGGTTTGTTTGATATCTCTTCACGCTTTATCTACTGAACCAATATTCTTGAAAATTCGCATACAAATAGGCGGACTGAGAAGGATATTAAGGACCTTTCATCCTGGAAAAAAATTCGGTTCCCGTGGGATTTTTGATACGCGAGCGAAGCCGCGTGCAAAAGCTAGTATATATTATTATAAATGCGAAAGTGAGTTTGTATATTTGTTTGTTACCCTTCACTTTTTATCTACTGAACCTCCTTGAAATTTCGCATACACAGAAGGAAATAGGGTACCTTTCATCCCGGAACATAGTACTGTTCCCGTGGGAATCCATAATTATACGCGAGCGAAACCGCGGGTAATAGCTAGTTACTGATAAACTCAAAAACTACTAATCCGATTTTGAAAATTCTTTCACTTATTATAGAAAGCTACATTATCAGCGAATAACATAGACTATATCTTTGAAAACGTGGGCAACGCCGCAGAAAACAGCTAGTCAGTCATATAGTAAGTACGAGTATGCTGTCACTATATGGAGTATGGATGAATGACAGAAGAAAACAGTACTCTTTAAATATATTTATATATCTGATTATTATATAAATATATGCCATTTTTACTATGAAAAGTTGTTCAATATAAAATAATGTTCATTCATAAAATTTATTATTTTTTCCTTAATTTATAATAACTCAAGCCTTTGCCTCTTCAATCAGACAATCGTCACAATTCCACATTATGAATTCCGGACGAATCTATGGAGATAGGTAGTGGGTTCAATAAATATATTGTAACGGTGCTCCCTTCTGTCTAAACCGAATAAATTTGAATAACAGAGGCTCAAATGAAGCGCGGCGCGGCGCGGGCGGAGTGTCGGCGGCGCTCATCAGCGAGCCCGGCCGCGCACCCATTTGCCTCACAAAATACAAAAGTTTTTTTACATTTAAAATGTATACCTAAGTAATCAGTCACATAGATCTGTGTGACCAGTGTATGTGCTCGTAGTGTAGCCAAAAGTGCGACATGGCCGTAGATTGGCCAAAATTTGAGATATCTCTATAGGAGAAATAGGAGTGTTAAAATGTGCAAGGCGCGGAGATCTATATGGTATGAATTTTAAAAATTGGTCTGGTAGTTTTTGGGGAAATTTTTATGAAAAACAAATGAAATTTATTATTATTCCGACAACGATTTATTTAATTTGGCAACTATAACTGTGTTATTTCATTTTCAATGTACACTGATAGTTGCGTGGAGCGTAAAATCTGAAAATATTTTAACAGTTAATCTATTTCATGAAGTACTGTTTACAGTTTAAAGTGACAACGTGCATTCTTCGCACATTTGCGAAAAACGGCCACTTTTGGCAAATGTGCGAAGAAAAGCTTCACGTTCTTACTTGAAACTGTAAACAGTAGTTCAAAAATAGTTTGAAGGGTTATCTAGGGCTTGGTAGAAACAAAATTTTAAATGATATCACAGTTTTCTTTCAAATAAATTATTTCAAATGGGGGCAGCACTGGACCCCGGTAAATTTATGTATGGCCTTTAATCAAAGCACCTTGTATAAGTAACTGCTGCGTATTTTTCGTCGTTAATTCTCCGGTTTTTGATTGTTGTTTTGATATATAAAGTGTTTACTTAGTATCAGATTGCAGACGTTCTGAAAAAGGGAGAGGTAAGAAGTACACGTAATCGAAGGGCATGTATGAAGAGGTTGATGAGTGTAGATGAAGCGAAAGAGGTCTGTCAAGATCGTAGCAAGTGGAGGTCCATAGTCTCTGCCTACCCCTGTGGGAAACAGGCGTGATAGTATGTATGTATGTATTACTTAGTATATATTACACTGCTATGAATCCAGATGCAACCAGACTCAAATATCTGCTAATACCTATTTTGCCGCGTATAAACGCAGTACTATAGTGTCAGTCGACGAATGGGTGCGACACCCATCGACGGCTGTCGAAACTAAACAATTGTCATTCATTCGTCCGTAAGCCAATTCCGTAATCCTTTTTGGCTAAATAATTCACGATACGGTAGCCACAAACCACCCCTTTTATTCATTCGCTGAACAAATTGCGACTTGTTAGTATTGGTTAGGAATTGGGTTAGCTTGTATTGTAGGTATATTTATTAATAAGTCAAATCAGATAGTTTTTTTCTTTACATCAAGACAAACATTATTTATTGGATTTGTATGAAATTGTGACTCCATAGTTTATCCAGCGCTTTACATTTTTTTACAATAATAAATATAAAATCACGTTAAAAATGGATATAATCAAATAACTTTTTTGTGACTAGATCAGCGATAGAGCTTGGTTTGTCAGCGAATAGCGTTTGAGGGAGCTGAGTGTAAGTAAGGGTGATTTTAACAAGAGAAAGGATAGATGAAAATTAGGGCCTGCTTACCGGTATTGTCCAAGTCAGCCACACCACAATCTTTACTTTTGCTGCCGCACTTCCAACTCACTATTTATTCTATGACGCGGGCCTAGGCCTAGCAGTTCAACCGAATAATATTTTGTTATGCGTTATGCGTATGGAAAAATCTTATTGTTCTGAGGAAAATTCACACACACACTGACGTTTCTTTTTTTTCATTTCAGCAAGAAGGCCATAGATTAGATGAGGATGTAAGGAGGATATATTATGAAAAGTATGAATTGCGCATATACGGCGCGAACGCGTGTTTACAAAATATATCTTGTGGAGACTCCCCATTGAGTTTTGGTCGGATATAGTACGTATAATTTTTTAAAAAATTTCCGGTAAGATATATTATAGGTATACCCGATCTGGAGCCTCATAGACTGGTACATTTTGTAATTAACAATTTTTGATAGTTACTACAAAATATATCTAGCCTGGAACTTATTCAGAAAGATACGTAAGGTATTTTGAAAATAAAAGGAAATGAACTTAATACAAAATATTTATTCAGCCAGAATTATTATACAAAACAAAATGTGTAAATTTTAAAAATTTAATTATTTTGAATTTGCAAATAGACTTTTATATTTGCTTTGAGGTTGTGTTGTCTTTTTTGGATTTAATAATCTTCTCCAGATTGGCGAGACCCTCTAGTATCAGTAATTCGATGATTTATTCCGACGATAGACTTATGAGACTTTTTAGTGACGACCTGATTGAATACGATTTTTTGTTTTTACCTAATGCTCTTCCTGTAGAACGACTCTGTGTTGTGTACAGTACCTTGTGCAGACCACTAACTACCAATGTATCTTATGTAGACCTACAATATCTTTGTCAATTCTTGTCGGTATCGTTGTATGGAAAGAGACGCAGAGATAATGGAGTGCTTTGCCATTGCCTCACTAGTAAACTTAATAGCCACTAGTGTGCAGGTTTCCTCACGATGTTTCTCTTCACCACACATGTTTTCCTGACTGCGAATATCTCTACACTCTCTTCTACGAGTCCAACTGGTTTTTCGAGCTATGTAAGTGGCATAACGAGATTTGGCATCGCCACACTCAATAAACTGAGGTCGGTACACGTATCGTCTTTGCTCTGTTAGCGTGATGATGCACTTTCCCAGATAGAACGCATTCATACGCTCTTGCAGCATAACTGCTGGCTGGGCGGACTTAGAACAGAACAGAACCAGAAATGTTTTCCTTCTCCGGAAGGATTTTCTTAACAATACAAAATAATTTATTATTGGATACTACCATATGAAATGTGGTGCTGGTGTAGGAAGGAACGGATAAGCTGGGTTGAAAAAATTACAAATGAGGAGGTCCTGAAAAGAGTAGGAGAGAAAAGGTGCATTCTTCATATAATAGAGAATAGACGAGGAAAGATGTTCGGTCATCTGCTACGACATGACGACTTCATAAAGACCATCATGGAAGGAAAGATAGAAGGTAAAAGAGGACCAGGAAGACCGAGGCATAGCTACATGAAACAGATAAAGGAAAAGGTGAACGTCGCGTCGTACAGCGAAGTAAAACAGCTGGCAGATGAGAGACACAAATGGAAGAGAACTCATACTCCACCGACAAGAGCATAGCTCTTAAATATAGATAGATAGATGATGGATACTACCCTGTAACCTGTACAGTAACTAGCTGTAAACGTTTGAGCACTGAATAAAAATGATTCTGTACAAATAACTTCTGTTCGTTCAGGCCTCAGGGCAGGGGCGCGGGCGCAGGGTGTTCTGTTTACACACCGGCCGATTTATTTTGCGGTCGTAAATTATGCCAGCTCGCGCCGACAGAAATATGGACGCCGGTATTTATAGCTGTTTGTTCGTAAGTCCCACGTAGCGATAGCAAAATATAGACATCGTGTGAAAAATTAAGGTTACTTACCACTAATTACACTTTGGTAGAAGACTTTATTTTGTCTTCACTGTCAGATTTGATATCAATATTGGACCAAATACAAAAAAAAGATTGCTGCGGAACCTTACATTTACCTTACTTACCTTACATTGAATGGAACTATAGTACTCTACTGGTTAATTGGAATCATGTGAAATACTACTTAATGTATTAAGTTAAACGGATTTATAAGCTAAAAATGATAATAAAATAGAATTGTCATCTGCTCCTTCTGATTACATTTTAGTATTATTTTTTAGCTTTTGTCATTGCCACCTATGTGGTTCCGAGTTAGAATTGGACCACTCCATCTCTCCCTGTGGATGTCCTAAGAGGCGACTAAAGGATTAAGCACAGGCATCTCGAGCTGCAATTGCATTCCCAAGAAGGGCTAACGTCAGGCGGCTGCCGCTTGTAAAACTTTTCGCCCAAATACATTCCCAAAGAGGGTCGGCGACGTCAAGCAGGCGGCCGGTCGTGAAACTAGCCAAATAATTTAAACTCGTCCAGATATTTCTTCTCCCACGCAAGGTCTTTGGCATTCTTGGGTGACCATTGACATGCATGTAATATTTGGAAAAGAAAAAGCAGAAAAGCGCACCTCGGGTTCCGAAGCAGCACAGCTGAGAATGCAACCGGGAACGCGCTTGGATGAAGAAGATTATTTTTTAGCTTTTCTTACTAAACCAGGGAGGGAAGGCTTTTGTTCAGCAGTGTGACTCAAATAGCTAATAAAAAGTTACCACGAAAACTATTTAACTTAAAAAAAAAAATCTATTTCTTTCTGTCCCTACACCTCACTCCTACCTTACAGATCGTTTTTTCGCGGCAGCAAATTTCGGGCGTAGGTATTATGCTTCTTTTACTTATTACTTAGATATTTAGTATTTGTGCACGAATATATTATCTCATAATACAGACTGCTTTTTCTCCGTTCCGGACAACATTTTAAGCTGTTATCAACGCCTGGCTCTGAGTTATGTTCGTCTGCAAAATTCGAGACGTTTTTTGCTTCTCATAATCAAATTTTGATTTATGGCTCGACAGTTTATTTAAATCCCTTTAGTTCTGGCCGACCGGTTTTCGGACCTTGTCACAATGTAAAGTAATTGAAAAACAGTTTTCGCTGCGCTATCTGAAGTAAATCACTGGGGCTTATATTCCTAAAATCGGAGCGCGGTTGTAAATCGTAGTGTGAGGTGCGCAGGCGGCTGAAGAGCGAACGTGTTATGGTAATGAAAGTACAGAATGATAGCTCACATGTGATGAGGACTGAACTTGTTGTAGCCCCCAACTTACGAGTAAGTATACCTAATGCAGTTTAGTCCTGAAGTTTGAGGTGAGGTAGACTAGAATAATGACCTGTCGTAGGTAAAAGTCTACTGAATATTCTGTGATCACCCCCTACTTACTTGTTTGTTTAATGATTTAATAAAGATTATTGTTATATATCTATATATATATAAAAGCGAAAACACTCACTCATCATGAAATCTCGAAAACTTCTTAGCCAATGAAGATGAAATTTGGCATGAAGGTAGATTGTGACTAGGCAACGTCCGCTAAGAAAGTATTTTTGGAAATTCCATCCCTAAAAGGGTAAAATAGGGGTTGGCACTTTGTAAGAAACTTCGTAATTTTTAAAGTGAGACACATGACAATTTTTTATGTATTTTAGTAGAAAATAATAATGCATTTATTATATCTTGAAAATTACATCCCTATAGGGGTAAAATAGGGGTTGTAAGTTTGTATGAAACTTCGTCATTTTTGAGTTCGTCAGTGGTTAGTAAAAAATAATAATCCATTAATTGGAATTTAATAAATAGCAACCCAAGTTAAAAAAAAATGTGTAGTCTATGCGGGCGAAGTCGCGGGCATATTTATATTTGTATAAATTTTCTCTGGTTATATTTCGAGGAGGTTTATTGCATGCGCGGGCTTGTGGCCAAACGTAAGAAATTTAGGAAATACAAAAGAAGAATAGAGATTTAAAATGGCGGCTACGATTCGATGCTACGATTCAGTGGAGAGGAACTTACGTACCTATATAATAACTTAGGTAAATATAATAAAAATATTATTATTTATTTTACCCGTGTTGTTCCGGGTTCTAAGAATAGGACCACTTCATCTCTTCCTGTGGATGTCTTAAGAGGCGACTAAAGGACTAAGATATGCTCCTAAACGATCTTGTGCTACAATTGCATTCCCAAGGAGGGTTAACGTCGGGCGGAGGCCGGTTTTAAAACTTTTTGCACAAATACATTCCCAAAGAGGGTTGACGTCAGGCAGGCGGCCGGTCGTAAAACTATAGCCAAATCATTTAAACTGTTCCGGCAATTTTTTTTCCATTTTGCAAGGTCCATGGCATCCTTGGGTGACCATTGACATGCAAGTTATATTTGGAGAAGAAAAAGCGGGAAAGCGCACCCCGGGCTCCAAAGCAGCACAGCTGACGATGCAACCGGAATCGCGCTTCCGCATGGTGCCCGAAAGATGGGCCCACACAACAACAGCATGGGTACCTACAGACGGAAACAGGTCGAGAGGGAGACGTAGGATGAGATGGAGAGACGAGTTGTCCGCTTTCGATAAAGAGTGGAGGGAATCAGCCGAGGATAGAAGTAATTGGAAACGAAAAGGGGAGGCTTTTGCCCAACTATGGGACATAAATGGCTATTAAAAAAACGATACCTTTTAATCTCATCTGTACTAGCTTAAACCATAAAACCATTGATCAACTTCTACTGTATGAGCGGGCAGAAAAGAAATTTGTAAGTAAACTTTAATTACGTTTTTAAAAGTAAAAATACTCATGCTAGTGTTACGTACTAATTTTTTAACCGACTTCAAAAAAGGAAGAGGTTATCAATTCGACTGTATGTTTTTTTTTCTTTCTTTTTTTTTAGTGTATGTTTGTTACGCGATATCTTCGCCAATTGTGGACCGATTTTGATATTTTTTTTTTATTTGAAAGCTTTTACTACCAAATTGGTCCCATTTTAATTTGGTGAAGATATAATGAAGAACTTTGGTGATATGGAAGAAAATTCTAAAAAAAATTGAAGTCAGTTGTTTTTTTTTGGTAATTATTTTGTTTAATTATATAGAAATTTCTTCCAGCAAACTCGAACGATGATATGTTATAGTTACCTATGTTCTTTATTAAACTACCTATATAAATAAGTGATTGACTCTCCGTTCAACATGAAACATCTCATCTGTAGTCCTCTCTAATTTGTGGAAGAAGGGATAAATCGCGTTTGCAGTGTGTCAGATCGCGATCGAGTTAAATCATGCTTATTGGTAACGAAGCGTGGCGCAGACGGCGCGTGCGCCAGCCGCGGTGTGCGGGGGGCAGGAGGAGGGCGGATGCTGCCCACACGGCGGCGACCAGCTGAATGAAAACTTGCGTCAATTTCAGCCTTGTCCAAAAAAGTTTCAGGTATCCGTCTGTAGCGTCATAACTCCCGTGTGAGTGGCCGGTCGGCCTCATACATTCATTCCAACGAGCATGGACCCAATCAAGGTCCAACTTATAGAAATAGTTTTTTTGATGGACCTTTAAACATCAGCCATCTCAAGGCACACCCACGAACGAAGCCTTGAATAAAGCTTTAAGTAGTAATTAAACGTGTAGCCAGTCACCATGGCCGAAAACGGCCAGGGCACGCAACATGTATATAAACAGGGCCTAATAAAATATACTGAAACTATTTAAAGGGTAAATTCAGTCCATGATAATGAACAACTTTCCCCAAGGAACATATAGCGAAATATAAAAAAAAACTTTTAGGCTCCCATACAAGTTCACCAAATGTCTGCCTGTCTGTCGTATTTCGATATATGTTCCATGGAGAAAGTTGTTCAGTATCATGGACTGAATTCACCCTTAAATATTTTCAGTATGTTTTGTTAGACGTTATGTAATAATATACAGGGTCTAACAAAATATACTAAAACTATTTTAAGGCTGAATTCAGTCCATGATACTGAACAACTTTCTCCAAGGAACATATATCGAAATATAAAAACCATACGAGTTGACCGGTCAGCTGATGGCAGATTGTACGGAAAGCAAAAAAATGTTGAAAGTTGTTCAGTAGCACTGATTGAATCTACCATTAAAATAGTTTCAGTAAGTATATTTAGTTAGACGTTATATACACACTGTAAAGAAACATTTAAAAAGTTCATTTTCAAACTGAAACTTCTTACGTACTGAAGAACCACCCCTATAAATATATACCTACTTAGTTTGGGTCAATTAATTCTGATGCTTAAATAAACAAAAATGCCACATAGGCCTACTAACTATGGTTCCTGTAGAAATATAAAAGCTTGTATGAGCAAAATTTTATTTCGGTCATAAATTCGAAACATCGGCAATTGAATTGCAGTGTGACCACCCGTCTGACATCAGCACGCGAATCACGTATGGCGGCTCTGATACTGGAATAAACAGTAGGAAAAATGCTACAGTTTCATCAGACGTGGGCGAGGCGTAGACATAACAATTGTAACACAGTAGTAAGTATACCTATCTATAGTCTTTAAAATATAGCTTGATTGACGCCGTAACTTTGTAATAATAACGTCAAACAAGTAATTCACATTTGCTTCCGAAAAATCATTGGTATCTGGCATGTCAACAATTTTTTTAATACATTGTTGCACATATAAATCAAGATTATTATATAAAATCACTAGCGATCCGCTCCGGCTTCACAAAAAAATAATAATAAATAAAACCGGCCAAGTGCGAGTTAAACTCGCGTGGTGAGGGTTCCGTACAATTAATTGAATTCTTATAGGTATATCTATAAGCAAAGAACTATACCTATTTTGTATTTTTTTCAAAATTTTAGGCTCAGTAACTTTGGAGATCAGGTGGGGAATGGTCAATTTTCGTCTTCTTTCATGAATAAAATCAAAACTATTTATTTTATAATTATATCAAAAATATTATTGAGATCCTCATAACGAGCCTCTTCATTTGATATATGACTCAGTTAGGTTTGCAAAACTTTTTTTTTCAATTTCCTAATTTATCCCCCGAAAATGACCCTTATTTTAATTTGCACAAATGTGTTTGGGTCATAGGATTACAACATTCTACCAAATTTCACCTGATTCGGTCCAGTAGATTCGGAGCAAATTGCTGTGACAGACGGACGGACAGACGCACGAGTGATCCTATAAGGGTTCCGTTTTTTAATTTTTTGTACGAAACCCTAATAGAATAGTAAAATATCGTCGAGCATGGCTCAGGCCTTTCTTCGCTCTCGACGAATATTTCACTGTGTTTTATTTATTATAATTTTCTTATTATTTTTATAATTTTTTTTGTAGCAAAAAAGATATATTGATAATACATTTTTTGGTATAATTTTCATATAAAAAGGTGATTGTATAAAATAGTAATATACCTATGTCTTATAAAGGTAAATTTAGGTAAATTTAGAGGTATGTTTGTGATTTTTTTCTATTGAGCCAAAAATGCTCAATCATGTTTTGGCTATTTTTAGGTGTCTGTAGAATGTAATATTTTTGAGGAATAAACTGTAGTAGTTTAATAACATTGATTTTACAAAAACACGCACAGTATTTCAAATTGTGAACCCATCTCGCCTCAAACAGACGTCTATACAAGGTTACGTATTTTTTCATAAATAAATCGATGCATCTATAGTTTATCACTATTTTTGGAAGACAAGTTTATTAAATTATGAGTTAAAAAATTATATTCGGAATTAGAAAAAAAGGGAACTTCGTTCATGACGAGTGTGCCTCGACCTTTTTTCAACTTCAAAAAAGCAGGTTAACAGTTTGGTTGTATTTGACCCGAATGGGGCGAAGACAAAAGGCGGGTAATGTGTTTTGCCTCTATGTGTTTCGATACGTATGTATGTTTATCTGTTCCCTAAAATCTTCTGTGATATTCATGCTAAATGCAGACCACGTTCAGTGTCACAGCAAAAGTGCTAGTGCGTACCTTCTCCGGTCTACGAAGCTCTTCTATCTACTAGTCGTCTCGAAAATGAGTTTCTGAGTCATTAATTGCAGTCGTTTAGCTACTCGTATGTCAGAAGCCTTTTTCAGCCGTGTGGTTTCCGGTGGAGTAGAATAGGACCACTCCTAGTCTTCCCGTGGATGTCGTAGAAGGCGACTTAGGAAACACAAGCTAAACGAAGCTTAATAACATCAATGAGACGTCGCCAAGCGTCTGGCCAGCGTGGAGATTGTTGGCCAAATCCTCTGACTGCTCGGGCCAAGTATGGCTCTGGTAGTACAGAGATGGTCGTGCTCCTGTAGTGGAGACTAGAAAGACCCGATGATGAAGATGCCTTTATGCAGGTTTAAAAAACTGAAAGCGGTTTGGTTAAACACACAAATGGTGAAGGCAATGGCTAACCATTCCATTATCTCTGCCAAAATATAGTCTTTCTTTCTCTTTTTACACAATGATACCAACAAGTATCTTAAATCTAGACAGACAGACACACAAAAATCAAAATTCTCTTTCTCATGTTCAGACAGTAGTCTTGACAGCTTCGTGAAGGTGAATTTCTGATTGTTCTCTGCTATGTGTAGGGTGGGGTGGAGGGGAGGAGGGATTAGATTAGATTACCTGTCCCCACGGCCTGCAAACAGTTCGTTACGGACAAGACGCGTAACGAATTCCACGGACTTCGGCTTCTTCCCCGGTAATCGCATTACTAGCATTGCTCGCCCAAAAAGATACTTATTGGGCAGATATATGTCAATTAAAATATCCTAAATTTTATTAAGAATATGGTTACTCTGTTTATATTTCACACTTTTCAATAACGGTTCGCACCCCTTTTTTGACGATTCAAAAATTATGTGGATATAATGAAAAACTAGAGCAGTACTATTGTATTTTTATTTTAAGTTTTATATACCTATGTGATATTTTATTTAAAATTTAAATATTCATTTTTATAGCAAATATATCGTAAAAAATTACTTTACTTTATTTTCTTTAATAAATGGGACCAAATTTTTAAATAGTCAAAATGTACTGCTCTAATGTATAGTATCATGAACCGATTAATATCAAATTTGGCTAATTTAATAAAGTTTAAGGGGTGGAAAACAGTTATCACCCGAAATAGTGATTTTACGAAAAATATAATACGCCTGTGTTCGGGAGGCACAATGCACAAACTAATATGAAAGCACAATCTATCTAGACAAATAGGTAATTTCCAATTATAATATTTTAAAAACCAAACTATAAAATTTATATTTGACCTATTTGGAACAATATACTTTTAAAAATAATTTTTTAAATCTTATATAATATTTGAAATAGGTTAATAAATATAGTTATATGCATACAGTACTCGTAATAAGCTCTGTACATAAAAAAATAAACCTCCGCCTTTTTTATGGACGGTTAAAAAAAATTGACTCCATTAGATTACTTTGCCTATTAAAAGTCAAGAGAGTCATACGCGGTGCAACCCGTGTGGTTTCGGGTTAGAATAGGACCACTCCATCTCTTACTGTGGATGTCTTAAGAGGCGACTAAAGGACTTAGCACAAACATCTCGTGCTACAATTGCATTCCCAAGGAGGTTTAACGTCGGGCAGCGACCAGTTGTAAAACTTTTTGCACAAATACATTCCCAAAGTGGGATAACGTCAGGTAGGCGGCCAGTCGTAAACCTAAAACCAAATCATTTAAACTGTTCCGGCTATTTCTATTCCAATTGCAAGGTTTTTGGCATCCTTGGGTGACCATTGACATGCATGTTATATTTGGAGAAGAAAAAGCAGGAAAGCGCACCCCGGGCTCCGAAGCAGCACAGCTGAGGTTGCAACCGGAAACGCGCTTAGACGAAGAAGAAGAAGTTATATGCGGTGCAAATCTTTTTATAAAAGCTATATTTTCATTAGACATCACTCCTAAAGCTTAGCCTAAAGCAAACTATAACATAAAATTATCACTATGTCTACTATGTGGCCCTTATTAGTATGAAGTTAGGGTTTCAAATATAAGTTGTTCATTGCACTAATCATGATTGAAACAACTATGCGTCTATTTCTTTTTTTACATTTCTAACACGATGCTGTAAGGTTTAAAATGCTTTGTTATTGATGTTTAATAAGTTTGTATGAAAGTGCAACGAAGTGCGAAGTGACGCGTGTCCATTGCGGTCCCACGCGACTTATTCATTGCGTTTTTAGTATCACTAAATAGTAACTGCGATTCTTTGTGTTCATTTTCAGTGAACACAGAAAGTGTGGTGATTCGAAAATTATAGGACGACGGTGTCAGCCGCGTTATTTTGATGAGCTCGTTGGAATATTATTTATAAAATGACATAGATTACTTTTTCAAAAATTCGAGGTTTGTTACGTGCACCATTTGAACTGAATCAAGTAAATTATCGAAAAATTTCAAAGTTGCCTGGTTTTCCCTTGACCTATTTTTACTTGAAAGATACAAATATTTTACAAAAAACGGCAATTTAAAATTAAACATCGCCTCGAAATTTTCGTAGCATGTCTACGAATTGTCTACGACGAACACATTCTAAGGAAAGACATAAACGAGTCGATATTTTGTTATGAAATCGCCTGAATTGGTAGCAGTAATTATACACTATCACGTCTTTATCCCTAATAGGGTAAACAGAGCCTTATGGGTCTTGCGGCCCAAGGCAGATAGAACCCACCAGAGCCACAAAAACAAAAGGGCGTGATTTTGGGCGTACCAAGCGTGATGATGGGCGAGAAACTGGAAAAAACGGATCAAAATAGTGCTAGCCATATGGCCTATGAAAAAAAAATTGGGTAACAACATTTTAACAAAAGGAGTAGTTGCTGGAGCCTCCCTTTAAGCAAAAAAAAAAAATGCTTGTAACACAGGAGTCTCCGCTCTTATTAACGCTAGGTTACAATAAAAGTTACCAATAAACGGGAAAGTGCGAGTCGGACTCCTACATGAAGGGTTCCGTACCACCGTACAATGTTTTAAAACGCTGAAGAAACACGTTTCTTGTATGACGACCCCCTTAAATTTTTAACTTTATTTTATTTTTAGTATTTGTTGTTGTTGTGGTCATAGTAATACATAATTGGTGAAAATCTAGTTAATGCCATTATGAAGCTCAAGTTAAAAACGCTGAAAAAAACACGTTATGACGACTCCCTTTAATTTTTATCTATTTTTTATTTTTAGTATTTGTTGTTATATCCGCCACAGTAATACTTAATCGGTGAAAATTTCAAGTGTCTAGCTATTACGGTTCAAGAGATAGAGCCCTGTGACTGACGGACAGACAGACGGACAGACAAACAAACGACGGACAGACGGACAGACGGGAAGATGGACAGACGGATACGGTACCCTAAAAAGTACCGTATTACACCTACTCGTAGTATCTTATATCTAATTTATTTATTTACTTTGACCACCTCCGTGGCGTAATGGTTAAGGACTGTATGCACAAAGCCATGTGGTCAGATTTGGCTCTGAAATATGCAAAATTTTCCCGCTAGGGGGATAAAAATGTCAAGATGAAGTTACATAGAGTTAATAATGTGTAAATGGGACAATAGATGTAGGTAATCATAAATTGTAACGTAGAAGTTTACTTGTTTCTTTTCGTCAAGACTTCCAGTCCGCGATACTTATTAAAATTTTCAAATCAATCAAATCAAAGAATTATTTTGTTTGAATTATTATTTCTGAATTAAGGCCTTGGCAGATGTCATTATAATGTACTTAACACTTTAGTAGACAGGCTATCAGTAGAAAAAGGCTAAAGTCGAAAATACAGTAGTGTGCGTGCACTTTCTAAAAAATCCAAGTTATAGTTATTCGAATCTTGCGTAAAATTTATTACTTTTTCAATTTATTAGTCGACCTCCGTGGCGATTCCTTAACACGCTAGTCCGTCACTCGGAGGTTCGATTCCCAGCCAGGGCAAGTTGGTAAATGGCCTTTTTTAATTTGTCCTGGTTCTTGGGTGTTTATTTTATCCCATCAAAAACATAAATGTAAAAATGCCAAGGTCAAATTCCGACAAAACAATTGAAATTTAAATAGCTGCCAAGTTATGTAGGTAGAGAAAACTGAAATTTATTCATAAGAATCTCAACATTTGACTTGGACAACATTAAGATTGAAAGCACGGTCACCCATCCTAACTGTGACCAAGCTAGAAATTTCTTAACCTGTAAAAGCACGGTCATTCATCCATCAATTTTTGAATTTATCGTATGCGAAGTGGAGCGAAATATTTGCATAAGTGGTTTTGATTACTCGTATTTTGAAATTTGTTAAAGCGCAAATGACAAAGAACCCTTAGAATAGAGAATCTTTTTAGTTTCACGCAGCTTTTAAGGGTTCCGTAGTTAACAAGAAATGAATTCGTCATGTCTGTCTGTCTATCTGTCCCCAGTTTTACTCATAGACTATTAGTACTAGAAAGCTGTAATTGGGCATGGGCATGGATATGTAGTAATAAAAACTTGAAAAAAAAAATGTGTGGTGTGAGACGTCGTTGAATAGGTCTTTCAAAAATATTGTAAGATTATGAACACCCTTTTTCGTTTTAGCAATCCGTTTGTGAAATATTTGGTTTTTGATTGCAAATTTTTGTTAGAATCATGTGTCTTCCCTCTCTGTCAGTTAAACGGTTGAATATGGACACTTAAAAAAATTCACGGCAGTAGTATATAACGTCTCCCTGTACTAAAACTAATTTAAGGTGGATTTAGTTCATGATACTGAACAACTTTTCCTAAGGAACACATAATTAAATATGAAAAGAAAATGTTTGCTTTCCATTCGACCTCCGTGGCGTAATTTTTAACACGCTAGACCGCTAATTCGGAGGTTCTGGGTTCGAGCCCCAGCCAGGGCAAGTTAGAAAATGGAATTTTTCAAATTGTCCTGGGTCTTGGGTGTTTATCTATGTATGTATTTATCATAAAATATATTATCATTGAGTTAGTATCCCATAATACAAGTTTAAAACTTACTTTGGGGCTAGCTTAATCAGTGTGATTTGTCCTTGTACATATATTACATATATATTACATTTTGCCAAATCTTGTGTGTAAGAGATCAAAAATTTGTTTTTCGTATTTCGTTTGTTTCTTAGTGAAAGTTGTTCAGTATCATGGACTGAATGCAGACCTAAAGTTAGGCAGTTGTTAGTTACATAAAACAAGTAGGTACTGACTACGGAACCCTACACTGCACGTGGCCCGTCACGGCACGTGGCCGGTTTATTTTGGTTAAGTTG
Source organism: Acrobasis repandana (assembly GCA_963576875.1). Lineage (NCBI taxonomy): Eukaryota > Metazoa > Arthropoda > Insecta > Lepidoptera > Pyralidae > Acrobasis > Acrobasis repandana. The sequence goes on from OY756214.1 coordinate 2,595,495, forward strand.
AAATTTTAGGGAACCATAGACAAATTTATGATATTTCTGTGTAAATCAATATTACTTACCGCTGACATGACGTTCTCAAAAATACAATCAAATAGTATTTTACGCGAGCGGTGACTTGGAAAACTACACGTTTTATGTTCCACTGATAGAAAATGTACACATTTGAATTTTTTTTGTGAAACATTACGTTTAGCGACCATCTGCAATCGTAACACCTTTCACTTCTATTCACCTTATTATGTAAGTACGGAGGGTAAAAAAGGATTGCACGTTGAACAGATCAACAGTCTTGGCGTAGCAGCTGTATGTGCTCAATCAATGACTTGACTGTTTGATTTTGTACAATATTTTTAACGAATCAACAAAGAGCACTAAAAAAATCTTTTCCTGAAAACAGCTAAAAAAATTGATTGATTAATGAAGCAGTAATTAGCATTATTGCACCCTTTTATTTTTTATCTTCTAATAGGTTTTCCTGTAATCTATAGGTAAAGAACTATTAACTGTATATTTTTCAAAAGATTGGGTTCAGTGGTTTCTGAGATAAGTGTATTTTTATTATTTATTTCCAAAAATAACTTCAAAAACACCAACTTAAAAAATATAGAAAAATATATTTAATATTATCATAAAATGCTCTTTCATTTGATATTTTACGCGATATAATTCACAAAACCCTTTTTTTAATGTCTCATTTATCTCCCATAAAGTGGCCCCAATTTTTATTTATTTATTCATTTACCTACATTTTACTTCCGCCTTTGGGTCACAAATTTACATTATGTGCGCCACATTTCAACTGAATCGGTCCAGTAGTTTAGTAGGGGGGGGGGTAAATTTTCGCCCATTTTCTTAAATAACTTAAAAATACCGATCTAAGAAATAATAAAAAATAAATATATTTAAAATTGTCATAAAAAGTTCTTTCATTTGATATGTCACACGATTTTGTTATCAAAACTTTTTTTAAATGTCTAATTTACCCACAATAAGTGGCCCCCTTTTTTAAATTTCATTTATTTACATTATACGTCTATCTTTAGGTCACTAAGTTACATAAGTGTGGGTACTAAATCTCAACTAAATCATTCTAATAGTTTCGTAGCAAATTGGCTGTGACTTACGGACAGACAGACAAGCGAAACCCTAAAAACAGTAAAAACACCGAAAAAATCGGTTCCTATACAAATTTCCCGGGCGGCTGCACACTTTTGTATAAAAATGCAGATTTTTTTTTGTTTTTTGACTGTTGTTTTAATATCATTATACTATACTAGCAGTCCACCCCGGCTTCGCCCTTGGTACACACAAAACCTATGTCACTCGGGGATAGTGTACCTTTCCAACGGTGAAAGTTTTTTTTAAATCGGTCCAGTAGTTTCGGAGCCATGTAATGCAAACAAACAAACAACCAACCAAATCTTTTCTCTTTATAATATTAGTGTAGATAAATAGCCTACTATAGCCTGCCTGCCAAGCCAAGTATAGATCTAGTATAGCCTGTGGTTCGATATATTACGCATAATGTCAATTCGTATTTTGATATACATTCATGGGGAAAAGTTGTTCAAAATTTCAGACTGAATCACCCCTCAAAATAATTGTAAAACCCTAATTAAACAGCACCTTTTATTACAAAAACAGTTAATATGATTCCGCGACCCGAGAAAGTTCCAATCCGATTTTCACCCTAATCGCCAATTAAAAATTATAGGTAATAAATCAAACCAAATTATTTTTTTCATTGACTTAATTTTCAATAAAATTAAAAAAAAAATGTGCGATGCCGTATCTGCGATAGCATTACATCTTTACTTGAACGTCAACAAAATGTCAAAACTGTACCATAGTGTAGCAAAAGTATGACATAATTTGGCAGTTTGTACATAGTTTTTTATTGAAATATTTTAGACTGTAATGCAATTTTACGTAATTTGAAAATGGATTTTTTTGAAAAATTCGACACGGCCTCCTTCCTGAACGCCCGGCGGGCAACTGAATTTGTATGGAAGAATCATGGCCGCCATTTCAGAGATTTCTGTCAAAAACGTTGCGAAACATCCAATTTTTAAATTTTTTTTTTTTATTATTGCGTGATTGCATTGTAAGCAAATATAAGAATAATGTTTCAAAATAGCCTTTATTTTTATAAAATATATGCAATCCCTTGTTAGAATATTTCTTTACTCAGAAAAACAAGCCAGTTTGTAGCAAGATTTTCTAAAATATTTCTTTCAGGTTTCTTTACAATTATCTTACTTTTTCTGAATGAAAATTAAAAAAATACGATTTTCGTCTACTGGCTAGTCTATTCACCTATAACTAGGTATGTAATTTTCTTAGTGGTCTTTTCTACTTAAGCCATAACTATTGCCCGCGCAAAGTGCGTTTTGCATGTTTTTGGGTAAATTCAATGCTTGTTTTTAGGAAAACTACAAAATATTTTAAAAAATCCTTTTTTTCGTCTACTGTCCCAACTCTTCCTCTATCTATGTGTATACATTATTTGACTTAAATCAAACGCTTTCTGTACAAACTTGTTGCCCGCGCAAACCCAGTTTACATGGTGCCGACCCTTAACACGCTAGACCGCTAATCCCGAGGTTCTGGGCTCGATCCCCAGCCAGGGCAAGTTGGAAAATGGCCTTTTTCAAATTGTCCTGGGTCTTGGGTGTTTATCTATATATGTATTTATCATAGTTTTTATCATAATTTTTTTAAGAAAAAACTAGTAGTTTTATAACAGTGATTTTTCAAAAACACGCACGGTATTGCAAATTGTGAACCCATGTCGCCTTAATCAGTGTGATTGGTCCCTTTATATTTATTTATTTATTAACTGGAAAGACCATGACCAGAAAGAAGAATTTATTATATTTTGTACACGCCTACCACCTGTTTTTTTCAATTTTTCTCTTCCTGGGTCTGCTGGAAGAGATTTCTTATGAAATAAGCAGTACTATACTATACTATATTTTCTTACTTTGTTTGTTTATTTGTTTGTATTTTGTGTACATTAATTTTGTAAATAAATAAATATGATTAAACTTTAGTAGTTTTACCAAATTTGAACCCAAAAGGTACTGAACCTTTTGGGTTCAAATTTGGTAGTTTGGTTTTGGAGGAAATTGGCTATGACAGACGGACGGACGGACAGACAATCACACGCGTAATCCTATAAGGGTTCCGTTTTATCCTTTTAAACTATGGATCCCTAAAAGGCCGCACAGCTAAGGATATAAACGGGAACGCGTAAGTAGTCCAAGAGCTCGTAGGCCTGGTGGAATTACGCATTGCCTTTGCAAGTTAAGCAACCCGGGCATGGCCCGCTTTTGGATGGGAGACCACGAGTGGCAGAAAAAAATATTGAGCTCCTCCCTGCTTCAAAAGGCACGTTAAGCCGTTGTTCCCAGCAGTCATCATTTTATCGCAATCGTCAAGCTATGTCAGATGCCTTTAGGTAGCTTGAATAATCTGACATCAGTGTCGGTCACTTACTCACACAGAAAACAAACAAACATCCTGAATTTCTGAATAGTTTCGTTATCTTTTGTGCAGCTCTGTCGTATCTGTAATCAGTTTGAACCAACACTTTCATGGCAGTCCATAGATAACAGACGGAACAAGATGTGGCAAATAATATGTCATTTTTGTTGTTACATAGTGTTTAACTAAGGTTAAACGGCAGTCGCTCTGTGTAAAAACCAATAACCTTGTCAAGTCATCTAGGTTAGGTAGCGGACAGCGGGCTCTAAAGCGTTACCGCCGAGGATGCAACCGGGAATACGCTCGGATGATGATGATGAGTGTCTAAACACACTCTGTTGAAGTTTCGCGGCTGAAATTCCACAGCTAGTTTATTTATTTGTGAAATACGGCAGTTTATTTTCGACAACTTTTGCTTTTGCTTTCAGGGCTTTTTTTATGTCCATCAAATGAGCAATGATACAGATACATCACGTCTTTATACCTAACGGGTAGACATACCCCATTTAAGTAGGTACCTGCATAATATACCAGAGGTATACAGAAAATCATCTGTAAACGTCAATAACTCATTTTGTTTAAACCAATTTTTTTCCATTTTTCATTTTTTTTTTTATTTTTGACTATTTCTAGGACAGAATTTTTATGATTAATGAGTGCTTTAGATATCTCTTTTTAACTCTGATCCATGTTTAACCCAGTCAAAGCGCATACACCGTATACAGACAGTATTTGCTGCAGAAATGCTGTTCTATTGTCGTGTTGTTTGCCTGTTTGTTGTTTGGATTATTGTTTCGAACTGCATTTGTTTGTTTGCTATTTGTATGGGTTCGTTCGAGCACTTGTATACGAATGTCCCCATGTTTGTTCTAATATTAGGTATTTGTTTCCTATAGTAATTGGATTTTAGGATGTTTTCAAAGTTAAAAGTATTTCCTTGTAGGTACTTGCATATAAGATATAGGCACCTCGAGCAAAAAAAAATATTTCAAATAAATAAATCAAGGAACTTGTGTGCCAATTTTTGTCAAAATTGTTTGTAGAATGCCACCTGTAGGCCAGAACAGACAGACGAACAAAAGCATTTTTGGCCAATTTTGAAACTAAATCGCTCAGTTCGCTCGTAGTTATTACACCAGACTACTTATCGGATGCGATTTGATGTACATTGCGTGTTTTGAAAGATTACGTTCAGATTGTTCATTACAATCTTTACTACTACGGCTATTTCTTCTCCACTGCGCAAGGTCTTTGGCATCCTTGGGTGAACATTGACATTCATATTATATTTTGAGAGGAAAAAGCGGGAGAGCGCACTCTAGGCTCCGAAGCAGCACAGCTGAGGATAAAATGCAACCTAAGCACTAAGATGAAGAAGACTCAAAATGCTCTGTCTTCCCCATTAGGGATCAAGACGTTTGTAAATAAATCATCACTGTCAGCTTTTTTCATCAAATTTGCTGACTTGCAAATGTCGATGACCGCGACTGCCGACATTTGGCGCGTCAAATTGCTGAGTTTCATCCCTTTGTGATCCTTAAGACCATTAGGACAACAAGATTACACGGGAGGCGCGCGCGCAGTCGACCGCGCAATGCGATTATGGCACCCTGCACACCCCCTCTCCTCTCCCCTCTCCACCACACCGCGACAACCCCCGTTTTTTATTTCTAACTGGATTTCGTAGCGACCCTCGCAATTGCTGCGATCTCTTTTGAAATCTGTCGAGTGCTAAAGTTACAATGTGACTATAAAGTTTTATTCGATTGTCGTTTTGGCATGTTAAAGTTAGATATATTGTATCGAAACACGAAATATATCTTTGGCCATCTATACAAGTTGAACAATCAGTTGATCCAAGTCTCCATGGAAAGCAAACATTTTTTTCATATTTAGGTATATGCATGTTGGGGAAAGTTGTTCAGTTCAGTATCATGGACTGAAAATAGTTCATTATATTTAGTTTGACGTTATATATATGTCTAGCAAAATTATTGAAACTATTTTAAGGGTAGATTCAGTTCATAATACTATACAACTTTCCCCAGGGAACATTTATATTTTGTTAAACCCTGTAGAGAATAAGACCCTTAGAATATTAGATTATAGTACCCTGTAGAGTAAAGTATTATCATCAGATATGTCTGACGATTATTATACAATAATTTATACAAAAAATATTTAATTGAAAGCTATTGTAAGCAAAATATATATAGTTGACAGTGACCACGACTAGAAATTGCCAGTGACAACTACTAGAAGTTGGTTAAAACCAAGTACTAAAGTTACTTAGTCCGATGAACATACTATTTTAGTAAAAAATGATGTTAAAATCTTTAATTGTATGGTTATAGCTATACTTAAGGTGAGGGTATAGGCAAATGGCCCTGAAGTGGCGCCCTCATTTAAAATAAATTGTAAACTTGTAAATACGGAGATAATTTCCATATTGCTCTACGTCATGCACTAGATAGCCCTTTAAATTATTTTATGAACTGCCGTTGAAACTATTATTGGTGATCCGTCTAGCTTTAAAACTTGCCGTGGCCAATTTTGGCGGAGGCAAGTTTTAAAGCTAGACGGATCACCAATAATAGTTTCAACGGCAGTTCATAAAATAATTTAAAGGGCTATCTAGTGCATGACGTAGAGCAATATGGAAATTATCACCATATTTACGAGGTAACAATTTATTTCACACTTCAAGGCCATTTGCCTATATCTTCATTTTAACTAGATATTTACGAAACAAAAGTAAAGTCTACTTCACAGTAATTTAATAATAGATCTAAGTACATAAGTAACTATGTGCTTCAAAAACTGGTGATGTACGAGATATTATATAATACATGGATAATAACTTCGGTCAACACGCTAGTCCGCCAATCCGAAGGTTCTAAGGGCAAGATGGGTCCTGGTCCTTGGGTGTTTATCTATAGGTATATATGAATTTATCATAAAATATTGTATCGTTGTATTAGTATCTCATGACACAAGTTTAAAAATTTACTTTGACGCTAGCTCAATCTGTGATATATGTCCTAGGTATTAATCTATTTATATAAAAATGAATGTTTGTCTGTATGTCCTTTATAAAATCGCAAGCGGCTTGACCGATTTCGATATATTTTTTTTGCTTTTTTCGTTATAGTTTAGGGAAAAAAAATTGGCGTAGCAACGCGCGCAGGGTACATCTAGTTTATTGTAAAAATATTTATACCTTAACTTAAGAATTCGGCTATTTGTTAGATATTACACGTATGCATAGGTACATGCAGAAGTTATACTACAATCAGTTTTATGTCATGTACAATAAAGTCTAGTTTCAGTCTATTCAATGTTAAGGGTGACAAGCAATCAAACATGTTCCCGATTCTCATGGGACTTGTTAGCAACTGCTGGCTGCCAAATTGTGCTGTTATTGTTTCTAATGTGGCCTCCCTGGAGGATCTGGCCCCTGGATCACATGACCATACTGTTTGCAAGTACGCCCCTGTATGTGAGATTTACATTTATTATGAGATGAAATTGTTTGTTCGTAGGTTGTTCAAATAGGTCGCAAAATATATTACGAAACTGTTGAGGGTCCATTCAGCACAGAACAACTTTCTGTTGGGAACATGAAGTAAAATAAGAAAAAATATTTTGGCACTTATGCTTATTGACCAATCAGTTCATATGGGTTTCAATGTAAAGTGGTTCATTTTTCCGTATTTATTTATTTAAAAATTGTTCCAAAATCATGGACAGAGTACGCTTCTAAAATATTTTCAGAAATATATTTATAACAAACATTTTTTTTTTGTTAATATATATATAAAAACTAAAAAAATATTTTAAACAAAAACCTTGTTTTTATTACGAAGGAAAGAGAAACGTGAAAGGATTAGGAAAAAGGGGAGGCCTGTGACCAACAGTGGGACAAATAATAACTTTTATAAATAAAAAATATCTCGCAAATCCGTCGCCTGCGGAATGATATTAGTAACTACGAGTATATCAATTTTAATAAAACGAAACTGATTGATTTAAGAGCAAGAAAGGATGTCTGTGATTGATGCTTGGAACTTTATAACTTTCACTTTGTAGTAGGAAGTAGGATATGAAAATAACGCTACTCTAAAAATACTCTACGATTTATTTCCTATAAGTTCTATTCAAAAAAACCTTGCCAACGTCGCGAATCCCCACAACGGACGAGGGCTACACCGGGCCCGCGCCCCCCGCTGTCTTAAGCGCCATTAATAGTCCCACAGAGCCCCATTGTCCCTACACCATTCACATCGCAACCTACTAGATATGACACTTTATTAAAACACACTTATACGCTGTCCCGCCCTATTGTTGTGTTTTTGACTTTTGTCAGCCCTGTATTCACGTAGTACGAAAGGTGTGATACGATACGATCCTTAACTTTTTTTGCTGTCGTTAATTTGCTGTGTGGTTTCCGGCTTATATTATTAAAGGATCATTCTATAGCACCTAGAGATCTCACTCAAGGTAACACTAGATAGACTCCTCAGGAAAAGAAGTATAGGAAGTTTTTAAATATAGGTACTATGAGTACGGTAGAAATAATGTGTAAACGTTGTAAATAATAAATATTTAATTTAGACTTTTCATGTTAGGTACCATGTTTTACAAAAACAATGCCAGACATCAAATGGCCAGCGTAATACTCCAACAAGAAGAAGCGCGGTCGACCAAAGCAAACCTACCTCCGGAACATGGCAGCATTGATAAACCCGGATGTATCCGGGTAAATTAAGCTACCGTAAACTGTAGTTTATCGCGCGAAGGTCAAGTGCCATCCCGCTCGTTATTATTACGTAAAGGGAGATAGTGATGGATGATAAAGCTCGATAAAAGCTGTCACTGGTGTCATTCTACGGGGGTTGGCGACGATCGGTTGCATGCAGCAGAAATGAAGATAATCGTTTTATCATGACCTGAAGTGAAGCGTGTTGCTCAACACAGACCGAGATGGAGAAGTACTGTAGCGGCCTTCTTCCCCACCCCTCAGATCCACCAGACCCAGGGGACATAGGACAATAAGGACGTCATTGCTTTAAAAGCTACTAAGAACTAAGCATAAGAGTCTCGTGCAAGTAAAATAAAATACTGTAAAAAGAAAAGTAGGGAAGATTTCCCCCGGACGTTATCCTTTTCGGCATTCATTCTTCATCTGCCAATTGAATGGCACACAAACCTACGACTGATTGTTAACGTGGCCGTCCCTACGGTGCGAATGGGAGTCTGTTTAGTTCTATAAGATCCATATCCCAGTCTAATTGCGCTTCAAAATATTTATAACAGATACACTATCACGACTTTATCCCTAATGGAGCAGACAAAGCGTTGGGTCTGGCTGCTCTAGGCAGACAGAGCCCAGTACCAGGCCTGTGTCACTCCCCGTTTTGGTATCGAAAATGTACCTACATTATTACTATGCGCGCAGGCGGCCCCGCCGGGTGGTAAATAAAAAGAATGAAATTGGCTTGCAAGGGATGTCTAGGTATCTATACGAAAAGGTGCTGAGTTCTGACGTGAGCTAAATTAAACCATATCGCTAGCCACATTGAGTAGATATTTCTTTGAATTTCTTTGCTGAGTGAGACTTCTGGACGTTAGTATTATTTATTCTGTGCCAGTCCAGCAAGACCCAAAGGCCACTTTTAGCGTGATGATGGGTGGAAATATGGAAAAATAAAACAAAATAGTGATAGGAACCCGCATCGTCTATTGATACGATTAACACTTTCGCCCATTCCCTCGATCGGCTTCTTCGATAAGCGCGGGAAGAGAAGCAGCTGGTACAGACGGTTAATCAGATACCTGTGCCACCGCGCGCATCGCGCACTACGTGAGGTGGCAAGGTATCTTCACTTTCCTCTGTACATTCAATTTTGTTTCTTTTTTTTTTACAGACCAGCATGAAAGAATATTTTAATATTTTTGGGTATTGAAACTTCGTGACGAAACGTTCCGTATTGACGTCAAGGACACACAAACAGACAGAAGTCTGTCCGTTTTTAATATAAGTATGGATAAGCACAGTAGAATAGGACCACTCCAAGTCTTTCTGTTGATGTCGTAGAACTGTCGACTTAGGAAACACAAGCTAAACAAAGCTTATAAACATAAATGAGACCTCTCCAACCCGTCTGGCCAGCGTGGAGAGTGTAGGCCAAATCCCTCTGACTGCTCTGGCTAATATATGGCTCTGGTAGTACAGAGAGGGTCGTGCTCCTGCAGTGGAGACTAAAAAAGACCTGATCCTGATCCTAAAGTAATTATTATTCTCTTTATTTAATAAGAAAAAACTACATTAGGACTATTGGGATGAAATGCTAGTGGATTGGAACATGGGCTATGGGAAGGACTATGGCACCTGCCTGACCAATGTTTAGAAACACGGATAAAATAGGCAGGTGGTGACTTGCCGCCTCAGTCAATGGGCCCCTGAAAAGAGGCTGCACGATAATGTGCAGCAAGGAGGGCAACACTAGTTGAGTGGCTTATTATTATTATTATTATGTCGGTACGCTTTTCAGCCACGGGTCCATGGGGACCCGGTCCTTTGTGTCGTTCATGGGGCCACAGCCAACATGAAGAGGCCTTTTAGTACCTTTTTATCTAAAAAGTGAGATGGCTGCATCTATGGAGGTCTATCCCTTAATGTACCATTGAGATGCACTAACGGACAGTCCTCCATAGCTGCCAAACTATTGCCAGGGAGGGAATAACTTGGTTTGGGCTATGTGGATGGGATGATAGTGGACCGGATAACTGGGTTATGGAGTGAGATACGGACATCTACCAAAAAATCTCTCACAACAATTTTAGCCTGGTAGATGGTGACTTGCTGCTCGTTGGCTACACTGCCTGTGGGCACCCTAACTAGCCACGAAGATGCGGCCAGGGCGCAACACAATGTGAGCAGCTGTGGGTATCGAGAGGTGCGGCTCCGGTTTCACCATCACGGGGGGTAAGCCCCGGTAGGCTGCACGATAATGTGCAGCAAGGAGGGCAACACTAGTTGAGTGGCTTATTATTATTATTATTATGTTGGTACACTTTTCAGCCACGGGTTCATGGGGACCCGGTCCTTTGAGGCGTTCATGGGGCCAAAGCCAACATGAAGAGGCCTTTTAGTACCTTTTTATCTAAAAAGTGAGATGGCTGCCTCTATAGAGGTCTAACGGACAGTCCACTAAAGCTGCTGAACTATTGCCAAGGAGGGATTTACTTGGTTTGGGCTATGTGGATGGGATGTTAGTGGACCGGATAACTGGGTTATGGAGTGAGATACGGACATTTACCTAAAAATCTGTCACAAAAATGTAAGCCTGGTAGATGGTGACTTGCTGCTCGTTGACTACACTGCCTGTGGGCACCCTAACTAGCCACAAAGATGCGGCCAGGGCGCAACACAATGTCAGCAGCTGAGGGTGTCGAGAGGTGCGGCTCCGGATTCACCATCACGGGGCTTACCCCCGAGAGCGGGTTTCCCCGTTATTACGCCATTACGTGCAATACACTTCCACCCTAGAGCGTATGTTCTGCTCGTGCGACTCCACTCTGGCCGGCCGGTTAAGGCAAGACAGCTCGCCACAAGCTGCCCTGCCTTGACTGACTACACTGGAAATCCAGTGGGCGATGGGGTCGTCACGTCCCGACGCCGTTATATTATTATTATTAAGTTTACCGAATTAAGTAATGTACCACTTTTTTTTTTTAATTATTTTTTTTTTTATGTTATAGGGCGGCAAACGAACAAGCGGGTCACCTGATGGTAAGTGATCACCACTGTCCACTGTCCAGCCAGAGGATCGAGACGGCTGACGAGAGTCTCATCATCGATTATACGAGTTGCGCGATTTTGCTATGGCCTGGATCTGATTTTATTACATTTCAATTTTGCTGTAATTACGTATGTTGATACTAATACAAAATAAACATGTAAATAATAATTGTTTGTGTTTTTTTTTTCGATCACCGTTAAGATTTTTTTAAATTTTTACTTGGGTACACCTAACTAATTAAATTACTTTGCTTGCGGTCCTCAGTTTACCCCATTTACCTCGGTAATTACTTTGACGATATTTTATGCTAAGTTATTTAGTCGCCTCTTTATGACATACACAAGAAGAGACAGTAGACAGTGGTATCCTATTCTAGATCGGCAATCACACGGCTTTTAATAAAGGTTCTCGTTAGTCGCCTAAAAATAAAACAATTATAATAAATGTACTAGCTTTTGCCCGCGTTGATTACGGGTATGAAAAATAGATGTTGGCCGATTCTCAGACCTACTCAATATGCTCACAAAATTTCATAAGAATCGGTCAAGCCGTTTCGGAGGAGTACGGGAACGAACATTGTGACACGAGAATTTTATATATAAGATATAACGTCTTACAAAATGTACTAAAACTAATTTATGGGTGAATTTAGTCCATGATACTGAACAACTTTCCCTGAGGAACATGCATCAAAATATGAAAAAAAAAATTGACTTTTCATACAAACTCAGACCAGCTGATCGGTTAAATTGTATGGGAGACAAAAAAAAATATTTTTAATATTTTGTAGTGTGTATGTTCTTTTAAATAAAAAGAATATGTTTCATTTAAAATTTAAATGGGTTTAAAAAACGAAGAAGTTATTGAGAAACATACATAAAAAACATAGCGACTCAAAAAATATACTGAAACTATTTTAAAGGTGAATTCAGTCCGTGATACTGAACAACTTTCCCCAAGGAACATATAAGGGCTGACTTTTTATCCACCTGCAAAATTTTTGGAGCAAGTTCAGTCCATGATACCGAACTACTTTCTATAAAAAAAGTTATTAAAATCGATAAAAAATTTTTGTCCTTCCATACAAATTAGCGCTCAGCCAAACGGTTTTTGTATGGAAGGACGAAAAATATTTGTTTTTGATATTTTTGTTAGTAAATCGAGCATTTGCATTTAGAAATAGTGAATTTTGGTGAAGTGGGCGACAAAAAACTGAAATCGCTTTACAGCAATTTACGAGTATTACAGTAATGGACAATGACAAAGGGCTCAAAAGTGATGTGTAGCCAGTTGACAAGCACTTGTACTCATTAGGAGTTATTGTGTGTCTGTTTGTATAACTGTGGCAGCACCTGCAACCACCAAATAATTATAACAATCGGCGCATCATCTAGATAGTAATCAAACCAAATAGGGTCGGTACAGAAGGGACACAAGTGTTGTAAGTACGCTTTTGCTTACTTAACTTTACCATCACTAGTTGTTCGCCGCGAACTAAGAACTCGTGATTTTTTATTAATATTTCAAAAACTATCGAACCGATTTTGATGCCCAACGAACTTGAAAAATCTATTCATATTTCCTACATGCCTACTAAATTTCATCAAAATCGGACCATCAGTTCGGCAGTTATCGCGGAACAAACATACATACAAACAATGTGTTTTCGCCCCAACTTAATCAATTTATTTAACGCACTTGAAATTTTAAGATATAAAAATAATAATTAGAAAGGTATATTGTTTAATGGTTATTTCTTGACGTTATTTATCACAGTATACTTACAAGATAACTTCTTCGTAGCGCAAATTGTAAATCAAATTCAGTTCACATTATTTTTCTTCTAAATTCAATAAAATTCAGTCCATTTTAATTTGTTGAAATACGATAGTTTGTTGAATGGGTACCAATTAGAACTCAAAGATACTACTCTTACCAAAATGACTCTGAATTAATATTGACACGTCCTTATCAAACAATAATAGCTACTATTCCAAAAAGGAATAGATAAAGCAATTCTTTGAGGCATCAAATATGTTACATGTTATGTAAATATTTATATAGTTAATACCTGACTATATAAGTAAGGACAAATTAATTCTGATCCGTTTAGTCTTTTTGTCTTGAAGGGGAACAAACATACATTTAAGTATATGGCTAGTAAGATCATCAACGAAGCATCTATAATTCCCTAATTTGTAGCGGGCGTATCATCGAGATATCGTAATTGTCATAACAAGCCGCTTTTTAGGAGGCAAGGGGTAGATTATAATCTTACCGCCCAGTCATTTTGAAATCCTCACACGAAAAGAGGGGTGCTTCGCCATTTTGTAGTTGGTTTCATAGTATTGACAAAGCGTCGCGTCACGGTAGATATCTGCACCGTGGTCGCGTCGTGTCCATGATTACCAAATTTAAAGGAGGCGTATTTATTTTTACAGCTGCCTATATATACCTATAACCTATAACGTCTAACAAAATAAACTGAAAATATTTTAAGGGTGAATTAATTCAGTCTATGACTCTGAACAACTGTTCCCAAGGAACATTTAACGAAATATGAAAAATTTTTTTTTGCTTTATATACTTACTCTAAATATATACTTAATAATTATATGTTCCTTGGGGAAAGTTGTTCAGTATCATGGACTGAATCCAAATTCAAAATAGTTTCAGTATATTTTGTTAGACCCTATATATGAGTCCACTAGCAATAAGGGTAGGAGTTGCCCATTATATTTACTCTGGCCTTTGCACAGAGGACGCTGCTGCCCGTTTTCTGTTACCTATATTACCATTAGTCGCCTCTTACGACACCCGTGATAGAGGAAAGGGGTGGTGACAAGATGTATTCTACTCTGCCGTCACCACACGACACTCCCTGTACGCTGGAGTATCATAGAGAGATCATAACAAGAGAAAAGGGGTAGATCGTAATCTGACATCATAGTCATTTTGTTCTTTGTTAAATATGATAATTAGTAGAGCTAGAGAGAATATATTAGGTTCTTTGATATTTTTTTCATTTCAGTGCATACCAGATACAAGGGACAAGAATACCAAGCATTCTGAATAAATCGAATAGGTATATAATTTTTTTTACACTTCAGAGTACTGTTGGGGATCCTTCGATGTTGTTGAATAAAAAGCGGACTGTACTGTTTAATGCTGGTTGTAATGACTTTAAGAAATAGGTACAAGATCAGATGTATCACACCCAGAACGCACGCGCACCCGCCGGCGGCGGGCGCTTTCGGAAGTCTTCAGCGTAGGTCCTCGTTCGAGAGTAGTATGGGCGCGAACAGTACAGGCCACCAAATGATGACAACTAGGTGCCTTCTGAAACACGGAACACGTGTAAAGCCTTCTTTCTGACTGATCATTATCATTATATAAAATAATATAGTTTTATTTTTTTGAAGTCAGTTAACTTTTGTCATCATAAGTTGGAGCCAGTAGCGGCGTTAGGGTAGGGCGCGGTTGGGCGACCGCCCAGGGCGCCAGATACATAGCGGCTGGTTACCGTCGTCGGCAGAAATAAATCCTATAAGATTGAAGCCTAAGTCAGAGTGTGAATTGCAGTTTGGGGGGCGTGAAAATCTCTCTCGCCCGGGGCGCTGGTAGAGCTAAAACCAGCACTGCTTGGAGCCATGAATTTTCCACAGCCGCCAAACGATTGAAACTCAAATGAAAAAAGGAGAAACATCTTGAATCAGAATTGCAAATTCTTGATTTGCAATTTTAATGGCCGCATCGATCCTTCCGGCCAATCCGACGCGCTTCCGCTGGTATCAAATATTCGGGAAACCTTGTAAAGGTCTATTCAGGTATAAAAATATTTTATTTAAGTATAATATTCTTTTTAAGTTTAGTTTTAAGTTTTAGATATAGTTTGGTTTGTAGTTGTTTTTGTTCATACATTTTATGAACAAAAATTATTTTAATTTAAGTTTTAATTATTTATTTTTTGATTTTTTTAAAAATCCTTAGGAATGCTATTGTAGCACGAGCTTTAAGTGCTATTTTTTCTTTGGTCGCCTCTTACGACATCCATAGGAAGAGATGGAGTGGTCCTATTGTACCCGGAACCACACGGGTTTCTATATCCTTAGTATAAAACAAACTTTGCGCTTTTGGACGAAGCATGTTGCGGATATTTATTTGTAACTAGGTAAGTACAACTTTTGGCGAAGCACGTTGTCGACACTTATTGACGAAGCTTGTTGCGATGAATATTTGTAACCTTTAAGAAAAAGCCGAGAAGTAGACTAGATGAAACCGGGATCGCGCTTAAGACGATACACGAAGTCCAGTGCTGCCCCCATTTGAAAAAATAATTTGTAAGGAAACGGAGATATCATTTAAGCTACATTTTTAAGCTACTAAAACCTAGATCACCCTAAACTATTTTATGAACCACTGTTTACAGTTTAAAGTGACAACGTTAAGCTTTAGTTTGCATTTTTGCGAAAAACGGCCACTTTTGGCAAAAATGCTACTGTTTACAGTTTATAATGAGAACGTTAAGCTTTACTACGCATATTTGCCAAAAGTGGCCGTTTTTACGTAAATGTGCGTAGTAAAACTTAACTTTTTCACTCGAAACTGTAAACAGTAGTTCATAAAATACTTTGAATGGTTATCTAGGACTTGGTAGTAATAAAATTTTAAATGATGTCTCCGTTTTCTTTGAAATGATTTATTTAAAATGGGGGCAGCACTGGACCCCGGAAAATTCAGGTATGGCCTTAACACGATGTAAAGATAAACACCCAAGACAATTTGGCCATTTTCCAACTTGCCCTGGCTGGGGATTAAACCCAGGTAACAGGTGTCAGATTTTTCGAGTTCAAGGCATCTGAATTAGCTCAATGACAACAGTGATCATCATTCATCACACACTAGTGAGCTACTGTGCAGCTTTCCTCACGATATTTTCCTTCACCGGAAACAGGTGGTGGTAGTTGAAAATCCACTAGTTTCCAACAAGTCAAATCAGACACTTTTTTCTAAACGTCAAAACAAATATTTTCAATGAGATTTGTATCGTAACGTCATAGTTTTTTTGGAGTCAAATAGCGTTCTTAATATTCGTTTTTCCGCCAGGAAACTACCCAATTACCGTACATGAGTATAAATTCAGAGGTACCAATTGCGAGGATCTAACTCGTGCGTCACTGACGCACAGCCAGCACCTGATTCGCTTAGCCATGCCATGACCGCTTCTTTCTAAGCAACCTGGATACTTGAAAAGGTCCGATTTGTGAAATTAAAAGTGAGCGTACCGGAAGCTACTCTCGGAAATCTGACTGTAGGGAGGTAATTGGAGGGGGAAAGGGGATTGCTACTGTCGCAGTAGCTACGTCGATAAAAACGTAGGCGTAAAGTACCTGTACCTTATAGGTATTTATAGAAAGTCAGATTGTATTTTTTAATAATATATTTATTTTCTTCACAATTTATCTTAAAACTAAGTTAAGAAGTAATAACAAGGTGTAATAAGGAAAAAAGTCAAACATTAAAAGGTATAGAAGTTATTGTAGGTATTTTAAAGAAAGAAAGAAAGACCACGTCTTAATTCTCCATGAGGTTTTTTTATCAAAGTATCAAAAGTTAATTCCCTTCGTAGTCACTTTTAAAATCGTCAATGATAGTATAATTTAAATTTAATTTGAAACACATAAGTATAACATAATCATAGTTTCTAAAGTCTACTGAAGTACTGAGTAATCTGCACTCGACCGCCATCGCAAGCTCCAATTATGGTGCTTTTCCAGCGGCGAGGGAAAGCGAGGCAAAGATATAACCCAAAAAGCCAAACATACGAGTATGTTAAAAGATACCTATTACGTTTAGTTTCGACCGAATATGTTCTATCGTCACCGATGTGCAAATAAAGTCTAAAAGGCTGTTATATTATATATAATATTATAAAATATACTACGCTATACTTTAACCATTTTTTTTACGTCGATAAAGACGTGTTTGTATGCAAAAGTTTGTATGGATGATATACAAGGATAAATTGGCGAATGGTACGTTAATCGATAGAAAGCAGCCAAACATATTTTATATTCTATTATCATAAATATACTATATATATAATTACTTATTATTAGCTGGGCCTCGTCTCGCCTCTCTTTGCCGGTGGAAAAGTTATTTAGTACGTCGAGTATCATTGAATTGCAGTGACAAGCGGCCTGATAGCACCCTGCCGCTAATTCCCCTCATTAAGAGATGCGATGTAATTACTGACTGTTATAGGGCTGCTTAACCCAGCACGGGTTAGCTTTCGAGTATAGTAGGTATCGAGTAAGTATTAGGTATGTTAAAAGGTATATATGTTTTTTCTGGCGACCCGCCAACTCGGACTGGACCGACGCGGCGGGTAACAGTTCAAACCCTGTGATGTTGAAGTATGTAGCTGGAAACAACAATGGAAGGCTTTTGCCTATAACTATAGGACCTGAATGAATAGATTTAAACAAATATTTTACCTTGCCTTGTCTCGCCTCGTATGAGACGAGTCGTCAGTGAAAAATGTCTTTACGTGGAGTGTCATCGAGTGACAAGCGGCCTGATTGCGCCCCTGCTGCCTGCTAATGCCCCTCATTAAGGGATGCGACGTAATTACAGGCTTATAGCGAGATGGTGCTTGGTCTCTCTCTCTCTCTCTCTTATTGAGTAAGTGGTGTCAGATTTTTCAAGCTGCTTAAAGGCATCTGACGTAGCTGAATTACTGTCATCTAGTTACATTAATCATTATTAAATTAGTGAACTAGTGTACAGCTTTCCTCTTGTTGTTTTCTTTTATCAAAGGAGCAAGTGGTGGTTGTTGTAAATTACCTTACATGAGTACAAACTCAGATGTACAAATCGCGACATTTCGTAGTATATAAAAATGAAGTTCGAATTTAGACTTATTATACATTGGTGAAAACCTAACATATTTTTATTGCAATTTTCGGGACCCTATTACTGAGACTCCGCTGTCTGTCCATCTGTCCGTCTGACCGTCTGTCCGTCTGTCTGTCCGTCTGTCCGTCTGTCCGTCTGACACAGGGCTCTATCTCTTGAACCATAATAGCTAGACACTTGAAAATTCACCTATTATGTATTACTGTGGCCGCTATAACAACAAATACTAAAAATAAAAAAAAAGTTAAAAATTAAAGGGGTCGTCATACAAAAAACGTGTTTTTAGTGTTTTTAACTAGATCTTTATAATGACATTAACTAGATACTTACTTGAAATTTTTACAGATTATGTACTACTAGGTATAGCCGCTATAACAACAAATACCAAAAATAAGATAAAGTTAAAAATTTAAGGGGACGTCATACAAGAAATGTGTTTTTTTCAGCGTTTTAAACTCGATCTTTATTATGGCATTAACTAGATTTTTTTATCGATTATGTATTATTATGACCACCATAACAACAAACACTAAAAATAAGATTACGTTAAAAATTAAAGGGGTTGTCATACAAGAAACGTGTTTCTTCAGCGTTTTAAAACATTGTACGAAGGTAAGGAACCTTTCATGTTCTGAGTCCGACTCGCACTTGCGAGTCAAGCTCGAGCCCGACTCGCACTTGAGAAAATATAAAATAAACGATTTTATATTTTGGTTCCAATCAGAAATATTTTGGAGAAGGTACATTATACTCGTAACTCTTTGGTTCCAATCAAAAAGCAATAAAATGTACCTTATGTACTCGTACCTTCCCTAATTCCAATAGCCGCAGCCTCAGAACAATAATCCCATATCTCTGGCCGCAGCCTCAGAACAATAAAACCAACCCATATCTCTGGCCGCAGCTAAAATGCGCCATTTTAAAATATGACGTCACATGACATGCGCCAAAAATAAATTATGGAAATCATTATTTGAAAATGAATTATTATTTTATTTGATGTTTTGGACTGCCTACTAAATCAGACAGTAGTGTTTTCCTTCTGTTTCGTATTTCTTATTGTTATTGTTTATATGTTCCATAAAAATTGATTAATTTTATAAAGTTTAAAACTTGCTGAATAGTCTTGGTGGTAGCGGTGGGGAGCTAAAAATAAACATGCCCGGAAAATTGGTAAATACGGAACAGTCTAATAAGCAGAGGCAAAATCATAGACCTAGAATTTTTTATTGGGCAAAAGTCAACACAAGTTTTCTTTTTTGGGTACGTTAGATATCACCAGCCAGTAATGTTTATAGAACCTTTATATGAACATACATATAGTCAAACTTCATGGACAGTTCTGCCGAACTTTTTTTTTGAGTTAATTTCTCGCATAATATTTGCATATTTTCAGTAATTTATTTCTAATTCAAAGAAGAGCCAAATAGTTTGGAAAATCCAAAAGTGCACGCCTCATAATCTCATTTTTCACAATTAAATTGATTTTGATTGTTTTATTGCTAACTTAAAACGAAGAAAAGTATGTGTCGGCTTTAACGCACGACTGGAGATTATTTTTAACTCCCCGCTGAGAAAATTGAAAATTTTCAAAATTCGGGACGTTATTAGGTTCACCCCGTTTTTGAAAAGTCGAGTTTTCATCAGATCTCGACGTTTAAAGGTCTCAGGAATCTTCCCTGACCACTCACGAGCAAGTGTCATGCACCCTATCCGTATGTGTGTGTGGGTGTGTATGTGACCCGCTTATAACTCTTGAACAACTAAACCGATCGGAACCAAACAAGTAGCTTTCCAAAGAGTTCTATACAACTCAGATTTCCTGTGAATTTAAACCGATTCGGACCGATGGATTTTGAGAAATCTCAAAAAAACTAAGCAAAAACAAGAAAAAGACACAAGACTACGTCACGAATGTCAAGAAAAGTGTTACCACTGCTTGTTCTTTTCATTCTCAATTAGTTAATGCAAATAAAATAAAATATTAACCAACTTATCGCTTCTTTTACATTTATTCGTCTTTCATATTTAATAAAACAAACAAAATCACAACATTCTTTATTCAAATTTCTTTTTACTTCTTTTCTTACTTGCCAGTTACACATTCGTACTCATCATACATAGGTATTAACTCTTTCAACAAACCTCACATCCAAAATTAATTTTAATATGTCACCTGTATTTTTATAATAATAATTACGATTAAACTACATGGAATTAGTCGGTGATCTTCGAAAGGACTTAGTTTTGGATAATACTGAAGCGTATAAAAAAAAATGGACTTGATCAGATAAGTTTTTCGGGAGTTATCGTGACCACGCCAGTTTCCATACATACCGACACACGGACGTCCACAAAATGATTTTAATAAACATTGTTTTTATTCATTTAAAAGGCAAAATGTCTTTTAAAAATGTCATAAGTGTTGAAACTAGTGTTTTTCCTTGACATTTATGTGTAAATATTATTGTACAAGTGCGATAGAAAATAAATAGAAACACATTTAGTTAAAAAAATCACTTGATTTTTGTAAGGCGAGAGTAGAGCACTACCTCATGCGCTTCGCTTATGAGGCGTGCAAAAGAAAAATAATTATCGAGACATAATAAATTTAATTGTGTTGCAAATTAATATATTTTTGCTCCACAACGAATTTTCTATTTTTCCGTATGGTTAACTGGGAGAGAACGCTTTTGGCGTTAGAAAGTTTTAATAAATAAATAAGGTAATAATATTAAAATAAAAATATGAATAATATTATTAGTAATACATACAAGTTCTCCATTAAAAGTCGTAAACAAACATTGATATGTATTTGTATCTACTAGAATTCTATTTGCTAACGAGGGGTTTGTTTGATATTTGCCAAATTATTTTATAAAGTTTTTTTTAAAATCACAATACAATCAATTCCACGATATCGGAACTAACAAAATTATTCCTCAAAACAAAAACTGTGCGTTACAATCAGCAATTTGCTATTGAGAATCGTTGAGATAGGTGCTCCCGCTGTTCAGCGCTGTGCAGGCACATCTACTAATAATTCAGTCGAGGATACGACTTTTACTGCATTAATGGAATACTTTACATAGCCGTCATATGGTGTACTGAATAAAATAAGTGCATGGCCACGCCCCGGCAGCTTCATCGTGGCCAATGGTATGTGTTTGGTTACGAAGAGGACGGGCCGGGTCCGCCTCTAGACCCGTAAGAACTTAGTTCACACGAATCAACCGCGAAGCGCGCTCGTGTCCGGGCCCCAGTGTTAGCCTGTGTTGCCTGATACTGTGTTTTGGCGTTGGAGTGATCGGTGACGAAATGTTGTAACGTTTGAATGACGGTGCGGAGACCCCTTGATGTTTTGTTTTTTATTTTGTGAGATATTGCTGAAACAGCCGGCAAAGTGTTGGGCGTGAAGGTAGAGATGAAGGTAAGCGACTCTTCGAGAAATGTTTATATTTGATGAAAAACAATATTGGCAGAAAGGTAAATTGAATTTAAATCTAAATTTTAAACTAAAAATACCTTATATGAACAATACAGATAAATAATAAACATAAACGTTTCAAATGGAGTGTAGGTAGGTATATAAGTTACCTACACAATAGCAATATCGAATTTTATTTATTTTTGTTTTGATAAAAAATGAATGCAGCTAACGAAATGCTGTAAATTATTCACTAAATTAAAAATAAATTTAAAATACTTAAATAAAGTAGATTATTTCATTTTGCGTTTTTTTATCTATGTAAATAACTTTACCTACGCATAAGTACACAAGTATAAATAATAATGTATGTAATGTGTAAATTATGTATAGGTACTTTTAAGTAAGAATATAGGGAGGTATATCTATCAGTGCTGGTAGAGTAGGTACATATATACCTTTGACATATAATTTTAGAGTTGTATTGTACCTATATCGATGTTGGTTTATATGTTATTAAGTATAGACAGGTAAGAGCTACATCAATAGGTGCATGAGTATATAACAGTAAAATAAATTAAGTACATTTTATCCCATAGAATTTTGTATGTATACACATGGTACTTTTCGCCCTATAATCCGCTAGTTGCCATCAAGTCAAAATAGATACTTTTTTCTAAACGTCAAAACAAATATTTTCTATTGGGATTTCTATGAAAAACGCACGGCATGACGTCATAGTTTCTTCGAGTCAAATAGCGCTCTTAATATTAGTTTTTCAGCATTAATAAATCTAAAATCACGTTCAAAATGGGTATGATGAAAGACAAGTGACATTATTTTGTGACGCTTTATTTTCGTATCATTACAAAAAAAAATATTTTTGACCCTGGATACTACCCAATTGTTCTATAAAAACTCTCTAACAAGTTAGTACCTATATGTTTTAAAATAAATAGAGTGGTTTACTAGATGTCTAAAAGAAATGGACCTTTTACCTTTTTAAGAGGAGTCTAATAAGGAAAATCGTAATAATATGTGTTTATAAAATAAGGTAAGTATATAAAGTATATAATAATGTAGACTAGATTTTATTTTCATGTTTAGTTTATAACTTACCTCTAGTTCAATTTTAAAAATATAGCTACTTAACATATAAGCCGTAATATAATGAAACAAAAAAATAATACTAGAATAATATATTTTTTGGCTATATTGTAAAGTTTTTAGACTTTCTCATCACATTTATTATTTTACGTTAGGGATAAAAAAAATGATAGTGTATATATATAACGTCTAACAAAATATACTGAAACTATTTTAAGGGTGAATTCAGTCCATGATACTAAATTACTTTCCCCAAGAAACATACATCGAAACATGAAAAAAATTTTTTTGCTTTTCATACAAACTCAGATCAGCTGATCGGCCAACTTGTATGGGAGGCCGAAAAATATTTTTCATATTTCGATATATGTTGCTTGGGGAAAGTTGTTCAGTGTCATGGACTGAATGTAACCTTAAGATAGTTTTAGTATATTTTGTTAGTCCCTGCATATCATGTTAAAATAATTCTACATGAATCGAAGACGTTTCTAATTGTTATAGTTTCCCTTCAAAGTAAAATTGATGTAATGACTAAATTGAAAAATCTCTATTAGACGTAACTACGCGTGACGAATTTTCCTATTAATAGTTGGTGTAAATGACCAACTTCTTGTTGAACACATTTATCGAATGTGCTAGTCGATTTAACGATTAAAGGTAAGATACAGATACATTATTACGTCTTTATCCGTAACGGGGTAGACAGAGGACTGGGTTGTAAGACCCTAAGGCCACTTTTAGTGTAATGGTAGGCGTTAGGATGGATCCGGGTTAGAAGAGGACCACTCCATCTCTTCCTGTGGATGTCGTAAGATTCAACTAAAGAGGATAGATAACTAGATAGATGTCAAACGCACTCAAATCTCAAATAAAAAAAAGGACTTAGCACAAAAAAAATGTGCTACAATTGCATAGGGGGGGGAGGGGGGGTTGACGTCGGGCGGCGGCTGGTTATACAACTTTTCGCACAAATACATTCCCAAAGAGGGTTGACGTCAGGCAGGCGGTCAGTCGTTAAACTATAGCCTAATCATTTAAACTGTTCCGGCTATTTCTTCTCCATTTTGCAAGGTCTTTGGCATCCTTGGGTGACCATTGACATGCATGTTATATTTGGAGAAGAAAAAGCAGGAAAGCGCTCCCCAGGCTCCGAAGCAGTACAGCTGAGAATAAGTACAACCGAATCACGCTTAGACGAAGAAGAAGCATTTTCACTAATTCTTGAGATCGGCTTTTCGGATTGAGCTGGTACATTTTAAGATTTTTTTTATAAGGAACTGGTAAATTATCTTACTACTTTTTCTTTCTTATTTTAACTGAGCAAGTTTTGTAGGTACATGTACCCTATACCTATAAATAGGATCTCGAAAACAGCTTAAACTTTTAAAATGAAATTAAGTAATTATGTCGGGGGCATGTGGGTTGCAGGCCTAATAATTGAGCCAGGGAAGATGATTGGACATATAATAACTCATGACAATCTCTTTAGATTCTAAAGAGATTGTTTTTGATTCTAAAGTTTAGAACAATAGTAGAAGAAAAATAGAAGTGAGACGAGGAAAAGGAAGATCGACGATGAAACTTTTTCAACAAATTAAAAAAAAAGGTAGGATAAGGTCCTAACAGGACATTAAAAACTTGGTTATATTGTACATAATGTAGGGACAACACAAACTGTATGAGCTTGCCTCAAATTTTAAACTTGTTTTGTGGTTCTAAGGTTTTAC
Organism: Acrobasis repandana; assembly: GCA_963576875.1. Classification (NCBI taxonomy): domain Eukaryota; kingdom Metazoa; phylum Arthropoda; class Insecta; order Lepidoptera; family Pyralidae; genus Acrobasis; species Acrobasis repandana. The sequence continues at coordinate 2,619,965 of OY756214.1, forward strand.
TTACTCAACGACCTTATATTTTATAGTAAATACATATATATATTTTATAGTCTAACTATTTTAAGTGTTGATTCAGTCGACGATACTAAAAAAGTTACCTCTACGAACATATATCGAACAAAGAAAAATATTTTTTGCAATATTGAAATTAGTTTCTATAGTTTCAATATTAATCAAATATCGATGACTTTTTAGAAATTATCTATCACTTTTATACCGATTGCCGTTAGTATGTTTAAGTTTACAAATTACGCAACGGGTTTTCGTCCACCGAAGTCGGTGTTTACCGCATTATATTTATATTTAGGATAATTTTTATGCTATTTTCATTTTATCTTTTAAAAATTTGACATATAGTGAATAACGGACAGAATCAGACAGTTGGACAAAATGAGTCGACGCGTGCGTGAGTGAAACGTAGGGCTATAAGTTGTAACTATACGTGTAACTATGGTTCTGCTCATTTCGTACTGTTTGTCTCTGTTTTTACAATTTTTTACTGCTTCTTCTATTGTCAACTCGTATTCTGTTCGGAAAAATGTTTATTTATATCATTTCACGAGCCTTAATTCATCTCCTGTCCACAAAAAAACTTGTTTATCAATTTTCCTCAAAATGTATGTATCACAAGCTTATAGCTGTGACGTAACGTTTACTTTTATGTGTGCGTTAAGCATGTTTGAGCAGATAAAGTAAGTATTCTAATTCTTGTTCACTGAATATCCCTGCTGGATTCCGTGTTCCAACATTGTCTTTCCAACCATACATCTCTTCAACAATAATCCGACGTTACCTCCAAATCCGATTACCGTCGGGTGCTTGCGATAAATCGTCGCCTGTCATCGACAGCGATTCGATACGTTCCGATTTACCGAAAAACTTATTGGAAGAGCTTGCCGGCGGCTTTGGACTAATATGTTATTTAAGGGCGCGCGGAGTCCCGCAGCGCTGCCTGCGAGTCAATGCATCGATGCTTATATTAATGATGGGTATGTATCAGCCGCGAATGTCTTGCTTGGAGGAGGACGGAGCTAAACTTTGGGTTAGGAGGGACGGTTAGGCAGGTCAGGACCAGTGATGTACCGCTGGAAATATTTCAAATTTACGGGAATTTACCCATTGTAAATTTACGGGAATATTCCCAATATTTCCGTAAATATTCCCGTAACTTTCATTTTTAGAAAAATTACCGGGAATGTTCACAGGAATATTCCGAAAGTTTCCAGGCACAGCACAACGATTTTATTGTAATACTCGTATAAAAATGTAAAATATAAGGCTATTCTTCTTTATGCTCGAGGTCTGAAAAAACATGATTTTTATTTAATTCTTGTGTACCTATATACTTCCTGCGAAATTATTAGTGTGTAAATATGAAATTTCTACATCTCGTAACATTTCATATTGTCTTGCACTTTCATATTTCGTAGTTATTTTAAATATATTCTTGCGCATATCATGCAACATCGCAGAAATACAGGTATCCCTATGTATATAACCAGTAAGCTTATATAATACAGGTATATACTTCCCTCATATTTATAATTTCCATGCTGGTCTGAAATAAAGTTTGATTTATATACTTAGTATATTAATAGCGATGCTGCTAGCAACCTGTCACTATTTTGATACCCTTTTTCACCTTCTCGCCCACTGCTTAGAGCCGCAAGACGTAACGAAGTATGTAACCTTATTAAGATGTATGAATGAAAACTTTTTTATTGAATTGACAGAAATATAGTAGTACTCACTTAAGACGACGCCTGATCTGGATAATCTAAATTTTGCTCCCGCATCCACGCACACATATTTACTCTATAGCCGCAGTAAGACAGCGAGTCATGCGGGGTGAAACGGTCACGGCGGGTCAGTAAGACTGGTTTACGCGTTTCTGGTTTTTGAGGTTTTTTTCGTTTTTAAAAGATTATTTAAAAGTTATTTAAAAAATAAGACATATGATGCCTGCCTTTTGTTTAATACAATTGTAATCATAAGTTACAAGGGCTAATTTATTGTATTTCTTAAATACTTTCCGTTTTAGTATGATTCTGAGGTGATTTAGAGGCATCTTCGCAATTTTTTCTATCGAGAAAATTTTAAGCTATCGTGTTTTCGAAACATATTATGTATAGAGTTAGTCCTGAACTTTGCTGTGTTTTTATTTCAAAGTGAGTATTTCGTTAATATTTTTATAATATTTAAGATCGCTCTAAGTACTATTTAGGGTCATACGGGCTCTGAGTGTGATTTTTTATGAATACTACGGTTTGAATTTGATCCATCGCTCCTCCCATGACCCATCCTGGTTCCGCCCTGCCCAACCAGCGTTTGACGGGTCAAATCGATGCCCACCCGGCTAGTCACGCCGATTCAAGCTGCGCCGAACATGTCTTTTTGTGTTTCTCACTTACAACCATATAACACGATACCTCAGAATAAGGGCTTTTCACAGTACAGATACACAATCACGTTTATAATTCTAACGGGGTAGACAAGCTTCTTTAAGCGTGATGGTAGGCGCGAAGATGGAAAATGAAACCATAATAGTGATGGGTTGCTGCTTCGCCTATATAGAGTTTCCCCGTTTCTTCCATTGGCTTTAAGGGGCTTACATGACCGAAACCAGAGTTTTATTTTGCGTTATGCTATAATTTTTTTTAAATAAATAAATATATAAGGTTTTTTAGGCATTCACGTTGCAGTACTAAAGTACTCAAATTAAATAATGAAATAAGAAACGGTGAAAAAACCACGTGAGAAGGACTTACTTGTAGTGGGTAGTAGTGTTGGTGACGCAAGCCTAGTGCGTGTAGGAATATCAAATGGTGGCGAAATTCGGCGTGCGGAGTTGAACACGTGATGGCTCAGATGGTAAGAGCATAGTCGTATTGACACTAAGGTCGCGGGTTCAAGTCCTGCTCACGTGGTGTTTTTTCACCATTTCTTATTTCATTATTTAATTTAAATATATAAGGACAAATCACACTGATTAAGCTAGCCCGAAAGTAAGTTTTTAAACTTATGTTATGGGATACTAACTTAACGATACTATATATGATGAGAAATGCAAATACGAGTACTTTATTTTTAGTTTTTTAAATGTAGTAGATTTTATATATATTTAGGATATATATGCTCCCGAAGTACGGTTCTCAAAAAATGATGCTATTAATTTGATTCGATAAAAAAAAAATCACGAATATAACTACCTCTAATTTTTTTTTAACGAGTAGTAGGTACTATAATTAAAATGTATGGAAACATTATGGATTTTTTGTAGGTTCTATGTATCAAGATACATATCAATGAAGTATTGTTTTCTTTTTTTAATAAAATGTATATACTCGTTTTGTAAGAAAATAGCTAAAATATAATTTGGATCATATAACTTGCACTCACACGCGCGCCTCGCCTATGTATCTATTGTACCGGCCGAGGCTTGATGCTATATGGACGTCTCGCTCTCCCTTACTGTAATGAAAAAATATGACTGAAACAAATGGTTTCAATGTGTGCGAGCATTTCTAGCTGGTGTAAGCCTCTTAAGATCTGCGCGCGAAGAGAAGCAGCAAGTATATTTTTTTTCTCTTTGCTCCCAGACCAGCATGGAAGATAAGAATAATTTTTCTCGGTAGTTTTCCCAAATACCGATAAAAGCTAATCACTAACTTACTTTTATAAACGGTATTATTAATATTTTTTCGTAGGTTATTAATTTTCTTATTCGTTGAAAGAAATGCTTTTATCTATCCTTCTAGTGAGTAAATGATTTATTGGTATCCAGTTGATATGAAAAGATCCCTTGTTGGGAAATCAGCTAGATGACAACAAGTCAAATCAGACCCGTTTTTCTAAACGTCAAAACTAACATTCACTATGGGATTTGTATGAAAATCACAACCATGACGTCATAGTTTGTGGGGTCAAATAAGGCTCAAATACCTATCAGTTCTTCTGCATCATTAGTCATGTTAAAAATGGATACATATGATCAATGACAAATAACATTATTTTGTGACGTTTTATTTACTTAACATTACCAAATAATTTACTTTTTACCTACTCGTAGTCATCGACCCAATTATATTTATATATAAGTGCTGATTTTGTATCTAAAATAGTTAAATAAAATTATCACAAACAAACATATTACAAATAATAAAAATAGTAATAACCCAAAGGTTGACTGGTAGACAACGCTTTTAGCGTTAAGTTCGCCTATTGTTATATTATATTTTCATATTTGAGGAGGATAATATCTATATTTAAGGCTTTTGGAAAACTTAAAGAAATCAAAAAGAACTTGAAACAAAATTATAAAAAAATATAAAATATTCAATAGTTTCATAGACCCAGCCTGAGAACGGCTACCGTCAGAACAACTGGTAAAAAAGAACAAAGGCGAGATGACAGGAGATGGAACGGGCAAGGATTGGACTGTTTATAGAACAAACAAGGGAGAGACGTGCGGGTGTCGCCTTTGTGGACGATGACGGGCGTTCTCAGTGGTAGGGATCCGCGGACTGTACTAGCAACCCTAACGAACGAAACGAATCCTAAATGAAAATACCGAAGATGCGGAGGTGGTTAACCGGTATAGGTACTGGTTGTTCGTTTATGAGACACTTTGTGGTACTGACTGTTGTACTCATGAACGTTTTCAACTACCACCACTAGCTTTTTGTTTTTGTTGTACTGTCTCTTGTTTTTGTTGTTGTGTCTGTTGTACTCATGAACGTTTTCATTTACCACCACTTGCTTTATGTTATTTTTGTACTGTCTTTTGTACCGAATGTTGTATTCATTAACGTTTTCAACTACCACCTCAAGCTTTTTGTTGTACTATCTGTTGTACCGACTGTTGTATTCATTAATGTTTTCAACTACCACCACTAGCGTTTTGTTTCTGTTGTAATCTCTTTTGTTTTTGTTGTACTGACTGTTGTATAATATTCATTAACGTTTTTAACTACCACCACTAGCTTTTTGTTTTTGTTGTACTCTCTTTTGTTTTTGTTGTACTGTCTGTTGTACTGACTGTTGTACACATCGCGAGAAACCTGCACACTAGTTCACTAGTATGTAATAATGACTATCATTGACTAGTAATTATTACACAATATCAGATGCTTTTAGGCAGCTGGAAAAACATTACATCAGTGTTACCCACACTCGATAGATCGAAAAAGACGATCACTTCATATATTAACTTAAGGAAAGTTAAAGGCTTATCACTAAAGCGATTAGCTTTAGTGATAAGCCTTTTTTTTACCTTTTCTTCTGATCCTGAAAATACGGTAAATGATAAAAAGATATAGGTACATATAGTAGCCGACTCATAAGGAAGGGTTCCGAAAAACTGACCATTATTAACTCTTTTTTTATAATTTGGTGGTAGACATGAATTTAATCTATAATATAAACATGAATCGTTCAATGTGTTGCTAAGCGCAAATCTCGAGAGCAGCTGAACCGACTTCGCTAATTCTTTTTTAAAAATATTTCTTGAAGTACGAGGATGATTTTTACAGAGCTTAAATACCCGTGCGATGGTGGGGCGGGCCGCTGGTATGTAATAAAAAATCCGTATTTAAGAAGAATTCATTTTTAAACCTCTTTTTGCGATTGTACACATTGATTCGAGGTATCTTTGTATTTAATGTAATATAGACTGTAGTTTACGTTCTAAATATTACGGAACCCCATCGTTTAAATCAGTTTACACTTACCGAGCATTTTAATAAGCCCGCCTCCCAGTTTCGACGTGTTGATACGCGGACGAGCATCTCACTAATCAATTGTCCTCTCGAAGGTCATTATAAAGAGCGAAAAAAAAAACCTGACGAGGCTTTGATTCGAAAAATATTTTACATTTGCCCCGATGTCGATTCCGTCATTTGATTTTGTTTAGTTCAGATTGTACGAGTTAAATAAGCTAAATAAGTGACGAGCGATTAAATTGGTTTAGTCATTTTGTTTTATTAATTAAGTTTCTTTACCGAAAGAAAGACAAAAAAAAGTAACAGAATTTATCTACAGTTTTTATTATCCTGCGCCGCTTTTTGATGGACTTTCAGCCAGTGCGAATGAGATGGTTCTATTAATGAATGTTGTTTTCGCTTTTTATGTCAACAAATGTCAATTCAGTTCTATTACCAAAGTTCTCCAAGGCAATTTTACAATCTGCAGTGACTATTCGTAACATCACTTTAATGGCCTTATATTTTTGTACTTCTAAAATATTTTGAAATGAGATCCAAAAAGCGGCGGACATATTGACGTGTTGTGATGTGGCAGAATATCAGTGTTTAACTCATGTTTTGCATAAGTAAATTATACACTGAGCTACAGCCCATTTAATCTGCTGAAACGCACGTATAATAAAATCTTTGTTTGTTGTTTCTCTTTGTGTATTATAATTTATAATACCTATTGTGTATATTTCATAATGTGCATATGTGTGATTTTTTAGATCAAATAAATCTATGTCTATATCTATGTCTTGTGTCTGCCCTTTACCCTAAAATTACATTTTGAGTCCAAAATCCTGCAAACTTAAAAGTCTTTTAGACTCGTTCGTTCCCGTTCCCAATTGAGTCAAAAATTATCACGGTAAATACCTAACCTATCCAAAGATTTTTTAATGTAGTGTAAACCACCTCGAAGTATGAAAACAATGATACTTTTCTTTTGTAAAGCCAACTGGACCAATGTGAACTCAGCCTTAATTTCCATAGGTATTGGCATTTGATGAGGATGCATAAAGAATTTTAATTAATTTGCGGCCGCAGTTTAACATTCGACTTTAAACGTTGGTTTTTTTACTTTATTGACCGAAGGTGCAAGTTTAAAACCACTTTGATGTGTAAATGCAGTGAATCCGCAAGTTTCCAACAAGTCAAATCAGATACTTTTTTTCTTAACGTCAAAACAAGGGTTTGTATGAAATATCAAACCATGTCGTCGGAGAGAGTTTTTTGGAGTCAAATAGCGCTTTATTAACTTTCATGCTGGTCTGGGTGAAAAGAAAAAACGTAGACTGTACCAGCTGCTTCCCGCATAGATCGTAAAAGCCGCTCAAGGGAATGGGCGAGAATGTAAATAATTTTTGTAGGCGATGCGGGTAGCAACCCATCACTTTTTTGATTCTCTTTTTCCATCTTAACGCTCACTATCACGCTAAACGGGGTCTTGCTGCCCTAGGCTCTGTCTACCCCATTAGGAATAGAGATGTGATAATGTATCATTATGTATAAATAGGTTCCTATAGTTTTCTGCATTAATTAATCTAAAATTTACGGTACTACGAGTACGTACAAAAAGGACACTCAGCGTCTCCTGCAATATGGCGTCCTCCCATTCTCGGGTGCAAGAAAGCCATCATTCTTAACCTCTTACACATTGACGTGTCATTATCATCATCATATCAGCCACAGGAAGTCCACTGCTGGACTTTGGTCTCCCCCAAGGATTTCCAAAACGACCGATCGGAAGCGGCCTGCATCCAGCGTTTTCCTGACATTGACGTGTGCTCGGATATAAAGTTTCGTTTGTAGTAGTAGGCTAGTATAATTATTACTCCGCTTGTATGAAGTACCATACCTGTGATCACGTTCAAAATGGATATGATCAATAACAATTATTTTGTAACGTTTTATTCTCTTAACAGTAGGTACAAAATAATTTACCTTATTTGTGTATACTCTAGAGGTAGAAGCGTAAAAAGACGACAAAATCCAACCTACTTAGAAGAGTCCCTTATTGACCCCGGACGAAAGAGAGGGTGTAATAGGCATATATAAAACATAGAATATACAATGTCCAGACGGTTGTACCTATGTAAAGTGTAGTTTGTGGACGGCACTACGAGCTTTACGTGTTATATTGTGATAACATTGTATTAGGCATAATATCTTTGTAAATTGACAATACCCTTCCGGGACGTAGGCGACCAATACTGTGTAAATGAGTTTCTTTCGGCGTTTCTTCTCAGCAGTGGTCGTTGCGAAACGCTAGTATCGGTAGCTTTCGCATTAAAACTAATTAAAAATAATTACCTTTTATAAATGATATATTTACCCTACATTGAATAAATAATTTTGAGTTTGACTTGACTTTGACTTTGAGCGTTAACGCTCGTAGTGCCATCCACACACAGAATTCGCGTTACATTACTCGTTAGATCTGGCTAAAAATCTTTCTGTTCAGAATGAAATTAAAAAGTCAAATTACTCGTCTAAGGCTATCTGGAAAGTTGTAAATAGGCATAGGAACAAAAGCAAAAGCAGCCATAAAGATAAGTTCTCTCTTAAAGTAAATAACAAAATCGTAGATGATCCAAAGGAAGTCGCGGAAGTATTCTCCAAACAATTTGACAGTAATAATGTTATTAATAGTGACAATTGCAGCGAAGCCATCACAATACTAAGACAGCATACTCCAAGAGTTAAGAGAGAGCTCCGCTGGAAAAAGGTGACCTCAACTGAAGTTAAGAAACTTGTGATGGGCATGACACAAAAGAACTCATGTGGATATGATGATATACCAATATCTATCCTTAAAGAAAATATTGATATTCTAGCCGAGCCTCTGAGCAATATTTTCAATGATTGTTTTACAAAAAATATCTTTCCCGATGAACTCAAGGTTGCGAAAATAATTCCTATTTTCAAAAAGGGAAACAAAAATAATGCAAAGGACTATAGGCCCATATCCTTATTGTCAGTTTTGTCGAAAATTTTTGAAAAATTAATAAAGTCTAGGCTAGTAGATCATTTCGCGGGTAACAATATACTAGATAAGAGACAATACGGTTATCAAAAGGATGTTGGTACTGTTGAAGCAATAGATGCTTTGATAGACGAAGTCGTTGTAATTTTAAATAAACATAAGAGAACTGCTGGAGTGTATCTGGATTTAACTGGTGCTTTTGACAATATTACCCATGCTATCATGCTATGTAAATTCGATCACTACGGAGTAAGAAACGAACAGTTGGGTCTTATAAGGAGCTACTTAAATAACAGGAAACAATATGTCGAGATAAAAGGTATAAGTGGTAATGAAGAAATCACACATAAGTCCTCGATTGTAAGTCTAAAAAAAGGTGTGCCACAAGGTTCAATATTAGGGCCACTGCTGTTTGTAATATTTATAAAAAATTATATGACTGCTGAGGTACAAAATATCAAACTCATACTTTTTGCAGATGATACTAATGCAATAATTGCGGCTGATAATTTAAGGGAACTAAACCGTAACATAAATAATGCTCTAGCTGCTTTTTCGTCTTGGTTTCGTAAAAACGATCTAAATATCAACTCCAAGAAAACCAATGTAATGTTGTTCCAATCGACATGTAGAAGTAGTGACGCTATAGAAGCCAAATTGGACAATGATAGCCTTGTAGCTGTTAAAGATGTGAAGTTTCTGGGAGTTGTAATTGATTCTTTGCTTAACTGGAAGAAAGAGCTTGAGAATGTCGCAAATAATATTAGTTCCGCTTGCCACGTATTAAGAAGTTTAAGAGATGTGGCTACGATCGAACAATTAAAAATGACCTATAGTGCCCTAGTAGACTCACGATTGCGTTACAGTATTAAACTTTGGGGTAACAGCTACAAGTATAATATTCATAAAGCTTTCTCAGCGCAGAAGAGGGCAATTAGGGTAATTTTTAGGCTATCGCAGATTGAGTCCTGTCGAGACTATTTCCGTAGACTGGGAGTTTTAACGGTCCCATGTCTCTACATACTGGTGTTACTATGCGACGTGGTCAAGCACCCAGAAAGGTTTGAAACGGTTCAGGAGAGAGAGTTAAGACTTACTACCAGAAGGAAGGACCTTCCCCTTAAAAATAACACAGACTTGCCTAGATTAGAAATTTTGAAGCATAGTGCTCGTTTCCAAGCTACTCGTCTTTATAACAAGCTCCCAATTGAATTTAAAACAATCAACAAGTTATCAATCTTTAAAAAGAAACTCAAATGATTTTTGCTCCAGAAGTGTTATTACTCTGTTGAGGAATATGAACGTGATAAGGACCGCAAATAATGAGATAAAATTAGTATTTTGACAATTTATAAATTATAATTTTTGGGATTTTTTATTATTGTTATTTATTCTTAATTATTAATGTAATGACTTGGACATGCAATGATTTGGTTTCCGTCTGATATTTTAATGTTTTTATCTTATTTGTAATGTGTTTTGTTTTTGTATATATTCGACGCAATAAGTGTTTTGCTATGAATAAAATGAATTGAATTGAATTGAATTGAATTGAATAGATTACATTACACGTTACACCCGTCTGGACCCGACGCATATAAATTACATTACACGTTACACCCGTCTGGACACGACGCATATAAATTACATTACACGTTACACCCGTCTGGACCCGACGCATATATATTACATTACACGTTACACCCGTCTGGACCCGACGCATATAGATTATATTACACGTTACACCCGTCTGGACGCGACGCATATAGATTACATTACACGTTACACCCGTCTGGACCTGACGCATATAGATTACAATACACGTTACACCCGTCTGGACCCGACGCATATAGATTACATTACACGTTACACCCATCTGGACCCGACGCATATAGATTACATTATACGTTACACCCGTCTGGACCCGACGCATATAGATTACATTACACGTTACACCCGTCTGGACCCGACGCATATAGACACACGGACGATGCGCGCTTACATTTTAATGCTCGTGATGATATTTTTGCTATTTTCTTACAAACATTATAGTTCGTTAGTATGTACGAGTATGTATCTTGATAAATAAAATCATACAAAATCCATATTGTTCCTATAACTACATTTAATTACAGTTCTACTCGTTGGAAAAAAAAAATATGAGGCATATTCGTGATTTTTTCTATCGAATCAAATTAATAGGATTATGTTTTGAGGCTGGATGCAGGCCGCTTCCGATTGGTCGTTTTGGAAATCCTTCGGGGAGGCCTATGTCCAGCAGTGGACTTCCTGTGGCTGATATGATGAAGATGATGATGTTTTGAGGACACTATCGTTTTTCGGTAGCATATATCTTGAAGAGTATAATATTTTTTTTTATTGTTTCAAATTTCAATGTAGTTAAGCACTACTTTGAAATAGTTTTACGCAAAATAAAAATCTTGTTGAGGTCCTACTAGGCTCCTTAAACCAATACATACTGCAGATAGTTCGCATTTGATAATAGTTTGCAATCTGAAAACGAGAATGCAATATAAAGTTTTTCATACATTGTCTTAGATATAGTTGCGGTACATACAAAGGCTGATCGTTTATTATACAACAAAAGAATTGCACAAACGTTACGCTGGTAATTAATAACAATAGAGACCATATTTGTGTGATGCTATCGCGATGGAGCGGTCTAACAAAAACACAATTGGGCGACTTTACCACGCGATTTCAGACAAAAGATGAAGGCAAAAGTTGTACGTAATAAATTAATTCGATTTGACTCTACCTATACTTGGAAGTTTCAGAGGTCGCCGCTATCGCAAACAATATGGAGGTATGTCATGATCGTCAAATTGTTACACTTAACACGCCTGGATAAAATAAAAAATGAGTACATTTTTGGCTCATTCAAGGTTGCTGACATACCCAAAAAGATCAGGGAAAATCATGGCATGTAATGCGTCGGGAGAAAGACCACATGACTCGTAAAGTGATGGACAGTGAAAGAGAGCCCACCTACTACCTGGAGACGAACCATCTCCATTGATATGAGGACGTTGGGTATAAGCCCAGTAATGGCGCATAACCGTCAAAACTGGCATGAAAGTATTAAGGGGGCCGACCCCTTATAGGGAAATGGCAAGGAGAGAAGAAGTCATCATCATCCCAGCCCTTCTTCCGCCCACTGCTGAGCATAGGCCTCTCTTCGTCGACGCCACCCATCTCGGTCGTGTGCGGCTCTCATCCAAGTGCGACCTGCGACTTTGATTATGTCGTCAACCCATCTTATTGGGGGAATATACAACGTGTTACTGACATATGCGTAGTAAATCAAACCACGGGCTGTACTAGATCACTATAGTATAATAAAAATAAAATTACAGTCAAAAAATAAACAAAAGAAAATCGGAATTTCCAATAGTGTGCAGCTGCCCAGGCGATTGGTACGGGAATGTTCTTTTTTGTTTTTTGACTGTTATTTTGATTTAATTCTACTATAGCACAGAGTAATATACTACGTACAAACTATAGTGATCTAGTACAGTCTGTGGTTCGATTTGTTACGCATATGTCAATTACACTTGTATATTCCTCCAATAAGATGGGTTGACGTCATAATCAAAGTTGCAGGTCGCACCTGGATGAGACACATACAAGCTGTATATAGTTAAGTATGTTATCTTCCATGTTGGTCAGGAAGAAAATAAAAAACATAGAATGTACCAGCTACTTCTCTTTCCGTGGAATGACCGAGATTTTGAATCATATCAAAATGCGATGCGACCCCTCAAAATATCACAATAGTGATACTTATCTCTTTTTTGATTGCCCAGTTCCGAGGTCAACTCTCTTTAAAATGCATTTGTGCGAAAAGTTTTACAACATGTGGTCGCTCGCCGTCAATCCTCCTTATATAAATGCAATTGTAGCGCGACATGTTTGTGCGTAGCTATACAGCAGCTGCAGGGATACCTAGTCGCCTTACTACATCCATAGTAATCTAAGATAGGAATTGATTTTCTAATATTACAATCCAGCCGGGACCACATATCAGAAGTCTCTTCTCAATTAATAAAAAATACCTGTAATTTTTTATGAAATATAATTCTAGTGCCAAATGCTCCAAATGTTTGTACATTAGTCTCTATCCCCGACTTATTATGTGGTGGAGTGGGTCGTAAGCAGATCATAAATAACGCCATTGAACACGTCACAATACGCATTTGACTTCACTGTCAAGTTTAACGAAAGCGGCCGCCTGCGAGTTGGACTCACACACAAGGGTCCCGTACCCTCCTACAATATGGCACTGAACTGTAATAGCTCCTCTACACGATGGGCCTCATTGCACAGATTTATGGTCCATTGCTGCGTTGGATAGAAAACTCTCAAAAGCTTTTGAGAGTTAAAACAGCAATGTACAGTGAATTGGCGTAATGATGGCCCAACATGTGGAGGAGGCATAAGGCGTCGTCCTATACAACGCGATTATGCGATCATCCCGCGTATAAGCGAAGCGAACATCGTGTAGTCTTAACAAAAAAAAATTGACGCGTCGATGAAATCGCGCGGAACCGGAAACGTTTAATCGCGCATTCGTATGAGAAAAATTCGCCCAAACTTGCGATGTTCACGCATTTGCATTAGTCTAAACACACGGCGCCGAAGTATTTCTTCGTAAAAAAACGCGACGTAAATCCGGAATAATGTTTTGCTTTTCCAAACAACACAAAATGTAGAGTCCTCTGAGGATACATAGATGACAGTCTCGTCTGTTTAGTTCGTCTAAAATAAACTCTTTAAAGGACTGGGAAGCGATGAAGAGAAGGAACTCATGGAAGGAACCCTAAAAACCTGTGAAAAACAAATCGTTCGCGGCACGGTGTAATCAGCCCGCGGTCAACTATAATTTATTAAGATTGATTGCAAACAAAACTAACAAATATATAGTCCAGGGCAGCATTGTTTCTCGATGTAGTCTGGGGTCACGCTGAATGATTTCTTTATTTGGCTGTTATTATTAGAAACGTGATTTCTGTACCTTTTTCCTGTAACTAGTAGAGAAGTAAAACGTTTTTAGTGTTGCAGTTTTTGTCATTTTTAAAGCTATGATAAAACCAATAAATATATTGTTTTTATTGAGTTTCTTAATGCTCTTTTTTGGAAAAAGTTTGTCATATGAAAAAGGTAAGCAAAAAGACCGTTCAAATATTATGTAAACACCAAAGGGGGGTGGGGTCTTTGATTTGCTTACTTTTGATGACATAGGGGGCGCCCCCCTCCCCGCCCCCTACTGTCTGGATTAACATTACGTAAGCAATAATTTTTAGTTACTTTTCGTATTAATCAAGACTTGGTTGGCTTTGCTGACTACACTACACTGTAAACCTACAATATTCATATAATATCTATCTGGTTATGTTTGTATTCTTTTCTCAATTAAGTATTATTATTTTTATTCAAAATACGGGGCCAGGCGGCATTTTATGTACTTCGAAAATCCTGATAAACTTAGAATTTTTTGTAAAAATGTTGACGGATGAATTCTACAGCGTGATCGTGGACTAAAGGTAGCTTGCCCCAGGAGAAACGGCCACATTTGGTGAGGAGCTGTTCTATTTGGACAGAGACAGATGACAGCGCTAGACCTGTGGCTGTGAACATTTAACACCTACGACTCATAAATGCAGTACAAATAAAAAAGTGACAGATGTAGATAGTAGATTTTGGGTCTTGTGGCTTTAAGCAGACTGAGCCCTGAGCTGCAAGCCAGAAATGCCACTTTTAGCGTGTTGGTGGGCGAGAAGGTAGAATGATATGATTTGCATTTTCGCCCATTCCTTTGATCGGCTTTTACGATGTTCGTGAGAAGAGAGGGTACAGTCTAAGTTTTTTTTCTCTACCAGACCAGCATCGTAAAAATTAAGTCTGGTAGTAGATATAGGTAAATAACTTAGTAAGAAAACCTCTCCATATTGTGGAACAAGAATACTCAACCATCATCATCAGGTCTTTTTTAGTCTCTAGTGCAGGAGCAGGACCCTCTCTGTACTACCAGAACCATACTTGGCCAGAGCAGCCAGAGGATTTGGCCTAAACTCTCCACGCTGGCCAGTCGGGTTGAAGAGGTCTCATTGATGTTTATAAGCTTTGTTTAGCTCTTGTGTGTTCCCTAAGTCGCTTTCTACGACATCCACGGAAAGACTTGGAGTAGTCCTATTCTACTCTTAAGGGAACCACACGGCTATTAACTTAGAACATGAATACTTGTTCTAGCTAAGTTATTTACCTATATCTACTACCCTTCTGTGGGTGCATGTATTTTGTAGTAATTCTAAGGTGCGGGCAGAGACACGTGGGCCAGACTTGGATCTTCGGCCGCCTGGGCGATCAATAGCTTACCCTTTCATGGAGTAGATCGTTACGTCGAGCATAAGCTTCTAATATAAATAAACGGAACATTACAACAATACTTACGTAGATATAATTAATTTATAATTAATCTATAATTTTTAATTAGTATTTTAGGTTTTAGTAGGTATATATTATTCTGTAATTGTCAAATTAAATTAATTAAATAGTGCACAAACAATTATAAAGCTTTACCATTTTAAAAGATATGGGGGGGTCGTCTCATTAAACGCTAAATATAAAGTAATTTTAAATATCTAAAAATTTGGTGCTCCTTTTGAAATCGAACGCCATCATATGATGTAAACCCCACTGCAAAATTCGTTTACATCATATGATGACGTTCATATTAAGAACGTTGTTCAATATCATAAAAATATAGGAGTAAACTGCTCTGAAAATAGTTTCAGGATAAAAATATTAAAACTTATGATAACTAATACAAGTTATCATATGTTTTAATATTTTTATTTTACAGTTAGAGTTACTAATAATTATTACACGTCAATACAAAAATAAAATAAACTAAAACCTAAAATACAACTTACATAAATAGAAAACCATATTATATAAATAATATAGTACGTTTTCTATTTTATACTTTGCATCTAAATATTTAAAATATTAAAAATATATTTAAAATATCGCTTAAATTAAGAACCATGCTACCCAGGCTGACACCTAGCTTATTCTCTACAATAGACTCTTATATGTAAGTATACCGCTTGCGAACAATGTGGCTCAAATGATTAATACAGCCGCGGTCAGCGCGTGCTCTATGCCCTTACACACTACACAATAGACCGCACCATAGACTCCAGGAATCCAGGCCTATTAATATTTCATCAAACAGCCAAACGTCTATAATACTCGTATTAATAGTGCCCTCGATTCGTTGGCTTACAAATGTTTGATTCGGTGTCTATGATTTCTATTTTTTGCTCTTTAGTGACGTCCGCATGTGCGATGACAAAAAATGTTTTGAATTTAGTGATCTAAAATATGTTTTTTACATGTTGAGTTCTTTTGCTCTTGTATTGTTACCTTGTGACAGTCATTATTTTTAATTAACAGTTTTTGAAGACCTACTTACCTCCTTAGCTTTCTTATATATACCTACCATCATTATCAGGTCTTTTTAAGCCTCCACTCTGTACTGTACAGAACCTTGGCCAGAGCAGTCAGAGGATTCGGCCCACACTCTCTGCGGTGACCAGACGGGTTGGAGAGGTCTCATTGCTGTCTATAAGCTTTGTTAGCCTGTATTTCCCAAGTCGCGTTCCACGACATCCACGGGAAGAGCCGGAGTAATCCCATTCCACCTGCTGGGAACCGTAAATAAAATAAATCACTTAAGGTAATATTACCATAAGCATACCTATCTAATTAAGTTTTCACATAAACTAACACTGGTGTCAGATTTTCCGAGCTATCTAAAGGTGTCTGATGTAACTTAATGAATGTCTGAATGTCATCTGATGATAAGAGTCATTATTAAACACTAGTGAACTATTGTGCAGGTTTCCTCACAATGTTTACCTTCACTGGAAGAAAATGGTGGTAGTTGAAAATGACCACACATGAGTTTACTCAGCTAGTCAGGATCAAACCCCACAGACGCGTAGCAGGTGCCTAAACTGATTGGCCTCCATATTGATTGGCCAACTGAAAATACGCTTAAATAAATGTGAGACTTAAAAAAATATATTTCATCTTTAAAATTTTCAACTCGGATAGCAAACCGACACTATTTTGATTCTTTTTCTATATAAATTAAAATAATATATATATAATACACTTTGATATATATATATATATATATCAAAGTGTATTATTTACGTGTCTAGAACTTATCTTTCTTAGGCTCTATCTATCGCGTAAGGGAAAAAGACCGTAAGGTTTCCGGCAGAGTAGAATAGGACCACTCCAAGTCTTCCCGTGGAAGTCGTAGAAGGCGACTTAGGAAACACAAGCTAGACAATCCAACTCGTCTTATCAGCGTGGAGAGTTAAGGCCAAATCCCGCAGAGAGGGTCGTGCGTGCTCCTGCAGTGGAGACAAAAAAAGACCTTATAATGATGATGAGTATTACCTTACCATTTACAAAATAGGTAGAATAAATTGCATATTAACTTATCGAGAACTTATATCTGGACTTTCTTGCGATAAAAATGGCCGCCATGCATTAACTCAACAATAAGTGCTCCTCGTATGATTTACCGACCAGCTATAACTTACACCTACTGCGTCAACAAGGTTCAGTTTGTGACCAGCTTGTGAGATAGTAATTCCATGAACTTGCTTTTAATAAACTTAACCCAATATATATTAAATATTAAACCAATATGGCTTAAAATAATTGTTCTAGTCGTCTTAGGTTAAGGATCTCTTCCAGAAAACGGTCAGTAATTAAGAGGAATATTACATGCAGAATTACATGAGCGGTAAGAAGTACCCGTAACCGAAGGGCATGTATGAAGAGACATGCATGTCAATGGTCACCCAAGGATGCCAAAGACCTTGCAAAACGGAGAAGAAATAGCGGAACAATTTAAATGATTAATTTATAGCATATTAGTATGTGTTTCACATTAGTTTAAACCAAAAAGAAAAACAAAAAATACAACTTAAGGTGGAGGTATAGGCAAATGACCTTGAAGTGGCGCCCTCATTTGAAATAAATTATTAACTCGTAAATATGGAGATAATTTCCATATTTCTCTTCGTCATGCACTAGATAGCCCTTTAAATTATTTTATGAACCACCGTTGAAAGTATTTACATTAGTCCGTCTAGCTTTAAAACTTGCTTCCGCCAAAAGTGGCTACAGCAAGTTTTAAAGCTAGACGGATCACCAATAATAGTTTCAACGGCAGTTCATAAAATAATTTAAAGGGCTATCTAGTGCATGACGAAGAGCAATATGGAAATTATAACCATATTTACGAGTTAACAATTTATTTCACACTTCAAGGCCATTTGCCTATATCTTCGCCTTAAGTTATCTCTCATCGGTGAAGTCACCTCCATATGACCAATGGTGCGGCGGCTTCCAAAGTAACCTATCAACTTACAATATATACGCTTTAAACGTTGATTCATACTTGTACGTTGTGGTCCGGTGGCCAGCGATGTAATCCCCGTAATAAGTAGTCATTCGGTGAGATTACGAGATCTGGTAGTAATCTATCAATTGGTTGTAGCCGCGGAGATGGTCTCTGTAGAGTCGCTTTGTGACCTTAGAATTATTACCACGCACTCGATACTCACAAAATAAGGATCACACAAAAATAGAGCGCAAAGAACGAGCGAATGCGAAGCGCTTCTGTTTCAACTTGGGCGAAAATGCTTTCATATTTTATTGTCAATAAATCGAAATTAATATACTCGTAAGTAGGACCTACTAACATACAGAACGAAAGCTCACCCCCTCCCGCGAGATGAAGTTCCTTGAATTCCCCACAAATCGGTATAATATGGATACAATGGATAGATATAAAACAAGGGTTGCCGCTTTGAATCTGGCATATCCTTGACAACTGCAAAACAATAATGACAGACTGAATCTGATAGTTGGGTAAAATGAGTCGATCTACGACAGCCCTACGTTCCACTTACTCGTAGACACACGCGTGTATCTATGGGTGTTTGATTTTGCTTGGAATGTATAAAGCTTCACAGCTGTGACTGGCGTGCGTTTCACATACTCGTATGAACATAATTTCGTAGTTTGTAGGTAGGCTTCTGTACCGACTTCACATTTCTCGTGACCGTAAAAACTAGTTTGTTGAAATAAATGCACTTCGATACTTATATCTTATTGTGTTTAAATTTATTGTAGTAAGTAAGAATATTTAAAGTTACTAGCGGAAGATAAAGTAAAAAGAGAACGCTTTTAGCGTTAAGTCCGCCAATTGTACCATTTTTTTTTATTGTGTAATAAGAGTGTTATAAAATTATAAAACTTTTTTACGATCATTTGAAAGGATTAAATACTGAATGGCAAATTGTATTAGCATCATAGAATAACTAGGAATCAAATTTAAAAAACTTTTCGATATTTATTTTTGTTATATTCGTGCCTCTAAATAGAATGTATTTAAACAGGATGTTAATATTCTGTCTATGTAGGTTTAATTGAAATGCCAATGGTCATACTACCAAGGATTGTAAAGACCGTGCGAAGTGGAGAAGTAAAAACTGGAAGACGGACTGGGAATACGCTGAGATGAGAGAGAGATGTATACTTGAAGTAGTGACTATCTAACATTTTAAGAGCAGCGGCGGCCTTACGCATTGCGATGCGTAAGGCCGCCGCTGCTCGGGCTTTAGTTTTTTGCGAGGCCCTTGTCCTTTGTATGTCATTCGAAAGTCTTCTTATCAGGCCCTGATTAACTAATTTGGCGCCAGTAGCCTAATCATATTTCGCCGCCCGTGAATGTACCTACTTTATTATAACTAAGAGCGAGGAATTTAAATACAAAATTAATTAAAATAAATCTGCTCGGGTAGTTGTGCGAGGCGCCTGCAAAAGCGAGGCCCTGGGCGATTGCCCTACTCGCCCCCCTAAGGCCGTCACTGTTTAAGAGCCTGGCTCTTGTCTCATCTGTGTAAAGAGACGCACACAATGATGAATTTTGGCAAAGATAATGGAGTGGTTTGCCATTGCCTTCCCTATTACACACACTAGTAAACTTGATAGCCACTAGTAGGCAGGTTTCCTCACGATGTCAAGACCTTCACTCCGAACTCTGTAGTACCTACAAGCGCTTTGCGCTTAGTGAGGATCGAACTCGTGCCTCAGACGCAAAGCCAGTGCGTAAACCGCTACGCTACTGCACCGCTTCAAAAAGATCACCATAAAATGCTTAGATAACTTAATACATACACAGAATAAGTACTAGTACTCACGTACAGAAGTCTCATTCAGTAAAGAAATTCAAACAAATATTTATTTATTTATTTATCAAACTTTATTGTCCAAAGTAAAAATATACTTTTAACAAATTGCGGACTTAATGCTAAGAGCATTTTCTCCCAGTCAACCATAGGGATAAGCAGAGAAAATTGTGCGGCGCTAAATATCTACTCAATGTGGTTAGCGATATGGTTTAATTTAGCTCACGTCAGAAGTCAGCACCTTTTCGTTTAGATACTTACCTAGAAATCCATTGCATGCCAATTTCATTCTTATTACTCTGGACAAACGAGTTGTACCTATAACTGAATTTACGAGTACCACTCGGAGTAGTCGCCGCGCGCGTTGTCATAACGTCTAACAAAATATACTAAAACTATTTTAAGGGTGTATTCAGTCCGTGATTCTGAACAACTTTCCCCAAGGAACATATATCGAAATATGAAAAATAATTTTTGGCTTTCCATACTCGGATCAGCTGATCGGTCAACTTATATTGGAGGCCATAAATTTGTTTTTCATATTTCGCTACACGTTCCTTGGGGAAATTTGTTCAGTAATATGGACTGACGCCACCATTAAAATAGTTTCAGTATATTTCGTTACCTAAATGGGGAGTGACAATAAATACACTATCACGTCTTTATCCCTACGGGGCAGCCAGAGCATGTTGGGTCTTGCGGCTCTGAGCAGACAGAGCCCAGGGCTGTAAATCCAGGGCCACTTTTAGCGTGATAATAAGCGGGCAGATGGGAAAAAAATATATTTTATTTATTTATTCTCACATTTTTTCATTAATTCATCAAACTTGTGATGGAAGCCGCATCGCCTATGACGTCTATTGGTATGATTCGCATTTTTGCCCATTTCTATCGGCTTCTACGATCTGCGCGAGAATAGAAGCAGCTGGTACATTCTAAGTTTTTTCTTTTCTCCCAGACCAGCATGGAAGAGTTAATACCAATTCTAAACGAAATTCCGACTACAAAGATGGACAATACAGCGTGAATATTATCTCTGCATCTATTTTGAGCAATCCTTTTGGCTTTTTATAGTGTTTTTTGTATGACAGCGGTACCATTAATAACTTCGAGGATACTCATTGTGTGGTACATATAGTGGTTTATAATATTTATTGAGTTAATTCAATCTAAAATCGTTATATCTAATTTAAGTACTTATAAAGTACTAGCTTTTGCCCGCGGCTTCGCTCGCGTATCCCACGGGAACATTACACTTTTCCGGGATAAAAGGTACCCTATGTTACTTCTAGTACCTCCCAGTATATGTGTACAAAGTTTCATGATGATTCGTCAAGTAGTTTTTGCGTGAAAAGGTAACAAACATCCACGCTTTCACATTTATAATATTAGTAAGGAAGTAAGGATAATTATAATTATAATATTATATTAGAGTATAAGGTATATTTGGTAACGGGTTTTCTTAACAAAATATCTTCGTCGTTTCACGCTTAGATAGAATTTACTGCGCCGAACATGACCGAGCACAGCCCGAGAACTCCCGAATGCAGTTTCGGTTTTGGACGTAGTTTCGGCAGGTTGGCCGCCGAAACCGAAACTAAACCGAAACCCGTATTTTTGCCGAAACTCGGCCGAAAACGAACCGAACATTCGGTCCGACACTAGAGAAAATACATAAGTATACAATATTTTTTAATAATCTTCCTGATGAGCTAAAACAATTTTTTTAGTGTAGACTAAAGGAGTAAGGAGTAGTCCTTATTCTGTTTTTTTTTATGAAGAATGTAGGTCGACTTGTGGACATGCGTGTGAAACGCAAACTCATAGGTGACATCTATATTACAACCACCGGTCAATCAAAAAGACACAACAGCACCACCTCGTCAATCAAAATCCATTTTTATCACGTAAATTATACGTTCGAAATTAGTAAAACAGCTGCCATTGATTGTTCAGTAGGTTTGGTGTGCGCGGGAGTCACTTGTGTCAATGCTTTCAGTTCATTCAGTGCAGAGCAATGTAGTGAGGTTCTAGAAGGATCACTTTTAATATTTTTTACACAAAATATTAAAAATAATTTTAGTATATTTCAGTAATTACCTTTCGAAAGACTCTTTCTAGAAAGACTCGTAATAATCTTTTCAGAAAAAATGATTGTTCAAGAGAATAAGTAATTTTTTTTAGATTCAGAACAAATAATTGTTCAAGAAAATAAGTAATTTTTTTAGTCTTATGTACTTGGACGATCCGGCGTTTGTTATTTGTATGTATGTTACGAATAGACATTCAATAAATAAATACAATCTTTATTCGGAACTTTATGAAATAAGTAGTAGATACCAAAATAATTTTAGTTTTAACATGACCCAAATAGGCCAAGGGGTTGCCAAAATGCAAGGTTGCAAAGACAGCACGAGTTCATAGTCCAAGGTAAAACTATTGGTACATTTTACGTGTAAGCTACTGGAATCGCACTGTATGTCAGTTCTAATCAGATCGTAAAATCCGATCAAGGGAATAGGCTAAAAAACTAATCATGTTAATAGGTGATGCGGCTATTTTGATTCCTTTTTCCACCTGCTCGCCCACCATCAAGCTAAAAGTGGCCTTTAGGTCCTGCGGCCTGTGGCTCTGTCTGCTAAGAGCCACAAACCTAAAAGTGGCCTTTGGGTCTTGCGGCCTGTGGCTCTGTCTGCTAAGAGCCGCAAACCTAAAAGTGGCCTTTGGGTCTTGCGGCCTGTGGCTCTGTCTGCTAGGAGCCGCAAACCTAAAAGTGGCCTTTGGGTCTTTCGGCCTGTGGCTCTGTCTGCTAAGAGCCGCCATCCTAAAAGTGGCCTTTAGGTCTTGCGGCCTGTGGCTTTGTTTGCTAAGAGCCGCAATCCTAAAAGTGGCATTTAGGTCTTGCGGCCTGTGGCTCTGTCTGCTAAGAGCCGCAAACCTAAAAAGCTCTGTCTGCCCCATTACAAAACGTGATAGTGTATGTATATGTACAAGTATGTATGTTAGTTCTATACAGTTACATTATCACGTATTTATTTCTAACGGGGTAGGGTAGACAGAGGCTAGGGCAATAATGTCCAAAGGTTACGAGTATGTTAGCGAAAAAATGGAATAAAAATATAGTTCTATATTATTCTTATTTTATAACTGACGCTGGCAAGGTATTGTAGCGGCGTGGATCTTGATCAAACATGTCACTTTGAGCGTGTTATTTAGAAAATTCGCTATTTATACTCATTTGCCGCCTTGTTTTGTTTGAGCGGCTTCTTTTGTCATTAAGTATAAAGCAAGGACAATTTAATGTTTAAACAAGACATCTGACTATGTGGTACCTTGAAAAATATAAGACCAACGAGGTATAAAAAAGTTAAAATAAACGGGCAAGTGCGAGTCGGACTAGTACATGAAGGGTTCCGTACCACCGCACAATGTTTTAATTTCTTGTATGACGACCCCCTTTAATTTTTAACTTTAATTTATTTTTAGTATTTGTTGTTATTGTGGTCATAGTAATACATATTGAAAATGTGGTAAAAAAATACATAGTGAAAATTTCAAGTATCTAGTTAATGCCATTATGAAGATCAAGTTAAAAACGCTAAAAAAACATATTTCTTGTATGACGACCCCCTTTAATTTTTAACTATTTTTTATTTTTAGTATTTGTTGTTATATCCGCCACAGTAATACATAATACATCAGTGAAAATTTAAAATGTCTAGCTATTACGGTTCAAGAGATAGAGCCCTGTGATTGACGGACAGATAGACAGACGGACAGAAAGACGGACAGACAGACGGACAGACAGACGGACAGACAGACGGACAGACAGACGGACAGACAGACGGACAGAGAGACGGACAGACAGACGGACAGACAGACGGACAGACGGACAGACGGACAGACGGACAGACAGCGAAGTCTCAGTAATAGGGTCCCGTTTGCACCCTTCGGGTACGGAACCCTAAAAATAAATAAAGTAAGTATACATTTTTTACAAGTTATTATAGTGAGACCAAAGTAGGTAGGTACTCGTCAAGAGAAATCAAATGAGCCAAAACTGGATCCGTCTTATAACACGGACTAACTTTATTACTAGGATCGAACTGTTATCCACCTAAATTGAAATGATATTGACAAATGAGATTGTTTTATAATAGGTCGGGTTTGGTTTTCGATAAGTATCATGTCATTCATATATATATCTACAGGGTCTAACAAAACATACTGAAACAATTTCAGGGGTAGATTTAGTCCATGCTACTGACAACTTTCCCCAAGGAACATATAGCGAAATATGAATAATATTTTTTTGCCGCCCATACAAATTTACCGATCAGCTGATCCGAGTTTATTGAAAGTCAAAAAATATTTTATTTCGATATATGTTTCTTGGGGAAAGTTGTTCAATATCATGGACTGGATTCACCGTTAAAATAGTATAAGTATATTTGTTATATATCATGTCTACTTTCTGGCTCTTTCATCACCAGCTCTATGTCAACATAATGTAATTACATTGTCGATATTGCAATTATATAATATGACAATAGTGCATTGTCATCTTATTTATATACATAAGTATATGTAGCAGAAAGAGGAGGCCTTAACCCATCAGTGGGACAGTAAAATAAGCTAATAAAATCTATCAGTTACTTATTAGAGCAAACCGGGAAGTGGGTCCAATGTAACTTACAAGTTACAGACAAGAAGATTACCTTCAGACAGCTGAAGTAAATGTAGGCATGTAAAAATACAACAAGTATTTATTCATCTCTATAAAGTCAAATGGCTTGAAAAATATATTTGGACCACCAGAATAACTTGTATAATAAGTTGTCCAAATATCTTAGAATTATCTCTTTAGTAAAAGTTCGGTGAGTGAGAGAGCCGGAGCCCCCCTCTCCCTCCCCCCTCTTGGGAGGGCCCTGAAAGGCCGATAACGCTCTTGTTACACCCCTGGTGTTGCAGTGGTCTATGCGCAGCGGTGATCACTTACCATCAGGTGACCCGCTTGTTCGTTTGTTGTCCTACGAAAAAAAAAAAAAACAAATTTTTGGCCGGAACCATAACACACAAGTGACTCCGGACCAGGCGTAGATTCACCCCCTAAAAAATGTTTGTTCCCGATGAACAACACATTGATGAGTACCACTACCACTCTTATTAAAGGGGAAAATCTTCCCGATGAGTTCCAATGTTACTCATTGCAACGCAACTAAAATTTTTCGGCACTTCTAGATACACTATACACTATCACGTCTTTATCCCTAACGGGGTAGACAGAGCCTAGGGCGGTAAAGCCCAGGCCACTTTTAGCGTAATGGTGGGCATAAAGGTGGAAAAGGGAAACCATAATAGTAATGGGTTGCTAACTGTGTCGCCTATTCATATGATTCAGATTCTCGCCCATTTCCTCGTTTGGCTTTTACGATCTGCACGGGAGGAGAAGCAGATGGTACATTCTTTGTTTTTCTTTTCACCCAGACCAGCAAAGAAGAAAGTAGGCACTTTTAGAACGCGCCGTATTCCCGTCAAATAACAATGTGTACGGGAATAAAGCATTCCGTATTACCTGTCGACCTCAATAGACTGTGAAAGTGTGACGTCACAAATCTATTAGGGTTGTGGGCAATCCCATCGTGCCCACAACTCCGCGCTGAGTCCACCCCGATTTTAGTCACAAATTGACAATTCGATTATCGGTTCGATCTGAGTGGAGACGCATTTTAATACCATTTGAGGTCATTTTACATTTCAGTAAACTTACTTTGGGGCTAGCTTAATCAGTGTGATTTGTAAAAAAGAAAAAAAAAGTATGAATATACTGTCGACTGTCAAATGTAATTTTTTATTTCAACAACCAATCTCTTCACTACCTAAAGTGCTAAAGGTCGATTTTTGCAGGAGTCCTTTGCAGGCACTAGGTAACTACCTTAGAATAAAACAATGATATTGCTCTTACAACTGCTAATAAGCTTTTTTTCAAGTTCACGTAGAAATATAACATACAATTTTACTAAAAGAAAGTGGTTCAAATTTAAAAACTGGTTAGGTTACGTCCAGTTTATTTAGAAGCATGCATATTGCAAAAAATGCAAAGCTCTATTCTTGCTATAGTTGAGTAGACATACGGAGTTGCGTGTGGAGTATGCCTAATGTATTCGACTACCGGCAGCAGATAGGGTTGTCAATCTTTAAATGTTGGACAACCCTATCAGAAACTCGATCTGGTTGAAAGTACTACCTTTTTAGGAATCACAATTGATTCGAAACTTCAATGGGGCGCTCATATAACTAAACTTTCTAATAGGCTTAGCTCTGCGGCTTACGCTGTTAGGAGAATAAGACAATTGACAGATGTAGCAACTGCTAGACAAGTGTACTTTAGTTACTTTCACAGTCTAATGTCTTACGGGATACTTCTATGGGGGAGTGCAGCGGACATTCAGACTATTTTTCTTTTACAAAAAAGAGCAATTCGTGCTATTTACGGTTTAGGATCGAGAGACTCACTGAGGGAATTATTCAAGGAAATAGGTATACTTACTTTTGCATCACAATTCATATTTGAAAATATAATGTATGTAAGGAAAAATATTTCCATGTTCAATAAAGTAAGTGATTTTACAGATAGAAATTTACGTAATAAGAATGACTTAGTTAGCCCGTATTACAGGCTGAATACAGTCAGTAAGTCTTTTATGGGGAAGTGTATACTTTTTTATAATAAATTGTCAGAATCGGTCCTTGATATGCCAGACAGAAAATTCAAAGCTTATGTAAAGAAAGTACTTTGTGAGAAGGCTTATTATAGGACCGATGACTATCTTAAAGACAAAAAGGTCTGGCTTGAGCTTGGCGCGGGTCCCTCTTAAAGGTTTGTATACTTAGACATGTCATAATTTAGGTACATTGGTACATACTAAATTTACAAATTGACATTATTTTAAATTTCGTAATTCTTATAATTCAATTTAATTATGACATAATAAGCAATGTAATCTCTGTCCATCTATATAACTAATTTTAAGTTTTTAGTTTGTTAGTTGACGTCTTTGGAGAAAACGTGCAGTGCAGTTTGTTGCCGCTTCTTCTGCACTTGCGCCTAGGAAGCGGCGTAAACTTAGCTTTAAGTAACGATTTGACGTCAACATTTGTGCAAAACAAAACAAAGTGACTATTATTAAGAGATATTATAAATATCCTATGATAATAAAGAAAAAAAAAAAAAACCCGTGGGACAGGAAAACGCCACCGTTTTCCTGTTCCACCGTGTTCCTGTTTTCCTGTTTGTCACCACTGACAAATGGTATTCTACTCTGCCGTCACCACACAACTAATATAATTCAAGTTCAAGGAATATCTGATCCGAGTTTCTATGGGAGGCCATATTTTTTTATATTTAAGTATACTTTACTTTACTTTCCCCAAGGAAAGTTATTCAGTACCTATCATGGTATATGTCATATTTTGTTAGACCCTGTCAGGAATGTCAAATACTTAATAAGTATCATTTCTAAAGGAGTCTTTACGTTTGGCTGGCAACCCTATGTGTAGGGCGACGTAGCCAAGAAGCGGAACACTCCACAAGTTGCACTTTACATTTTCTGTTTTATTTATTACAGTACTAGGTAAAAAAGTAACACCATTAAGAACGACGATGAAGTCTCGTCTATTTTGATCAAATTCTGTGTTCTTACATGTTCTGGCGGGATTACAAGGGTAATAGATTTAAAAAATCTGACACCAGTGATTTTTACTTACACACGAAACAAAACAAACTTTATTGATTCACCAATACAAATAACTTTTACTTTGAATTAATACTGAAATTGTAATATGATGCAAAATAAACCGGCCAAGTGCGAGTTAAACTCGCGTGGAGAGGGATCCGTACAATTGATTGATTCTTATAGGTTTTTCTGTAATCTACAAGCAATGAACTAAATGTTTTTTTTTTTTTTTTAGATTTTAGGCTCATTTCGGATATCAGGGCGGAATGGTAAATTTTCGTCTTCTTTCATAAATAAAATCAAAACTATTAATTTTACAATAATAACAAAAATAAATTTGAGATCCTCATAACGAGCCCTTTTATTTGATATATGACACAGTAAGTTATGCAAAACTTTTTTTTTTAATTTCCTAATTTGTCCCCCGAAAATGACCCTTATTTTCAAAAAAACATTTAATTATTTTGCACATATGTTTTTGGGTCATAGAATTACAACATTCTACCAAATTTCACCTGATTCGGTCCAGTAGATTCAGAGCAAATTGGCTTCTTTTTTTAATTTTTTGTACGGAACCCTAAAAACATATACCTACTCCCCGCAACATTTATTTCTTATCACGAAATAATCTAGGATCTCTAGATTTTGAATTTCATCGTCCAGAACCTCAGAACATTCTTTTTTTTTTGCCGCATTTCCATCTTTCTTCTGCGCCGCAAACGCAAATAAATCGAAGTGCCCCGAGTTCAAACCCACCGATATTAACACAAGTTTTAATTAGTTTGAAATTTTGTTTGAAAACGCTATGAATATTAAAAGGGTCTCGCCGACCGTTTAATTTACTACTTTCCACCCAATCGACGACCAGATTCTAGTTCGACACAGTTCTGGTTTACCTCACTTCCCGCTATTTTTATCTATCCTATATTACCAGTGCTGGGTAAAAGTCTCATCCATTCCGAGTACTGCCTTGTCTGCTACTACCTACTTTTTTCTGTATAGTCGCTACGATAACAAACATTAACCGACACACTATGTACTTAAGTACTAAGTTACAATAAGTTAATTACTAAGTTCTGACTAGCAGAATTGTCGGAATAAAAATAGAACTAAAAATAGTGACCTCATTATCATGTCATCGGAGAATTGAAGTATTTCTTGAACATCGAAAGCATCCTTGTTTTATAAAATAATGGGAAATGTTATTTGTATAAAAATACTAAAGTTTCACAAGTAAAATAAATTACATTTTTGCGTAATGCTTGAAAAAAAGACAAGCTAATATATTTTTTGTGTCAATAAGCCTTGCATTTTAATTATTTATTTTAGTTACCGAAAAAATAAACGAAAATTTTATTTTTATTTTATTTAATTTTTATTGAGCCAAAAGCTACAATAGGTAGACTTAATGCTAAAGCATTCTCTCCCTGTCAGCCTTTAGGAGAAGAGAAACAGATAGAATAGTTGGCGTCTAAATATAGAAACAATCCAGAAATAATAAGTACTTTTAAATGATCATACATAAACATCGTATACAATAAATACTATATTTATACATACAACATATTATATACATACATATACATACATATATATATATATGAAGATCAGAAAGAAACGATTAATTCTCCTAATTGTTGAAAGATTCAAAAAGTAAATCATGCACTTTTTTCTTGTATAAATGTCTACTAGATATTTGTCTGATGTCCTCGGGCAATGCATTCCAAAGCCGTATAGCTTGAGAAGTAAAGGAATTGGACATGAAGCTAGATCGATAATAGGGAATTTGAAGCTTGAGCGTGTTACTGGAGCGAAGTTGCCGATCATGCATGTCTGCAAGATATTGAAACTTACATTTCAAGTATTGCGGAGAAAAGGGATTTTTAAGAATAGAGAAAAGAGAACATAGAAGTCTCTGTTGCCTGCGCAGTCGGATGGGAAGCCAATGGAGTTTGGAACGGAAAGCAGAAATGTGATCATACTTACGCAAGCAGAAAATAAAACGGATGCAGTTGTTAAGAAGGCGGTCCAGCTTATCGAGAAGATCCACATTAAGATCTGGATAACACACATCAGCATAGTCAATAATGGGAAAAATCAACGTTTGGATCAATGTAATCTTAGTTTTAATAGGGAGAAAATTTCTGAAGCGGTTAAGATATTGAAGTGAATAAGTAACGCATAAGTGAATAATAATTTTAGCAATAGTTTTACTTTTTATCATGTGCGATCAAAACTGTACCGAATGAGGAACAAGCCATTCAACAGTATCGAATCGACGGGCATCACTGGACTCAATTAAACCCGAAAAACAGAGCTAGCATAGCGTTATTAATATTGAGAAACAACTGGCGCCTTGGGTAGGAAAAAAACTCAGAATTTATACGTCAATAAGAGTTCGTTGGGCATTATCGTAAAATGTGAGTGGTAATAGTTGGCACAAGGAGAGCCGCCCCTATTAACGTGTGAGTTATATGACAGTTGTGATGTGCCGCCCGCCGTACCATCGCCGAAACTCCACCCGCCTGTACCTACCAGTCACTGTTTACAGTTGTCGAGTGATACTAGACTCAAGTGCTGTGCGAATATGTAAATGAAATTTCTAGCAAGAACTCCAAGCATGGTGAGTTAGAGTGGTTGCGCAAGATTCAATTTTCCTTTTAAGTTCTGTACAGGGTCTAAAAAAAGAAACTGAAACTTCTTTAAGGTTGAATTCAGTCCATGACACTAAACAAATTTCCCCAAGGAACATATATCGTAATATGAAAGATAATTTAATAAAAAAATACGTTTTAAATAAATTACAGTTGTGAAGTGTATTCTGTCGTACAATTCCGAAATCCTAATCCGTATTTTTTTATTTTTTTTATTAATGGTTTGACGCTACTGCGTATTTAGCCAGGAGCAAGTTAATAAAAAACGCTGGATGCAGGCCGCTTCCGATCGGTCGTTTTGGAAATTCTTGGGGGAGGCCTATGTCCAGCAGTGGACTTCCTGTGGCTGATATGATGATGATGATGAAGTTAATAAAACGTGGGAAAATCTTTTTTCCTAACAAGTTACAATCAAAGGTTGGTGTAGGCCTTTGATTGCTTTAAGGGAGCTTCTGGCGACAAATCTATACGAGTCCACTGGTTTTCATAGCCGATTGAGTGGCGGACGACGCCTGAAGACGCCACACAGTCCACGAAACAAATATCACTACAGCCGTACTATGACTTTCCACTTTAACTATTTCACATATTGTTCATGAGCATTTATTTATAACACCAAACAACACCAATTTCCAAGTCCACTAAAATCGATTTGCAAAATAATTTAAAGAAATCATTTATTATTCGTAGGGTGCCACTTTTAGCGTAATGGTGGGCATGAAGGAGGAAAATGAAAATGATAATAGTGATGGGTTGCTAACGAGTTTATATGTAAAAAAAAATAGTTTTGTTGTTTCTATATATGTTCCTTGGGAAAAGTTTTTTAGTATCATGGAGTGAATCCGCCCTAAAATAGTTTCAGTATATTTTGTGAGCTTATATAAAAATAAGCCTAATGAGCTCTAAGTTCCTCAAAGCATACTTAATTTAATACTTCATATACGTATATTATATAAAACTCGAAATAAAACAACTCGACCATTTGATATGTGTGAACATTTACACATAGTTATATATATGACCATGGAGAAACATTTAGCACTGAATAATATACCGAACGTTGATCTGAAATATCCTAAGCATAATTATTTATAGCAGTAATAAATTATTTAGACACGTTTTTGATGGGTTTGCGGAGAGCATTTAAAACTCGGAACTATGCCTAAATTTCGACTTACTAGAGTCGGGCGGTCAGTTCTGGGTCTAGGGATAAAAATATTCAACAAAGTCCCTGAAACAGTTACAAACCTACCTATGCAAAAATTCAAAATAGAAGTTAAAAACGTTTTGTTAGAAAAACCGTACTATACGGTTAATGATTACCTAAAAAACAAAAACGCGTGAAAAGTTTATATTAAAAAAATCGTCGCTTCACTCCACGCATGAAACTTAACTGTTTAAAATTGCTAATGGATACTTTTATTACATTCTTTTTTTCTCGTAATTTTATGTAAAATATTTATTTATTTTATTTTATTTATTCAAGTACACTTGGAAATTTACAAACACACATAAAAAATAAGGAAACATAGTACTTAGGTGCTACTTATTTCTAAAGAAATTTCTTCCAGTAGACCCGCGAGAGGAAATGGGAAAAAAAGAGGTAATTGGCGTGTACCTACAATACAAAACTAAATAAATAAATAGACAAGATATATACCTACATAAACATACATAAATATACTTACATAAATACATAAATAAATATATATTCATAAAGCATATATACAATAAATACATATGTTAATACTTCTAAATATATTAGGATGATAAATACAGATAGTGATCTTTTACTCGTTTCTTGAACGTCGTTATGGTTTTAGATATGTAAGGACTGCGATCAATGGGTGACAAATGAACTTAGTATTCCCTCTTAGTAAGATCCGTGAGCCCAAGCATGCTCACTTAAATGTCCAGACTGGTGGTGGCGTCGTGGGTCGGGTCTCTGGATTCCCTCTAATATGGTTGAGTTCAGCGATGGCTGATCCACGCGTCTACTCGTGAACGGGTGCCGCCAGTAGGGACTGGTCAGCTTGGTTCTGTTTTCTTAAGACTACTCAGTGTTACTTATTTCTGTAAATTAGATTTGGCACTCGTTCGCAAGCTTTACATGTTATATTGTGTTGTTATGATACGATTAACATTGTATTAGGTATAATATCTTTGTAAACTGACAAAGCCCTTCTGGCGCGTAGGCGACCAATACTGTGCAAATGAGTTTCTTTCGGCGTTTCTTCTCAGCAGTGGTCGTTGCGAAACGCTAGTACCGATAGCATTTTTAGCAGTAACCTAAGTTTCTATCAAAAGCTTTTCTAACCCACCGCCGTATTTTTATGACACGATGCTACGGTTTTTAGCGTCATTTTTTGTAGACGATACGCGATACGTCAAAACAAAGAGCAATAATGTACCTTATGTACATTCCCCCGTCAAAACGTGTATGACACTACTAAATAGAAAAGTCACGTCAAGTCAATGCAATTAGACTATGTCATTTAAATTCTGTCGTGCATATTTTTACTTTTGGTGAGGTCTCATTCTTGCAATAGTAAATGCTGGAGAGAAAGATGGGTTTTAAGTCAGATTCTCTCTGTAAGAAGCATTCCATTTTTTTTATATAAATAGATAGATAGTCACTTTATTTGTGTAACTGAGACACCTGTATACATAAATTAACACAAAAATAATGTCAATATTCGTAGACATATTAGTGTATCGCAGTGACACGAAAATGAAATAACTCAGCTAAATACTTGCTCAAGAGCAAACGCTGATTTTCTGTCTTCACCGTCAAATGAGAGAACGTGGCCCGTCGAACGAGTAATTAATAAAAACCTATATGATTGATTTGAGAAGCCCTTACACCATAAGTATATCCTGTCAACAGGCCAGATTTTTTAGGCATTCGGCGGTTAGATTGCATTACTTTTATTTCGACATCCATCTACAATTCAATCAACTTTTTTCCTTTACAAAATATTGAGTCGGATGTCCAAAAACAATAATAGCTATTATAAAGATAATTTTTTCCAATATGCAATAAATAGAGTAATAATAAGGTGCGGCGCGCATGCGCGGCGGGGGGCGCCGATATAGTCCTTAATTGTTGGTAATTAGCTGTCGTAAAATAGATAAAACGTAGAATAGATACCTCTACCTGACGCCGCACTGACAGCACGCGTCAGTATTAACCGTTTAAAAAAAGATGTTATTAATTTAAATATTTAAAAATTCTACTAACCAGCACGAGGATTAAATATAAACAGCCCTTAAGATTATTCTATGAACCACGGTTTAAAGTATCAGAATAGTCTGTCTAGATTTAAAACGCTAATAGGCAACTACATATGTAACTGGTTATAACGTCTTGCATATATGCAAGAGTTACCACTTATAAATTGTGCAAGTGCTAATTCTTGTGTTGTTTGTAATTATAGCCCGAGATAACTAGCAAATAATTAATCTGTATGGGCAGAAAAAACAATTTTATGACATATGTTTTCTTTTGATATCGGTAAGACATATTTTAATCACTATTATATTATATAGAAAATAAAAAAAGGTTGTGCTGTGTGGCTTCTTAATTTTACTAATTAGGTTTTTGGTTCAATCTTCCATATCAAAATATTGGTGGATTAAAAAATATAGTATCTCAAAATTACCTTATTTTATCTTATATATGATAATATAAAAATATCTTTAAAAAAAGGAATACATATATTTCTTTTTTTAATCTCTAAGAATTATTTTTTTATACCAGTCATTTAGAGCCTATCTTCAGATTTTCGTTTCTTTATTCTTAAAACCTTTACCCTAACAAATTTCAATCGAAGTACTAGACTGTCCACTTTATCTATTTCACATATTGTTCATGCATATAACTTCGCCAATTTCACATTATAAAGTCCACTAGAATCAATTTGCAAAATAAATTAAAGAAAACCCCAACTGAACCCCTTGATTTCCCGCCAAGAACTCTTAATCTCTTAAGGCCGTACCTGAATTTTCCGGGGTCCAGTGTTGCCCCCATTTAAAATAAATCATTTCAAAGAAAACGGAGACATAATTTAAAATTTTGCTACTACCAAGTCCTAGATAACCCTTCAAAGTATTTTATGAACTACTGTTTACAGTTTCAAGTGAGAACGTTAGGCTTTACTACGGACATTTACGAAAAACGACCACTTTTGGGTAATGTGCGTAGTAAAGCTTTACGTTCTCATCGCACTGGACCCCGGAAAATTCAGGTACGGCCTTAACTTATTATATTTCCAAAAATTTGGCTTTCATTGATTTTTTTTAAATGCTACCATTCTCGTACTATTAGTGCTAAACTGTGACTCTGATTAGGAACAAATTTCTATAAATAAATTGATACCTCATGCACTACCTATAGGATAGGAGCTCAAATAGGTATAGGAGTCTTAAAGCGAAATAAAAAATACATATTCTGTCATATGTATCTTGTTTCATAATAAAAAGCAAAGACATCAGCCGACAAATGCATACCAAAAATCCCCCATTTGAATTAGGTATTGATTTAAAAAGCTATCCTTCTGTCCCACATTTATTTTGCCCGATCCCGGCGCTTGTTTAGTTCGAGTTTCATTTTATGGACTGTTTATTACTTAATATGTTATGATTGTGACCGATATTGAGAAACATCGTCAGATCTCGATCGATTAGCATTCGAAAGTTTATGGAAAATGTTAATAAGATCGAGATTACGTCGTAAAATCGAACAGGGACAAAGGACGCCGATTCTATATTATTTGGAAATGTTGTCGGGTAGTAATCATATTTTTAAGTATAATTTGAAACTGGCAATAAATTGCTTGGGATGGAGGTGGAGAAAAGTAGTTAAATTTTTTCCCTTGGGACATAACACCGGGCTTAAAAACATGAAACTAGATTTAGATATCAAAATCAAATTCTGAGTCTATTGAGGAACTTGCTGGCTCGGTGAGATTACTAAGGCTTTCGCAAGATTAGAAGCAAAGTGGTCGGCAATTGGGTGAGTGACCACAAGTTGCATAAAAATGTCTCGAACTCCTTCGTGCTTCGGAATGCACGTTAAGTTGTTGGCCCCGGCTGTCATCGAAAAACTTATGTATTTACGTATTAAGATGTTTATTCATAACATCTGAATAGACAGAGATTATAATCAGAGCTCACAACCTTATGACAAGTTATTTTTTAATTTAAGATATATTTTTCTTTACAATATTGTCTATTATTTTCAATGAGGAAAGACCCCAGTCTTTTGTATCTACGGGGCTGCAGCCCAAAAAGCCCTTAGGTAGATCCGGCCCTGCAAATAGTTTACGCGGGTCGATGAAAACGGCTGAAGGTAGGCTGTCACTCACACATTGACGTCACGCCGTGCGCGCGGTTACGTCAGGGAGGCGGCCACGCCCTGCCCCGCCCGCTGCTGGCGCTGCTGCCGGCGCGACATTATCGCACTGCACATCTTTCACGGGGACGGACTGAGCAATGTCACAGGGGTTAGGGTCAGGCCACACTGATCGACGGCGATCGACGGATTGCCTATACAAAACGCGCGCAAAGTTTGGAAATCCTTTCGCATCGACGCGGCGAAAGGATTTCCATACTTTGCGCGCGTTTGTATAGTTATTTGTACGAGTATAGTATTTAGTGAGTTCTAAACACGTAAAGATATTTGTCACTGCATTTTCGTCACATTTCTTGTGCTGATCAAACATAACACTTGAAGCCGATTTTTAATAACTAAAGCTTTAAACTACTGTAATGCTTTATTTATTTACTTTTGTTTGCATAAAAAACAGCACTTCTTAAATATATGGGGGCAGCCTCTTTTAAGAAGATAGGACGCGTTGAGTTTATAATACTGATTACATACTTACCTCAAGATATATGAAATAAACAATAAAACATCATCTCATGTTGTAAAGATTAGCTCAAGAAACTTGGCGAACTACTACGATAAAAAAAAAACCTCTTACAATTAAATACACATTATAGTATATCTATTATGTCATTTGGACTTAGGCATGCTAAGTAACATTTAGCATTTAGGTATGTAGCAAATTACTACGTTAGCAAATTTATGCACGAGAGGCAGCAGATCGCTGAAGACGGACGTATGGAAGGATATGGGTGGGCCTTATGCCCAACAGTGAAACACTACACCTATAGGCTATAGTAAAAATAAACAGGCAAGTGTGAGTCGGACTCGTACGTGAAGG
The DNA here is from genome assembly GCA_963576875.1 of Acrobasis repandana. Lineage (NCBI taxonomy): Eukaryota > Metazoa > Arthropoda > Insecta > Lepidoptera > Pyralidae > Acrobasis > Acrobasis repandana. The sequence continues at coordinate 2,656,615 of OY756214.1, forward strand.
GTTCCGTACCTCCGTTTGTGAAAACATTGTGTTTTCAAACGCTGAAAAAACACGTTTCTTGTATGACAACCCCCCTTTAATTTTTAACTTTATCTTAATTTTTGTATTTGTTATTATAGTGGCCATAGTAATACATAATCGGTGAAAATGTCAAGCATATAATTAATGTCATTATAAAGATCTAGTTAAAAACGTTGGAAATACACGTTGTTTGTATTAAGACCCCCTTTAATTTTTAACTTTTTTTTATTTTTAGTATTTGTTGTTATAGCGGCCACAGTAATACATAATCGGTGAAAATTTCAAGGGTCTTGCTATTTCTAGTTCAAGAGATAGAGCCCTGTGACAGACGGACAGACAGCGGAGTCTCAGTAATAGTGTTCCGTTTGTACCCTTTGGGTACGGAACCCTAAAAAGTACTTACTAAAACTTTTTCAATACCTATTTAACATTGAAAGAATAAGACGAATATTTTAACTAAAATAGGTTTAGCAAGCGTAAGTAATTTTTTTATGAATGATTTTTGATACTTATAACCTCTTTTATAACCAACGATAGACTTAAAAATTCATTTGAAACATTACTACTTAAAATAAATAAATATATAAACTGGTCAAGTGCAAGTTAAACTCGCGTGAAGAGGGTTCCGTACTTCTCATAGGTTTTCCTATATTCTATAAGCAGTGAACTATATTTTGTGTTTTTTTCAAAATTTTAGGCTCAGTAGTTTCGGAGGTCAGGGGAGCGAATGGTCAATTCAATTCAATTCAATTCAAAATATCTTTATTATCATAGGATATTTATAATATCTCTTAATAATAGTCACTTTGTTTTGCACAAATGTTGACGTCAAATCGTTTCTTACAGCTAAGTTTACGCCGCTTCCTAGGCTCAAGTGCAGAAGGAAGGGCAACAAACCGCACTGCACGTTTTCTCCAAAGACGTCAACTAACAAACTTAAATCTCAATTTGCGGTCAATTTTCGTCTTCTTTCATGAATAAAATCAAAACTTTTTATTTTACAATAATAACAAAAATATATTTGAGGTCCTCATAACGAGCCCTTTCATTTGATATATGACACAGAAGGGTTTGCAATTTTTTTTTTAAATTTCCTAATTTGTCCACCGAAAATGACCGTCATTAAAAAAAAAATTACTTTGCACATCTGTGTCTGGGTCATAGGATTACACCATCCTACCAAATTTCACCTGATTTGGTCCAGAAGATTCGGAGCAAATTGGCTGTGACAGACGGACGGACAGACAGACAGACGCACGAGTGATCCTATAAGGGTTCCGTTTTTTCTTTTTTGTACGGAACCCTAATAAAGACAAATTACACTGATTGAGCAAGCCACAAGGTAAGTTTAAACTTGTATTATGGGATAAATAAATAATAAATAAAATAATAAATATAAATATATAAGGACAAATCACGCTGATACTAGCTTTTATCTGATACTACTCATAACTCAACAATACAATATTTTAAAATAAATAAATATAGGCATCGATAAACTCCCAAGACAGGTTAAAAAAGGCCATTTTCCATCTTGCTAGGGATCGAACCCAGAACCTCCGGGGTGGTAGACTAGCGTGTTAACAATTACGCAACGGAGGTCGTCTAAAATGTTTATCAACGGTGCTTTACAACAATTGCAGGGGGGACACATAATCCAATAATATCATGTCGTTATGACAGGTCCTGTTGCGGGCCACACCCGGCCCATAACAATAATAAACTTACACCCTAGAACAAATTCGCATTTTTGTACAATAAGTATACGTATGTTACACCCGTCCTTTTGCTGTCACCCCCCGAGGGTATTAATAACCACATGTATTTCAATAGCGATGGTTGCAGTAGCAACAGTGGCCCTGGGCGTCAATACTAATGCGTCTCCCCATGACCCCATCTATTTTATAAATCGATGCAACGAGAAAAACGTGAAGAGAAAATACTTAATTCCTATAATAATTATACTTATTATAAATAATTTTAAACAAAAAAAGCGAATTCAATTTCTGGTCTTATCAGTTTCATTTCACCAAAACTCATTTTCTGAATTTAAATAATAATTGATTTATTGACGGAAACATTCTTACTATAAGTATGTGTGCATAGAATATTTGGAGAGTTTCCTCGATTTCTCAAAAATCCCCCCATAAGATCTTCGCTTGGTGATAATGGGACCAGCTTACATGTATCAAACAAAATTACCCCTAGAATTTTCTAAATCAGTTCACTAACGGAGAAGTTATCGCGGAAAATACATAAAAAACGTATATACATTCGAATTGAGAAGCTTTTTTTAATTGCTTAAATAAAAATTTGCAAGCAAGTTTTAGGCAAAAAGGTAAACAAATACATTGTTTGTACCATAATACGTCTTCTCGTACTTTATTTCTTATTGGAGTGACAATCTATACAGGGTGATTTTGAATTTCGTAGCTGTATTCAAGAGAAGTACTCTTTACGCGAAAAAAAATACATATTCTGTCACATATGACATCTTTGGTTTTATTATGAATATATGTATCTTGTTTCATAATAAAACCAAAGATATCCACTGCCAAATGCATAACAAAAATGTTCTATTTAAATGTCACCGCTCGCTACCGGGCTCTTAGCGGGCGGCAAGCGGGGAAGGTAAAGGCCGCTCGTATAATAAAGTTAGTAGGTTAGCCATTTATTAGAACATTGGGAGATTTTTTTTTCCGAAAAAAAGTCTTTTTTTACAGTTTTGTGTTCTGATTTTAAGATTCTGATGTCAATATAGATGTCGAGATAGCTAAGGGTGTAACATCAACCTTCATAATTAAAAACAATTCCTAAAACAAAAGCTTTTGATTTAGGTAACTCATAAAAACGATTTGTTAAAAAGTCTAATACTAGTTAGATTTGAATTTTCTTCCCTGCACCGTACGCACTCAACGCGTTTCACCAGCACCACTTATACGTATCTCCCTGGGCTTTTGGCCATGCGAAAGTCCTCTACTACCGTCACCACTGGATCCATGGCACAGATTCTGACATAACGTTCGTCCTAACAAAAGGTGCTACCTATAAAACTTTTCGTACAAATTTCTTAAGGGCCCATCGACCACAATAGGCCCCCTGTCGCCTTATTGTCACAGGACGACTTCAGCTGACTGATACGTGTTTTTATTGCCTTTTTTCTGCTAAACCGAAGCTACTCGTGTATAATAATGTTGTTTGAGGTGTATTTAACGCGTCATTTAGAAGGGATTGTTGGTTTTTGGAGAAATTATGCAGATGAGGCTCTCCTTCTGTCATAGAACGTGTGTGAGTTGAGGCTGGATGGGATTTGGTTAAGTGTGTAAAAAATCACCACCGTTTATTAATCCATATTCAATAGATTACTAAAAATGTCACCTACTGTGAGAGTCGTGTTCGAAGTTTTTAAGATGCCTTTAATCTGTTCAATTTTACATCTTACTAGAGAACAGGCAACGTAGAGCCGGCCTGATGGTAGGTACCGTACTGCCATATTAATGCTACCCTGCAACGAAAAGAGTGACATATATACTTACGACCCAGAAGGACTATTTCCACGGCCTGATTGAAGAATAATTAAAATCCATGAAGAATAATTATTCTAGGTATATATTATGTATTTTGAATAGTGCCAAAACTAATATCTCGAGTTCATATTCAATTATGCAATAAAGAGGTATTTTTTCAAAAAAATATTTAAAACGAAAGGGAGATGAATATCTACCTACCAACTTAAGTATATAACTACTTATGAAAGTTTTTACGAAGTTTTTAAGTAACCATAAAAACATAACATTATATAGGTAACACCATAATTAAAAAAATAAATTTGTGACCAGTAATACCAACCAATTAAATTTCAATTAACTGAGATTTACTGCAAATTAAGCAAACACCATGTATTGATTGAAATTTAATGAACTTCATCGCATGAACCATGGTTTCGATCATCTGTTCGCACAAAAGGCAAGAGAAATTGTATTAACAGACCTTGACTTACAAAACGAAATATAATGTCACAATCGGCCACGGGTGACACCGTGACGGGCGTGACGTTGTCCCGCATTGTCCCGGGGAAAGCAAACTATCCCGGCCATTGTCACTTCCCGATCATTACCAGGCCAGGATACGAGCTCCAAAGGTGGCATCACGGCGCCTGCCTACGCCATTGTCAAGAGCTTACGTTTGCAAATCCGATTTATATTTGAATATAATTGACTTTCGGCCTCGTATCAGGTACGGAGAGCTTGTCCCTCATTGTGTTCGGCTGATCTCAATGGCATTTTTATCGGCTGAACATGATAAATGTATTTAGAAGATTAACTCCAGTGGGTGGGTGCGTTTTGGAGTATATCGATGGGCGCGCTTAGCTATTCAAATGTTTCAAAGAATGCTGTTCGGAGGCCGTAGTATGCGTGAAGTGTGAAGTGATCTTTTATTTTTATTCGATCGCGGTCAGCACAATACGTTTTCCATAAATAATGTTCGTTCTACAGATTAATTTATAGTCGGACATTTGTTATGTTAAGGGCATGGTGTTCGATTTGAGACTACGCTTATATTTTTGTGCAATCGGAAACAGTTTTCGTCTTATTACCATAACAGTACGCAATTTTGATTCCCTGCCAGCGGAAAGTTCGGGACCACTTTATATTCTGTAGGAATCAATTTTTCGGCGGGAAGAAACGAGGCGGAAATCGGCCGTGATTTATTCAAAATATTTGTCCCAACATCTCACTGGAAATTGCCGGCCGTTAGGAGGCGATACTTCTTGTTTTGGTTCGATCTTTGAGGGGTCGGAGTTGGTGGCTTTTCCATCGATCATCAGTTCAATCAATGTGTGTTTAACGCTGATAAAAAATCATTGGCAAAAATATGTGTTAGTATGTAGCGATGTATGAAGTACAGAAATGTGCCTGGCGATCCTGGACGATTATTATGCACTCATTTGCTTATAATATAATATAAATATATAAGTACAAATCACACTGATTGAGCTAGGCCCAAAGTAAGTTTAAACATGTATTATGGGATACTAACTGAACGATACTATATTTTATAACAAATATATATAAACACCCAAGACCCATACGGCATCCTTATACCGTATGGGTTCATATTCATATTTTATTTATGGTCATTCATTCATGTCAGTGTTATAAAGTTGTACGTTGTTTGTATCTATATGTTTTAAGTTAATAGGCAGACCAATTTTCTATTTTATGACTGAGGGCCATCATCCCATAAACTTTTTAAGATTTTAAATGAAAAGATGGTCGACCTGGGTGACCAAAGGGCTGGTAATTACTTCGCTCAACGCGTAAGCATTGCCATCCAACATGGCAATGCTGCCAGCACTTTAAGCACCCTATCGTAGGACAACACGACGTTTTTTATTTGTAGGTAGGTATATTCTTAAATTGTTATTTTATTTAATGTACCTAGTACGTTTTTATTCGTAGGTTTTTAAGTTCTATTTTTTAGTAAGAATTAATTATTATATTTTAGTTATTAGTAAAGCCGTGTGGTTCCCGGCAGAGTAGAATAGGACCACTCCAAGTCATCCCGTGGATGTCGTAGAAGGCGACTTAGGAAACACAAGCTAAACAAAGCTTATAAACATCAACGAGACCTCTGGCCAGCGTGGAGAGTGTACCTAGGCCAAACCCTCTGGCTGCTCTAGCCAAGTATGGCTTTAATAGTACAAAGAAGGTCGTGCTCCTGCAGTGGAGACTAGTAAGACCTGATGATGATGATGAATAAATATTTATGTTGTAAATAAAACGGTGTAAGTATATTTTTATCACTAATATAAGAAACTACTACTTACTATACTGCAACCCCCATTTGCTACCCTAATATTATAAATTATAAATATACTTTTATTATTTCTCTCAAAATTTTCAGAAATTATCTTCCGTTCCGCTCGATTCTTCTTTTCTTGATTTCGTTTGATCTCTAAGGGGGTCGCTGTATCAAAGTTGGCAGTTTTTTCATCGATCATCGATTCAATGTATGTTTAAAGCTGACAAAAAATTGGAAATAAATTATGAGTGTGCGTCAGCGGTAAGGACGGAGGTGGCTGAGCCACAAAGCGGCGAGAATGGCTCAGCGGGGGCCAGCCGCGGATAAAGGCGCGAGTTTCACACCATTCACACTCGTTTTTTCATGGGGGTCAGGGTCTCCCGGACCATCCGTCAGGACTCGGGGACAGGGCCACAAAGAGCAGATGCAAATGTCGGCTATCTCCGACCTATCTAAGGGTTTCCACGAATACGGATGCGGATCATGTGGAGTAGAAACTACTGTTTGTCTAAATTATGTAAATATAGATATGTTTAATGCTCTTAACAAAAGGACGTCAAATAAACATAAATAATCGTTAAATGTATATACATACTATCATGCAGTGTAGTGTAATATATGTACAATGTGAAAATAAATAAATAAAAAATAAATTGAAATTGAACGTTTTTATTCCTAATGGGTCAGACAGAGTAACGTCACTCCTCTCGCGAGATTAGGGTTACGTTCCTCAGTATCCCACGCAACTCGGTATAATTTGGAGAACTTGACAACTGCAATACAATAATGACATAATATGTCGATCTACGGTAGCCCTACGTTTTTCTCGCACACAGACGCGTGTACCTATACGAATGTTGTATCTACGGGTGGTTGTGTCAATTTCATTAAGAATGTATGGATGGTCAGATACAAATCCCAAATAAAATTCTATTTATATCCTTATGAAAGATTTAGCCTAGCTTCTGCCCGCAGCTTTGCTCGCGTATCCCACGGAAACATTACTTTTTACCGGGATGAAAGGTACCCTGTATCCTTCTTAGTACTCCTAACTATGTGTATGCGAATTTTCATGAAGATTGGTTCTGTAGATAAAGCGTGAAGAGGTAACAAACAAACAAACAAATATTCAAACTTACTTTCGCATTTATAATATTAGTTGGGATTGGGATTTATCTCTCCCGTGTATCCACTTAGTTTCTTTATTTTGTCCTGTTATCTTTTCTTTGTGTAAGTTGTATGTATTTAAGTATGATGTATATGCTTGTTTATTACACTTAATTATTTTATATACTCGTATAAGTACTAATACTAATATAAGTATGTTTTTAATATAGACCTCCCCGCACCACCTGATTTACTATCACTTTTCTTAAGCGAGGTTGATAAGGCCGCCTTTTGTGCGTTTCCTAGTTTTTAACAGGTTCACAGTCCCGAAGCAAGTTGCGATCTTCTTTGTACACGTCCTCGTAGTAAAAATGACACTGGACATGAGGCACATATGCCTCATGGACGTACCAGTGAAGTCACCCATTAGGCACATGTGTCTCATCGGACTGCGAACCTGTTAAGATAACTAGGTCCTGTATTTTTTGTGCAATATAGGGTATTGTAGTTATAAGTACAGATAGTATTCACTCTACGTTGACTCTACAATGTACCGTAAGCTCTAACAGCTTGCTAATGATTTACAGATAATGTTCGCGACCGAAGCAGTTGTGTGTCATTTGAATTTAACATAAAACAACGGCGCTACGTGTCCCTTAAGTATGTCTGTGATGTCTATACTTACTTCCTATTCCTAGCACAGAAATATAATATAACTAGCTTTTGCCCGCGGCTTCGCTCGCGTATCCCACGGGAACATTAAATTTTCCGGGATGGACAGTACCCTATGTCCTTCTCAGTACTCCTAACTATGTGTATGCGAATTTTAAAGAAGATTGGTTTAGTAGATAAAGCGTGAAGAGGTAACAAACAAACAAACAAATATACAAACTCACTTTCGCATTTATAATATTAGTTTTATAGTTTAATTAGGATTATAATTAAATTCCATAGAATGACTAGTAGGTATATAGCGTCTAACAAAGGGTGGATTCAGTTCATGATACTGAACAACTTTATCCAAGGAACATGTATCGAAATATAAAAAAATATTTTTTTCTTTCAGAAAGTTAGAGTTCAGAAAAGACTAAATTATTTGTTTATATGAAATGGAACCAAATTTAAAAGAATAGTATCATGAAGTAGTAGTATCATATCATGAATGATATCAACATTTACATAATTGTATATTTGATAGTTCTAATGGCGGGAAACAGTTATCGCCCCAAACAATAAATTTATGAAAAATATTATTATTTTTATTTTTATTATAATATATAAACCTACATTACCACTGACTCACTGACTGATTGACATAGTTGTTTGACCTGTTCCCGGGTGGGTGGGGTAATGATTGTGTATGGTCGTGTAGAGGATGCTCCAGTGAGTACCAGAAAAATCTGACATTTTGAAGATCATCAGATCTTAATGTGGACGAGGTACGGCCTGCAAAAACGGTTAGGGTTACGGGTGTGATTTTTTTGTCAAAATGTAGGGGGTTATAACCAATTTGACGACTGTCATTTATTTTTTGATTTTTTTCAAAATCCAAGATGGCCGCCATACAAGGACAATTTCCGAGTGTGTACCGCGAGACCGCAGGTCGAGCGGAAAGCGAGGCCGAAGGCCGAGCTGCGTGGCAAGGGTGATGCCCGAGCCCCTGTTGACCTCCCCCCTTCCCCCAGAACCCCCCCCCCCATCAAGTGTCTGCGAAGTCAGAGGCCAACGGCCGAAAACTAAGCTCCCCGCGAGGCCGAAGGCCGAGCTGCGTAGCGAGGGCGAAGCCCGAGCCCCACCTGACCTCCCCCCTCACCCTGAACCCCCCCAAGTCACTAAGCGAAGCTGAGCTGTACCGCGAGGCCGCAGGCCGAGCTGCGTGGCGAGGCCGTAGGCCGAGCCACTCCCATCAAGCGCTGTTTTTTTTTAAATTTTCCAAGATGGCCGCCAATAGTCGACTGCGTCCGATTTGAGTGAAATTCAGTATGCAAGGGTTTTTTGAATCGCGGAATCCAAATCTGACATTTTTTTTGGAATCCAAGATGGCGTCTGGATTTTAGAAATTTAACTTTATTTGTTCAAAACGTCCTACTTAAACAAAGATGGGGTCTGAAACTTTGTATCATGGGGTAAAGCACCCCGCGGAACTCAAAACTGCAAACAAAATTTGATTCCAAGATAGCGGCCCGTATATGTTTTTATTTTTTTTATACTGACTTTAGTACCTTACCTATTCTCTCAACTGGAAATAAGATTCCAACCAACTTCAACAGCTGCACGAAAAACCGCGGGCTGCTTGCAGCCCGCGCAGCGCCCGAAAAGCTAGTTATAATATATAAACCTACATTACCACTGACTGACTCACTGATTGACATAGTTGTTTGACCTGTTCCCGGGTGGGTGGGGTAATGATTGATATATGGTCGTTTAAAGGTTGCTCCAGTGAGTACCAGAAAAATCGGACATGTTGAAGATCATCAGATCTTAATGTGGACAACGAAGCCTGAGGCCGAAGGCCGAAGGCTGAGATGTTCCGCGAGGCCGCAGGCCGAGCTGCGTGGCGAGGGCAAAGCCCAAACCCCTCCTAACCTCCCCCTCCCCCAGTCCCTGAGCTCTCCCGCGAGGCCGCAGGCTGAGCTGCGTGGCGAGGCCGTAGGCCGAGCCACTCCCACCTAGCGACGAGCGTTTTTTTTTAATTTTCCAAGATGGCCGCCAATAGTCGACTGCGTCCGATTTGAGTGAAATTCAGTATGCAAGGGTTTTTTGAATCGCGGAATCCAAATCTGACATTTTTTTTGGAATCCAAGATGGCGTCTTGATGTTAAATTTTTTAACTTTATTCGTTTATTACGTCCTTCTGGAAAATCGAAGGGGTCTAAAATTTTGTATGCTGGGGTAAAGCACCCCGCGGAACTCAAAACTGCAAACAAAATTTGATCCAAGATACGTATCCTGTATACGTTTAAATTTTTTTTATACTGAGTTTAGCACCTTACCTATTCTCTCAACTGGAAATAAGATTCCAACAACTTCAACAGCTGCACGAAAAACCGCGGGCTGATTGCAGCCCGCGCAGCGCCCGAAAAGCTAGTTATTATAATATATAAACCTACATTACCACTGACTGACTCACTGATTGACATAGTTGTTTGACCTGTTCCGGGGTGGGTGGGGTAATGATTGATGTATGACCGTGTAGAGGGTGCTCCAGTGAGTACCAGAAAAATCGGACATGTTGAAGATCATCAGATCTTAATGTGGACGAGGTACAGCCTGCAAAAACGGTTAGGGTTAGGGGTGTGATTTTTTTTCTAAAATGTAGAGGGTTGTAAGCAATTTGACGACTGTCATATGTTTTTTGATTTTTTTCAAAATCCAAGATGGCCGCCATTCAAGGACAATTTCCGAGTGTGTACCGCGAGACCGTAGGTCGAGCGGAAAGCGAGGCCGCAGGCCGAGCTGCGTTCCGAGGGTGACGCCCGAGCCCCTATTGATCTCCCCCCTCCCCCCAGAACCCCCCCCCAAGTCACTAAGTGAAGCCATAGGCCAAAGGCCAAACACAGACCTCTTCCGCGAGGCCGTAGGCCGAGCTGCGTGGCGAGGGCAAAGCCCAAACCCCTCCTGACCTCCCCCCCCCAAAACCCCGCCCCCCAAGTCACTAAGCGAAGCCTGAGGCCGAAGGCCGAAGGCTGAGCTCCACCGCGAGGCCGTAGGCCGAGCCACTCCCACCAAGCGCTGAGCATTTTTTTTTTAAATTTTCCAAGATGGCCGCCAATACTCGACTGCTTCCGATTTGACTGAAATTCAAAATTTAAGGGTTTTTTACGCCGGGGAATCCAAATCTGACATTTTTTTTGGAATCCAAGATGGCGTCTGGATTTTAAATGTTTTAACTTTATTCGTTCAAAACGTCCTACTGGAACATCGAAGGGGTCTGAAACTTTGTATGCTGGGGTAAAGCACCCCGCGGAACTCAAAACTGCAAACAAAATTTGATTCCAAGATGGCGGCCCGTATACGTTTTTATTTTTTTTTATACTGACTTTAGCACCTTACCTATTCTCTCAACTGGAAATAAGATTCCAACAACTTCAACAGCTGCACGAAAAACCGCGGGCTGCTTGCAGCCCGCGCAGCGCCCGAAAAGCTAGTTATTATAATATATAAACCTACATTACCACTGACTGACTCACTGATTGACATAGTTGTTTGACCTGTTCCGGGGTGGGTGGGGTAATGATTGATGTATGGTCGTGTAGAGGGTGCTCCAGTGAGTACCAGAAAAATCGGACATGTTGAAGATCATCAGATCTTAATGTGGACGAGGTACAGCCTGCAAAAACGGTTAGGGTTATGGGTGTAATTTTTTTTCCAAAATGTAGGGGGTTGTAAGCAATTTGACGACTGTCATTTGTTTTTTGTTTTTTTTCAAAATCCAAGATGGCCGCCATACAAGGACAATTCCCGAGTGTGTACCGCGAGACCGTAGGTCGAGCGGAAAGCGAGGCCGCAGGCCGAGCTGCGTTCCGAGGGTGACGCCCGAGCCCCTCTTGACCTCCCCCCTTCCCCCAGAACCCCCCTCCCCTCAAGTGTCTTTGCGAAGTCAGAGGCCAAAGGCCAAAAACAGACCTCTTCCGCGAGGCCGTAGGCCGAGCTGCGTGGCGAGGGCGAAGCCCGAGCCCCTCCCCTCTCCCCCAGAACCCCCCCCCCCCCCCAAGTTACTAAGCGAAGCCTGAGGCCGAAGTCCGAAGGCTGATATGTTCCGCGAGGCCGCAGGCCGAGCTGCGTGGCGAGGCCGTAGGCCGAGCCACTCCCACCAAGCGATATGCGTTTTTTTTTAAATTTTCCAAGATGGCCGCCAGTAGTCGACTGCGTCCGATTTGAGTGAAATTCAGTAAGCAAGGGTTTTTGAATCGCGGAATCCAAATCTGACATTTTTTTTGGAATCCAAGATGGCGTCTGGATTTTAGAATTTAAACTTTATTCATTCATAACGTCCTACTGAAACTTCGAAGGGGTCTGAAATTTTGTATGCTGGGGTAAAGCACCCCGCAAAACTCAAAACTGCAATCCATATCTGATTCCAAGATGGCGGCCCGTATACGTTTTTTTTTTTTACACTGACTTTAGCACCTTACCTATTCTCTCAACTGGAAATAAGATTCTAACCAACTTCAACAGCTGCACGAAAAACCGCGGGCTGCTTGCAGCCCGCGCAGCGCCCGAAAAGCTAGTTATTATAATATATAAACCTACATTACCACTGACTGACTGACTGATTGACATAGTTGTTTGACCTGTTCCCGGGTGGGTGGGGTAATGATTGATATATAGTCATGTAGAGGATACTCCAGTGAGTACCAAAAAAATCTGACATTTTGAAGATCATCAGATCTTAATGTGGACGAGGTACAGCCTGCAAAAACGGTTAGGGTTAGGGGTGTGAATTTTTTTCCAAAATGTAGGGGGTTGTAAGCAATTTGACGACTGTTATTTGTTTTTTCATTTTTTTCAAAATCCAAGATGGCCGCCATACAAGGACAATTTCCGAGTGTGTACCGCGAGACCGCAGGTCGAGCGGAAAGCGAGGCCGAAGGCCGAGCTGCGTGGCAAGGGTGACGCCCGGGCCCCTCTTGACCTCCCCCCTTCCCCCAGAACCCCCCTCCCCTCAAGTGTCTTTGCGAAGTCAGAGGCCAAAGGCCAAAAACAGACCTCTTCCGCGAGGCCGTAGGCAGAGCTGCGTGGCGAGGGCGAAGCCCGAGCCCCTCCTGACCTCCCCTCTCCCCCAGAACCCCCCCCCCCCAAGTTACTAAGCGAAGCCTGAGGCCGAAGGCCGAAGGCTGAGATGCTCCGCGAGGCCGCAGGCCGAGCTGCGTGGCGAGGCCGTAGGCCGAGCCACTCCCACCAAGCGATATGCGTTTTTTTTAAATTTTCCAAGATGGCCGCCAGTAGTCGACTGCGTCCGATTTGAGTGAAATTTAGTATGCAAGGGTTTCTTGAATCGCGGAATCCAAATCTGACATTTTTTTTGGAATCCAAGATGGCGTCTGGATTTTAGAATTTAAACTTTATTCATTCATAACGTCCTACTGAAACATCGAAGGGGTCTGAAATTTTGTATGCTGGGGTAAAGCACCCCGCAAAACTCAAAACTGCAATCCATATCTGATTCCAAGATGGCGGCCCGTATACGTTTTTTTTTTTTTACACTGACTTTAGCACCTTACCTATTCTCTCAACTGGAAATAAGATTCTAACCAACTTCAACAGTGGTGAGGGTGACGCCCGAGCCCCTCTTGACCTCCCCCCTTCCCCCAGAACCCCCCCTCAAGTTTCTAAGCAAAGCCAGAGGCCAACTAAGCTTTTCGCGAGGCCGCAGGCCGAGCTGCGTGGCGAGGGCAAAGCCCGAAAACTAAGCTCCCCGCGAGGCCGCAGGCCGAGCTGCGTGGCGAGGGCAAAGTCCAAACCCCTCCTGGCCTCCCCCCTCCACTAGAACCCCCCCCCCCCCCAAGTGACTAAGCGAAGCCTGAGGCCGAAGGCTGAGCTATACCGCGAGGCCGCAGGCCGAGCTGCGTGGCGAGGCCGTAGGCCGAGCCACTCCCACCAAGCACTGAGCGTTTTTTTTTAATTTTCCAAGATGGCCGCCAATACTCGACTGCTTCCGATTTTACTGAAACTCGGTATGTAAGGGTTTTTTGGATCGCGGAATACATATCTGACATTTTTTTTGGAATCCAAGATGGCGTCTGGATTTTAATTTTTTCAACTTTATTCGTTCATAACGTCCTACTGGAACATCGATGGGGTCTGGAATTTTGTATGCTGGGGTAAAGCATCCCGCGGAACTCAACACTGCATACAAAATTTGATTCCAAGATGGCAGCTCGTATAGGTTTTTATTTTTTTTATACTGACTTTAGCACCTTACCTATTCTCTCAACTGGAAATAAGATTCCAACCAACTTCAACAGCTGCACGAAAAACCGCGGGCTGCTTGCAGCCCGCGCAGCGCCCGAAAAGCTAGTGTACTTTATAATAATACGCCTGTGTCCAGGAGGCACAAATAAATATGAAACAATAATCTATCTTGAAACTACCTATTTTCGCCGCGTAGCATGCATACACACGTCTTGTATTTCACGTTTCTAAATCACGCTGTACCTACATGAAACATTTACTGTTGTCGCGTGTTAGATATTAATCAGTGCTCAGATAGGAACACGTACAGTCATCTTTATGACGGACGAGATTCCAATCTACAGCTTCTTGTTGGTGGGATTATCCGCTACTGGGCATTGTTGTCACGTGGCTGTGCCTAGTAGCCGAGGTAAAATCAAACAATTAATAAAAATTAAGTATTACGAGATTCGTTCAAACTGTGGGACTGGGCGGGACAGGCACATGATGGTTAATTTTCCGAAACTTTTCAAATGATGGAACTTTTATACGTTATTTATTTGAAAAATAAAAATAATTGTAAAATATTGTTTACTGTTTAGACAAAGGGATGTTAAGATGGTTTGGGCATGTAGAAAGGATGGATGAAAAAAGATTAACAAAAAATATTTATAAGACAATTGTGAAAGGAAAAGCGGGACAGGGTCCAATTCGGCGTATATTCTGCGATTAGATTGCTGACGTTCTAAAAAAAGCAAGGTAAGAAGTACCCATAACCGAAGGGCATGTATGAAGGTTGATGAGTGTAGATGAAGCGAAAGAGGTCTGTCTGGATCGTAGCGAGTGGAGGTCCAAGTCTCTGCCTACCCCTGTGGGAAACAGGTGTGATAGTATGTTGTTATTGTTTACTGTAAAATTTAGACCAATAAAATAACGTTTTGTTTAAAGGCTTCAAATCTTTATTGCAATAACACCACTCATAAAATTGTTGATGATTTAAAAGGAAAACATGTTAATGAGTACGAAAAGACAGTTGCGGTACTCCTCCTAAACAAAGTTAAAACATACACTGTAATTTTTTTTTTAACCTTACAACCAATAATAAAATAAATATGGAATTAAAAATATACTTATACAAAAACTTCACGTGAATGTAAACTACTACTAGGGAGTTTTTGGCGGGAAGTCAAGGTGTTTGGTTGGGGTTTTCTTTAAATTATTTTGCAAATTGATTTTAGTGGACCTTATAATATGAAATTGGTGTTGTTTGGTGTTATAAATGCTCATGCTCATGAACAATATGTGAAATAGTTAAAGTGGACAGTCATAGTACGGCTGTAGTGATATTTGTTTCGCGGACTGTGTGGGCGTCTTCGGGCGTCGTCCGCCACTCAATCGGCTATGAAAACCAGTGGACTCGTATAGATTTGTCGCCAGAAGCAATCAAAGGCCTACACCAACCTTTGATTGTAACTTGTTAGGAAAAAAGAATTTCCCACGTTTTATTAACTTGTTCCTGGCTAAATACGCAGTAGCGTCAAGCCATAAATAAAAAAAAACTTCTACTAATAAATAAAAATAACTAGATAGAGGTTAAACGCACTCAAATTATTAATTTAAAAAAATAAAAAAAAATTGCCTTAAACTATCGAGCTATGATAAAATGGAGAATTTTATTAGTAATAAAAATGTATATAACCAGTTACGAGTATCATTAATATAATTGAAACAACTGTATTGTAAAAAATTTTGTGGCGACGGAATTTTATTTCGTGCAATGAAATAAGTATATAAGTTCAATAAAAAATAAGTTACTTAATTCTAGAAAAAGAGGTTCGTTGGTTACTGATCGCTAACAAACTAAGTAAAAAGAATACTTACAGTCGAAGTGATACCACTACGACTATTAGACAGTAAGAATATCTCAATTTACTCAAAAATCGATACGGATTACGAGTAAAACTTTGAAGTGTCAATATTAACACTTATCTACAATGAGGGATTTTAAACCGGATTTAAAGTTACGAATCAAAGCAAGGGGTGTTATATTTATGCAACAGCTTTATTAGATTACCGCACACCCCGCCTTTGCCCTGCCCCTCCTATGCAATCAAGTAACGCTCCCGCCCCTGCTTTGTCTGCCAATACACAAAAAATTTTACACGCAGAATGTAGACAGAAAATATGGTAGATGACACTCCGGTTTTTTGTATTCGTGTGTTTCAGTGGCCAAAACTGGCATCGAACTACGTTTTTATTTATAAATAAGATTACGTAGGTACACCGTGTACGGTGAATAGAAATCTCGGAGGAAGCCAATAATCCAGCAATGGTCTACAGACGATTTTCCTATTGTCTTTATTTCAAGGTTTATTGGTTCTATCAACAGAACCAAGGCCTGAGATAAATAAACAAAAAACGGAATTTATAAAGGTTACTATTCTAATTAGAATAAGTTTGGTATCGTTATAGGTACCAATTCCCAGGTTAACAGCCTGACTTATTCGTCTTCTAAGTTATATCTATGGGGGAGGATACGCTTCTGGTGTGTTTTTTAGCATCGAAGAAATAATAAATGTACTCGTCGAGTATCTAACTCTAGTATATTTTGTATTAATTTGCAAACACTCCTTCTTGCATTGAATATAAAAGAAATCCATACGATGCATGTTGTCCTATTCTATCCAGGAACCTGCACGTGCAAGCTTGTTTTATGTTCTCTCATTAATTTACCCCGCGACACTCCCCCCCTCCCCCCAATCGAATAAACGCCAGCTTTGTCCTCCACATGTCGCGTCCCGTCGCGCCGCGCCGCTTCCTTGCCAATTTTATCGCACCCTGTATTATCACGCGTAATCACGTTATTTGTCACGCTCCATACTCTAACTCAATTATTTGTGTGGCTTTGTGAGTAAAAACTTGATAAACTAGCATTTATTCATAACACAATAGGCATGAGGACTAAAAAAATGATTTTGGCCCATCATGTACATTACTCATAAATTTTTTAAGTACACATTTTTATGTTTTTCTCTAAGTAACAAGAAATGACGAAGATACAGCGCATGTAGCATGATGTCACGATCTCGTTTAACAAGCGGTGACGTCACGATTTAACAAACCGAAAAATATGGGTTCTTTATTTTTAAATAGAATAATACTTTTTTGTATATTGTATCTTTTAACAGTAAATCTGACATACTGCACCGCTTATTTCTTAAATATTCTCTTCTCTCTCTCGCTCTCTCTCTCTCCCTCTACCTAAAGGTTGACTGGAAGAGATTGCTATGCGATGTGACATAAGTCCGTCTTTGTAATAATTATTCTGGTTTAATTTTTTTTATTATTTTTGTTTATGGTACAATAAAGAGTACCTATTTGTATTGTGTGTAGGTAATCTATAGATGTGTAAAATGGCATGGGCATCAAAGGATGTGAAAACATTTCTTCAGGGTCAAAAATGCGCCCTTTAAAGAACCTCTTGTGTTTACTAAATCCAACTCCTTATATCCATGTAGGTGGAACATAAATTTCTAGGTCGGATGCCTATTTACCTACTACAAAGAAATGAGAAGTAAGCCGATGGCGAAACTACAAATCGAACCCACTACTATTTTGATTTACCACGTGACACGATCAAAGTCAATTAAAACTGTTTAAGTATAACTATTCAATCCTAACTGCCTTATTATAAAGTAAACATACGTATATTATCTCATGTTTTCCTACTATAAACTTCTATATGACTTGCATTTACTACTAACCATAGAGTAGGTAAATGCTTTGAAATACTCATACTGTCTTTCTAGCGGAAAAAGCGGATGACTTTCGAATCGACTTTAAATCGATCGAAAATCGATTTTACTCGTGCTTGGTAGCCCAGTAGTACATACCTACGCAATTTAAGCGCCTTCTGGGCGTAGTTTACATTTGGATGGGTGACATAAAAATTAATAGAGCTGCTCCGTGCTTTGCAAGACACGTTAAGCCTTTGGTCCCACTCCCAGCTCTCATTATTTTACGGCAATCGTTAAGCTATGTCGACTGCCTTTGAGCTTGAAGAATGAGACACCGTGTTAGTTTTTTTAGGGTTCCGTACAAAAAATGAAAAAACGGAACTCTTATAGAATCACTCGTGCGTCTGTCTGTCCGTCCGTCTGTCACAGCCAATTTGCTCCGAATCTACTGGACTCAATCAGGTGAAATTTGGTAGAAGGTTGTAATCCCATGACACAAACACATATGTGCAAAGTAAATAAATATTTTTTTTAAAATAAGGGCCATTTTCGAGGGACAAATTAGGAAATTTAAAAAAAAGATCGATTGCAATCCTTACTGTGTCATATATTAAATCAAAGGACTCGTTATGAGGATCTCAAATATATTTTTGTTATTATTTTAAAATGAATAGTTTTGATTTTATTCATGAAAGAAAATGAAAATTGACCATTCCCCCCCCCCTGATCTCCGAAACTACTGAGCCTAAAATTTAAAAAAAAATACAAAATATTGTGCATTGCTTGTAGATTACAGGAAAATCTATAAGAATTGCGTCAATTGTACGGAACCCTCTCCACGCGAGTTCCACTCGAACTTGGCCAGTTTTTTATGTTATAGGGCGGCAAACGCACAAGCGGGTCACCTGATGGTAAGTGATCACCGCTGCCCATGGACAACTGCAACACCAGGGGTGTATCAAGAGCGTTACTGGTCTTTCAGAAAGATATAGACCAGTTTTCTGAAGGTTTCAATGTCGTATCGGGAACATCGCTTACTTACACAGACCTAAAACAAAAAAAAGCTTATCTATTTGGTTTCCAGACGGAGCACCGCACATGCTGCGCGTGTGGGGAGCCTATCGCAGACCGCTATCTGCTGGAGGTGGGCGGCGGCGCGTGGCACACTGGATGCCTCAGGTGCTGCATCTGCGCCGTCCAGCTGGACAGACATCCCTCCTGCTTCCTCAGGGATCGGCAGGTGTACTGCAAGCAGGACTATGCCAAGTAAGAATAGACAACTTGTAACTTCGCTGATTGTGGCTTTTGGAGGTACCTATAAACAGCGGATGCTGGAAACAGTCTACTGCAAAGTCTATGTCAAGTAAGAACAGTAGACGACTTGTAACTTCGTAGATTGTGGCTTCTGGAGGTGTAAGACACAGCGGCTGCTGGAACCAGTCTACGGCAAACAGGAGTATTTCAAGTAAGAGAATTGTTATCTTTAGAATAAATGACCTGGCACTTCATATACTATAGAAGTCAAATAGGAAATTTCTTGTAGCGAGTCTGCTCAACAGTGGTCTTTCCGAATAGCGTTTGCATTAAAATAAATAAATATATACTACGGACAAATCACACAGATTGAGCTAGCCCCCAAAGTAAGTTCGAGACTCGTGTTATGGGATACTAACTCAACGATACTATATTTTATAACAAATACTTAAATAGATAAACATCCAAGACCCAGGTCAATCTGAAAAAGATCATTTTCCATCTTGACCTGACCGGGGATCGAACCCGGGACCTCCAGTGTGACAGTCTAGCATGATGACCACTAGGCCACAGAGGTTGTCAAATAAGTTGAAAAAGTACGATTTCCTACATCGAACCTTTTCGGATAGGTACTTAAAATGTACCAGCTGCTTCTATCTTAGATAGTATTGAAAACTTGAAAATGATAGACCAAGATTGTTTATAAAACACGTCCAGTTTACGGATACATCGTTTAGCTGGCCGCACGTTAATTCCTTTACAATACACTGCCTACGTCCAATTAACCTCCGACGTATTAGAAATATTCATAGTCATCATTTTCCTAGTCATCCGTGAAGTCGGAACACCCGGCCGATTTTAGTTGTGATATGTGCAAGTGAACGAGCATCGATCATGTTGTGGTTTGATTTTGGCGGGTTATAATCGGTATGCGGTGAGGTATGCTGGCAGGGTAGGCGGTCCAGTGTTCGGATGACCTGTGACCTGGGCTGTGTGGGGCCGGGTTCCGTGATGATGCACTATCGACAGATGCTTGGCCGGCCTTTTTGTACGCAGATACCTTGTTGGAAAATTTGGAATTGATATAGGCCCGTATCAGATGGTGTTTTTTTTGTTTCGACTAGACGACCGATTGAAAATGATAAGTATCGCTGTACCGATGCATAAAAGAGTTTGATGAAGTGTCAACAGATGATAAAGCATTGCATGAGTGCCTAAGTTCTTTGTGTTGAAGGTTTTCAAGTACTTTTCATTATCGATATGGGAAAAGAATTGCCGTTCAACTGCGAATTACAAAATATTTATATGAAACTAGCTTTTGCCCGCGGCTTCGCTCGCGTATCCCACGGGAAGATTACTTTTTTCCGGGATGAAAGGTACCCTATGTCCTTCTCAGTACACCCAACTATGGGTATGCGAATTTTCAAGAATATTGATTCAGTAGATAAAGCGTGAAGAGGTAACAAACAAACAAACAAACAAATATATAAACTCACTTTCGCATTTATAATATTAGTTGGGATGGGATTGGGATGGCATGTATGTATATATTTTCATATTTTTTCTTTTATTAAACTAGTCTATAATGACTATGTTTTTTTAATTTGAAGACTACAGGTTTATAACAATAATTAAAAAAAAAATGGTTACAATTAGGATATTATTAGGATAAAAAGATATATTAAAAAAAAGTGTAATTTAGGTAGGTAGAGTTTAAGTTCCTCTCTTAAATTCATACTTACAGATACACTTTCATGTATTTTTTTCTTTGTCTGAATTTTTAATCTTCAGGTATACCTTGCGAGGCAGACAGATCCAAGGGTCACAAGATCTAAAATTAACGCAAAAGTTTTAACTAGGTAACATTAATTTCCAACACTAAGTTGATTTCAGCTAGATTAAATCAACTCAGTCGACTTATGTTTATTTGCAACAAAGAAAATAATATATACCTATACATATTAAATTTCTTAGAAAAAAATTAAAATAAAACAATAAATAATACAGTAAGTTGAAGTAGGTAGATATTTCACTTCCTTTTATACTTATAGCTTTACAAGACAAAAACTACTTCACTCGGCTCAAAACCTACAAAGTTTAAAAATCAATCGCATCTAATCTCTGTATCGAGCTATTAGCATAAACCCACTAAAAGACTCTTCGCAACAGGTGTGTGAGGACTCACTCTTGTCCGCAAAAGAAAAAAAAAGAGGCCAACGTCCCGAGGAGAGGTTTTATTGAAAATCTGGCGGCCGAGTGTGGCACAACAAAGCAACGCCACAACTTAGCGAGCGAGCAAAAGGATACTCGTAGAAAGACACCTTGAATTCATTTAATTTTTAGCCTTTGGGACACGGGAGCGTCCTATCCAGTAAACAACGTTCAATTGTTTTTAGCTAAATGCAACGTTATACTCGTCATTCCAATAGTAGCCATAGACATAGATCCAACAATAGGCCTTCCCAGCGGAATGCATCCAGCACTTTCTTGTTATTCAGGTTTTCGAACTACCTGAAGTGATTGTCCTATTTTGCGCTTGCTGATATGTGCGGTAGACCTTGGAGATTGACCATTGCCCCACTGCTCCAGCGGATATCCATTAAGGCGATTAGATCCCTCGATTCCCGTCATTTGGTCAGTTAGTCAAGCCTACTTCTCATTTACAGCTCACCAGAAAATGTTGAAAAAAATATATGTGGAACATTAGTTCAAGAACTATATTTGGAACATTTGTTTTTTCTTAGTGACTTTGTATGGTAAAGTAAAAAAGAAAACTACGGGACATCGATTTTTTACTTGAATTCCCTACTGCTCCTAAACGGCAATGATATATGAAAATATTTTTACACAAAAAAATTAAGAATCCCCTATTCTTTAAATGCAATATTGCTTTTGTAAATCAAACTATGTTTTCTTTTAAAATATATCGAAACATTGAAATTCCAAATGTTTAGTTGCAGAGGTGCTCTGCGCGGGCGCGGGCGGCAGTCGTTTGGTGGCATTCGTACGGGAAGGCTGTGTCACTCACTGCCAAATTTGTATGAGGGATCAGGCGTATTTTCTTTGTATGTGAATAAAGACTAGTTCAGAGAGTAGTGCAGTCAGAGTAGAGTAGTCAGCCAGAGTATGGTAGACCAGAACCAATCCTAGGATAGGTACAAACGCTAGATGGCGTTCGGGACCAACGGCTTTACGTGCCTTCCGAAGCACGGAATCATCTTTCTTTTTCGGATAATCAGGTGATTCAAGCCTGCAATATCCTAACTAGACTGGAAACAACTTTTCACGAAGTATGCTTCCCAGTGGGATTTTAACCCACGACCTCCGGATCACAAGGCAAACGCCTTTACCACTAGACCACGGAGGCAGTCCGATCTAAATTACTACCTACATTCAAAAAACATAGTCCTGCCATGGACGAAAAATACAAGAGAACTGACAACCCCATACAAAAAAGCGTACTCTGCTAGAAAGCCAAAATCTTGTATTATTTCTAGATGACGATACTATCTCGCCCGCTAGCCATAGAAAGGATGCTGGGCACTTAGGCTGACGGTATCTACGAAAAATCAGAGATGGCTCTTGTTTGTTAGTAGAAAATTAACGCTTATACCGCCCCCATATTTCCGAAATTAAGAATGCCCTTACCCTAGACTTTCCCATACAAACGTAGGCTACGTTTTATTTTAAAACGACATGTCAGATTTCGGTAAAAATTTGTAACTTTAAAGAAATTGCACATATCTAGGGTAATAATTGGTTTTCACAGTCAAAATATGAACTTTAAAGAAAATATAAGGGTGTAAACGTTTTCCATACGTCGTTACAAAATAAAACGTAGACTACGTTTGTATGGGAAACTCTGATTCTGTCTAGGGTAAGGGACTCTTAAGTGGCACCACTACGAAACTACCATCTTTTGAACTTGCTCAATATTTAAACTAAATTGTATTACGCTTTAAAGTAGGAAGATTTTCAGTTCTCTAGTATTATTCTTCCGTGGTCCTACGCTGCCCAGCACGCTCAGCTAAAGATAGAGCGCATATCAAGTTGGTCAAGGAGAGCAGAATCTTTTCACCTGAGACTTATATTAAGTGGCCTCTTTCCGTCTTATTATAAAATTTATTACTACGTTTAAACTATTATCCGCTCAAATCAAGATGACATTGACACACGAACCAGTGTCATTTTACTATATGTCAATTTGATTCGGGAGAATAATGGTATAAAGCTTGTGCTAAAGCTAGAACGCGTTTTACAATAAGAAGGTTTAGCTTAAGAGCTTGTACTACCCTAAAATTCTTAGAGCAATCTTAAATATTATCAATATTAACGAAATACTCTCTTTGAAATAAAAACACAGCAAAGTTCAGGACTAACTCTATACATTAAGTACCTATATGCTTCGAAAACCCGACTGCTTAAAATTTTCTCGACAGAAAAAAATTGCGAAGTTGCCTCTAAATCACCTCAGAATTATACTACAACGGAAAGTATTCAAGAAATACAATAAATTAACCTTTGTTACTTTGGATTATAATTGTATTAAACATAATCGTAAGGCAGTCATAATATGTCTTACTTTTTAAATAACTCTTAAATATAAAAAAAAACCTCAAAACCAAAACCATTCATTGATCTACCATGATCTTTTCACCCCGCATGGTCTCGCTGTCTCGCTTAGGCTAGAGTAAATTTGTGTGCGTGGAGCGGGAGCAAAACTTAGATTATTCACATCAGGCCCATCCTTAAGTAATACCCAGGCAGAGGCGGTCCGTTAGGGTTGCTTTACACTTATTCGGACCGGCATTAAACGGCATAGCCGCTTAGCCGGGCGGTGAAATTGAATATATGAAGATGAATGTTCGGGGAAAAAGACGATATAATTGCTTCGGGTAGGCTTTGTTGTTCGACAAATACTGCCGAACCAACAATGTCGGCCTGAATAAGCGTGTAGCAACCCTTAGCGGTTTGAATACCTAAATCAAGGCGAGGGTATCGTTCTATAACCTCATTATTTTATAGTGGGAATGTTGCTAGCCTAAAAAATACACCGGCACGGTGACTTGCAACACTGACGCTTTCATTTGTCATTTATTATGATTGTGGTAACTGGATGCGACTTGAAACCATATTTTATTGGTAACACCGGTGATGGAGGAATGGACTATGTTGCGACCACACCGAAACAAACATCATAAGTTAGTACCAGACGAAAAAAAAACACTATTCCATCATAAACGAAAGGTAACCGTATAATGCAAATATTGTACACGAATTTTAACCTCACGTAATTGTTTCTTGATACGTAAGCAGAAATCGAAAAAAAAAATAGATATGTTTCGCTTTCTACGCAAAGCGTTTTTTTTTTTTTTTTAATTTTACGGCTTTGGATAGAAGTCCCTTAGAGCCTATCTTTAATTTTGTTCTTTATTCCTAATCCTAACCTAACCTAATCCTAACAAGTTACAATCAAACGGTGGTGTAGGCCTTTGACTGCTTCAAGGGAGCTTCTGGCGACAAATTTATACGAGTAAACTGGTTTTTTTAGACGATTGAGTGGCGGACGACGCCCGAAGACGCACACAGTCCGCAAAACAAATACCACTACAGCCGTACTATGAATGGCCACTTTAACTATTTCACACATTGTTCATGAGCATGAGCATTTATAACAACAAACAACACCAATTTCATATTATAAAGTCCACTAAAATCAATTTGCAAAATAATTTAAAGTAAACCCTAACCGAACCCCTTGACTTCCCGCCAAAAACTCCGCAACGCGTATGTCAGTCATCGGGATATGTCAGATGGCTTTCGACAGCTTGAAAAATCTGACACCAGTTTTGGCCACTTACACTCACAAAAATCAAACTACATGCTGCAGTTGCTCTAAGTTGCATGTAGTAGAAAATAAATAGGTATAGAGACCATTGACATAGATTATTTATAAAGACCATATTATGTGCCGAGTGGTTCCCGGCAGAGTAGAATAGGACCACTCCAAATTTTCTCGTAGATGTCGTAGAAGGCAACTTAGGAGACACAAGCTAAACAAAGCTTATAAACATCAATGAGACCTCTCCAACCCGTCTGGCCAGCGTGGAGAGTGTAGGCTAAATCCTCTGACTGGTCTGGCTAATATAGGTCTGGTAGTATAGAGAGGGTTATGCCTGCAGTGGAGACAATTTCTTTGAAGGACAAGCAATGGGTACAACCAGGCTTCATCCGAGGTGGATATCGACATATTTTCTACCAGTATACCAAGACTGAGACGCCTTCTTACTAATTTCTTCTTCCCAAGCGATGCAATTGACGATTGACAATATTGAATGCGATTCAGTTCAACACATTGTTGGACACACTACGTCTATAGACGTTAATTAATTTTTATATCTATTGTGTCTGGATGTGTCCAGCAATGTGTTAATTTAATATCTACTTACAAGTTTTATCATTAACTATTTGATATTAGTTACATTTCAAGTAACTACTGAATATGCGGATGTTAATGTCTTTGTTTAAAGATCTTTTTTTAAAATACAATGTTTTTTATCAGTGATGACCTGTAATGGACTTTCTGTATATATTAAGTTTTCTATGTAAATTATAATAGTTGTTGGTCATCCAAATAAAATAAAATATCTGGTATCCAGTAGATACATTCTAATATATATACCACAGACTCTTACTATAAAAAAGAAATATCTGTTAAAAATAATACACATTTGTTTTAGCACTTTTATTGCTAAAACGAGTGTCAATTATTTTTGGTATAATTTTTACTTAATAGATATTCATCTCTCTTGTAGTAATATGGGGCTTTTATATCTGCTTTGACATTCATACTCTTATTATGCATATGAGAATCGTCCCTCGCGACAGGTCAAACTAAATAATAGCTGTAAAATACAGCACATTCTGAAACCTTATTTCCTACATTATTGTAGG
The DNA here is from genome assembly GCA_963576875.1 of Acrobasis repandana. Lineage (NCBI taxonomy): Eukaryota > Metazoa > Arthropoda > Insecta > Lepidoptera > Pyralidae > Acrobasis > Acrobasis repandana. The sequence goes on from OY756214.1 coordinate 2,682,387, forward strand.
AATTCTATTAAACAAAGCAATAAATATAAATAAACATTTATTATAGTTTATTATCTGATTATTATCGGGGACATTCGATAATTTATCGATAATTTATATTTAATCTGCATTTGCACCCCCGAGCGTTTATATTAACCACTTCTGGTTACGCGATTAAATTGCAAATAACGACAGTAAAGTAATTATTTAGCTTGCACCTTTGTTCGCGTTTAGTTATATTATAATATAAATATATTATTATACTACCGGCTCGATAGCTCGTTATATTATAATACAACAAGATATCGGGCCCGGCGCGGTCCGCACTTGGTTGGGTAACCACAAATGGCATACACATTTTCTCGAGCTCCTCCGTGCTTCGGAAGGCACGTTAAGCCGTTGATCCCGGCAGTCGTCAAGCTATGTCAGATGGGGCTAGGCAGCTTGAAAAATCTGACACCAGTGTTGGCCACTTATACACACGAAAAGCCAAAACAAATTTTCTATTTTGCTTACTACCTGTTTTCTTCTGTTTTCCTCTCCTGGGTTTGGAAGAGATTTCTTATGAAATAAGCAGTAACTAATGTACTCTATTTTCTTACTTTTTTTGTATTTTCTGTAACTACATGAATTTTGTAAATTAATAAACGAACAAGCTTTTTTTGTTAACAAAAAAACATACAGTTAAAAATTGGATTGGGATCAGAATACTATGCCTTATCTGATAAAAAAAGAAAAACAAACTTATAAGCTATATAAAAGTAAAATATAAATAAACAATATCTGAATTCCCATTATTAGGTACCTATGTATGTATACATACCTAATACAGAATTACAGATACTTCTAAATCGGTATTTAAACAACAAAAACATATAAACCCATTAAATCATCTTCAAAGTCAACACCTTAAAATAATTAGTCAAGCAAGAATAATGTAGATTGAAGTTAGTAATTACCTCTAGTAGTAATAGTCTTTCTTTACGTTCCGCACAGTTTCTTTGATTATAATATATTACATACTAGCTGACCCGGCGAACTTCGTTTCGCCCGTTCCCGTTACTTTTTCCATATTATCTCACCGTTTAAACCTTCCCTGGACTACGACAAACATTTCAAAACCAAAATCAGCTAAATCGGCCCAGCCGTTCTCGAGTTTTAGCGAGACAAACGAACAGCCATTGATTTTTATATTACGTCTAACAAAATATACTGAAACCTCCGATAATATATTCTAACTGAAACTATTTTAAGACGATACACGGTGTCCAGTGCTGCCCCCATTGGAAATATATTTGTGAGGAAACGGGGATATCATCTGAAATTTTAAGCTACTAAAACCTAGAAACAAACTATTTTATAAACCACTGTTTATAGTTTAAAGTGAGAACGTTAAGCTTTAGTTTGCGTTTTTGCCAGAAGTGGCCGTTTTTCGCAAAATTGCAAACTAAAGCTTAACGTTCTCACTTTGAACTGTAAACAATGGTTCATAAAATAGTTTGAAGGGTTATCTAGGTTTCAGTAGCTTAAAAATTTAGATGATATCTCCGTTTCCTCACAAATAATTTATTTCAAACGGGGGCAGCACTGGACACCGTGTATCGTCGTAAGAGTGAATTGGGTAGTTTACTGGGTCAAAAATAAATTATTTGGTACTGTTAAGAGAATAAAACGTCACAAAATAATGTCACTTGTCATTGATCACATCCATTTTGAACGTGATTTTAGATTTATTAATGCAGAAAAACGGATATTAAAAGCGTTATTTGACTCCAAAAAACTATGACGTCACAATCCGATATTACATACAAATCACATAGAAAATGATTGTTTTAACGAGGAACATACGAGTATATCGAAATATGAAAAAGATTTTTTTGCTTTCTATACAAACTCGTATCAGCTGTTCGGTCAACTTGTATGAGAAACCAAAAATTATTTTTTATATTTCGATATATGTTCCTTGGAGAAAGTTGTTCAGTATCATGGACTGAATTCACCTTTAAAACAGTTTCAGTATATTTTGTTAGACCCTGTATATAGGAGAAGATTCGTAAACAACGTAGTTGGTTGTAAAATAACAAATTCGTATAACTAGAATAACCAATATGTTTATTGTTTATTGTGCCCAATAAAATAAGAAAAATATTTAAATAAAAAATCTGTAACAATCTACATACAACAGATTAGCAAAGATAGGATAGATTAGCATGTAGATTGTTACAGTTTTTTTTTAAAACATTGTATTCTCATTTGCCAGGGTAAAAAATGACCAGTGGACGGTAAGCTTGTGGGCGCAATATCAAAAGTCTCAAGACAGTTCAAATCGAAATTCTATTGTTGAACACAAATCGATCTAAAGCTTTATTTATACTGCTAGAGATTAATTAAACAGAGAGAGGACATGGTGCATTAACATAAGACATGGTGCGCGCATTTGCAAAGGTGTGGGCGAGATCGCGTGAGAGCGAAATCCGTTGGAACTGCCCGGCCGGGATTAAGTGTAAGGACGTGTTTGGGACCGCTACCCGACTCGGAAATACATACTTACTAACACGTCTTTATCCCTTACGGCGTAGACAGAGCCAAAGAACTTAGAATTTAGGTAAAAATGCGCATCAAACACTTGTCGATGCAGCATTTTTTTGTAAGATTTGCTCGTACACTCGTTATTTGAAAAAAAAATATTTTTTACTGACTTTGTTACATGTGGATTGTGATTTCAAAACTTTTTACGGTGGAAAAGACTTTGTTGCGATTTTGCAAGACTGGCATACCTTAACAAGTATTGTTTTGGAGGAGATCTCTGGTGGTATTTTAAAGGGGATATGACCGTACATGAGTACAAACTGAGGTACAAGTCGCGCGTAGTGAGGATTGATATCGTGCCTCTCAGACACACAGCCAGCGCCCAAGCCACTTGGACAACACCAATTCAGTTAGATTATCATCATCCTCACGTATCATCACGTTGCATCCTCAGCGGTAACGCTTCAGAGCCCGTGGTCCGCTACCTAACCTAGGTGATTTAGCGAGGTTTCTGGTTTTACACAGAGCGACTGCCGTCTGACCTCCGCAACTCAAAGGTACACCAGAACCAATCCTAGGGTAGGTTTAAATAAACGCTAGATGGCGTTAGGGACTCACATGGCTCCAAATATACGTGTCGACGAGACTTTTCTTCTTCGTCTAAGCGCGTTCCCGGTTGCATCCTCAGCTGTGCTGCTTCGGAGTCCGGGATGCGCTTTCCCGCTTTTTCTTCTCCAAATAGATATAACATGCATGTCAATGGTCACCCAAGGATGCCAAAGACCTTGCGAAATGGAGAAGAAATAGCCGGAACAGTTTGAATGATTTGACTATAATATAGTTTTATGACCGACCGCCTGCCTGGCGTCAACCCTCTTTGGGAATAAATCGAATAGACTTTTCCTCCCTACAAAAGTGAGCATTATCTCAAGTTTCAAAAGGCCATAAAACAAACACGCTCGTCGCGTGGCACCGCGCTACCAGGCAAAAAGGCGCGCTAAATAAACAATAACCGATGATATATCAACAAAGGTAATTACCATTGTAGCCGACGGCGACCGCCGATTTACGTCCTGGCGAGCTGGCAACACCACTCGTTATGGCCCAAACAAATATTATTTAACTGTGACGCGCTGGATTTTAACGAGCGCGGGATTTTTGTTTGGCAACATTATTGGCTCGCCTCTGTTAATGAGAAATATGAGAAAAGATTTTTTTCAAACCCTCGGTGGAAAAGAGGGATGCTCTAAGTTTCACGTGCCTATATATCTGCCTGTGTATCTTTGTATGTCTTTCTGTGGCATCGTAACTTCTAAACGGATGTAGTTTCTTTTTTCTGTTTAATAGGTGCTTTAGTTATACTAAGTAGGTATACGGATTTTTTTTAAAATAAAAGCTGTGTTGTAATATATAGGTATAAATAATTCAGATATATTAATGTTTTGCAAGGCACCTTGTATAACGTTAAATTTATAGGCTAACTCGTAAATGTAAATGACAATTAACTTGCAAATTTAACATCTCCACTTACAGGTTTTGTTGCCTATTTGCTGCCCTTCTTTAATTATTTTTCAAGTTTCAAGTTTGTATAATGTTCGTAGTTAACGACAGTGTAAGTTATCCGAAGTACATACATACATAGTACAAACTCTTTGATTCTGCACACTGCAGAAAAAAAGTTCTTTAATATCTCTATGGTCCCAACAGGCCGCTGTTACTGGCATAACTCTAGATCTTTGTGAAACATTTTTAATCTACTTACTGATGAAAACATTTATGTAGGTTAAGGACGAGTAACGGAGAAAAGAGCGACACGGCCAGCACTTCACTGACAAGAGTGCGGCTCTTGAATAAACGAAAAAGCTGATTCGATGACCTACTGCTGTTTGGCATATTATATTTTGGTATTTTGGTAACATCGAGGTGATCTGATGATGGAGTTATTCTGTTGGTCCGTGAAAATAATAATCTAAATAAGAAGCTGAGCAATAAAAAACATTTTTGAAAGAAGAACTTAATTCAGTTTTGATTCGTAACGAGAAAACTATTACTACTTACCTAAACTATAAGCTGTGCTATAAGTTAGCTTTGTCAGTTAGTTATAGCCGCCTTATAAAATTAGACAATTTAGTACAATATTATACCTAATCAGAAAAGAAATACTTACATGAGGTTGTTATTTGTTTTAAATGGGTATTAAACATGTACCGTCTTATTGTAAAAATAGGACTTTTGTTACTATGTTTAAACTATTATCCGCCCAAATCAAGTTGACATTGACAGGTGAGAAAGTGTGATATTACTGGATGTCAACTTGATTTGGGCGGGTAATGGTTTAATTTAAACCTAGCAACAAAGTTAGACCTGTTTTTATAATAAGACGGGTAAAGTTATAAAAAATAATGCTATGTTGTTACGAGCAACTTCGGAACCCTACACTGCGCGTGGTCCGACACGCACTTGGCCGATTTTTTCATATTATTATTCACAAGTGAATTACATTTATAAAGAAAAGTTGTGCATAAAAATATATGGACTGAACTGCTACTCAAAAAAAATGTACATACCTAGTGAAATAACCTTATTTAAAAAGTATATTTAATAAACTCAATTTTATCACAAAATGAATTAATCAGCTTTCATTATTTAATAACAATACAGAATTTCCTCTTTAGAAGTCGGTTAAAGTAAATGAACAGTCGTAGACAATATGGTGCAGTCGCGGGAAACGAAATGAGGTCCGACTTGAGATATTTATTAACACAAAAGTAATTAAAAACGGTCTCGCATAAGAGATCAGGGATCGATATTCGTAAAAGTTATGCACTTTATTGGTAGGGCTGCCACGTGTTTTACAACCTGATGTCGTTTTTTTTAATTACAGTTATTCATTCCCAGCAGTAGGACCAAATAGGATAAAAAATATTACATCACAAAACTGACAACATACAGTAACATATGTATAGAGTATTCAAAAACATGTGAAAGTGCAGTCTTCTCGATGCGAACACAGCATGCACATACAATAACTGATATTGAAAAGTTCATTACCTACACTGAACAATACTATTACATAGAATAAAAAAAGAGTAAAGTGTATTAACTAATTATTCACGGAAGAATAATAAAAGAAGAATATAAGTCAATCAATTGATCAAAGGTCTCTCGATCTCGGCACTATAATAAGTTTGTTTGTTTGTTTTTCGTACACTGGGTTTTCAAGCTGCTCAAAAGCATCTCACATAGCTTGACGACTGCCGTAAAATATGAAAGCCAGGTCCAGCCGCTAAACGTCCTTTCCAAAATATAGAGGGGCTCGAGAAATTATTATGCTATTTTTTAAAATAAGGGTCATTTTCGGCGGATAAATTAGGAAATTGAAAAAAAAAGTAGGGCTCATTATGTGGATCTCAAATATATTTTTGTTATAATTATAAAATAAATACTTTTGATTTTATTCATGAAAGAAGACGAAAATTGGCCATCCTCCCCCATGATCTCCGAAACTACTGAGCCTAAAATTTGGAAAAAAATACGACATATAGTTCATTGCTTTTAGATTACAGGAAAACCTATAAGAATTCAATCAATTGTAAGGAACCCTCTCCACGCGAGTTTAATTCGCACTTGGCTGGTTTTATTTAGTTTGCTATCCGTAGTTGAGTTGCAGTTTCTTTATCTTATTTTTGGGAACAGCTTCGCCTCTTCAAAGGAATTCTAGATTGTTTATAATTCACCACATTCAAGCGGCAGCCCTGCATGTTTCGTGTCGGCCACATTCGTCAGCGCGTCGCCCACGGCCGCTAACAGTGCTTGGGAATTGTAAAACAAACGCCCGCATAATATCCCAATGAATCTCGATTGCTCTTGTATCTAAAACAAATAACTTAAATCATCAATGGACGCGTTCAATGGCTATTAAATGGGGGGGTGTCCGCGAGAGGGGGAAAGCAATCAACGAGTAAGGATTTATTGTAGGCGCCCCCGGCGATGGACGGGGGGACCAAGCGCGCTATCGCAGGCCCAATCTCTTACAAAGTGGGATTTTTATAAGAGCAAAGCAATGTGACGACAAACTACAACTTTGCAGTGAATTATTTGAATGTAAGTCCTCGTAGTAGAAGATGTTTATATTTTTATTTTTAACTTACAGCTAAAATACTTTCTTATAACATTAAAAGAAAATATACAATTAACGAACATAGTTACAATATCAGAGTAATACCTTGCGTCTAGTGAGGTTCAAATTCGTGCCTCACAGACACACAGACACATATAGCCAGTGCCCAAACCGCTAAGTCACCAGTCACCGCTGCAAATGATGCATTGACGAAATAAGGAATAAAAGACATCAACGAGTCCCGTACTCGCTTTTTGGGGAATAGATTTAAAGAATATACTAACGGCCAGTTCCGGGTACGCTTGGAATATTTTTGTCAAAAAATACCTTCTAGAATAATTCTACACAAAAATGACAAGCGAATCAAAATTCATTTAGTAATTTAAATGGTAGTCGGCCGACAAACAGAAAAAAAAACTAAACTATATTTTGTAATTTACATAAAAGGATTTTGGATAAAAATTATAATTATGTAAGGTATTCGATCTCTATTTATAATTTAAGAACTACGTTCTTGTCGGTGGAGTGGAGTAGTTTCCATGTCTCCCTCTTTTGAGCCATCCTTTTGACCTCCCTATACGACACGGCGTCAACAACTTCGATGCTATATTTATAATTAATACTTAACACAAATTAAAAACACAACAGTATTAGTAAATTACAAGTAACAATAAAACCTAAATTAATTAATAAAACAGGGCAGGTGCGAGTCGAGCTCATAAATGAAGGGTTGTTTGAACACGCTGAAAAAACAGGTTTCTTGTATGATGACCCTATAGTAGTAGTTATAGCGGCCACAGCAATACATAATCGGTAACAATTCCAAGTCTAGCTATTCCGATTCAAGAGATAGAGTCCTGTGGCAGACGGACAGACGGATAGTCAGCGGAGTCTCAGTAGTCTTTTTAGGGTCCCGTTTGCACCCTTTGGGTACGGAACCCTAAAAAGCAGGAAAGCGCACCCCGAGCTCCAAAGCAGCACAGCTGAGTATGCAACCGGGAACACGCTAGATAATGAAGTCCCAGTAAATTAAGAGAACTTTCTCCTTTCGCATTTTTAGTATTATAACTTGAGTTGAACTTTGCAACTGCCACCGTGGTCCAGTGATCATGGCGTTCGCCTTGTGATCCGGAGGTCTTGGGTTCAAATCCCACTGGGAAGCATACTTAATGAAAAGTTGTTTCCAATCTGGTAAGGATATTGCAGGTTTTAATCACCTGATTAGATAATAATAATCATCTTTTTTTACGGATGTAAAGAAAGATGATTCCGTTCGGAAGGCACGTAAAGCTGTGGGTCCCGAACGCCATCTAGCGTTTGTTTAAACCTATCCTAGGATTGGTTCTGATCTACCCTTTGGGTTGCGGAGGTCAAACGGCGTAACCTTGTCAAATCACCTAGGTAAGGTTAGGTAACGCGGACCCCGAGCTCTGAAGCATAAATGCTGACGATGCAACCGGGAATAAGCTCGGATGATGATGATGAACTTGACTTGACTTTGCAACTGATAAAACACTATCAAAATCGCGTGTCACCCACAATTTAATCTCCTGCTATCGCTATCCGAAGCAATGCCTCTAACCGATTTGCATTTCAAAACGGCGGCCTTCTTATCACCGTATTAACATTTTGTCGCTGCCGTTTCAATTAAAGGGCCGCGTTATAATTAACAGAGTGACGCGGCGACATGTTTTAACACTCTTCTTAATGAAGATGTCGCGTATACCCGCGATAAATGCCTGTTGAATAGTCATGGACATAGGGTGGTCTCGAGTTCTGCATAACTAGGTACAGATTCAGATGGGAAACGGGGTAGACGAGCCCTCGGGCTGTACTATATACTGTAAGACCCTAAAGCCGCTTTTAGCGTGATGATGGGCGTTAAGATGAAATGGTTGAATAGTGATGGGTTACTAACCGCATCGCCTATTAAGGCTGGGCTTGATGTGGGTAATCCTCTATTGCTCCCGCTTCCACGCACACTTTACTCTAGCCGAAGCGAGACAGCGAGCCATGCGCGGATAAAAGATCGCGGCAGGTCAATGAGGCTGGTTTCGGATTTGAGTTTTTTTTCATTTTACAAAGAATATTTAAGAGTTATTTAATAAACGGGCAAGTGCGAGTCGTACTCGTACATGAAGGGTTCTAGTTTATTAATTTATTTCTAAAAAAGTCAATGTCGGAAGGAGGAAGGAGTCTCGTTTTTTATTTGTGATTTTTTTTTCTGTATCATAAAATTTTATTAATTATAATTAAACTAAATATAACAATAATAAATTAAATCTAAAACTAATATTACAAACAACAAACCAAGAAAACAAAACAGAAGAAGGAATAATAATAAAAATATTAAATATAATGCTAATCGAAGAGCCCACCTCGGAGCATACCGGGCTCAAAAGTACCCATATCGCCATATAATTTGTAATGTGACCTGTGTTCACATTGCAAATTAATAAAATAAAAATTACAAATAAAAAAGAGACTCCAACGCCTCGCCGCGAGGCAGGATACCCAAAAAGCTGGCAGCATTACCCCTCTGCACCGCGATAGAAATCCTTTGTGCAAAGTAGCTGCCCGCCCTTGGATCGCCCGTAACATCGCGGAGACGCGTAGAAATTTGAGTCACAAAAAGATTTTGCTTCTGGGCCCCATGGACCCATCGTCTCTACGGCGAAGGCCACAAAAATAGAATTTCTAATGAGATCTTCATACTTCCTGCGTTTCAGGGCTTCCGCCGTAACAGCCGCAGCACAGATCGCACAGACGTTGACGCCACATGCGTAGATGCGAGAGTATCCACGCAAGTGGTGTCACAAATCAGGCTTTTGCCCAGCCTCCACGGTATCAGTGACATTCCGTCAAGCCTTTTGCCATCTGATCCCAGTAAACCGCTCAGTTCCAAGATGGCTAGAACGGTTACAGAGACAAGGGCCCTTCGGATGATGTTATTTAATGTACCATGTCGGGATAAACGACCAGCGCTCCTTTGGCAGGCTAATCCGTGGTGGCCCAACTCATTTACCGTTCTACCACAGACACACTCATGGGGCTGATTCACTTTTAAATCTAGTCTATGTCCCACCGCTAGAGACAAAGTACAATTGTCCAATAAAGTGCCAAATTAGCGGAACGAAGCGCCTGCAGCCATAAACCCGATTCCCGCTCGGAAACTGCAATTATTCTAGCACGATCTGCTGAACTATTAGCTCCAGAGAGAAGATTTTGTAATGTTTTTCTGCCTACAGGCTCATCCCATCCTCTCTGGTGATGTACATTAGCTGGAAGTGGTACGCAGGGACAGACACTCAGCCAGACATCCAAAGACCCCGCCAGTCCACAGAAGGGTTCCGTACCACCGTACAATGTTTTAAACGCTGAAGAAACACTTTTCTTGTATGACGACCCCCTTTGATTTTTAACTTTATTTTATTTTTAGTATTTGATGTTATTGTGGTCATAGTAATACATAATTGGTGAAAATTTCAAGTATCTAGTTAATAACATTATAAAGATCAAGCTAAAAACGCTGAAAAAAACACGTTTATTGTATGACGACCCCCCTTAATTTTTAACTATTTTTTATTTTTAGTAATTGTTGTTATAGCGGCCATAGTAATACATAATCGGTGAAAATTTTAAGTGTCTAGCTATTACGGTTCAAGATATAGAGCCCTGTGACAGACGGATAGACAGACAGACAGACAGATGGACAGACAGACGGACAGACAGACGGACAGACAGACGGACAGACAGCGGAGTCACAGTCATAGGGTCTCGTTTGCACCCTTTGGGTACGGAACCCTAAAAAGTAAGACATATGATGACTGCCTTATGTTTAACTAGCAGCCCGCCCCGGCTTCGCACGGGTATGTATTATACATATAAACCTTTCTCATGAATCACTTTATCTATTTAAAAAAACCGTATCAAAATCCGTTGCGTAGTTTTAAAGATCTAAGCATACATAGGGACAGACAGCGGGAAGCGACTTTGTTTTATACTATGTAGTGATACAATTATAATCCAGTTACAAGTGCTAATTTATCGTATTTCTTGAATATTTTCCGTTTTAGTATAATTCTGAGGTGATTTGGAGGCAACATCGCAATGTTTTTCTATCGAGAAAATTTTAAGCAATCGTGTTTTTGAAACATATAATGTATATAGTTAGTCCTGAACTTTGTTTGTTTGTTTGTAATAACTTTACTAAGAAAACACATATTACTCGTAAAGACATAAACAACATATAGAGTAAATTCACAACGGCGGACTTATCCCATAATGGAATATCTTCCAGTCAACCAACTTTGCTGTGTTTTTATTTCAAAATGAGTATTTCGTTACTATTGATAATATTTAAGATCGCTCTAAGTACTATTAGGATCATACGGGCTCTTAACGTGATTCAGATTCTCGTCCATTCCCTCGATCGGTGAACGATGCGCGGGATGAGAAGCAGCTGGTACATTCTAAGTTTTTTCTTTTCTCGCAGACCAGCAAGGAAGAACTAGGTTAGGTAGGTAGGCAGGAAGAAATAACTAGTTAGTTTCTTAATATAATAATTTAGTTCGACCAGGATCAGAGAATACACGAAACAAACATTTTCTATGGGATTTGTATGAAAGATCATGTAATGTTAAAAGTCTTAAGGCGAAGATATAGGCAAATGGCCTTGAAGTGTGAAATAAATTGTATTACTCTTCGTCATGCACTAGATAGCCCTTTAAATTATTTTATAAACCACCGTTGAAAGTATTTACATTAGTCCGTCTAGCTTTAAAACTTGCCTCCGCCAAAAGTGGCCACGGCAAGTTTTAAAGCTAGACGGATCACCAATAATAGTTTTAACGGCAGTTCATAAAATAATTTAAAGGGCTATCTAGTGCATGACGTAGCAATATGGAAATTATCACCATATTTACGAGTTAACAATTTATTTCAAATGAGGGCGCCACTTCAAGGTCATTTGCCTATATCTTCACCTTAATCGTCTCACTAAATCACCAACAAGGATGCTAAATCTTAATTTTTAGGTAAACGAGCTATTATACTAAAAACTAGTTTTGAAATATTTTTAGTGCAAAAGCTAAGAACGAACGAGTACTAGCGTTTCGGAACGTCCACTGTTGGGAAGAAACGCCGTAAGAAACCCAATTAGACAATAAAGCGTCACCTGGCGTATCTTAATTAAATAATATTAAGTTTACCAATGGTAATGAGCAGACGGTGTTTGCTGATAAATTCTCTTTTAAAAGCCGCCTGCATAAAGTAATGCTTCTTTTTCTTCATCCGAACGCGGTCCTGGTTGCATCCTCAGCTGTGCTGCTTCGGAGCCCGGGGTGCGCTTTCCCGCTTTTTCTCCTCCAAATATTACATGCATGTCAATGGTCACCAAAGGATGCCAAAGACCTCTTGCGTTGGAAAAGAAATAGATTGAAGATATTAAAGATTTGGCTATAGTTTTACGACCGACCGCCTGCCTGATGTCAACCCTCTTTGGGAATATATTTGTGCGAAAAGTGTCTCACGTTAACCCTCCTTGGGAACGCAATTGTCGAAGGAGATGTTTGTGCTTAATCCTTTAGTCGCCTCTTACGACATCCACAGAAAGAGATGGAGTGATCCTATTCTAACCAGAAACCACACATAAAGAAATACGTACACACATATTGATCACGTCTTTGTCTCTTACGGGATAGACGGGCCTGAGACTCAGTGGGCACGTTCAGCTTGTTGATGGGCGCCTTGAAATGAATTAAAATATTTTTTATTACCTCCGACGAAAAAGCAGTGTATCTGTGTGTCTGTCTGTATCATCGTAGCTCCTAAACGAATAGATTTCAATGCGTTTTTTTAATCGAAATCTTTGGCTCTCGAGATGGTTCTAGCTATGTTTGATAAAAATCGGGTTTTAGAGGAAAGGACATATCCGTAACAAATTGAACCACGGTCTATACGGTATAATGAAATTAAAGTAACAGCCAAAGAACGAAAAGTGTGCAGCCCAGGCGCTTTGGATGGGAAAGTCGATTTTTTTTTTTGGTTTCTTGACTATTATTTTAATTTCATTATAGTTAAGTGATCTAGTATAGCCCGTGGTTCGATTTATTATGGGTATGTCCTTTCCACGTTGTATGCATATGATGTGATGATCTAGTCAAAGCGTCTTAGTATTTAGTTGAGTGGCGTTCTTGGTACTATTTCAGACTGCATTCCAGTCATAATCATAATATATCATCAGCAAAACAAGACAAATAAATTCAGTGACCTATTTGCTAAATATTAAGTTAATTCTTGCTAAGCGCCCTCTCTTAAAGCTAAACTGTTAGCTTTAAAAATCTTTTAAGAATACATCGGCTAAATTAACTTTGTTAATTTAATAGTAACAGTTGTGTACCTATTTAAAAAATAAAATACATAATCCTTAAAAAACAATTACTAAGATGGAGTTGTAACATGTTTACAATAATAAAGTCCCCATATCGTTACATGTTACTTCGGAAACTCTCAGTGTAACCCGACACGCACTTGGCCAGTCATCGTCTATATTATGACTTGAAACGCTACTGAAGTATAAACTGTTATATACATATACACACATTATATCAAATCTGGTTTATTTTACAACTGCTTCGATTTAAATATTTTAATTAAGAAAAAATAAATACTTGCTATAAATACAGGCTGCGCCTGATGTGGATAATCTAAATTTTGATCCCGCTTTCACGCTTACAAATTTACTCTAGCCAAAGCGAGACAGCGAGCCATGCGAAGTGAAATGGTCACGGCGAGTCCATGAGGCTGGTTTACGCGTTTCTGGTTTTTGAAGATTTTTTTCGTTTTACAAAGAATATTTAAGAGTTATTTAAAAATAAGATATATGATCCCTGTCTTATCTTTAATACAATTATAATCCAAATTTCTTGAATACTTCCCGTTTTAGTATAATTCTAGAGACAACTTCGCAATTTTTTTTCTATCGAGAAAATTTTAAGCAATCCTGTTTTCGAAACATATTATGTTAGTTAGACATAGAGTTAGTCCTGAACTTTGCAGTGTTTTTATTTCAAAGTGAGTATTTCCTTAATATTGTTAATATTTGAGATAGCTCTAAGTACTAGCAGAGACATATGGGCTCTTAAACTAAATCAATAAAATAAATAAGAAAAAACGTCGAATCCGTAACTTCCATCGATACAAAAATGATGCTTTATTTTCGTTTGATTTTTTTGAAGTATTTACAAGATTTTATTTAGCTTTCTTTGATTGTTGTTATTGGGTCAAATCTTGCGAGATAAATGTGACACACTTCCCGATTTCCGATTGAAATTAAATTTTGTATGCTAGTGTTAATCAGATAACAATAAAATATATAGTTAAAATAATTTTTATTTCAGATAATTCAAATCCATATACACAATTCTAATTGAAATAATTGATGAATTAATTCTATAATTTAATATATAATTAAATGCCATATTATTATAACAAGAAGCTGATCTGATGATAAAGTCGGAAGGTGGCTATAGAAACTTCATAATAAAAGGATGTAACTCCATCAAGTTTGGGCTTATTACATTTTTCTTGGTCAGAACTTAGGCCTCACAACAAGCTTGAATGAAAAAATGATTTCTTTTCCGAAAAACTTACTTCTGAATATACTTTACAGTTTATTAAGTTAATCAGCTTCTCCTCAGTGAAGAAAATCAGTTTTATCCATGGGTACAATGTTATATTCAGTTCAGCGCCAGCTGAGATGTAAGTCTATCTTCAAACAAATAAAAGCCGGGTCCATAAATTTGGAAGTAGGCGTGTATGCTTATTAAAAATGTAATATATGTGTAACAACAAAGTAATTGGAAATGGTGACCACCGTCGGTCGTAACTCACGAGGGCCAATAACTAATCGTTATTCATGGAATACCTATGTTTCAATTTTGTATCTGATGTTATGTTCATGCGAAACACAAATTAAAGTGACTAATAGAAGAACCTCTTATTCATTAAAAAAATTAATTCAATGTGTTTTGTCTCGTTATTACGATGTCAAATATTTAAATGAAAGATAAGGACAAAACATAGGAATTATAACTAAAATAGGTTTAGTAAATGTTTAATATTTTTTATGAATGAGGGAGTAAGTCTTTACAGAAATTTCTTGAACCCCCCTCTTCATTCATTCATTTAAATATTACTTAAAATAGTTGCAAAATTTAGTAGTGGTAGAGTATATAAACATTTTCATGTGCTTACGTACATGTCTCTTCGGAAATTAAAAATTGAAATTATTACATACATATTTAGGTATATTTGTCTAGCTTAAAAATCTGTAGGATCAGATTTTTATAGTATCGGGCAAAAGTCAAAACATTAAGCGCAAACCGCATCTGTTTTAATTAATTTACATATTTCCTAGTAAAAGGAAAACCCATTAAAAAAGTTTTTCGACTCTGTGAGTATTTCGACCCACTTCGCCCTTATCAGTATATCTAATTCCATTTCAACTGATATTACTGACATCAAAACTTCATAGACAACAGAAAATGCATGAAATGAATGAAGGTAAGTATATTTGTGTGTCTACGACAGCGTCTTCCGCGATATAAGATAAAACTCGTATTATAAGCCACTTTAACGGTGGACTCCTGCAAATTAGCGCAAATAAGAGGGAACAATGCTGATAAGCAGTTCCGGTTTTAGCTCCACCAGCGCCCTGGGCGAGATTTCCCCGCCCCCTCCTCCCCTCCAAACTGCAATTCAGACTCTGCCTTAGGCTGCTTCAATCTTATAGGATTTATTTCTGCCGACGGGGGGGGGGGGGGGGGGGGGTGCAAGTACGATAAGGATTCTTCAAATTTGCCGCCCCAATGTAAACGAAGGGAGAAAAGGGGGGGGGGGGTTTGCATATAAATAAGAGTCTAGGAGTTGCCACCATTAACCAGCCGCTATTTATATATTTATTATTACCTGTGACCCCCCCTTGCCCAAAAACGCCCCCTGTCGCCCCTTTGTATCTGGCGCCCTGGGCGGTCGCCCAACCGCACCCTACCCTAACGCCGCTACTGCTGGTAAGTAGTACCTTTTGCACTCATTTGAACTTTAGAAGAGATGTAAAAGACTTGGTGGCTAAAGACTACATCGTACGGTAAGTGGATACATTTGTAGTAATAATTTGTAAGTCTATATTTTTTACTGACTTCAATGACCAAGACATCTTTCTATACTCTCTCTGTTATGTAATAGCGCTGCGAGTTGACCTTTAGTTTAGCTGTGCGAACATACTGTATGATTGTAATTAATATTCCTTTGCTGTTGCGAAAAATTGTTTATTTTTTATTATTGATTTATGAAAATAGTGGCATTGCAAAAGCTGCGGCTCGGAAGCGGATATGGGCGGAATATAAAACAACACGTCTTCTGTGCCGCTGGTTTTGCAAACGGAGTTGGTGAAATTGTCGTTTGAGGTGTATTCAAATAAGGTTTCGCTGTTTCGGAGACTTTTTACTTTGCCTTGAAGACAGGACTATTAAATTTGAATAATATTGATAACATACTTACCGATTTTTTTTTGTATTGTATCTATAAAAGTTATACGGTTTTTTATTTTATAGGTTTTAGATTTTATTGCGATATCCTATATTTACCTTTTTTATCTTATTTATTTGGAAACCTGGATACAATAACTTTGTATACTTACTTACACTCATCGTCATCATCCAACCGTATTCCTGGTTGTATCCTCAACGGTAACGCTTCAGATCCCGGGGTCCGGGGTACAAAACCTCGTCAAATCACCTATAGCGATAGGTGATTTGACAAGGTTTTGTGTACTTTCATTACTTAAATAAAAAAAAAACGGGCAAATCACACAGATAGAGCAAACCCCTTAGGAAGTTCGAGACTAGTGTTATGAGATACCAACTGAACGATACTATATTTTATAACAAATACATATATAGATAAACATCCAAGACACAGGTGAATCTGAAAAAGATCATTTTCAATCTTGACCTGACCGGGGATCGAACCCGGGACCTCTGGTGTGACAGCCTGGCATGAAAAATGACTACTGCAATAACAGCTATTAAGCTCGTAATATACGTAGCTATAATATATTTTAATATACTGGTGCTACATCATTATATTATAGCAAGCAACCACACTATGTATTTGGCCTTTATGTTCTAATAAACCAAAATATATATTAATATATCTTGCTAAATCTGCTGTAAATAGCCTTTTTTAAACTGTCTTGGGTCTTGGGTGTTTGTCTATATATGTATTTATAATTGTACATGCACAAATTGTAAAGAGAAAATAAATATTTATTTATATTTTTATAATGAAATATAACGTTGATGTAGTATCATAAAACAAGTGTAAAACTTTCTTTGGGGCTAGCTCAATCAGTGTATATTGAAAAAAGTATGGACTAAATATAAGAAGTATTTTCGAAGTAAGTTTCTTCTAAATATAGCAAAAATACAGACAGTTGTCTGCCACTTCACACAAAGAAACTATTTACCTACTGGGTGGGGTCAAGAAGCAATGCATCAGCATCAGCAATGAAAATTCAACACCGTTTAATCAACAATTTAATATTTCAAAGGATCAAAACACCATTGGTGTAGAAACGGTTCAAAATGTCAACAGTCTAAATTTTCAGTGAATCACGTACATCTTTATTTAAATGTTTGTTACCCAGTCCTTTAAACTCTGCTTTCTATCACGAATGACTTAACTCTGGTCTGCACAGGAGTTTTGGCGCCAAATGCTCGAAGTGCTGCCGGGGGATCTCGTCCTCGGACTGGGTGCGGAAGGCCAGAGAGCAGGTGTATCACCTGGCATGCTTCGCGTGCGACGCGTGTGGCCGCCAGCTGTCCACAGGCGAGCAGTTCGCACTACATGAAGACAGGGTCCTGTGCAAGCCGCATTATTTGGAGACGTTGGATGGGGGCTCCATATCTTCTGATGGTAAGTGTCTTCTGTGTGTACTTTAGTGACCAGCACTGCTGGCGTCACTGGTGCAAGCCGGATTATCTGGCGACGCTCGATGTGGGCTCCATTCATATCTTCTGATGGTAAGTTTTTCGTATATCCTCATCATTTTACCTACGTGAAGTCCACTGCTGGATACTCAAACGCTATTTAGGACCCGTTTCCTTGTGTGTATAATACTAGGTCTCAGTTTTTATTTTTTTATTTTAGTTATAGTAGAGCCACGATACCGGCAAAACTCAGTTTTGCTAGTAATATGAATGGGCCGGCTCGTCCGGGCAAGTTCCACACTCTCACAGAAAATCGACGTCTGAGTAGTAGCTTCACCGCTTCTATGCTTCGTTCGGTATGTGAGAGAGCCGGAGCTCCCCTCTGGGGAGGGCCCTGAAAGGCCGGTAACGCTTTTTTACAACCCTGGTGTTGCAGTTGTCCATGGGCAGCGGTGATCACTTAAAATCAGGTGACCCGCTTGTTAAAAAAAAAAGAGATATCCTCCGGTTATATGGAAGTTCTTTTTGTCTGTGTAAATGGCCAATACTTGGGTCAGATTTCTCATCTTCGAACTGGGTGCGGTAGTCGTGGGAGCAGGTGTACCACGTTGTTCCACGTGCGTCGCGTGTGGCTGCCAGCTGTCCTCAGGCAAGCAGTTTGCCCTCCATGAAGACAGAGTGCTCTGCAAGCCACATTACTTAGAAACGCTCGACGGGGTAGGCAGTAGGGACTGGTCAGCTCGAACTACTCAGTGATACTTATTTCTGTAAATTGGATTTGGCACGTAATTTGGATTAGATATCATCATATTGTTCAGATTAAATGTCATTAGTAGCCGCACTTGGATAAGGTTCGGCCTTCTTTCAGCAGCTCAGATTCTGAACAACAGAGCTTACAAAACTAACGCCTCTTCCTAAACCACTTCCAGACGGCTGCGATTCAGAGGGTTACCACAAGAGCAAAGCGAAACGGGTCCGAACGACCTTTACCGAAGAACAGCTACAAGTTCTCCAGGCGAACTTCCAGCTGGACTCCAATCCTGACGGGCAGGACCTGGAGCGCATCGCACAGGTCACGGGCCTCAGCAAAAGGGTCACGCAGGTCTGGTTCCAGAACAGCCGGGCGCGACAGAAGAAGCACCAGCACACGGGAAAGGGCAAACAGAATCAACGTAAGTATCATGAAAGGGGAAAGAAGTTTAAACTCATGAAAGGCAAAGCGCAGTTTTCCTTGTCTGCATTCTGCGAATTATTGCTATTGCGAAATTTTCAAGGCTAAATTACTTTTAGCCTGTTGGCTGTGCTTTATTTCTGAACTAATCTAATTTAAAGTTCTATGTGTGTGTACACACACATAGAACTTTAAATTAGATTAGTGATAGTAGCCCAATATCGGGTGATATGTATATTACCCGATATTGGGCAACCTGTATTGAGTGTAGGTTCCTCAGGATCAACCAGGTGGCTTCGCTGCCAAGTTAACAAAATATCTCTCCAGCTTCATCTTTCGAGTCAATTGGCTATCTATCATGTTTTTTTTAACAATAAGTGTAACCAGTGTTTGGCTCCGGTGACTACCCGATTGCCACATTGAGTACGCGCATTTGTAGGACATTTTGGGCTAGACACGGAGTGCCTTGATTGTAATGGACAACCCGAAATAAAAACAAAATAAATGTCATGTATTTAACCCTCAACCGATGTGTTGTCGACAGTGATGTCCCGCGAGTCTGATCCGGCGGGGTTTGGGCGACCCATCAACCTCCACCTCACGTATTCCTTCCAGAACAAGCCACCTTTTGTCCCAATAGGTAAGATCATCTCTGTTTGTTTCATATTATATAAAACCTTATTAATGTATAACCTATTTCTCCTCCTGCGTAAACAGCTAAACAAGTGCAGCATTCTTAGAAAAACATGTCAAGCGTGAGTTGGTCTCGTACATGAAGGGTTTCGTATCTCCGTACAATGTTTTAAAACGCTGAAAAAAAAACACGTTTCCTGTATGACGATCCCTTTAATGTTTACTTTATCTTATTTTTACTTTTTGTTGCGAGCGGCCACAGTAATTCATAATCGGTGAAAATTTCAAGTGTCTCGTTATAACGGTTCAAGAGATAGAGCCCTGTGTCAGACGGACAGACAGCGAAGTCACAGTAATAGGGTCCCGTTGGAACCTTTTGGGTACGGAACCCGAAAAAGGTAGAGGTCAGAAATACCCATAACCGTCGGATATGCATGAAGAGAGTGATGAGAGTACCAGCTAGACGAAGCGAAAAATGTCTGTCAGAAACTGCAGAAGCACGACCCTCTCTGTACTACCAGAGCCATACTTAGCCAGAATAGCCAGACGATTTGGCCTACACTATCCACGCTGGCCGTCTGGCTAGCGTGGAGATGTTTTGGTTTTGGGTTTAGGTTTGGAGAGGTCTCATTGGTGTTTTGTTTAGCTTAAATTTCATAAGCCGCTTACTACGACATCCACGGGATGACTTGGAGTGGCCCTATCTGAATTATTTTCAACCGACTTCAAAAAAAGGAGGAGGTTATCAGTTCGTCGGAATCTTTTTTTTATGTATGTTCCCCGATTTCTCGAAGACGCCCGGACCTATTTAAAAATTCTTTTTTTGTTTGAAATTGTATACTTTCCAGGTGGTCTCAATTTTTATCTAAATCGATTTAGTAGTTTGGTTTTTAAACGAAAATAACTAAAAAATATATCGTCTAAGTATACAACTGTTGCGTATTTAGCCTTCCTGTGACTGTCACTTCACTGGTATTGAAGTCGGTTTTTTGTTTTGAAAAAATACATACACTATCACGTCCTTATCCCTAACGGGGTAGACAGAGCCAAGGGTGGCAAAGCCCAGACCACTTTTAGCGTGGGCATGAAGGTGGAAAAGGGAAATCATAATAGTGATGGGTTGCTAACCGCATCGCCTATTCATATGATTCAGATTCTCGCCCATTCCCTCGATCGGCTTTTACGATCTGCACGGGAAGAGACGCAGCTGGTACATTCTATGTTTTTTCTTTTCTCCCAGACCAGCAAAGAAGAAAACATTTCATAAATTATTAACTAACATTACATTCTTGCACATTTCAGATGGAACTTCCTTCACCGATTCTTCGATGGATGAGCTTTCTGAAGACTCTTCAATCCACTGCATGCAGAGCGAGGTCTAGGCATGTCGGTATCCACACAAATATAATCCGAAAATAATTTACTAAATATTTTTTTTTTTTTATAAAACAGAAATTCGTCAAGTGTCCACTGTTTTTGTTTGAAGTACTTCTCATTAAATAATATGTCCAATTAATGTTAATAATATATCCAATTAGAAACAAATAATGCTAATAAATAGCCCAAAAACCATGCACATATGACAAATGTAAGGTCTATCTACAGGTCTATGCCTTTTTTGCTTCGTGCGCCTTGTTTTACACACTCTATAAAAAGTCCAACTGCATAGAATCCGCGCATTTTCTGATATTGGTGATAGGAAAGCTCGTAATTGTTAATTGGTAATTTTAAAAACAATGTTGGGGGAAGTTGTTCAATATCATGGACTGAATTCACCCTTAAAATAGTTTCAATTTATTCTATTAGGCCCTGTATGTAGATGGTACCTACATTTGCACCTGATATTTGCGATAGTTTATACGACCTACAACCACACTGTACATTGCGTTTCTTCAAAAAATGCATTATAGCTCATTTAAATGCGGTCAAAAACGCATTGTATAACGTTTTACTCTGTTATCGCATATTTTATAATCCAAACAATACATCTCAAAAAGGTTATAACCATCACATGAAGTGTTATTATCTACGATAAGGTCTCGGTCATATTATCCACTTTACAATTGGTTTCGTGACAAGAAATTACAGTAAAATACAAAAAGTTTGGCAATTATGAATAAGTTCTAAAATATAGGTGTTTTGTGTTATTAACCTGTTATGGTTATGTAATTTTTAAGTTTTATTTTACCTCTTACAATTCTTTATTAGGTTTCCTAGTAACTACAAACTCGTACCAATAATACAAGCATATTTTTAATGAAGTACAAATATTTTAAGGTATGATTCACTTTTTTATTCTGAACAACTTTTCCCAATAAATATATATATCGGAATACGAAAAATTAAAATTCCTGTAGTAATTAGATTATGTAACATTTGTATAAGAAGTATTTTTTTTTCGTATTTCGGTAGGTATACATTTATTAGGAAAAGTTGTTCAAAATGATGGAGTGAATCACCCTTTCAAATATTTACACTTAATTAAAAATAAGCTTGGAGGTATATAGAGACAAAAATTGCTATGAAGAGGTATATATGGCGCAGTTGGATAGTATAATCCGCTAATTGATAAAACTTCTAGCTGTTTGGCATTACATCTCGGTTTTGTTAAACAGCGAACCCTAATACGCGGAATGGAATTAACGATTTATATTCATCCATGCAGCTAGAGATGTTATTGAACAATTCGGTCTAAAGAAATTATATACAATTTAGAATGCCTACAAAGTGGCAAAGCCGTTGTAGGTGTCCCTTCCTATTTTATTGCTTTGGCAGTTTGCGGGAAAGGGATGCCTTTATGTATGTTTTTGAGAACGTTAGATATTTGAACAAAAGCAATAAGGAAATATTAACTTTATACACGTGGCATTCAGTTTAGTTTTCAATGTTTTTTTTTTGTTAAGATTATTACTCGTAGTCATTCTAGATTGTATTTAGGTAATTTCTTTGATTCTGTCACACTAGTGGTGAAGCAAGTGGATTTGATGCAGTAGTCATAAAAATATGGAGTCCGAATCCGCTTAGGGCAAATCTATAGGTTAGGTTATGTTAGATCTGCGACCAACACACGCACGAGCTACAAAACATGTTTTTATGAACAGTTTTATCGATAACTTAATATTTTATATGAAATGTTACTTCGATATTCCGTTTTTCTAGTAACGAAAACCATTTATTTTTTATAAAATTCAGCAGTTTACCAAAACCGCTAGCCGTTTGGAAACGTAGTTAGCGGTTTCGATGAACGTAATAAGTTGGGCAATCTTAGACCATCCAGCTGAACGATTTTCAGTTGTTTAACAAAACCGAGCTGTGATGCCAAACAGCTAGAGGTTTTATCAATTAGCGGACTATACTATCCAACTGCGACATATACATAACTCCGTGAAACTCGCTGTATAGCTTTGGCCCTTTTTCGCACATTAACTTATATAGGCTACAACTAGCTTTGTACCTTGTTCCTATCGCCTGCCGATGGTGAAACGCCTCTATTGTTTTACGAAATAACAAAATGTTTATTAGCATTAGCTTATTATAGATTTTTTTCTTTGTTTGAAATAATATTTTACTATGCATTACTATCTAGTCCGTAGGTACTTAAATGCACATAACTCTGCGCTATCTAGTTTACACCGCCCATTTTGTTATGAGTACTGATTTGTATATAAAAGCGTCACTTTAATATAAGGTGGTCATGCAACTTAAGGTACAATCATACTGTAAAGTAATAATTAGATGACTGCCTGATGTAATATAATGCACTGCTTACACGGGATATATAAGTATATCAGCAAGGATGTATATTATTTTATAAACATTATAGATAATATAAATCGGTTTGAAAAAATCAAGAGTCATGTTATTGCACAATACTTATAAGAGTTAACTTAAGCAATTCGATAATGTTTTTCTTTATATTATTACATAATGAGGTGAATAATACAACATTTTAAGACTACATTCCATCGGTGTTGGTAAACAACTTACTCAAACAAACACGTAGGCACCTAGTTACTGAAATATATTTCATTTTCCTGCCATAAAAAATAGATCTACTGATCCACGACGAAAGTTGTTTATTATTATGGAGTGTGTATGGGTTAAATATTTTCAGTACTTAAGAGTCCCCTTCACCCTAGACAGAATCAGACATTCCCATACAAACATAGTCTAGTAGCTTTTATTTAGAAATGACATGTCAGATTTCGGCAAAATTATATAATTTCAAAGAAATTACATATATCTAGGCATATAACAGGTTTTTACAATCATAATGTGAACTTGAAAGAGATTTTATAAAAATCAAATCAAATCAAATTTAATATCTTTATTGTGGAGCACAGGTTACAAAAGATCTTAAAATATATATAACGTCTAACAAAATATACTGAACCTATTTTAAAGGTGAATTCAGTCCATTATACTGAACAACTTTCTCCAAGGAACATATGTCGAAATATGAAAAATAATTTTTGACTTTCCCTACAAACTCGGATCAGCTGATCGGTGAACTTGTATGGGAGGTCAAAA
Source organism: Acrobasis repandana (assembly GCA_963576875.1). NCBI lineage: Eukaryota > Metazoa > Arthropoda > Insecta > Lepidoptera > Pyralidae > Acrobasis > Acrobasis repandana. The sequence goes on from OY756214.1 coordinate 2,706,340, forward strand.
ATTATTTTTCATATTTCGATATATGTTCCTTGGGGAAAGTTGTTCAGTATCATGGACTGAATCCGCCCTTAAAATAGTTTCAGTATATTTAGTTAGACCCTGTATATAGAGTAGGTATCTTATTATATCTGACCATTAGTATGGAAAACTTCTACATCCTTGTATTTTCTTTCAAGTTCATATTTTAACCGTCGAAAACTAGTTCTATGACGAGATATATGCAACTTCTTTAAAATTACAAAATACTGCCGGAATCTGACTTGTCATTTTAAAATATAAGATACTCGTAGACTACGTTTGTATGGAAACTAAGGTAAGGGCGCTCTTAAGTATATTTTTTTAGACCTTATAATAATAAAAATCTCATGTGATCATCATCTCATTGTCTGCGAATGTATATATTGCATGATTTATTATTGTATTTCACAATGTAGTACTTAATTCATATTTAAGGATTCCTTGAGCAATAATAAATTATAGCAAAAACAAAAATGTACAGATTTTAAAAGAAACTTGGTAAAATAAGGATCTATATTTACTTGGTAAAATAAGGATTTAAAGTTTTTTATTATTATTTATTGTAAAAAGTTATATTTATTTATTTATTTCTAGTAACTGTGATAGGTACGTTTGCTGTCGTAACTTCATTGGTTATTTTGTCTTAAAAATAAAATAAAAAACTTTATGTAAGCATTCTTAGATTTACATTGTACGTACTACGTAGTTTAGAATACTGCCAAAATAATATATTACTAATATAGGGATACCACGATCTATAATGTTATTTTACTTTCAAGTAGGTATATTTCTTAAATATGAATGTATACTAATCCGCTAGGCAATTCAAGTTCTTTAAAATGCGGCGAGCGCCGAATCTGCCGCATATTTAAGAAATTAATGATTTGGTGCAGAAACGCGCGTAAAATTGTGTCTGGTGCGCTAATTTTGAGAGCATGTTCAATCCGCGATACTGATTGCATTCCCCAAAAAAATATGGCGGAATATGAAAAGTAAAAAAAACAGCAATAAGGTAGTTTATCAAATACAGAAATGGAGGGCGGATAATTTTTTTTTTGCTTGTTTTGGTGAATATAACAAAAAACATGGACCGACTTGCTGTTATAAATATTGCGCACTGCATTGATATCAGTGCGCAAATGGGCACTGATTAAAAATATACCTTTTACGAATTTTCGGTAGATATGGCGCGGAAGTGTTGAGATTTTTACCTCTAATTTTTGGGTATTCTTTTAACTACGCACTTTTTTAAAATAGGTAACAACTCCAGCAACCTTACATGTGCCAATATCGCAATAAGGCTAGCAATACACTAAATAGGCAGTGACGCGATGAGTAGTTTTTAATAACTAGACATAATAAACTTTATGTACAATGTCATTAGATATAGGAACGCTTGATAGAATGAACAGCTCGCGACTGCTCGGAGCAGCGCGAGCCGCGCCATCGCGCCGCGTATCTTATGATATTATAGGTACATAAAGTTTATAATTAAACTGCTCGTCGCGTCGCTGCCAATTCAGTGTAGCGCAAACCTAACGGTTCCAGATATAGGGTCTAACAAAATATACTGAAACTAGGGGTAGATTCAGTCCATGATACTGAACAACTTTCCCCAAGGAACATACATCGAAATATAAAAAAATATTTTTTGGCCTTTAATTCAAGTTGATCGATCAGCTATTCCAAGTTTGTATGGAAAGCCAAAATCTTTTTTTTAATATTTCGATATAAATGTTCCTTGGGGAAAGTTGTTCAGTATCATGAACTGCATCGATTCAGTGTATTTTGTTTGTCGTTATCACACGTTGGGTAGTTATACACGATCTAACAAAATATACTGAAACTATTTTAATGGTGAATTCAATCTATGTACTTGAACAACTTTCCCCAAGGAACATGAATCGAAATATGATTAATATTTTTTGGCCTCCCATACAATTTGACTGATCAGCTGATCAGTTTCTAGAAAAAGAAAAAACAATTTTGATATTTCGATATACGTTCCTTGGGGAAAGATATTCAGTATCATGGACTGAATTCACCCTTAAAATAGTTTCAGTATATTTTTTTAGACGTTATATACGACATATGTAAAAAGTAGTAATAGGCAATTGCAATTCTAGTGGTAGTTTGTCAATTATTAATCGATACATCATCGAATAAATAGGATTTCTTAAACCTTTGTAAATAAACATTTTATTGTACTTAATAGTTATTGTAAATTTATCATCTCTATTTATATTTATAATTATGAAGTAGCTCTACGTGTGCAGTTATTCTCTTGTCATAATTATTAAAATAACTACTAAACGAGTACTAGGTACTTAAGTTTATTCTGTACAAATTTATTATTAAATATATTATGTTGATTAAAAATATTGGTGTTTTAATGCTGTATTGGTCAAACTATGGATATTCTAGGATAAGTAACTAACAGCCAACTAAATAAGGGAAAGGTGAGGAGATATAAATAAAAGAAAACATTAAATACGTAAAAATAATATTTATCAAAATATTCATTGCACGAAAACTTAACTCATCAGAATCTGTTTACATTTTAAAATACTTATAAAAGGTTAAACAAATTTGAGTATTTAAAATCAAATCATATACAAAACTACTTAAAATTACAAATAACTTTAAAATACGTATAAAGGTACAAGATAACTTAATTTATTATAGATTAAGTAAAATATTTTTCATTTGCACCCAATTTCCGAATCAGAACTGATAACCTCAACATGGGTTGAACCTTCGATCAACAATACAACTAGATAACGCGTTACTTACAAAATCGAAGCAAAATTCTGTCCACATGAATAACAAATAACATTCACTGTGAAGTCAACCGGTGCCCTCTTATTTAACGAGACGTATTTTGCGCCGACCTGATATCTAGTCGTATTGTTGATCGAAGGTTTGATCAGACGAAAAGAAGATCAGGAGGAAAACGTCAGCTACGAGGCGAAGATAGTTTGTATTTAGATAGATTGCTTTTTCATATCTTTTATGCCTCCCGGACATTAGTGGATTATATTTTTTGTTAAATTTTTTGTTTCGAGGCTATCTGGTTTCCAACACGAAAACTTCTTCCGATTAGGGAATCAACCAATTTCGGTAATTTTCGTACGTTTTGATTTTTCACTTAATAAAAAAATTATATTAACGAAGTTAAAAAAAAACAAAACGTCTGGACATAACGTTAGAAAGTTAACGCTTTTCATAATATATATAGGTACAACATTTTCGAAAATCGAACATAATAGGGAGGATTGCCCAACTACAGAATCAAACTAAATAGATAAGTTAGTTAACTCTAGTTTTAAAAGTATTTAAAATATAGTCCTTAAGTTGGTAGTGTTTAGTATTGTTAGCTTGTGGTATTGCTAAAACAATTATTGCTCTTTAATAAATTTAGCTCTGAATAGAGATAAGTGGAAGGAAAGAGGGAAGCCCTTTGCCCAGCAGTGGGACACCAACATAGGCTAATAATAATAATAATAAGGTTTCTCTCTCTGCGGCCCTAACCACCGGTAGCTTGGGCCTTGCCCCGCTGCCAACGGGTAGCTAGGTTAGGTTTTTATAATGTATATATATTTTGTAGTATGTTTTATATTTTACTTTTTATAAATATTTTATAAAAACCTAAGCCAAGTCAAAAAATGAATAAAGAGAATAATTATAATAATTTTACACGACCTTCGTGTCGGAATGGTTAACACGTCAGACCGGGACACCAAGGGTTCTGGAATCGACCCCCAACTAGGGCAAGTTGGAAAACGGCCTGTTTAAATTTTTCCTGGGCGTTTTTATCTATATATATTTTTATTATATAATATAGTATTGTTAATAAGTATCCCATTAAACAAGTTAAAACTTAGTGTAGGGCTAGCTCAATCAGTGAGAATTATCCTTATCTAGAAGTTCAAATTAGAAAAGCTCTAAATCGAAAATTTTAATAAAAAAACTCATATTTAAAAGGATAGGTATCCTGTATATATTTTTTCATAAGTATCCTTTTTTTAATAATGTAAGTAATGATATTATTTTATAGATATAAACATTTACAAGGGCATTGCGTGATACATCTAATAATCAGCAGATATAATTTATTTATTTGTGATAAACGTATACTGGGTTATATCATTCAAATACTTTTATGACAAAAAAAAATCACATTTACTCTAAAAATATTTTTTGCACGCATGGCATCTATGTATACTAAAACAATTCTGAATGTACGAATAGGTTTGGTCCTTTTCAACAACTTTCCACATGGATCATACTGAAATGTTTACCTTCATAAACTTGAGCGATCCGTGATCGATTCCCTTCATAAACTTGACAAATCAGCGATTACGGGAAGGGAATTTATGGGAAGCAAGCCAAGAATGATTCACGATACATTTTCCTACAACGAGACATTGTTCAGTTTCATGGACAGGATGTGTTCTACTTTTACAATAGTGGCTGAATGCAACATACCAAACATCTGCTGTCATGCCCCACGTCCAACGCATCTTGTTCTAGAGACGATCTACTGGAGGCGAACCAAAGGGCTATAGATGTGGCGAATTTCTGGGCCAAAACACTTTAGATCCATTGCCATTGACACGATAGAAGAAGAAGACAATAGTGGCAGTATATTTTGACTTACGATTTTAAAGTTTACAACTAAAGTGTTAAAGCTTCTCCATAGTGTTGAGGAGCAGCCCCATCTCCTGTTGCAGCTGTCTCATCAGGTCTTTCATCTGGCGAGGCGAGTCCAGGATGTCGATGCTCTGCGTGTATGCGTTGTACCGCACGCCGAATTCCCGAGGGATGGTTTGGGCGAATTTGCTGGAAAGAGACAGAATCTTGTCAACAGATAGATAGACAAGGACAAATCACACGTTGAGCTAGCCTTAAACTAAGCTAAAACTTGTATTATGGGATACTTACTTAACGAACAACTTAAACCACTATATTTTGCTGTATCTATTACCAAATAAATGATTATTTATTAATAGATACAGATTATTGAGCGATATTATATTTTTTATATAATAAATACATATACCTATAGATATAATACATATTTATTATATATAATTATAAACATATATAGATAAACCCAGGACAATTTGGAAAAGGCCATTTTCCAACTTTCTGGCTGAAGATCGAACCAGTAACCTCCAGATTAGCGGTCTGGCGTGTTAACCACTACGCCACGGAGGTCGTAATGGGGTAAAATCATGGTCGGAATGAGGTCCTTAGTACAGATAGGTACCTACAAGGCTAGACAGACAGTGTCAAACCTCGAGCCCAAAGGGCCACTTTCAGCGCGATTGTGGGCGTGTGGGTGGAAAAAGGTATCGAAACAGTGATCAAATGTTAATGATATTATTTCTAGAAATGTTCGTACAACTGGAGGGACTGTACAAAAATTTTTAGAAATAATAATTGTCGATATAAAATGTCGTCGTAATACGGTTTGTCGAAGTTCAGTTTTGTAGTCATCGATTGACTCTTACGATCTTTGTTCGAACAGCAGCTATATGTATTTTTTTTTTCTTGTCTCCCAGACAGGTCGTAAATTCACAGCCAAGTTTTTTTCCCTCTTAGTATAGTCACCATCGGGTGACACTATTCAAGGAAAACAAAACAGGAAAGCGCAGAAAAGAATATCTGGGACGCGTAACTCATCAAATAAATAAAAAGGTTTGTGCAAAAAGTCCCGTTATCTTATTACATACCTACAACACAAGTTATATACGTATTTATTTTGCTTCCATAATCATGTCGACCTTGGTACCGAGCAAGATCGCAATTTTTTCCTTTCAATTCAACAACTAAAGGCAACTGGTTTTAATGCCGATATCACAAACAAGCACTAACTAGGTTCTATCCGTGGATTCACTAGCGTAGTGTCATCGGATGTCTACACATAAGGTCCTCGAAATGCAGCTGGCCACGGCATTTCATTATGTGTTGCTTTTGATTCTAATAGGGATGATGACTGGTAAAGTATTATTTTAATTTTAATTAATTAAAGCTGAGCCTACTGGCACAAGTATTTTCATACTTAAAAGTAGGCTCCAACTACTATCTATTGTTACTGTGCTACTTACCGAAATAAACATTTTAGATTTTTTGTTTTTTTTTATTAGTCCGTTAGTTAGATTATCCAAAAATAATGTAGGTACCTATATTTTTCAGTTTTTTGAAAACGCTAATACAAAGATACAGAGTATCTAAGTTCTAGAGTGGATGAGTGCTTGTGACGTCACCGCTGTGTGAAAAAGTCGTACGAATCCGTGACGTCGTCGTGTCGTGTGAAATTTAAATGCGCTGTATCTTCGTCATTAATTATTTCTCAGAGAAAAGGAAAAATACGTGTATAACATTTTTTGATAATCTAACCGATGGGCCAAAAATAACTTTTTAGTGATCATGCCTATTCTGATGATATTTTTTTATTTAAGAACTCTCCTGAGCGCTACAAAATGATGATAAACTCTAATTTGGTTTGACATTGCAATAGGACACGACACTACCGAACGGCCGTCGTCTCATTTTACGGAGTAACTAGCCTGATATAGATAGTAAAGAAGAAAGAACAAGTACTTACATCATTTTCTCTTTAGCGTCTTCAAAGCTATTGGCGACAAAGTACACAGGCTGGTACTCAGTGATGGGGTACTTCGTGACGCCCGTTTCTACGGGCTCAAACTGCCTGAGCTCAGGCTTATCTGACAGGCAATACTGGAGCTCCCCGAATGAGGATAGGAGACCAGCTCCGAACGCTTTCAGCTTGCCTTCTTGCCGGCACAGACCAAATTCTACGGTAAACCAAAAGCACTGGAAAAAGAAGAAAGAAATCTAAATTAAAAAAGGGTATTTGAAGGGAGTTATGGCTGGGCACCACTGCTGAGTAAAGGTTTTCCCCAGTATAGCCCAGCAGTAGTATATAAGTAACTTAGCTAAAAAAATATATATATTAAGTCGTGGCTAGATTGTAGAATTGATCATTTCATAATATGTATGACCGACCATTTCATGAAATGATCTGATGATGACATACATACTTATTTATACTCATCTCGAGGAATATGACATGCCTTTTGCCTAAAATCTAGCAAGTATGAAATATTCCTCTGTCAACTGGATACTTCGATCCTACAGCTTAATCACACAATATCACTCCAAATTTGGACTTTTTCACAGACCATATTCTTGAACATCAAGAATTTAGTTTAGAGGGTTAAGGGACTGGGAACAGCCAGTCCCTAAAACTTCTACATTAGCACCCGGGGAAAATGCCCCATTTCGTCCATTAGATCCACGCCTGTAAGTTAGTAGCGAATCCAAAAAAAGTAAGAAGGTAGTTGTATGGATGTTTGTTCAGCTTTCATGTTATGACGGCTAAACTGATTATAATGTAATTTGGCGTCTAGATAGCTTTTTACCTGAATGAAAATATAGGACACTTTATTCCGGGAAAATGTAAGATCCCCAAAATTCGACCAAGCGGTCAACGACGCGGGCATCAGCTAGTGACTAAAGAATTATTTGTTTCAGCTCACCGTGGCTAGTTTCTCAATGTAATCATCGGGCGCTCCCAACGACGCCAACCCTATCTCTTGAGAGAACTGTGCGAAGGCTGGGTCAGCGAACAAAGGGGCGTGTCCCAGAAGCTCATGACACACGTCTGGCTCCGGAGTGTATAGAGGTCTGGAGTGATGTCGGATGTACTGGGTGCTGTGGAACACGCGGAAAGCCAACCCGGCGAGAAAGTCTCGGGAAGACAGAAGACCAGCTACGGGGCGCAGCGTGAAACCAGTGCAGTCTGCAAAAATGTTCTTAATCAGTACCTAACATATACCGTGTAGTGACGGACAGTAGAATACGATTTGTCAACACCCCTTCTCACTTATACAGTTATCTTAAGAGCACAGAAGACAGTAATAGTTATGTAATTATCTTACTGTCTTCTGTGGTAAAAGGTGACAAAGGGAGGAAAAGGTGACAGAGAATGTGCAGCAGTGGCCTTTGTGCAAAATCTTTAAATAATCTACTGCGATCTCTGACCCGTCCGCCCAGCGTGGTGATAACCGCTTCTCTAGGGGCCAGGCTACTCAATCATGAAATAAACTTTCAATTAGCGTACACATTGCGTAACACACACCAGTAGGTAATTATAAGAGGAAAATAGTAAGGTTCTTACCTTTTAAGAAGTTTGAGACATCCTCCAACTGCGGAATATTGTCTTCCCTGTAGCCACAGTTCTCGATTAACAGAGGGAATACGTGATTGTGTTCTTTGCAGGCATGAGTTGGATACAACTCTGTAAGCTTCCTGAAGATCTCGCCCCACGTGGCTACTTCTTCCTTCGTGTAGTTAACGTGGGGGAGGGGCTGTCCGTGCTTGTAGTTGTACGCGATGTCTGCGAAGTACTTCCGGCGAGCGCGGTATTTGGGGTCAGTAAACCCTGGGTGGTCTGAGTCCAGTTCCGCTCCGTATGAGAGTATCTGGTTGGCAAATCTGTCCAGGTCACGTATACGACGTGGGAACCAGGGCACGGCAGCTAAAAATTAAATAATACTGCATCAGTCGACAGCCTCGCAGTACTACACAATACTGGTGTTTATACATTTTAAGCCCCAAGAATTGATGACTTTACGTTACCTAAACACGAAGAAGCTTAGTTGTGAGTTTTAAAGACTGAGTTATTAATATTATGTTTTCTTTAAACAGAGGAACTCTCTAACTGTCATGTTTGAAAAAAAACATCCTTTTTTATGAAAATAGCGGTAAGAATTTATATCGGAAAGGAAAGCGGAAATGTTATTGATTATGAAATTACACAAGGCTTGACCTTCATCGGAAGTAGACATGGTTTTGTTGTTGATTCATTCGACTATTTCTCGTGCAAAGACAAGACAAATAATGACTCCGTTTTTCCTCTTAGTACATATTTGTGCCGTTTAGAGTAGAAAGGTCTCTAGTGTGTAGACCTAGATTTTTTACTGTATAAAAAGACCACCATAGCCGAGTGCAAGAGTGCGACAAATAATACGATAACTGACCCAAGAGCAAGATAGCGGTCAAAGCTGAGAGTCAAAGTGACGATGTGACAAGTCTTGGTACAATACGTGCCAGGCCTTGTCGGCATCGAACACGAAAATTGGATCATTCTAATTGCCTTGGAATTTTGGTATCGTATTAATCTACTCACATCGGTTATCTTTATAATTCCTCGAAATTATATTCAAATATCCAACATTCTTCCTCAGCTCCTCAAGAGCGGCTCCAAAGTCCCCTATTCCATGCTCACATTCCACCATGAATTCGTACCCTGGCCGTCTCACAGAGGACCTGGATTCAATGTGGCTGAGGTTGACTCCGTGGGAACTGAAGATGCTAAGGTACTTCGCGAGGTTGCCGGCCTCATCGGGCGTTAGAGGGGAGAACAGTAACCATGTCGATTTGGCGGAGTCTCGGCCTTCGCGGATGTAGTTGCCTCCTTCCATCAATTTGGGCTGCAACAATAACACAGAATTAATACGAGTACCTATTACAGATAAGTTTAGTGTCGCTTACTAGGCGCTAGTGCAAAGGAAGCGGCAACAAACTGTACTGCAGCATTTTCTACAAGGACGTCAACTTACAATTTAAAATTAGATATGTGCACTGAGAATACATTTTTAGGGTTCCGTAGCCAAATGGCAAAAAACGGAACCCTTATGGATTTGTCATGTCTGTCTGTCTGTCTGTCCGTCCGTATGTCACAGCCACTTTTTTCCGAAACTAAAAGAACTATACTGTTGAAACTTGGTAGGTAGATGTATTCTGTGAACCGCATTATGATTTTCCCACAAAAATTGAAAAAAAAACAATAAATTTTGGGGGTTCCCCATACTTAGAACTGAAACTCAAAATTTTTTTTTCATCAAACCCATTCGTTTGGGGTATCTATGGACAGGTCTTCAAAAATGATATTGAGGTTTTTAATATCATTTTTTTCTAAACTGATAGTTTGCGCGAGAGACACTTCCAAAGTGGTAAAATATGTGCCCCCCCCTGTAACTTCTAAAATAAGAGACTGATAAAACTAAAAATAATATATGATGTGCATGCAAACTTCCACCGAAAATTGGTTTGAACGAGATCTAGTAAGGAGTTTTTTTTTAATACGTCATTAATCGTAAACGGCAATTTTCCTTTAGAACTTTTATATTATGTTACTTGCTGCTACGGAACCCTTTATGGGCGAGTCCGACTCGCACTTGGCCTTTTTTTAAAATTTTACTTCAATTGTTAGAATTACGAAATTTAAAATAAGGTGAATAATTAAAAGTTTATAATGTTTCAAGACTTTCAAGTAACTCTTCCATAGTAATACTTGTACATAGTATTTTATTACTCTGTGGTAATACCAAAGATAATATAATTACTAACGTAAGTTATACCTAGTTGGAGTCATCCCGAGAATATTCTTGTCTTCCTATCGTAAGAAATATATCAAACAGAGATAAAAGCCGTTCCCATTTACTGCAGCATTCGGGTTATGTGAGAAATTCCGCGATAACCTCTGATCTACAAATGACGTACCGATTCAAAAACATTATCGATGTTTTGTTAAGATGTTTTGTTAAAAGCCGCTTATCGAGTAGATGACGGGCTACACTAGTCGGCAAGATGTTACATCAGAAAATAAGAATAATTAATTCACTAAGTAGGCAATTAAATTTATAATTAGTTTATTATGACTGTAATTAGATTATTGCATTTCATCGCACTGTGGCGTTGCACCACGCGTGGATTTATCTACGCTAACATTCATCTACGTATTATTTTTAGGTTAGGTATTAGGTTAATTAGCATAAATTGTATTATTTTTAAATCAGACGTAGATTTTTTTCCCAAATTTACGTGTCATTGTCATGACATAGACGTACGTGTACGTATGTCATACATTTAGCACAAATACAAGACTTTTTAAAAGAGTGCAGAGTGGTGTAAGTAAGCTCTATCATACCAGATTGAATCTTCCGCTTCGGCCCATGAGGAGGCCGTGGGCCGAAGATTCCATCTGAGACCTACCCGCCTGTCAAGACAAATCATTAAAAATTTTAACTAAAAATTCCCTTTCGCTTGCTTCTCTTTAGTCTTGAATAGGTACCTAAATTTAAATGTTGTTATATTAAATCATTTAATAGGTGTGTGAACAGTGTGCCCTTCTACTACAGGACACAATTACCATATTTTAATTGATTGAATTTTAGTCATAGGTAATATATATAATAATAATAATAAACACGGATAAGTTTTTGTTGTTCCATTACCTATGGCTACCTCTCGACATCTTCTTCATCTTAGCGCGTTCCCGGTTGCATCCTTAGTTGTGCTGCTTCGGAGCCCGGGGTGCGCTTTCCCGCTTTTTCTTCTCCAAATTTAGCCGCACCATAACCTATACAATGTACTGTACACGACCTGGGTGGTCTACATGACTCAGCATGATCACTGTTTGCGACTTAATAAAAATAAACAAATAGGGACAAATCACACTGCCGCGCGGTGAACAGCACCTTATCCTCAATTTCTGATTGATTTTCAGGCAATAAACTCATGTTAAATGCGAACAAGACCCAATGCATTCGATTCTCTCTTCCTAATGTGAATCAAGCCTGCGTTGACATACTAATTAATGGTCAGAAACTCGATCTGGTTGAAAGTACTACCTTTTTAGGAATCACAATTGATTCGAAAATTCAATAGGACGCTCATTTATCTAAACTTTCTAATAGGCTTAGTTCTGCGGTTTACGCTGTTAGGCGAATAAGACAATTGACAGATGTAGCAACTGCTGCAACTGCAAATGTACTTTAGTTACTTTCACAGTCTAATGTCTTACAGGATACTTCTATGTGCAGCCGACATTCAGACTATTTTTCTTTTACAAAAAAGAGCAATTCGTGCCATTTACGGTTTAGGATCGAGAGACTCACTGAGAGAATTATTCAAGGAAATAGGTATACTTACTTTTGCATCACAATTCATATTTGAAAATATAATGTATGTAAGGAAAAATATTTCCATGTTCAATAAAGTAAGTAATTTTACAGATAGAAATTTACGTAATAAGAATGACTTAGTTAGCCCGTATTACAGGCTGAATACAGTCAGTAAGTCTTTTATGGGGAAGTGTATACCTTTTTATAATAAATTGCCACAATCGGTCCTTGATATGCCAGACAGAAAATTCAAAGCTATATATATATTATTTTAAATTTTGTAATTCTTATAATTCAATTTAATTATGACATAACCAACAATGTAATCTCTGTCCATCCATATAACTAATTTTAAGTTTTTAGTTTGTTAGTTGACGTCTTTGGAGAAAACGTGCAGTGCAGTTTGTTGCCGCTTCTTCTGCACTTGCGCCTAGGAAGCGGCGTAAACTTAGCTGTAAGTAACGATTTGACGTCAACATTTGTGCAAAACGAAACAAAGTGACTATTATTAGGAGATATTATAAATATCCTATGATAATAAAGATATTGTGAATTGAATTGAATTGAATTGAGTAAATTTATACTTGTGTTATGGTATACTAACTCAATGATACTATATTTTATAAATAAATACATTATATATGTATGTATATAACGTCTAACAAAATATACTGAAACTATTTTAAGGGTGAATTCAGTCCATGATACTGAACAACTTTCCCCAAGGAACATATATCGAAATATGAAAAACATTTTTTGTTTTTAATACTCAGATCAGCTGATCGGTCAACTTGTATGGGAGGCCGAAAATTAATTTTCATATTTCGACATATGTTCCTTGGGGAATGTTGTTTAGTATCATTGACTTAATTTATCCTTCAAATAGTTTCAGTAAGCATATTTTGTTAGAAGTTATATAAATTAAATTTGAAAAAGGCCATTTTCCAACTTTCTCTGGCTGGGGATCAAACCTCCGAGTGATGCACTACCGTGATAACCAATACGTCTTGCCATCAGTAAATTCCCGTACCCTGAGCTGTGTAAAGTAAGGGTATTTACACATTCGCCGCCGCGGTTTTCCTAGTAGGTATGTGTAGTGTAGGTACCTATAGCAGGCCTGTGTCCCCGTTTAGGTATCGAAAATATACATTACATATACTACATTATTACTATGCGCGCAGGCCCCTTGGAGTGGTAAATTTAGTTATATGAATCGTTTGTCCAGAGTAATAAGAATGAAATGGCTTTGAGTTGAACTATCTATCAGCCCAGGAAAACCAGTCCAAATCAAACTTTCGCAGAAAATAAGTAGAAACAAACAAACATAATAGTACACGCGCAAACAAAGCTCAGCCAATTAAAAACTTAAAACAAAAGTGATTTTTATGTAAGTTTAAAGTTTGATTTTATATTGATCTCCTGTAACAAATATAAAGAAATTGTGTAAAAATTATTTCTTAACATTCTATACACGCAAGTAACACACTGCATCTTGATAATTATGACAAACAAATACCAAACTAAGCAATCAACTAAATTAGTAATATATTTTCATATTTATTTGGAATTTTTCCGGCCCAGTTTTGCTTACATACATAACAAACTAATACATTTTTATTTGTTACCAATCCTTGCTACCGTAACCATAGCTTTTTGACGAAAATAATAAATAAATATATATATAAGGACCAATCACACTAATTGAGCTAGAAAATTGATTAAACACTTTTTGGTTCAACAAGACAAACATACTAGCCCTTGCTTGGAAGGGGAAAATAAGAATTTTGCAATTGCGAAAATATACTTAAACAAAATAAAAATATTGCTAACCTTGTCTGGGGGTGAGGAAGACAGCTCCTCCTTATTCTGGTTCTGTGCTTTCATCATCTTGTTTTCTTCTTCTATGCTACCGAACAGCAAGACGTGGACACAGTGTTGAGGTCTCGAGTAAACAAACCGTGGCGGCGCGTGCGCAGCCTATATGCAGCGGCGTTAGGGTAGGCTGCGGTTCAGAAACGCCCAAGGGCGCGAGACAGACTGGGGCGCCAAATACTTCTACAGGGGCGTCCCCAGGATATGCGTAGACTGTGAGCTCATATCTATCCAATTGCGACATATAATCAGAATTTATGATAGAAATATACATGGTGACTTTTTAAACACCAGCCAAAATTTTTGGAGCAAGTTCAGACCATGATACTGAACTACTTTCTATAATTTTTTTTATTGAAAGTCGATTAAAAGTTTTTTTCATCCCATACAAAATCCGTTTGGCTGAGCGCTGATTTGTATGGGAAGGCGAATTTTAATTTTAGTATTTCATTAATTGTTTTTATGGAAAGTAGTTCAGTATATTGGACTGAACTTGCTCCAAAAATTTAGCTGGTGGTTAAAAAGTCAGCCTGTATATTTAAGAAATTATATTTGTTTTTTTATTACATAGCCAGTGTCCCTCTGACAATTAAAACGAATCTAACGACAGCCCTCAAGCCAAAATCTATCAATCCGTTTAGGCTGCAGAGCGTGCTAAAGAATTATAACTGTCTACATACACTCGAAAAACACAACCCAACTTCTGACACAGTCAGGTAAAAAGATACAATAAAACTTCTTTATAACACTAAGTAAAAAACAACTAAAAAGTTCAATTTCTTCCGTCAACCATTGAGCAAATAGCATTTGAGTAAATGTTGGGGGTTGGTCTTCCATCACTATTTTGATTCCTTTTTTCCTACCTTCACGCCCCTTATAAAGCTAGCCTCTGTATATACCGCAGAATAAAAACGTGATAATGTATTTATTATAAGTTTTTTTCACCACACACCAGTTATATAGTAAGAAAGAAAATAGGGCGCTATTTAAATATTGCCCTAGGGCGTCAGAAGGGCTGAACCTAGCACTGCCTGCATGTAAGACGTCTGTGTGACGTAGGAGCGTTCAACTGATACGACTCGCCAATTGATAGCAAGCCGCGGCAAATATTTGTGTTTACTTTCAATTGTTATTGGATTTAAAACTAAAGGAAACATAAAATGAAACCTAGCAAAAAACAATTACTGAACCTATTGGTACAGCGACTGTTACAATCATCGTATACGTATTGTTTAATACGACAAAATGAAAATTACATTATGTTATGACATTGTCTTCTGGATTCATGAATACGCCATGACGCTTTAAAACAGTCAATAATCTATATAAGTACCTACTACGAGTCATCATTATCATCCGAGTGAATTCCCGGTTGCATCTTCAGCGGTTTTGCTTCAAAGCCCGGGATCCGCTACCTAAACCTAGGTGATTTGACGAGGTTACAAGGAGGAAACAATCCTGGGACTAAACAAACGCTAGATGGCGTTCAGGACCCACAGTTTTTGATCACAGCCTTGTTATTCGAAGGTCGTGGTTTAAAATTCCACTGGTAAGCAAACTTTGTGAAGAGTTGTTTCTAGTCTGGTTAGGTTGGGTTAGGCTGGAATCACCTCCCCCGCCCGGGTTCTCATCTTGTCGCGATGGGGGAGCTCAGTACCTGCGGACTGGCTGTGCATCTGCGGGGAAGTTAAGTGGAACCCATTGCCCGGGTTGAGGCTAAGGCCTCCCCGGGCTCGGTGGAGGCCATTCCTAATGGTCACTACGGAGGAGGAGTGTCGGTTGCCAGGAATATGCGACCAGGAATATGCTCGGATGATGATGATGACCTCCGGATCACAAGGCAAACGCCTTGAACACTGTACCACGGAGGCAGGTATAATGTATATACCGGCTATATACCTCCAATATCTCTGGTCTAAACGGCTTGGCCACTCGAGTCATAAATAACTTGAAACTTGCGGTTTCTACTTGTCTGTCATAAAATCTCAAACTTCCGCATTGGCTCGTTGGTATCGGCAAAAACTGGATTTTCTACAAATTACTAAGTTGCTGGGTTGCTTTACTTTACTGTTGTAAGCTCCATATACATATTTCGTACTTTAAATGGAATAGCAATATTGTTTTTATTTATTCACACTAATCCACTCTCATGAGATGCCAAAATACAAACGTGTAATAAACATATGCGTAATAAATCGAACCACGTAAGTATAATAAAAAAACATTCGACATTGCTATACAAATTGCTCGGGTGGCTCACTTTTATATGGATATGCCGATTTTTTTTTATTGCTACTATTTTAGTTTTATTCATATTAAGGTGAATATCGAAGCAAATGGCCTTGAAGTGGCGCCCTCATTTGAAATAAATTGTTAATTCGTAAATATGGTGATAATTTCCATATTGCTAATCATCAGGCACTAGATAGCCCTTTAAATTATTTTATGAACTATTACTGGTGATCCGTCTAGCTTTAAAACTTGCCTCCGCCAAAAGTGGCTAAAGCTACAAGGACTAATGTAAATACTTTCAACGGTGGTTCATAAAATAATTTAAAGGGCTATCCAGTGCCTGACGATTAGCAATATGGAAATTATCTCTATATTTACGAGTTAACAATTTATTTCATATGAGGGCGCCACTTCAAGGTCATTTGTATGTAAATTCACCTTAATCTAGTATATCTTGGTGGGTTGATTTATTACGCATATTTTATGTCAATTACACGTTGTGTACAGATCTGTGGTGGCTGGTGGCCAATACTGATGTTAGATTTTTCAATCTACGTACAGGCATCGGACATAGCTTGACGACTGCTACCTCATCATCAACAGGTCCTTTTTAGTCTCCACTGCAAAAGCACGAACCTCTCTGTACTACCTACCAGAGCCATCTTGGCCAGAGCAGTCAGAGGATTTGGCCTACCTTTTCCACGCTGGTTAGACTGGCTGGTGAGGTCTCACTGATGTTATGCTTTGTTTAGCTTGTATTTTCTGAGTCGCTTTCTACGTCATCCACGGGAAGACTTGGTCCTATTCTACACAGCCGGGAACCACACGGAAAATATTGCCATCTAATGACGACTAACAGTTTCACGACCTCCAAGCATATTTTACGTTACTTGTGGTCATCAATCGAAGTGTGAACCAGCTAGGTGTTGCTTAACATGTACAAGCCTCTAGAAAAAATGCACATGACCCATATACGGCCGCATTGACCTAAGGGGTAACCTTAAACAAATGTGGACTCAATGGTCATTGCAAAAAAAGTCAAAATTAATCACGGTTATGTCAAATTCCCTTGTCGATTTGACGTAGGCCATCGTAAAAATGTCAAAACGCACGAACAGGTTAAATAATAAATAGTAAATATCAGTAAACAATTAAAATTCCACAATGGTGCAGCTAAAGCAGGTCTCCCTTCGGCTTAAGTCTATCAAGAACATCCAGAAGATTACCAAAACCATGAAGATGGTGTCAGCTAGCAAGTAAATACCTCTTAGTAGTCCAAGATCACAGGGCCGCCAATAATCCATCTGGCTACGAGGTGGAACTAAAGAATTCCCGTTTTGTAGCCAGTTTCGAATGATTATTTCTCCCATTTGGAAGCCAGCTACCAAATCTGGCTACAAGATGGAACTAAAGTTTTCCCGTTTTGTAGATAGCTTCGAATCGGGATTATTTCTCCCATTTGGAAGCCAGCTACCAAATCTGGCTACAAGATGGAACTAAAGTTTTCCCGTTTTGTAGCCAGCTTCGAATCGGGATTATTTCTCCCATTTGGAAGCCAGCTACCAAATCTGGCTACAAGATGGAACTAAAGTTTTCCCGTTTTGTAGCCAGCTTCGAATCGGGATTATTTCTCCCATTTGGAAGCCAGCTACCAAATCTGGCTACAAGATGGAACTAAAGTTTTCCCGTTTTGTAGATAGCTTCGAATCGGGATTTTTTCTCCCATTTGGAAGCCAGCTACCAAATCTGGCTACGAGATGGGACTGAAGGGCCAGACCGTTACTTAGAGGTATTTTGGTAGAAATTAATTGTGTGGGACAAAGGCGTCGCCTCCACGGACGACATAATCGAAGCGGGTTGATCATCATTATCATCTGGGCGTATTCCCGGTTGTATCCTCAGCGGTAACGCTTCAGAGCCCGCTACCTAACCTAGGTGATTTGACGAGGTTACTGGTTTTACACAGAGCGACTGCCGTCTGATCTCCGCAACCCAAAGGGTAGACCAGAACCAATCCTAGGATGGTTTTAACAAATGCTAGCTGACGTTTAGGACCCACAGCTTTACGTGCCTTCCGAATCACTGGATTATCTTTCTTTTCGGATAATCTGGTGATTCAACCTGCATTAAGCTGACCAGACTGGAAATAACTTTTCACAAAGTATGCTTCCCAGTGGGATTTGAACCCACGTCCTCTAAATCACAAGGCAAACGCCTTGACAACTGGACCACGGGGACAATCGAAGCGAGTTAATGCATTGGCTAATGTCAACTCGTCGCGATTCTTTTCTGTGTAGTGTTACCTTGCAAGTTTGCTCAAACAAGCACTTAATTAAAGTGCTTGTTTGCGCAAACTTGCTAGCTTGGTCCGACGGCCAATTTAAAGGTACATAGGTATTAATATTAACACACAGTCACGCCTTTATCCCCAACGGGGAAGACAGAGCCTAAGTCGCAAACCAAAAGGCCACTGTTAACTTGAAGGTGAATAAACCGGCCAAGTGCGTGTTAAACTCGCGTGGAGAGGGTTCTGTACAATTGGTTGAATTCTTATAGGTTTTCCTGTAATCTACAAGCAAATAAATATATTTTGTAATTTTTAAAAATTTTTAGGCTCAGTAGTTTTGGAGATCAGGGGGGGGGGGGATGGTCAATTTTCGTCTTCTTTCATGAATAAAATCAAAACTATTAATTTTACAATAATAACAAAAATATATTTGAGATCCTTATAACCCTTTCATTTGATATATGACACAGTAAGTTTTGCAAAACTTTTTTTTTTTAATTTCCTAATTTGTCCCCCGAAAATGACCCTTATTTAAAAAAAAGATATTTACTTTGCACATATGTGTTTGGGTCATAGGATTACACCATTCTACCAAATTTCACCTGATTCGGTCCAGTAGATTCGGAGCAAATTGGCTGTGACAGACGGACGGACAGACAGACGCACGAGTGATCCTATAAGGGTTCCGTTTTTTCGGTTTTTTGTACGGAACCCTAAAAAGGACATCAAAGTAGTGATGGGTTGCTAGCTGTATTGCCAATTGACATGATCCAGATTCTCGCCCATTCCTTCCATCAACTTTGAGAAAGCAGCTGGCACATTCTACGTTTCTTTTTCTCCGCGACCGGCATGAAAGATTTTTATTCTGTAAGTTAGACCATGTACGAGTATATAATATTTTCCAGATTTACAAAGGCTGAGCGCGAGTTGCAAGCGGCGAGGCCGTTCGGCTACGGGCCCCGCAAGTTCTACGAGTCCAGCCAGCTGGTGAAAGGCAAGGTGGACGTGGAGGAACACAAGAAGGGTGCTAAGGAAGCCGCCCATCCACCAGAGCCAACGCCAGCGCCAGTGCCCGAGGAGAAAATCGACGAGAAAGCTAAGAAGTTGAAGAGGATCTATATTGCTATGACGTCAGACAGAGGTGAGTAGATAGTGAACTAGTGATTTAAGAACCTATAACCAAAAGGTTCAAGGTTCGAGCCCTGGCAGGCCCAATTTGTACCTCTTGAGTTTGTAGTACAATCAGACTCATGCATGGACATCTTCATCGACCGCTACTTCTTATTGTTTTGGAGAAAGAAATACATTCTAAGGAAACCTACACACTAGTACACTAGTGTGTAAAAATTACTATTGTCCTAAGAGGACAGGCATCGAGCTACAGATGGCTTTAGGAAGCTCGAAAAAACTGACACCAGTGTCAGCTATCAACACATTTGAAAAGAAAGATGGCAAGTGTGGTAAGCCCGTCTCCCATCAGACCTATGTCTGAGGAAAGGTCGACAGACAGATGGTAAGAAGTTGAGGAGAGTCTTTGCTATGACTTCAGACGGAGGTAAAAGCTATTGGTGTGGTGGAGTGAAGAAGGACAAATCTTCTTCTTGTCATTTAAGAGCTTGCTCTTTTGGTGCAGTTAAGAGGAGAGGTTTCCATTTCTCTCTTCTCTCTGCCATCTTTTTAATGTCCTGGTAGGACCTTACTTCTAACTTTTCTTTAATTTGTTGGAAAAACTTCATCTCCGGTCTTCTTTTTCCTTGTCTTCCTTAAATTTTATTGTACTATTATTGTGAAGAGATTGTCATTAGATATTCAATCATCTTACCTCTACTATTTTCAGTAGTTTTTGAAATATTTCTTACCTCTCCTACTCTTTCTAGTTAGTTGAAGACAAATATCTGTTCCTAACTAAAATGATTCGTGGTAAGTTTTGTATTGTTAATAACAGACGACCAAGCTTCTTATTAGGATATAAATAAATGGCCTGTTGCATATAAAAGGTAGGGATTGGGTTAAGGTTAATTTTTGGTTCCTACCAAAAACATAAATTTGAAAATGGAAACCAAGTTCAATATTATGTATGACATGGTGTGGTTTTCGACCAATTGCAGACTTCTCCAACCGAACGAGCGAAATAAAAAGACGCAGTTCTCCCGTTCCAGAAAAATTATGTAAAAGTCTACATCGTCGGTCTTGATTTAATTCGCTTGCAGTCGTCGTGAGTCTCGTAAAAAAAGTCGTCCTTAGTTATAATGTAATAACTATTTGTCGGTCTGTGTTCTTCCTAGAGGAAAGAGATTGTAAATGTATGTATGAAAAGAGGCTGAACCACCCAATACCAACAAAATACTTAATTATTATCTAAATGGGTGTCATGTTATGTAGACAATCCTGAAATTTACTTAAAAGAGTCTCATCATTTGACCTTGCTGGCTAAAATTAAGACAGGTGCTGCATCACCTTTTATTTTGAACTTGGCTTGACGCACTCGAGCGTGTCCAAATAAATTCATGTTTTAACTACTTTGAACCTTCTCTCCCTAAAATGATATTCTTACTACAATACTTAC
Source organism: Acrobasis repandana (assembly GCA_963576875.1). Taxonomy (NCBI): domain Eukaryota; kingdom Metazoa; phylum Arthropoda; class Insecta; order Lepidoptera; family Pyralidae; genus Acrobasis; species Acrobasis repandana. Next base: position 2,727,314 of record OY756214.1, read on the forward strand.
AATACAAAGTTATTATCACTCATTGATTCTTTTATGAACAATAAAAAGAATGATAACAGAGGTTACCAATGTTACCATTTATCTATCTACAGATACATTTGTGTAAAAGCTCTCATATACGAAGGCTCGCTTCGCTCGCTCATTCAATTACTGGCGACAGATGCAAGGTACACTCAATCGCATGGACCTACGGCACAGAAATTAATAAGAATAATTCATATAGAATGGAATCTCCTAAGGTCCCGCATAATATGCGTCCCCGTTCCCTGTTCTTACCTTGTCAAGGGGCGAGAGCGGGCAAACAAACACACACTTTGACGTGTGCACGGATGTATAGTTTCATTTACGGATGAAGTTTCCTTCCTGTGTTCGTAGGAGCTAGAATGAAGGTGTTATATCACATAGTCAAGCCAGCACAGACCATGAAATATCACTTATTGAAATATCTCGAGCTGCTCTGTGCTTGTGAAAGCACGGGCTGTGCGTTGGTCCCGGCTTTTATAATTTGATGGCTATATCGACCCGCTTTCGTGTGTTATGCAAACGCGGAACTCCATGCTTCAAAAAGCACGCTATTGAGAAGGAAGCAAAACTTGCCGTTTTGTCGTCAGCAAATGCTGTCACAGTAATGTACCTATTTATATTTCCAAGCCTTGAGATATCGATATTCTTTATATAAGTAAGATACCCCACATTTACTGACATTGACCCCGGGCGGCACTGCGAAAACTGGATCATGATGATGTCCTCAATTTAATTAAAAGTACTTACAGTTTTTAATGCAGGAATAACAAAAAACAAGAAAAAAAAATACTTGTTAACGAATGCCAGTCTCGAAAAATTACAAAGCAGCCTTTTCCATCGTAAAAAGTTTTAAGATCACAATCCACTTGTTTAGTGGTAATTTTGTTTAAGCTGTCTAAAGAGACCTGCCTGACTTAAACACACGAATAAATAAATTTGCCGTGTGGTTTCCGGCATAGTGCCACTCTTATTTTTTCCTGTAGATGTCGTAAGATGCGACTAAAGTGCGCAACAACTAAATTTTCCCAGGGAGTCAACGTCTATGTATGTCAAACTTTTCGCACAAATTATTCCCAATTAGAGTTGGTAGTAAAACTATAGTTAAATTGTTTTAATGGGTCTGGCATTTTCTTCTACCACTACACACGGTTTTTGGCATCCTTGTGTGGCTATTTATATGCATATGACCTTTGGGATAGTAAAAGCCAGAAAGCGCACCGCTGGGCACCAAAACAAAACAGCTTAGGATGCAAACAGCGCCGAAGCGACACAACTGAGGATGCAAACGGCGCCGAAGCGACACAACTGAGGATGCAAACGACGCCAAAGCGACACAACTGAGGATGCAAGCGACGCCGATGCGACGCAACTGAGGATGCAAACGGCACCAAAGCGACACAGCTGAGGATGGAAACGGCACCGATGCGACACAACTGAGCATGCAAACGGCACCAAAGCGACACAGCTTAGGATGCAAACGGCACCGAGGCGACACAGCTCAGGATGCAAACGGGAACGCGCTAAGGTGTGAAAATACGCGAAAAAAAAGGATTGTATGCTTAATGTTATCGCTTGCCAGGATACTATGCCAGTAAAAAAAATCTAGGTCTATGATGACAATGACACGTGGGGCAATATCTGCGTAAAAACTATAAAACGAGTTATCACTAAAAAGGTCACAGTATAAATCTATTAGTGGTGATAAGACATACGTGCGGCCTGGAGATGTTGTTCATATCGGTTATCCACATTTTTATTGCCTTTTGTATGTTTTTGCAGGCATAAGTACATGTTTGAGTATTCAATTTTTAAAAATTTAAAAATTTACAAATACTAAATACAATTTAGAACCTCGTAGCTTTTAAAGCGAAATAAAAAATACATGTTCTACAACTAAACTACAACCAAAGATATCAGCCGACAAATGTATACCAAAAATCTCCTATTATTATTGCACCACCCGCTACCGGGTTCGTGGTGGGCGGCGCCGGCGAGCGAGGAGGGCATGGCCGCGCGTATAGTAGAGTCGTTAGCCATTTAGCAGAATTGGGAGAATTTTTTATTTACAAAATATAAGCCTTTTTTTTTCAGTATTATTGTAATGGTTCTGATAACATGATTACAATATATCTAGAGGGTGCAAGGTTTAAATATAAGTATTCTTGTATTTAGCAATCGTTATCTCTAAGATTATTCGACTGTTTAAAAATATTATGCCCATTTTATACACGTAACTTCGCCTCAGGCCGTTCAATTACATACATCGACGTGATTGGGAGACGTGTAATTGTATGACAACATTTCATCATGTTTTTGCTACATGTTCTACGTCGTATTATATATTTACTTAATAATAACTTTATATATAAAAATTAAGTTATAAATCATGTAAACAAGTATGAAATTCTACGTCTTTCTTTGCGAGTCAACGTTTATCGTAGGCAATTGCATATCACTTTATTTAGTCTCTTAACATGGATTCGGCAAAGACCTTCCATCTTCATGCCATTTATGATTTGATGGTCATACCACGCATTTTGATGCAGTGGACGTTTTGATATAGTGGACTTTCTGCGACTTGAGGCCCAGTTCCTTCTGTTGATTTCCTATCAATCTGACTGAAACTGTCAGATGATATTCATGTACCTTTAAACAAGGCTTCTAGTTGACACTTCATGGTTTGACGACTATAACGTCTTATAAGTTGGTCGACTATAACTCTTTAATTTGTGAACCCTGCTTAGCTCTGAAAGAGCGCTGAATTTTTTTTACGTGTCCTCATACAACCGTTTAGCTGACAGAAGGGGGGGGGGGGGGGGGGGATATTTCACGAACGGATCCCTAAATCCGAACAATGGTGTTTTAAACTCACAAAATTTTTGAAAACCCTATACAACGATTCCCCGAATCATTTTTTTTCTCAACGAACACATTGTGATAAGTAGAGAAAAAAATTATTCCCACATTAATGTATGAGAGCTACCCAAAAAAAATATTTTTTTAGGATTTTATTTTACCACTTTGTCGGCGTGATTAATATGCCCAAATAACACATGCCTAAAATACAGTTTTCTAGTACCTACTAAAAGTGTCTGAGTAAAACCGCGGACAGACAGACATGGCGAAACTATAAGGGTTCCATTGCTTACTACGAAATCCTAAAAAAGGTATGTTTTGCGCTCATTCCCGTGTATGAATCTTACGTATGATTGGGATTGGCGAGTTCAGATGCCGTTAATCTTTGCTCCCGAGGTGATAATATCCAGGCGTAGGCAAAATAACATGTGATGCAAACGTGACCCCTGTACGAGTCACTCATTTAAGGCCGCACCTGAATTTTCCGGGGTCCAGTGCTGCCCCCATTTAAAATAAATAATTATTTAAAAGGCTACTACCAAGTCCTAGATAACCCTTCAAAGTATTTTATGAACTACTGTTTACAGTTTATAATGAGAACATTAAGCTTTACTACGCACATTTGCCAAAAGTGGCCGTTTTTCGCAAATGTGCGTAGTAAAGCTTAACATTTTCACTTTAAACTGTAAACAGTCGTTCATAAAATACTTTGAAGGGTTATCTGGGACTTAGTAGTAGCAAAATTTTAAATGACGTCTCCTTTTTCTTTGAAATGATTTGTTTTAAATGGGGGCAGCACTGGACCCCGGAAAATTCAGATACGGCCTTAATGCACATATACCGTAGAAACGTTGGTTCATCGTTCACCATCATCGATTCACACGCAGGAACTCTATGGCTAGACATAGGCAAGGATATCTGCCATATTTAAGAATTTAGGTTACATATAGAGACATGCCGTGTGGTTCCCGGCAGAGTAGAATAGGACCACTTCAAGTCTTGTGTGTGTCGTAAAGTATTCAACCCGTGAATGTCGTAGAAGGCGACTTAGAAATCACAAGCTGCACAAAGCTAGAGGCCTCTTCAACCAGTCTGGTCAGCGTGGAGAGTGAGGTCAAATCCTCTGACTGCTCTAACTATTATATGGCTGTGATAGTGGAGACTAAAAAAGACCTGATGATGATAATAATAAATAAAACCGGCCAAGTGCGAGTTAAACTCGCGTGGAGAGGGTTCCGTACAATTAATTGAATTCTTATAGGTTTTCCTGTAATCTACAAGCAACATATATACTATATTTCGTATTTTTTTCAAAATTTTAGGCTTAGTAGTTTCGGAGATCAGGGGGAGAATGGTCAATTTTCGTCTTCTTTCGTGAATAAAATCAAAACTATTTATTTTATAATTATAACAAATAATATATTTGAGATCATAATGAGCCCTTTCATTTGATATATGACACAGTAAGGTTTGCAAAACTTTTTTTTTCAATTTCCTAATTTATCCCCCGAAAATGACCCTTATTTTAAAAAAATATTTATTCACTTTGCACATATGTGTTTGGGTCATAGGATTACACTATTCTACCAAATTTCACCTGATTCGGTCCAGTAGATTCGGAGCAAATTGGCTGTGACAGACGAACGGATAGACAGGCGCACGAGTGATCCTATAAGGGTTCCGTTTTTTCATTTTTTGTACGGAACCCTAAAAAACATAGTTTATTTTAACATTGTTTATATAACAGGGACGTTGGTTAATTATAATAATTTGCTCTTTGATAGGTATAGAGTCGGTTACATATATAATTATACGAACTATGATATACCTACTACAATGGAAGCATAATCTAGCGCAAACAAATACCCCATCAATTGTTAATTTAAGTAGGCGGTAGGTACTTAAACTACTCGTATATCTCTTTTTGCCCCAATACCGTTACTGACGATACTTCACGCTTACTGCTGGGCCAGTCAGCGGTTTTTTATAATATCTATTATAAGCTTACTTACTTAAGAATGCCCTTACCTATACAAACGTAGTTCCATACTGATGATCAAAAATGATATAATACACTATATTCTCTTTCAAGTTCATATGTTTATATATGCAATTTCTTTAAAGTTAAAATTTTTTACCGAAATCTGACATGTCGTTTCAAAATAATACGTAGACTACGTTTGTATGAGAAACTCTGATTCTGTCCAGGGTAAGGGGACTCTTAAGTACTTTGCAAGCCGAGGAGAATAATAAAAGTGTACCTATGTACTTATACAACCGTTTGATAACAGCGTAATATCTAATGGGATGTTTTTGTAATAAAATAAGTGATAAGCAGAAAAACCCGCCTGCGATTTTTTTTTATAAGTCATCCTTCTTTTCTTCCTTAAGTCACTAAGTACTGTTTACACAATACAATACCTTGTATTGTACAAAAGAAAAATACAGGACATAATTATCTTAAAAACGACTCATCTCTGCACAGCCAATTAAGGCAATGCGGAGCTGAGAGTCCTGCGAACCCTCTTGGGTCTCAATCCTGAAGGCACGTCAGGGACGAAGGCTCTGATTAACTCTCTGAAGCGTTTGGATCCGTGGTGTCATTATTATTATTTATAGGCTGCTTAGGATATTTGTCGAGCGTTTGTAAAGCTCAAAGCACGTGAAGACGCACGTTACACTAAATGTGCCACATGACTTCGCACATTGATGAATGAACTAATAATATAAGCGCGTACGCGACCGGGCCAGAGGTCTTTCATTGAAGTTATCTCGCAGAAAAACTAGCAAAGCAATGATAACAGAACCATTTAATAATGCGTTAGTCAGAAAGCAAATGGTTAATGAACCTATAAATGTGAACAAGTTTAACCGTTAGAAAGTCTTATCTGTTCTTTACACAAATAAGTCAGCGGACCTCGCCATATTGCGGAAAAAATCCTACGGTACCTTTTTAGGGTTCCGTAGTCCACAAGGAACCCTTATAGTTTCGTCATAACCGTCCGTCCGTCCGTCCGTCTGTCCGTCTGTCCGTCCTGGCTCGTACTCCGCCGTTACTGCACCGATTGTCACGAAAATTGGTGGAGAGATAGATATTGAAGTTCCAAAAGTTGGTTTTTAAATTATGAAAATTTTTATTTCCACCCCCCCTATATCCTATACAACGAAAATTGAATTTTAAACATTAAATTGGACTAACCCCAACGTGTGGGGATTCGTTGAAAAGGTCTTTTAAAATGCAACAAAACTGCTTTGAAACTATGTAGATCAAACCCCCCAGTCTTGAGATAATCTAATACAAAGTTAAAATTTGAGGTGTTCCCCCACCGTAACTTTTAATCGTAATAATTTTAGACCTATATCTATCCTTCCTTTTCTTTCCAAAATACTAGAAGCCGTAGTTCACGCTCAAGTGTCATCCGATATCTTTACCAATTCCCTCCTTACTCCTTTTCAATCTGGTTTTCGTCCTGGCCACAGTACTGCCACTGCTCTTCTTAAAGTCACCGAAGATATTCGACTTGGCATGGAGAATACGTTGGTCACCATTTTAGTTCTTATCGATTTCTCCAATGCTTTCAATATGGTAGACCACGATATTCTGCTTGCTGTCCTTGAGCACCTTCAATTCTCGTCTTCAGTGTTGGATTGGTTTTCTAAATATCTCTGTCACCGCCAGCAGGCAGTTCGTATGGACCGCGTTTTCTCGGACTGGAATGATCTGTCTAATGGCGTGCCTTCGTGGTATCTTATCACCGTTGCTTTTCTCTCTTTTTATTAATTTACTTTCCACTTCCCTTGGCTGTTCTTACCATTTTTATGCTGACGACCTACAAATTTATGCCCAATCATCAGTTGACGACCTTGATTCTAGTGTAGCGATTGTAAACTTGGCTTTGTCGGCTATCTTGTCCTGGTCCGATCAATTTGGAATTCAAGTTAATCCCTCCAAATGCCAAGCTATAATTGTAGGCAGTACAAGGCAAATTTCTCTGATTGACTTTAACGCTGTTGCACCTGTCATGTTTAACAACTGTATTATCCCCTACAGTAAATCCGTAAAGGATCTTGGCTTTCACATTGATTCCACACTTAGTTGGACCACTCAGGTAGCTGAAGTCAGTCGTTCTGTTACTGTTGCTCTTCAACAGCTTAATCGTCTAAGGAACTTCCTGCCTTTCAAAACAAAGCTCTTATTAGTCCATACATTGATATTACCCATCATTGATTATGCTGATGTGTGTTACCCTGATCTCAATGTAGATTTACTGAATAAGCTTGATCGTCTCGTTAATAATTGTATACGTTTCATTTTCTGCCTTCGCAAATATGATCATATATCATCTTTTCGTTCTGAGCTTAAATGGCTTCCTATCCGTGAACGCAGACAAGTGCGAATTCTTTGCACTCTCTTTTCAATTCTTCTGAATCCTAATTCCCCTGAGTATCTTAGATGTAAATTTAAATTTCTTTCTGACACGCATGATAGGCAACTTCGTTCTACTGATAATCTTCTCCTTTCTGTTCCTCCTCATCGCACAAATTTTATGGCGAACTCTTTTAACTTACAAGCTATACGGCTCTGGAATGCTTTACCCATTGACATCAAAGATATTTCGACAAAATTTTCTTTTAAGAGAAGAGTGCACTCTTATCTTTTTGATAGATGTTAGTATCTTTCTTTATTTTTCACCATCATCATTCATTATTTATATATATTGTAGGTTTGTATATATTTATTTGTTATATGTATTATAGATAGTCTTATGTACGTATGTAGGTATATTCTATGAGTTATATTTTATATGTATATTATATATTGTTAAGTAGACATATATTATATTATGCACATATTTTAATACTTTATTTTGTATCTAGTTTTTTGCGCTGCAACATGATTTGTTTCTGTTTATCCCTATGGTTGACTGGGAGAGAACGCTTTTAGCGTTAAGTCCGCCAATTGTACCATTTTTTTTTATTGTGGAACAATAAAGTTTTTTAAATAAATAAACTTTTAAAATACTACTAAAATAATTCTGAAAAAAATGTGGTATATACCTCAAAGTATGCACTTTTAATTAAAATTATAGCGGTCTCGGTATCATAGAAAGTTATTTTTTAATACGTAATAAATCGTATACATCGTTACTTGCTGCTACGGAACCCTTCATGGGCGAGTGTTGATGTTGTGTCATAGAAAATGGCGGCCTTGATTATTGGTTTCTTCTCAAATTGCTTTACAATTGACACTTTACCTATCCTATAAATTGCTGACGTGGTATCGCAGCCAGTGAACCTATGTAGGAAGAGAATAGAACAAGAAAATGAGAGTTTTTGTAAAAATTTACCTCTTTGTTAACTTATACACCCTGTAGCTCCCAAAGTATTGATCGTAGAGTAGAAATGAATATTACAAAATTTGTAGGAAATTTTATGTAGAAACTTTATTCAGAAGTAATTATAGTGCTTTTCGCACAGATTTTTAAGATATGAGCAAAAATCTTAAAGAAGGTACCTTCACCCCTCCCCCTCCCCCCTACACCCTCAGCACACCCTCCACCCTTGAGGACTTTTAATATGTTTATCTGGACATCACAATGTACAAAAGTACAAATTTTCAAAACTACACGAATCATTTCCCCTGATTTTCTTAATTTTCCTGAACTAAATGGATTTTTTGCATTTCTACGGGTAAGTACCCTAATTTTTTCTACATTTTTATAACTATAATATAAGCATATATGCTATTATGTTGGTTTGGGAGAAAAGAAAAAACTTAGAAACTACCAGCTGCTGATCTTCCCGCGCAGATCGTAAATGCCAATCGAGGGAATGGGCGAGAATCTCAATCTATAGGTGATGCGGCTTACTATACTAGCCCCATCATTCGTTTTTTAGTAGGAAGTAGGAAGGTGTATAATTATATAATATGTAATAAAAATCTTCAAAATTTGATTACGGACACAGACAACGGGACATGTAAAACTAAATTAATATAATAAAATAGGTTAATATTATTAAAATTGTAAAGAAATGTGTGTAGATAAAAAAAAATTTGCTTGAAAAAATGTTTTTTTTACAGGGCTATGTGGAGGCGTGCACAGCGGTGTAGCGCGGAGAATCCGTCGCGAGATGGCAGCCCGGCAGGGGGAAGGCCCTACTCACAAGCTGGTGTGCGTAGGCGACAAGTCCAGAGCCCTCCTCAGACGTAACTTCCCTGACAGCATGCTGTGCAGCGTCAAAGATGTACGTTCACAGTTTTAATTTCTATTTAAAACCCCCAATCAGATTTTACATATACTAGTAGTTCTGTGAGAACAGTAGACCTCGCGAGCTGTTGTGATCATGCAATAACCGGCACTTACCCTTTCCCCTATTCGTAGGAAAGTAATTTCAGTGAAATCCGTCCATATACAGCTATATATAACGCTACAGCCCTCCCGTTTCCTCCCCTATTTCTCCCCCAATTTAAAAATAGCGTTCGATAAAAAAATCAAGGACTTTTGTGCCAATTTTCGTCAAAATCGGTTATAAATGCGACCTGTAGGCGAGAACAGACAGACGGACAAACGCATTTTTGGCCCATTGCTTTGGGTCAAATCTTGCAAGTTAAATTTGAGTCCCTTTCCGGTCTCCAATTAAGATTAAATTTTGTATGATAGTGTAAATCACTGAATGCAATGTTATTATAACGAGAAGCTGATATGATGATGGAGGCGTAAGGTAGCTATAGGAACCCTGTAATAAAACGACGCAACCCCATCGAGATAGAGCTTATTACAATTGTCTTGATAAGTATTTACTTACGCCTCACAAAGCTTTAATAAAAATGTATTTTTTTTCGAAAAACTTGTTTATTTGAAAGTTTCTAAATCGAGCTTGGAATTATAGTTAGGTTAGTTAAACATGGCGTGCCCAGAGCGCGCACCAACCTGCTGCGGGACGCACCACTCACACAAGCACTGCGCACGCTTAACGTTGTAGCCAATAGGATCGACTTATTTACTACTACTCTGAGTGAATTCACACGGGTATCATTAATGATTATTTGTAATAAAATGTAATAAGCTGCACTGTCGCATTAGGTTAATAACCTGTAATGATAGAATGTAAGATGAAATAAAAAAAAATATATATATAGTATGTTTTAATCGAAAACGGTGTAGCTTTTGCAAGAACAGACGATGAATCTACAATCTGAACCTAATGCAGCGTAGCGCGATTTGATTTTATTTATCAAGTTCTCTTCCATATCCAACCTTACTTTTCCATATTCCCACTTTATTGTACCCTAAGTATACATTAAGTATTATAAATTATACTAACGTAAGTAGGTATATAAACGTTTATTTGATTCTAAATTGGAATGAATTATGGTAAGGTTTTAGATACCATCATACTTACGTGGTAATTAAGTAGCATGACTTATCCGAGTTAAGGGTTGATAAAGGGGCCTCATAATTGGGTTGGATTGGTTATTTATGCCTTATTGTACACGAAGTTACTTCAATTTAAAATTGTGATCTTTTCCCTCCTTGTTTCAATAAACACTATAACGTGATCTCCCCATTACATTCAGAATGTGTAACACCCGGGGTCCAGACAAACTGGTGTTCTATACATTACACCCTAGGTATAGATTTTCGACGTACGCCCTAGTTCTCATCAAATGAATCCCGAAACACTCACAGGATGGCGCTGTTGATATTTACATAAAAACTAAAACGCGATATGGTTTTGTTTGTAGAATTGGCTAAAAACTAAATGGAATTCAGACTTGACATGGATGTTGTATTACTGGTAGTGTTAGGCTCTTGTCTTGTATCGATGTCTATATTTTAGAATAAGTCTAGATGTAAAACAATGTCACTTATGTAACTTGCATAAATATTTACATTAATATTTTTGGAGGCCGTTTGTTGCTCCGGCAAACAGACGGCTTAATTAATCGCACCTACTTGTATTCATAAAAAGTTGGCCCTCCTTATATCAGTTATACAGAATCTAACAAAATATACTGAAACTATTTTAAGGGTCTTTAAGACCAAGATACAGAACAACTTTGTTTGAAAAAAACACATAATAAAACTTGCATACATTTTAGTATATTCTAAATTGCACATACTTAGGTACTTATTTGAAGTTTATACACATGCTATGCTATAAGGAATGTTCGTTTATTTTAAATATTTACGGTCACCTGGTGTTTTGAAGAAACAGGCTACTGTTGTACCTATTTGAATTTACTCCTAAAACCAAAATAAAGAAAATAAGCTTAAGAGTCCCCTTACCCAAGACGGAATTTCCCATACAAACGTAGTCTACGTTTTATTTTGAAACGACATCTCAAGGTTTCATATTTGACTGTGAAAACCAATTATAACCCTAGATATATGCAATTTCTTTAAAGTTACAAATTTTTACTGAAATCTGACATGTTGTTTCGAAATAAAACGTAGACTACGTTTACATGGGAAAGTCTAGGGTAAGGAGATTCTTAAGGGAAAAAAATCTGGTCAAGTGCAAGTTGAACTCCCGTTAAGAGGGTTGGTTCCGTACTTCTCATAGGTTTTTCTGTAATCTACAAGCAATTTATAAATATTTTGTACTTTTTTCAAAATTTTAGGCTCAATAATTTCGGAGATCAGGGGACGGAATGGTCAATTTTCGTCTTCTTTCATGAATAGAATTAAACCTATTTATTTTACAATATTAACAAAAATGTATTTGAGATTAAGGGCTCATTCTCATAATGAGATATCTTTCATTTGATATATGACACAGTAAGGTTGGCAAAACTTCTTTTTTATTTCCTAATTTGACCACCGAAAATGACCCTTATTTTAAAAAATATTTATTTACTTTGCAGTTTTGCACATCTGTGTTTGGGCCTTAGGATTACATAATCCTATCAAATTTCACCTGATTTGGTCCAGTAGATTCGGAGCAAATTGGCTGTGACAGACAGACGGACAGACAGACGCACGAGTGATCCTATAAGGGTTCCGTTTTTTTTGTACGGAACCCTAAAAAGGAAATAGAGAATGAAAGGTAGGGTTGTGTTAATTACAAATAAGGAATACAAGAAGTTTTTATGTAAAAAATAAAATAAGTTTATTTTTTACATAACCTTCAATGAGAGATCATACATTGGAACAGATTTGACTTTAACTTATTTTATTTTAGTTTGGTCGAATTACCCCAGTTTTCGCCGAAATTTGTTTCTTTTGAAATAAGTAATGACCTTTAATGAGAGATCATATACATTGGAACAGTTTTGACTTTCACATAATTTTTTTTTTTGGTTGGTCGAATTGCCCTAGTTTTCGCCGAAATTTGTTGCTTTTAATTAAAAAATAAGTTGAAATAAGTAATGAACTTTAATGAGAGATCATACATTGGAACTGTTTTGACTTTAAGAGCGCGTACTACCCGAGCGATCTTAAATATTATCAATAACAACGAAATACTCACTTTGAAATAAAAACACAACAAAGTTCAGGACTAACTGTAGTCATTATAATTATGTTTCAAAAACATGATTGCTTAAATTTTTATTTATAGAAAAAAGTTAAGAAGTTGCCACCAAATCACCTCCGAATTATACTAAATCAGCTAGGCGGCGGCTTGTAACTTTGTATTATAATTGTATTAAACATAAGGCAGTTATCATAAGTTTTATTTTTTAAATAACTCGAAACGCGTAAACCAGCCCTACTGACCCGCCGCGTTTCTTCTGTCCCCGCGTGGCTCGCTGTCTCGCTTCGGCTAGAGTAAATTTGTGTGCGTGGAAGCGGTAGAAAAATTTAGATTATCAGCATTAAGCGCCCTCTTAACTTTATTTTATTTTAGATTGGTCGGATTGCCCCAGTTTTCGCCGACGCGTCAACCATCGCGGCAAGCATCGCCGACTCTGGTTACAAATACGACATCGGCGAGATCTACTACAACAAATACTTCTCCCCGGTTAAGTACGAGCTGACCATCGTGCCGGTCTTCGATAAGATCAGGATCGAGGTGAGTTTACTTCATATTCTGTTCCAAGTCAGTTGACTTGAGCGTTGGTCATAGATTCGAAAGACCGATGAAAAGCCCCAGAATGACTGAGGAAGCGGCCTTGTGTTCAGGTCAAGTTCAAAATTTAAAAAAATTCTGATTATCCGAAAAGAAAGATGATTCCGGGCTTCGGAAGGCACGTAAAGCTGAGGGTATCCCGAACGGCATCTAAGCGTTTGTTCAAAACCTGTCCTTGAATTGGTTCTAGTCTACCATTTGGGTTGCGGAGGTTAGAGGACAGTCGCTCTGTATAAAAACCAGTAAGCTCGTCAAGTCACCTAGGTTAGGTGGCGGACCCCGGGCTCTGAAGCGTTACCGCTGAGGATGCAACCGAGTATATGCTCGGATGATGATGACTATCTAAAGATGTATAAATCTTCAGGAGGCCCCCAACATGAATGCCTTCGACGACGTCGACGCCGACCAACTGGAGTGCTACGCCGAGTGGACGCTCGCCGCTTTGATCTACTACGCTCTGAAGGAAAGCGCCGCGTCCGAGCAGTCCGCGAGAATGGCCGCCATGGACAATGCTACCAAAAACGCAGCCGAGATGATTAGGTAGTTAGTAGTTTGTAGTTTTCTTTTAATATCAGTTCCTTTATCTACGCTCTGAAGGAAAGCGCCGTGTCCGAGCAGTCTGCGATGGACAATGCTACCAAAGAGGAACCAAGAACGCAACCGAGATGATCAATAGCTAGTAACCAGTTTGTAACTTTCTTTTAAGGCGAGATGGGTTCACATCTCGCAATACTGGCGTGTTTTTGAAAATAACTGTAATTAAACTACCTACCTACTACAGTTCATTTCTCAAAAATGTTACATAGGAATCTTAAGGCTCCGTCAGTTCAGAGCCAGAGAAAAATACTGTAAGTGTTTTTGAAAAATCACTGTAAATGAACTACAACAGTATATTTCTGAAAAAAATTACATGGGCATTTCTACAGACACCCACAATATCCAAAACACGATTGAGCATTTTTGGCTCGAATAAAAAAAAACACAAACATACCTCAAAATTTGCCTAAATTTACCTTTAAAAAAGATATTACCTACTACTTTATACAATCACTTTTTGATATGAAAATTATACCAAAAAATTTATAGTTAATCTAAATTACTAGTTAATTAATTGCGGGCTCTGAACCCATCTCGCTTTAAGCAAAGAAGACAGTAAGAGTATACAGAACGGAATCTCCTAAGGTACGCCCAATATGCGTCCCCGTTTCCCGCACCCGCACCTCTCGGGACGGGGAACGGGGACGCATATTGCGCGTACCTTAGGAGATTTCGGCCTGTGCTTTAAGGCTTTTCTACAGACACCCACAATAAATTTGCCTAAATTGACCTTTAAAAAATATATTACTATTTTAGGTCTACATGCCAAATTACATTTCAATTCGTTCAGTTGTTTTGCGTGGATGAGTAACATCCGAATTCGCAAACATTCACATTTATAATACTAGTATCCCGATTATTTTATTTCAGGAAGTTAACCTTGCTATTCAACCGCACGCGGCAAGCTGTCATCACCCGAGAACTCATTGAGATTATTTCGGGAGCTGCTGCCCTCAAATAACCAGCCCCGAGTCAGCCCACACCTTCGAGAGAGTTGTCTTCACTATAGTGTGCTACCAAACTAACGTAAATGTACTCGTAGACCATCACAGATGGCCATAGTATAGCTTGGATTGTCGCATTTGGTTGCTTCAGTATAGAAAGTAGCTAGATCAGTATCAAGTACATTGGAAGCTTATGTAATTTCTATGCATTTTCTAGGAAGTGCAGGCACAACGGAATCTCCTGTGGTCCCTTGCAATATGCATCCGCGTGCACCGAGCAGTGTGCATTCGCCCGCTCTCGACCACAGAGACAAGGCGAGAACGGGGGAGAGGTGCGGGGACGGGGAACGGGGACGCATATTGCGCGTATCTTAGGAGATTCCGTTCTGTATACTCTTACTGTCTTCTGTGGTGAAAAGGTTAGGTTGTTTTTTTTGGTTTTACAATACTAGTTTACAATATTTTGACAGTTCTTAGTGATTGTCAACTGTATCTTTTTTTAACTAAGTCGCGATGTTGTTGCGACACCGCGACTTAGTTAATGTAATGCTATATAGCTTTTTGGAGAACATTCACTTACTTTTGCGACGCACACACACACAGCTTTTACGTACATTGACGATTTTGACGTGCACATTCATCCTTTTTTACCTCAGCGCATTACCGGTTGCATCCCCCGGTTACTGTAGCTAAGCTGTTTTGGAACACAGAGTAGAACTTCCGTCTTTTTCTTCTCCAAGGATAGAGTAGAGCAGAAAATACCAATAAAACAAATTGGCTGTGCTTTGACGGGAATACATTTCTGCGAACACATGTTGGTATTTGTAATCATGTAGGTACTAACGAGATCATCAATGTATGCAAAAGTATTGTTCTGTATGTTTCTTATTCATTTATGTCTTTTTTATACTGGATTTATAACAACATAGTTATTGATAATAAATAATTTAAAGACAACATATTAAGGATACCTGCAGAGCAGCACAAAAGTGTTTTGGCCTTAGAAATGGTAATTGCGGTAAATGTTACCCTGCTGATATAATGGCATGGCGGAGTGAACCAACGACGTATTTATTTATTGTAGAAATACGCACAACTTACAAAATAAACATATTTTGTGTAATAAAATTAATGATTTCTATTTATGTTTTCTTATATTATCCGTATCTGTTGTTACAAAGACTTGTTGAATAAATGTGTGAAAATTGAGCATTTTCCTTGTTTGATGTTACGTACACAGGTAATAATATAAGAGCTAGAGTTAGTCGTTTCGTCTTGAAACAAGGAACTAAAAATTTCAAAGTGCTCCCACTCTGAAATTTTTAGTTCCTTGTTTTAGATAAAAGGCTGTTTTAAAAATATTTTGAATAATTACTTGTTTCGTTCGTCACTATCTCGGGTCTAAGACGTGCGTGTCGCTCGCACTTGTTGCTCTGTAGGTCTGGCCCAAAGACCACGCGCTTCTCAAATTCTCTCGAAGCCTGGGACCTGATAGTTTTGTATTAATTCATTCATTAAAACCGGGTGACTCACGTTGTATAGTCAGAAAAGGCCGACCAGGTTTCGATCGATTTAGTCTTCTTCAGGGCGAGTGCCTTTTCCGACTAAGTGAGTCGTGAGTCAAACGTTTTAACAAAGTAAGGTTTTGTTTATTCGTGTGTGTAAGTGGCCAACACTGATGATTTTTTAACCTTCCGACGAAGGTAAACGTAAAGGTGTAGGTACTCGTAATTAAAGAACTATGTTACGAAATCATACTTGTAATTGAAGAATTCTAACAAGATTAAAATGCTATTTATTATTAATGTCTGATTTATATCGTAGGTACCAAGCTTCATTTGGTTTGATATTTACTTACTTTTTTTTTGGAATTTATCCAAAAGCCTATCTTTAACAGTGGACATCTTGAGGCTGGAATTATGATGATTAACAGCGCAACATAAGTTACAATTCCTTCACCCATCATAGTCGTAAAAATCTAATACAAAATTTACAATTTACTAAAAACTTGCATTCATATAATAATATCACATAAATTAAATGTATAGCTAAGACGCCCACCCCACAGGCAGCGGACTAGAAAGCACCCCCAAAACCTGATTATTAAATTTATCCAGAGCAAGTAATTGCGATAAGAATAATCAAAATTTCTCGACAGGTTGGATCTAAAAAAAAATCTATGTAGTGTCATCGATAAGTATGCTGTCGACAAAGCATATATCGCGCTCGAATATAGCTCCAGATTGTAATTACTATAGAGCAAAACGACGATAGTTGACAGATAGTGCTACTAAATATTGTCGAAAATAAACTTAGAGATGGTATAAAGTACACAATACACATGTAGATATAGCTTGACGATTCAGGTCAGCCATTGACTAATCTCGACACGGAAGATGTCGCAATTATGAGGCCTTTTATGTCTCAAGTCTGCCGAACAACTTGGGCCAGGCCGGGCCACTGCAGTTGGGCATACTAAAACACTACCACAGTCTCAAAATATCGGCTGACCAAAAATTTTGTAGACTATTTAGTAAATTTGGACGCTGTGATATAGTCTTCATGTCTACACCGCTGCTTGTAGGGTTGCCGTCTGTTGGTAGGGACGTCAGTGGGACTCTTCCAAGTATTTGTCGTACGCAGCCTGGTCCATCAGGGACTTGAGTTCTTCAGGCTTTGACAGTTTCACCCGGAACAGCCAGCCTTCTTCGTAGCACGACTTGTTGATGAGTGACGGTGTCGATTCCACAGAGTCGTTCTTTTCTGTTACCTGAAGTGAGTAAATTACAATATTATAGGTTCAGTGCAAATTTTCATCAGTACGCTTATGGCGTCTACTATAATCGGCATTGCAGGAAACAAGGGGGTTACTCCATAAAATAATACAATAGTAACGTCCTATTTATATGTCAAACCAAATTATAGACAGAAATGGCGCCCTCATTTGAAATAAATTTTTCACTCGTATATATGGTGGAAATTTCCATATTTCTCAATGTTAGGCACTAGATAGCCCTTTAAATTGTTTTATGAACTACCGTTGATACTATTATTGGTGACCCGTCTAGCTTTAAAACCCACTGCCGCCAAAAGTGGGCTTGACACTAAAACACGGATACGCAGCAACGTACGTCTTGCGTACCACTTTTTGGGTAACCCTACTGGTGCCTTTGGTCTAGGGAATTAATTTCCTAAATATGGCACATCATAAAACCAAACCACCCAATACCTATGATTGAATTGAGGCGCTGGTGATAAATAAAATGTCCGGAGATGCGAACTTATACGTGTATTCTGCAATGGACAGACAAGAAAGAAGGAAACCACCGATTAAACAAATTTGTAGCGGAAGAATCAACCACATAAACTATTGAAAATATAATTAAGTAAGTACAATAAATTGTTGGTGTTACCAACAAACCCGTCTGACGTGGTAAAAAAAAGAAGTTTCAATGGGGGTGAAGGATCTAGGGATGTTGCAGATATTCGCATTGCCTTCCGCGTACGTAAGTACATAGATCTCGTTGCCTTCCGCAAATGCGGAACCTTCGCATTAATTGAGACATCTGCATCCGCATTCGCATCTGCATTAATCGATGCGGAGCTTTTACGGATGCGGATTATCATCTCCATCAGTCAGTGTTTATTTATTTATTTATTTAAAAAACTTTATTGTTCCACAATAAAAAAATGGTACAATTGGCGGACTTAACGCTAAAAGCGTTCTCATTGGACAACTATTTAGTGAAGCTGGATCAATCTATGATACACTTAGGAACAAGTCTAAAGCTAAGGTTGCAATATTATTTTTACTATATATAATACACCAATTTTAAATTTAATTATTAAACAAAGTTTTACATTATGAAACTCTAGACTTAAAATGCTAATAAGTAAGACTATGCTAAGATTTAACTCCTGAAATCCGCATTTGCATATGTGAACGCCTAATAATCCGCATCCGCAACAACGCTGAAAGGTTCTCTTTTTGGAGCCTGCGGGGTGTACCTCCTCTTGGCCGCTCAAATCATCGAGCAGGTGGTCTTGTCGCTATATCCATTGGTAAAGAAAAGCTGAGAAAGAAAAATAGTCTTTATATGCTTACCGTGCCAGAGACCGGTGTGTAGACCTCGCTGGCAGCTTTGACGCTTTCCAAAGCTCCACACTCTTCACCAGCTGCCACTGCCTTGCCGATGTCAGGTAGTTGCGCGAATACTACTTCGCCTAACGCTTCCTGGCATACAACACGGTAAACTTTTTAGTAAGTCGGCGGATAGCTTTTTCTTCTCCATTTTACATCTTCTTTCGATAAAGCAGTTCAAGGATGCAACCGGTAATGAGCTAAGACGAGGGGAGTATATCATGTCTTTGTGACGACCTCGGACGCTAGTCCGTCGCTCGGAGGTTCTGAGTTCAATCCCCAGCCAGGTAGAAGCTGGGAAATGGCCTTTTTCAAATTGTCCTGGGTCTTGGGTGTTTATCTATTAGTATATATATTTATTATAAAATATCGTTTAGCCGTGTGGTTCCTGGCAAAGTAGAATAGGACCGCTCCAAGTCTTCCCGTGGATGTCGTAGAAGGCGACTCAGGAAACACAACTAAACAAAGCTTATAAACATCAGTGAGACCGCTCCAACCCGTCTGGCCAGCGTGGAGAGTGTAGGTTAAATCCTCTGACTGCGCTGGCTAATAATGGCTCTGGTAGTACAGAGAGGGTCGTTCTCCTGCAGTGGAGACTTAAAAAGACCTGATGGTGATGATGACGATGATGATCGTTGAGTTACTATCCCATTTTAGACACACGCGAGTTGCAGATCCCTTTGAAAAATCACACATACTTATACTCGTAACAAATCTGCCCTCCCCTCACACACTAAATGTAGCTTACACACTAAATGCCCTCAAGCATTTAGTGTGTAAGCTACCAATTTAAAGAGTGCAGAGATTATAATGCAATTGACGGAAAAACAGTGCTTCTTAAATTAGTAGCGTTATACTATACCTATCACTGATATAAGAAGTGCAGATTTTTTTATGATTACGGCGGTTAGTATTTATCTATATCGAAATACCTATGAAAAATACTTTTTTTGCTTTCCATACAAACTCGGTTCAGCTGATCGGTCAATTTGTATGGAAAGCCAACAATTTTGTTTTTAAATTTCGACCGTATAGAAAGTTGTTTAGTATCATGGACTGAATTCACCCTTTTTCAGTATATATTGTTAGACGTCATATATTTAATTACCTGTGCGTAGCCGGATATTCCTACTGTGCCCACGTTGTCGTTTACTGATACCCATTCATGCTTTTGAGTGTAAAACCGCGCTGAAATTAGATTAAAGACATTATTTAACAAAGCTCCGAGGCAGCTCAGCTGAAGACAACCAGGGAAACCCCTAAGATGGGATAGAGGAAAAATACTAACTAAATACTTAACTTTCTGATATAAACTATTATTTAAAAAAATAAATGAAATATCTTTAAAAAAAACAGAGTGACATTAAAAAGAACTAAAAAGATGTAAACATTCAAGTCAGCTATAATACTCTGGGGACGAAACGAATCTAATGAAACTTCACTCAAAATCATTCAAACCGTTAAGGCTACAGGAGTTCACAATGGCACGGACATAGGTATAAATACGCGAGAAAAACATTACTCTACTCTCCTTCTAGGTCAGTCGGGTAAAAACTTATCCAAATAATTGAAGGGCATTAACTGGCACACATGCAAAAGAAACCATAGAGGGTAGATATCCTGACGAAAGAAGCCATATGTACTTAACGTAGCAAAAAGGTTAATTAGTTATTAATAATAAGTAATATTACAATTTATTGCATATATACAACCACGCACTTAACATTTCGCATAGAGGCGTTACTTATATAATTTTAGAGTAAATTAAATTAATGGTTTTGTCATTAATTAATCGTGCGTTTATAATTCGCTCGAGCTATCCATACTAGAATTCGCAAAGCAGATAAAACTAGTTAAGCTACGAGTACTACGAGGTCTACGAGCCAAACAAACAATTAACGGGTGTGACTTTTACTACGGGCACAGAATACAGTAAGAGTAAACAGAACGGAATCTCCTAAGGTACGCGCAATATGCGTCCCCGTTCCCCGCACCCGCACCTCTCTCCCGGTTCTTGACGGCCAACGTGAGTCATCGACGCGAAAACGGGGGAGAGGTGCGGGGACGGGGAACGGGGACGCCTGGGTGACGCATATTGTGCGTACCTTAGGAGATTCCGGCCTGTGCTACGGGACTAATGCATAATAAACATTTTATAAAAATTACATTACATCACCCTTACATCTGCCTTACACTCTGTAAGGTAGCTTGAAAGGTCTGGTCTAAAAATATAAATAAGTGCAGATTTAATCTATGATACTTACTGAACAGCTTGTCCTAAATAATGTACTTATAAGTACCGAAATTAAGAAAAAAATTTTTGGACGAACAAATTTTATTTCTCTGACGGACCGATTCGTGAAAAACCCCACGAAAAACTTATTGTTCCATATCATTTTAGTGAAAACTAATTAAAATATGTCGTCCTATTTGTTGATTATTAATAAAATTTATAGATTATCTACCTACTTAGTTCTAGACCTACACCTATCGAACTGGAGACCGGAGTCTGCTTGTCAACGACCTCTGTGGCGTAATGGTTATCACGCTAGTCCGCCACTCCGAAGGTTCTGCGTTCGATCCCTAACCACGGCAAGGTTAAAAAATGGCCTTTTAATTGCCTGGGTCTTAGGTGTTCCCCCAGCCAAATAATTACTCTAAAACCTTTTTTTGGGCAATCAATCTCTGTGATTTGTCCCTAAAAAATCTTGTCGTTTGGTCATAATTCTGAGTCGATTTGACTGAATGTTCAGTGAACAAAGATGGTGGCGATAAGCGCGAACAATTTTAAGCACTTACAACCATCGTAGTTTCTTTTATCTTATCAGTTAATTAGGTACCTAAGTACATCACGAAATGAGAAGATATTGATTGCTTTTATAGTCTTTTTTATCACACGCACATAATGTCTGCTTTGCTTATTAGGTATGTCTGTGTATTCGGGACCAATGGTGTTATAACAAAACATAATATGCCTTCACAGCTGGTTTCCTTGACCGATTTCCTTCACCGGAAGCAAGTGGTGGTACCTAGTTGGAAATGACGGTACATGAGTACCAACTCAGAGGTAAAATTCGCGCTTAGTGAGGATCGAACTTGTGCCTCACAGACTCGTAGCCATCGTCTCAACATCTTGGTTATCACCGCCTTGTACGGCTTGTACCTAAACAAATAATTGACACTGAAATACCTAATTTTATTACAACGCGAGAAAAAATTTGGTTTAAGTTCAGCTGGCGGTATGTGTCCGAGTTTAGAGGTCACCCTTATCATTGAATATTTGTTATAGATTAGGCAATACGATCATTAGTTAAAGTTATTTGGCTACAAACATCATTATTTTATTGCCAGAGTGACAGTTCGCGGGTAAATAGAGGAAGATGAATATGATACATGAATGTATCATATTCATGTTCCTCTATTTACCCGCTAATCACGTCTCTAACCCTTACGGGGTAGACAGCATCTAGGGTTATAGGTACTAATATAAAACATAAATTTCAAATTCAGCAGAAAAGCAGATCAAAATAGTGACGGATTGCTAGCCGCTTCCGTTAATAACATTATTAGATTCTCATCCATTCCTTCGACTTTGACGATTTGATCGGGAGGAGATGCAGCCTGTACATTCTGTTTTTATTTTTTCCCAAACCAAGATATTTGAAGATGCAATAAAGTATTATTTAAGTACTCAACGGAAGCTATATGCTGTGATTCGAGTCAAAAATTAGTCCTCGCTTTCACTCCACACCGCTCCCATAGAGGTATTATTCTGCACCCAGCTGCCGACTGCAGCACGTGCAGCGGCTGCACGACTGGTTAGTATGTATTTGTATGAAATGGCTTCCAAGCGCCGCCGCCGCAGCAGCACGTGCAGCAACCGCCGACTGCACGTGCAGTTGCAGACACACATGGCCGCCGACTGCGAACTAGTGTTGCAGTGACCGCCAAATGATAAGGACGTGTTTCCAGAAAAATGAGTTTCTCAGAGATTGAAGAGAAACAACTAAAAAACCTTGTGATCCAATCCATTGAATTAAATTTTTTTGGTACAATTTCCTCACGAATAAGACTGCGTACAAAATTAAATTATTTTTTATTTAATCGACAATAATCTCTAAACTCATCTTCATCATCCATCAATTGTTTTTTAATAAGTATCGAATAAGTTCCTTCAGTTGGTCTGCATTTGAAGAGAGGACGCGCGGCTTGTCTTCTCTGTTTAAAGTGTAATAACAACAGGTCTTCATCTTCTTCTTATAATAATAAATATAAAAGCAACTTCTCTTCACCGATTTTCCACACGTCCGACATCCTACAATTTTTCAAAACAACTAGCAGTGGCCAATTGCTAGTGCACTGCCTAGTGTTGGTTGTGCAGTGGCGGCTTGTGCCGCCGCTCTCGGAATTATTCCGGCTACAGACTGTAACTGCACGTGCTGCGACTGCATGCAGCCGCTGCACGTACTGTCGGCAGTTGCAGCCGGCAGCTGGGTGCGGAATAGTACCTTAAGTCATCGTTTCTTATTCGATCTTTCAAAGTAACACCACACATACTCATCGAATATGAAAAATCTAATAAGAAATAATGTCATAAGGCAGCGGTGTGGATTTAAAGAGGACGTAGTGACAAAAATAGTAGACAAGTGGATGTTAAGATGCTAAATGTGAACGGAAGGGCAAGACAGGGTCAGCGTTCGTTGTTCTTCGGCCAGATTGCAGAGGTTCTAGAAAAAGGAGAGTTTAGAAGTGCAAGACCAGAGGGCATGTCATGTATGCAGATCGATCGATGAGTGAATTAACAAGTCCATAGTCTCTGCCTGCACCGTGGGAAACAGGCGTAGTATGTGAGTATATATATGTTTATATCAATGTGCCAATAACGAAATCTTCTCCATTTTACCTTTGCTATCTTCTGTAGTGCTAAAGAATGCTGTCCGTGTACAGCAGTGCGGCTGGACGGTACACCGAGCTACCTGTCTTGCAACTCGCGCCATGCTTCTTAACGCCATCTTTGTTTAAATTGTCTGAAATGAAGCATTATCACTGTTTCAGAAAAAACCTCGATGTATGACGTTTCCAATAGGCATGACGACTGAAAGAATGCTTTTGGCCCATCGGTTAGTTATTAAAAAATATTGTACACGTATTTTTTCTTTTCTCTGAGAAACATAAATTTACCAAGATACCTACTGCGCATTTAAAGTTCGCGACGTCACGGCTAAGTAAAATTTTTACATAGCAGTGACGTCGGCACTTCGCAAGCCCCTACTCTGGAACTTAGATGCTCTGTATCTTTGTGATTTTTTTCTTTTTTGATATACTGAGAAATATGGGTACATTATTTTTGGATAATCTACAAGACTGACTAGTTAATTCGAATAATATTTTCTGACCCTGTAGTCACCCCTATTAATTATTTTGGAAATCCTTGAAGGTGGCTCATGTCTATCAGTGGACTGGACTTTATGTGGCTGACACACTTATGACTACTTACACACTTATTTCGATATGGCTAGGCGATAGGATAAAGCGATATGGTTAGATTGTTGCATTCATTGAGAAGCACTCCGCCAGTAATAGCTACAACTGGGCTCTTAAAAATGATTTTAGAAGATGTGTAGCAAACCTATCATATAAATAGCATTTGCATGCTATCGATAACCAAAAAGAAGAAAAAACGGGGAGGCCTTTGCCGTGCACTGTTATTTATATATGTAGGTAGGTATTATGCTAATCACCAAAATATTTAAATTACTTACCTACTAGAGACATTTTTAACGAAAGAGGCCTACATGAGCCACGATCAGCCACATTGGAACCCAGAATCGCCGCTAGGTATTTACATAATTGCGTTTCGATTTATAAGGTGAGCACATAATTATGTAAAGCACCACGTGCTGCTCAAATCAGGAAGGTTTCGTTCATGAATGGTGAGCATAGATAGTGTGGCTACAGCGTAATGTAACTTACGACGTTACGTCACTACGTGAGTGCGTAGCGGCACCTACCATAATAAGTTCAACATAATATGGTGAACTTTATAAAACCGAACGTTTTCAAGCGACTTCAAGAAATTAGGAGCTTCTTAATTCGAATGTTTGTATAGTAGGTATGTCAATAGCTTTTCCGTTATATTTAAACGATTTAGAAAATTCTTTTTTTATTGGGTAACAGTATACATGCAAGTTGGTACCAGAGTCATCAGGTGAAGATCTGATGATGGAATCTTTGAGAAATCGAGGGAACTCCTCAAACATTTTATGCACAATTGCACACACATACCTATCATGTTTATAACAATAAACCAATAATTTGCACTCAGAGAGTAGTTTTGGTGAAGAGACACGGATGATGAACTAGAAATAGTCGTCGCTTTTTTTGCCTAAAATTATTTAATCTGTGTTTTGGGTGGTGCCATGGTTTATAAGTGGTTACCGTAGCCTAATGACGCTTTCAACACTCGGAGTAAGTACCCACCCTAAGCGCGTTGCCGACGCCGAATTCAGAGTTCCTACTATGAAAATAAATGGAAAATCTTACCTTTTTAAAGCGATGTCCACACGCGTAATACGTAGGTCACGTCTGAGTGTCGATAGGGTAATGTGGTCAACATGGCCGTGTTAAGTCGACATTTCTTATCAGCATTGTGTCAATGTTTCTTCGATCTGCTCAGAGCTGGGCGAGTTAGTTATCTTAGCCGACTTTAAAATGTATGGTTACAAAACGTTCGTCACGTCGGGTCGACGCGTACGCATATTTTTCACAAACTATTTTTTAAAACGTTAGTGGTTCTATAAGAATAGTAGACCTCGCGAGCTTTTATAACCATGCAATAACCTACACTCCCCTTTCCCCTGTCTAAGCCAAGCGATTTCATTAAAATACGTCCATTTTTAACGCTACAGCAAACTTTATTTTTTTTCCACCCTCCACTCCCCCTTTTTGGATTGTTTTTTGCAACATCTTGTGCAGAATAAAGACCATAGAGTGCCTCTCGAATTTGATTAAAATCCGTCAATAAATATTTCCAAGTATTAACGACTCCCTCAATCAAAAATCGCGATTGACTAAAAAAAAGTAAGTAAATCAAGGAACTTGTAGGCCAATATTTGTCAAAATCGGTTGAAAAATGCGACCTCCAGGCGAGAACAGACAGACGGACTTTTAAAGCATTTTTAGCCCATCACGAAACTGAAACGCTTCGCTCGGTCGGTCAAAAATTGTTTTGTACATGGAGGGTGACATTGAAAGCGATAATTACCTTAGTCAAAATAGTGATAGGTTGCTAACTGCATCGCCTATTGACATGCTTCAGATTCACACCTATTCGTTTGATTTATGCGGGAAGCAAAGCAAGAGGTAGGTAAGATACTCCCAAACCAGCATGGAAGATCATTATCATCCGAACGTATTCGCTGTTGCATCCTCAGCGGTAACGCTTCAATATCTACCCGGGTCTGCTACCTAACCTAGGTGATTTGGCGAGGTTACTGGTTTTTACACAGAGCAACTGCCGTCTGACCTCCGCAACCCAAAGAGTAAACCAGAACCAATATCCTTATAGGTTTAAACAAACGCAGGATGGCGTTCGGGACCTACAGCTTTACGTGACTTCCGAAGCACGGAATCATCTTTCTTTTCGGATGAAACAATTTATGCATTCAGTATGGTAGTTAGGATATAGATAATTAAATAATACGTCCACCTTTTAATCGATAGGTTTCATCGACAAAGTCCCCACATTAGTGAATGTTATTTAACATACTTAACATACATGCCGATATTTTCTTGCTGTTATTGCTTATTATCATTACTGTTATCAGTGAATTTGTCTGCTGGGGGTCGTCTGATGTAATCATTTGTACTTACGTCAAACATGCAGTAAGTTTGACGTGTTTGAATGTAGGTACAGTGCGCTACAATTTCGAGTGCAAATTACGCCGCCATAAACCTAATCAAGAATCAATCAACCGGTAAGTATAGTATAAAACTGAGTGCAGTCATTTGCGCCCAATTCAAAAAACAACTATTACAACTTGAACTATTAGAACAACAACTCAAAACTTACTAAAGTAACGAATTTAAGTAAGTACTTAAGTGGTAGGCAAGAAAATAAATTTACTTATATAATATCTATGAAATACTTTAGTAGCAAGTAAGGGTCCATAGTCTCTGCCTACCCCTGTGGGAAAAAAGTGTGATAGTATGTATGTATGTACTTTAATATCACTACAGACAACGCTGTGAAAGTGGCAACCTTCTGAAGGGAAAAAAATAATTACATTTTTAGCTTTCGACATGAGAAGAAGAAGAAGTATCACTAAGGACAGTAATACTATTTTATAAAATCTAAGAAAAGGGCTTGAAGGGGTTGGTTAAATATTGCGTTGCATGACGTGCCTATATTGCGTTTCATAGAAACTCCAACCACCATCGTTCACACAACGCGCAAGGTAGAGTAGAAGATTCTATGAACGACGCAAGTTGCGTCGTCTTCTTGAATATGCGTGATAAATTATGTCAGTGGCACGCCGTAAGTTATTTTAAGTTCATTATATTGTAGTGATCTAGTATATAGCCTTTAGTTCGATTTATTACGCATTGTCAATTACACGTAGCTATATTCACCGTTCATATTGCAATTTGTTCTATGTCAAAAATTACAAGTTTACAGGAGAGTAAAAAAACAGCATACTGGAAAAAATCTTCTAAGTCACCAAAACGTTTTTAACTAATGTTTCCTAATCAGTTTGTTCTATTCGATGTGAATATTATGATCTCCATAAATAATTTATGTTTTGTAATAAAAATAAAATTTTGACATTGAACAAATTGCAATATGAACGACGAATATAGGTTAGTGCAAATAAAACGGTTTAATCAAACATAAGTATACTATATTATTAAAATAAACAGTACAAAGTATTATCAATAATCTCAAACAATGTTTGTTTATTGCACGAAACAAAATGAATTCGTTGCTTATGGCACCTATTTAAAGATTACA
Organism: Acrobasis repandana; assembly: GCA_963576875.1. Classification (NCBI taxonomy): domain Eukaryota; kingdom Metazoa; phylum Arthropoda; class Insecta; order Lepidoptera; family Pyralidae; genus Acrobasis; species Acrobasis repandana. The sequence goes on from OY756214.1 coordinate 2,754,960, forward strand.
TACGAACGTAGAATTCAAGTTACAATATTACATATGAAATAACTTAATACAAACTTATAGGTACTTAATATGAGCCCGTGATCTGTAATACACACGCAAGCATAATGTACAGTATTGTACAGTTAACAACAATAAAAGATGAATATGAACAAAAATTCCATTTTAGCTCAATCAATACAAATAAATATAAATAGCTTTTACAGTACTTAGGTAACATGGTTGCGTAAGTTTTTGTATAGGTACTTAGAGCACAGGCAAACGAGCGTTAAGGCCATACCTGAATTTTCCAGGGTTCAGTGCTGCCCCATTTAAAATAAATCATTTTAAAGGAAACGAAGGCATCATTTAAAATTTTGCTACTACCAAGTCCTAGATAACCCTTCAAACTATTTTGTGAACTACTGTTTACAGTTTATAAAGAACCGCAACCAACGTTAAGCCTACGCACATTTGCCAAAAGTGGCCGTTTTTCGCAAATGTGCGTAGTAAAAGCTTAACGTCCTTACTTTGAACTGTAAACAATAGTTCATAAAATACTTTGAAAGGTTATCTAAAACTTGGTAGTAGCAAAATTTTAAATGATGTTTCCGTTTTCTTTGAAATGATTTATTTTAAATGGGGGCAGCACTGGACCCCGGAAAATTCAGGTACGGCCTTTAAATGAGTTGCGCAATTTACGTTCTATTAGAACCTAAGTTAGTTAAAATCTTTATTGCACCAAAGCATAGTAATACAAATTATTAGATTAATGAAAACAGGTGACAAAAGGCCTTAACGCAAATGAAATCTCTTCTAGACAACCGAGGTACTTGGAGATGTTTAACGAAAACAGGTGAGGCGCGAAGTTATAAGCAAGAGAAAGGGTCTAAAGTAGGGTTGAAGTCGGGCGGCGGCCAGTCGTAAAACTAGCCAAATCGATCAAAAGTATGAAATTGAATGTACCGTAAGTTGTGCAACTAATTTTGTGCTACTCCCAACTCAAAAAATACTAAATATTCAGTTTGCTTAGGATCTTCATAAGATAAATGCGCGTTTGCAACGCTGAGTACAAATTGTAAGGACAAACCAAAGAACTTGTACTAACACAAATTAGGTAGGTACTTATACCTAAGTTACTATTATCTAAGTATTCCAATATTATAATGAGGTCCACTTTTACTTACATATTCACAAGCAAATTCCTTTCGAAATAAGTCATAGAGTATTGCTACCAATTTGAGAATTGCAGACTTTTTATGCAATTGACAAAAATACAGTGCTTCATAAATCAGTAGCGTTATACTTTAAAAAACTGATGATTTTTTTTATGAATATAGCGGCTTAACAAAATGCGTTTCGCAAGCCAGCATCAGTAGGTACGAAAAAAAATACTACGTCAATTAGGGTAGTCCAGGGTCAAAGATAAATTATTTTGTAATATTGAGAGAATAAAACGTCACGAAATAATGTCATTCATAATATCCATTTTACACTACGCTAGTTAGAGGCGCTATAAATAAAAGTTGTTCGATATAAGTAGTAATAACCGACTAAACTAGCCATTAAAATACTTACTTTATAAAGAAAATGCTATATTATGTTAAAATATGCCAACTTTATGTTAAAATAACCCAACTTTTACTTAGGCTCAATTTATATAGGTATATTGCCGCGAAATCGAGGTGAATTTTAAGAAATTTGCAATGGATAATGGCTTATATACATAATATAAGCAGTATGGTTCCCGGTAGAGTAGAATAGGACCACTTCAAGTCTTCCCGTGGATGTCGTAGAAGGCAAATTAGGAAACACAAGCTAAACAAAGCTTATCAACATCAGTGTGACCTCTCCAATCCGTTGGCCAGCGTGGAGAGTGTAGGCCAAATCCTCTGGCTGCTCTGCCCAAATATGTCTCTGGTAGTACAGAGAGGGTCGTGCTCCTGCAGAAGAGACTTAAAAGACCTGTTTATGAATGGCTTATATAACCTGTATAATGTTTCTAGGAGAATGAAAAAAGAAACTTCGCAGGAGTTCCCGCTTATGCGTATGCGAAATTCCGCAGTTCTTTTTTAACCGACTTCAAAAAAGGAGGAGGATTCAACTGTATGATTTTTTTAATGTATGTTTTTTTACGCGATATATTAGTCTATTGTGAACAGATTATGATGATTCTTTTTTACGATTATTTGAAAGCCTTTACTACCAAGTTGGCCCCATTTCAATTTGGTGGAGATATGATAAAGAACTTTGGAGATATGGAAGAAACTCCTAAAAAAATTAAAGTCGGTTTTTTTTTTGTTAAAAATGTAATAGAAAATATGCATGTGATTCAGAAACGAACAAAAAAAAAATATGTGTAAACTTTATTGCTAAATAAAAATACCCATATATATTTTTTTTCAATTTAACATGTTTCCATTGAGAAATTAATGATTTAAAAGTTGTCTTTTTCAAATTCCCGCGCAAATTTCCGAAACGCAACGCTATTGGCGGAATAAAACGTGACGACACCAAACACTGTCAAACTTAATTTTCTAAATAGTCTGTATACTGTCAACCACAAATTAGAAAGAAGGAGAATCTGTCACTGTCAATAAGTTGTTTGTAATTTGTATGATTGTTGGAGGTTATTTTCATTGTTTTGCTAAATTATTAGTGTTCTTTGAGAATTATTAGCTGAAAGTCTCCTGATGAAAGAAGACTTGCTACAATGATTGAAAGCGGTTTTGTTGTGGCAGATACAGTCAGATAATCTACTTAAAATTGATGTGTTTATGATGACTACGTACTTCGTAAGTTATTCCAATTTTACATCCTTTGAACTCAGAGGAGTAAAAGCCGCGAGGTAAATAATTTATAGATATTTGATAAATTTCCATTTTTCTCAGTTTTGTACTTATGAGACAAGTCAATCAATTAAATATAACCTAAAATATGGTACGACTATTTTTTGATTTTTTATTTCCATTGACTCTGACATTGACAGTGAGCGGCGACGTCACAGAATAAAAGCGTAAAATGGCACCGCGTTTAAGTCGTCCGAAAATGATAATAGTTTTAATTATTTTTTTTAAGCTTATTTAATAATATTCTGTGAGTGTGATATTTTTTTCCGTTTATATAATAACTTATAGAATCATATAAAAAAATAAAAAAAGACATGAATATACCCTATTATGTTGACACAATTTTATACATTACTACATTGACACAGACAATATGCTTCGTAGAGTTTTAAAAAATTCGCTTCCATTCCGCGGCCATGTAAATTATTTGACCAACCCATATCGGTGAAAAATAATCTGCTGATCCATAATTTTTAGCCTAAAAATAATTAATTTCATTTGTATGGCTTATATGTTTTTTTTTCCGTTATTTGTGTTTGGTCTCAAAATAAAAGTAGTTCATGTATCGATTCTTGAAATGTAGGTCCAACAGGGTTTTTATTTTATATAATTTTACACATGAGTTTTTCATCACCAGCCGCATTTTTTGGAGCCAGATCAGTCCATGATTATTTAATTTATAAAAATAATAATTAAAAATGCATTTCTTTTTTCAGAATTCTTTTTATTTTCATATTAAAAAATATGGAAAGTAGTTCAGTATCGTGGACTGAACTTGCTCCAAATATATAAAAAGTCACCGGTGCAAATGATGTGTCACCCTTTTTTCTACCGGAGATAGCATGGCGTGGCTTGCGCAGTACTGAAGATGGCGCTGACGGCGCTGTAGGTAGCCGCGATACCACCCACCACGCCCAGCGCGATCACCTCCCAGCAAACCATCTTCATCCAGCCAGGAGTCTCACTGGAACAAAATAAACAGTAATTTATTTTACGGCTTCCATGCTGGTCTGGGAGAAAAGAAAAAATATTGCATGTATACAAACTGCTTCCCTTCCCGAGCTGTAAAATCCGATCGAAGAAATGGGCGAGAATCTGAATCATATCAATAGGCGATGCGGCTAGCAACCCATCACTGTTTTGATTCTCTTTTTCCATTCTCACGCCCACCAGTACGCTAAACAGGGCCTTTGGGTTTGAAATTGATCTTCTTGTTGGTAATTACATAATAATTTTAGCATTGATAAATACTAACTACTTGAGTTCTCATTTTCAACTGCCACCACTTGCCCTATTGCACTTGGTGAAGTAAAACATCAAGAACAAACCTTGCATCATCATAATCAGGTCTTTTAGTCTCCACTGCAGGAGCACGACCCTCTATACTGCCAGAGCCATATATTAGCCAGAGCAGTCAGAGGATTTGGCCTACGCTCTCCACGCTGGCCAGATGGGTTGGAGAGGTCTCATTGATGTGTATAAGCTTTGTTTAGCTTGTGTTTCCTAAGTCGCCTTCTACGCCATCAACGGGACGACTTGGAGCGGTCCTATTCTACTCTGCCAGGAAACACACGTCATACGGCATTGTATTTTATATAATAAGGTTGAAATAAATAAACATACACAGGTGACTGTCCCTCCCTCGCGGGCTGCTCCACCAGCTTTAGGTAGCAGTAGGACGGCAGGATGAAGGTCAGCAGAGCCACGCTGGTGCCTCCGACCAGAGCCAGGATGGTGTAGAAGCGAGGAATACTCTCGCCGATGAACAGGATCCCCAGCATGATAGAGAGACGGACGGCAAAGGTGCGCCAGCCTGCAGACTCTGTGAAACACCATTTATAAACTTAATGATGAATGAAAAGTATGAATTAAGGTGAAGATATAGGCAAATGGCCTTGAAGTGTGAAATAAATTGTTAACTCGTAAATATGGTGATAATTTCCATATGGCTCTTCGTCATGCACTAGATAGCCCTTTCAATTATTTTATGAACTGCCGTTGAAACTATTATTGGTGATCCGTCTAGCTTTAAAACTTGCCGTGGCCACTTTTGGCAGAGGCAAGTTTTAAAGCTAGACGGACTAATGTAAATACTTTCAGCGGTGGTTCATAAAATAATTTAAAGGGCTATCTAGTGCATGACGAAGAGCAATATGGAAATTATCTCCATATATACGAGTTAACAATTTATTTCAAATGAGGGCGCCACTTCAAGGCCATTTGCCAATACCTTCACCTTAAGGCGAGGTGAAAAAAAATTATTTAATATAATACAAAAAAAAACTGCGAAATATCGTCGAGCACGGCTCCGGGCCTTTCTTCGCTCTCGACGAATATTTCACTGTGTTTTATTTATTATTTTTTTGGTATAAAAAGGTGATTGTATAAATAAAATAGTAATATATTTTATGAGCAATTTTAGGCAAATTCCAGCCAAAAATGCTCAATCGTGTTTATGGATATTGTGGGTGTCTGAAAAGATGCAAAATTTTTGAGTAATAAACTTTATTACTTTAATTACAGTGATTTTTTAAAAACACACACAGTTTTCTTGGCTCTGAACTGGCGGGGCCTTAACTAAATTAATTTATACGGGAATTACGCCTTCTATGACATCCACGGGAAGACTTGGAGTGGTCCTATTCTACTTTGCCGGGACTGTACAAAAAGTGTATTTTTTTCATAAAACCTAATTAACCAGTATTCGTACTTTATAAACTTGTTAAATTAATTTTCTACCTCTAGGCACATTGTAAAGCTCTTCCATCTCTTGGCATACGGGGTTGATGATGATGATGAAGGCGGTGACCAAATGCAGCGCCATCAAGATGTTGCCGACAAGAGAGAGCGGTGTTGCCGTGAGGGACGCGCTCACATTCGAGGTGACTGACTCGCCGTAGACTGCATAGCCAGCGATGGCGATCGGCAAGTACAGGCAGAGGATGGCTGGAAACAAAAGGATTATATCTAGGTTATCAAACATATATTATGTTATATAACCTCCGTGGCGTATTGGCATTAGTGATGTGGCGCTCCCCTTTCCCAGATTTCCGGGAACGTTCCCGGAAATATTCCCAAAAAATGGAAATGTCAGGGAAAGTTGTAATTTTATTTATAAGACATATTTATATATATATATAGCGCTAAGTCACGTCTGCCGTATGCAAGAAGATAGGTGGGCTAGGATGACTACTAAGTGGATCCCAAATGGTCGCCGAAAGCGAGGCAGACCTCGAAAAAGATGGCGTGATGACTTGGACAAGTACATGGGCGAGTGGCAAACTACTGCCCTCGACAGGACTGATTGGAAACAGAAAGGGAAGGCCTTTGCCCAGCAGTAGGACACTGATATAGGTTAGTAAAAAATATATATTTATATAAATAAAGAATAATTTAGGTGTACATCTGAAGCATTGCTCTATACGGCTCTATATGCTATATATGTGAGACATGGACACTAACGAAGAAGGAAACAAAAAGGTAGGAAGCATTTAAGATGTGGTGGTGTAAGGTTAAAAAAAATAATTGGAAGGATAAAGTAACAAATATAGAGGTAGGAGGTTAAAAAGAGTAGGTGGAAAGAGACACATACTCGAGGTAATCGGAAATAGGCGAGGCAATATGTTAGGACACTTGATACGGCATTATAATAGAAGGCAAAATATAAGGAAGGAGGGGAAGAGGAAAGCCAAGGCACAGCTATATAATGCAAGTCAAGTGTCGTACCAAGATGTCAAGAAGTTGGCGGAAGATAGAACAGAATAGGAGAAACTCCACCAATAAAAGCGTCGCTCTTAAATTTTGATGATGAGTAAAATTTAATAGAACATGTGTAAGAGTCTACTCTGCGGGCCTGCGCCCTCCCTCCAGATTAGCGGACTAGCTTGCTAACCATTACGCCACATCATTCATTTTTCATTCATCATTCATTTATTAACTTGTTACACCATTATCTTGGAACCTTTATAACCTTCCTGGCCCACCATTACCGAAGTGATACGTAATTGGTGCATCAGGAATATTCAGGAAGGTTCAAGTTCTATTTTCTGAAACCTACCAGCGAAGCTGTACTGAAGACTGCTGCTAAACTTGCTCTTGTCAGCCATGTCGTTCTGAATAGTAGGGAAGGTAGAAGCTCCTCCAAAAGCAAACATGATGGTGCCGAACGCCAAGAAGAAGTCCTGGAAGCCGTGGATGCCGTAGCGGAAGACGAAGGGGTGGATATCGTTCATCATCTGGATGAAGTAGAGGATGCAGGCTATCAGGGTGGCACCGAATGCTATCACTCCCGTCAACCTGTAATCGAATGGTCAAATAAAGCATTTATTATTTATTTCCTTATGAGGGGTGGTAAGCTGGCCTGTGTCCTCGAGCACGGCTTCTACTCCGAGTGCCAGTTATGTATGGAGCTCCATAATGATCCATACATGAACCCGGCGCGAGTTAGGGTTGGGACACATCTGTCAGCACGGAACAGCACTTTCCTTTGCTGCTATCCTTTTCTGTCGCCCGGAACGGTAATTTGCTAGAGCGAGAGAGAGCGATGGAACGCTTTAGCACCAGCCATGCTGAAGAGTCCAGATGTGTCCCAACCCTTACTCGCTGCAACCGGCCAGCGCCGTGCCGTGTAGAGACCGTGCTCGTGGACACAGGCCCTTATAGTGTTAAAACATACAATCCCGAAGTTACGCGACCGAACTTCGGCAAAATTACACCAGCAACGCTATTTGAATTAATATTATCGAAACACACTGTGCCGAACTTTTGACGCGTTTTTCACAAAGAAATAAATTAGCCGCGAATCTTCAGCCGCGCTACTTTGGTACAGTATGTGTATTTAGACATAGGTATAAGACAAAAACGCAAAGACCAGGTTATCCCACAAGATAGCGTCATGCCAAAAACGTGGTCTTTCAGGGAACCACAGCGGAAAACACATATAATTCTTATACGTTTTTCTACAGCTCTATTGAAACTGACAATGACAAAACCAAAACTTACGTTTCAATACTTTGAATGAGGTTGAGTTGAGGATGGTGTTTATTAAGCATGCATGAAAATAAAAACATTAATCAAAATAGGTCATAGGATTTTCGATTATGTTCGGAATAAAATCATATTAGTTTGACTTTAGTGATAGAAGTGAAGTTTATTCTATAATTTCGACCTGAATACTTTTCAACCGCAATGAAATCTTCGGATTTAAAAAATCCTGAACATATTTTACGGTATTTTTGAACTATAAAGTTATTACAACGCGGTACCGGTTTTCAAGATTTTTTGTACATTGGAAATTGATGACTTAGGCTTCATTTTTACATTTAAATACGCAGCCAGCACTGATGCATAATTGTATTAACGTGCTGCAGCAAAACACTAACGATAATAGATATAAGCATGCAAGATAAGTGCGCAATGTGGTCTCCAGCTTAGAAAAAAACTATATAATTTCGTCTTGTGTATGATATAGGCAATTAAAGAAACCAATCACAAAAAGCTCGCGCAACAACTGCCTTCTCGGCGGTGGCCGGTATTAAAACTTTTTGCACATATAAGTTAAAGCCACGAAGAGCACCTTAAGCACAGAAGTAGCAATGAATGCAATTTAGATGAAATGCGGGAACATGCTTAGAAGAAGGGGATGAAAATTATCACACAAAACACTTACGAGATATCCTTAGGGGTTCCATAAAGCATGAGAGGTGTCATGGCACCCGCAACGATGAGGTACCAAGCACAGAACGTGACCTTGGGTATCAGCGACAGGAACACCTGCTCGATGATCTGCGCAGCCAGGAGAAGGTACACCACTGCCGCCCCGAATAGGGTCACCGTCACCGCCATTGATACTACCACGCTGGGGATAAAGTGTACCAGATTATAGATTCTTATTCTGTAAAAACCAGTAACCTCGTCAAATAACCTAGGTTAGGTAGCGCACCCCGGGCTCTGAAGCGTTACCGCTGAGGATGCAACCGGGAATACGGGAGGAGGATGATGGTGATGATTACCTGTATTCTTCTTCTTAGTTATTTGTTATTTTTTCTAAATTAGGGGACATAGAAATAGGGGGAGACCAAGGAAACGGTGGAGGGAATGCGTAAGGGAAGATATGGGTAAGAAGAGAGGATAGAATGAGATGGAAAAAGCTGTCATGCTGTGCCAACCCCACATAAAAGTGGGATAAGGACAAGGCAGAAGAAGAAGATTATGATTCTTCTTCTTCTGGACGACCACCGTGGCATTATGGTAACCACGCTAGTCCGCCACTCGGAGGTTCTCGTGTTCGATCCCCAACCAAGGCAAGTTGGTAAATGGCCTTTTTCAAATTGTCTTGTGTCTTGGGTGTTTATCTATACAGGGTCATTTTTAATTAACCGGCAACCTATTTGGAGTAAGTTCAGTCCGTGATACTGAACCACTTTCCATAAAAACAATTATTGAAAAACCAAAAAAAATAATTCGACTTTCCATACAAATCGGCGCTCTACCAAATGGATTTTGTATAGGAGGACGAAATTTTGTTTTCGTTTTTCTAAAATTGTTTTTATGGAAAGTGGTTCAGCATCACGGACTGAACTTGCTCCAAAAAGGTTGCCGGTTAATTAAAAATAACCCTGTATATACGTATATTTATTGTCATCATCATCATTTCAGCCGCATAACGTCCACTGCTGGACATAGGCCTCTCCCAAGGTTTTCCAAAATGACCGATCTAGAGCGGCCTGCATCCAGCGCTATTATAAATCTATCATAAACTGAACAACAGGCTAAACATCTATAGTTTGACAAAATATAAATGTAAAGCTGTTGTTATGAATTATCTTAAAGAGCTACATTACCATGAAATAAAAAACTAACCCCCCCTAATTAATGTCAACTATGAGCTTATTACCAAGAATGGCTCTTGGGCTTAGTTACTTCTGGCTCAGTCTACCTGATGTGGGATAAACACATACTGATACACTATCACGTCTTTATCCCTAACGGGGCAGACAGAGCCTAGGGCGGCAAGGCCCAGGCCACTTTTAGCGTGATGGTGGGCATGAAGGTAAAAAAATAAAATCATAATAGTGATGGGTTGCTAACCGCATCGCCTATTGATATGATACAGATTCTTGCCCATTCCCTCGATCGGCTTTTACGATTTGCGCGGGAAGAGAAGCAGCTGGTACATTCTATATTTTTTCTTTTCTCCCAGACCAGCATGGAAGAATTTCTTACTTAACTGTTTATCCTTGTTATTTCATCAACTCTTATCTCAACACCACACACACATCACACTCACTAATTCCATTTATTGGTCGTGGCTCTGCAATTCCTTTTTATGTCATTTAGGAAAATCTATAAATACTTAGTTTGTAAGATAAGTTCACTTCGAAGCTTCAGTATTGTATAAATCTTTAATAGGCACCGTTTCTCAGACACCCCTAAAGTTCTGCCGATGACGTGGGGACCTGGCGACCTGTGTAACAGGTATTTTTACCTACTTCAGGCACCAGTCCTCCGCAAAGATGGGATTTACAAGGGACCGAAACATCCGCCTTACTATTTAAAGCGTATGATTTTTTGTATAATGTTCCTGTTTCTTGTAATCTTGTGGAAAATAAACGTTATTATTATTATATTATTATTATTATTATAAAATAATGTATCGGTGACTTTGATCCCATAACACAAGTTTAAAAACTTACTTTGGGGCTAAGCTCAATCTGTATAATATGTATTCCTTTGATTTATATAGGGTCAGCGCAAAATGTCTTTTATGTACCAGATAATAATTGTTTTTTGCTTTTTAGGGTTCCGTACACAAAATGAAAAAACGGAACCCTTATAGGATCACTCGTGCGTCAGTCTGTCCGTCCGTCTGTCACAGCCAATTTGCTCCGAATCTACTGGACCGAATCAGGTGAAATTTGGTAGAATGTTGTAATCCTATGACCCAAACATATATGTGCAAAGTACTTAAATAAATATTTTTTTTAAATAAGTATCATTTTCGGGGCACAAATTAGGAAATTTAAAAAAAAAGTTTTGCAAACGTTACTGTGTCATATATCAAATGAAAGGGCTCGTTATAATGAAATGAATAGTTTTGATTTTATTCATGAAAGAAGACGAAAATTGACATCCCCCCTGATCTCCGAAACTACTGAGCCCCAAAATTTTGAAAAAATAAGAAATATAGTTCATTGCTTGTAGATTACAGAAAAACCTATAAGAATTTAATCAATTGTACGGAATCCTCTCCACGCGAGTTTTACTCGCATTTGGCCGGTTTTATTTTATGTACAAGAGGCAACGCTAGAGTCAGATTTGTCATGCTGCCTAAAGGCATCTTCATACAACTAGATAACGCGTTACCGACACAATCAAAGCAAAATTCTGTTCGCTTGAATATCAAATAACATTCACTGTTAAATCTACCTTTCACTATGTATAAATTGTTTTTCTCCTTGACTGAATTAAACAAATTACGAGATTACCGCCGGGATTGCGCTGTTATTTGACGAGCCGTAGATATTTTTGCGCTGACCCCATATCTAGTTGTATTGTTGAACGAAGATTGGAAACCACTTGTGTTATGTGTAATATTGTCGTTTAACCCCAATTCGGTATTGTTCTTGTATCTACTATTCTGAGACCAATCTTACCTCCACTTCTTGCCCAAGGCCTGGTCAGCAATAATGGCATACGGGTTCCGTTTCCTGCTCCTCATCTCAGGGTCCCTGTCCTCAATGATGGACCAGCAGTCGCCCAGGCGTTTACCGCTGAACGCTGCCACTGCGCCCATCAGAATTATGATGGGAACTCCTACCCATCCTGAAGAAAATAAAGTAAAACTACTTAAGTATTATAATTATCATTGCTTCAACTAGCTGCTTCTTTCACGTCTTTATCGTTAACGAGGTGGACACAAGCAAGGGGTGTAAGACCCACAGATCGGTAGCACATACACACACACACCCAGATAAGCCCCTTGATATAGTCCGCAATCAATTGCTTATTCATGAAATAGGTATTCGTACCTAGAAGCAATGTAAAACCGAGCAGTTATTGCCCACGACAGGGGTCTGGCTATCTCCTTCTAAGTCAAAAACGACAAAATTGTTTGTTCTTTATTAGAAGTACAATCGCAAAAAAGCGGCAATGCTAGAAATAAAAATAAATAAATAAACTTAAATACCTAATCAACTCGCAATTTAAAATTAATTGCTGGCGCGCTGTGCGATGATAGAGTCTGCAACTATAAAAAATATATTGGCTAGTGAAATTTTTCTAATATTATCGTATGGACTTAAATTTATATTATGACATATATCAGACACAATGTAAAAATTGTTTGTGATTAAATGAATGAATGAATGCAACTGCAGCTCGGACCGAAAATAAAAGAACACAAAATCAGATAAGCGGCTATCACAAGCCTCTTGGTATAATCCGCAATCAATTTCTTATATATATATATAAATAAAAGAACACAAAATCAGACAAGCGGCTTGTCACAAGCCTCTTGGTATATAGTCCGCAAACAATTTCTTATATATAAATAAAAGAACACAAAATCAGACAAGCGGCTTGTCACAAGCCTCTTGGTATATAGTCCCCAAACAATTACTTATATATAAATAAAAGAACACAAAATCAGACAAGTGGCTTGTCACAAGCCTCTTGGTATATAGTCCGCAAACAATTTTTTATATAAAAATAAAAGAACACAAAATCAGACAAGCTGCTTGTCACAAGCCTCTTGGTATATAGGCCGCAAAAAATTTCTTATATATAAATAAAAGAACACAAAATCAGACAAGCGGCTTGTCACTAACCAAAAAATTTTTTGCGGACTATACCAAGAGGTATAGTCCGCAAACAATTTCTTATATGTACATAATATACTTACATATAAATAAAAGAACACATAATCGACGTTTCGTAGTCCCCTGATTTTTCCTCCAAAAACTTAACCAATACTATCATTTTTTATTTATTTATTTAAACTTTATTGCACATAAAAAAGGTGTACAAATGGCGGACTTAACGCCTTATGGCGTATGTTTATATACAATAGAAGAAAAGCTATTATATTTAAATTAAATTTTAAATTTAAATAATCATTGCTCTACTGGCACTATCCGCCATGAAATCAAGGAAGCTTGTAAAGTATGGAAATACGGCCCATCGATTTCTTCTTAATAATAATTTAGTCAAGCTGTAGATTGATATAGGGTGTAAAGAAGTAGATTAAGGAATAAGTACCTACTTAATACATACGAGTACGAGTCCTGTACCGCCTTTTAGTACAACCGTCAATATTTTTAAATAATAAATAATGCATCGTAATATTTTAACATGACTAAATTAAGCATCAAATGTTTAAAAATCTATTATTTTAAAATCAAAGCGAGACCTTGGGACAAAGAAGTTGATTATAAAGTCGTTTTAAAAAAAATTCCACGCGTTAACTGCAATGACCAGTTCCGAAACTAGTTTACGATTATTCTAATTAAATGCTGATCCACTTTTTGTGTTCCTCCGATTATTTTGTATCGTCTGGGGGAGAATATTGCGTAAGTAGATAGGTAGAAGAGATGAAGCTCATGTAACGAATAAAACCGGCCAAGTGCGAGAAAAAACTCGCGTGGAGAGAGTTCCGTACAATTGATTGAATTCTTATAGGTTTTCCTGTAATCTACAAGCAATGAACTATATTTCGTATTTTTTTTTTAATTTTAGACTCCGTAGTTTCGGAGATCAGGGGGTGGGAATGGTCAATTTTGGTCTTCTTTCATGATTAAAATCAAAATCTTTATATTATAATGACAACAAAAATATATTTGAGATCCTCATAACGAGCCCTTTCATTTGATATATAACACAGTAAAGGCCCATTTATACAGTGCAAGTTTCTTGCCTGTTGCATACAATTTTATTGAAGCAATAAATGATTTGTATGGCTGACGTTCTATTTAGACGATGCAAGTAGTTTTTTATTGCTTCAACTTAATTGTATACAACAGACAAGAAACTTGCACCGTGTAAATGGGCCTTAAGGTTTGCAAAACTTTTTTTTTCAATTTCCTAATTTATCCCACGAAAACGACACTTGTTTAAAAAAAAATTATTTACTTTGCACATATGTGTTTGGGTCATAGGATGACACCATCCTACCAAATTTCACCTGATTCGGTCCAGTAGATTCGGAGCAAATTGGCTGTGACAGACGGACGGACAGACAGACGCACGTCTAATCCTATAAGGGTTCCGTTTATTCATTTTTTGTACGGAACCCTAAAAAGGTGATGAATATGACTGTCAGTAGATATAGGCAAAGAGAAGACCAAAAAAAGATGGAAAGAGTGCTTATGAAATGATATGAACGTCCTAAGAGTAGATGAAAGTATGACTCGCGATAGAAAAAATGGAGAGTATAGACATTTTGCGCCGACCCCATATAAATAAATAGGAAATGGTAGGGAAGACGAAGACTTCTTCTTCATATACCTATGAATTTTAATTAAATGTCACAAAATGACTTAAGGTCCAGTCAAGTCAGAGCCAAGAAAATTGTGAGTGTTTTTGAAAAGTCGCTGTAATTAAACTACTACAGTTTATCCTAAAAAAAATTACATAAGAATTTTAAGGATTTTTTACAGACACCCACAATATCCAAAACAATATCCAAAGCATTTTTAGCTCGATAGAAAAAAATCACAAACATACCTCTAAATTTGCCTAAATTTACCTTTATAAGACATATTACTATTTTATACAATCATCTTTTTATATGATAATTATACCAAAAAAAATTGTATCAAAATATCTAGTCGATTTCGCTACAAAAAAATTATAAATATAATACAAAAAAGTAATAAATAAAATACAGCTAAATATCGTCGAGCACGGCTCCCGGTTTTTGTTCGCTCTCGACGAATATTTCACTGCGTTTTATTTATTATTCGTGTTTTGGATATTGTGGGTGTCTGTATTGAGGAATAAACTGTAGTTTAACTACAGTGATTTTTCAAAAACACGCACAGTATTGCAAATTGTGAACCCATCTCGCCTCAAGTACTTTATTGAGCTAATTCATGTTGGTCTGGGAGAAAAAAGAACTTCGAATGTACCAGCTGCTTCTCGTCCCGCGCAGATAGTAGTAGCCGATCGAGGGACGGACGGAAATACAAATCATTTTATTAGGCGATGCCGCTAGCAACCCATCACCACAGAATACATGCCATCACTTGTCATGTTATTAGGCGATGCAGCTAGCAATCCATCACTATTTTGATTCCTTTTTCCACCTTCTCGTCCAACTTCACGCTAAAAGTGGCATTTGAGTCTTGCGGCTCAGTCTGCTTAGACACAAAATGCTCTGTCTGGTCCCATGAGAGTTAAAGACGTGATATATGTATGTTGAGCTAATTCAATCCCTGCTGGGAGCAAATAAAATGCAGAATGTCCAGCTGGTTCTCCCAAAAACGTAGAGGACAATCAAGTAGACGTCAAATTGAGGATCGTTAAATTCAATCAAAGAGACGGATGTCATCCTGATGATCCATCGTCAAGCAACCTGTGTGACTATTTGTGTTCGGGTTTTAGTTTTGAAAACTATACCTTGTAAGTTTATTTATATGCCTACCCAATTTTAAAGACTGGACATTTTGAGATTTAGACATTTTGAGACTTGTTGACAATTGGACATTTTGATGATTAGACATTCCGAGAACTGGACATTTCGAAACATTTAACATCAATTGGACATTATGAAGTAAAATTTAAATACCATCTTTCTGATGTTCTTGCGAACTAAAAAAACTCAGTCATAAAATACATCATAGTGAATGTGAAGAACTAACAACTAATATCCTTTTGAGCGTAGTTACGCAGTGGCGAAGCCCTAAAACAGCCGACTGTTAGAATTAATACGCTTTGGTGAAGTTTCGAGAATTTGCGAAAGTAGATTTATTTTATTTTATTTGTTTATTTTCGTACAAATTTTTTTTTAATATTTTACTCTATACAGTGTTACATAAGCCAGATTTTTTTCCGAACATCGGATACCGTTATCGGTCGCTTAAACTAATCTTTTGAATTATTGAAACGAGGTAACAATTAAACTTAAATATGCCAAAAGATTTTCAAACAAAATAAAAATAAAGAGTAAACCAAAATGAATTTTAAAATAATAAATCAGACCACGGGGTATTGTATTCTAGATCACCATACGTGTAGTATAATAAAATTACAGACAATAACAGTCAACAAACAAAAATAAATTGCGGCATTTCCATACAAAAATGTGTAGCAATTTGTATGGGAAGGTCGATTTTTTTACTGTTATTTTGATATCATTATACTACGAGTAATAGTGGTCTCGAATAGCCCGTAGTTTATGCGATTTACTCCGCATATGTCAAAAAAAAATTTATTTTATTTTCGTCAGCTAACAAATCATAACAGAACAAAAAAATTCCGTCGTTGCTATTTTATAAAAGAATGTGCCACCACAAATGCATAAAATACTCCAAAACCGGGGTCATTAATGTAACGTCGCCTACTCGACGCACCAAACTAGTTTGGCTTGTTTTTGTTACACTGTTTACCATTAGAAATAGAAGCGAATAACTTTTGACTGATTCAATTTCAACATAATTTATTTTTAGTATTGGAGCAAATGAATGATGTAGATAAATTTACATCTTGGTAAAAATCTTAGTACCTATTTAGATATTTATTAGTCTTTATTGTCTACAATAGTACAAAATTGTATGATTGTACAGCTTTTCTAGACTACATAGGGGGTTCTCAGTTCCACAGCTCTAATCTTTATCTCCGCTCGTCGTGTGAAAATGTATGTATGTATGTTATGTATTTTTTTTTATGTATAAGATATATACTTATTATATATGTATATATATATATATATTATTTACAAATCTACTTTGTGTTTTTATTAAAAGATGATGACCAGTATGTAGCCACGGCGACCTCTGTCGTAAGCCTAATCAAGTTATCATGATCCCTCTCTGATCTCTGAGGGATGCATGATGACTTGAAAGAAGTTAAAAGATTTTTAGGGTTCCGTACCCAAAGGGTGCAAACGGGACCCTATTACTGAGACTCCGCTGTCTGTCCGTCTGTCACAGGGCTCTATCTCTTGAACCGTAATAGCTAGACACTTGAAATTTTCACCGATTATGTATTACTGTGGCGGATATAACAACAAATACTAAAAATAAAAAATAGTTAAAAATTAAAAGGGATCGTCACACAAGAAACGTGTTTTTTTCAGCGTTTTTAACTTGATCTTTATAATGGCAATAACTAGATACTTGAAATTTTCAATATTACATGACCACAATAACAACAAATACTAAAAATAAAATAAAGTTAAAAATTAAAGGGGGTCGTCCGTCATACAAGAAACGTGTTTCTTCAGCGTTTTAAAACATTGTACGGTGGTACGGAACCCTTCATGTTACGAGTCCGACTCTCACTTGCCCGTTTATTTTTTTACTTGTACATCTACTTTGTTTTTAATAACTATGGAAAATAGAAGAGGAAACACGATTGGACGTCTAATAAGACATGACAATTTAAGAATAATAGTAGAAGGAAAAATAAAAGGATGACGAAGAAAAGGAACACCAAGATGAAGTTTTTCCAATGGGACCAAGTTCCTACCAAGACATTAAAAAGATGGCAGAGATAAGAGAGGATTGGAGGCGTCAACACTTAACACCGACAAGCAAGAGCCAAGCTCTTAAATACGCATGATGACTGAAAAAATATTTTTGGCCCTTCGGTTAGATTATTAAATAATATTGTACACGTATTTTTTTTTCTCTGAGATACAATAATAACGAAGATACAGCGTATTTAAATTTCGTATGACGATTTCGTGTACGATTTTTACACATCGGTGACGTCACAAGCCTCCACCCTAGAACTTTGACACTGTATCGTGAATTTTTACTTTTTTGATAAACTGAAAATTATGGGTACATTATTTTTGGATAATCTAATCAACGGACTAATTAGAATAATACTTTTCTGACCCAGTCATCGTCCCTATTACAAGAGAGAGACATCTATGTTGCATCCATGGCACGTACTACGTATCTTACAAGTTCAAATCCAAAGCCTTGCATAACCTAGTTGGGATCCGTTGTTTACATGTCTGTTCTTCTTATCATCGAGCAAATAACACCCATTTGTTTTCTACCGTAAATATTTACCTCCATACCTAGTAGTTTGATATAGTTGTAACGCATCTTTATAGCTGTGTTTTTCAACGTGTGGGTCTCTATAAGGAGGTCAAGAACCTCAGTAAACCTTAAAAATACCTTTTTATAAATTGATTCATTTCCAATAATTTCAACAAATCAGTTTAATAATATAGGTTGCGCTAGTCAAACAAACGCCGAATGGCGGTTATACTCGTACCCAGACCGCACGTAATGAAATCGATTTTTGTAGGTACTTGAGTATGTACCTATTAGATATCGCTAATAATGAAAAAAATTAACGGGCAAGTGCGAGTTGGACTCGTACATAAAGGGTTCCGTACCACCGTACAATGTTTTAAAACGCTGAAGAAACACGTTTCTTGTATGTCGACCCCCTTTAATTTTTAACTTTATTTTATTTTTAGTATTTGTTGTTATTGTGGTCATAGTAATATATAATTAGTGAAAATTTCAAGTATCTAGTTAATGCCATTATAAAGATCAAGTTAAAAATGCTGAAAAAAACGCGTTTCTTGTATGACGACCCCCTTTAATTTTTAATCATTTTTTATTTTTATTATTTATATTTTATCGGCCACAGTAATAAATAATCGGTGAAAATTTCAAGTGTCTAGCTATAACGGTTCAAGAGATAGAGCCCTATGACAGACGGACAGACAGACGGACAGACAGCGGAGTCACAGTAATAGGGTCCCGTTTGCACCCTTTGGGTACGGAACCCTAAAAATATGGATTTGATATTTGTAACATAATAAAACACAGAAACAAAAAAGGGAAAGGGGGTCGCGTGATGAAATCATGGCCGATCATGGGAACGGACTACAGACCATGGACACAGGCCGGAAACTCCTAAGGTACGCGCAATATGCGTCCCCGTTCCCCGTCCCCGCACCTCTCCCCCGTTTTCGCCTCGATTTCTCATGTTGGCCGTCAAGAACCGGGGGAGAGGTGCGGGTGCGAGGAACGGGGACGTATATTGCGCGTACCTTAGAAGAGTCCCTTCTGTTTACTCTTACTGTATTCTGTGCCATGGGTCAAGATTTGTCGAACGGACGAAAAGGGGCCTAGTTGATAGACTTCGCCCACGCCTATAATAGCCTACCTACGCTACGCTGATGGATTTAGGGAACCTAGCACACTCGCTCATTTGCAAATACAAGTAAAAAAATCGCTTTGCCACAAATAGGTACCTACATAAAAAAAACATGATACGTATACGTAGAAACATTTTGTTGACCAGTGATAGAACCAGGATAGAATCATCGGTCAGTGACCCTGGCACAAGGTCCTGAGCTAACTTAAAACAAGCATGTGTTACAGTTACAGTTAAATCAGTTCATTCTCTTTCTGTGTGTGGCTATACCCGTGGTCTCAGATTTTTCAAGCCGCCTCTGGCATGGCAACTAATCTGAAGATACTCGATTTGAAGATACTCGAGAGGAACGCCTGTTTCGTGCTTTCTGTAGCAAATATACAAGGTAACTTAAACCTCGTAGCTATATTCAACAATATATTCTGTCTTATGGTATCTAGTTTCATAATAAAAACCAAAGATATCAAATATATTGTCGCATTGGTGTAAAACTGTTATGACAATGTAAAAGTTTGTTGTAATAAATAAATAAATAAAAAAAAATATCAACCCACAAATTCATACCCAAAATCTCCCATTTGAAGGACACTACCCGCTACCGGGCTCGTGGAGAGCGGGGAAGACAACGAATGTTTCTGATTACATGATTTCAATATAGGTGCAATAAGGTGCAAAATCAAACCTGTATAATAGCTACTAGCATAACCCTTTATACAGTTGCAAGTAGGCACTACTCTCCATATATACAATACTAGCCATCCCACCAGTGATCAAGGTCTGGAAGACCGATCGCTTACTGATAGCCCTACTTGTTTAACTTGACATAACGAATAAAACACAGTTTTCGATCTAAACTCACCGGTTTTAACCAACGCTCTGGGCAAGGCCAGCACTCCACTGCCTGCCATTTCACCAGCGATGAGGAAGGCAGTCTGGGCGACAGACAACCCCCCGTTGTCTGACTTGGCAGGGCTACCATCGCCTCCGCCGCCATTTTCATCCTTGGAAGCAAAAAGAAATGTCAATAAGCGAACTGCGTTAGGTATTTCATCCTAGAGGCCTAACCAATCTAGACTTTACCATACAAACGAAGTCTAGCTTTTATTTTGAAACAACATGTCAGATTTCGGCAAAATTTTGTAATTTCAAAAAAATTGCACATCTAGGCATATAACTACTACTACAAACTACTCCACCGACAAGAACGTAGTTCTTAAATTAAAGATAGATAGATAGGCATAATACTGGTTATCACAGTTAAAATATGAACTTAAGAGGACTCCTAACCAGTGAAAAATATACATAACTAGCCGCCCGCCCCGGCTTCGCATGGGTATGTATTATACATATAAACCTTTCTCATGAATCACTTTATCTATTAAAAAAACCGCATCAAAATCCGTTGCGTAGTTCTAAAGATCTAGCATACATAGGGACAGACAGCGGGAAGCGACTTTGTTTTATATCATGTAGTGATAAACCACATTTAATCTAGGAACTCTTTTGTTTAAAAAGAAGAAGGCCGTAACCGTAGACCAGGTTTAGCGCAATGATCGGTGTGAAGATTAAAAACCAGAATAGCGATCGGTTGTTACGTTCTAGCCACATCGCCCGTTAACATGATTCAGGTTCTCGCCCATTCTCTCCCCCCTTGATCGGTATTTACGATCTGCGGAGTTACGAGTACCTGCACAACTTATTTAAGTAAGTACGTATGTAGATACCAGCAAATTGGTGAAAAATAGTTTGCAAATGAAACGGATAACTTTGATTATTCTAAGCTTACAGACAAAAAATATTTCTTATTCAACTGCCGAATACATACCTACGCTCCACCTAGACTCGAACTTTAAAGTTACCACATATTGCGCAATATTATTTAAACGACGAAAAAGTTCCTCACATTTAGGTACGATTTGAGTCACAGATTTGAGTAGACAGAAATGTAATGAAGACAGACGTGGTTATTTGAAACCAAATCAGCTGAGCATAAGTAGGTAGGTAGGTACTGGGTGGCGCAAAAGTAAAGACCCTATTTGGTTCAGCTATAACATTTTTTCTAAATTAGAAAACTAGATTTAGGTTTTTTTAAATGTATATTTGTGCCATTAAATTTCGTACCATTAGGATTTAAAGATGATGTCTTTTAAATGGTGACCTCCAGAGTTGATACACATTTGAGCCCTATTTATGACATTTTGCATAACTTGCCGTAACACTTCCTGCGATATGTTCGTTATTTCTTGACGAATGTTTTCTTTTAGAGCTGCGAGAGTCTGTGGCTTGTTCACATACACCCGAGATTTCAAAAAACCCCAAAGAAAGAAGTCTGGACTGGTCAGATCGGGTGATCTTGCAGGCCAAGGCAAATCGCCAAAACGAGAGATAACTCGGCCTGGAAAAGCGTCCCTCACTAAGTCAATACAATTATTCCACGTTCTTGGGGAGTAAAACGGTCCATGTTTATTTTCAGTGTATTTTACATTTGTTCACTACACAATTTTCAACAACAGAATGACAGAAAATGTCATATAAAAAAAATAAAAGTATTTTCTTTAGTGCCAGTACTTTTGCGCCACCCAGTATATATGATATCATTGACCGAAGCCCTTCACGGGAATATAAGATTCTCGCGACGGTTAAGTAGGCACCTACTTTATTAATTACTTAATGTATTTTTTTTATTATAAGCTTTTATTTAGCTTGCCTTTGTTGTTTTTAACCGAATTAAAAAATAGGAGGAGGATATTAATTCGTCGGAATCTTTTGTTTTTTTTTTATGTACCTATGTTCCCCGATTACACAAGGACGCCTGCTGGACCGATTTGGAATATTCTTTTTTTGTTCGAAAGGGTATACTTTCCAGGTAGTTTCCATAATTTTGTTAAAATCGATTGTGTGGTTTGTTTGTAAACGAAAATAACTAGAAAAATATGTCGTCTAAGTATACAATTGTTTGAATATTTAGCTTTTCTGGTATTGAAGTCGGTTTTTTGTTTTGAAAAAATATCAATAATTATTTAGGTCAAATCTTGCAAGTTAAATTTAAGCCACTTCACTTCCCATAGGTATTCTGATTGACATGAAATTTGGCCTTTCTGATAATGCAAATCAGATATCAATAAAATATTATTACGACAAGAAGCAGATCTGATGATGGAGCCAGAAGGTGGCTATAGAAACCTTGTTATAAAACGACGCCCACCCATCGAGTTTAGGCATATTGCATTTCAACATGGTGGCAGAACAGAAATGGGTGATTTTCAACAAGAGATTTTTATGTGTAATTTCGGTGGGAATATTTTATAACAATGCTATTTGTATACAGTACAGGGTCTAACAAAATATGAAACTAATTAAGGGGCATTCAGTAATGATATTGAAGAACTTTCCTAAAGAAACATACATCGAAATATAAAAACAATATTTTTAGGCCTACCATAAAAGTTACCGCTCAGTTGGTCCGAGTTTGTATGAAAAGCCAAAAAATATTTTTCATATTTCGATCCTTAGGGAAAGTTGTTCAGTATCATGGACTGAATTCACCTCTAAAATAGTTTCAGTATATTTTGTTCGACGTTATATAGGTATTTAGTAACAAATAAAACTTTAGCCTTATTTGTAAGTAACATGTGCGGGAGTGGACATCAAATATTATCAAAACTTACTTTTTGTGAATCCACTGAAATTAAAAGTGTCCACCGAAATGATAAAAAATGACCACCAAAATGATAATGACGCCATTTTCTCATACGTTAAATTTTTAATTTATAGGCTTATTATACCGTGGGTGGGTCTGATGGCTTTTTAGATTAGGTCTGATGGACACCGACTTTTGTGGTATGTTCATTTTTCAGCATGGGGCCCGTAAACTAGGGCTCTGATTAGGGCTCTCGAAAATTTTATAGATATAAAAGTTACATAGAAAACGTACCATAACTTAATGTAGAGTCCCCTAAACCCCTTACCCTAGACTTTTCCATACAAACGTAGTCTACTTTGACTATGCCGTCAGTGTCAAAAATACAAAGATCTACATAAATACATAAAGTAATAACTTAGTTTTTACAAGTACTCACAGTTTTAGCTACCAGTGGCGTGGTCTCTGTCGCCCCATTGCTGCTACTCGGTTGGAATTCTAAACCACCTTTTTTCGACATTTTTGGAAGTCACTAAAAACATACAAAACATAAATAAAACAAAAAAAGTTTGTGTTCTTACTCTTGAATCGTAAGCTAATAAGAAGAATCTCGAACAAGGCTATGTTAAGACTGTACCATTTGAATTTGATTTTTTTAATGGAAACATTTAAAAAATCAAACGTTTGACAAACGTTCACGCATCAAATTTATAACAGGGAAAAAAATATTTATCTAGACTAACGACAGTAACGACTAATCTATTCAAATAAGTTTTATTACTACTTATATAAAATAAATTAATGCGGCGCGAGAACTGGTTTAATTAAGGTGTCATAGATACAAGCCACTGACTAGGTAGGTACTCAGCGCCGCGTCAGACCACAGCTTCAGACTTATTTGATTTGATAGCGACCGGCAGACCATGTTAATAGTCAAGCAAAGCATATTCACCTATATATCTGTCTTCGAAATACTTACGATTGAGAAAAGCGACGAAATAATAAGCCCGTTTATGAAGATTTTTGACATTGTGCGCCTTTGACATCCTGCGCTTTTGACATTCTGCTCTTTAGAAAATTTGCGATCCTTTGTCATTTTGCGCTTTTGACCCTAAACAGAACGGTTTTTTTGCATGGAAAAACCATTTGTTTAGTGACAGCGTTTAAAAATTGCCCTTTAAGTCTACCTCAAGCTAATTGACAGTATAGTCCGTACTCCGTAGTGACTACTTCACTCACTACGACACGTTTCCAGCCGAATTTCAATGTGAATCGGCGCTTAGAGAACTCTACTACCGGTCCTTGAGGTCGTCGTGTCTACGACCGCGCGGTTTCCTGTCCATCAATAAGCTCAATTGAGCATTGTATGGCTTCTTCGGCGCACACTGTTGGCTATAATGTCGGTGGACAATTTATTTCGGCACTTATTAACAAAGTAGGTAAGTTGTTGTTTATTTTTCGTGTGTGTAAGTGGCCAACACTAGTTATAAGTAAGTATACTTAACTACATACAAGGACAATACTACATATAACTAGATACCTATGCTGAGTCAGGACCTTTTCACTATCTAGGTCACTTCTCACGGTGCAATCACAATTGCATTACTACATTCCTACTATTACTTCTATACTAGATCTTTGATAAACATTACGTGACTTATTCATGTACCTGTGGCCTTTTAGTGAATAAAGATTTTATCTATCTATCTATCTATCTATCATACCTAATTAAACTATTTAGTCAGGTTCTGTCTAATCTTCTAAAAAACAAGTTACTAAAGTAGGTACCTACCTATTTTTTTCTTATTTCGGTAGTATAGTACAAGTATTCATTAAGGCCGTACCTAAATTTTCCGGGGTCCAGTGCTGCCCCCATTTAAAATAAATCATTTCAAAGAAAACGGAGACATCATTTAAAATTTTGCAACTATCAAGTCCTAGATAACCCTTCAAAGTATTTTATGAACTACTGTATACAGTTTATAATGAGAGCATTAACCTTTACTACGCACATTTGCCAAAAGTGGCCGTTTTTCGCAAATGTGTGTAATAAAGCTTAACGTTCTCACTTTCAACTGTAAACAGTAGTTCATAAAATACTTTGAAGGGTTATCTAGGACTTGGTAGTTGCAAAATTTTAAATAATGTCTCCGTTTTCTTTGAAATGATTTATTTAAAATGGGGGCAGCACTGGACCCCGGAAAATTTAGGTACGGCCTTAATATATAACGTCTAAGGGTTGGGTTAGGGTTGGTTCTCATCTATCGCCACGGAACAGCACTTTCCTATGCTGCTATCCTTTTCTGCCGCTCAGAACAGTATTTTGCTAAAGCGAGAGAGAGCGACGGAACGCTGCAGCACGGCCAGTGCTGCAGCGTTCCATCGCTTTTTCTCGCTCTAGCAAATGACGCTTCTGAGCGACAGAAAAGGATAGCAGTATTAGGAAAGTGCTGTTCCGTGCTGATAGATAAGATGCAACCCTTAGGAACTTGGGACACATCTGTCAGCACAGAACAACACTTTCCTATGCTGTTATCCTTTTCTGTCGCTCAGAACAGTCATTTGCTAGAGCAAGAGAGAGCGACGGAATGCTGCAGCGCTGACCATGCTAAAGCGTTCCGTCGCTCTCTCTCGCTCTAGCAAATGAATTTGGAGAAAATAGCTCAGTATCATCAGTATATTTTGTAGACCCTGTATATAATAGGTACCTAAAAATATCTGCGGTAGTACCCGTTATAGGTACCTTCTATCGTAAAATAGATTTATTTATAACATAGAGATTTTATAATGGTACTATATAATAATATGTTATTTATTTATTTATACTTTATTGTACACACATATATACATGTTTAAAGTACAACAGGCGGTCTTAGTGTAATGCTAAAAGCATTCTATATATTATATATGTATTTATTATAAAATATAGTATCGTTGAGTTAGTATCCCATAACACAAGTTTAAAACTTACTTTGGGGCTAGCTCAATTAGTGTGATTTGTCCTTATATATTTATTTATTTATTATTTATTCTCTAACAGTTCTATGTTCCTTGTAAGAAAAGTTGTTCAGCATCATGGACTGAATCTGGCCTTAAAAATGTTATCAATTTGTTACACCATTACCATTTCGCTCATCGGTGCGCATATCGGCTAAAGCAATTCGTATAAATACTATAGACAAACTATCGGGCCTACATATCCCATATCTCTGGGGCCTACCTACCTCTCTACGGGCTGACAAAATAAAAGAGACACAAAAAAAAGCATAGACACGCAAATCGAGCCTACCAAAAAGTTTTTAGTTTGCTAGTCTTACCTGAGCGATACTTCCTACTGCCACGAAGGTATTCACCAAACTGACGTTTTAACGTCTCCTCCGTACGACGCGCGACGTCGGAACAACTTAATCCACCTCTACCTGATCCATCCTACTCAATTTTTGACTTTAAGGCAAGCGTCATAAGAATGATTATCCTTTAACAATGCCGTCTATAACGAGTTCACAATAAAATGACCATCATAGTCAATTAAAAATATCTAATCTAATAGCAAATTTGATTCGTTTTTTAAAGAATGCAGTGAGTACCTATCAACAAACTTAGGATGTATTTACGACCTACGCTTAGATATAGTCAGGTTTTGTGCCTCAATAGATTTATAAAGTCTACTAAGTTTTTTTAATTCTTTTCATGAGCATGTGCATTATATTGCTCGTAGATATTATTTTACTATAGGTACCTAGTAGTTACCTACTTACTTATTTATTTTAGCACATAAGTCTTTTATTATTTTCGAGACAGTAGAATTATTGTCCAAGGACCCGTACCTACTCATATTTTAACAAAACGTAACCAGCTTATCTTAATATATTATAATAATAATATATTATTATATATTATCTGGTTCATGAACAAAAGCTGGTTGTATTATGAAGTTCAGAATTTCCATTGAGATCTCTTTTCCAAATAAAGGCCTGTATTATAGAAGGCGGCGGCGCCACCGCGCCGCAGGCGCATGTACGAGTATAATAAGAATTATTGACCAAGCGAGCGAGGTCTCTAAATATAGATTTTTGTTTTCGCTTCGCCCCCAACTGGATTTAGAGTCTAAATCCAGTTGGGGGCGAAGCGAAAACACATTGTTTGTATGTACCTATGTATGTTTGTACCGCGCTAACTTCCGAACAAATGGTCCGATTTAATAAAATTTGGCAGGCATATATAAAATATCAATAGAATTTTCAAGTTCGTTGGGCATCAAAATCGGTTCAGTAGTTTTTGAAATATTTGACCGCGCGAGCGGATTGAGCGAGGTCTCTAAATCTTGCTGATTTTAAAGTTAATCGAGAACGAGTCTAAAGAGCTTTACTATACTTAAAAGATAATAATTAATACGAGTATTGGATATAGAAATTAACGAAGAACATTTGAGTGTTATTCCAGAAAATGGAAACATAACAGAAATAAATGAAAATATTGTGCTTGATATTGACAACGATGCTAAAAATGAAGAAGTAATACCAACATATTAGGGATTGCGCCTAACGATCAACAGAGAATGGTACGTCGAGCTCTGGGTACAACAGATAATCCTATACTGTGGCCCGATATATCACCTCATGCTAAGCCTTATGCAATTAATGAATTCACAACGGCAGGTGACGACGTAGCCATGGCTTTTCTAACTCTCTTTCCTACTGGTGCTTCAGATTCAGACTTAAGAGCTCCACGGCCGAAAACAGTCTCTCATCTGCAATATTTTCATCATCTTATCCAATATCAAGATCAGCGGTTTGCGAAACATTCTAGATTTCGATTTTTGCACTAATCAAATGCGATGGACGGCCCTACAAAATAGCTCGGTTTGTATTAAGAAGAATTGAGAGTTGAGTACTTAACAGTTACTCAACTCAAACTCAAAGAAAAAATTACACGCGATCCGTCGCTACTACGTAAGCTGACATGGTTTAATGCCAATTTACGTGGTACTAGCGCGTATTGGCGTTCTCGTAGTGGTCAACTATTAGACATGGTTAATGGTTGAATATTTAGGTACTCCAGTCACCTAAAATATAAATGGCACAGTACCTATTCCACCAATCACAAGATCGTGTAAATCTGGTCAAATATCTTGTTCCCGAACCCAATTTCCACTGTCACTAGCCTGGGATGTCACTAGGTGAAGACATAAGAGAAACCGTGTAAACGAAGTGATTTTGGGCAAATGTTTTGGCTTAAATATAGAACGTGAAGTTTTCAAATATTTATATACTGTAAAGGATATCCTAGTGTTGCTTTACGATTGAAAATGCTTGCTTTTAGTTTCTATTCACATCCAGAAATAATTTTAAAAGCGTCGATCTGTTATTTTTTGGGCAAAATTTTTATCATTATTATAAATCAATTTTAAACCTATACTGGATATATTTGTGACTTTATTTTGTGTCTATTGCCTCAAATTCCAATAGTTGGAAAAAGTAATCAAACAATTGAATTATTTAGAAAAAAATATTTGCGCCTACTGCAAACATGAAAATGTCAGAACTATATTTGCTTGCAAAAACTATCAGGCGCAAAAGCATACGGCGGCGCGGCGTTGCCGATCTGTGCAGCGTTTGTAAACGCGACGTTGTTGCCAGCTCGTGCACGTTTCTCTGTGTATATGTATGCTAGGTTTGCTAGTAACCTACGAGTATTGTGATATATTTGATGGAAAAAGTCACAATGTGATAATTTCGAGTTGTTGTATATTTGATTTAAAAAAAATGAGTAATGTTTATTTTTCGTGTATGTAAGTGGCCAACACTGGTGTCAGATTTTTCTAGCTGCCTTACGGCATCAGACATAGCTTGACGACTGCCATACAATAACAACCGAGACCAACGGCTTTTAGGTGCTTTCCGAAGCACGGAGGAACTCGAGAAATTTTTGTATCACTTGTGGTCACCCATCCAAGTACGGACCACACCCGGGGTTGCTTAACTTGCAGTAGCGGCGTTAGGGTAGGGCGCGGTTGGGCGACCGCCCAGGGCGCCAGATACAAAGGGGCGACAGGGGGCGTTTTTGGGCAAGGGGGGTCACAGGTAATAATAAATATACATATAAATAGCGGCTGGTTAATGGCGGCAACTCCTAGACTCTTATTTGTATGCATATTGTAAACGAAGGGAGGAAGGGGGTGGGCCCTTCCTCCCTTCGTTTACAATGGGGTGGCAAATTTTAAGAATTCTATATCGTACTTGCACCCCTCCCCCCCGTCGGCAGAAATAAATCCTATAAGGTTGAAGCCTAACTCAGAGTCTAAATTGCAGTTAGAGGGGTGAGGTGGGGGGGGGGGAACTCGGCCGGGGCGCTGGTAGAGCTAAAACCGGCACTGTTAACTTGTGAAAACGCTATAATACAGTACGCATTGCTAGCGTTTTTCAACCGGGCCACCGAGCTCCTCCGAAATGGTCACCAAAGGATGCCAAAGACCTTCCGAAGTGGAGAAGAAATAGGCGGAACAGTTTAAATTATTTGACTTCAGTTTTACGACCGACCGGGCGGCCGCCTGACGTCAAACCTCTTTGAGAATGTATTTGTTCCAAAAGTTTTACAACCGGCCGCCGCTTGACGTTAACCCTGCTTAGGAATACAATTGTAGCACGAGATGTCCTTTAGTTGCCTCTTACGACATCCACGGAAGAGACATGAAGTAGTCCTATTCTAACCCGGAACCACACTGGAAAGTTGAACAAATAGAAAAGTATAATAGGTACTCATGTTCATTTTGTAAGTAGGTATCTGATATGCATTCATCTGAATTGCAATGTTTTAGATTTTCTATGATTTTAACCGCGCGGCACACAACCAAAGGATTTGACTCAGTACCTACATTGCGTGAATGTATAGAGTTATATCGATTCAGAGACGTCATTGTTTAAATTATACCTACTGAAGTTGTTACAACAAATAATCCAAATAATTTAATTCGTTTTGTTTTTACCCGACTACGTCGAACGAAAAAAGCGGTTCATGCATGTGTTTCGCCGCTATGCATGTATGGTACGTGTTCATCTGTTCCCTCGGCATGATGATGATATCCATGGAAAAAAAATACACGTGTATATTAAATACACGTGTATATGAATCCAAGTTTTTCAAAATTTCTTAAGGCTGTACCTAATTTTTCGGGGGTCCAGTGCTGCCCCTATTTAAAATAAATCATTTCAAAGTAAACGGAGATATCATTTAAAATTTTAATGTGTGAACGGTTTGTGTTGGTATGTATTAGTAGTTATTGGTATGTGTTGGAGATAAAATATGAAGCATTGTAAGATCTAAAACCTTTCCTAATTTCATAGGAAAAGTTAAGCCTATACGATATATATGGTATAGGGTAAATAAAACTAGACAAGTTTACTCCTCTTTACTACTTACATTTTTAACTTTGGTTCAATTATGGAAATTTACAGATTTAATGTTATGTAAATACTAAAGTTAATTTGTATGAGTACAATAGCCTCTTTTGGCTTATCTATCAGACAACACCGTCACACTCACGTTCTTTTCTTTCTCTTTAACATTCTATTTAATCCTTGCTCATACGTATATCTTCATGAAAAATTCTCCTTTAAAGTTTTTGATAGCCGTCGTCGTTCGTAGTGAACCACTTCTACAGATCCCAGATCACATTCCTCACAGACCTACGCGAAGTCCTTCGCTGTGCTCGCTGCGCGTTTATGGAACGCTTCACCAGTGGAGATAAAATGTCTTAATTATTAGGCTTCTTTAAATCTAGACTTGAGTTATATAAAATATTTATTTATATATTATATGTAGCATATTCATTAGGTATGTATGTAGTGTATTCGTAGCGTTTAAGCTTTATCATTATACTTGTTTTTTTTTCATTGCTCTGTACGTACTTCTGCCTTCCTACTAAATTTGTAACTGTCCTCTGCCCTACCTACTGGTCGACTGGAAGAGATCCCTTCTGGGATAAGTCCACCATTTGTAATATCAATTATTTTATTATGTGTAACTATCGCTGATGTACAATAAAGTTTTTTAAATAAATTTATTACCATCATAGAAAGCCTTATACGTCGTATAAGTTAATAATGTTTATGTGAAACCATTTTTTATCTATTTTGTTTCGTACAAATTCTTTAGATAGTAAGAGAAAAGTTGAATTATGTTTTAATTTCTAATTTGAAAAATTGTTTCGAAAAGTATTTACTGTGTTTCATTTTACATCAACTATCAACATACCCTGTATTAATTATTTATAAAAATACAAAAGGGGTCATCCCTATGGTATTTTTATAAAGATAGTTTATGTAAAATGAAACAAAGTGAGTACTTTTGCAACATGTAAATACTCAACGCTTGTGCAAAGCATGTACTGGTCTTAATTGATTGATACTTAATGCACAAGACTATTTAATTGTAGCGAAAACAAACAGAAATGGTTGTTTTTTTTACTGGTGTGTCTTTCGTGGTCAGATTTTTTCAGCATTTTATATCTTTATCAATGAGAATCAATAAATTAACAGAAAACAGATTTTGACTAGTGTTTCGCATGCATCATGATTTTTCTAGTACGGTACTTTTTGAATTTTTGAAATCCGTTCATAAATGTAGAAGATATTCAATATTTTATTGGATCCGATTTAAAAACACGCGTCTGCCGGCCGCAAGTAGTGTTGACGTCACTCCGGACCATACGGCACGCCGCCGCGCGCCGTCCGCCCGCAAATATCGTGGTTAGTGGTCATCACTGTTGGTTTTTTGCATTGTTTCGGTAACTGTAATAATAAGTAACAAATTGAAAGATGGATTTGAAAAAGGATTATCCATAAATCAGTATTTTATATATTTATGGGTACGGAACCCTGAAAATTAGTTAATCGTAACGTTTATTGCAGGTTAAAATACAGTTGTCTCCTGAACTATGCATATACCTACGTAGGTAGATAGGCGTTCAGATAACCCAAACGTTTACTTTTAGATTTTAAGCAATGGCCGATGGGTTATTAAAAGGCTGTACCAGGTTGAATTAGGTAAATCTAGCAATAATGAGAAAAAGAGATAGATAGGTACCTATAATATAACCTATTTCTATTGATCGTTTAGGTAGGTAGGTACATACTTAATTAATACTAAATAAGTACTATAATATGTCAAAATGTACCTAATTTTGCTTGCTAGTGGATCTCTCTTCATAACATTGATCCACTTTTTTATAGTTTTTTGGTCCGTCGGAACACGAAAATAAGCGGCCAAGTGAAAGTCAGACTCACCCATGAAGGGTTCCTTAGCAGCAAGTAACATAATATAAAAAATCATGTAGTTCGTTGTAACTTTGATCGATGTTTTAATGATAGTGTATTTTTTTAAAGTTATTTGCGGTTTACGATTTATGACGTATAAAAAAAACTACTTACCAGATCTCGTTCAAACCAATTTTTGGTGGAAGTTTGCATGGTTATATACATCATATATTTTTTTTTTCATTCTTTTATTTTAGAAGTTACAGGGGGGGGGATAACATTTTACCACTTTGGAAGTGTCTCTTGCGCAAACTATTCAGTTTAGAAAAAAATGATATTAGAAACCTCAATATCAATTTTGAAGAGCTATCCATAGATACCCAACACGTAAGGGTTTGAAAAAAAAATTTTTGAGTTTCAGTTCTAAGTATGGGTTCCCCCCAAAATTTATTGTTTTTTTTTCTATTTTTGTGTAAAAATCTTAATGCGGTTTACAGAATACATCTACTTATCAAGTTTCAACAGTATAGATTTTATAGTTTCGGAAAAAAGTGGCTGTGACATACGGACGGACAGACAGACAGACAGACATGACGAATCCATAAGGGTTCCGTTTTTTGCCATTTGGCTACGGAACCCTAAAAATTGTTTGTTTGGAGTAGGTACCTACTATTAGAATTAGAATTTCATTGTTCCGGATTTTTTTGTTTGAAGCAATATATTTCTGGCAACAAAGAAGTTGTTTGAATTTAAAAGCAAATAATGTTTTTACGTCAAAACATGGGTATATAAACATTTGCATTAAATTCTCGTAAAAATAGACTAAAATAGTCAATCTTATAATCTCTATAAAATATTTTGGGCGAATCTGATCACGTGAATAAGTCTGTGGCCAACAACTAACGACATCTATACAGACGCGCAAAAAACTTTTTGAAAACTGATATCTGCTTGCCGTAATTCCGGTTTTTTGATAGATGGCGCTGGCCATGTTTCTATGTGTGCAGACTCAGTGTGCGTATTAGGTTGTGCATGTGTGAGTGAAAACAAGCAAGGTCATTTGCTTATCCATTCGCCTTAAAAAATCATTCGTCATAATCATTGCAGCGGTGTGGACAACAAATTATTTTATCTACACCCATGCTATAAATCCTCTATAAAAGTTTCTGAAACAGTTAGCTTATTGCCAACATTATAACAACCAGTGTCATTGTAACCATAATATCATCCAAACGCGTGATTGTACTAAATTTCATTATGCAACGCAAACTCGATCCTTCTATCTTTATGAATTTAAAAATAAACGGGTAAGTGCGAGTCGGACTCGTACATGAAAATCAGTCTTCGTACTTTGATTATTTTACCAACGAGAAGTTCCCCTAACTATCTCAAAAATAACACTTTTATAAGTTTACTTCGACTTGACGTCCTAATTAAAACAAGAGCATGTAATTAAAAATGTATATTTCTCTTTTTAATGTTTTGATACATAATATGCATATGTAGACTAGATAATTGATTAAAAGAAAATTTCAAAAATCAGTTTTCGTACTTTGATTATTTTACCAACGAAAAGATTCCATAACTATCTTAAAAAATAAAACAAAAGCTAAACATATTAAACTTAATTACCTATACTTTAAACTTATAACGTCATATTTTTTCTGTTTCTAAATAGTGATAAATGAACAAGTATACTCTCTCCTCACTCCACTCGAACCAAATTGAACTCTTCCTTTTCTCTTCGCTTTCCTCCAAACTGATTGTTCCATCATGGTGATGATGATGATGATGAATCGTTACAAACGTGATCACTACATGAGCATAGCTTGTAAACCTTTGGCTCGCCAACAAATAAATTGTTTTTTATATCGTCCCAATATACGCTTTCTTCCCTCTTTCTTTTAGGAGGCACCCTCTTACTTTTCTTCTTGCTGTCCTTCGGACCAGTGCCCTCCACCCTGTTTGTTTTAGGCCTTTTTCCCCCACTTCCCGACCCAATCGTAGTTTTCCTTTTCCTACTTCTGGCCTCGTCCATGAATTTTATTGTTTTCTTACTATTTATTGTCTTCCTTCTTGAACTTTTTCAAGCTTGTCGTTTTCTCCCCACTGTCGTCCTCCCTGAACGTACTCGTCCATTTCTTCTTTCTGCCCATCAATCCAGTCGCACTCCTCCTTGCCTTGGAAATTTCAGCCGTATTTGAAATATCCTGTTCATCATCATCACTTATCAAAGTGCCACTCTTTGACAGTGACGGACTCTTTGGGGCTTTGGGACGAGGTGGGCTATGGGGTTTAGACAATCTTTTGGGCTTTGGGCTTTTAGTAGGACTCCTCTCACTCTGTGTGGACTTTGGCATTGACGTTGCATTACCTCCAGCCCGTTCTTCAGATTCAAAAGACGAAGAAGAAGAAAAAGAATCTGTCTCACTATCCGTGTCAGTCCACACTTTACCATATTCAGATGATTCAGTAGAATCACACACCTCCAGGTCAGGGTCCCAAGACTTGCTGAGTGGAATATTAACATGTAAAGGGCTTGAATCGCGTCCATTCGCAGCCGTCAGACGCATGGAGCCCATGGAGTGGCGCTGGATATTGCGATGCTGCGATACTTGCAGCTTATCGTTGGATCTCTCTGATGTATTCATGTTGATGAGACCTTGGATGGAACCTGAAAATTTAACACATACAATTTTTTTTTTAAATACCTATCTAACAGAAACTAGAAATCTTTTTCTGATGCTGCTTTTCCTGTGCGATCTTACTTAGGTGGAACTAGTGTTGTAAAAAACTGGAGTCCGGCAGCCTAAATTTGCATACTTGACTTAATTTTGCATGCTTGTTAGACTAAGACATTCCCAAGTCAGAGCCGAGTCGAGCATGAGTCGTCGGAGCATGGACTCGATTCAAATAAAAATTAGGAGTCAAATAAGAAGTCGAGTCGCAGAACCATCTCAAGTTCGAATACCAAACTCGCAAGTCTACTCAACAAACTCTCTAATACAACGCATTACATCATTCAAAAATCTATTTGATATTAATTATACTCGTAACTATAACAATATTTCTTATTTACTTAAAATAAACAGTTATGATTTTCTAAACTCCACGACTGTTTTGTATATTGATTGACGTAGGTAGTAGACTCAGTCTATAAACAAACTCGAGCACTAATACCGAACTAGAATCTATAACGGGAGTTTGAGTATAACTAACGCAGCTAGCAGTAGAGTCTCTATTTATGAGTCGAGTCTTGTGATTTACAGTCGAGTCAGAATATTTAGACTCCCGGATTCGAGATTTTTACAACACTAGGTGGAACCTAGAATGTGGAAATTCTCCTAAATAGGCACAATGGGCAAACCAGACAATATTTCCGATTGCCATCTACACCTGTTAGAAGATAAAGATTTTGCTAAACAGTTTTCAATCATTATTATACACACCTCGCTGTACGTAAATTTTTATTTTATTTTGAAGTAAAATTTGATAAATTGTCATTCTTCTTCTTAGCGAGTCGGAAATGGCTGAAATTATTATATGAGTGTGGACCAATGGTCACACTTACTCCTTACGTCGTCTATAGTTGGGCAGCTAGGGCACGATAGTAGGTGGGCCATGTCAATTGTCATTAGTACATCAATTCAGTTTAACTTAGTTTCTTATTTACGTTAGGTTCATCAGGTAACATTTGGGAAATAGTAATGCACTACGGCTATTACGTAAGTAATTCCTAATTGAAAAGATGATATCTTGAATAGAATTGAGAGAACTATAGTTACCCTTTCCATAGTTACCTACATCAATTTAATGCTCAGAGCCATTTCAATTGTCAAAGGCGAAACGTTTTGGCGAAATCGTCATTTCGATATAGCTAGAGAGAAGCAAAAAGTCTTCATATTTTAAGAGGCAAAGCTATGTACTCTAAGTACGAGTATACCTAATATACCCTATCGGCTTTCCAAATGTACATACTTCCAATTTTGACTGTGAAATGACGTTCATGTAGGTATTTATATAGGTATTCTAATATATTCAGAGAAACTTACGTAGCGCCCATTAAATTACCTAGTAACTTATCATGATCTGTTCCCTAAAACGAAAAAAGAATCGATTCATCTACTAGGGTATGATTTTAATTTATTACAACAAACTTTTACATGGGCAAGTGCTAGTCGGACTCGTACATGAAGGGTTCCGTGCCACCGTACAATGTTTTAAAACGCTGAAGAAACACGTTCCTTGTATGACGACCCCCTTTAATTATTAACTTTATTTTATTTTTAGTATTTGTTGTTATTGTGGTCATAGTAATACATAATCGGTAAAATTTTCAAGTGTCTAGCTTTTACGGTTCAAGAGATAGAGCCCTGTGACAGACGGACAGACATACAGACGGACAGACAGACGGACAGACAGACGGACAGACAGACGGACAGACAGCGGAGTCACAGTAATAGGGTCCCGTTTGCACCCTTTGGGTACGGAACCCTAAAACCTAAAATAAAGATAAAAACACCCACTAAACTAAACTACTTAACTAATGTTTACAAATAAAAAAGGCAGGGTAGTTCTTTTCCCTGCGGCAAAGTGCCCAGAAGGCTGGCAGCATTGCCACATTGTATGGTAATGCTTATTTTCTGACCTAGATGTAGACCAGCCTTCTGGTCACGGGAAACTTCGATTAGTTTTCTTGAGATAGCGTCACATAGTCTGTGAGCTGATTGTCCCCACGGCCCCAAAGTTTCAACCCCAAACGGCTCAAATATGTAGAAATTACTGATACAATCATATTTGCGCCGTTTGAGGTTTTGAGCTGCTGCAGCTGCTGAGCCCGCTTTGGACCCTGTGGCTGAAAGGTGAGAAAGCGCCAGTGTGTCAACGCATATAGCGACACAAGCGGCCGACCCAAATTCCAGGGCACAAGGGTCATTCCGTCGGGTCTCTTGCCATCGTCCCGCGCAAAACCACTTTGTTCTAAGATGGCCGGCAAATGGATGCTGGCAAGAGCCCGATGAATAATGTGGTTTAGGGCTGCGTGCCGCCCCAAACGGCCGGCACTTTTACGGCATGAGAGACCGTGGTGTCCCAAACCACGCTATCGCCACATGAGCAACGATTTGGAACGTTGCATGTTGCGCCCAGCCTTAAGGATGTCTCAATTCTGAAAGAATTATCATCAAGGAGGGTTCCCAAGTTGGCAGAAGGGAGGGCTTGTAGCCAAAGCCCGGATTCCCACTCAGCGACGGCTAGAAGACGGGCGCGCTCTGCAGAATTACTAGATGAATCAATTAAATTATTCTGCGCTAATCTGGAAAGCGGCCCATCCCATTGCCTCTGCGAGGATAGATAATCTGGCATTTTTGAATTTTGACAAAGGTCAAACCATTGATTCTTGGCCTTTGATACATAGCTGATTTCAAAATTTGGGTTTTTTAGTCAATGCTATGTAACTACACAGGACAAAAATGCTGGTATTTTAATTTTAATTCATCTACTTACTTTGTCAAACAGGAGTTCGTAATAAAACTCAATTTCACGCGAACGAAGTCGCAGGCTACAAATGTCTAGATAAAATAGTATTTTTGTTAATTTTGTAGAGCAGTTAAGTTTTGAATCAACCCTTCTAGTCATAACTATAATTATTATAGGTACGCATTTTTAACAGGCCAGCGGCGTATTGAAAATATCTTTGAATTATCATAACTCTTTTCCCTGACATCCGATTTTGATGAAACAAAGCCTATATTGCTCCAAGTCGAGCTTAATCTATTTATTAAAAATCGCGTTTAAATCCATCCTGTATTTTCGATTTTTTTTTAATCTTTATTCAGTAACTTACTCTTTACTTATCGCCCACACAATTTTTTTTATAAATTTATTAAATGTACAGACTCGCGATTTTTACTGTTTTATGATATGTATAGATATTTTTTTTTTACTTATAGGTATATTAAAAAATTGTAAAAAACACACCTCTTTTTCCTCCATCCTCGTTTGCCTCATGTACTGGACTTTCTTCATCACCGGATTGTTCTTGGTGTATCTGAGCGTGGCAAGTTATTACTTGAACACCATTCTCTTCTTCAGATGAGGTATCAGTTTGATCCTTGAAAGAATGTAGATCCAACTTGTCTGGACTTTGTTGGACTATCATGGGATTACCAACAATGACCGAACTACCAGATTCTTTGAAGCAATTCTGATCCAGTGTGGGGGAATCATGAGACCTAGACATAGATAGATTTTTATTTCCAGAAAAAACAACTCAAAAAATACACTAAAGTTAACACTTAAAAGAAGCCAACGTAGAATTTCGAATAAACGGGCAAGTGCGAGTCGGACTCGTACATGAAGGGTTCCGTACCTCCGTACAATGTTTTAATACGCTAAAAAAACACGTTTTTTGTATGACGACCCTCTTTAATTTTTTACTTTTTTAGAGTTCCGTACAAAAAATGAAAAAACGGAACCCTTATAGGATCACTTGTGCGTCTGTCTGTCCGTCCGTCTGGCACAGCCAATTTTCTCCGAATCTACTGGACCGAATCAGGTGAAATTTGGTAGAATGATGTAATCCTATGACCCAAACACATGTGTGCAAAGTAAATAAATGTTTATTTTTAAATAAGGGTCCTTTTTGGGGGACAAATTAGGAATTTTAAAAAAAAAGTTTTGCAAACCTTACTATGTCATATATCAAATGAAAGGGCTTGTTATTAGGATCTCAAATATATTATTGTTATTATTGTAAAATGAATATTTGATTTTATTCATGAAAGAAGACGAAAATTGACCACCCCCCCCCCCCCCTGATCTCCGAAACTACTGAGCCTAAAATTTTGAACAAAATACTAAATATTGTTCATTGCTTGTAGATTACAGGAAAATCTATAAGAATTTAATCAATTGTACGGAACCCTCTCCATGCAAATTTAACTCGCACTTGGCCGGTATTTATTTTTAGTATTTGTTGTTACAGCGGCCGTAGTAATACGTAATCTGTGTAAATTTCAAGTATCTAGTAAATGCCATTATAAAGATCTAGTTAAAAACGCTGAAGAAACACGTTTTTTGTATGGCGACCCCCTTTAATTTTTAACTATTTTTATTTTTAGTATTTGTTGTTATAGCAGCCACAGTAATACATAATCGGTGAAAATTTCAAGTGTCTAGCTATTACGGTTCAAGATATAGAGCCCTGTGACAGACGGACAGACGGACAGACAGCGGAGTCTCATTAATAGGGTTCCCTTTCCACCCTTTGGGTACGGAACCCTAAAAATAATGTTTAAAATTAAAACAAAAATAATACCGATAGCCATTATTTCCGAAAAAGAAGACATAAAATAAATTTAAAATGACTAGGAAAATTGATTTTAGCATAGAGTGTCCGCGGTGGTAAGTGTGTGAGATCCTAGGAATAAAGGTTCAACTCAGCATTAGACATCGAACTCATTTCCGAGAAGACATCGCTGGTTTCCAGTGGAGCGTGTGTGTATGTGTGTTACGCTATAGACGTGCGCAGAATTTTATTATAGATATACTTACTTAATTTTAAGAAAAAGGAAAAATATATATTCCTACTTATAAAAAAAAGTTAAAAAAATAAATACCTGCTAATTGAATGCATTTCTCTGATGGAATGATCCCTATCAGCCCTTGAACTGGATGTCTCTTGAGAATTTAATCCATAACAAAGTGATAACTCGGCAGCTTCTTCATCGTGTTCATTGAAGAATAGGTGACGGTGTAACTTTTTAATTTTTCTTTCAAATTTTACACCACCCAGTTCATCCTCAGGTTCATCATGATTGTTCTCAGGGTCAATTCTCTCTACGGTCAACTCGGGCAACGGACTGAAGGGCTCTGTAGAAACTTGTGATGGGTCGTCAGAGTCCTCAGAAAGAGGGGGAAGAGCTGGAATATTATCAATATGTTATTTTTTCTTTTTTCTAACATGAATATGGTTCTATCTGATACAAAAAACATTAACCCTATAAGCTAACCTTCGTCGAATCGACGGGCAGCGCGAAGTTCTATCGCAGTCACTGTTTTTGAAAGCCATGGCTTGACTAACCGCCTCAGTCATTGGTGAGAAAATAAAGACTTTCGCGTAAGAAAATTAGCTATCACTAGCATAGAAAAAATGGTTGCCTGTAAAGTCGGTTTTACGGGCGAAGATTTTACGTGACAACGTCTTTTCATAGTTGAGTGGGAGAGAGACGCAAGGCATTCGGCGGGCCTCTCTCTCGTTCGGTGACTCATCGTAACGTTACCGAGCGTTACACTTTTTCATAAGTGACTCCCAGCCGCAACCTAATTTAAGACGTTGTCACGTCAAAAATCGAGAAAATATGAGGGTCTGGTGGGACCTATTGCTCGGGTTTTAATGCGAAATTAAAAATCGCGGATTAAATCAGTCACTATTTTTGTTCTATACTCGTATTAGTAGTGCCCTCAAGAGAAATACGAAAAAATATAAGAAAAGTTAATAAAAGTGATAGATAGTTTTTAGTGAAAATTTAATTTAAAAAAGTGTATTTTATTTTAGATCCCGTTTCCTGTACAAAATATGTGTTGTGTAATTAGCTTTGTAAATAACTTCAGACTTCAGTGAATTAAATAAAGACTTTAGCGTAAGTACCTAAAGCAAAATTGTAAATAAGGACTTCAGTGACTGTGAAAACTGTTATGTAGGAAGTGAAAAAGGACACAATAATAATTGTAAGTAATAGAAACATTTTTGACGTGACAACGTCTTAAATTAGGTTGCGGCTGGGAGTCACTTATGAAAAAGTGTAACGCTCGGTAACGTTACGATGAGTCACCGAACGAGAGAGAGGCCCGCCGAATGCCTTGCGTCTCTCTCCCACTCAACTATGATCGGTCTGCCGCGCGCGTTGTCACGTAAAATCTTCGCCCGTAAAACCGACTTTACAGGCAACCATTTTTTATGTGAACCATTACGTGAACTATACTTTATAAGTAAATTAGATATAGGAATGAAGAAGAAATCAGGAATCGACAGTTGATGACCCGAAACCTTTTTAACATCACGGAGTTTTAATGTTCTCCGTCTGTTTGATCGCTGCTACTGACGCCTCATCCTTCCAGTCTGCGGCGATGACGCTCAAGCAACAAAAGATAATAGTCCTTACCTATTATTGGCAATTTTTTTTATTAGGTTCACAAACTGACAATACACAGTAACAAGTATATACAGGGTATAGAGTATTCAGTAACATGTGAAAGTGTAAAATCTTCTCGATGTGAACACAGCGTGCACATATAATAACTGCTATAGAGAAGTACATACTCGTATAACTACACTGAACAATACTATTAGGTACTACAATATAAAAGTAAATTAACTAAATATTCACGGAAGCATATTTTTTTTGATAGAATTGGCCGATGCACTGAATATATCAAATTTTGACGATACATCATTATATGCGGAACACATGCGAACAATCGGTGAATTCTCCAGATACAAAGTACGAGTCAAGGGAGTGCTAAAGGTCTTCCTGGTATGGAGTCTACTGTTTTGACGTGGAACCGATATAGTTATCCTACCTAGCAATGCGGGGTGGTCGATTATACCGTTTACTAATTTCCGCAAAAAGAGGATATCAGCGATATTACGTCTCTTTTGAAGAGGATTCCAGGCTATTATTATTGAAGAAATCCGTGTGGTTCCGGGTTAGAATAGGACTACTCCATCTCTTCCTGTGAATGTCTTAAGAGGCGACTAAAGGACTAAGCACAAACATCTCGTGCTACATTGCATTCCCAAGGAGGGTTAACATCAGGCGGCGGCCGGTTGTAAAACTTTTCGCACAAATACATTCCCAAAGAGGGTTGACGTCAGGCAGGCGGCCAGTCGTAAAACTATAGCCAAATCATTTAAACTGTTCCTGCTATTTCTTCTCCATTTTGCAAGGTCTTTGGCATCCTTGGGTGACCATTGACATTCATGTTATATTTAGAGAAGAAAAAGTGGGAAAGCGCACCCCGGGCTCCGAAGCAGCACAGCTTAGAATGCAACCGAGAACGCGCTTAGACGAAGATTTATTGAAGAAATCAAACAAAAATTATGAACCATCAAAAAGTGAAAAGATGTAGAAGCGTGGAAAAAAAAATGGTGGCCTCATTCTTCGGAAGGTGAGGTCATTACGCGACAATTGTTTTAGAAAATAGTATAATGTTTGAGGTAGGTACTTACGTGGTTCTAATCGCTGCATCTTTAATAATTTACAAAAAAAAATATCACTTTAACAACTGTGAACTGGCCAGTCTGGCAACGAAAACTCTTCAACGTGACTCTTCACCCTCAAAAGTGAACTTCTGCTAATGCAGGCAGGTACCAAACCAAGAACGAAAGCTTTATTACCTACCCACTTTAATTGCTTCTTTTGTATCTCACGCCGGAAAAACAAATAGGAAACGGAAATAACTAAACTACTTAAATGCTTCTACTAAAATCGTTACATTTTTAAAACTCTTTGAACATATTTGTTCGGGAAGAAGAGGAAGAGTTCTAATGATTCTATTTTTAAATTTTGGTAGTGTACGTACGTACGTGGTAGTCTAGGTACGTAAATACAAAATCGTTCTAAAGTTTATAATTTGAATTTTACAACATGAGATTAGGGGTCAGCGCACACCAAGAGCAGAGCAGAGCAGAGCAATTTCTGAGACTACTGAAAAATGAATCTTATGACTGTCACCATACATTGCTAAATTGAGTGCACGTCCCAATTTGATGGTCGACCATGCTCGAGCATGCCGACTGCATGGTCGAATATGCGATCTGCATAGGTACGCGTGCGCGCCCGGGCAGCCGCGCGCCGCTCGCACCATTTAGTCAGAAAACTGTCTCCCTGGACGTGTTTTTCTAACAAACAACCTACAGCGGCGTCAGTTGGAAAACATGGACGAAGAAATGTTGATCGGCTTAGTGCAGCGTTTCAAATGTTTGTCCAATATATCGAGTACAACATACAGCGATCGGATGTTAAGGCCAT
This sequence comes from Acrobasis repandana, assembly GCA_963576875.1. Lineage (NCBI taxonomy): Eukaryota > Metazoa > Arthropoda > Insecta > Lepidoptera > Pyralidae > Acrobasis > Acrobasis repandana. Next base: position 2,798,056 of record OY756214.1, read on the forward strand.
ACGTGAATTTTCCGGGGTCCAGTGCTGCCCTCATTTGAAATAAATCATTTCAAAGGAAACGAAGATATCATATAAAACTTTGTCTATGTGAAGCCCTAGGTAACCCTTCTAACTATTTTATAAACTAAGTACTGTTTACAGTTTAAAATGAGAACGTTAAGCTTTTCTACGCATTTTTGCCAAAAGTGGCTGTTTTCCGCAAAAAATCTTAGAAAAGCGTAACGTTCTAAGTTTAAACTGTAAACAGGCTTTACAAAGACAACATTTTAAAAGATATCTCCGTTTCCTCTGAAATAATTTATTTCAAAGGGTGGCAGCACTGGACCCCGGAAAATTCATGTATGGCCTTAACTCTTTCGGGTTTGGTGGTTAGTTTACTAACCACCTATTTATGTAATTTTATTTTTTATTTCCGCGCCATCTATTGTAAAATTTTGGAACTATTACGTAAATTTGAATCGCCTTTGACCGTGTGCTGCGAAACTTTGGCTGCTGGCTTTGTTCGTTGGTCAGTTGATTACAATTCAAACCATTGTGCCGCGCTGGTTTCTCAAAGGACAGTTATAAAATTAAATAAAAAAGGTAAGATTGCGTATTTCAGTGTAATATTTGTGTTAATTGGTTGTTTAGAATATTTGTTTTTGATTATGTATAAAATATTAACATTAGCTTATATATACTTTTGTACACGAAGTTTTAAATAAGGTGGTTAAATTACTAACCACTGTGACGATTTTAGGTTTTAGCTTTAGTTTTAGCCATAGTAATTATATCTTCTTTGTTCTTGTTTTTCAGAATGCCGCGTATTCTTACTGATGGTGATATTGAAGAAATTCTGCTGGAAAGTATACCTTTAGATAATGAGAGTCTCTGTAGCTTGGATTCTGACGAGGAATTAGAGTATGAGCAGCGAACTCCATTGGTTCTTGGCGATATACCTCCAAGGACCCAGCCAGACCCTGACGAAGAGTATGATTCAGAAGATGATCAACCTCTGTCAAGCTTTGCTAGTAGCCATATGCCTTCCACGAGTTTCTCAGACGGTAATGTTCATATCACAGAACCTGCAGTGCTCGAGCCAAAGTGGAAATAGAGCTTCAGAATGGAAAAACCAGGTCAGTACGCAGGTGATCAAGGTTTGCCAAGTCATATTATTGAGTTAGAAAACGTCACGCCTACTCAGCTTTTTCGCATGTTTTGGACTGAAGATTTACTTGAAATAATATCTTTTCAAACAAATTTGTATGCCACGCTAAAGGGTGCGCCTTATAAGCCTACTACGCCTGAAGAAATAGAAGTGTTTCTTGCCTTGAATTTGGTGATGGGTATAAAAAAGTCACCTAGCTATAAAGATTATTGGTCTTCTGCTCCCGATTTACATGACACTTATATATCTTCCTTCATGCCACTCAATCGCTTCAGCTGGCTTCTCAATAACCTCCACATAAATAACAATAGCATGATGCCTGACAAATCTCATTCAAATTATGACAAACTTTTTAAGATCCGACCTCTATTAGATATAATAAAAAGAAATTTTGATAAAAACTATATCGCTTCTGAAAAACTGGCTATAGACGAAAGTATGATCAAATTCAAGGGTAGAAATTATTTGAAGCAGTATATGCCAAAAAAGCCTATAAAACGTGGTTACAAAGTATGGATGATGTGTGCTGCATCTGGGTATTGCCTTGACTTTGAAATTTATACAGGGAAAGAGGGTGATAGTGTGCAAACGGATCTCGGAGGAAAGGTAGTCCGTCAATTTTATGCGAATTTGAAATTGAAAAACCATAAAGTATATTTTGACAATTACTTCAATAGCTATCCGTTACAAGTTGATCTACAAAAGGAGAAAATATTGGCTTGTGGAACAGTCAACTCAAATCGAAAATTTCTACCACAACTGAAGGATGACAAAGAACTTAGACGAGGACAGCATGATTACCGAGTCAGTGACACAAATGTGTCAGTTCTAAAATGGAAAGATAAGAGATCTGTATACATACTTTCTAACTACATAGATCCTAGAAATACTGGTGTTGTTACTCGCATAGAACGCAGTGGAGAAAAAAAAGAAATACCTTGTCCAGAGGCAGTAATGACTTACAATAATAACATGAATTTCGTGGACAAATTTGACCAAATGAAGGGTAGTTATTGCATTGATAGGAAGTCGCACAAATGGTGGCATCGTATTTTTTTCCACTTTCTAGATTGCACGGTAATAAATTCTTTTTTAGTATATAGAGAACTCAGACAGGAAAACCGACCAGATCTCGAAAAACTTTCATCTAAAGACTTTCGTAGAGGCGTCTACCAAGGGATACTCGCCCCGGCTCTTGCTAAAAAATCCAAAATGGGCTCAAAACGCATAAGCGGTTCGGGATCATCGTCTCCATTGCCTGTGCAGATAAAACGGCATAAGCCGACAGTACCAGATGAACTACGCAAGGAGAGCAATTTGCATCAACCTGAAAGAAGTACTTCTAGAAGGTGTGCAAAATGTAGCACCAAGAAGAGTCCAGTACGTACTGTCTGGCAGTGTAACACCTGTAAGGTGCCTCTCTGCATCCGTACAAATAAATCTTGTTTTTCAGATTTTCATAAGCAATGAAAAACTTTTGTTTCGTATTAAAATTCATTTGGCATTGTAAAAAATATTTGATTTTTATTTTCCTCATATGGTCACAGTGGTTAGTAAACTAACCACCCTATTCCTCGAAAACCTTAAGTTTATAATTTTTTTTCTTGTATTTTTCTTAATAAATACATCATTTTTAAACCATATATAGTGTTGTTTTATTTATAATTCGGAATATATGAAATTGTGCCTGAAAGAGTTAAAAGCTAATGCTTGGGAAAGAATCTCCCAAGAACTGGGAAAAACAACCAACGCCGAGCAACCCAGACCATTTTCAACGGAACTTGCTCGCGCATGCTCGCGCATGGTCAAGCATGCAGGCTGCATGCTCGAGCAGATAAAAACTTGGTCGACCATGCGCGAGCAATTTGCAGTTTTGTTTTTCGCAGACAATGTTCGCAGACCTGAAACATTTTTCACAAACCGGTACAATAATCGGAAGTATCGGAACGCAAAGAAATAAACAATCCGGAACGGAACGTACCTATTTGACAACCATAGACACAATAATGCGACTATTTGAAAAGTTCCGTATTTTCAGTACGTTCATCAAGGTACAAAGGTACCTATACTTTTTGGTGGTATTTTTTTTAGTGAGAAAAATGACAATTTGCGATAGTGAGTGTGAGTGCATAATATAGTCTAGTGAATTTGTTTGTTACCTAGGTGTACGTTTTATTTATAACTGCATTAATCGTTTATTTCGGAAAAGCTGTATATTTATTACTTCATCTGTCATGCCGCTGCTGGCCCCTGTGGCCCTGTTCATTTGCCGATACTTGTAGTGTAAAAGGCAAAGGTATAAACCTGAATATAAAACTATGGTTTGGTTATTGTACATCGTAACTTGTGTGTGGAGACAATATATTTAAATGTTGATAACTCGTGATTCATTGGGTAATTATTGGTCGATCATCTCATATATATATCGAAAAAAGATACCTACCTACTGTCAATTGCTTGCGTTACCATCTAAGATCAAAGTAAAAAGCATTTCTTTCGTAATGAATTTATGTTCATGTCAAAACTACTGCGAATGGTATATGTTGCTGTATTTTATTCGCCTTTGCTCTGAAATCTCGTATACTTGTTCCTGAAATCGATACATACATGTCTGCATGAGTTTGTATTGTTTTCTGGGAGTACCTATGTACTTTAGAGTGCCTTGACTTGACATTTGTGGATAACTGTATTTTGATGAGTAATACTGGTCAACACAGAGACAACATAATTTTGTTGCTTGATACATTGTGAAACAAAAACTATAATGATGTTATAGTTTTTGTTTCACAATGTAGGTATCAAGCAATAAACATTATATTGTTTTAGGTTTACAAGCATTGCCACTTTTTGCCACATTTTTATACTTGGGTACTAATTTTATTGTTTGTTTTTATTTTCTATTTCTTTTATCACAGCCATTCTGTCCTTACAGTAAAACTAAAACTAAAATAAATTTTGTAATTCTTACAAAAGTGAGGACTTGCTATTACAAAATTTAGAAAAACAAATTATGCTAATATTGCTTTATGTTTTGGCATGTCAGTGGCACCTTTAGTTTTGTAGACTTTGTAGTCAATCAATAAAAGATATCAATCAAGAAAACAGCCTTACTGGTGAATGCAAATTATATGCCTTAGTACCAAGAACTTTTTACTGAATAAATATGCACATTTTTACCCGACTACGGAAAACCAAACGGAAGGGTAATGATTTTAGCAGTCTATGTATGTATCTATGTGGATATCTTTGTGTGTTCCACCGTAGCATCCAAACTACTTATCCAATTTTCACAAAAGAGATCGATCGTCATTATCGTTTTGGTAAAATGGGCTACATTTTGTATGCAAAAAATCATATAAAGAATGCTATATTCAAAAAAGTGCGAATAAAAAAAATTTTTTTTTGTTTCGTTATCGAGTGGGGTATTAAATGAAAGGTCTCAATTAGCACATTTCAAAAATACATACATAGTCAGCCATAAATGGCTTCTGAATTGGATACAATACAATATAAAAAAAATTATTGCACCAAATTAAATTATCAAATAATTCCCGTAGTCGGGTATTCGTTTTTTAAACGTTAATCTTGTTGACATTTACTCTAAAATGTACATATTTGAAATGTGACTTCACCCAACTAAGGAGCCACCAAATTTCCTATGCTGATAAACTGTAAAATGAAAGGGTCTGTTCTCATTTGGGCCCTTTTTGTACAGACACACAAAATGTGTACAGTGGCCTAAAATTAATTTCAACAAGCATAGCGCTAAAGTTCTTATAATGTTTTATAAAAACATATGCAAATTTCCGGTCGGTTCCGGGCGGTGAAAGCCCACGCTACGCCACTGCTGCGCGCCCCTTTATATGTTCTTCGAAAAACCGACAAGTCTCAGATCGCTCCGCGCACGGTTCGTGCGCGCGAGACGTCCAAACCTAAAGAATTGTGTTACATTGCATGATACCTTGCAGCGGTGTGGACGGCAAATTCTACTCTCCGCGCACACCCTTTGTGTTCGTTGAAAAACCGACATTAATCTCGGCTCGCTCCGCGCACGGCTTGTAACGCTCATAGGGTGCGCGTGAAATGCGCAGTTCGTGCGCACGAGACGTCCTAACCAAGATAATGGTGTTACATTGCATGATACATTGCAGCAGTGTGGACGGCAAATTCTTGAATTGCATGGTTCATTACTTGTTACGTTACAGCACACCTTAATAATAATAAGCACTTTATTCTGAATTCTGAACAAAATTCTTATTTTAAAAGTTTTGGTATCCATTCTCTGTATGTTTCTCTCAGTTCCTTTAGTGCTTTTTTAACACCGCTTTTTGGAAGAAGATATTTTTAGAAGGTTATAGATTGAGATTGGGATGGACTGATGCTGGGCTATTGCAATAAAAACGGCACCTGCCATAATCATGATTACTGACTATAGTAGGCAGGACCACCTGCCTATAATCAGTGGCGGATTATCCTAAAGGAAAAGAAGCCACGTGCGCTAAGGGCGCTTGGAAAATTCCCTCTCCCCCTCCTTTCCCCCCGGGCGGCAATGCCAGAGGTAATTTTATATAATGGTTCACAATAGGGGGCTGGTGTACGAGTAAAGGCGGCAAATTGAAAGACTCCAATTTGCACAGGAGTGGTGGACTAGCGTGTTAACCACTATGCCATTAATATAGTTTAACCTTTGACCTTTTGACCGAAAAACTTGACTGAGACCAATAATCAGTTAGATATTTTGTTTCAGAAAGTATGAGTCAACACCGGATGGAATTCAGTTATGTAGTTAGAGGTAAGTTAATATTATTTACAACATGCTAAATATTCATGTTTCCTTGTTCAGTATTGTATCATACCTAGATATAGGGAGACTTTCCTGTTCATTTGACGTTTGATTAAAAGAAAAACCAATAATTGCTATTGGCTAGATAACCGTGCTATACTGTGTAGTGTTCAACATCTACTTTGTGTTGTAGCCATTGCGACAGTGAATTCTCTTAAATTTCATGATCAGTACATTTAAAATCGCTCCGTTGCTATCTATAGAAATCAATGATGCCATCCGTAACTTCTTTACTCCACAGAAATATAAATATAGCTAGGAAAAAGATTGGGAAGATGATGACATCTGAAGAATCGGACTCGGTGAGCACTGTGCCTTCAGAGGGGCATCCTGAAGATGCATTAGGTATGTACATCATATATTTAAGAGCAATTTTACACTTGGTTGGCTGTCTCGCTCGCATAATCAAACATTTTTAAACATTATTAAAATTAAAAAAAGAGTAATTTTAGAAAAGTGGCAGTGTATATTGTGAGGCTACAGACAACGCTGTGAAAGTGTCAAACTTCTGGAGGGAAAACATTTGATAACATTTTGAGCTATCGACACGAGAAGAAGTACGTTATTATTCTAGATAATTGGGTATTTTGGTGGGTCAAAAATACATTATTTGGTATGTTAATAGAATAAAACGTCACAAAATAATGCCACTTGTCATTGATCACATCCACTGTGAACGTGATTTTAGATATATTCATGCAGAAAAACGGATAGAACGCTATTTGACTCTAAGGAACTATGACGTCATAAATCGATATTTCATACAAATCCCATAGAAAATGTTTGTTTTTGACGTTAAGAAAAAAGTATCTGATTTGATTAGACGAAAAATATGTGTGGCTGGCGTGATTAAAATATGTATAAAATTACATAATTTAAAAAAAGAAATCTGATATATATAATATCAGATTTCTTGATGACCTACTTATAAAACATAGTACAAATAAAAATAAATAAACAAAACATTAAACAAATATATACCTAAACATAAAAATATACCTAAATATAATGTATGTAAGGAAAAATATTTCTATGTTCAATAAAGTAAGTGATCTTACAGATAGAAATTTACGTAATAAGAATGACTAAGTTAGCCCGTATTACAGGTTGACAGTAAGTCTTTTATGGGAAAGTGTATACTTTTTTATAATAAATTGCCAGAATCGGTCCTTCATATTCAGAAGTACTTTGTAAAGTACTAAAAAGTACTTTGTAAGAAGGCTTATTATAGGACCGATGACTATCTTAAAGACAAAAAAGTCTGGCTTGAGCTTGGCGCGGGTCCCTCTTAAAGGTTTGTATATTTAGACATGTCATAATTTAGGTACATTGGTACATATTAAATTAACAAATTGACATTATTTTAAATTTCGTTATTCTTATAATTCAATTTAATTATGACATAACAAACAATGTAATCTCAGTCCATCCATATAACTAATTTTAAGTTTTTAGTTTGTTAGTTGACGTTTTTGGAGAAAACGTGCAGTGCAGTTTGTTGCCGCTTCTTCTGCACTTGCGCCTAAGAAGTGGCATAAACTTAGCTGTAAGTAATGATTTCACGTCAACATTTGTGCAAAACAAAACAAAGTGACTATTATTAAGAGATATTATAAATATCCTGATAATAAAGATATTTTGAATTTTGAGTCGTGCTTTAATACCCAAAATGGACTGAATTGACCCTTAAAATAGTTTCAGTATATCTTGTTAGACGTTATACAGGGAGCATTTGAAATTATTGGCATTAATTTAACTTAATAACATACTCACTTAAAGGATATTTTTTACGGTAACAATACTGCAATTAGTGCAGTAATTAAAAAGTGTCGAAAAGTAAGAAAAATAAACAAAGCATCAAAACATCGCGCGTTGCGCTTGCGAGTGGGCTATGACCCCGGCGGCGCTGATAAATACACTCACCAGCTGTGGCGCGGGCGGCCGGCATACAAAAAAAGACTTTAATTTGCGCGGATAAGGTTTAAAGTCGAGTGGGGAAAGGCGATGTCACGCGACCGATTGAGGGAACGAATGTTAGGTACTACAGAATCTACGACGACGCAATTAAATTAATACATAGGGCGCACTGTAAGTTTCCGGAACTGGCCACTTACATAAACAATATTTAAAAATTTATTGCAACATTTGAAAATAGAACTCTTTGGCTGTAGAATGCAGTTTGTTTCATCTGACTGTCTTTTGTTTTTACCTTGTGGCGCCATTTAAAAAATTGTGTGTCTGCATCAACATGGATTTAACTCGGGAAAATTTTCGTAGTATGATTTTCTACGATTTTAAGTGTAATCTGACAGCTCAACAGAGCATCGCTCGGCTTGAAACAGCTTTTGGCAATGAAGCACCATGCAAGACAACTGTTTATAGCTGGTTTGCAGAATTCAAGCGTGGTCGTATCAATCTCAGTGACGAATCTCGCGATGGTCGGCCGTCCACCGCTGTGACCAACAAAAACATCAATGCTGTGCGCCGTATGATTGAAACAGACAGGCATGTGACCTACCATGAAATTCGCGCATCCTTAGAAATAGGCATGAGTCAAATACAATTAATCCTACACAAACATTTGGGTGTGAGAAAACTGTGCTCGCGGTGGATCCCACACAACTTGACCGAGGCTCAAAAAACGGACCGCGTCACATGGTGCAGTGCCATGCTTACCAGATTCAACGAAGGTGCGTCAAATTTGGTGTGGGATATAGTAACAGGTGACGAAACATGGATTTATTGCTACGATCCCAAAACAAAGCAGCAATCGAGCGTATGGGTCTTTCAAGATGAGCCGATGATCTAAGCGGATGATTGCTTCTTTTTTTAATAAAACTGGACACGTGGCTACTGTTGCTTTAGAGAATCGTCGTACAGTGAATAGTGACTGGTACACGACCATTTGTTTGCCGGAAGTTATTGACGAACTCCGTAAAAATAACCGTAAACGCCGTATCATCCTGCACCACGACAATGCTAGTTCTCACACGGCCAGACAGACAAACGACTTTTTGAAGGCGAAAAATGTAGAACTCATGAGTCATCCTGCATACAGTCCCGACCTGGCACCTTGTGACTTTTTTCTGTTCCCAAAAATTAAGAACCAATTACGCGGTCAACGATTTTCATCACAAGAAGAGGCTGTCGAGGAGTATGAAAAACACGTTTCAGAGGTCACCACAGAGGAGTGGCACAAAAGTTTTCAAAACTGGTTTCATCGAATGAAAAAGTGCAAAGACGCCAAGGGAGATTATTTTGAAAAACAATAAATTAATTTTGTACCTTTAATAGTATTTTTTCATATTCATTCCGGAAACTTATAGTGCGCCCCACGTACTATTATAATTCATTTACTTTTCATGAGTTTTATGACGATAAGTTTTTTTATTTATAATTGCAGTAATGGTGTCTATCAAGGAGTCTAACGCATGTTTAGAGGTTTTCTTTAATATGAAAATGACTACTTCTGATTGTCGTTTTAATAAGCTGACATTACCTTGTATCATGAGTATAGTGGATATTTAAAAGGGTGCCAACGATTTTAATTCCACCCTGTATATTAAAATTAATAGGAAGTAGTATAAAAGTTGCTGTGATGTAACTGGTTCAAAAGTGTACTAATTAAATGTATGTGTTTAGGCACAGAAGAGGCCCCATCGTCGATGGTATCGAGTGAGGCCGAGTCCGAGGGCAGCGTGCTCTCGGAAGCCCCTCGGCACGATGCCGCCCAGGACGCCGCGTCGAGTTTGAACACAGACGGCTCCTTGACAGACCCTGCTAATAGTCTGGCAGACAAACCTTCGACCTCTTCTACCGACTGGCGCAGCATAGGAGCTCTCTCGTCGCTGGTGTCCACTAGGGGTGAGTATCATGTACCCACGGGCAGTTTCTAAAAGGATGAGTTAGTCCATAACCTTGTCATATTTGTTAGGCGTCACTATGTGCTGGAAAAAAAAATTAAAAACATTGAAAACATAGTTTTTCGAATAGATGAGATAATAGTACATTAATAAATGAAAAATACCTAATAAACAGATTTTTTTGATTGTAAATAAACTCTACCATAAAACTGTGATACACACTGTTGCTTTCCCGCTGTTTTACTTTAAATCAGCGCGGTGCGCTGCCTACTGGCTGGTGCCACGCGGGACAGTTAGAAATTTGAAAAAAAAAAAAACAATTTGAAGCATATAAATAGCAAGTAAGTAGTAATAATAATAGTGCGGTTATAGAATATAACTTCACTATTTGCGTTTATAACACACGCGTGTTTTATGAGTTGCTTTATACCGGTAAATAGTGGTGTAAAACCGGTGAAATCAGATCCACTTTACGAGCAAGTGTGTTAAAAAATAATTTTATGCTGCAAATATTTGTATTTGCTCCCGAAAACTGTTTTTTATAAAAAAATGCTGTTTCAGGTCAAATGCTACCATGGGGCTCCCACAAAGGCCCCATAGTGCCCCCTTCAGACACGGACTTGAGGCCAGGTGAATTCGTGATGAGGCTGCTCTTCACGGAGTTCACGGTGCAAGCCGAGAGGAAAATGGAAGCAGTCATGGCTGAACCATTGGTAAGAAATGTTTTATGATTGACAATGCTGCCATTTAGTTAGCCGTGTTATTTCCGGCAGAGTAGAATAGGACCACTCCAAGTCTTCCCCTGGATTTCGTAGAAGGCGACTTAGGAAAAACAAGCTAAACAAAGCTTATAAACATCAATGTGATGTGACCTCTCCAAGCCATCTAGCCAGCGTGGAGACTGTAAGCCAAATCATCTGGCTGCTCTGGCCAAGTATGGCGCTGGTAGTACAGAGGGTCGTGCTGCTGCAGTGGAGACTAAAAAAGACCTGATGATGATGATGAATGCTGCCATTTATTTCACAAGAGCCCCACAGTGCCGCCCTCAGACGCAGACGGGAAGCGGTAATGGCTGCATTAAAAAAAAAATCGCGTGCTTAAACAAGTAATTATTAAAAAAACAAAAAAAGTTGTATATATTTTTGTGATCCTTGTATAAAATTATATCACCACTCGATAGGTTTTCAATAAAAAAACATTCGAAAACATAATTTGGCGCGAAATTCCACCTATTTGGATTATAAATTTTTAATATACCCAGTGTTACTCTCATAGTTAGGACAAATCTAACGGCACCTCTCAATCTAAAATCCATAAAGTCGTTGAGGCTGTAGAGCTTGCCGAAGTAATTTACATACAAACATTCATACATACATACACTCGAAAAACATATTCCTCTATCTGGCGCAGTCGGGTAAAAACTTCCTCCTAGATAGAGAAAGACGTAATATGAATGTATTTCGTTAATTTTTTTTATGGTAAGTTCTCAAGTTCAGTCAAGTTCAAGATTTAAAGAGGCAGTTGTAAATAGCAGTTTTAGTAATTTAAAAATTATAAATGGCATGTTTAATAACTAGTTCAGCAGTTAAAACTAAGCAGTAAAGTAAACAGAAATGAGTAATAAAAAATAATGAACTGGATCAGTGAATATAAATAAAATGGGCGGTAAAAAAAATTTAACGAGCGGTTCTATAGGTTTTCCCTAACCTAGTAACATGAATAGAACTAGTAATATGATAAAATAACCGACTAATTGATTTTTTATTACTGTTCATGTTTTACTGTCGCAATAATTAATCAACCGCCATTAAATTAAATAACTGCTCAATATGTTTTCCAACTGATCATAATAACATCTCGAATATTTAAATAACAGCTCAAAAAATTAGTTCCCATAAATAAATATGTTTGCTGCAGGAAAAGCCACTGAACAAAACACTGCAGCGGGGCGAAGACCCGCAACTTGACCAAATATTGAGCGCCTTCGGGACGGTCGCGGAGCATTGTCTGCCGTCGTTGCTGCGGGCGCTGTTCGGCTGGCTGGAGAGACAGATGGCGGACTCGCCGCAGCTGAGCGAGCAAGCCAAGAAGC